>OY728160.1:524736724-526046724 GCA_963277665.1 Viscum album | reverse complement strand
CAAGAGAGAGAGATCTTAGGTCTCAACTTTAGCAGTTCAATCGTGTGGATGGGATATCGGGTTTGCTGGTATTTTAGGGGAAAACTTTCCCAAGGGTTTTTTAAAACCGTTGGGAAATGTGATATTTACCAACAGTTTACCCAAACCGTTGGGAAAGCCTTCCTAAGTCATGGCCTTTACCAACAGTTTTTAAAAACCATTGGGAAAGGGAGAAAAAAATTTAGATTTCCCAATGGTTTCTTCAAACCGTTGGGAAATACTTGTTTTATACCCCAATACCAACAGTTCTGTTGAACCGTTGGCATACAAGCGTTGGGAAAACCCAGCTTCCTAGTAGTGATTTGTTATGTTAATATATTTAAAGGATATATTGTGATTGATGACCTCAATCACTCTCTATAAATATTTACGTTTTTCCTTCAATTATGTGTCTCTAATTTCCACCAATGTTATCCTAATCAAGAACATAATTTGGTGGTGACTTTTTCATTCCCCTTTTCCTCATATCAAGACTAAATTTTATTAACCCAATTTCCGATGTGGGTTTTCTTACAAAGGAATTTTCTACTTTCGAAGAACAATTTCAAATTTCAAGGACGCAATTTATTGAAGGATGGAAGAATGTAACACCCCAATATTTCATAGTATGTTATTTCTTCAAAGTAATTCAATAACTTGCAATACATGCAACACTAAGTTCAAGCGCACCACGACTTACCAAACTAGTCGTTCAAAAAGCTTTTATGAATAGTATTAACTGAATTTTGAACTTTATATAATCCTTATAATTTTAGAATCCATATTATGAGTTTCTTGGACATAATGTAAGAACAAATTTATTTTTTCAGATAAAAGAATTATTTTTCAAAAAAATGTAAGTTTACCGCCTTTTAATGTCGAACCTTTTTTTTAAATCCAATATTTGAAACTTTAATATATTAAATTTGACACAATAAACTTCTTATTTAGAATCGGGACAAAAGAATTTAGTTTCAATAAATTTTTGGTGTTTTTCTAATAAATTTCATATTTGGTTGAATAGTGAAAAATACTATATTTTAACTGAAAACAACTTTTTTAATCAAAATAATTTATAGATTTGAATTATACATTTTAATGGTTTTTAAGTATAATTAGATTATATTTTTACCATTTAATCTAATGATGGTCATTGTAAGTAATTTCACTTTGAAATTGGATATAAATAGGTGTCAATCTTTTGATAGTTATTATTTCTTAAAAATGCGCTTTTTGGTTTTGACAATGGGAATTAATTTTAAATTAATTAATGAAACTATTATGTTTTTTAAATTTGTAAAATGGAATTCATTTTTGAATTCAGAATATCAAAATTATCTTAGGGTAAATTTTTGGTATTTTTTTGAAAACTTTCAATTTTTGATGAATAGTGAAAACAGTGAGTTATTGTTTGAAACCAACTTAATATTTAAATAATTATTTATTAAATTTAAATTTATTTTAGGTCAAAATAGATATATAAGACCTCCTATAATCATTTGAAAATTTGTATAAAACTTATTTTTACTGCTTCTATGAATTCAATTTTAAAAATATGAGAGACATGGTTGATATGAGTAAGTAAAATGTCGTTCAATAAAGATGAAAATAATTTTTGGTGAATAGTAACTTTTGACTTTTATTTACCGTGGTTAAAGGTAAATAAGATAATTAAAGTTAAAAAGAAAATTATAATAATAAAAAAATTACTTTAAACACTTGTCTTAACCTTATTGGATGAGTCATGGCCAACCATGGGCATCCTTGGGTCGATTTTAGGACCCCATGGAGCCACTAATGAATGATAATGACATTTTATATTAAATAATCTAAATTAAAGACAAAAATAACAAAATAAAATATCTTTTAGTAAAACAATTTTTATTTGAGGTTATATAATTGATTGATTCAATTATAAATAGTCATTATAAATCTAAAAATATTTCCTAACCTGGGATAGTTTATTTATATTTTTTAGACATAAAATAAATATATTTATATATGACACAATAATGATACAGTGTTTTCCTTATTAATGAAACAATCAAATAAATGAAATTATAAATACTAAATTAACTATAATTTGAAAGTTTTTATGCCATCCAAAAATTTTATAGGTGACTATGACATGTTAGGGTTTATTAAATGTATTTATTTTGAAGTAATGAATTTGTTGGGACTTTAACAAAAATCCATTATTAAATAATGTCAAAATTGACATAAAAGAGTTTTTAAAACAAATATTATATTATTAATTGGTATTCTATTCCTAAAAATATAAGGTTCTGCCAAAGGGATTAAATAATATTATATATGTCATTAATGAACCACTTGGGGTTCTCTTGGAATTTTATAGTAAGTTTATTAACCATATAATATAAAAATACAAAGAGGCATGGTAAATGTCAAACTATTTAACTAAGAGTTAAATATAAAATATAAGGTTAAAATGGTAACCTAAAATTGTCTAAAACCTATTGGTTGAGATTATTTCAACCCATAACCACATTATCCTAGAAATAAATCATTTTTTAGCCATTAGAAACCGAAAATGAGTTTATTATAAAATAATATTTCAGTCTTTTCCTAAGGTGCCCCTCACCCCTCTTATAAAAGGGCACTTCCCCTTCTCTCAAATTCAAACATTAAAAGCCATTTGGCTCAGCCAACCCCTACCTAAATACCCTATCAACTGTCCTTCCTTCATCTAGAGGCTTTATTTTATTTATAAAGCCAACCTAAGGATCCTTTTGATCAAATCAAAAGGAAGAACCCGAAGAAGAGGTAAATATTTCATCACCTCTTTCAAGTTCCTTTCTTCTTCCACTTCCTCTTTCTTTGTTGTTTACATTCTAAAATAATAACTCTAGTATATTCTATATACTATGATGTTATTATAAATATGTTACAACCATATTCATTATTATATCCATCCTTTGAATGGCATGTCACCATACGTGCGTACGTACGGTTTACCATCTCCACGTCGTGGTGTAATTTGTTATTCAACACTATGTTATTTTGATTGATATAATGATGAGTAATATGTATATAAACAATGAAAATAACATGATAATGTCTCTTTAAAATTAATATACCATCCAATTCCACACCTTTAAGGAAATTATATTTTCGCTCGTGCGTACGTACGGATTATCGTCTCCACGACGCGATGAGATTTATTTCCTCGTTCACCATTCATCGATGATTATAAAAATATATATTACTAATAATTACGTAATATATGACATAATAATACTACTGGAGATATATATATATTTATATATATATATATATATGTATTTATGTACTTACATATATCTTATTCACTTACTTCCGTTCAATACGATATGAAAATAGAAACAGTGTTTATGCGTACGTACGGCCTACCGTCTCTATAAATGGTGTTTTTTATTTCATATATCTATCTATTATAAATATTTATATTCTAAATATGTATGATATATAAATAAATGTTTTTATTCTGTAAGTATTTAAATCATGATCTAAATGATACGATCAAGAATAAAAAGTTAATATACGTACGATAAAGAAAGCCATTATTACCCGAAATGTTAATTTAACATGAAAATCATTATTAAATGGGTAGTATAAAGTCATAAATGAATCATGTATGATATAATAAATATGAATATGGTTCTGGTATAATCTAATAACATACAATTTTCATTATATAAGAGGTTAAATGTACCCTTGACCAAAGGAAAGTGCAAGGTAAGGGTTAATTCTACAATCTCTTTATTATCCGAGGTTGTTTTTTCGTAAGTATCTACTGGGAAATATTTCTTATACATGTCCGTTTTTCATTAAATAGTTTTCAAAAGGAATATTTTTAAGAGGATTTTTTTACTAAAACAACATTTTAAATGTTTTAAATATTTATTCTTCTAAACCTTTCTCGTTAATGTCCATGTTTTCAAAATGGTTTATAAGATTTAATTATATGGACATGAATGTTTTAAAATGTTAATTCCTTTCATAAGTTTCCAAGTGGTATGGGACACTTTGATTCAAAAATATCTTTTAAATGACTTCCTTTATAAATTTTTTGACTTTTAAATGTTTTCATTAAAAAAGGATATTTCTCTCTCAAGGAGTTTTACAAATAATTTTCATCTATGTCAACATCCTTTGATGGATTTTAAACTAGTTTGATGTTGATATTTTATGATACAAATCTTCCATATTGTATTGAAGGTTTTGTGATATATTTGACTGTGGATGTGTTATTTTTATACCATTCATGGTTTATGGTTAATGTATTTACATTTCTTATTCTATTTTTAATACGAATGTTTATGTTATATTTCTACCCTTTCATATGAGGAATGTATTAGACTTGGTAAGTGATTGATAGAGCCCTCTATAGCTCCTCGATGCATCGGTAGGTCTCATGAGACAATTAGATGTGTAATTGGTTGAGGCCTTTCCCAATTTGATATATGGTTTTGGCTTAGGCCTTAATCATTTTTAAATGTCTTGGTTGTGGCCTTGACAAAATGTTTCAAAATTTCTGGCATTATACATTCCCTCATTTTGAAAATAATATCGATGGTTCATGTTGTTATTTGACTAGTAGAATACCCATGACTATTTTTAATTATGGCATTATTTACTCAGCTCATATTTCTTCCATAATGTGTTTATGTTTATTATTTGTAAAGGCATGTATTTTCAATTATTCACCATGCCTATTGTTTATGTTATCTTTTGCTAAATTTTTTACCCTTACTGAGCATCTGAGCTCACCCCTTTCTTATGTTTTATTTTCCCAGGATTTCCAAGAAGTGTATTATGAATGATATGTAGGGTTAAGCTAAAAGGGAATAATGGAATTCTCAAAGATTCATTTATGTTGTGTTTTATTTTCTAATGTTTAATGTAACGTTCATGTATGTAATCTATTTTCCAAGACTGCTAAACTATCGGTCTCTCGAGACTTGGTTCCTTGTAATCATGTCAATGTATTAAAATAAGGCACCGACTCTGGGTAACTAGGGTCGGTGCGTTACACATAGTGGATCAGTTCCAGGATGTGTTTCCTAAGGACTTATAACGGCTTCCACCTGGGAGAGATGTGGAGTTTATAATTGAGCTCATGCTTGGGGAAGATATATTTTCCATTCCACCTTATAGAATGGAACCAAAAGAGCATCAAGAGCTCAAGAATTGGCTAGAAGAGTTGATAGATGCGGTATTTATCTATCCAAGTACATCACCTTAGGGTTATCTAGTCTTGTTTTCTAAGAAGGCTAATGGAACATTGTGCTTGTATGTTTATTACCAAAAGTTGAATCATATTAAAGTGAAGAACCAATATCCTCTTCTATGAATAGATGATTTATTTGAACTATTGAGAGGATCTTGTGTTTCCTCCAAGATTGACTTGAGATTAGGATATCAATAGTTGAGAGTTCAACCTTCTAATATACCATGAACATATTTTAGAAGTAGGTATGTCCTATATGAGTTCTCCACAATGTTTTTTGGGAAAAAAAAGATGCCCTAATAATGTTTATGGCCTTGATGAACTGAATCTTCCACACGTACCTAGATCAATTTGTTTTTTTTATGAAATCTTATCGTACTCCAAGAGTCATGATGATAATTCCCAACATCTTGACATCATATTGAGTACACTTATAGAGCAATATCTGTATGCCAAGCTATCTAAGTGTCGATTCTGGATTGATCAAGCACATTTCATGGGTCACGCTATATCATAGGAAGGTGTGTTAGTGTACCCATAGAAGGTGTAGGAGACTATTTCTTGGTATAATCCCAATAATGTTTTTTATATTAGTAGATTTTTGGGGTTATCAGGATATTATCAGAGGTTCATCCAGGATTTTTTCCACTTTACAGCACCACATTTGGGCTTGAAAAAGAAGTTGGTTAAGTTTGAATGGTCTAGAACATGTGAGAATGCTTTTCAAGAGTTGAAGAAGCACTTGAATAACTCACTTATCTTGATACTTCCCAATCCTGGGGAGGAGTATACAGTATTAAATGATGTATTTGGGATTAGTACTGGAGTAGTATTGATATAGGGAGATCTATTTGTAGAATATGGGTCATGTAAATTGAGGAAACAAGAATGGAATTACCCTACATATAACCTTGATTTATTAGTATGTAGTGGTTTATGATTTGAAGTGTTGGAGGCATTGTCTATTGGGAGAAAATTTTAGTGTTTGTACCATTCAAAATATCTTAAAGTATATCTTTTTTCATTGATACTTGAATATTTGGAAGCGGAGATTGATTGAGTATATGACGTCATTTGATTTTGAGCTAGCATATATGACGGGGAAGGGAAATGGTGTTGTTTATTATCTAATAAGAAAATCACAAACTCAGAAAGTTCAGGAGTCTAGCTCAAAGTAGAAGATGGTGACCTTACTGGCTGAGATGCATGTTGTGGTTTAGGAGGAACAAGAGAAGATGAATCTTGTATCAGTTTCAATGGATTATACACTCCTGAGATATATAAAGGATAGACCGTTTTAGGATCCATAGTGTCTTTCCTTGAGAAAAATCCTTAAATTTGTGGTGAAACCTTTATTTTGGACTATAAATAAGGGTGATATCATCTATGTATAGATCTATGTAGTTGTTCCTATGAGTATGTGAGAGGAGATAATGCATGAATTTCATTCCTCAAAGTGGGAGGTGCCTCTGGGATTAACCAAAATGTATCATGACTTACATCAAAATTATTGGTGGTTGTTTATGAAAAAGAAGATTGCAAGATTTGTGACATGATGTTATAACTTCCAATATGTGAAATTTGAGCATAAATGACCTGGTGGTTTACTAAAACCATTCCCCATTTTGAAATTGAAGTGGGAAAATGTTACCATGGACTCTATGGTGGGTATCCCAAGGAATATTTGGAAGATTGATTATATTTGGTTCGTTTTGGACGGATTGATGAAATTATCATATTTCTTACCTATATGAGATATTTTTTTGGTGGACTGGTTGGGATACTTGTATGTTCGGGAGATAGTCTATCTGCACAGGGTGCAACGGAGTATCATTTTAGGCAATGAATCACATTTTACCTCATTTTTCTAGAAATTATGGTAGAAAGATCTTGGTAAATAGTTATTTATGAGTATATATTTCCACCCATAGATAGATGGGTAGTCATGATGTACTATACAAGTTTTGAAGGATATGTTATGAGTGTGAGTTCTTGACTTTGATGGGTCTTGGGAGAAGCACCTAGCACTGGTAGAGTTCACCTATAACAATAGTTATTGGGAAACTATACAGATTGAACCATATGAGGCTCTATATGGTAGTCTATGAAAATCACATCTATTTTAGATAGAGGGAGGTGAGAAAGTGTTTTGGGAAAATTATATGTTGATAGTTTATATATTTTAGAAACATGGGCATGTTTAGGAGGAAACATGGGATATAGAAGAAAAATATACAAGACTAGTGGCCTGATATTTTTACCCCAAAATCTTAGAGATTCTTGGGTGTACAACTTCAGGATGAGTTGTTTTAAGGTGGGGAGATTGTAAGATCTCGACCTTTTATATAAATTTCTTGAGCTAGTTTACAAGTACTCTTTTTCTTTATTTTGGGTATATATTTTTCAGGTTTTACTTTTCGAATATTTTAGGTGAAATTGGAAATTTTTTATGGGTTTTGGGTAGTGCACGATTGGTGCACATTTTTTCCAAACTGTGCACCCTGCCCGTGAAAACCATTCAACCCCAGGTAGAGGAGGATTACATGGTTAGTTCACAGTTCTCAGATATTTTTCCCTATTAGTAGTAACCATGTGACCTCTAAGAGGAGACATGCGATTAGGCATATGGTTAGGGAAGATTGTGCACCTCGTACATGAAACTGTGCATGAGGAAAAATAAACCCATGAAAATTATAAAAAAATCCCAAACTCTCATTTTATATCCCAAAACACCCCAACTTGACCCTAACTCATTTTCTTAAAATTTGGAGGGTCCCTAATGGATTCTAAAGATTTCAAAATTCTATTTTTGACAAATCGAATATCTGATTGACATATCTAAACCTATCCCAGTAATAGATTTCTTTCTGATTAGATTTATCTCTCCCCTATATCTCTTTCTTGATGAAGAGGGAATAGTTTTGCTCCATTAGCATGGGTTTGTATCTTGGTTTTGATATATCTAACTCTATTTGATCTTGGATCTATTTTTTAGAACTAGATCTCATTCTTCATTATGCAATTGAACATTCCTCTTAAATTTGGGGATTTCCATTGGTGAGATTCCATTAATTATCTAGAGCTAGGTGGTCTATTATTCAATTACCAAAGTCTTGATTTCAATTACATGTATTTAATTGTAAAATCTCTATTACAAGTTTAGCAATTACATCTTGAATTGAATTAATTAATTTAATTAATTAATTAATTAATGGATTGTGGAATTGATTCATTAATAGAGCTATGAAATTGGTCAATTGATGGGGTTGCGTAATTGGTTAATTAATGGGATTGTGGAATTTATTGATTAACTGAATTTCAAATTGATTGATTAACAAGAAGTAAGGTTTTTTTGGATTAACCTTAAAGTGTTAATTAAATATACGATTAAAGTTGATAAATGGTTTAATAGTGATTTGTTCATATTATTCCATGATAATTAAAGTGATGAATCCTAATTTTTTTGATAATTGAAATGGAACACCATGATATGAAATTTTCATGAGAATTTTAATGATGGTTAATCTTATTAAATGTGATATACATGAAATGTGTGATTGTATGACAAATGGGTTGTTGGACATGGGTTGATGCTTCAAATACCCATGGGGTTATAGAAATAGATTTCTAGACCCAAATTCATACATGTGATAAATGAGTGTGGGACACAGACTAATGATTTAAAATCCCACTTGTGATTGATTGATATACTTGTTGTGGGACACAAAATGATGATTTAAATACCCACACAGTGATATCCATGGAGTTCTAGACCCAAAATTTTGGCCTTAGACTATGGATACAAGTATCTATAATATGAATTTAAATTAAATAGATAATTAAGGCCCTATTATAATGAAATGTGATTCCCTGTGTAATATGGTTCAGACTCTAGTGCAGGTCGAAGTAAGTATTGACGGTTCAGGTGTCATCATGAACCCGAGTAATTTATGTCGTTAATGAAAGAATAATTAAATGTGATAACTATTTACTTTATTGATTTTAATTTATTATTTACACAAATTAATGTACTTTTATTGACTGGATATTGTTTTAGACGATGTTGGTGGTGGAATACTAAGTTTTAATCACACACTAATCATACTGCCTGATCAGTACCCAAATATACTTCATGTTTTTATGATATGATAAAGGAAAGAGCCCTATGTTATATGGATGAGTTGGGATAGAGCACAGATGAGGGAACCAGACATGGTTTTGGGGCCCTCATGGAGTTTTTAGTGTCTCTATTTTTTGGGTTTTTAATTTGACACTTGACATGTACTATGGAAGGACATATTTACTGATTATTTTGGATATTGTTTCCTATTTTACTTCATCATGTATTACTGTTTTGTATTGATTATAATATGATTCTGGTTAATGTTTATTTTCATTTGGTTATTTTTTATTTATTTCCTCTATTGTTCTACTTTGATAAATAGGGTATAGTCTCCCCATGTTATATACTTGACCCTCGCTATTAGTCAGTAGTCTCTGGAATACAGGTTGGTGTGCTTGAGGTCATGTAACCAACCAGATCTGGGCACTAGTGTGTGGCACTCAGGTTAGGATGTTACAGGACATCATCAAAGTCCTAAACACTAACCAAAGGGATATGTGGGGTCCTATATTCAATATTCAGACTCACTTTCTCACTCAATGTGGTCCCACATCCAATACTTAACCTCTACCATATCACTCATGGTATAGTCTATCGATATCTTGTATCACATGTCATCCTAGATCCCATATCATTCATTGTTATCTAATTTTCCAATATCATATAATAATACACTATAGACTCCATCTCACTCATGGAAGTACATCCTCTAATCCCATTATGTCACATCCATTACCCTATATCACTCATAGTAGTTTGATAAAATAAACCTTGAACCTAACCATAAAACTCATGGATGTCACATCACGTTCAAGCCAACTATCACACTCATTGATGACTTCCCCTCATCCTAGATCAACCATATCAATCATGTCCCTCTAATACCAACACCATCTAACTCATTTCAAGGCTATACCCATTTCAAGCCATGTCATCTCACTCATGGATAGAACAAACTTCATATACAATGAGAAATTCATCTCACTTATGGAATCCAGAGGCCTTGGGACCTATCACCCATCCTGAAACTCATCACTAAACATGAAAATGAACATAAACAATAACAAAATAATTGTATCCTATCACATAGAACACTATATCAGTATAATCCTAGACTTGAGCTAGTCTCTCACATCACACCACATCTCACCTCACTCATAAAGGAATCCACTAGGGTACTATGGACACATCACAGTCTCTTTTCATTGATACAAACTCATCTCTATCACCCAATGGTGAAACTATAACTCATAGGTTTATCCTGACCTTAGACTCAAGAAACAGGGTCTAATTCCTATCCAAAATCCCCTTGGAATACCAATTCCAAGTCCTAGGAAACACCCATTACCCAAGATCATAGGTTGATCCTAACCTTAGACTCAAGAAGTGGGGTAAAATTCCTATCCAAAATTCCATTTGAACACCAATACCAATCCCCTTGGGGTGGTATGGGTCAAGATCATAGATGATCAAGCTTGTACAGGTTCAACCCAGAAAATACTCTATGTTAAATGGGTAAATTTATAAATCCCTCCCCACCCCACATAGGATGCGACAAGTCCCATAAGAAAACAAAATTTCATAAATGTTACAATTTAATAAATATAATACATATAGATAAGTAAAAAACAATTAAAATGATAATTTTATAAATTTTAATGATATATTGAAAGTGAGAAAAAATAAAATGATAGATAATATAAAATTAAGATAAAATCATAAGAGACGTCATGGTGGGGTTAGTCGTCTCGGTTAGATTATGAATATATGATGGAGATGATATGGGAGATTATGATTCTGGATGGATAGTGGGATGAAGATGATGGGTTTTTTTGGTCTAGAGGAAGAGTGGGAGCTGACTGTTGTATCTGGTTTAGAGGGATGCAGAAAAATGATGATGATTTGGATGGGATGTGTCACATTTGAAGGGAGGGTGGAAAGTGAATATAGAGAGGATTATATGGGATAAGTCAGGTTTATAGGGAGTTAGGAAGGATATAGGGAATCATTTCACTGAGATCATTATGGAGGGAGGGAGGGATGTGAGTGATAGTGACGTGGTTGTAGTGGCAGCAGTATCAGATCTGGAGAGAGGGAGGCAGGTGATAGTAGTGGCTAAGAAACATTTTTGATAAATAAATGAATGTTTAATGGGGAGGGAAGGTGGTGGAGGGATATCATGGAATATGTAGAAAATAATATAGGATCGGGGTGAGTTATAATGTGTGGAGTTGTCATTCATGCAGGGTTCATTAGAGTTATATCATCATAACTCATAAAATTGTTGTATTTTGGGTAATTTTTTCATTAAAAATCAAATAAAAAATCACAGGCCAACCTGTATCCACATGGGTTTACCCACATATTTTTTCTACCCATGAAGGTAGTCCTTATAATCCCTCTTTTGATATGGTCATTTTTAAATAATCTTACACCACCCCAAACCCATTTTCTTACAGTCCTAGAACCCATTTCTCGCTGCTAGGGAGACCTATCAACCAGCCACCCAAAGAAAAACTCTCTCCAGCATCCTAAGTAAAGTCCTAAAGGACTCCTCTCTCTCTCTCTAAGAACATTTCAAGACTCACCTCTAACCTTATAAGGGAGTTCCTCTTCACTCACAAGACACAAAGATGTCTCACCCATCAACACTCACCCCCAAGGATTTTATGCATACCCAATAGCTATAGGCACTCACCTAGGATTTCCTATAACTCAAATCATACCCCAAGACCTATACAATGCCTCATTTAAACTCAACCTACATCTTATCTTCTTAGTGACATAATCATCGAGTGATCCCAATACACTCAAAGTTCAAAAGATAACTTTTATATAACATAGGAGGACTAATTTCATTTTGTATCTTCCACCCAAGGTACCTTCAGTACCTAAATACTACACCTGAACCAATGGAACATGCATATAGCATGAAAACATGCATAAACAGGCATGTGTATTTGAATTAAATGGGGAAAGTGCCTCTTTATAGTAGTTAGCATCTAATAAAATTTGTGCACTCTCTCAACCAAACCCATCCATGCCTCACCCAATCTTGTACCACCACTTGAGATCCTATTTCATATCATGCACCATAAATAGTTAATTTTAAACATTTATTATTTATTATTTCATTTAATACAAGGAGGTATAATTGACGAAAAATGCATCAAGCATCATCATCACACTGAATCCTCCTCCCACGGCATGTGTTCAATAATTTGGGATCTTTTCTAAACATTGTACATAAAATAACCATCATTTTTTCCTAACCCTAACATCATTCTGGGGAATAGGTATTGAAACCCTAGCCAAATCACATAAAATTAGTGTTAAAAATTGGAAACTAAAAAAGGAAGGATATGAGAGGATAAACATACCTCAGATCATCTTCAGAATTCACCAAAAATAATCCCATATCAAGAGGAATCAATTGAGGGATGTAGGGGGAGAGGGTCAACAAAAAATTTCTTATCCTAAGTTCTTATCTCCCCTAAATCATAAAACATCTCAAACCAAAAAAGGATAAATTTCCCCTATATGAAAAAGAACCATTGGGTCCTCATTCACAACACGAATAGGTGGGTCGTGGTGAAAACATCCACTTCACCGGACATTCCCATGGTGAAACTATGGGTTAAGGAATTAATTCACATAGGTATAAGTCCCTTATAATGGCCTATAGACATTTTTTATATGAATACTCATGTCTTATTCCATTCAATATGCTAAGGCCACTGGGTAGAGGGTCCTCTCTCAGCCATGACTTATTAGCGGTGTGACCCTCTTGGGTTACAGCATAAACTGTTTTGGGCTAGTGAAACTTAGCAGTCAGCCACCCCATACCTACTCCAACACTTCTTTAATAACATAAATCACAAATAATGCCTTTTTCCATTTTCAAAACTATCTACTTTATATGTTCCAATTCTTGGAATCCTGATACGATATTCAATTAATGGAAGGACCCATTCTCTAGATCAAAAATTCAAATTCCCTCTACAAATAATGACCTGGAAATCTATGGGTTGTTACACTACTTATTATCATGATTGGTTATTCACCTAAATAACATATTTTATAATAAATATATTAATTAAATTATTTTGTGCTTCCCACACCTTTATAGAGTCTCAATATGCATACACTTTCATGCTTCTCATAGGACTCCCACAAATTCATCTTTACATAGAAATCACATATTTACATTTTTTACCCTTCCAACCCATAAGATTAATAGGTTCCACATCATCACACCATGTATATACAAGTTTTATATTTCAAATCCTCTTCAATTATACCTTTATTCATCACAAGGATTCCATTTCATCCACTATATAGATCTTTTTCCTCTCAACACAATGTCTTCGAATGCCATCAGATATTCAAAAACATACCATGCAACATGGTCGCTATTTCAACTCAACTTCATAGATATTGAATAGAAAAATTTCACTTGGATTAATAAACTCAAAATAAAATCCTATTATCTACTATAATCTAGTAGATCCTCACACACTGAAATGAACTACACCAATGATCAGAAACACACACAGTAGTTTATTTTCTCTTTAGCTTCTTCTCTATTTTTCTTATCAAGCTTATACAACAGTTGTTTTCACAATATTATATAATTACTTTATCTTAGATACCCAGATGATCAAACTTCATAGTATAGTCTCATATTTATCTTCTTTCTTAATAAATCACTTATTATTCTTGTCTCATAGCTTTTGGTTTACACTATTCAAAAAACTATTCTCTCTTATTTTTTTTCCTTTTAATACCTAAGTCACCAAAAAATAATATTCTATATATTTATAATATAGAATATCTACATCACATTTGATGAAAAATGTATCATTTCACCTTTTCCCAACTTTTCTTATACCAAGGACTGCACCCATGATCTCCTTCTTTTTTCTCCTCGATGATTGTCTGGTGTTAAATGAAAAAATTGCCCTTCTCATTTTATCTAATTCCTCATTTTTCTCAACTAATAGTTCTTATAGTTTTTTGTAACATCATAATCAGTATAATATTATTTTAAAAATACTTAGACTAAAATTCATAGGTCAAATAAACATTTTTCATGATTGTGTTTATATCATACATCATCTTAAGTTGCATCATAGCTCATGTGCTTTTGGAAAGAGAGTATCTCAAATTTAAATTGAACTATTATATTATATATTGATAATAAAATAATTATTTATAGTATCTTGTTACATTCATATTCATATCCAACTTTAATAACAACTCTTTTTGTGATATGAGATCTTGAATAATAGCACATGCATCTTCACATTTTATTTCTAGTTTTAATAAGTTTGTAAGTCTGTCTTCAAATTTAGCTTATTTATCAAAATTTCATCTTTCCCTAAAATTTATTTTTTATTAAAAATACATCTTGGATCACAAGGTGTTTGAAAAAAAATTAATAACTCCAATATCTTCATAATTAATCTTATTCATATTCTTGAATTTCCTAAGAAATTAGAATTTAAATTCTTTCAAATTTTCTTCTTCATTTGATCCTCTTCTCTAAGATTTAGGATCATATTATATCAATTTTTGCATTTAATCACACACCCATTTAAGTTTTTATAATGATTCAATCCATTAAGAACATATCTTAAATCATCATAATCAATTTACTTTAGAATATTTACATTCTCGAAAAATCATAATATCTGTAAGGATAAAATGATCCTTGTGGACTCATGCTTACAACTCAACCTTATGAGATCATCCTTATAGAAACAGTAGAATCATCATTATAGAACATCAAAATTTATCCTTATGGGGTTATCCTTACATCTTAACATGAAAATTATTCTTATGGAATTATTCTTATAGTGATGATACTTATGAAATTATTCTTATAAAGATTATGTTTATAAAAATTATGTTTACATAGAGACACTTCATGATTACGTAGATGATTATTTTATATATGATGCTTGCACAACAAGTATTCTAACTAATAAATGTTGGATAATCCTTAGGTATGACTAGATTCATGCTTAGTAAAATTCCAAATGATGCTTACACGTAGACCAGGTTGGCTCAGATGACATATAAATAGAGAGTGTTAATATGTATATTTTCAATGAGAATAAATAAATTGGTGATGTAATTATAATAAACCCAATGAAATACATGAAGGTTTCCCATGTCTTGGTTAAATAATATTATAGTTGGGATACATGGTGAATGCATGGAAATGAAAATGAGAAGATTTGTCTATTATTGGAGTTGTAAAGGAAGTTTAATCTATTAGTAAGGGAGTTTAGAAGAGTGGGTTGTTATGTGTGCAGCATGAAACATCAGATGATTGTTGTGTTAGTCCTCTTGTTATATATATATACTCACTAGCTAAGTGTCGTATACAATATTCAGAAAAATTTTGTTGAAGTTGGATGAATTGAACCACATTGGACAGCTTTTATAAGCTATATTTAAAAATGTGTAATCAGGTGCAATGGTTGGAGTAAGATATCCTAAATTGTGAATAAACCATCTAATCATTACTTGGAAAATTTTCTACTAATTTTATTGTTAAAATACACTTGTATTATGGTCTTGATAAATGATTTTTATGGAAGAATTAAATTTTAGTTAAGTTCATGAAAATACTCTAATTTGAGTATTCACATACTTCATGAGTACTTGAGAATAAAGATGAAGAGTTCAATAAGGGTTGTAAATTTTCCAATGTGATTTAATGTTTTTTTTAAAGTGATTGAATATTTTCTGGGTTTATTTAAATATAATATGATCTTAATTGAATAATTTAGATTTTTGAAGATTAAAGTTGAAATTTGGATAAGTCTGAATATTATTCCTTGTATCATAAAGAACCCATAATTATATGATTTATAAAAAGGGTTTCACTTTATTAAATTCCCAAGATCATTTTAGTTTATATTTTTACATAATTGGTTAAAATATTACATAAAAAGGTGTAAACTTTCACATTGTGTATATTTTTTCCATAAAAACAGAGCATTAGGTTTACACCCTTTTTTCATTCAAGACACTTTTTATTCATTTAATAAAATTCACCATAATGGGAATATTGAACTTGGTAACATTTCTAATAATCCTTAGATCCTATTAAAAACATTTTAAAATATGGAATGAGAAAAAAATCATTAATGGATATAAAAACAAAATAATCTCATTAGTCCAATGAAAAACGTGAAAAACCCATGAGTATGTTTACCTTTTTCATAATAAAAATTTGACCACAAAAATAAAACATTTACACAAGTTAAAATAAATATTTTCTCAAATAAAACCTTTTAATACAATTTTAAATTATAGGAAAAACCTTTAAGGAATCCTAAATCATGTGGTAACTCATGAAAACATTCCTTTGAAAAAAACCTTTCACCTTTAAACTTTCCTTACACCATGAAATAAAAAAAATCTATAAATCCCATTATTGAAATAATAATATAGGTAACATGGAGTATCAAATTAATAAACCATGTTTAACCCATGTTATAATAACTAAATCCCAATTAATTTAATAGGAGTAACAAACCCAGTTATCTACCTCATTTTCACCTTCAAGGACTATATCATTACCCAATGCATTAGCTCACTCATCATCATGAGTTATATCAAGCTCACCCTTTATCACTTATAATTCTCAAGTGTCGTATTGTGAACAAAAAATTTGTAATATTTCACTTTTTCATCATAAAATCTTTGAAAAACTCAGTTGAACCCATAAGAAAAACACTTTAAATTTTCACATAATCATAAGAACAAAAATCCTTTTTCTTTGGAAACTATTTAAAAAAAGAATAATTCCTAGAATAGAAGGAATAGGATATTATTTTAAAAAATATGTTAACTTATATAGGAATATTGATCAAAAATAATGGCTATGATGGTGGTAAAAGTCATTCAATATGTATATGTTAAAAAAATATTTTTTTCAATTTTGTAAAAAAATAAAAATGTTCTATAAAGTAAATGTTTAAAATATTCCTTTTAAAACCTTTAAAAATAAAGTTAAAAGTAGTAAAAAATGTATTTTAACAATATTTTATGTATAAATAAAAGTATTATTATAACCTTTTGAATAATATTTATATATATAAGAAATATGTTAAAATTTTTAAAACTATGTTTTAAAATAAAATCCCTTACATTAACTCCTATTTAGCTGTGTACTTTCTCTAACTCATGAATAATAAAATTATTTTAGTTTTTTTAAATTTATAAATAAAATTTTACATTTTAATTTCATTATTATTATTCATTTTATTTCATTTATTTACATGTTTTATTTAGTTATTAAAATGATTTTCTTCACATTGGATGTTTTGGGGTAATTCAGTTTATAAAATCAAAACAACATAGGTGTAATGACCATGGTCAAAGTGTTTATGATTTCATTGCCTCAAAAAACTTAAAAAATATATAATTATTATGTTTATACATTAAATACAATTTTATAAGCATCCATGAAAGTATTACAAGAAAAATTAAATATGTCATATCATATAGGTTATAGCCCGCATGCACACACGAGCAATGTTTCCACTTTTCTACTAGGTGGAAAAGAAATAAATTAGATAATATTTTACTTTTAAAAAATATTAATAATAATTTTTTAAAATGTAATATTCAGTCATTAATTTAATCCTTATGACCATCCATGTGAGGTGGTAACGTAAAATGAATCGCATCGCTTCGTGGAGGTGGTAGTACACGTGTTCTCACAAGCGATATTATCATTTTCCAGTAGATTAAAGGGTAATAAGGTAAGTAATATCATATAATTAAATAATAATAACTATGTAATAAATATCATATAAATTCATTTGATATGTCATTATAACCATCCATATAATCTAGTGATGACAAAAAACACATCGTTTCATGGGGTGGTAGTCCAAACATACGCCGAGTGATGTTTTCATTTCTCATTGGATAGAAAAAGAGATGAGAAAGGGTTTTACCATGATCATATTAACATTAAAGTAAATTTAAGATTATAGTTTTATTATTTTATCATGGTTAAATAATATTTTAAGGAGTTCAAAGAATAAATAAACATGAAAACACTTAGTTAAGAGTTACTCCTCATCTATGGGAAACCTCCTTTTCTATACACCTTAAGCCTTCTAGTTTTGGTATTTTGGTGAAAAAATAACCTATAGGATGTGTGGAGGGTTATTGGGGAGATACTTGGGTAGTTATTATCCAATATATAGTTCTCAAATGGTGTAAGTAAGAGAGGATATGAGGAGATCTTTTATAAGTGAGGGGAGTGGTACACTTGTACTTTTTCAAAAATTTAAATATTATAAATATTGTATTCATTGTAAAGTGAATATAAAATAATAAAATTTCAAATTTAAGGTTATAATGGTATAAATACCACTATAAAATAATATTTAAGATGAAATTTTGTGACCTTATCATATAGTATTTACCTTAGTTAACCTTATTTCCCCTTTACTATAGTGACACATTTTTACCATGGTTACTATTCATGGTGACCAAAAATTAAATTGACCTAATTAATAAATTTATAAATCCTAATTAAAAATATGGAATATATTTTTAAATATTAAATTTTTATAAGTTTTAGAAATTACTTTTCATTTAAGTGTACAAAATACACAAAAAATAGTTTTCTAGAAAATTGTCTTTTTAAGCATAAAAATGAACTTATACCAAAATAAAATATAATATTGATCCCTATGGAATTATTAAGATTATTTTGAATAAATAAATCTTATTTTGATTTAAAACTAAATCCAAAATATAATGGGACTTTTAAATTTCTTGATTTAAAGAAAAAAAAGATAGTTTTGCAAAAATCAACATTTTTCACTGTTTATTCAAAAAATAAATCTTTTCAAATAAAATAAAAAAAATAATACTAATATATATTTGATATTATTATATAAAAATTAATTCCATTATATAAAATTCAATTTCTAAAATCAATAAATTTTTCTTTTAATTAAAACCATGTAATTCATGGAAAAAAATTAGTTAAATAAAACTTTTCTTTTTATAAATAAAATTTTTTATAAAATTATTTATAAAACTATGATGAATATGAATACATAAAATGAATAAAAATAAATCATAAGAATGATTCTCTTCTATAATTACTTATTTTTTCAAATAAAACTTTTGTTTGTACATCATCTCAAAGACAAAGGACATAAGTATGGATGATCTAGTGTTGTGTAAACATCATCTAAGATAGTCTGAGCTATGTGTAAGCATAATTTGGAATGTATTTGTAATGTACTAACCTGGGTATGAAATACTGGTACCCTAATCCGATTTGTTACATAACCTAAAGTGAACCTCCTCATAAGCTAGAGGTTTCTGACTAGTAGTAATGGTCTTTTAAGAATTGTAGGGAGACTATGCCCTCTTTATCAAAGTGTGACTACAACAGTAAAAATATAAACAATAACCAAGATAATAAAAATAACCAATAATTAGAAAATACCCAACATCACATGAAGAATTTCGAAAATAGGGGAAATAAACATAAACCAAAGCAGTAGATGTTTCATTTGATATAAGTTTCATGTGTCAAATGAAAACCAAAAATAAAGACACACTAAAAACTCCCAAGTGGGTTTTGAAATCATGTCTAGTTCCCTCATCCATTCTATATCCCAAATCTCAACTCAGTCATCTAACATATATAACACCCCAAAAATTTGAAAATAAATTTAATATAATTTCATGAAACATTGAGTCTCTACAAAACACCACTTCATTATAACCTAGCCATTAAACTTAAATTTTCCAGCTCTGTGATTTGAATTTTAAAAATCTGACATACACGGCTGCGATCAGTAAGTTATTTAGAGTCTGATGGAATTAACTTAATTTTCAGTGAATAGTAACCTACCCATATGAATAGTAACCTACCATTATGAAAATTAATAGGACTCTTATGAATGGTATCCATACCCATGAATGTACAAATAAATTTAGGCACCTTAAAAATGAAGATGAATATTTTAAGTGTTTATATTTTTTGATTAAATAATGATTTTAATTAAATATTTAATTAATTATATTAATAAATTTATTTTTGAAAAATGGAGTTCATTTTTGGATTATACACGTCAAAAAATGGTTTGGGTTCATTTTTGGGATTTTTCTGAAATACTTGAATTTTTGTTGAATAGTAAAATACATTAATTTACCGTATAAATACATTATAAATTAAATTAAATATTCCTAGAATCATGAGTGATGTAAGAACCCAAATATAGAACTCACATGCATATATTAATATTCTTGGTCATGGAATACTCACTATTTCTTATCTTGAGAAGAAATAATAAATTAATGAATATAATATTAAGAAAACTCCCCCCCCCCCTCCACTATATAAACCACCCCTCAACCCCTATTCCTCCCACACCACTCAAGCTTAAAGACATGCCTAAATTCTACTCAAATAGATCCCTAACCTTCTACCCTACGTCCAAGACCTTCTGGTCTCAACAAAAGGCTAAAAACAAAGGCCTTAAGAAGTTTCTCAAGGAGGAGTACTCAAGAGGTGAACCTCTCTTCTCTTTTATTTCAATTTCTTTTAAAAAATTCCATTATTTTGTTCTCTCTTCTCACCTACCCACATAAAAATTCCATGATAATTCCATTACCTTTCATGTACTGTATTATCATTATGCTAATGGAATATTTCTTCACAATCTCTCTTCTCCCCTCCTTTTATACAATAAATGCAAACACCATCCGAGATGTGTCAATTTATCACACTCAAGGAATACGGGTTTTCAATTTGCCTTACTATCTAAAAGACTGGTCATTAAACCTTTTCAATGATTTAACCAGATCATTATATATGTATTTTATCTTTTTTAAAGTTATATAATCCTTACACACTCTTAATATGGAATAATAATAAAAACAAGTTTATTGTGCACAAAACTGCCAATCCAAATCCAAGTGTTTATGATTAACTCGTCGAATGAGTCATCCTCATGGTATATAACCAGAATCATTATAAGATAATTTTTATCACTTTAATTTAATAAATAATATATATTAAAAATTCTGGATGTTTAACCGCTTTTCAAACAAACTTCCATTCATGAATACAGGTAAACAGATCATGAAAACCAAAGAAGAAAATGCTACCAAAACAAAACAAAAATTGAATCTCTTAAACCCATCAAAAAGGCCAATAATGAACCTAATAAGGTTATAACATATAAATTAAATGTTTATTAGGTTCTGTAATTATTAATTAATGAAGCTAAATTTGATTATTCAGGTCATTAAGAACAATCAAGAACACCTTTGATCTTAAGGTAAGGGATTGCTTAACTCAAGTTTCATTGTTTGAGTTAATAATATATTTCATTGGTTACATTGTTCCAATAATATGTGTGAATGACTTATGATTGTTTTATAATATATATCCACATATATTTTTTTCACACATAAACATTCCATTTATTTATCATCACTCTAATGACACAATCTTTGTAAGGGATTTCTTAACTTAATTTTCATTCTTTGAGTTAAACATCTATTTCATTGGTTACATTGTTCCAAGAATATGTGTAAATGGAATATGATTGTTTTATACTGTATATCCACTTATATTTTTTTATTTTTATTTGTCACACATAAAAATTTCATTGATTTATCATCACTCTAATGACACAATCTTTGTAAGGGATTGGTTAACTCATTTTTCATTCTTTGAGTTAAACATCTATTTCATTGGTTACATTATTCCAAGAATATGTGTGAATGAACTCTGATTGTTTTATATTATATTTCCACTTATATTTTGGTGTATTTTTATTTTTTACACATAAATATTTCATTGATTTATTCTCACTCTAATGATACAATCTTTGTAAGGGATATCTTAACACAATTTCCATTCATTGAGTTAAACATCAATGTCGTTGGTTTTGTATTTTCCTAGAATATGTGTGAATGGTCTATGATTGTTTTATTCTGTATATCCACTTTTATTTTGTGGTTTTATGCTTTTAACATGATACGTTCTTGGTAAGGTATCATCTCTCTCACTTTTGTTCAAGAATCTCCCCTATGTTGTGCCCTTTTATTTTTAATTCCTAATGATGGGGTATGTTTTCACACCTCCCCCATACTACCATTATGATATATAAATAATTTTATACCCCCTTATCTCTTGTTAATTCCTTGCAAGAACACTCGTTACCATGCCGAAATGTTTGTAAGGGGTTTTCTCGTCTCACTTTCAATTCTATGGGATTTCCATTGTTCGCCTATTATTTCTTATATGTGGTATAGGTGTACTGAAATTTGAAATATATTATCATGAATATATTTATATTCATTTTATTCTATGATTCATTTGGTGTTTATTAACTTTTGGTTATATGACTCAATTGATTACAACGTGGTAACGAGATTTTTCTCAATTTTCACTTCATTGTGACTTGCTTAGTATTGTGCACCTAATCTTTCTTATGTGGTGTAACTACTTACCATTTGAGATAATTTTTCTATTGAAATTAAATTGCATTTAAATTTCCATATTCTCATATCATGGATACGATTATTGTCTAATCCATATACCATTTTACATACTGTATTTATTTTGAATGGTGTTTTGACTATGGAAATATTGATGAATTTGTATCCTCTATTCTATACAGATAATGTAAAGGAATATTGATTTTGTGTTGAATCTATGTATAAAGAATTCTTTGGAAATGCAGCAGTGGTTGGGGCCCTCTACAGCCCCTCGATGCATCGGTAGGTCTCATGAGACAAATCGGTTGGCGACAAACCCTTCGAGTTTGTTTCCAAAAAATCATATGGGTTTATACCCCTAGAACTAAACTATTTTTATGGTATTATGGTATCATGGGATAGATACATGAAGTCCAATTAATAATAATTCTCTTTATTCGTTATAAGTTATTACTATCCATGAGGTTTTCTCTGTGACAAAATCTATGGATGCAGTTTTATTCTCAGTTTATTAATGGAATGAGTTTTTCATTTATTCACCATGCCATATTGATTATGTCAAATTGTTTACAATTGAGTTATTATTGATTCATGGTTCAACTATTTGTAACCCTTACTGAGTGTTTGAGCTCACCCCTTTCATTGTTTACTTTCAAAAAGTAATGAAGAGGAGATCATTTATTGAGTTCTTGTGGATAAAGTTTTTAGTTTTTGTTATGTATTGTATTTTGTAACTCATTACAATGTAATTTGAGTTACATATATATATCTAGTTTCTTAAAAACTACTAAACTGATCCTTCCTTCGGTATTTTCATTCCTTCTAACCATTCCAATATAACAAGTAATGAACTAGCTCCATTCTAGGGGGATTGGGGTGTTATAATTGGTATCATAGGAAGTTTAGTAGGAACCTTGGAAACTAGATTAGAAAATATAGATTAGGGAACAAATCCTTAAGGTAGTATTTGAGGAAAAACATACAAGAACGTCCTGATATTTTGGTAAGGAAAAGATTCTACAGATGTTTCAAGAAATACCTCCCTGCCTAGATACGAGCAGGTAGAGGTGGCTCTAGTACAGATGTACCTAGGAGTGAAAGCTCCAACAAGGTGTTTCATGCTTGATCTGAGGTATCCTAGTACACGACAATGGGCCTTTTTTCACTCTTGGTTACGACACTCTCGGGGGATATTCTTATGATAATTCATATTTTCTTTACAATCCATTATGAAGGATTGAAATGTAATTTTTTTCTCAGAGAAACCATGTTTATGAGATTAGCTATGCATAGAATTTCAATCTATGTTAAGTTATTTTTTATTTTATATTCATAAACTAATCTAGCATATGACATTATTTAGAAATGGCATCTAATGGAAGAAGGGGAATCAGTACTCATAGACAAATTTAGGGATTATAAGTTTTTGTTAAACATATGGTTAATCTATATGTTTATTCTTTAAGTTAAATACTTGTTTTATAACTTTTCAGATCAAGGAAAGTCAGTTACAAATGGAAGGAGGAGGATCTCAAAGGACATTTCTATCCATTCCTGATTACTTGCTTGCAATAATTATTGCAAAGTCATGTCCCAACAATTATAAAACATTTTCTAACATACAACGCACTTGAAAGAAATTTTTTGAGATATCAAACACCTCCACTATACCTCAATACCATCCTGGATCATGGGTTGTATTTAATCAAATCCTATTTTCTCAATATTCTCATATTTTCAAGAAAGGTAAATATTATCAAGGCATTTTCAAATATTTTACCTTATCATAAAATTTTGAAGCATATTATGATTTTGAAAAAGGTACTGAAGAAGGAGACCCTTGTGCAACTTATTTATATTTTCTTTTGAAATATAATCTTTGAGCACATACTTATGGAATTTTAAAAGTACCATTGATTGAAAGTCTTAAATCAAATTCAGTCTGGATATGTTATAAAAATCAACTTTTATCAGATTTTTTGAAATTATATGTCCTACATAATTATTTTTTGAAACTATTTTTCTGTGGACACCCATATGACCCAAGTTGTACAAGGTGTCTCTGGATGAAGGAAGCAAATGATTTTGAAGGATCTCTAAACCAGTGTTGCAATGCATGGAACTTCTATTTACGTGATCAAGATGATGATTAAACCAGATTGACACCATGATCAAGGTACCCTCACATTTTTTAATAAGTAAATAAAATTGTGAGGACGTAATTTCCCGAAGGTGTGGATAATGTAACACCCCACGAATTGACAAATAAATTTAATATAGAATGCATGAAACATTGAGTCTTTGTAAAACATCACTTCATTATAACCTAGCCATTAAACTTAAATTTTCCAGCTTTATGATTTGAATTTTTAAAATCTGACATACACGGATGCAATCAGTAAGTTATTTAGAGTCTGATGGAATTAACTTAATTTTCAGTGAATAGTAACCTACCCTTATGGATAGTAACCTACCCTTATGAATACTAACTTACCCTTATGAATAGTAATAGGACTCTTATTAATGGTATCCATACCCATGAATGTATAAATAAATTTAGGCACCTTAAAAATGAAGATGAATATTTTAAGTGTTTATATTTTTCGATTAAATAATGATTTTAATTAAATATTTAATTAATTGTATTTAGAAAATTATTTCTGAAAAATGGAGTTCATTTTTGGATTCTACGTGTCGAAAAATGGTTTGGTGAATTTTTGGGATTTTTCTGAAATACTTGAATTTTTGGTGAATAGTAAAATACATTAATTTACAATATAAATAAATTATAATTTAAATTAACTATTCCTAGCATCATGAGTGATGTAAGCACCCAAATATATAACTCAAATTCATATATTACTATTCTTTTTCATGGAATAATCACTATTTCTTGTCTTTAGAAGAAATAATAAATTAATGATTATAATATTAAGAAAACTCCTCTCCCCTCCACTATATAAACCACCCCTCACCCCCTCTTCCTCCCACACCACTAAAGCTTCAAGACTTGCTTAAATTATAATAAAATAGCTCCCTAACCTCCTCCCCCATGTCCAAGAACTTCTGGTCTCACCAAAAGTCTTAAAAACAAAGGCCTTAAGGATTTTCTCAAGGAGGAGTACTCAAGAGGTGAACCTCTCTTCTCTTTTCTTTCAATTTCTTTTACAACGTTCCATTATTTTGTTCTCTATTATCACCTCCCCTCATCCAAATTCCATGATAATTATATTACCTCACATGTAATGTATTATCATTATTCTAATGTAATATTTCATCACAATCTCTCTTCTCCCCTCCTTTTATACAATAAATTCAAACACCGTCCGAGATGCGTCAATTTATCACACTCAAGGAAGATGGGTTTTCAATTTGCATTACTATCTTCAAGAATGGTCATGAAACCTTTTAAATGGTTGAACCAGATCATTATATATTTATTTTATCTTGTTTAAAGTTCTTTAATCCTTACAAACTCGTAATATGGAATAATAATAAAAACAAGTTTATTGTGCACAAAACTGCCAAGCCAAATCCAAGCGTTTATTATTAACTCATCGAATGAGTCATATTCATGGTATATAACCAGAATATTTATAAGATAATTTATATATCCTTAATTTCACTAATAATATATATTAACAATTATGGATGTTTAACCACTTTTCAAACAAACTTCCATTCATGAATACAGGTAAATGGATCATGAAAACAAAAGAAGAAAATACTACCAAAACAAAAACATTGAATCTCTTAAACCCATCAAAAAGGCCATTAATGATCCAAATAATGTTATACCATATCAATTAAATGATTATGAGGTTATTTAGTTATTAATTAATGAATCTATATATGATTATTCAGGTCATTAAGAACAATCAAGAACACCTTCGAGCTTAAGGTAAGGGATTTCTTAACTCAATTTTCATTCTTTGAGTTAAACATCTATTTCATTGGTTACATTGTTCCAAGAATATGTGTGAATGACCTATGATTGTTTTATACTATATATCCACTTATATTTTTTGGATTTTTATTTTTCACACATAAACAATTCATTGATTTATCGTCACTCTAATGACACAATCTTTGTAAGGGATTGCTTAACTCAATTTTCATTCTTTGAGTTAAACATCTATTTCATTGGTTACATTGTTCCAACAATATGTGTGAATGGCATGTGATTGTTTTATAATTTATATCCACTTATATTTTTTGGATTTTTATTTTTACACATAAAAATTTCATTGATTTATCGTCACTCTAATGACACATTCTTTGTAAGGGATTGCTTAACCCAATTTTCATTCTTTGATTTAAACATCTATTTCATTGGTTACATTGTTCCAAGAATATGTGTGAATGAAATATGATTTCTTTATACTGTATATACACTTATATTTTGATGTATTTTTATTTTTCACACATAAATATTTCATTGATTTATCCTCACTCTAATGATACAATCTTTGTAAGGGATATCTTAACTCAATTTCCATTCGTTGAGTTAAACATCAATGTCATTGGTTTTGTATTTTCCCAGAATATGTGTGAATGGTTTATGATTGTTTTATTTTGTATATCCACTTTTATTGTGTGGTTTTATGTTTTTCACACATAATTATGTCATTTATTTGTCCTCAATCTAATTATATGTTCTTGGTAAGGGATCCTTTCTCTCACTTTTGTCCAAGAATCTCCCCTATGTTTTACCCTTTTATTTTTAATTCCTAATGATGGGGTATGTTTTCACACATCCCCCATACTACCCTTATGATATATAAATAATGGGATACCCATTTTCCTCTCATTAATCCCTCGCAAGAACACTCATTACCATGCCGAAATGTTTGTAAGGGGTTTTCTCATCTCACTTTCAATTCTGTGGGATTTTCATTGTTCTCCTCTTATTTATTATATGTGATATAGGTGTACTAACATTTGATATATATTATCATGATTATCTTTATATTCATGGTATTATGTGATTCATTTTGTGGTTATTAACTTTTGGTCATACGACTCAATTGATTACAACGTGGTAACGAGCTTTGTCTCAATTTTCACTTCATTGTGACTTGCTTAGTATTGTGCACTTACTCTTTCTTATGTGGTGTAACTAATGCCCATTTGATATCACTTTTCAATTGAAATTATATTCCATTTAAATTTTCATATTCTCATATCATGGATATGATTATTTTCTAAGTCGTATACCATTTTACATACGGTATTTATTTTGAATGTTGTTTTGACCATGGAAATATTGATAAATCTGTATCCTCTATTCTATAAGGATAATGTAAAGGCATATTTATTTTGTTTTGAATCTATTTTTAAAGAATTCTTTGGACATGAAGTAGTGGTTGGGGCCCTCTAAAACCCCTCGATGCATCGGTAGGTCTCATGAGACAAATCAGTTGGCGACAAACCCTTCGAGTTTGTTTCCAAAAAAAATAAGATGGGTTTCTACCCACAAAACTAAATTATTTTTATGGTATTATGGTATCATGTTCTAGATACATGATGTACAATTAATAATAATTCTCTTTATTCATTATCATTTATTACTATCCATGAGGTTTTCACTATGACAAAATCTATGGATGCAGTTTCATTCTCAGTTTATTAACGATGTGAGTTTTTCATTTATTCGCCTTGTTATATTGATTATGTCAAATTTTTTACAATTTAGTTATTATTGATTCATGATTCCACTATTTTTAACCCTTACTGAGCATTTGAGATCACCCCTTTCATTTTTTACTTTCAAGAGGTGATGAAGAGGAGATCATTTACTAAGTTCTTGTGGATGGAGTTTTTAGTTTTCATTATGTATTGTATTTTGTAACCTATTCCAATGTAATTTGAGTTATATCTATGTATCTAGTTTCTTCATTACTACTAAACTAATTGTTACTTTGGGATTTTTATTCCTTCTAACCATTCCAATATAAAAAGCAATGCACCGGCTCCAGTCTAGGGGGTCGGGGTGTTACACACATGTCTTTTTCCCTTATCCTATCCTTCAAACATGAAGTCTACTCAGGTACCAATCAGTGGCATGAGTAGGGTGTGAGTACAAATCAGTAGACAACCACCAACAGTGTCTAAAGAAATATCCAATCTATAACAGTGTGTGCAGTTGTATAATGAATAATGAAAAAATTATAAAATTAAAAAATATTTCAAATTTACTATTATTTATTTAACCACATCGTCCCTAGGGTTTATAGTGATTACTAAGCCAATCCTACCTGCTCCAGCCCATGCTAGAGTCTAAATCATACACCATTTTGATTTTATAATTTATTCTTTTATGGGATTTTATTATTCAAATTGATTCCAATTTTATTTTGGTAGCTCGGATTATAAGTCCAGGTTCCATTATAATGGATGCTTGGATCGTTATTCCATCATTATTATCTCAGGAATTTGGAGCATCAGTCTAGTACCAATATCATGGGTACTAAGAGTATCAGTCTAGCACCAAAATCTTGGGTACTTAGAGAATATTCCTAATGCCAATTCACATTCATGCATTGGGCCCTAGAGAATAATTTTGGCCACCCATGAATGAGAAGCATCAGTCCAACACCCAAGCCACATTTTCACATATACATATAAATTTTCAACATTAATAACCCATTTTATCAATCATTATCAACACATTTTACCATTTAATTTATCAATCATCAGCTTTAGAGTAATTTCAATCCTTTAGTCATTTAACATAAATACCATGAATCATCTGATAAATCATTAACCTTTCAAGGTTAAGCCAAACAATATTTATGATAAGTTATCATTCCACACATTCACAATTAGTTTTATTTCATAAACCCTATAATACACATTTTTCATTCCATAATTATCATTTCATGGTAATTGGAACACCCCATGGGTTTCCATCATTTCTAATATCATGATATTCAACAAATCCAATGGGATCCAAGAAGGGTCTCTCAAATTCATGGTAATTCAATTCACTTTTCTAATTTAAAATCAATCTCACAACATGGAAATGAAATGATACAACTAAAACATAAGATCATAATCAAGGCTATGGGAATTATAATGTATACCACCTACTTTATGGTTGTTTATGAATTCTCTCCCAACCTTAGCCCTTCATTCAAGGTAGAACGGCCAAAATCTCAATGTTGAAGAATATATAGGATTAAAACCTAGGGTCAATATCCAACTAAACAAGATCCATTAAAATCTAGATCTATACCATTAACAATGGAATAATTCATCCCTATCTAAAGGAAGAGAAATATTGGAGAGAAGAACCTAATCAAGGAATAGATCGCATACTAAAGAGAGGTCGATTTCTTCCACTGGATCTTCGATTTTCAAGGGAAAGAGTTTAATGTGCTGAGGGATCATCTCTAGATCCTCCAAAATATAAGTAAACCATATTAGGATGAGTAGGGTTATTATGGATATAAAACAGGGGTTCATGAATTATTAATTAAATTTTATGATCTTTTAATACCCGCTCGCATGGTTTGATGGAGAGGACACATGGTTAGGAGTAATTGTGTGCCTTAATGGTGTTCCCAATAAAATGATTCTCTTTTTGGTGCATGGTTTAGCTGTATGGTTACTCTAACCATGCACCAACCATTCACAAACCCTATGTCCAAAGGTTCATAGTTCAGGGGGGATATCCAAATGGTTTGGACAATCCATGAATCCCTCCCAATGGATTAACATGGGGAGCATGGTTTACTAGGTAAAAACACACGGTTTTCCTTAACCATGTGCCAATTGTATACAGCCCAATGAGATTCCAAAATTCTCCAAATTCACCTGAAATGAACCCTAGTAAAGTATTAACCAAAGTATGATCAAAACGAGGGAAAAATAATACATAAAAATGAGTATGATATGTCACAATAAAGGTTGGGATCTTATAATCCCCCCACCTTATAATAGATCTTTCTCAAGCTGCACTTCCAAGCATCGTTAATCTTTTGAGGTGAAAAGGTTAGGCCATTAGGGCCATATATATGCTTCCCTCTCCCGTGTTTCCTCATGAACACAACCATGCTTCCATATCACTTTAACTAATAACACATTCCTACCCATCAAAACTTTCTAATTATGACTCACAACAAAAATCGGATGCTCCTCAAAGGACATAGTAGTTGAAATATCAACATCATCAATATCTATCATGTGATAAGTGTTGGGTGATACTAACTAAGTTGCGAAACGTGAAAAACATTGTTCATATCACTATACCACTATGGAAGAGCTAATCGATATGCCACTGATCTTATCCTCTCTACAATCTCAAATGGTACGACAAACCTGGGTGGCAACTTTCCCTACTTCTGAATCCAATGGTGACCCTATCTCGGTGACACATAAAGGAATACCTAGTCACCCACTATAAACTCAAGAGGTTGATGGCATAGATAATCATAAGAATTATTTTTAATCTATTTTGTATCTATATATTTCTGAATCAATTGAACATGTTTTGATATCTCCTGCACAAGACTTAGTCCCAACAACTCTGACTTGCCTACCTCCATCCAATATAAAGGTGATATATATAGTCTGTCATAGAGCTCCTCATATGGTTCCATCTGAATAGTTTACTAATAATTACTATTATAAGAATACTCAACCAGAACTACTTTCTTCTCCAAATACCCTCTAAAAATCTAGGATGCATTCCCATAGAATGTACTCTAATACATGAATAGTATGATTTTATTTATTATCTATTTGTGGGTGAAAATTTATACTAATAAAAACATGAGTACCCAGTTCCTTTTAAAATACCTTCCAAAAGCGTGAATTAAAAATTGGATCATTATTTTAAACTATTTTCCAAGGCACCCCACACAAATGGACTACCTATCAAACATAGAAGTCACCCAACTGATCAACCATGAAAGTTTCCCAATTTGGAAATAAATATGCTACTTTTGTCAAATGGATCACAATTACCCATATCACATCATTCTTACGATGGGTACTTGGAATACCTACCATAAATTCTATGGTGACATCTTCCATTTCCACTATAGAATGGGAAAAGGTTGTAGAAGCCTAACATGTGACTAATGATCGGTATTCACTTACTGTCAAGTGTAGCATCATGTCACAAAACCTACAATATCATTTTTTATTCTCGACCACAAATACTATCTCTGAAGATCAAGGTATGTCTTGGTAAAACTAGGGTGTTAGCCCCACTTTGATGTATCAAACCCATGCATTAACTCTTCCTGTATATAAGTAGGCACAGCAACATAGTCCCAAACATAGATGACCTCATCCTCATATATAGTCTAATCGGAAGGTGGATACCCACCTTCAAAACAATCCATCAATATAAAAAACTATAGATCCTCATACTAACTTTCCTTAATTTGGGTTTGGATTGTAGGATCAATGGATAAGGACACAAGGTTCATATATTCCCACTCCTCTTGAACATCCATGTGCATCTCATCTAGAAAATTTATCATTTTCCACTAAAAATTAGACTCATGGACTATCTGAGTCTATGTATTTTGGCTTAATGAATCAGTAATAATATTCTCTTTCCCTAATGTATAAGCTAACTCAATTTCAAACCACTTTATATACTCAACCCATCTCTACTTTCAAATATTCAAATCTCGCTAAAAAATATGTACTTTAAAATTTTGTGGGTATTATATACAATAAACCTTTCACCCAGAAGTTAATTTTTCCATCACTTCAAAGAATAAACCATAGTTTCCAACTCAAGATCATATTTAGGATAATTTAGTTCATGTGGACTCAACTGTCATGATCCATATTCCACAACTTTATTTCTCTATATCAACAATGTCCGAAGTCCAATCATGAGCACATCACAAAACAAGTTATACTCCTCACCTAGATTCGGTAGGATGAAAATTGGTGTGATGGTTAAACACTTATTTAACTCCTTGAATTCATTCTGACATGATCCATACCATTCAAACTTTATACCCTTTTTGGTTAGGCCCAAAAGTTGCGCTGCCAAGCTAGACAAGTTTTGGATGAATCTATGATAATAGCCCAATAAACCCAAAAATATTTGGATATCAAAAATATTCATGGGATACTTCTAAGAAAAAAATTCTTAAACATTATCTGAGTCTATTAACACACCTTCCTTAGAGATGATGTGACCCAAGAAATATACTTTGTTAGTCCAAAATTGAGACTTATATAGCTTAACTTATAGACTATGATCTCTTAGTGTACTCAAGTTGATGTCAAGATATTTGGCATGATCATCATGAGTCTAGGAGTACACAAATATTTCATCAATGAAAACAACCACAGACTGGTCTAAAAATAGCTAGAAGATTTAGTTCATCAAAACCATAAACACTATATGAGAATTTTTTAACCTAAGCAGAATCATGATGAACTCATATAGTCCATACATACTTCTAAAACTAGTTTGTGGTATATTAGAAGGTCTCACTCTCAGCTAATGATACCCTGGACTTAAATTGATCTTAGAGAACACACAAGAACCCCTCAGTTGGTGAAAATATCATTGATACATGAAAAGGGATACTGGTTCTTAACTTTCATCCTATTTAAATTCATGTGATCGATACACATGTGTAAAGTTCTATCATATTTCTTAGAAAAAACAAGAGAACCCCATGGTGAAATAATTGGATGAATAAATCCCTAATCTATTAATTCTTCCAGCTAATTCTTAGTATCTTAAAGATATACTGGTTCCAATTGATAATATGGAATGGCAACTGTTTTAGCTCTAAGAATCAACTCAATCGTAAACTCAACATCTCTCTCAGGTGTCAGCCTTGATAAGTCCTTAGGAAACATGCCATGAAATTGATCCACTATGGGAGGAAATAAATTATTCTTCACACCCCCATCATCCAACAAAAGACTCAAAACATGGTTGTTGAGCTCCCCTAGTTGTTAATAAACTATCCCCACATGACCTTTCCAAATATATCATTCTCCATTCTGAACATATATGTCACTCTTAGGAGATGTTAAATTCAATCTATAATGGTAAAAATCGATGTGGTCTCGGTATAATACCATTTATTCCATACCGTAAATCAATTAAAAACATAATATATTAAGTACTTACATATCCCAAAGAAAATAATACTCACCATCTTTGAGGGAAAATCCTTTTCATAGATAGATTTCCTTTAACCGTACTCCAAACAGTGTGTCAATCATCATATCCCTACACACAAAATTCATCATCAGACTTAACCCATTCAAAATTTGGGAATATATAAAATAATGTGAGGATGTTTTATAAAATAAATAACTAGGAAAGAATATAATCTATCATAATTTTCCCTGTGACTATTAATAGATTATCCTCAATATCAATAAGTACATAATGAACTACATGTAACTGAAATGTCCCTCTTACCTATGCTCTAGTATGAGTCCCTTTTACTACACTGCTCTGCTGATATAGGTGCTCTTTCCCTGAAGTAACATGTCTACCACCTTGACCTACAAAGCTATTATAACTTCAACTTCTCGATTGGTATAGGGTATAATACCCCCTTCTAGTTCTCTATGTCATCTTAGGTCCTCCATCACTTCCCATCAGTTGAGGGTTCCTACATTACCTCTATAAGTGTCCCATATTTCTATAGGATTGGGACTCCACTAGTCATTAGAGACATAGGCTTTGAATGTGACCCATCCTATTGCACTTTTGGTAAAACACTTGATTAATTTTAGGAGTAACTAATCCTTCCCCCTGGTTACTCTATTTTCCATTTCCCTAGTGAACATTCTCATAACAATTCTTCCAACCCTTAGAATACATACCTCCTAGTCATATAGTAGAAACCATATATCCTCTATTGGAAGCCTCCTTTAGGTTCTCATAAATGAGATCATGATTCACCACCTCAGAAAACTTCTTCAATTGAAATAAATTAACCTAGTACATGATCTCATATTTAAGTCCATCCTAAAAATTCCCCCCCAACTACCTCATCTCCTACTAGCTCTGTGGAAAATAATTGAAAGTTGGTGAAGCGGTAATCATATTCCATCATTGAAATTCTTCCTTATGTCAACTTCATAAACTCTATTTCCCTTTCCCATATCAGTGTGTCCCGGTAAAATTATTCTAGGAACTTCTCTATAAAGTCCTTCTATACCATTCCATCCAACTACTCCTCTGAAGCCTGGATATCCTACCAGTGCTTCGCTGGTCCTCATAGAATATAAGGTGCTAATTTGACATTATTCTCCAGATGAGTATTTAAATGATCCAATAATGTATGTATATACTAAATCTATAAATCAATTACCTCAAGTCCACCCTCTCCAGTGAACACTTTAGGGTGATGAAGATGGAACTCCCAGACATATTCTGCACATTCTACCCTGGGTCTCTTTCTATGAACTGCATAAAACGAGAAAATTTATTAGGAAATTTCTCTTCCTCCCCTTCACCAAGAACTATTAGGGACTATTATCCCACCATCGGAGGCACAATTTAGTCAATTTCCTCATGTTTTCCAACTCAAAAAAATCATTATGGAGGAATGTATCTATAATTCTAGGCACATGTATTAGGAAACATAACACATCATTGAAATATTTTTACAATAGATATTCACATAAGGACACAACATGTCGTCCCTCATACACTACCCCATGGTCAAAACTATGGCACTATCACTACCTTCAACCATCCCTAATTTGGTTCATGGCTAGCACATGGTAGAAAACCTTTTGTATTTACAAGTTTAACTTTAGATGGCCTTTTTAACCATTTCAAATTACCACATTAAACATATTTTAACCATTATAATTTCATTATTATTCACTATTTATATTAAATCACACATTTAAGGTAGATCATTTTCTTATCCCACGCCTCACTCATAACCTTGTTCTATGTGCATGCCTAAAATGATGTGTGTCGCATATATCCTTCAATACCAAGAATTATGTACACATAATCAATTCTTGTGTCATACTAGTTCATGAGTAAAATCCAAAAAAATAACATCACACAACATGTGCATGAACTAAGGTGAAATAACAATCAAATTTACTAGGAAAATATCAAAAACAGCAATCCCACCCTGGGAACATGGGTTTTTCCCCCGCACAAGGGTTATCCACTCCTATGCATGAGCTTTCATGGCCTGACCTAATAGGGATCGATCTGAAACTACCCCATTCCCACCTCCATAGGTCAGGAGATGGAGGTAAGCACCGAAAGGCATAACTAGTATATGAGGCCTTTGCCTAATATACCTGTATGTACTCACCCAACCATGTTAATGCATAAGTGTAGAGGAATAATAAAATAAAACGATGAAATAGCCAGAATAATAACCATACATGAAAAACCTATAGGGTGTACAAAAGTTAAATAGTAAAAACTGAAAGTAAAATGGGAAAAATACATTCCCAACCATATAGATGTTTAAAACTAAAAAAAACTAAAAAGGTAAAGTGATGAGAGATCTGAGCTCCTAATCTCTAAGCTCTGACCACTATACGTGGTCTAATGAACTAGGTATCCCTATGGTCCTCTATAGTCATTGATAACCTAACTTTCATCTATATAAGACATGAAACATGTAGGAAAATCCCATGTAGGGGTGAGTATATACACACCCATTAGGACGCCCCAAAATCTAAAGGGGAAAAATAAGAGACATGATAGGAATAGAAAGATAGCTCATCCCAAATAAAGAGAGTAACAAGATCCAACAATATATATATAGATATATAAATATATATGTAAAAACCAACGAATCCTAAATGAAAGAGAAAAGAGAATCTTTATCTCATATCCCATCCTAGAAAAAGAGTGTCATCAATTCCAATAGTCCATTAACAAATACCAACACCTAGTGCATCTATCTGAAGATACATCCAAGTCAATACACACCTCACCATTGTGTTTCATAGTCTAGATGCACAATATCTAGGTATAGAAACCATTCCCTAGAACAACAGGAGGGTTCCACTCCAATAGATAGCTAGAGGACCCATTCCTTATCCTGGAAGGGGGTGCTACTCTGATGGCTGAGGAATCATACCCTGAATCCATAGGAGGGTTCCAATCAATATTTTATAAAGGAACCATGACCTATCCAAGAAGGAGGGTTCCAGTTTAGTAGTCAGTATAGGACTCATGTCCAGCCCAGCTAGAGGGTGACACTCTAATAGTTGGTAAAGGATCCATGCCCAGCCCAGTTTGAGGGTTCCACTCTAGTAGTCGAGGACCCATGCCATGATACCAAAGGAGGGTTATACTTAGGTAGTAGATAGAGGACTCATTACCTTATTAATAGGATTTTTTCACTCTAATAGTTGAGTACATATTCCCATCCCAGCTGGAGGGTGCCCCTCAAAGATAGGTATATGACCCATGCCCTATCCTGGTAGGAGAGTGCCAATCAAAAAAACCTACGGTGATCCTTCCTAATCACTGTCATCGTTGAGCATCACCTAAATATGGTTCACTCCTAGAAAATATTGAATTGTATCTCAAAATACACTATGGAGGACACCATTTAATTCTATGTGGAAAAACACTCAAGATAGGCTACTTGCGTATCAAAATTTGAGTCCAAATTAAAAAGATACAAGATGCAGAAGGTTCCTCAAAAGGAATAAGGGGTTACATGATGTGGAAGAGTACTCACATGACTTTTGGTCCTTCACCACTATTTGTTTATGTCCCTGATGGTACATTTCTTACTGATCATATTTCTCTACATGGAAAGTAGGTAAACTAAACAGCATGCCTCAGCCACCCAAAGTCTTTTATGTGCTCCTAGTTGTGTTTGTGTAAGTCTGCCTGTGTCCATGTACTTTGGTACAAATTGTATTCTCCCACATGAGTTTATTCTCAGGTAGGGATACACATCATGTGGCCTAGCCATGTGGAATTTCATCCTCAACTTTCTCAAAACCCTAGTTCCACAACCAAAGGTTCACCACATGGTGTGTGTTCTTCAAACTAGAAAGCATGCAGTTGGTTTTTTCATAGAATCACAAATCTACTTTTGGAATTCTATATATAGCCTCTGATGCTTTATATCTTGCCTCTAGGCCCCTTAAAATTGAAGGATAATACCTCAATAATCATTTCTAGCCATTTTTTGGCCAAAAACATATTTCTGTTTGGTTCTTCATTTCCTACATGCACTGCACGCATATCATGTCACCCACCTTCATTGAATCAGATCTCAAATCCATAAAACTATAACCCATTATTCCACGATTCATCCATACTCATCCTTGATTCACTAAACCATTCCTCTCACACATATCCTCCATGATTCTGAGGGTCCAATCGGACTCACTCCCACCCAGCAAAGTCGAACCAAGACCCGGTAGGTCAATTGGTGATGAACGTGAAGAAAGTTTGGGAGAAACACAGAAGATAAATTGTGAAACTATCACTTTACAAGAGATTTTAGCCAATAAAATCAATTTTGGATATCTAGGGTGAGAAAACTAAATAATAATTAATAACTAGTACATGGGTACATATAAAGGCTTGAAAATTGAATGCAGATCAAGAATTGATATAATTATGCTCAATCAATTTAATAAATCAGGGAAGAATCCAAAAATTATCAAGTCCTTCCTACATTTGGGTCATTCATCGATGAATAATGCAGTCTCCAATGAATAAGATTCATTGCGTTCGATGGGCCTTGATCTTCTTGGATCTGGAGTTTTGTCGTAATCAGATCTTGATTCGCCAATGAAAGTTGGAAGCAAAACCACTCAATTTTTCCATGGTTTATGTGAATAAACCTAGAAAATTATCATAATACGGAATTTTTAGAATAAATTGGATTAGTTTATTTAAATAAATAAATAAAATTATTTATTTACTTAACTAAACACACCTACAATTATTATTATTTTATATGAATGCCCTACACTGTCCTATTTTAGATCACACTTAGGGTAAACCTCATGTTCCAGATTCAACCATGGTCTCAAGTTTCTGATAAGAGATTCCATTTAAGGATTATCTCATTTTCTTTAAGAAACTACACAACCATTATATAAAATATATTCAATATTTTCATAAAATTAATTCTGGTCACACTGGGCCTTGGGATCACACGTCGTCTCAATGCCTGGCTCCAAAAATATATCTATAAATATTTCAAAGTCTTACAAGGAAAAAATAGGATCTATACATAATTACATACTTCAATATTTTCATCCATAAAAAACTAAATAAAAATATAAATATATTAAGCCCACATATGTCTCTCCCGCTCCCAGGATTTCTCCTACGTGCTCTCATGCTGTCACAATACACGAACCAATGGAATGGTTTGTCCATGCAGGGTCCTCTCCTACCAATCCTCGATTTCCACTGGGTGCTCTAAAAAAGGGGATCCATCCTCAATATTTATCCCTCCCTATTCGATAACACGCGTGGGTTCATGCATTTATCTCCTCAACTACGATGCATGGAAGATTTTGTGCACCCGCTCCAACTATAGGGGTGGGTGAGGGGTTAAACAACCTCATCCACTCTATGAAAGATCTTGAATGTCCTGATGAACCTCAATGATAGATTTCCTCTTGGTATGAATCCTTTTAATCCTTTTCATGGTAAGACTCTTAGAAAAATGTGGTCTCCATTCTTGAACTCCAAGATCCTACAATGTTGACCTACATAATATTTCTATCTGCTAGGGGTTGTCATCATCCACTCATGGATGAAATGTACCTTCTCTATCATTTCCTACATCATATCTAATTCAATAATATATGCCTCTTCGATCTCTGTCCAACACAAGGGTGACATGTAGGGTATCCTGTACAGGTCCCCGTAAGGTTCCATGCTGATAGTAGAGTTGTATCTATTATTGTACCTAAACTCTACCAGTGGAAAGTGATACTCCCAACTCCAGCTAAAGTATAACATGTAAGCCCTCATCATATCTTCCAATTCCTAGATAGTGAATTCGGTCTTCCCATCTATGTAGGGGTGTATGGTTGTACTTATCCTCATCTGGGTCTCAAATTCCTCCTCTGGGCCTCTCCACAACTGTGACGTGAACCATGCATCATGATCGGAGAAAATAGTCTAAGGAACCCAATAAAGGCAAACAATATCCTATATGTACATCTTCCCCAAACTCTCTATCAAACTATACACCCTGTTATCAATAAAGTGTGCCAACTTTGTGAGTCAATAAACTATCACCCATATAGAATCATGTTCTCTCACTATCTGTGGAATCCCTATCACAAATTCCATGGATTTGTCATCGCATTTTCTCTCAATGATATCAAGGGGATAAAAAACCTACCAAAACCTAGTTCTCAGCCTTCACCTACTAATAGGTGAGACACCATGAGACAAATTCAGCCACACACAGTCTCATGCTGGCCCAAAAAAAATTAAAGGTTTCTATACATATTTCCTACATCTTTATATACATAAAAAGGATATATATGGAACTCTCGAATCACATACTCTTGTATCATGACTAGGACCATTGTCCTTCCTTGGAAAAGGATGATGTGATTCCCTCCATAAAATCCACATGGTGAATCTCCTGAGTACATATAGTCATGAAATACATCATATTTGATGTCTCCCAACTAGTAATACCTCACACACTAAAGGATGGGAGGATTAAACACCATTGACTGAATAAAAATCACACCCTCCTAGTCAACCAGGGTTAGCTGTAAGGAAGCCAACTACTCAAATGCCTCCTACACCAAACTAGCTTGGGACTTCCAGCTAAGTAAATCTACCACCATGTTTACCTTCCCAGGAGTATAGAAAATCTAAAAGTCCTAATATTATAGGAATTTAAACCATCACCTCTGTCTTAGGTTAAAGTATCTATATGTAAAGATATACCTAAGACTTTTATGTTCTGAGTAAATAACAAAGTACTCTACCAGAAGATGGTGCCTCCACATTCTCATAGAGAAGACTACATCTGTCATCTCTAGGTCATGAGTCGAATAGTTCTTCTCAGGGGGTATCAACTGCCCTAAAACATATGTGATAATTGGATGTCTCTTCATCAACATTCAGTCGAATCTAGCTCTGAGGCATCATAATACACTATATACTCCATGCCCTCCTATGGTAGTCTCAAAATAGGAGGACTCGTAAACCTCAGCCTCAACTTCTTGAAGGATCTCTATCACTACTCATTTCAGGTAAAAGGTTTCCCTTTCCACATTAGGGAGGTCAAAGGTGATTCAATCCTAGATAATTCTTCCACACACCTCTGGTAGTATCCTACCAATCCAAGAAAACTTTGCACCTATAACATGTTATGGGGTGGCTCCAAATAAAGCACTAAATCAATCTCCACTGGTTCCATATCTAATCCATGATTAGAAATGACATACCATAGAAATTGAAAATCTTGAATCTATAATTGGTACTTTAAGAGCTTAACATAAAGCTGGTGATCCCAAAGAAAATATGTGACCATCCTCAAGTGATATGCATGATCCTCCTCTGATGCAGAGTATATGAGTATGTTGTCGATGAATAAAACCACAAACTGATCCATGTAAGGCTAGAAAACTCAGTTCACCAAATATATAAACATGGTGGAGGAATTCATCACACCAAAGGGAATCACCAGGAACTCTTAGGGTCTATAGAGTCATCGGAATTATAGCTTTAGAATAGCATCCTCATGAACTCTCAACTGGTGGTAGTCAGACTAGAGATCGATCTTTGAGAACCATCTTTCACCTTGTAACTGATCAAAGAGTTATTCAATCCTTAAAAGGGGGTACTTTTTCTTTATCATGTCATATTTTAGCTAATGATAATTCACACAAATCTATAAGCTCTCATACTCCTTTTTCACGAACAACACTGGAGCTACCTAGGAGGACACACTAGACCTGATAAAACCCTTCTCTTAATGTTCATCCAACTAAAATAATAGCTCTTGGAGCTTGGTAGGAGACATTTGATATTCCAAAAAAGATATCAGAATGGTCTCAGGGTGAAAGTGGATGAAATAATACATCTCCCACCTTGGACATAGTCCCAAAACATCCTCTAGGAAGACGTATATAAAATACTCCACAATTGAAGGAATCTAGATGCTTGAAGTTCATGTTGTAATAAGTTCCACTCTCTCCAACTAATGGGTGATGGGTTGTATACTACTGGTCACAAAATAAACATATCTCGCCCTGAGATATCTCTCACCCACAAAGAAGAATCTTGTCCCATCAGTGCAAAGGTATCTGACTTATCTGTAGTGACACTCAATTTGTACTTGGACCATGGACAACCAATCCATACCTAAGATGGCGTCATAGGGTTTCATCATGATGAACGAAAGGTCCCATGAGAATCTCGCACCATAAATCGATAGCTCGTACTTCCAGAAGATAAAATATATAGAATAAGTGTTCCCTATAGGAACCTTAAGATAAAGTTTTTGAGCAAATGCCTCAACTAGGATCTCCAAATCGCACACTAAGAATAAAGAGATGAAGTAATGAATCTTTCATGTGTCTACTAATACTGATTCAAGAGTAAAATAAACATAGATCATGCCTCTAATCATCTCATATTCCATTGGGTCATTTACCTCCATAGCCTGTAATTATCCATGGCCCCAGTATCCAACTCCTCAAGCCTGATGTGGGATGCTTGTTGATGGTGGTGGAAGGATATCATAGTTTCTTCATCCAAATATCCTCCTCCTAGAGCTCAAAATTATATTCTTTCAACTCTTCCTCCTTGGGGGCTACCCATACCTCACCTAGGAGATCCCAGATCATGGTGATGCCTCTTATGAGGCGATCCGTTAGCTATTTTTCTATCCTCCTCATCACTTTGGGTTGGGTAGTCATGCGCCATGTGATCTCACCCATCACATGCATAGCACTGCCCCTCTCTGGGCTTCCCTAGTCCTCTGTTATGCCTCTAACAACATTGCATGAGCCTGATCCTGGGAAGATCTCCTATGACAATATCCTATCAACTGGCACCTGATAGCTACTGCAGATAACTCAGTCATGTGATGCTCACTGCTAGCTCTAACTACCTGGAATCCCTCTGATAGGAATATCTCTTTCACCAGTTCCCACTCCAACACCCCGACATATGTGGAAATACAAAAGGGTAACACACTGGAATGGATTTATCTATAGATTCCCTATTCAAAATTTTGTGATTGGAAGTATCCATAACAGATCATATCAAGGGAGTACCACATAAGGTCTATAAACCTCGCAGTTTACTCTGAAACCATCATTTTTTCCTTCTATATCTCCAAAATCTCCTAAGTATAAACTGAGCACAATAAGTAGGGGTATTACTCCTCACAAAATAGGTACTTGAATTTGTTCTATGAGAGTGTCGTCTCATCATGCATATTTATAACAAGACTCCACTAGTTCCCAGCTGCTCTATGGAAAAGGTTATCTGCTAGCACAACCACCTGATTTGTTGGTGTTTGGATAATCCTAAAAACATGGACCACAAAATATATCCTATACTCTGCTTCCTAGGGATCTGGCTCATCATATAACCTTAGGGGCCTCTGGCGCTAGAATATGCAGAGTACACTAAGCCTGCACGCATCCTCAGCCTACTCTACTGGTATGATCTATTTCTCAATAGGTGAGGGTTTTGCTATTTGTCCACCTAGAGGAATAATATCATAAGATAGACCCTGAACAAGGGCCTCATCACTTATTCTATCATCATCACAATATGGAATTGGTAACCTAAAAGGATTCCATCGCAAAGGCATCCTGAAAATTTAATAAATATTTACCATGGTCAGATGGGTTTATATATACAATGGGGAGATAAATCAATAATTAAATTAAAAGACTCAATATTATACGATGCATGTACTTCTAATCCCCGCAACCAATGTTTTGGTATTTCTAGTTTACAAGAAGGTATTTAGAGTCTTGGTGAATGGATACATCGGTTGACCATACCATCAATGGATTCCCTTACCTGAAATCCACACTTAGGGAACTTTGATACTTTTTCCCTAAGTCCCAACCAAATCATCATATGGGGACCATTCTAAGCACCATACCAAGGAATGAACTACTCTGATACCAATATTTCATGACCCAACCCAATGGGGATTGATCCACAACTACCCCAATATTTCCTCCATAGGCTAGGGGCAGGTGATAAGCGCCGAAATTCATTACTAGTATAGGAGGAATTTTCTTAATGTACCTATACACACACATCCGACCATGTCAATACATAAGTGTATAGGAATAATAAAAGAAAAATATGTAACATCTATAATAATAACTATATATGAAAAGCCTATAGGGTGTAAAATAGTATGGAAATGCAAACTAAAAATAAAAAAGTGAAAAAAATACATTCCCAACCAAATAGATAAACAAACCTAAAAATGGAAAAGTAAAATGATGAGAGAGCCTAGATCCTGATCTCCAAGATCCAACCACCATATGTGGTCCAATGCACTAGGTATATCTATGATTCTTTATAGTCACCTCCAACCTTTCCATCATTTTCATAAGACGTGGCATGTGTGGGAAAATCCTATGTAAGGTTGGGTATATACATACCCAGTAGGATGCCCTAAAATGTAAAGGGGAGCAGTAAGAGACATAAAAGGAATAGAAATACCTCTCAATCGAAATCAAGATATTTATAATATCCAACAATATGGATATATATATATATTTATATATTTTCTCAAACCAAATAAGCTCAAATAAGAGAGAAAAGGGGATCTCAATCTCACATCCTAGCCTAGGAAAAGAGTCTCATTGGTTCCAAAAGTCCATCGATGATGCTCAGCATATCCCATGTCTATCTGAATAGACATCCAAGTCAAGACGCACCTCACCATTATACTACACAATTGAGGGGAATAATATATATTTATAGGAACCATTCCCTATTACAACATGATGGTTCCACTCAAGTAAATTGCTAGGGTACCCATGCTCTGTCCTAGTAGGAGGGTGACACACTGATGGTTGAGGACCCATGCCTAGACTCCACAGGAGGGTGCCACTCAATAGTTGATAGAGAACTCAAGACCTATCCTGATATAAGGGTTCTACTCTAGTATTCATTATAAGATCCATGTACATCCTAGTTTGAGGGTTTCACTCTTATAGTCGGTAGAGGATCCATGCCAATCCTAGCTAGAGGGTTTCACTCTAGTAGTCTTGGACCCATGCTCAGATACTGTAGGAGGGTGCCACTCGGGTAACAGATAGAGAACCCATTTCATTCCTATAATGAGGGTTCCATCCTAATATTTGAGGATCCATGCCCAGCCTAGCTAGAGGGTTCCACTTGGAGAAATGTAGAGGACCCCTACCCAAACTCGATAGGAGGGTTCCACTATAAAAGCCTCAAGTGATCTTGCCTGATCATTGTTGTCATCGAGCATCACCAAAATAATAATCACACTGGGAACATATTTTGTTATATCTCAAAATCCACTAAAGATTCCACCATTTTGTTCTATGTGTAAAAAAACTCAATATGGGCTACTCGTAGTCCAAAATCTCAGTCCAAATGAAGGAGATGCGATAGGTAGAAGGTTCCTCAAAAGGAATAAGGGGGTACACTATATGTAAGGTGACCCACAATTCATGTGTTCCTGCACCATTTTCTATTTTTGTCCCTAATGTTACATGGATTAATGCTTGTGTGTCACTATAGGGTGTTTAGGTGAACTACACAGCATACCTCAGCCATCTGGGGTCCTACCTGTGCTTTTGGTTGTGTCTGTGTCTGAGAAAGTATTCCCATGTCTATGTAATTTGATACACGATGTGTTCTCCCATATAGGGTCCTTCCCAAGGAGGGATACATGATGTGTGTCCTAGCCACATGGGTCATCCTTAATTTTCTCAAAATCCTAGTGTCGTAGCCAAAGGGACACTACACAGCGTGTGTTCTTCGAACTGTACAACATGTGGTTGGGTTTTTCATAGAATCCAAAATCTACTTTTGGAGTTCGTGATATATCCTTTTATTCTTCTAATATCACCTCTAGGCCTCCCAAAATTGAAGGATTATCCCTTTATCTTCATTTACAACTGTCTATTGGCCAGATTCATATTTTTTTTGTTTTGTTGTTTCTCGCACACACTACACGCATATCCCATCACCAACCTTTATTTTATTATATACTAGATCCACAAAACTATCACTTATTATTATATGATTCATCCCTTATCATCCTTGATTCAGAAAAACATTCCTCTCATGCATATATTCCACAATTTTGGGGGTCCAATCAAACTCAGTCCCGCATGATAAAGTCGAACTGAGACACTGTGGGCTAATTGATGAAGAAGGTGAAGAAAGTTTCAGAGAAATTAACAATATAAAAGGTGAAACAATCACTGGATAAGCATTATTGGCTAAGAATTATTGGCAAAAAATTTAATTTTTGATATCCAGGGTGAAAAAATTGAATAAAAATTATTAACCATTCTAATGACACATGCAAAGGCTTGCAAATCGAATGCATATCAAGAATCAATATGATCATGCTCAATTAATTTAATCAATAGGGGAGGAAATCAAAAATTTATGAGTCCTACTTGGATTTGGGTCATTATTTAATGAATAACATTCTCTACAACAAATAATTGTAGTCATTGCGTTTGTTTCACCTTGATCTACTTGGATCTAGATTTCATCATCATCGGGTCATGATTCTCAAATGAAAGGTGTAAGGAAGACCTCTCAATTATCTCGGGGTTTATGTGGATAAACCAGAAGAATAATTATAATAATAAATTTATATAAGAAATTTGATTAGTTTATTTAGTTAAATAAATAAAATTATTTATTTATTTAACTAAACACACCTGTCAACGACTTCTTTTATCTGAACACCATGTGCTGGCCTCTTTTAGGTCGTGCCTAGGGTAAACCTGACATTTCGAATTCAACTGTGGTATTAGATTTATGATTTGGGATTTTATTTAATATTTTTACCATTTTATTTAATAAACTCCATGCATGTAATATAAAATATATTTAATATTTTTATGAAATTAATTTCGGGCACATCGGGTCTCGGAATCGCATGTTGTCTTCGTGCCTAGATCCAAAAATATTTCTAGAAATATTTAAAAGTCTTACAAGGAAAAAACAAGGCCTCTACACGATCTCATGAATAAGTACTAAATCATCCTAGTCTCCATTCTACCTTTTCTAAACAATAAAATGACCAAAAATAAAACCTCCTTTCATACCACTTTGTAGTGTCCCAACCTAGGTTCCACATACCAGTGCCCTAAACCGATTCGTTACGTGACCTCAAGCATGCCTCTCTATATTTCAAAGCCTACCAACTATAATAAATGTTCTATTAAAGATTTTTGGGAGGCTATATCCTCTTTATCAAAGTTTGAACACAGTGGTAAATAATAAAAACAATAAACAAGATAATAAAATAACCAATAGACAAAAAAGACCCAGCATCACATGATAAATTCCCAAAATATGAGAAATGGCCATAAACCAAAGAATTAGATGTGTAATTCCATATAAATTTTATGTTTTTAATAAAAAACCAAAATAAAAACACACTAAAAACTCCCAAGAATGTCCCGACATCATGTTTGGTTCCCTTATCCATGCTTCATCCTGAATCTCAACTTAGCCATCTAACATATGTCTCTTGCCCTTATCATATCCTGCAAACATAAAGTCCACTTGGGTAGAAATATATGGCCCAATTATGGTGTGATTAAAACTTAGTAATCCACCACCAATGATGTATAAATAAATATCCAATCTATAATAGTGTACGAATTTGTATAAAGAATAAAGAAAAAATGATAAAATTAAACAAATTTTATATTTATTATTTTTTAGTTAACCACATTGGACCTTAGTTTCACAATGACACCCAAGCCAATCATACCCGGTTTGGCCCATGTTAGAGTCTGAATCATACACTATATGGATTTTACACTTTATTATTTTATGGGTTTTAATTATTTAAATTAATTCCAATTTCATTATAATACCTTAGAGCATCAGTCCAGTACCATTATCATGGATTCTTGGAGCATCAATCTAGAATAATTATCTTGAGTACATAGATCATCACTCTATCACTAATATCACAGGTAATTAGAGTGTCATTCTAGCACCAAAATCTAGGGTACTTGGAGCATCAGTCCTACACTAATTCACATTCATGAATCGAGGTCCTAGAGTATTAGTCAGGCCATCCACGAATGAGGATCATTAGTCCAACAGCCACACCACATTATTCATACATACATATCAAGTTTCAACATTAATAACCCTTTTTATCAACCATTATCTACACAATGAACCATTTAATTTATCAATAATCATCTTTAATTACATTTAAAACATTTAATAGTTTAACCTAAATACCATGAATCATCTCATAACTCATTAAACTTTCGACGTTAGCCATATAACATATGTCTCTTACCCTTATCATATCCCACAAACATGAATTCTACTTGGGTACCAATATATGTCCCAATTAGGGTGTGAGTAAAACTTAGTAAGCCACCACCAATGATGTATAAATAAATATCTAGTCTATAATAGTGTATGAATTTGTATAAAGAATAAATAAAAAATGATAAAATTAAACAAATTTTACATTTATTATAATTTAGTTAACCACATTGGACCTCGGGTTCACAATGACACCCAAGACAGTCATACCTTGTTTGGCCCATGTCAGAGTCTAAATCATACACTATATGGATTTTACACTTTATTATTTTATGGATTTTTATTATTCAAATTAATTCCAATTTCATTCTAGTACCTTAGAGTATCGGTCCAGTACTATTATCATGGATTCTTGGAGTATCAATCTAGAATAATTATCTTGGGTACATAGAGCATCACTCTAGCACTAATATCACAGGTTCTTAGAGTGTCAGTCTAGCATGAAAATCTTGGGTACTTGGAGCATCATTCCGGAACCAATTAACATTCATGAATCGAGGTCCTAGAGTATTAATTAGGCCACCCATGAATGAGGAGCATTAGTCCAACAACCACACCACATTATTCATACATACATATCAAGGTTCAACATTAATAACCCTTTTTATCAACCTTTATCAACACAATGAACCATTTAATTCATCAATAATCATCTTTAATTACATTTAAACCATTTAATCCTTTAACCTAAATACCATGAATCATCTCATAACTCATTAACCTTTCGACGTTAAGCCAAAAAATATTTATAACATGTTAACACATTCACAATTGGTTTAATTTTTTAAACCCTTTAATCCCCTTTTTTCATTCCATAATTATCATTTCAAGGTAATTGGCACACCCCATGGTTTTACATTATGTGTAGTCTTGTAATCTTCAATGGATCCAATGGGATCTGAGAAGGGTCTCTCAAATTATTGGGAATTCAATTAAATTTTTTAATTTAAAATCAATTTCACAACATGGCAATGAAATGATAAAATTAAAACACAGTATAATTATCAAGACTATGGGAATTATCATATAGACCACCTACCTTAGGGTTTTTGATGAATAATCACCCAACGATATCCCTTAATTTGAGGTAGAACGACCGAAAATCACAACAGTAAAGAAGATCTAAGATCAAAACCTAGGATCAAGAACCAATGAAATAAGATACATTAAAACCTAGATATATACCATCAAAAATTAAAGAATTAATCCCTCTTTAAAGGAATAAAAATATAGGAGATAGATAAATCTAATCAAGGAAGAGATTTCATACTAGAGAGAGGATGATTTCTTCCACCAAATCTTTGATTTTCAAAGGAAAGAGTTTAAAGAGCCAAGGAATCCTCTTTGAATCCTCAAAAATACAAGGAAATTATATTAGGAAAATTGGGGGTGATTAGGGATATAAACCATTATTTTTTCAATTTTTAATTGAATTTTCAAATATTTTAATACCTACACTCACAATTTTCTATAAAAATTGTACGGTTAAGAATAATTGTGCATATTAATTATTTACCCTATACAGAGCTTCTATTTGGGGTGAACTATTTGGTCACATGGTTACTTTAATTGTGTTCCAACTGTGTATCACCCCTCTTTCCAAGTGTACGTGATTCATGGGTGTTGGGTACATGGTTTGGAAAGACCGTGCACCTCCTCCCAGTGGCTCAACATGGGGCACACGGTTTGCTGGGGAAAACTGAATGATTTTCCCTAATGGTTCACTAACCATCAATATCCCCATGTGCTTCAAAAATTATTTAAATTCTCCTAAAATGACCCATAGGAAAGGCTTAACCAAATTATGATCAAAATAGGGGTAAAATAATACCTATAAAACAGTACATGATGTCTTAAGAAAGGTCAGGATCTTACACTATGTAAGAATGATTCTAGTCATCCTTAAGCATCATCTAGTACATGTAATTAAGATTCCTTGTTATGTAAGAATCATCTCCAGAAATGATTCATCTATAATATTTCATTAAATACTTTGATCAAGATCAAATAATAAATTTATATGAAACTCGAACCACACTAACTATAAAGGCATAGTAAACTGGAAGCATAAGGCCAATCCCACAGAGAGCGAGGAACACAGCAGAAGACTTTTAAACCAAGTTCAGGTCACTCCAATTTTTATTTTATTTTATTTAATTAATTAAATGACATAAATTAAATAATATAATTGTAGATAGAAAATTAGAAGAGTGGAGAACTGATTTCCAAGGGCAGTTTTACGACATAAATTAATTTAACTTTTCTTGAAAAATAATCATATCAAAACGATTTGAAACCATTAAACGTTATTGAAATGAGAATTGTTTAATACAAATCAATTTACCCTAGAATCCCAATTCATCGTGGTCTAAAGAATTAAAATAACTAAAGTTCATTAAGATAAAATTTCCAAAAAAAAGAAGAAGAATTCAATTAAATGGTCATAAATAAATTATCTTAATCATGTTGGGGTTCATTCATTATTGAAAGAATTTATTCCATGAATTAATGATGAATAAAATACACATGCATTCACAACACAATAATATTGAATAAAACAATCTTAAAATAAAATAAAATTATGATTTTTTGGTACAAAACCCTTTTGACCAGTTCCACTCTCCCCTATGGGGTTTATCCAATCATCATTAAGTGGTATATAGTGATGAATAAACCAATACCCATAACTAAGATATTAAAAAATAATTAATGAGAAATGAAATGAAGAAAATATATTGGAATTAAACTAAATATCATTCAATATTGCAATGAATTTATGAAAATGGGAAAGTGAAAGAAAAGCCTATCTAAGAAGAAATTTAGGTCAGAACCTCAATGGAAGCCTCCCAGTGTTCAAACCTCTATGAATATAATCCATCTTTTCCTTTTGGCCAAAACCCTTATTTATAAGTATATAAGTCATTCATAGGGTTTTTTTGAGACAAAACTAGAGATAAATGTTTTTTTGGGACATAAATGGAAAGTGTACATCAAAAGAAATGTGGAAACAATTGTATGTGGGTCTATCTCACATGTTTTATGATGTGAAATATGTGTTCATGTTTTGAAATTCATGGGCCCACAATTTTCACTTTTCTTACACTTCATTCATTATAGTAGGTTTACGCCTTGTATAATTTACACATCGTGTACATGATACATGACATCAAACAAGTATTTCTAGTGTTGAAAACCTCATTTTTCTCTAGTTCTTTAGTTTCGATCCTCCATAACATCCCTTAATCATACAAAATTGCATTAAATCTTCTTTTAATGGGAATATTAATTTGTTTAGCTTCAATATTCCATATCAAATTCATCATATTTCTATTGTTCCTGTATATTGTTCCAAATGTCATTCATTCCATAACAATACATAAAACATTAATATTAGGCATGTATCTCATATTCAATCATTCGGTATTAAAATAAAATGAATATATGAACACATGAATAAAAATATTAAAAATATAGATATCAAGAAGCACCATCTATGTAAGAATTAATTGTCTCTATATAAGAATCATTTACATACACCAAATCACAGTAAGCATAATTTTATAAGCATCGTCATCATAAGCATCATTTCATAAGCATGGTCTATATACTGATATGTAAGGATGTTCCTATAAGGATGAATTTTGATTTAACATAAATAATATTCCATTGATAACATAAGGATGATATTTCAAGGATGATCCATAACCATGATACCATAAGTATCATTTTATCCTAACAGATATTCTAAATTTTTCAAAATGTACTGATCCTAAAGTAAATTGATTGTGATGATGCAAGATTTGTTATTAATGTATTTAAATGTATAAAACAATCAACTGGGTGTGTGATTAAAACTATAAAACTGATATAATATGGTCCTAAAACTTAGGTAAGTTAATCAAAGGAATAAGAAATTCTAGAACAATTTAAATGTTAATTTATTGAGAAATTTCTGAATATGAAGAAGACTGAATCTGATGATGTTGGAGATATTCGGTATTGTTTCAAACATAAAAAAAACCTTGTTATACAAGATATTTTTCTAAGAAAAGTGGAAGACGATAACAAGATAAAATTATGAGAAATAATCTAAGATTAGAACAGTAATTCTAGATATATTAAATCCAAAAATCAAATGTGTAGATTCATGTGTTATGCTTAAATTTCTCATATCACAAAAGAAGTTTTGATTCAATCTGTATATAAATATGAGTGTTCTGTGTTTCTATTAGAAGTTATATAGTGTTCTATCTATAATTTTATAGTTTAACTACAAGTTAAGATACTCTCATGGCATAAGAATATGAGTTTTATTACAACTGAAGATGTTGTATGATCTAAACACAATCATGATAATTTTTGTTTGAGTTGTGGATTTCAGTATATATATTTTTAAAATAAGATGATCTTGATTTATTTTATGGAATAATATGTAAGAGATATTGGATAAGTTAAACGTAGAATAAGTTAAAAACAAAAGGGAACACCTTTCATTTAACAAGATATGACCATCGAGGAGACAAAAAATGAGATCGTGGGTGCACTCTTATGTATGTGAAAAGTTGAGAATAAGTGGAGTGAGATCATGAGAAAAAAATTGATGTGGATATTCTATATTCTAAATATAAAAAATATTATTTTTTGGTGACCTATATATCAAAAGAAAACAAATGAGAGAGAATAATTGTTTGGACAGTATGAACTAGGATTTTTGAGCTATGGTGAATAAGAGAACTCTTGAAGAATAAGTTTAAGTTGATCTTGTTCTGATAAGTTTAATCATCTGGGTATTAAAACTAAAGGAGACAATGATGGAAAAATCATCATTGTGGAAGATTGAAAAAAATAGAAGAGAATAAGATAAGGAGAGACCAACCTTTTCATTATTTTGATCATTATTATTGATACTTTTAGTAAGTGATGAGCTACTAGATTCTTGTAAATCACATTAGTTCATTTTGAGTTGAGAAATCTAGGTGAAAAAGTTTTTTTAAAGAGATGTGAAGCTGAGATGAAATAGGCATCAAGTTTCTTGGTATGTAGTTGAAGATATACTATAATTCAAATACCTTATACTAATAAGAGGAATATCAATATAGTAGATCCACTGATATCCTTGTGCTGAAATAGAGATCTACTTTAAGAAGAGTTAGAAGAAAAAATTTGTGTATAAATCGTGAGGAGTTATGGAATCTATGTGAATCAGGGTATACAAGGACATCATTATTTTAATCTGGGATTTTATTTTGAAGCTGAGTTTGTGGAATTCATATGAGAAGTAAGAAAGTGTGTGCACTGTGAGACTTTTTGAAGGTGTGGGACACCCCAATCCACTATAGTCAAAGATTAATTATAGTAGAGAATCCATTATTGAGTATAATATCCAATCATGGTAAGGAGTATAACTTAGATCCAAAACTTTTATAAATATTACATTCTTTATTTATTTTATATACATTTATTTCATGTGGTATGATTTCTTTGTTAAACATAAAAAATATCCAACTGTCTTAACTGAAAACATAGGTTCATAACTAATGGGGGTTAAATATTTAAAGAAGTTTTTGATTTTTGTAAAAATTAGACAACAACTGATTGACCCCTCCATCTCAAGTATATATACCATTCTAAGGGGAATTTAAATTAGTATCAGAGATCAAGTTACCCATTGGTTGGATCTTACTTTTACTTTCCCTTGTATTTTTATTAGAAGTTAATGAAGTGAAAATTTGAAGAGTTGTTTGAAGAAAAGTCTCTGATGGAAGAAATATATTTCATTCATTATGTTATACATGTGTAACTCTCTCCAAAGACTATTAAAAACCAAAAAAATAAAGAGGTTAAGAATCTTATAAAAATATCGTGAAAGAAATAAGAACAACCACTAGTTGAAGGTAGTCAGTGTGCTACTAGTAGTTCTAGTTGTTATGAGACTGATGGTATTAAATATACCATTAATTTATACTAGGTGATTGGGTAAAACAAGAATAAATTTCATTGTAAGGTTTTTAATCATATATTTGGGTTTATTTAGAATCTATATAATGAAAAATTATAGTAGATAAAATATGCTAAAGTAATGCAAAAGGCATTGGTAGGATAGTTGAAAAAATAAAACTCTCTCATAAAAGACCCAAAAGTTAAGGATAAATCCTTATAGATTAGTAGAGATAAATTTTCAATGGTTGAGGTAAACTTGAAATTATTCATTAATGATAAATCTATGTTAATTCATATCAAGGAAGAGAAGATCTATTCTCTAGAAGAATCGCATAAATCTACTCTTGATGTCAAGGAAGCTCAATTAGAAGTCAATTACATAAGAATCAAGGACCTTGACAACTTTATAAAATAAAGTATCAAATTTCATGAGAATAAATTTTAGAATTTGGATATATATTAGAAGGAGGTATTGAATTCAATTATATACAAAAAGAATAGATCAGTTTAAAGTTCCTTGAATTAGAAGTACAATTGAAAAATCTGAAATCAACCCAAACTAAAACTTCCCAAGCTACTAAGAATAAATGTAATACCACTCAATTATCAAAGTTTTTTTATATAAAAAGTGACTTATTTTTTGGAGAATAATCTATCTCATTATCATAGATAAATTCATCCAACTTCCATTATAAATTTGTGAGTGCTAAATGTATTTTATCTGTAAGTGTTGGACATTAGTCGAATTCTATAAAAATATGGTTAAACAAAAAAGATAATAAACCCACCACAACATCAAGGGTGGATATGAGAATTTCAAAGAATATAATCCTCTGTAATGGATCCTAAAATATTGTTTTTTCAACCTAAAAATAGCAAGGTACTCAAGAAAAAAAATTCCATGCACCTAAAGTTAAGAGAACAAGATTTTTAGGCTATTTTTGGTGTTTCTATATGTTTGGGAATGTGTACATTGATTATTGGAATAATATATTAAATTAGAGAAGTGTAAGAAGTCAACATAAAATTGGGAACATATTTAAATCAGAGAAAAAAACTTATTGAACAGAATTCATTGAATAGAAATAATATGTCTATAAGAATCAAATTTTATAGACTTAATAATTTCTATGTTTTTTATAACAAAGGTAGTAACATTTATGATGAATTTTGGTATGTACCAATGAGCCAAAACTATTGTACTGATGTGAATAGGAGTCCACAATAGTAGATACAAAGGAGAAATAGAAATAAAAGTAAGGATATATTAATGAGTAAGTGAAGAAAGATACTAAGAATGTTGCTCCTAAGAATTCAGTAATGAAGGCTGAGAAAGATTTCAGACTTTAGAAGAGAAATGATTCTATTGTGGTATAAATGACCATTTCATGGACCTTTGTAAAATGGATATAAATATCAATGTTCAAGGAAGAAATAGGGAAGAAAAAAATGATTCAATCAAAGAAATTATAAATAATATTAGGATGGTAAAGGCATCATAGATGATGAGTTTGAGAGTTTCCCTAAGAAAGGAAATTCCAAGGCTATTAAATAAGTGTGTGGAAGTTTCAAACATGTTTTTCATATAGATTTCAGATGTATGACATGGTATGTTGGTAAAAATGATTGATTAGTGGAAAAGGTAAATCACCACATATTCCAAGTTCAAAATTTGATATCACAAAGAAGTGATCCACATCTATTAATATGGTTGAAAATGAGAAGAAATAATGTTTGATCATATTTCCTGATGGTCTGGAAAAGGATAAATAAAATGATAAATCTAAAAGAAATGAGAGTGGTCTAATTTCTCAATTAAATAATCTTATTCCATATATGATGAAATATGAAAAGAAAAAGGATTATCTACAACATGTGGTAAAGAATATCTAGAAATATAAAGAAAAATGAAGCTTGAAACAATCCATAAACCTTAAACCCTCAAATAATTGAGATTCTATGATTAAAAAGAAGTCTCATCCCCAATTATTGTAACGACCCAAATATTTATAAAGAAAATTTCCTTTCTTTTAATTTTATATGGATTTAAAAAACACATGCAATGTTTTTTTATTATAATTGGGTTTAAATGACCGTTAATTATCATTACCGTTGATAATATAGTCATTGAACCGTGATCACATGATTGATATAAATATAGGGTTTTTAAAAAAATATCCTTTCGACACAAACAAAGGAGATGATGGCCTCATCTAGTAGACTCGAACCGTTTGAAGATCCTTTGTCGAATATTAGAAAGGAGGTTGTGTCACTAGTATTCTCTCTTGAACAATCCCAAGAATAGCTTCAACACATTAAGATTGAATAGAATCACCTACAGGAGAATTTCAAGTTAATAGAGATTACCACTTGGATGGTGTTATCTAAGCTGCTCAAAGAGTCTGTCACCATCGCTCACATCACCCTTAGGTTATATGTGGGTGTTATAAGGGGTTATGTGAAAAGGTATTATTTACTTACTGTGTAATCTCTTTTTTATAAATAAAATTATTATTCCATCAATTCTTTTATGAGAATAGTTTTTCTTAAAAATATAATGAATTAGATAAATTTATTTTTTGGGTAAAATGTACTTTTTAGAAATATATAAATTATTATATAAAACTGAGGTTTTATTAATTTTTTTATTATAATAGTGTTATAAGAAAACTATTTTTAATTATAAGTGGTGATTATATTCCCTATTTTTTTACTCTATAAATGATTAAGTATTCATTTTGATAAGAATTATATTTTCATACGATAAAATTAAAATTGTATTTTTAATTAAAGAATTTATTTTGATGAATTAATGAATTTTTGAAATAAATAATATTTTAATAAATTTTTATTATTAATTAATTTTTATTAAGTATAAATGATCATATATTTTTTATGAATTCAAATGTAATTTTTATTAAGGTTTAGAAATTGTTTTTGTCAAAACCTGTCAATTTTCAATAAATGGAAGTTTTTATTTTAAAAGTGAAGATTTAAATATTCAGAAAATTGTTTAGATAAAATGAATATTATTTTTGTATTTGGATGTTGAAATTATCTAATGGTGAATTTTTCATAATTTTTTGAAATAGTCAATTTTTTGGGTAAAAATTAAATACCGTTTAAATATATAATGTGTCTTATGACATAATAATGACCCAATAGTGATGTAATAAAATAATATAAAATGGTTATTCGGCCAATATATGTTTTAAATTTAAAATAATGTGATTTTATTTTTTTTTATTAATTTTATGATGCCTTAGTGGACCCTCCAAGACTTATAAAATATTTTAACATTTTAAAATGATTTCCTTGAGAGTGTGACTCACCTCCACAAAAGAAAGCCTAATATTTTAATAAGTTAGGTAATTGAAATTATAAAATAATTTTTTCAACTCTCCTTTGGAAAAAACCATGGGCAAAAACCATGGTATTGTTTTTTTTTTAATATTTAATTATATAGATTCCAAAACCTAAGTTTGTGAAATATTAAAGAATTTCCCTCTCATTTCCTATATAAACCCACTTAATATCTCATTTATCCTCACTAAAAAACCTTTTATAACGTCCCTATTCTTCCCTACTCTATATTGAATCCTCCCAAGGTTCCCCAATCCCTCAATAATTCCCTCCTCTAGCTCTTGAAGTCACACACTCAAGTAAGGGATTTATTCCTTTCTCATTTTTATCCAAGTTTCTTTATGTTGTAATAACCTTTTCATTTCAATTAAAAATGTTGGGGTATGATTTTTAACCTACCTAATACTACCCTAATTATTTTTTAATGATGATATATCACTTTATCTCTCATTAATGCCTTCTGTTTACACTCGTTACCAATCTAAAATTCCGCAAGGTATTTCTCTCTTCTTATTTCCATTCAAGTATTTCTCCCATATTATGCATCTAAATTACATTTCATATATTGTGATATTATTTTCCACGGTACCCTTACTCTCTATTTCATGTATAAATTATTAGAGACCCATTTCTCTCTCATCAACCCAACTTATGAATTTCCATATGATGACGTTATGTTGTCGAAATTGCACCATGATCTTCCAAGCCAAAATTTTCGTGCAGTGAATACAATATCCATTTCTCTATAAATGATATTCAAATTTATGAACATATACATATTTAATGGTACTTAAATTTATTTATTCCATATTCCTTAATTTTAGAATAACTTATGATGTTGAATGATTCCATGTTATATGATCCTTGTGGCACACTTATTCATGAAATGAAATGTTTATAAAGGGTGCACCCTGATAGCACTCAAATTTATTGGTTAATGTTTAGTATCATGATACACCATGTGAAATGAGGGTTTAATCATGATAATTCATGTGAAATATGGGTTTACTCATGATAATTCATGTTCAATAAGGGTTTACTCTTTCTAATTCATGCGCAATGAGGGTTTACTCATGCTAATTCATGTACAATGAGGGTTTAATCATGTTAATCAATGTGAAATAATCCTTGGATCATGATAATATCATGTTTTGTGTTGTTTCCACATTTCCGTGTTATGATAATCATGTTATATCATGCCTTTATGTTCATGTTTCTCTTGTGCTCCATTGATATGCCTATTATCTAACATGTACTGTATTCTTCATGTTACTCCTTGTTTACTCTCTTACTGGACTTTATAGATCACTCTTTTCTTATGTATGTCCTCATGTTATCCCATGAAATTATAAGTATGAAGGAATTTTTTGGTCATGTAAAAGAATTTTTCAATAAAGATGTTGTATTTTAGGTCTTAAGTTGTCATATAATGTTCTTAATTTCCCAAGACACTAGACCTCTAGATCCTTGGAGTTGTCTTAAGTGAAATTTTATGTAATAAATAATGTTTAAATGTGTAATAAAGATCTGTATTATTATATTTGGTATCAAAGGATAGGTTTAGTTATTTTTGGGATTAGGATTATAAAACCCTAGTGAAAGTCTTAAGAATAAGATAAAGTATAAATAAATCATTGCTAAATTTTGGTGGGTATAGAGTAAGTGTTTTATCAATAAAATACATCCCTATCTAGATACGAACAAGTAGAGGTGGCTCTGGAATAGATGTATCCAGGGATAAAACCTGAAAACACCGCTTTGATCTAGACTCAAATGGGAACTGGTGCACAACAATGGGTCTTGCTGCACTCTTGGTTCGACACTCCTAGGGGATATGATTTGGTAAATTCATAAGATTAGTATGAACCATTATTAAGGGAGAAAAAAAATCCCATAATAATATATGTTAGGAGATTGATCATGGATAACATAGATTGAAGCCTATAAATTTATAAGTTAAGGAGATAAAGGTGTGTTATCCCTTTAATGTCATTGTATTATCCTTTATGTGTTAAAATTTTTAAGATACTCATCCCTAATTTTTCTTTTTTCTAGCCAATGGCCAGTAATATGAGGAATATAGATTACAACGGATGTGAAGGTTAATGTGATGAATGTCCCAACGAGATTCCCAATCAAATGGGAGCTCAAGTAGGACATATCGTGATTATTCCAAACCAATTATCAAAAATCAATATTAACAATTGGATCTTTGTTGAATACCCAAGGAAATCAAGGAATAGGAAGGCGAAATCTCACGAAAGTTCATTTAATAAAGGTGATAAGGGAAAGAAGTCCCAATTTCCTTCTTGCATCAAGTGTGGAAAGAGGCCCCAAGGAAAATATCACTAAGGGACTATGAGATGTTTTAAGTGTGGAAAGGAAGGGCATAAAGTATCCAATTTCCATGAAATAATGGATAATGTTATGGATGGAAACAAAGTTCCATCTAAGGAATATTATATGGTTATATGTCATAAATGTGGATTAGTCGGTCATTATCCAAGACAATTCTCTATTACAAGTGTTGAGAAGCATGATGAGCATCAACAATATCCATTATCAAGGGATCATGAGATGTCCTATTCTAATATGTACGATAATGAATGAATTACATGTAACCACTACTAAAAAGTAGTGTATATCGTAATTTATTTCAATACATGTCCTATTAGTATAACTTTTATGTTTTCTAAGAACATTGAGTCCCCATAAAAAATGATATTAAATCCTTAGGGAAAAACTTCTATAAGTGTTGTATCACATGTTTAAGTTTGTGGGAATTTTATTATTGAAAATATTATAAGTTTCCCTTTGATTTAATTTAATTCAAAATGACAAAGTCATTTCCTATGACTCAAGGTAGTTGAAAATTCATGAGCTAAACTATCCCATGCATGATCTGGAGTTGGCAGTAGTGATCTTTGTGTTAAAAATCAGGCAGCATTATCTATTTGGGGAGAAGTTTGAAATATATACAGATCAAAAAAACCTCAAGTATATATTCACATAGAAGGAGTTGAATATGCGCCAATTAAGATGGTCAGATCTCATCAAGGATTACGACTTCTCAATCCATTACAACCCTGGGAAAGATAACAAGGTGGAAGATGCTCTAAGTAGAAAGGTCCCAGAAATTCTATCATTGATGAGAATTTAAAAGGATCCAATCTTCTTAGATTTTATGAAGATGGACATGGGAATCATAAAGAATGGAACATAATAAATACTTTCACAAATGATTACTCAACCATCTCTTTTGTAAAGGTTAAAGGATGCTTGAAAGAATGATATGGGAATTCATAAGAAAGTGGAATCTATCGCAAAAGGGAAATCCTCAGATCTTAATGTTAATGAAGAAGGAGATCTCTAAATATACATCGAAGTGCCCGGTATGTTATAAATTGAAGGATGATAGGAATAAGTATAAGGGGATAATTCAACCATTACCCATACCAATGTGGAAATGGGAAAACATCACCATGGACTTTGTTACCATACTTCTAAATACATTAAAACGAAACAATGCTATCTAGGTTTTTTTGGATCATCTTACAAAGACTACACACTTCATTGTAATTTGAGAGGATTTCTCATTGGATCAACTAGAATGGATATACATTAGATAAGTGGTAAGGATTCATGGTGTACCACTATCGATTGTATTCGGTCGAGATCTAAGATTCACCTCTAATTTCTGGAAGAGTCCCCAACACGCTTCGAATACTGAGTTGTACTTCAGTATGGCTTATCATCCTCAAACTGATGGACAATCTAAGTAGACTATCTAAACACTTGAGGACATGTTGAGATCATGCTCAATGGAATTCAAAGGAGGATGGGATCAACATCTTCCTCTGGTTGAGTTCTCTTACATTAATAGTTTTCAATCAAGAATCTAAATGTCTCCTCATGAATCCATTTATAGAAAGATGTAAAAAACACTGGCATGTTGGGTTGAAGTTGGGGAGTGAAAATTTCTAGGTCCAGAAATGGACGAAGAAATGGTGGAGAAGGTTCGGACTATCCAACATCATATTAAAGCTACTCAAAGTCGACAAAAGAGCTATGCTGACAACCGTTGATGAGACTTATACTTTGATGTTGGAGATATGGTTTTCATACATATATCTACATGGAAGAGAGTGATGGGATTTGGGAAGAAGGGAAAGCTTATTCCAAGGTACATCGGCCCTTTTGAGATCCGTGATCGCATCAGAGTAGTGGCATATCAACTAGCACTCCCACCGAACCTATCTCAAGTACATGATGCATTCCATGTATCACTCTTGAGGAAGTATATACCTGACCCATCGCATGTACTAAATCCAAAGGTGGTACAATTGGATAATGACCTCTCTTATGAATTGAAGCTGGTAAAGATCTTAGTTCATAGGTAAAAAGTTCTATGAAATAACAAAATTCCCATCGTCAAAGTGTTGTGGAGAAACCACAAGTTTAAAGAAGCAATGTGGGAACCAGAGGAAGTGATGAGGAAGAGTTACCCACATTTTTTTATTATGGGAAAAGAAAATTTTGAGGGTGAAATTTCTGAATGGGGGAATGTTGTAACGACCTGAATATTTATGAATAAAATTCCCTTTATTTTAATGTATTATGGATATATAAAACACATGAAATATTTTATTATTATTATTGGGTTTAAATTACTATTAATCATCATTATCGTTGATAATATAGTCATTTAATCATGATCACATGACTGATATAAATATAGGTTTTTTAAAAAAAAATATCATTTCGACACAAATAAAAGAGATGATGGCCTCATCCAGTAGACTCGAGCCGTGAAAAGATCCTTTGTTGAAGCTTGGAAAGGAGGTAGAATCACTGAGCTTATCTCTTAACCAAGCCCGACCTGAGCTTCAACACGTTAAGTTTGAACGGAATCACCTACGGTATAAGTTCAATTTAATAGATATTACCACTCGGGCAATGTTATATGAGTCGTCCGAAGAGTCGGTCACCATCGCACACCTCACCCTTAGGTCTTACGCATGTATTATAAAGGGTTATGTAATAAGGTATTGATTAATTATTATGTAATCTATTTTTTATAAATAAAATAATTATTCCATCAATTCCCTTATAAGAATAGTTTTTCTTAAAAATATAATGAATTAGATAAATTTATTTTTCGGGTAAAATGGTACTTTTTAGAAATATATAAATTATTATATTAAATTGAGGTTTTATTAATATTTTAATTATAATAGTGTTATAATAACACTCCTTTTAATTATAAGTGGTGATATATTCCCTATTTTTTACTCTATAAATGATTAAGTATTCAGTTTGATAAGAATTATATTTTCATACGATAAAATTGAAATTTTATTTTTAATTAACAATTTATTTTGATGAATTAATGAATTTTTGGAAAAAATAATATTTTAATAAAATATTATTATATAATTTTTATTAAATATAAATGATCATTTAATTTTTTTGAAGTAAATGTAATTTTTATTAAGGTTTAGAAACTGTTTTTTTTTTCAAAACCCGTCAATTTTCAATAAATGATGGTTTTTATTTTAAAAGTGAAAATTCACATATTTAGAAAATTATTTAGATAAAATGGATATTATTTTTGTATTTAGTATGTTGAAATTATCTAACGGTGAATTTTTCATAATTTTCGGAGATGATGTAATAAAATACTATAAAAGAAATATTCGGCCACTATATGTTTTAACTTTAAAATAATTTGATTTTATATTTGTTTTATTAATTTTATGATGCCTTAGTGGACCATCCAGGACTTATAAAATATTTTAACATTTTAAAATTATTTCCTTGAGAGTGTGACTCACTTCCACATAAGCAAGCCTAATTTTTTTATGAGTTTGGACATTTTACTTATAAAATAATTTTTTCCACTCCCCTTTTGAGAAAACCATGGGAAAAATCATGTGATAGTTTGTGGTTTTGAATATTTAATTATATAGATTCCAAAACCTAAGTCTATGAAATATTAAATAATTCCCCTCTCATTTCCTATATAAAACCACCCAATATCCCACTTATCTTCACTCAAAATCCTTTCATAATTTCCCTACTCTTTCCTCCTCTCTCTATAATCCTCCCAATGCACCCCAAGCTCTCAAGAAGCCTCTCCTCTAGCTCTTGAAGTCACACACTTAAGTAAGGGATTTCTTCCTTTCTCATTTTTATCCAAGTTTCTTTATGTTGTAATACCCTTTTAATTTCAATTAAAAATGTTGGGGTATGATTTATAAACTCCCCCATACTAACCATCTTATTTTTGAATGATGATATAGCACTTTCTCTCTCATTAATGTCTTACGTGTGCACCTGTTACCATGCCAAAATTCCGTAAGGTATTTCTCTATTCTTATTTCCATTCAATTATTTATCCCATATTATGCATCTAAATTCCATTTAGTATGTTGGGATATTATGTTACATGATTTCCTTACTGTCTATTTCATTTATAAATTATGATAGAATCATTTCTCTCTCATCAACCCAACTTATGAATTTCAATATGATGATGTTATGGTGCTGAAATTGCATTGTGATCTTCCAAGCCAAAATCATCATGTAGTGAATACCATACTCATTTCTCTATCAAGGGTATTCATCTTTATGCACATATACATATTGAATGGTATTTACATGTATTTATTCCATATTCCTTAATCGTGGAATAATTTATAATGTTGAATGATTCTATGTTATATTATCCTTGTGGCACACTTATGCATGAAATGAAATGTTTATAAAGGGTGTGCCCTAATAGTTCTCCAATGTATTGGGTAATATTTAGTATCATGATACGCCATGTTCAATGAGGGTTTACTCATGATAATTCATGTTAAATGAGGGTTTAATCATGATAATTCATGTGCAATGAGGGTTTAATCATGCTAATTCATGTGAAATGAGGGTTTACTCATGTTAATTCATATACAATGAGGGTTTATTCATGCTAATACATATTCAATGAGGCTTGGCTCATGCTAATATCATGTTGCATGTTGTTTCCATATTTCCATGTTATGATAATCATGTTATATCATGCCTTTATGTCCATGTTTCTCTTGTGGTCCATTGATATGTCTATTGCCTAACATGTACTGTATTCTTCATGTTATGCCTTGTTTACTCCCTTACTGGGTTTTATAGATCAACCGTTTCTTATGTATGTCCTCAGGTTATCCCATGTAATTCTAAGTACGAAGGAATTTGGTGGTCATGTAAAAGAAGTTTTCAATAAATATGATGTATTCTATGTCTTAATTTGTCATGTAATGTTCCTAATTTTCCAAGACACTAGACCTCTCGATCCTCAGAGTTGTCTTAAGTGAAAGTTTATATAATAAATCATGTTTAAATATGTAATAAATAGCAGGGTTGTTTTAATGCTACAACTAAAGAGAAATGAGATATTAACCTTACTCTCATATCAGTTTGGATGTGCTTACATGGTAGGAATTAAAGGGTTATTTGAAGAAAGAAGAGCTACTCACAAGCTTTAGTCTCTAAATAGCTTGTTAGAAAATCCATCATGGATATTATTTCAATTGGTATTCATTCTCAATTAGTATCATACATAAAATGGAATCAAGTATACTTGGAGAATGTATCATAAATAAGAATCAACCATAGTGAATAATGGTAAGCATCCCTTAAGGGGTAGATAAAAATGAAGGTGAAGCTTCCAGATATTTATTATTTTCACATGAATATATAAATATGGACATACCCAAAAAAATTGAAGCTTAAGGTATGTTGATAACTTTACCATGTTCATTCTTGTTATAATAAATCTATTTACAAAGGGGAGTGACTCTTAAGTTTATGGGGGAGAAAATAATTTCACTTGAATGTATTTTGTGTGTTTTTTGAAGATGAGTGTAGGTTATTAAAACAAATTGAAAATTTATTTGTATAAGACTCAAATAAGTGAATTTGGAGTTTGTACCACATTGAGATATTTACATAGACAGCCTTGATGATTTGGTAAAATCGCTCTTATTTTCTACAATGGGTTAGCCCATGTAGACTTAGAGTTGACCTACCTAAGGCTAATTATTAAGTAACCTTTGGTTCCACTCTTTTCTCATGTTATTACCTAAGTTCAATAGAAGTGGAAGCATAATAGGGGAGAAGGAAATTCCTATCTTCAGAAGAGTGAGGGGGGGAAAAATTTCACCCTTAGAAGACCTCTCATATCACTTATTGTATAAACAAGGAAGAGATAAAAAGTAAATCCTCCTTCGTATTTATTTTTATTAAGGAGGAGAGGAAAATGGAACTTCCAATGTGATATTGACATAAATTTATTATGTTTGGAAGTTCAAAGTATTGAAAAAAAATCCAAAGGGGGGATTGAAGTGCTCTTTGGTGTGTGATTGTGCTTGTTATCAACAAATCATGTCAATATGTATATTGTCAATGAGCATGGATCAATGGGTGATGGAATTAGAATCCAACCAATGACAAACATTAAGTCTTCCCATGTCTTAGGTGAATAAAATTATAGTTATTATCCATGGTGAATGCGTAGAAATACAAAGCACTACTACAAAACTGGCCTTTTAGAGTGTTGGCCTTTATTAGAGCTAAAAAAATCACCGATAAAGGTTCCCTTTATCAGCACTCAAAAAAGTGTTGATAAAGGGTACCTTTTATCAATGCTAAAAAACACTGATAAAAGGTACCATTTATTAGTGTTTTTTTAGTGCTCATAAAGGCTAACCTTTATCAGCACTTTTCTTTAGCATTGAAAAAAGGTACCCTTTATCAGTGCTTTATTTTTAGCGTTGATAAAGGGTATCCTTTATCATCAATTTATTTTTAGCACTAATAAAGGTGCTGAATAAAATGAAATAATTAAGAAAATCAAAATTTTAAAATGAATAAATTAAAAAAAATATTAAAAAATTTATTAATTAAATAATTGTTGATAAAAATGAATAAATTTAATATACATATATATAAATTATAAATATTGATAAATAGTATATATTAAATATATAGATATATAAAATGAAATAATTAAACCAATAAAAATTAAAAATTAGTAAATTAAGAAAAATATTAAACATTTTATTAATTAAATAATTATTGATAAAAATGAATAAATTTAATATACATACATATATATTATAGATATTAATAAATAGTATATATTAGATATATATATATATAATTAATAAATTCGAATAATTAAAAAAAATAACAATGAATAAATTGAAATAATTAAATAAAAAAATTAAAAAATAGTAAATTAAAAACTATTAAAAATGTATTAATAAAATAATTATTAATAAAAATGAATAATTTAAATATATATATATATATATATATATTAATTATAAACAGTAATAAATAATATATATTAAATATAAATATAGAAAATTAATAAAATGTAATAATTAAAAATATATTAATGTCTTATTCATTTTTAATGGTTTTTATACATAATTATTAATTAGTACATTTAATATAGAAATATATTCGTATTATATATATATATATAAATGTATATAATATTTCCTAAAATATGATTTATATAATAAAAAATATTTATTCTTACATTAAATAAGTCATATATTTACTGAAGAATGGTTTATAATTAAAAATTAATATTAATTTAAAATATTGACTAATTTCATCAAGTAATGGACATAATTGAATGTCATTTTATTTTTCAATTTAACTTATATAAAATGTGGGTTATATTGATTTCCCATACGTATACATAATTAGTACATTTTTATATACAATGAACACACACAAATATTTATGTAATTAATGAAATCTTATATAGAAAAACATGCACCTAGTATTTATATAATCTATTCAAATTTTAGTATTCATTTTAGAATTTAATTATAACATGATAAATTTAATATATAATGTTTTTAATTGGTAAATTTTATTTATTTATTTTTAAAAATGAATATATTCACTACATTAATATTTATGTATTTTTATTAAATATATATATTTTTATAAATATATATATAATGATATAAATATATTTATAATTATAAATAAATAATTATAAATATATTTAAAAATATATTTATGAATGTATACTTACTATATCTATAATTTTATATATTTATAATTATAAATAAAAATATTGGTAAAGTATTTAAATAATTATAAATAAATTATTATATATTTAAATAATTATAAAATTATATTGAATAAATATAAAATTATATAAATATATTTAAATATTTTTTATATATAATTATAATTATAAGTCCTTTATCAGTGCTAAAGTTTTAAAGTTGATAAATATGACTTTTATTATTTCTTTTTTAATGATGATAAGGGTGGATTTTATCATGTATATTTTTAGCGCTGAAAAAAGGTATCTTTATCATCACTTTTTTAGAAGTGCTGAGAAAATTCTCCCAATATTTTTAAAGAATCCTAATCGTGACTGATTTAGTCACAATATCTCAAGATTTCCATGGAAGTCACCTCCTGTCGATGCTCCTCCTCCTTGAATCCAAATCTTGAATCAAGTCTCAAATGAATTCAAGTATCGAATCCAAGGCTTTAATGAATCAAGTCTCAAATGAATCCAATATTTTTTTATATCTCTACTTTCTCTCAAACAAATCAAATATTGAATCCATAGTATGCTATTTTCTCCTCCTACTCACTCATTGATTGATTATTTAGGTTTTGTGCTAGGTGATTTTGCCTATATATTATTTTAGTTCTTTGTAATGTGCTTTCCCTTCTTCTTTAAGCCTTTCATTCACTATTTTTGAAGGTTTTTCATCATCTACGATATCCCTAGGTAGGTGTATTTATTCTTTCTCTATTCCCTAATTTTTTTCATGTTCATGAGTGTTTGAAATAGGTTTCTCTAAAATTATAATTTTTATTTGGGTTTAATTGGATTTAAATATTCTTGTTGCTCAAGGATTTAAGGGATTATAGTTTATTTCTAATTGGGTTATTATGGATTTGGCCATTTTTTATCTACATTCAAAGGATAAATTTTTTTTCCAATAAAATATTTATGAAATTTTTCATAAAGTAATTTGATGATTTAAAATTATTTGAGGTTTTTTATGAAATATAAATGGGTAATTCATGAGTTCATGACATTGATTAATTGGGGTTTCCTTGTTTGAGATGTTTTCTTATGTTTTTTTCTTGTGTTATTTATTCATGTCCAATGTTATGGATTCCACTTTTCAGCTTTTATGCTTATACACATATGTATTGGTGTGTGTGTGTGTATTTTATACATTCACATATTCACATGAAAATATGGGAATATTTTCATTCAGACCTATTTAGATATGTCTTTATGTAATTGCATATGTTTATAACATTTAAATAAAAGTTTTAAAATTTAAACACGTTGATTAAATTTGGTTTTCTTAAATAGTTTTTTAAATATGGGGTTTTAAATGGTTTTTTATTTAAAAATAGTTTTGAGCTTACCAAATTTTTTTAAAATGGCCTCAAGAAAAATTATTTCTTTTCTAGTGATCTTTTAAATAGGTTTTCGAAAGGATGAATGTTTTCCATTATGTTATTGATTTTGGGTTGTTATTGTTAATGGAATGAATGATTCCTATGTGGATTTTTTTGTAGTTTTCACATGGGAGACTGTATATGGGGTTTTAAACAAATGGGTGTTTATCTAGCTTAATTGAGGTATTAGTTGGGGATTGTTTTTGGTTTCCTCCAGAGGCTCAAGCTTCATTACTTATTTTGGTCACATAGCTGGCTAGTATTCTAGGAGAGATTCAATTAGCTTTAGAACCTATAGAATAGAACTCCTCTCCATGTGATGTGGCTTATACTTGTTTTATTATATATATTGTTTTATATCCACTTTCACTTTTATGGAAGGTTGTCATCATCACCCTTATTTAATTTTATTGCTTACATATTCTATACTTTAGTTTCTTATTTGGATCTGTTTTATTTATTTATTTTATTTTAGTAACATTTTGTTATACCGGGTTTTCCTTCTTAGTTACATTTCTTCAAAAACAAATCCAAAAAAGGATTTCTAAATGTGTTTTTTTAATAAATAAGTATTGGGGAAGGTAAAATGATTTTAAATTAATTTTTTCATTTAAAAGGAAAAAATAAATGGTTTAATAAATTTTTCTAAATGCTTGTTTAAAATATTATTCATTTTTAAAGAATGATGTCAAGAAAATATCATGGTTGGAATTTATTAAAATAATAAAAACATATTATTCATATGTATTTAAAACTATATTTCTTGGTAATTGATGAATGGTATACTTATTTTATAATAAGGATGGTTTTTTAACAATATTTTTAACCATCTTGTTATCAAAGGCATGTTGTCACTATTAAAAAAAGTTTCGTTATGATTTTATTACCCTTGTTTGGAAACCCATGGGTTAGTGTTTTATATAGGCTATTTACCTTTTTTGGTATGTGTATTTATTATTATTATATTATTTTTGTATGATGTGATAGGTAGAAATTTATTGAGAGGGTGTTGGAGATGAGATGATGTTTATTTATTATGTTTAATTATTGAATTATAAATTGTTCATGTTTATATTTTTTTCTCACCTCCCATTTTACTATGCCATGGGAACCAAATATAACTATGTTAGTGATATTTTTTTTGTCATATTTGATTCTCCCACATGTTTCAATTAATTCACATGGTCTTCATTTATATTGTAATTTCTTTTCTACCCTAAACTACAATTGCTACAATGACATAGTAGAGTGGTAGTGCGGGGTTTGGCCCATGGGAAAAGATTAGCTGATAATGAACCAGTCAATTTGAATCCTTTCAGTAGGATTACTCACAAAATTGATTGATTTTTGAATTTAACTAATGCTATGGAGTTTGGTTTAGGGTTCAAAAAGAAGATAGGGATTAGGGTAAATTTCAGGGTTTAGTTAAAATGGATAATCTCAGTCCTAACTTGGAATAGTCCTAGGGAATAGGCTTTAAAGCAGTTTATAGAGAACTAGTTAATCATGGTCAATACAAATAGATCTATCAAATAGGAAAGTACTCCTTGGTCCGGATATAGCTAACAACATGATTGCATTAATCCTAGATTCTATAGTAGAAAGTGTCGCAAGCTAATGGTCATAGACTGCTATACTCCAATCAAGTGAGGTTCATTATTTAAACTTCCCATGGTTAGGGTTGCCTAAAATAATTGAATAAAAAAAATTATGTAAACTAATTACTAGACTTAGAGTTACCAAGTTGTTATTTATAGATTTATTAAGTTTAGAACACCCCTACTCTCAACCCTTACCCTAAGTGGTTTAGAAGCTCATGATGGTAATAATAAATATTGAAGAAACAATTGCATGCATGCTTGTAAGATTAATAAAATAGTTGAAATGTGAAAGTTTTCAATCAAGGGTTCAATAATAAAGTAGTTTTCAATAAAATTAAGTAATAAACCAATCAAACACTTACTTGAAATAGTAAAAATTAAGAATGTAGGGTGGCGCCACTGTCAAACAGAAACAAAAATGACAAAAAATGAATAGTTCATATAGAAAAATAAACGGTACTTGGATTAAATCAAGATTGTAACATGAATTTCTATAGTTGAGTTGGGAGATAAATAAGAGGGATAAATGAGAGAAAACAAAGAAAAGAGTGAAGTTCAGTAATGTTATGCGATGTTGTGTGCGCCCGGGAAAACAAATAGTTGTGAAATTATACAACATGTAAACTTATCACGTCGTGTAATATCAATCCATGGTTTTCTCCATGTATTTTATATATGGAAAAAATATTGGCCTTAATCCCTGGGATTCAAATATTTGAATCATCTCATAATGTTTAATGGGAACTCACGACATGCTTCTTCTCACAAAATGAACTTTAATTGGGAAGTGGCCTTTGAATCTTATATGAAATGTGTTGGAGATTCATGTCATGTAATCTTTTCATGACTTTTAAATTATTCTCAACTTTATTCATGGAATGTGACATGATATTAATGATTCATACACATCGTGTAAGTGATTCATGACATGTAATTTCCACTTTTATCTAGTTTTCACAACTTTTCCTTTAGAACCTTAGAAAACTATTCTCAGTAATAATCAACACATACCTGGTTTATTATCAAATAAAACATGAATAATAATTTATTAATTTACTCTAAAATTTATATACAATTACATATTATCAAATTCCCCAACACTTGAACAATTTCTTATCCTCAAGAAAAAAGCATATCAATAGGGATTCTAAAAGAAACAATTTTTAAAACAAGAAACATACATTACAAATAGGAAAATAAAACTAAGTATAAGTAGAAAAGTTAAGTCATATAGAATCAATATTGTATATAAAATCAGTCATGATTCATAGTTTAGTTCATTTATTTTGATTCTTAATCTTTTAATTATAATCTCAAAACTGTTTCTTAAATTCTATACCAATTTTCTCAAAATGAATTTTCTCTCATAACTCAAGGTAAAATGTAACTGGAATTATGCTCATAATGTGAATACATTTTCCTAACTATATGATTTCATTGATTCTATCATCTCTACTTCCTAAATAAAAAGACAAAATTAATCATGAGGGCTTTAGAAAAAAGGTGAAAATGACTCTGAGGTTGAGGGCAGTTGGGAGTAAAAATCAGGATCAAAAGATGGGTAAGCTCTAAAGTTTAATGCATGAAAAATGGTAATAATGCGGTGGTGTGGATTATACAAGATCAAATAGTTTCCATGATCCAAACTTCTCAAAATGGATCCATGAGTGTATCAAGTATGTATCAAAAATGTACCATATTCCTTTCTTTTTCTTTTATTTTTTATTTATTTTTTGAAATTCATGTTTAGGATAGATCTCACATCCATACCCTAACCACATATAATCTTTCAGGGAATTCATCAGTGATTTTTAACCTTCTTAATACATAACCAAAAATCTTTTTCTTTTTCTTTTTATATTTTTTAAAAGAATACGGTAATCATAAAATTCCAAAAATAACACATGGATCATAAAAAATTAGTTTGGTAAATTACCATAATATATATTCTAAATTAATATATCTCGTGTCCATCAGATGAATATTCCCCCACAATTTTTCAAATTATAATCATGCATAAAACCAATATAAGTGTAGGAAGGGATAATTTTCCTAGAATAGTTGTATCCTATACAGGTCATTCATGGAAACCACAAGATAAACAAAGGAAAAAATGTAAGGTGGGTCTTGAGGAAAAGTGGTTCAACAAATATTTCCTCAATCATATTAAAAAAAATGTTCAGTCTTGACCTCAATAATATCTCAATGTAAGCTTTGATGGGTTTACATATCTGAGGTTTCACTCAAGAAATATGCTCAAAAAAGAAAATTAAATCATAGGCTTAGAATCCTCTCAGGAATAGGAGTATACAAAAGTAATTAGAAATCACTTAGGGTATAAAAATCAAGTAATGATTTAATCAAAATCAATTCCAAAAATTTTATATTTGAATTAAATTACTAAAATTAGCAATCATTCTAAAAATATAAATAGGATAAAAACATGGATTTCAAAATTTTCCAACTTAACTTCATCTTTTATTTAAATTGGTACAATGAGTTTTCAGGTTTAAATCATGATTTCAATGAAACATTTCTCCTAGATAAATGAAAATAAGAAATAATACAATTGTATTGATAGTTAAGTTCAAGAAAAACTAATTCTCCCACACTTAAAATGAGATAGTGTTCGCACTTTACTAAAAATCCTCGTAGGAGAGATGTGATAGATATATCATAGATAAAATGAAATAGAAATTTTGAAAATGATTTTAAGGAATTAAGAGCTCCCTATATGAGTTTTATTCCATGAGTAAACTCAGTTAATCTTGATTTTGAATTGGGTTACCTGTATAATGGGTTAGAAAAAAAAGTATTTTACTAGATAAAACATTAGTTCACAGGTTTGAGAAATGATAAGAGCATGGTAATGGGCAGGAGCACACCGTGGATGAGAATAGAAAACAACTCAAATATATGAATATATAGGGGTAAAATGAATCTCAAGAGAAGTATATAAAAATGATAATGAAATGAAAACAAAAATCCAAAGTGTAAGACTAAAAATAAATAAATGAAATGAAATGTGGGTTTCCTCCCTTAAATTTCTAACAAAGACATCATTAGCTAGACCGATGGACAAAAGAATCAATCAAATTTCATCCATCTACTCATATGTGCAATGCTGTATATAAGAACTAGTGGTTGTGTCTTCAATATTACATGGACACTTGGTAGTATTAACCACCTCAGGAGAATAATGAGAATGAATCTGGTATAGAAGGAATAATATTTGTGATCGTCGTGGTGGTGACCACTAATGAGCATTGATCACCAGTGAAAGATCCTCAATATGGAACTCTATATTAGCCAGATTTTGAGTCATCCAAAACACTAGGGCAGGTGGTGATGGAATAGGTGCATCAATGACCATAGAAGAGGTAGAAGAGCTATACATGGATATTATAATAGATTAATGAAATGAAAAATAATCCAAGAAACAATGAGGCAAAGGTAGTATCCCATGTCTATACTAGTGTAATGATACATCAATGAGATGGAATGTAGATAGTACAAAAATATGATCACTCGGACAGAGTAAAAAAAATGGGGGAGGGGCTGGGATGTGCTAAGATTAATAAAAATCCTCGAAATTATCATATATAATACTCTCCCAAATAGAGGGTTCCTAAAAATGGACTGCCTGATCAATATTAGTAATGGAGGAAGGGGTTGGAGAATAATCTATTGTAGAGGGTGTCATGGTGATGGAATCTATCTCAGTGGATGGTGGTGGTGAGGTACTGATCCTGAGTATGGTCATGGATCTGGTAGCTGGATCGATGAAAGGTACCTAAGAAGATGATGGAGGAGTATTTCCCTTACCTCTCTGAGCCTTCTCTACTAGAAACTCTCGCTGGACAGTAGGATCTATCAGCTCAGGTGATTGGTTAGCATAGGTGGTGGTGGTTATAGGAATGGTGGTGGATAAAGGATCTTCTGGAGGTGTAGGTTAAGAATTCATAGGGTCTTATGGGGATTAAGGGATGGTAAATTCGGGTGGTTTTATGAATGGGATGCCTAGGTGAAGGCATATCTACTGAAGGTTCATCGAAATGTACTAGTGAGAAATCCAAAGGTTGATAGGACTAGGTGGGTGGGTATGGTAGTGGTGGATGTGGAAGTGAAATGGGTGTGATTAGGGGTAGAGTTGGTGGTGGGTATGGTAGTAGTGGAGGGATGGTCTGAGATGGAGTTAGCAGCAGGTGCGGGAGTAGAGATGGCAGGAGTAGGTGTTGGTTTGGCATCATGATCTCTAGGTGCCTTGTCAGCACCCTCAATGCATCCCATTTCCCAACAATAGATGTCACCATCCTTCATTGGCAGCTCCATCTTGTAAAGAAGAATAAATTCGATTGAATCCAATAGGATGAGAGAGATAAGGGGAATCGTGGCCCCAAAAATGCCGAGATGCTGGGCTAGATGAGTGGTGAAGGACCAACACATCAGCGTACCTTGTGTCAGCTGCACATGCACCCTGAAGTAGAATGAGAACTGAGATTCCATTTTAATGCAAGGTTTAACCATGGTAGCTTTGAGGATGAGTAAATCCAATCGGATGATTCTACCGTGAGCCTCGCACGTGGGAGAACAATGCATGAGTCAATGCTCGATGAAAAATATGGAGCACGAGACCTCTGAGTTCGGTGGATTTTGTAATCTAAGGATCATGGACACTCTGAGGGTCCCGAGTAATCATCCTCAAGATTTGGGCTACATCCAACTTTCATGGATCTAGTTTTAGAGTAGGAAAAACCTCTAAAGTGTCTAATTCGTCATAATAAAGACCAAGCTGGATGCCAAACTCTGGGAAGGAGAGATCATGTGATCTTCCACCTAGCTGGAAGCGGATGATATCGAAATCCAAATCGAAATTGGCTAAGATCTCTATGAATAGATCCCTAAAGGTATCCTCTAGAACATCGATGATGGGAGTGATGTGAAGATGTTAAAGGAGGTAGAGGACCTCCTGGATGATGTACAGGTATGCGAGGATAGCCAAATCTAATTTTTTTTGGTCCGTATAGGCTTCACCTACAAATGGACCTGTGCGATCAGGTTCTTAGGGTTGTAAAAGTGAATTATGGGGTGAATATCTGGGTGAGTAGAGTCTTAAAACCCACAATACATTGGTTGGGAGTCCTTAGTGTCTGATAGTTCTATAGATGACGTAGTGGATCTAGATGAGTTCAAAGCAGGAGGAAATGGAGGTGCAGGATCCCTTCAATGCTTGGCTAGAGGTGGATCCCCACGCTTGAGAATTAGATCAATAGGGGGAGTGTTCACCATATTTTTGTGCACCATTACAAGTGAAACGGATAGGATATAATGAAGAGTATGAGGGGTATGGGTTTGAGATAGGGGAGGTGGAGGTTGTGGCTTAGGTAAGGTGAGGTAGAGGAAGCGTCTGAAAGGGGGGTGGGTCATACAGTAGGGAGAGCATCGGGAGAGGGGGTGTGGTTGAGCATCGTAAAAAATAGGTTCACAACATAAATAAGTTGCAAAATTACACAACCTGTATTTGAGTACACAACATCTAATTCAAGAATTTAAAAAATTTCGGGCTGTAAAATGTACACGTCGTGTAGTTGATTGCATAATGTATAATTTTCTCTTTTTTCTCCCTTGTGGACCTAGAACTATGATATTTGTTTATAATGTGACCTCATATTTCCTAATTATATTCTATCATATTCTATCATGGGTTTCCTCTTAGATATATATTCATTTAACATTGAGATATTGACTCAATAGTGCTTAGATAAATTTCAAAGTGATGACAGACCCCTCACGGAATGGTTCCTAATAAATCTTAAATCTTTGACCATATACTTTGAATGGTGTTTATCCTACTTTAAAATTTTCAATGGTCCCATATGGGAATACTTGTACAACTAAAAAGGGTCTTGACCATCTATATTTGATCTTCATAGGGAATAGTTTTAATCAAAAGTTGAATAATAAGACCATATTCCCTAGTATAAAAATTTATCATGTGATGCACTGATCTTGCCATTTCTTGGTTTTCTCTTTATAAGTATTGTAATTTTCATATGAATCCTTTATTATCTATTTCATTCCATCCAACTGGATCATCCTAACTTCCCCATATTTTTTTATAATCTGGATTCAACTTCTTAATTTCCCAACACGAGTGATGCTCTAGTTCTACGGGAAAATGACAAGGCTTTTCATACATGTATTGGAAGGGGGTGGTGTTGATGGGGTGTTTTGTATATAGTGTGGTATTCCCTGAGTGTGTCATCTAATTTGAGGCTCTAGTCCTTTTGAATTGTGTTCATGGTATTCTCCAAGATTTTTTTGATTTCCATGTATGACAATTCGACTTTTATGCTTGTTTATGGGTGGTAGGGAGTTCCTGTGTTATATAGGATTATGTATTTCCCCAATATTACTTTAATATAATTATTGGTAAAATGTGTTCCCCGGTCACTAATGAGTAGTTGGGGAAATATGAATCTTGAAAACACATTTTTCTTTAAGAAATTCATGACCACTTTTGTCATGTCATGAGTAGTATCTTCAGCTTTAACCCATTTAGAGACATAGTCAATGCTAACAAGGATATAAAAATTTCCATGTGACCTAAGTAATGGACCCATAAAATATATTCCCCTCACATTGAAAATTTTGACTTCCATGATTGGGTATTGGGGAATTTCATTTCTTTTCCCAATGGTACCAATTTGTTGGCACTGATCACATCTATGACAAAAACTTATTGCATCTTGATGGAGTATGGGACAAAAGATTACACTTTGAATGATTTTTTCTAGTATTCATTATGGTCCATGATTCCCTTCAGTTGGTGATGTGTGACACATTTTTAACAAACTTTGGATCTCATCTTTTGGGATGCAGCATCGCATTAATCCATCAGCATAGTGCTTAAAAAGTAGCAGCTCCTCCCAATAGTAGTGTAAAGACTCAACTAAAAATATCCACATTTGATGGTAAGAGAGTTCTAGGTAAAGGGATCACATGGTGAGATAGTTTAAAATGTCATAAAATTATGGGTGTTCCATGATGTTAAGGTTGAAAATAGTTTTATCAGGGAAGTCGACCTCAATGCCTAGATTATTATCTTCCTTAATGATAGATAGTGGGAGTCTTGATAGATGATAAATGAAACCATTATCCATCCCTTTGGTGTCTTTGATAATTATGTAAAATTCATGAAAAAGTAGGATTCACCATATCAGTCTTGGTTTTTCATCCTTTTTAGTCATCAAATATTTCAACGCAGTATGATCAGTGTAAACAATCACCTTTGAAAAAACTAAGTAAGAACGAAACTTTTTAAAAGAAAAGATAACTGTCAGGATCTATTTTCTAGGGGTTATGTATTTTAACTAAGCATCATTAAAGTTGTGACTGGAATAGTATATGGGACATAAAATTTGGATGACCTGTTGTCCTAAGACAGTGCCTAGAGTGAAGTTGCTTTCATTGCACATTAACTTGAATTCTTTGTTCCAGTCTGGTAGAATGATAACAGGATCGGCCACCAGAATTTTCTTTAAACTGTTGAATTCCCATAGAAACTCTTTAGTGAACTCAAAAGGGGTATCCTTTACTAATAACTATGCCATATGGTTGAAAACCTTCACAAAATATTTCATGAAGTGATGGTTGAATTCTGCATGGTGTAGAAAGCTCCTTATGACTTTAACAATTGAGGGACCAGGTAAATCTTTAATCACCTTAATCATTTTAGGATCAACTTCCATTCCATCCTTAGATATTTTTTTCTAAGGACTATTCTTCCTTGAACCATAAATTGGAATTTTTCCCATATTAAAACTAAACACTTCTCTCCATATCATGGAAGGTTCAAGATTGATTAATTATACATCAAAGGATCTTACATAAACTAAAAAATCATCCATAAAAATTTCTAAGAATGGAATGGAAGTTGATTTGAAGTAATCAGCTGGGTCAACTAAATTCTGATTGTATCCTGAATATCCATCTAGGAAATAGTATAATTCATTTAATGTGATCCTCTCCATCATTTGATCCATGAAAGTCAAGGGGAAATTATCTTTCCAAGTTATTGTATTTAAGTTTCTATATTCCATGTATAATGTCTATATAGTGATGATGCGAGTTGATATCCATTCATATTCATCATTATTTACAACTATGAGGCCACCTTTCTTTAGAACTACTTATAGCAGACTCACCCACTCACTATCAGATATTGAAAAAATTATTCCAGTGTCTAGAAGTTTTAGCAATTATTTCTTAAATACCTCCTTAATTGGTGAGTTGAGTCACCTCTAGGGCTATAATTTGGGTTTCACACTTCCTTATAATAAAATCTTATGAGTTCATAATGTGGGGTTGATCTCTTTGATGTCGTCCACCCTCTAGGAAATTGAATTTTTTGTCATTGTAGTAATTTAATAAACTTTTATTCTTGTGGTTGTGTAAATTATAAATTAATTATAATTGGTAGCATAGCTTTAGTATCTCAAAAATAATAATTTAGTGTGCTTGGGAGAGGTTTCATCTCCAGTGTTTGTGGTTGAATGATCGATGGTATGAAAGCCAGGATAGTGTCCATTGTAAGAGGTTCTATGTAGTTTGTTTCCTCAAGGTCATACTCCTACCTTTAAATAGGATAAATTTAATCACTATCATCCTAGATATCCATGTATTCATTCTTCTCTTTAGTGATAAATATAGCTTGGTATCCAAAATAATCATCTGTTTTTTTTGAAAATTTCACTAGGTCAAACACAACCTATTTTCCACCTACTCTGAATGTAATTCTCCTTTTATTCACATCAATTAGTGTATTCCTAGTGGCTATATTTGGTTGGATTAGGATAATTGTAACATCTCCTTATTCCATGCCCAAAATGAAGAAGTATTCTGGGAAAATGAATTTACTGATTTTGACTAAAACATCCATGAGAATCTCTCAAGGAAACTTAACTAATAGGTTAGCTAATTGGGGTTCCACTATAGTTGGATTGAGTTCCTAGAGTCCCATATTGAAAAATAAACTCGTTATCATAAGGTTAATTCTATATCCTAATTCATATGGGTGTCTTATGAAGTTGCCTTCTTCTATGGTGCATGGAATTGAGAAACTCCCAGGATCTCTCATTTTTTGTGTAATTTTTTGGTGAACAGAAGCAGGTCACTCTTCATTCGATGAAATGAATCTCAGTTCTTCTATTTTACTCTTATTGGATAGAATTTCCTTGAGAAATTTCACATAGGTAGAAATTTGTGAAATAGCTTCAGAAAATGGGATGTTGATGTGAAATTACTTAAACATCTCCAAAAAATTATTATATTTACATTTAATCCATCCTTGTATCATTATTTCTGGAAAGGGGAGAGGTGGTTTTTAATCTGGTGGTGCAATTTATATGTCCTATTTTTGTTGCTCTTATGTCGAAGCTTTTATAGTAGGTAGTGATTCTAGAGGTTTATCTTTATCAAATTTATTCACTCTTTCATTATTATTATCATAAATGATCATTTTAGGTTTCTTAGGTTCCTCGGACTTTTTCTCTTATCCTCTACATGGTTGTTAAAAATACTTCACTTTTCCACTCCTCGATACCACTGCCTTTTCCTCTTCCTTTGAGTATGTCTCAATATTATTAGGAAATATACCTGAAAATCTATCAGACAAGTTCTTTGAGATTTGACTCATCTGATGTTCAATATTTCTAATGGAATCCCTTTTATTTTGAATTTATATTTATTGGGTGTTTATCCTTTAATATTCCTTTTGAATGAAGTTTTTGAGTGGATTATACAAATTTTATTGAAGAGGTGAAACCAGTTGTGGTGGTATTTTTGGATCTGGTTGGGATTGTTATTGGCCACTAGGAGGAAAAGCCTCTTAGGTCACTTATTTAGGTGGCCTAGTAATAGGATTAATAGGTGGATATCCAGGTGGTCCTTAGTTCTGTAGTGGTGCTTGACCACTTATCTATTGGTAGTACCCTTGATTGTTATGTGGTGGTTGTTGATTCGTCCTCTGTTGTGGTTGCTGGTATTGTTGGTTTTATTGATTGTAATTAAAGTAATTATAATCCTGGTTTTTTTATCTACTCCCACCCTATAGTCTTGATATAAGTGTGGGCCACCACACATTTTCTAGATTTAATCTCTATTACAGGAGTAGGATGGGGAGGTGGTGGATCAGGTAGCTGAAAGGATTCTAACTTATTAGTCATTCTCTCTACTTGTGAAATTATATGGGTGTTTTCTTCAACATGATGGATTCCACACCAAGGAGGTCCACGATCACTCTTCTATGAACTAAATTTGTGGGAGACCTATTATATAAGTGCTCATCCTACTTTAGTTGTTTTCAAAATTAATCCTCCATCAGCGACGACATCTACTACTATGCTAGCGGTGAGTTGGAGACCTTGATAAAAGGTCTGCAGCTGAAGCCACACATCAAGTCTGTGATGTGGGCATTTCTGAGTAAGTTCTTTAAAGTGCTCCCAGGCCTCCCAGGATGATTCCCCATCTGTTTGAGAAACAAATTGGATTTTATTCTGAAGTTTCCAAGTACATATAGGTGGATAATATTTATCCAAAAAAATATTGGCTAGTTCATTCCAAGTTGTAATTAACACAGGAGCTTGGATTTTTAGAAAATCCTTCACTATATCGCGCAAGGAGAATGAGTAGACTCACAATCTGATTACATTAGAGGATACTCTTAGGTTTCAAAAGGTATCGCAGACTTCCAAGGAGTTAGATATGTGATCATGAGGATTCTCACTCTAAAGTCCACTGAACTGACCCATATTTTGGATCATGATGATGAGACTGTGTTTGATTTCAAATGTATGTTCCTATATATGAGGGTTTATAATATTGGGTTTGGAACCATTTATTGATGGAAATATTTAATCCATAATGGTGTGCTCCAGTTTCATGGGTTGATCTCCTTGAAGTGCTAGTGGCTCATATTGCATATTGGGTGGGTTGGGACCTGCAGGATTATTATAGTCTACCATAATTGAACGATAGAATGAATAAAGGTACCTTTATATTTCAATCATAAAGGTAAGTGTTTCTTGGGAATCAAGGCTCCTTGAATGAGTTAGGGGTCTCTGACACATGTATTAGGATATAAAGAAGAAGGATGTAGTGGCTTCTAAAATAAAAAATAATAATGAATGAAAAGAGAAAGGGGCATGGGTGAGGTAATACCAACTTTATGCCAAAGGTTCTTGTGCCTAAGAAAATTAAATGATTCCTCAAAAACAGCACCAAAATTTGACATGCCTTCACACTTCATTTAATTCTAATGGGTTGAGGTCAGATTACAATTTATCTTTTATCCTAAACTACACTTGCTACAATGACATGGTAGAGTGGTAATGTGGGGTTGAACCCGCGGGGAAAGATTAGCTGACAAAGAACCAGTGACTTTTAACCCTTTATGTAGGAGTTCTCATGAAATGGGTTTAGTTTTGGATTTAACTAACACTATGGAGTTTGGTTTTGGGTTTATAAAGAAGACAGGGACCAGGGTCTGTCACGAACCAACCCAGGTCAACCTTGAACCAGTCACCCGAGTCGATCCACAGTAAGACCCGAGAGGCGTTCCGGATCCTCCTGGGCTATCGACAAGAACCAAGGCATCAATAGAGTACAAAAAGGGAATGATTTTTCCCAATAAAAAATAGAAAATAAACAGCAACATGAAAGTGCATGCAAATCAAAAATATAAATAAGACTGAACTGAATATCATTTAAACAGGAAACTGAAAATACATCTAAAAAACACAACTATAATAACCGAATGGGAAAACCACTATCTCTGTGTGACCCCACGGGTCACTCTACAACTCAACAATCAAACATCTCCCAAGGCTAATACACCCAAGCTGTAAATTGCACAAGGACTAAAAAAAGAAAAGAACTATAAGCGTGAGTATTAAAACTTAGTAAGCTAGCTCGATATTCTATTCACCAATGCACTACCTTTAAAATTAAAGAAACATAAATAATTTTGAACTAAAATATATTAAATATGAATTTATATATTTTTTACTTAAAATCAAAGTAAAATCCATTTCCCTTAATCATTTTAAAAACCTGATTCTATCCTTAATTGTTACCATGATATTTCAAGGGGAAAGTGATGATTTCATTTAAAATTGACACTAAAGAGTTTAAAACACATTTTATTTTGAAAGACTTTTTTCATAGGAGTTAGGAAACCAAAACATCACTTTCCATGAAAAACACCACACAATAGTACCAAGGTAGTCATATAACAAGGGAAATGTAAATAGGTATACAAGTGTTTCAACAACAATTCAAATAATTAAAAGCCACTAGACATAGGCGGACCCAGGAGATCAAGAATAATCCAGATGATACTAATACCTGCAACCCCATCTACAGTATCATGCCACATACGATGAAATATAACACTCTATAAGCTCATCCACCCTTTATTAGGACAAGATGAGGGAAAATCCCATAGCAATGAACCCATTATATCCACCTAAAATAGGCCACTGGTCAGTACCGTGACCTACCAGTGCAGCACTGGTCTCAGAAAATTCTCTCAATATTCTAGGTTCCTATGTCGCAAGTATTAAAGGGGTGATCCATCATATGTTTCCGAGTATCAAATCATAACCTATATTTATAATAATAATCACAGTATGTCTCACCCCGAGTCTCCCCAAGGACTACTCTCGTGCCTTAAAGTCAATAGATTACCAAGGGTTCCCAATCGAGGAACCCATATAATGGAACTTGGGGATTATATACTGATAAAATCCCAACCATTACACGTCAAAAAGTCACAAGGAATATCCAATGAGGGTTTTACAACAAACACTTTTCATCATTTTCCAAAGTGGCCAAATGGACCCTTAAATGTACCATAAAACCAACTTTTATTAATAATGAAATCCAAATTTCAAAAGGGGGTACAACACGCCATTTTCAAATAAAAGCATTTATAAAACCCCTTTATAATAAATTTTCGTTCCTCTCCTGAACTGAAACCATATTTTATGAAAATCCAATCGGGCTACAATTTAACATGACATAAAAACCCAATTTTAAAAGCCAACCTCACACTTCTTTTAGCTTAAAAACATTTTAAACCCCTTCAAGAAATCCAAATTCCATCATTTCACATGAAAAAAAATTATTAACAAAGAAAAATCATGCTTTCAATATTACCAAACAATCACAAGGGCCAACCGGACATTGTGGACATACATTTGGTGTGCGATATTTAACAAAACAAAGGAAATTATCACAAAACACGGATTTAAGAAACATTTTCACACCAAATGAATAAAAAAGGCTTTAACATCATTAAATATTAATTATAGGAGTTTCAAAAGAAATAAAATTGACAATTCTTAAATTAAAAAGGACAAGTGCATGGGAATCCTACCTCGAAGGCATGGCATGATAAAATGAAAACATGAATTTTCTCCTCACTGGTTCTAATATCCTAAACCTACCAATAATAACACTTAAAAATAAAAAACCCTAACAAAAAAAGGAGAAAAAACAAGAATAACAATAGAAATGGAAAGAGGTTATACCAGAGGAAGGGAAGAAAACACACCGTAAAGGGTGCGACACACCGGCAAGGTGTCGCGTGGCCAGAGAAGGCCATCCAAAGGGGGTGTGGGCTGGGTAGAGCACACAGGGTAAGAGTTCACACCGAAAGGAGTGGAAAAAGGAGGGATAAGCACCAGAACAGGGAGAAGGGGTGATGGAATAGTGTGCGCCAGTAAGAGGGGGTTGCGGCTAGAGATGGGCCGCCAGAGAGGGTCGTTGGATGAGGGTCGTCGGATATTGTGCATGCTGAGAAGTGGGGAGTTGTGACTGGAGGAGATAGATGGCGTCGGGTAGGCCTGCTGCGACCAGAGAAGGGGGTGGAAATGGGATTCACTAGCTAGCAGAGGTCCATCTAGGCAGAAGGGAGCTAGACAGGGAGAGATGACTGGGGAAGAGGCACTGGCAGTGGGGCTCGCACCACACCAAGTGGGGAGAAGGAGAAAGGGGGCGCGACCCACCCTTAGGGTTTCTCAAAAAAAATACCTATAATAATTATTATTATTATTATTATAATAATAAAAAAAATAATAATAAAACCAATAATAATAAAAATAATAATAATACAAATAAAAATAATAATTAATGTTCACAATAATTATAATTTTATCATTACAATAATATTAATAATTATAAAAATAATAATAATATTCTAATTTTATTACTCATTTCAATTCTCATTTTAATTTTTTGAAGACAGATAGGTCATGTAGTTGACTGGGTGAAGCGGCATGGTTTCCAAATCATGATTCACCTGTGCGTCCAATGACGTCAAACCCAAAACACGCACTTTTTAATAAAAACTCAAAAAAATTATCCAAGACTCAACCCAAACCTCAACCAAAAAATATTCAAAACTAAGAAAATAATAAGATAAAAGAATCACATAGGTCAGGGTATGAAAATTATCCCCACCATAATGATTTCTTCCCCTAGAAAGCTACAACACTTTCCAGCTAATTGATCAACACCAAAGGACTCTGCATCAACACGATTCAACCTCTTAATCTGAGAACATTTCATAAACCACCAACAGGAATCAACCCCTTTGCTCGAAACGTATCACTAGTAGAGGTGAGGCCTGAATGGACTCCCCACCATTAGAATTCAACTAGCATTTAACATCTTAATAGAAAACTCAATGAGACCCTCAATGGGTCTCCCCACCATTAAGAACCATACTAAAAATGACTAAATATAAATTCAACTTGAACCCCAGTCTGGGCCTTTCCCAAGCTAAATGAACACAACATGAACACTTAAACTAACCACTTTCGTACGAAGGGGGAAATAGAAAAACCAAAACCTCCCACACGGACCAAAAACCCTCACCACATGGGTGGGGATGGAAGGGGCCCAATTATTGAACCATTGAACCACAATCAACAACCACCCACCACTTTTCACCTAAGTATGAATAAAATCCATGACTGCACCCAATTCACACGAGAGGCCCATACAAGGACACTGATTGAGAACCCACATCCAAGAAAGAATAACCATAGACACTTCATATGGGGTAATTCCATTGCGCTATATGTGGCAAGAGGAAATTTACAACGATGGAGAAACCACAATAGAAATGCTAGAACTATCTCACTGCAACAATATAGGCACAACCTTAACCAATGTTTTTAAACCCCCAGTGTTTCTGACTATGTGCCAGCTTCACTCAGAGGCCTTTTGGCTAGAGATCTAATGGATAAAGGATCTCCTGACTCATAGTTATGTTCTGATAATCCTAATAAGAAACATACATATTTTGATTTGACAAATGAAAGGATATAATTTTGAAATGAAAACCACACTGGCATTGAAAAAATGAGTTCATCAAAAAGCCCATGACATTCCCATACATTTCAAAACCCAAAGCACCCTTAGTACAACTGCCATGATAAGATATCCCTTACACTGTAAGGAAACCTACACAAGAAACTTTAAACAAAAACCCAATAACACGTCACTTCTGATAATTTCCTCCATGATGCTTTCTAGAGACACCCTGATAGAATCACCACAAGTAACCCAAGAATCCACAAGCCTGGAAGTTTTTTGAAGCATTTATATAAGATGTATTTTTGTGACCCTACTTTCCACACTGATAACACATGAGGATCTCTTACTCTGAAGAGGTTGATGAAAGATCCCAAGGCCTTTTGATTCCATGACTTGGTCCATAAACATTCAATCACTTCCTCATCTCCTTTCTAGAATCCTCACCACTAATCCTAGGAATTGAATGAGGGAGGACTACTTCAAGCACTCCATCCATCCCGGATTCGACAAGAAAATATTGTATCACCACATCAACAAACAAGTTAGGTTGGACTCTAACACCTTCTACTGTAGATCGGGACAAAGACCTGCCTCGAAATTCCAAGCCTTGATAGATTCATCTATGGAATACCCTGAATCACAAGGAACTAGATCCACAAAGCACTAGAAATACTCCAACACTGATTCAACACCCTATTACAGAAAACACATCTCCATCCCCTTTCTCACTCTTTATTTCTCACAAAAATGCTGATGAATGAATAGGGCTTTTAAAAACTCTCAAGTAAGCTCTTAACGAGGCTTTTTTTGAGACATTTACTTCCACCACATCCACAGTGAACCTTCAAGCATAAAGGTTGAAAACTTGACCTTCAATGAATTGGGAAACTCAACGAGGTTAAAGTCCCTTTTAATCTTTTGCATCCACTCCTCCGCTATGGAAAGGTCTTCTTGACCATAAAAGAGAGGTGGATCTAGATTCCAAAACTCAAGCATAAAATCATTAGGTTGATCAACCGCACTACAATCACCCATTTAAGTTACATGGGAAAAACCACTAGATAAGAAAAAGTCAAGAACCAAATCATAGTCAACTCAAAACTAAAAATCCTCAAGATTAAACACCGCATAAGCGACCAACTTTAAACATAAGAAAGCAAACTATTATTAACAACAAACATCTCCTTTTTGAAATTCACAAAACACTTTTAGAAAAACACCAACCATTAAAACTGAATTTATCTAATTCAAACAATTTTAAGAATTCAAGGGAGACCCAAAACAACTAAAAAAGGGAATTAGTGTTTGTGGGTGACTTGGACATATGGTTGGTGGCCATATGCCAAATATGTCACCGACAAAGAGAGCCTTCTAGGACCATGCCCCTAGATCTACATGGTTTTCCAGACCAAGTGAGCTCACGAGAACTATTATCCCAAATCCCTTTGTCATATCCCAATCACAAAAACATTCCCGAAAGACCAAAGAAACTAACAAAACCGGACATCCCCTAGAAACCTGAGGATCAGAATTGACAAGTGGTCGTGACACTTTTCTTGAACCTACTCCTAAAGTTCTGAAAATCCTACTTCATCTACCTTGACATCCCCAAATAGCAAAGGGTGCTCTGAAAATCAAGGTCTGTTAAGAGCCAACCTTCTCCGATACCATTTTTTCATGAACCAACCCGGGTCGACCCTGAACTGGTCACCCAAGACGATTTGTGGCAAGACTCAAGAGGCATTCCTGATCCTACCGATCTGGAAACAAGTGACAAGTCATAAATAGAGTACAACAAGGGAACTATTTCTCCCAATCAACACAACAGAAACTAAATAGTAGCAAGAAAGTGCATGCATCTCAAAAATATAAATAAGACTGAACTGAATATCATTTAAATAGGAAACTAAAAATACATCTAAAAACACATCTATACTAACTAAATAGGATAACCACTATCTCTATGAGACCCTGCAGGTAACTCTCTATCTCAATGATCAAACGTCGTCCAAGGTGAATGCACCCAAGTAGGAACCTGCACAAGGACTAAAAATAGAAAATAACTATAGGCGTGAGTATTAAAACTCAGTAGGATAGCCTGATATTCTATTCCCCAATGCACTACCTTTAAAATTAAAGAAACATCAATTATAAGTTTGAACTATAATATATTTAAGTATCCATTTCTATGGTTTTTACTTAAAATCAAAGTACAATCCATTTCCCTTAATCATTTGCAAAACCAAATTCTATCCTTAAGTGTTTCCATGATATTTCAAGGGGAAAGTGATAATTTTATTTAAAACTGACACTAAAGAGTTTGAAACACATTTAATTTTGAAAAAAAATCATAGGAGTTAGGAAACCAAAACATCAATTTCCATGAAAAACACCACACAAGAGTGCCAAGGAAGTCAGATAGCAAGGGCAATGTAAATAGGTATACAATTGTTTCAACAACAGTTCAAACAGTTAAAAGCTACTAGGCATATGTAAACCTGGTAGATAAAGAATAATCTAGATGACACTAATACATGCGACCCCATCTATAGTAGCATGTCACATACTATGAAATCTAACACTTTATATGCTCATTCACCCTTTCTATAGATAGGATAAGGGAAAATCTCATAGCAATAAACCCAATGTATTTGTCTATTGTGGGCCACTGGTCAGTAATGTGACCTACCAGTGCAGCACTCTTCTTAGAAAATTCTCTCAATATGATAGGTTCCTATGTCGCAAGTATTAAAGGGGGTGATCCCTTAGATGCTGCTGAGAATCAAATCACAACTTATATTTATAATAATAATCACCGCAGGTCTCACCCTAAGTCTCATCAAGGACTACTATCTTGCCTTAAAGTCAATAGATTACCAAGGGTTCCCAACTGAGGAACCCATATAATGTAACCCGAGGATTCCATACCGAGGACATCCCAACTATTACATGTCAACAATGCATGAGGAACATCCAACAGGGGTTTTATGACAAACACTTTTCATCATTTTCGAAAGTGGCCAAAAAAGCCCTTAAACATACCATAAAACTAGCCTTTATTAATAATGAAATCCAACTTTCAAAAGAGGCAACAACACACCATTTCCACATAAAAGAATTTATAAAACCCCTTTATAAGACATTTCAATTCCACTCCTGAACTGAAACCATCTTTTATGAAAATCCAACTGGGCTACAATTCAACATCACATGACAAACCAATTTTAAAGGCCAACCTCAAACTTCTTTTAGATTAAAAACATTTGAAATTATTTCAAGAAACCCCAATTCCATCATTTCACATGCCACAAAATTATTAACAAATAAAACACATGCTTTCAATATTACCAAACAATCACAAGGGCCAACCGAGCATTGTGGACATACATTTGGTGTGTGCTATTTAACAAAACAAAGGAAATTATCACAAAACAAGGATTTAAGCAACATTTTCACACAAAATGACTAAACCAAGGCTTTCACATCATCACATATTAATTATAATAGGTGTGAAAAGAATAAAATCTATGATTCTTAAATTAAAAAGGACAAGTGCATGGGAATCCTACCTTGAAGACATGACGTGATAAAACACAAACCTAAATTTGAGTCTTGCGGGTTATAATATCCTAAAACTTCCAAAAATAACACTTAAAAATCAAAACCCCTAACAAAACAAGGATATAAATCAATAATAACAATAGAAATGGAAAGAGGGTATACCGAAGGAAGGGAAAAAATACGCCAGAAATGGTGTGGTGCACCAGCAGGGGGTTGCGTGTCTAGAGAAGGTCGTCCAAAGGGGGTGTGGGATGGGTGGAGCATGTTGGGTAGAAGTGCACACTGGTAGAGGAATCCAAAGGAGGGATCGGTTCCGGAACAGGGATAAGGGGGCGATGTAATAGTGTCTATCGACAAGAGGGCTTTGCGTCCGGAGACGGGCCGCCGGAGAGGGTTGTCGGATGAGGGTCACTGGATATTGCGCACGCCGAGAAAGGGGTCGCTACAACTGAAGGAGAGCGGTGGTGCTGGGTAGGCCTACTGTGACTAGAGGAGGGCGGTGGCACCGAGATTCACTGGTCGGTGGAGGTCTGGCCAAGCAGAAGGGAGTCGGATATGGAGAGGCGGCTGGGTAAGAGGTGGTGAAGGTGGGGATCATGCCACACTAGGTGAGGGAGAGGGAGCAAGGGGGTGGAAGTGAGACCCACCCTTAGGGTTTCTCAAAAAAACACCTATAATAATAATTATTATTATTATTATAATAAAATAAAAATAATGATAATAATAAAACCAATAATAACAATAATAATAATAATTAATGTTCAATATAATTATAATTTTATCATTATGATAATAGTAATAATTCTAAAAATAATAATAATAATAATATAATTTTATAACTCATTTTAATTCTCATTTTAATTTATTGAAGACAGATAGGTCGTGAAATTTTCTAGGAGAAGCCACACGGTTTCCAAATCATGCTTCGTCCGTGCACCCAACGAATTCAAACCCAAAATGCACACTTCTTAATAATAACTCAAAAATTTCATCCAGGACTCAACCCGAACCTCAATAAAAAATTATTCAAAACTAAGAAAATAATAAAATAAAATAATCACGTAGGTCAGGGTGTGACAGGGTCAATTTTAGGGTTCATGTAAAAAGCATAATATCGGTCTGAACTTGGAATAGTCCTTGGGATTAGGCTCAGAAGTGCTGCATAGAGCACTAGTTGATCATGGTCAAACCAACTAGATCTATCTATGAGGAAACTAATCCTTAGTCTATATATGGATAACAACCTAAATTCATTAAGCCTAGATTTTATGGAAAAAAGTTTTATGGGATAATGGTCATTACCTAATGTGCTTCAATCAGGTTAGGTTCATTCATTTAAAATTCTTATGGTCAGGGTTGCCTAAAATAATTGAATAAAAAAAATATTTAACCTGATTACTAGACTTAGGGTTAAAAAGTTATGATTTAGATATTTATTAAGTTCATAACACCCCTACTCTCAACCCTTACCATAAGTGGTTTAGCCACTCATGATGGTAATAATAAATATTGAAGAAACAATTGAATACATGCTTAGAAGATTAATAGAATAGTTGAAATGAGATATTTTGAAATTGAGGGTTTAGGAATCAAGCAGTTTTCAATCATATTAAGTAATAAACCAATCAACCACTTACTTGAAATAGTAAACAAGTAAGAACATAGGGTGAACTGTTGTCGAATGGAAACAGCAATGAAAGAAATGAAGAACATGTGTAGAAAAATCAACGGCACTTGAATTAAATCAAAATGGTAATAGGAATTGTCTATAGTTTAGTTGGGAGAGAAATAAGATAGAGAAAGGAGAGAGAAAATAGAGAAAAAAGTGATGTTCTGGAATGTTATGCACTGCTGTATGCACCCTGGAATATAAATAGTTGAGAAATTACACAACGTGTAAACTTCTCACATCGTGTAATCTCGATTCATGGTTTTATTTGAGTATTTTTTATCTGGAAAAAATATGGGCCTGAATTTTTAGGATTTTGATATTTTAATCATCTCAAAAAGTTTAATGGTAACTCATGACATTATTCTTCTCAAGATTTGAACTTTAAGTGGGAAGTGTCCTTTGAATCTACACAACATGTATTGGAGATTCATGTCATGTAATCTTTTCATGACTTGTAAATTCTTAATGACTTGTGACATGCTATGAATGATTCCTACATGTTATGTAAGTTATTTTCAATGTGTAATGTCCAATTTTAGCCTATTTTTACATATTTTCATTTTGAATCTTGGAAACCTATTCTCTGAAATAATCAACACATAACTGGTGAATTATCAAATAAAATATGAATAATCATTAATTAAATTACTCTAAAATGTATATAAAATTTCATATTATCAATAGTGTATGTGCATTATGTCCTTAATGTTGCTTCACCTATAGTGTTAGGAATGTGATATCCTTATTTCATTTCTGATGGTGTTGTTATAGGTGGTAACCCTTCAGTTTTGATTCTACTAGTATATGTTTAATATTTTCATACCCTAAGATCAAGTGAGATTCCCATGATGATTTTCATTTGATAATATTATCTTAGGGATCCCCACTACACACATTGTTTTCATACCTTTTTATATTTCATGGACATGTTTCAATAATTTATTTTTGTTTAATAATTTTACACATCATTATTATAATGGATATAATTTGATCTATATGCCATCTTTAATTTATGGTTGACTTTAATTTTTTTTATAATAAATTTTTTTTGAGAAATGTTTTAAATGAATAAAATTAATTTTGAATTATTTTTATAAGCTTTGAAGTCCAAATTTTAAATATTTTAAAGTTTTTTCACTTTTAAATGTATGATTCCAATCATTGGTTGGTAAAAATTGGATTTTTAAAGAATAATTTTAATTGAATTTTTTTTATCTGCATGAGTATAAATGTATTGATCTTAATCATGGTTATATTTTATTTTCCAAAAAGGCTTTACCTTGGTATTTCAAAAATAGATAAATATATTATATTTCATTCCTTTATACTTTCTTTTTTTGAAACATTTTTTAAAATGGTGTTCAGAATATTTTTTGTGAAATGTTTTATAAATGAAATTTAATTGACTATTTGGTGAAATCTTATTAGGCATGTTTAGCTCACACCCTACATACACACCCATATGGGTATATATATATATATTATGTTTTCATATATGTTTTGAGGTTATGATCTTGAGGTATATAAGGGGATACTTAACTAAGTATATTCATACCATTTAAAATCATGATTTAAAAGTAAATTTAGGTTTACTAAAAGTACTCAAGATATCATAACATAAATATATACCAAATAGTAATTTTGTTTCTTGAACAATGGTCCAATACATGTTAATATTCAGGTTACTTTATCAAAATAATGTGAGGTAACATAACCCAAACATACGATTAATACATTACTTTTTGGATCTTAAAATGATTTTAAGCTTATATAATTTCTAAGCATGAACTTATATAAATAAAATAATGTAAATAATTAAATAACTCAAGTCTAAACTTTTATTAAACTAGTTTTTGATAAATTAATAGTACCTTGATTTAATTTTGAAAGAATCCCATGGGAATCTCGGTATTTATATGGGTGGTCTAAGACAATCATGTCAAGATTTAAATTGTTAATTTACTACTATCTTCTAAAAAATGTTTTATTAATTTCATCTTTATAAAATGTTTCTAAAATGTTTAATAATCATGCTTTTCTTTAGACTGGGTGGTGGCCTACTTAGCATTTTTACGGTCATACCTATTTTAAATTTCATATTTCAGAAACATAAATTGGTTTTAAATGTTAAAGTAGGTTTTGAAATGAAAAAAAAATGAGGTTTCCCTTTAAAATGAACTAAAATGGATTTGGAGTTTTGAAACTCATGAAGTGATTTCAAATTGAACCTGTAAAGTTTTAAACATTTAAAAGTGTACATATTTCCATAGAAATAGTTCTGAAATTTTAATTTATTATTAATTTTTTTTAATATGATTTTAAAATTTTCACTTAATGCTAACAGTTTTTTTAGAAAATGCGGTTTGTATCCCATTAAGTGTTTTGGAAAAAGTTGATTCATTTTCATGTGGAATTTAAAAAAATAGATTTCAAGTGGGGTTTTAAAATTCAAAAAGTATCCTTTTGAGTTTTTAAAGTGGTTTTGAGATGATATTTGAAATTTTAAATTAATATGTGGTAATTTAAAAAAACATTAATGAGACAACTATCATCCTCATCATCTTTATCTCCCGAATAGTTATTATTACATTTTGTTTCTTGAGACTCATCCCCCATCTCTTTTGGACATCCACCTGTGTTTCTTGAAGTACTCTGAGCAGTAGTCATCCCATAATGGGTACCAATTTAATTTTGGATTAATTCATAGGATAACACCTACCATAGTGGAGTAATTATTTTCTTAAATTCAATTACCTGATTCCTTCAAATCATACTAAAATTATTTGAAATAATAAAATATTGGTTTCCCCTTATTAGAATTATCTATAACTTTCACCTTTGATAATGAATATTTTATGTGTGTTTTTTGTACAACATGAATATTTTATGAACCTAATATGATGGATAAAGATCAAAAATGGATTCACACTAATCGTATGACAAAAGAGTATGAATATGGAGTTAAAGAGTTCATCAAATTTCCAATTGAGCATGTATACGAACCTTCTCAAATACTTTATCCATGTTTATGTTGTTTTTATTCAAGAAAAACTATTCCATGAGAGTTATAAGAACATTTTTTTGTCATGGAATAGATTAGATCTATAAATTTTGGACTAAATAAGGGGAAAATGAATGTGCACACCGATTGGGATAATACTATGGTTTATAGATCATTTGATATGAATAGTGGTGTAAATGATGATGGATATCACAAGGAAGAAATAATAATGGCAATTGAATATGACCTTCAAGATTATCCAAATTTGTTTTAGAAGTTAAATAGCTATGCTAAGATACCATTGTATGTCGGTTGTACTAAATACAAAACATTTTCATATATATTGAAGTTATATAAGTTGAAATATTGAAGGGGATGGAGTGACACTAGCTTTATTGAACTACTTGGTCTCTCAAATGATATGATACTAGAATAAAATGAACTTCCATGTTGAACATATAACGCTAAACTAATTCTATGTTCAATGGTAATGATCTTTAAAAAATACATGATTGTCCAAATCATTGAACATTGTATCGCAAGGACTATTAATCACTCATAAAATTCCCAAAGTGTGGCGCGGATCGATATAAGAAAAATGAATCAAGTCCTTTGAAAGTTTTATGTTACTTTCCTATCATTCCATGGTTTAGAAGACTATATAGATGTTAAGAAATCATGAGAAAATTGGCATGGCATATAGATACAATAATTAAATATGGGAAACGATGTTATCTAATTGATTCTCCTCAATGGAATAAATTTTATTATGATTATCCTGAATTTGGAAAAGAGTTGATAAACTTTTGTCTTGCATTATTTATAGATGGAATAAATCATTTTGTGTGTATAGTAGTACTCACAGTACATGGTCCATCATGTTGGTAAATTATAACTTTCCACTATGGTTATGCATTAATCACAAATACATTATGTTGTATTTGATTATATTTTGACCAAAGAAAATTGGTAATGATATTGATGTCCATTTGGTTCCCTTGATTGAAAATCTAAAATTGATGTAGGATACATGTGTTATAATGTATGTTGCTCATAGAAGTAAATAATTCACATTGAGGGCCATGTTTTATAAGATGATAAATGACTTTCCTTCTTATGGAAATTTTTTAATCTATAGCATTAACAGAATGTTGGGGTGTTCCATTTTTGAAGAATGCACACACTCAATTTGGTTGAAACATTCCTCGAAGACTATGATTTTAGGACATCAAAAAATTTTACCTCAACAACATAAATTTTGGAGTTGGTTATATAAAACCAACTTCTATGTACTTTATGATAACATGTATTTATATTTTTGAATATTAATAAACTATTTATCATATCATGATTGTTCTTCTGCGTAACATAGTATGTGATAATGTCCTAAGAGTAGTTGTCGTACTAAAAGGTCATAGCAGTTCTCTGTTTTGATGAGAACCCAGAAGTGCTACAACACTATTCTTAAATATATGTTTTATATCCAGATGATATCATTTGAGGTACATAAATGATACAAGCTATTAGGGTTGGAGACTCATAGAACTTTGAGGCACTGTCTCATGGTGTACGCCTTTGGTAATATCCAGTGTAGGATATTATGAGAAAGAGACCCACTAGTAGGAAATACACATTTATATGCGTCATTGGATATTAATATCTATGGATGTGTGTATTTATCCTTATACTTTAATATTATTATTAATGAGTATTATGATTCACGTACTTTTATGTATTGATGAAAATCATGATGAAATATGTTCGTAGTGAGATAAGATATGTTGGGTGTGTTGCGAGTAATATTGAATTAATGAATAATAAAAAAGTATTTTTCTCTTCTATTCTTTAACAGAAGTTGATATCTCATTCCCTTTTATGGAAATTATATAGCCTAAATAAATCCATAGCCAAGGTGTTTTATAGGAAAGTTCGATTTCTAGAAAATCAAAGAAAGAGACATTGATCACATAGGTTGATGGAACCAACGTGCAACCTTCTTAATTAGAGATATCATGATAAAGGGATTATATTACATAGTAATCATCTATATGAGTTATTATCTCGATGTGGCATTAACTTGATTTTCTATGTGTGCCTTAGCATGTTTCTAGACACTAGCATTGGACTTTAAACTGCTTCACCTAATTCTACTAAGAAAGAGACCTAGAGGGTCACACACTAAGTGTATCCAGAATCTTAGTTAAATAAAATATTATTATTTATTATTTAACAAGTTGAATAAATATTATTCCCACACATGGTTTAATAATTATTCATGTTTTCTTCATCGCGTATATTTTTTCACCAGTTATTCGAGAGAATATTATATGAGAAAAATATTTATTAAATATTTATTTTATATTTAGATAATATAATATTTATTTATTTATTAGTGAATAATGCAGTGATATATCTTTATAAATAAATAAATATTATTCATAGCCCAATAAATATTGTGGAAGAATGGAGGACTGAGTTTAATGATCCGATGATAAATAATATATATTGAATGTTATTTGAATAAATAGTATTTATTTTTAATTTTTGAGTATGACGCATGTCGAGAAATAATAATAATATTATTATTATTATTATTATTGACATGGGATTCTGTAGGGATTAAATAAATAATAAAGGTTACTTATGTAATTATTCAATTCTAACCCTAGCAGTATTTAAACCCAATTATATTATTTTTCAAGAGAGCCAGTTCATTTTGTGTTGTACACAATGACAGCCAGAGATAATCCTCTAAAGACCTAGAGAACTCCCTCTCCAAGAACTCTCCCAAGAACAGAGAGTGATCTTCCTCCACCTCCCACTCTTGAGTCTAGAGATATCAATGAAAACTCTTTGGAATCAATTCTCATGGAGATCAAAAGTGAATGATGCAAGCATTAAGATTTGTCACACTAGAACCCAAAGATTCCTACAATGACATTCATAGATTTGTAGAACACGTGTGGATCACAACTAGAGGGAATATACTCTTGATTATTACTAGGAAATGACGGTACAATATGGATATATTGTTAAATCCATAAATAAATAAATAATTCACATAGGTAATTATTTAATTGATTAAATTAATTATAAATAATATGTGATGATTCTACGCTTGGTTTCAATGTTCTATCCCTTTTCTATTTTCTTTGATTCAATTCCATTAATTATGACACTCATCATTGTATAAATATCGAATTGATCATCGATCATTAAAAAATAAAAGTTGGGCATGACCCATCATACACTTTCGTTACGCCCAGAAACTACAAGTGGTATCAAATCGATCACATAATTATTTATAATTATTTAAATATCATTAATTTATTTATGCATTTTTCATTTAGTTTTTAATTAAAGTTTATTCATTCTTTAAATTGAATTGAGAGATCTACCTATTCCTCTTTAGTTACTCATAGATCTAATCAAATTGATTAATTTTATGAATGAAATAAAATTTAAGCTCTCATCTGAAGGTACCAAGAATTCTGGACAGATAACACAAGAGTACACGCCATGTACTCAGAGGTACACATCATGTACTAGTGTTCAACACACTAAAAATTAATTCATAATTAATTCAATTTGTGTGCATTGAATACATTCAGTACATTTAATTATACATTGCATGTTGATCAAGCCATCCTGGCACACGGTCAACCAGAGGACACATCGTGTATCCTGTGTACATGGTGTATAGTTCTGCAGTCACATATGGGTAGTGTATCTTCTTACACAGCCTACCTGACTGGTGATCAGGTAACTCGTAGACCACACACTCTGTAGCCCTTATACACATTGTGAATTCTAATTTTTCTAACAAATAGTTTACACATAGAGTCTCTAGTTGTGTTCCTCATATAGACGATGATAAATACACATGTCGTGTAGCTCGTTTGTACACGCCATGTACTTATATCAAATTACACAAAATTAAAATTAATTTATTATACTGTGTAAAACCTTTCGACATCTACTTGTGTGTGGTAATTAAGTTGATAGGACATGCCATGTTATGGGTTTTAATATATATATGTGTGTGTGTGTGTGTGTTTAATTAATTTCTACATAATGTTCATATTTTCACATCATGTTTGAGTCATATTATAGTTGATAATCTATATAAATTAAAGCATAAAACATGACAAAAAATCATGTAATTCATGTAATCATTAAGTTGATAGTACACATAATGAAAGCACATGATAAGTCATGTATTCCATATGTCACAAGAGTAAATAGTATACGAGTATAATACATGTTGGGTAGATTTGAACGATTATTTACTGTTTTTCCTCCAAGATACATTTATGTATATAGTTAATTTTAAATAAATTTATTTAATTTATTAAAAATTGTGATGGATGAGAATCTCAAGGAAATTTGGATGAGAATTAAGATAAAATAATTGATTAATTAAAGAAGATAATTAATTGATTCGAGCACGATTTATCTTAAATAGGAATGATTAATAATTGAATTTTATTTCTATTAAATGCATGATTTGTTTCATGCATGTGGATGATCATGAGCCTATACCGAACCATTTTATATGATTAGTTTCATTTAATTTATTATTAAATTAAATTATTGGCCTATATTCCATCTCTCCTCTTATTATGTAAGGGCCTACGTGCCCATGATTTATTTTATGTAAACCCCATACCCTAACCTGCGTGTGAGTAAAAGCATATGTAATGGATGGAGCTCCCAAGTTAGTGGTGGTGGTTCAAGTTTGGAGCTGAGGAGAAACCAATCCGAGAGAGATACATAGGTGGATAGGTGGAAATCTGTAACACGAAATTTAATTGGTTCAAGGTGTTTTTCCCCAAGGTCAATGTTTAGTTTATCATATTCTAGATAAACTAACCATTAGTAAAACCTTGTGATAATACTTATTTATTATTTTATTTCTATCAAGAATCATGGTTATTTCATTATGGATTTTTTTCACGATCACATGATTTAATGAATTAACAAGAATGCAATATAAAACTAAAATAAAGTGTCTTATGCGTAAATATTATCTAATACATGGTTAATCACTTATGTAAATCCACTTAATATTAAAAATCATGTAATAAATATAATAATTGTTAATTTATGCATAAAAGGATAAAATCCCTCAATAATATATATGAAGTTGGTATAGCCTTCCACTACTTCAGTTAAAATTGAACCATAGTTCAAAGTACATGACCAGCCAAAGTTGGGGTGATTTCAATTATTGGGGAATTCTAATAAGAATTTTTGGGTTGACTTAACTTAATTCACATCAAAGGTTGACTTACAAAACAGGACTTGGTGTAACTGAGAGGCAAGTGTTGAGGAAATTCAATCTAAGGATTTCAATATTGGGGATTCCACTCAACATATCAAGGAACTATGAGTTAATGAAATTTGAATTTGAAATTCCTACTTAAAACCATTAAGGTTGCTTGACCAACCAAAGTTAGGGTAATGAGAAGGGAAATATGGATACTTGACACTAGAATGTATATAAAATAGGATATTCTAAATCCAATGGTGAGGGATATTGGTTTTTGATAAAATAGTGTGAGATTAATAAATATAATATTTATTTATCTATCTAAATTTTATCAGATAAAGTACTAAAATTTTGCTCATCTTATTTGTAGAAATAGCAATAAAAATGACTTTAAACATATCACTATAATCCATAATTGATAAGGATAACCTTATCACCAACACATATTTCCAAGAGTGGAAAATGTGCTTATGTGTTATCCTTCGTCGTGAAATGAAATTGTATATACTAAAAGAACCAATTCCTAAAGCGCTTGGAAATGAGGCTAGTAATGAAAATTTATCTCTCTATGAGAAACATTTGAACATTGTTATATATTTTTAGTGTTTCATGCTATCATTCATGGACAATGATCTTTTTAAGAAACATGAGGACATGGATTCATATAGCATGATGTCTTACCTTCGGGATATCTATCAAGAGAAGGTGAGACAAGAGAGATATGAGATATCCAATTCTTTGTTTATAACTAAGATTAGAGAGTCTATGCTAGTCAGACCTCATTTATTCAAGATTATTGGCTATATTTAACACTTAGACATCTTAGGGATTAAATTCCTAGATGATTTGTACACATATCTCACACTTTTATCGCTTCCTAAGACCTTCTCCAGTTTTATTATTAATTAAAATATGAGAAAAAATGAGAAGAGTATTTTAGAAATTATTACATTGATCCACCAAGTGGATAAGGACACGGGGCATGATAAACCTATGGTTAGTATGGTGAATAAGAAAAGGAAGAACAAGGAACAGGGGGTTAAGACTCACAAAAACTCTAAATCTCTTGAGCATCGTCCTTCCAAGAAGAGGAATATCCAGAGTAAGGGAAAGGAAAAGGAGGTAGTTTGTTTTTCATATGGAAATAATTTCCACTAGATGAAGAAATTCACTCAAAAGTATGGGGAGCTAAATTTTCATTAATTATCAAGTGTAATATTTTAATATGTAAACATTGGGAATTATATGCAGCTAGTGGTGCTCACATCAGTAACCAAATACATGAACCAAGTAGATTCCAAAATATTATTGGAGGAAAGGTGGATCTATTAGTTGCCAATGGTGTGAGGTTGGTTTCTCTATCCATTGGTGACTACCACCTTTCATTTACAATGGGAATTATTTTGGTTTTAAAAGATTGTTATTATGTACCAACTGTTACCATGAATATAATTTATGTATCATTCCTAGATGCAGATGGGTTTATTTTCAAGTTTTGGAAATATAATTTTTTCTATTTTATAAAGACAATGTATGTTATGGTATGGCATATTTAAATAATCTCATTTATGTATTAAATTATGAAAACCAAGTATTGTAAATTGATAATAAATCATTTTCACATGACTCATATAACACCCATATATGGAATCACCATCTTGGTCATGTAAACGAGAATCATTTGACAAAGATATATCAAGATGGTTATTTAGAATCATCTGGGATAAAACCACTTGAAATATGTCATGCTTGTTTATAAGGAAAAATGACCAAACCTCTATTTGGTGGATAGGGTGAAAGGGCCATAGATATTCTAGGATTGGTACACACTAATGTGTGTGGAACATTTTTAGTAGAAGCTAGAGGTGGGTATTCTTACTTAAAAACTTTTATTGATGACTTGTGTAGATATGGTTATGTCTATTTGATGAGGTATAAGTCCAAGTCCTTTGAGAAATTCAATGAATTCAATAATGAAATATAGAACAAACTTAGAAATAAGATAAATAATCTTTGATCATATCGAGGTGATGAATATATTAAATAAGATTTTATAGAATTTCTATAGAATTTTGGAATTTTATCTCAACTCACTCCACCTTACACACCACAGTGGAATGGTGTTAGTGAAAGGAGGAACCATACCTTGTTAGAAATGGTAAGGTTTATGATGAGTCATGTAGATCTTCCATTAGCCTTTTGGGGATATTCATTACAAACTCTGTCATGCACATTAAACCTAGTACCAACTAAAGCCGCAAATGGAATTCCCTTTGAGTTATGGAATGGAAAGAAACTTGTGTTATCGAATACACGTGTATGAGGTTTCAAGTAATTTATTAAGGACTTTTTAGAAAACAAATTAGCACCTTGGGGCATAAAGTGTATCTTTATAGGGTATCCTAAGGGGAAAAGGGATACTACCTATACAACCCCTTAGACAAGAATGTGAATATCACCAGACAAGCCATATTTCTTAAGATGGAGAAAATACTAAAAAAGGATAGAGGGAGAAAGATTTAATTTGATGAATTTGATGCTCAAGATACACAAGATTTGGTATAGGAATAGAATACATAGGTCCCCATAGAAGAAATAGTTCATGCAACATAAGTACTTTATAGGAGCATAAGAGGGGTAAGAGAACCAGGGAGATATGGTTTTCTAGTCACCAAATATGGTGACTAGTTATTGGTTGACAATGATAAACCTATATTATAAAAAGAGGAAGTAGAGAACTTAGAAGATAAAATATGGAAAGAATACATGAATTCTGAAATGGATTCCATGTGTCAGAACAAATTTTGGGTTCTAGTTGATGCACCAGTTGATGTAAATCCCATAGGGTGAAAATGGGTATTCAAGAGAAAAATGAACATATAAGGTAAAGTAAATACCTATAAAGTAAGAATAGTGGATAAAGGGTTTAAACAACATCAAGGAATTGACTACAATAAAACCTTTTCACAAGCTTCCATATTTATATCCATCAAAATTATACTCGTTATATCAGCTTACCATGACTATAAAATTTGGTAGATGGATGTCAAAACTACTTTCCTTAATGGGAACCTTCCAGAAGATGTCTATATGACATAACTAGAATTTTTTTTGACTCCTGGTGATGGAAAAGGTATTTTCAAGTTATAAAGATCCATTTATGGATTTAATTAAGCATCTAAGTCATAGAACATTTGATTCGATGAAGCTATAAAATAATTTGGTTTTATTAAGAATAAATATAAGACATGTATTTAAAAGAGGTTTAGTGGAAATGCATGTGTTATAATAATAGTATATATTTATGACATATTACTTATTTTAAATTATATACTAGTCTTATAGTATATTAAGGACTTGTTAAAAAAATATCTATTAAGGAATTTGGTGAATCAGCCTATATTCTAGGTATCAAGATCATTCATGATAGATCCAAGAGGCTGATTGGACTAAGTCAAAGTACATACATTGACTAGGACTAAAGTGATTTAGTATGGAACAATCCAATATGGGACTGGTTCTAGTGTCACATGGTTTACATTTTTCTATGAAAATGTGTCCTCAGACACAACAGGAGGAAGAGAGAATGAGTAAGATCCTATACGCTTTAGCGATAGGATCAATCATGTATGCTATGTTAAGTACTAAAATTGATGTTTCATATACATTGAGTATGATAGGGATATATCAAGAAGATCTAGTAGAACAACATTAGTCTGCTTTTAAGGTTATCCTCAAGTATTTGAGAAGAACTAAGGATATGTTCATGGTGTATGGAGGATACGAGGAGATGGTCATCATGGGTTATACTGATGCTAGTTTTCAAATAGATCAAAATGATTTGTAGTCACATTCAGGATATTTTTATATCTCAATGAAGGATATGTGAGCTAAAAGAGTTCAAAGTAGCCAGTTTCCACTGATTCTATAGCGGATTCTAAGTATATAGAATCTTCTGATGTATCCAAGGAATTTGTTTGGATACAAAACATTTTCTAAGATCTTGATGTGGTACCTATCAGTAAAGACCCTATCATATTGTATTGTGATAATACTGTAGTACTGGATCTTGCAAAAGAGTCAAGGTCACACTAATGGACAAAGAGTATACTTTGTAAGTATTACCTCTTGAGGTATTTTTATCAAAGGGTTGAATTTACAGTAAGCAGAGTGCATACGGAAGATAATGTGGTGGACCCCTTGACTAAAGGGTTATCTCATTAGAAGTATGAGTATCATGTGATATCTAGCGGACTAAAGGTTTTTAGTAGTTGGAACTAGTTCAAGTGGGAGTCTTTTAGATTTGGTGCCCTAGAACCAACTTTCATGTACTTTATTATAACTTTTATTCATAGTTTTGAATATTAATAAACTATTTATCACATCATGATTGTTATTATGCATAATATAGTAAATGATAATGTTTAAGAGTAGTTATCACACTAAAGGGTCATAGAAGTTCCCTACTATGATGAGAACCCATAAGTGCTATGACACTATTCTTAAATATATTTTATATAGTTAGATGATATCATTTGAGGGACATAAATGATACAGGCTATTAGGGGTGGTGACTCATAGGAATTTGAGGTGCCTTCTCATAGTATACGACCTTGGTAATATCTAGTGTAGGATATTATGAGAAGGAGAACCACTAGTAGGAAATCAACATTTATATATGTCATTGGGTGTTCCTACCTACAGATGTTTGTATTGATCCTTGGACATTAATATTATTATTAATAAGTATTATGAGTCACGTACTTTGATGTATTGATTAAAACCATGACGTTTTATGTTTGTGGCGAGTTAGGATATGTTGGGTGAGTCATGAGTCATATTGCATTAATGAATAATGTGAGAAAGGATATGTCCCTTCTCTTCTTTAACAGAAGTTTATATCTCAGTCCCTTTGATGAAAATGATATATCCTAAACAAATCCATGTTCATAGTGTTCTATAGGCAAGTTCGATTTCCCAAAAGTCAAAGAAAGAGACATTGAGCACATAGGTTTATGGCACCATCATGCAACCTAATTAATTATAGATATCATAATAAATGGATTATATTTCATAGTAAGCATCTATATAAGGTATTATTTCATTTTTTCATTAACTTCTTTCTTGATATGTGTCTTGGTGTATTGCTAGATGCTAACTTTTGACATTAGGCTTCTTAGCCTAATTTCACAGAGAAAGAGGCCTAAAGGGTCACACACTAAGTGTATCTAGAATCTCAATAAAATAATATATTATTATTTATTATTTAACAAGTTGAATAAATATTATTCTCATACATGGTTTAATAATATATTTTTTTCTTGATCTCATATATTACTTCATTAATTATTCAAGAGAATATTATGTGAATGGAATATTTAATGAATGTTAATTTTTTATTTAGTAAATATAATATTTATTAATTTATTATAAAATAGTGTAGTGATATTTATTTATAAATAAATAGACATTATTCAAGTCCTGATAAATATTATGAAGGAATGGCGGACTAAGTTTAATATTCTGGTGAGAAATAATATATATATTGAATATTATTTGAATAAATAATGTTTAATTCTAATTCATGAGTTTAGTGCATGTCAAGAAATAATAATATTATTAATATTATTATTGACATGGGGTTCTACATGGATTAAATAAATAATAAATGGAAGATGTGAAATTATTTATTTGTAACACTGTAATATTTAAACCCAATTATATTATTTTTAAAGAGTTCCAATTCATTTTTTGTTGTGCACAAAGATATCTTGAGAAAATCCTCTCAATCCCTAAAGATCTCCCTCTCTAATAATTCTCCCAAGAACAAAGATTTAACTTATTCCACCTCCCATTGTGGGATATGGAGAGATCAAGGAGAACTCTTTGGAAGTGATTCTCATGGAAATCAAAAGTGAATGACTCAAGCATTATGATATGCTGCACTTGCATTTGGAGATTCATACGGAAATGTTCAGAGATTTTTGGAACATGTGTGGATCACCAGTTGGTGAGGACTCCTTAAGTACATCCATGAGACCCAGGTTCGAAACCAAGTGGAGGTATATTTTCAGGGGGTATAGTAGCAGTACTGTAGTAGTACTATAGTAGGTACTATATCAATACCGTGCGACTGTAGTAGGTATTATAACAGTTTTTGTAGCAGGTATTGTTCGATACTATAGTATCCAGAACTATTCACCTTGGTCCACCGGTTTGGGATTGGATTCCTTAAGTCCTTTGGGTCACCCAGGCATTTGGGTCAGTAAGGATTTAGGGCCACCTTTAAGGCCTTTAGGACACCTCAAGGCCTTTGGGCCACATGATCAGTGTAGTTACCCCAGAGAGTCTCTACAGAAAAGAAGCATCCCCATAGAAGGATTTAGACAAAGTGCACTCACCATATTTGTAAAGACCCGTAAAATTCAAGGGAAATTTTTTCTTAATTTTCGTTGGAATTTTACAAGAGCGCGGTTTCTGACGGCACCTGATTCTGAGGCCCGGTGTGCCCGGAATCAATTTCTGAAGTTTGGCTCGGGTACGTTCAGTGAACAAACGAGCGGGAATTTCTAACTTTTGAACTGGTACCCGGAATCGAATTCTGAGGGCACCGATGGAACGGCAGCGCCGGTAATTTCTTAAGGGGACCCTTACCACAGTTGCGTTTTAAGCGGGTTGAGATTTTGTTTTTGGGGATTTAGTTTAAAATAAATAAAATTGTGTGAGCGATTTTATTTTATGTCTTTGGGAGTTATTCTCTCCCATGGGAAGTTGTTGGTGGAGCCCATGACCAACCAACTTCCCATGAGTGGATACTTGAAAGGTGGCGCCCACACGATCCCCAACCTTTCACATTCCTATAACTCTCCTTTAACCCCCCCCCCCATTTAATCTCACATTCTTTAACTCTTGAACGTCTCCCCCTTATTAATGAAAACTCTTCTCATTCCACCCCCCCTCTTAAGTGCATGCCAACACTTTTTAATTAATGAGTTCAACTTCTTAAATTAATTAAGTTATTTGAATTTTGGAATTTGAAAAGATTGGAATGTGTTAATAAAATAATGAGAGACCTTATTTTATTAGGTTGCTTGGTTAAGTGAGGATATTGAGAGAGGAAGCTCTTAGTTTTAAAGAACTCCATCACCATCGTTGAAGAACGTCGAGACTTCGACGAAGAATGTGATGAACACCGACCCTCCGACGGAGAACGCGAAGGCACCAACAACGTGCCTTCTCTTCTTCTTTCTCCGCGTCAAGGGAGGAGGCACCACCGCGGGAAACGTCGCCGTCGATGACGGCGCTCACTCCGATGACGACGGGATTGATACCGTTCTGCAGCGACCCTACCATCCCGCGTCTTTGTCAACAAACGAAGAACGACACGAGGTAGGGGAATTTATTTTGGAATTCTCTTATCTTTTGAGAAAAGAACGACGAGTGCGGACCAACCAATACCGGGTTGATCCGCGGATCGTTCGATCATGAGGTTTGATGTTGAGGGTTATTATTTAAAATGCTCGTGTTTATTTCCTTGACGAACTTCGTGAAATATGACCTTTTGTTATCGAATAACGCGAGGGGGGCCGGACCGCACAAACACGGCCGACCCTCCTCCTTATTTCATGTTGGATTCTTTTGTAGATTGAAACGGGAATGGTGCGGTGCCATCGCACCGCGCGGAAACGTGCGACAAGTAATGCGTGGCGCCGTCGCGCCGCGTCGTGAAAAACAAACAAAGGCGCGACGCCGTCGCGTCACGGGAGAGAAACCCGAAGACATCCGCGGAAGGAGTCGGGCAACGGCGAAGGGGTGCGGTGCCAACGCGTCGCGCCGGAGAACCATGAAGACGGCGCATTTCGTTTTTGACATGCGGATTGACGGGTGATGACAAACGAGGCCGCAAGGTAATTTTGAGGCCTTCGCAGTAAAGGTCGGGACCCGGGAGGACCATAGGCGAAGACGGCAGGAGAAACGGACCACAGGAGTGCATTCGGTGGTCCGCGGAAGGCGGTGGCGGCGCGCCACACCAGCGGCGGCAGCGCGCCGCTGGAGGGTTGGCGGCTGGCGGATCCGCCGCCGGCCTCAATCAGTGGCGGGCGGGGGAGTCTCGCACCCCGCTCCGCGTTCTGGCTCGGCCACTCTGGCCGAGCCGGATCAAGCCGGACCGAGACAGGCTGGGCCGGGCCCAGCCGAGTCGGGTCGACCCGGTTCGGGCCGACCCAGGGGGGTCGGGCCAGGTCGGCCCGGGCCCAGACCCCCTGTTTTCGGACTACTTTCGGTAAAATGACCATATCTTGGGCTACGGGCGTCCGATTGACGCTCTCTCAGTGGAAACGCGATCCTTGGATCGAGATGGTCGTTTCGGTATATCGCACTCAAGGTTTCGGAATACTTTGTGTTCGGCCGGGTTGGTTCGTACACGAAACCAACCGGGTCCTCGGAGTGAAAACGCTCATATCTTGAACTCCGGACGTCCGATTGACGTGCCGTCAACTTTGTTGAGTTCCTCTTAGTGAGACGGGTCTTTTGACATACTCTGCCCAAGGTTTGGATACAGGTGGAGTACGGTTGGGTTGGTTTTTCCTTAAAAACCAACCGAGCCCCTGGAACGAAAAAGCCAATAACTCTCAGACCGGGCGTCCGATTGACGCGCCGTCTGCGATGTTGAGTTCCTGTTGACGATACGGAACTTTTGGATACATCAACTTCGGACTATGTGTCAGTTGATGTATCAGCCTCTCGGCTCGTGGAGCGGACCCTCTCGAACGAGCTTGCTGTGTGCGGGAACCCTAGTGCCGGCTGCGACTGCGACTTCGACGACGACGACTGTGCAGAGATCCTCAGTGGACTGCGACGATGAAGACAGCTGGTCTTGTATCCTATGTGGGTCCTAGTTGTGCTGGTCTTGTATCCTATGTGGGTCCCAGCTTAGATGATTCAATACTGGTCTTGTATCCTATGTGGGTCCCAGTATAGATGAATCGATGAAGACATATGGTCTTGTATCCTATGTGGGTCCTAGCTGTGCTGGTCTTGTATCCTATGTGGGCCCCATCTTAGATGATTCAATACTGGTCTTGTATCCTATGTGGGTCCCAGTATAGATGAATCAATGAAGACAGCTGGTCTTGTATCCTATGTGGGTCCTAGCTGTGCTGGTCTTGTATCCTATGTGGGTCCCAGCTTAGATGATTAAATACTGGTCTTGTATCCTATGTGGGTCCCAGCTTAGATGATTCAATACTGGTCTTGTATCCTATGTGGGTCCCAGTATAGATGAATCAATGAAGACAGCTGGTCTTGTATCCTATGTGGGTCCCAGCTTAGATGATTCAGTATCTATTTCTGATCACCCCTTTCACCTTTTCGACGATGTATACCTGTGTGAGCTAAAATCCTGTTTACTCTCCTTTGTGGATTGTGTTGTGCTATCCTGTCTGGATTATGTTTTGCTTTCCTGTGTGGAATACATATACTTTCCTGTGTGGACTGAGTTGTACTTGGGATCGGAGGTTGGAGCGTATTGGAATTGATGACTTAGGTATATGTATGGGAATATACCTAAGAAGTGTCAGTTGTTACTTCGTGATTGTATCTTTCCTGTGTTGTTTATCCTTTGTGGATTTTGGGAGACCTTCGGGGGTCTCTCGGTCCCTACTGAGTAGCTTATACTCACCCCTGCATGGGCTATTCCCGCACTACGTTGTGTTGGTTGCAGACGACGGACAGCGTTGATCGTGGTTGAGGCTTGCAGAGCAGGACGGTACCTGGAGGTGGACCACTGGGCGGGACGTGCTCGGAGCGGACGGCGGGACCCGAGGAGCAGAGGAGCTATCTGTACCTACCCTTCATGTGGGATTTCTAGTGGACAGCTCGGTGTAGCAGCTTTACTTTACTGTTGTTGTTTTCCCTTTCGAGTTGTACTTTACAGTTGGGCTTGTATTTCTGGCCCCTTTTACTTTCCGTACTTACTGTTGTACTCAGTTTTTACTTAGTGTTTACTTCTTCCTCTTGTACTATGTGGTGCTTGTTTACTTTACAAAGGTAATGCCTTCCCTTTTTACCGGGATTTACGCCTTGGTGCTAGTCGCCAGCCCCTGGCCTATGGAAGGCGGGCTTGGGGTAGTCACGGCACGGGCCCCGAGGACGGGTCGTGGAAAATTGGTATTAGAGGAGTTCGGTTCTACCACAAACTCTGATCTTTCTTCTATGTGAAGCAATAGTGTTTAGCGTATTGGGTGTGGTTATTAGTCTAGGGAGTCCAGTGTTGGTGCGGCGGCCGACGTATCCGTACACCAGGACCATGACTTCTGATTTCCGACTTAATGCATGAAAACATTGATTGCGTGTGTGTTTCAAGTTTTCTTTGTGATTACTTGTGTCAGCTCACCAGGTATACTGTTTGACCGTGGCGCACCTGTTTCCTTTTCAGGATGGCCCCACGATGGCAGTCAGCTAGGGTTCCGAGATTTGAGTGTGACGACATCCCACCGAGCGATGAGGCCTTGGTGCAGGGCCCTTTGTCAGCAGTGGCACTGGCGGTAGCTCTACCCACCGAGCCACCGATGCTTCCAGCACCAGTCGATGACGATGCATGTCACCTCAGTGCACTGCATGAGTTTCATCTCCAGCGACCGCCCAGGTTCCACGGGAAGACGGACCCCCAGGTAGCCGAGGACTGGCTGGAGGCTGTAGTGAGAGTCTTCAGGTTAGTGGGGACGCCTGCAGACTTCATGGTGATCTTTGCTGCCAACCTTCTTCAGGCAGCAGCAGGCAGGTGGTGGAGCCACTTGTTCCAGTTTTGCGACAGGATGACCTTCGCATGGGAAGACTTCGAGACCTTCTTCAGGGTGGAGTTTGTGCCAGTAGCTCTACACCCCAAGCGTGTTCAGGAGCTGCTGCCTTTGCCTCGTGTTTTTCGATCAGTAGTCGAGTTATCTATGGGAAGTAGACAGATGATGCAGAGGTACAGGAGGACCAGACCAACAGTTGGACGATCTCGGGTTTTAGGACCGGTGGTGTGGGGCACCCGGGGTGGAGTCAGAGCCAGGCGTGCCAGAAACAGACAGTGTTACTCCTGTGGCGGGAAGGGTCACATGGCACGTGACTGTCCAACTCCTCGTACAGTTGATCTGTAGGCTTTGGAGGAGCCACCGAGGTAGAATTAGCGGCGGGTTCTTGAGAAACAGCCGAGCCATGGACATAAGAGAGCTCAGCTTCAGGCAGCTGAGGCCTTCGATCGTGGAGCTCTGGGAGCAAATGGACAGGAGCGGAACTAGTGGATACGTCTTTTGTACTTCTAGTTCCTTGTTTCTATTGTGTAGCATCTTTGAATTATGAGCTGGAATAATAAAAGACGCATACCTTTGTGATGTTTTCATTCCTGTCCTCTTTTGTGTTGTTACTAAGAGGTTCCAGTTTTGACTGTTGACTTGACCCTCACTTGTGATACATCTACCAGAGGGGACTCAGTTACCACACACTGATGCCGACAGTGTGACTCAACCCTTGGAGGTGAGAGTAACGGTTGGATCTCTTGGTAGTAGCGTCGAGACCTTACGACGTCATCCTTGGTATGGATTAGTATCATCCATGTCGATATTGACGGTATTAGGCAAAGAACGTGGTTCATCCAGGGGATGAGACCGGATTTCTCTTATCGGCAAAGAAGAAATCATAGCAGCTCTTGTGGGACCGGAGATGGTCCAGGCCACGACAGAGAAGGTCCAGGTCATCCAGGAGCGGATGAGGATAGCTCAAAGCCGGCAGAAGTCATACGCTGATAGGAGGCGGAGGCCACTAGAGTTCGAGGATGGCGACCACGTCTTCTTGCGTGTCTCACCTCGATGTGGTTTACGGAGATTTGGCCAAGGCGGCAAGTTATCTCCGCGCTTCATCGGACCCTTCCAGGTCCTCAGCAGGATTGGTGAGGTGGCTTATCGTCTGGCTCTACCACCTCAGTTGCACCGGGTGCACGACGTCTTCCACGAATCTCAGCTGAGGAGATACGTGCACGACCCGACGCACATCATTGACCATGGGGAGCTTGACGTTGACGATGGGGTGACTTTTACGGGGTCCCGGTGGATATTGAGGATCGACAAGAGCGGGTCCTACGTGGACGGTCGATTCCTCTAGTGCGCATCAGATGGCATCACGGGAACCTTCAGGAGAGCACTTGGGAGCGGGAGGCTCAGATGCGTGCTCAGTACCCTCTTTTGTTTCCCTAGTTTTGATGTATCTTTACGGGGACGTAAATCCCTGAGGTAGGAGTAATGTAAAGACCCGTAAAATTCAAGGGAAATTTTTTCTTAATTTTCTTTGGAATTTTACAAGAGCGCGGTTTCTGACGGCACCTGATTCTGAGGCCCGGTGTGCCCGGAATCAATTTCCGAAGTTTGGCTCGGGTACGTTCAGTGAACGAACGAGCGGGAATTTCTAACTTTTGAACCAGTACCCGGAATCGAATTCTGAGGGCACCGATGGAACCGCAGCGCCGGTAATTTCTTAAGGGGACCCTTACCACGGTTGCGTTTTAAGTGGGTTGAGATTTTGTTTTTGGGGATTTAGTTTAAAATAAATAAAATTGTGTGAGCGATTTTATTTTATGTCTTTGGGAGTTATTCTCTCCCATGGGAAGTTGTTGGTGGAGCCCATGACCAACCAACTTCCCATGAGTGGATACTTGAAAGGTGGGGCCCACACGAGCCCCAACCTTTCACATTCCTATAACTCTCCTTTACCCCCCCCCCCCCCATTTAATCTCCCATTCTTTAACTCTTTAACTTCTCCCCCTTATTAATGAAAAATCTTCTCATTCCACTCCCCCTCTTAAGTGCATGCCAACACTTTTTAATTAATGAGTTCAACTTCTTAAATTAATTAAGTTATTTGAATTTTGGAATTTGAAAATCTTGGCATGTGTTAATAAAATAATGGGAGACCTTATTTTATTAGGTTGCTTGGTTAAGTGAGGATATTGAGAGAGGAAGCTCTTAGTTTTGAAGAAATCCATCACCATCGTTGAAGAACGTCGAGACTTCGACGAAGAATGTGATGAACACCGACCCTCCGACGGAGAACGCGAAGGCACCAACGACGGGCATTCTCTTCTTCTTTCTCTGCGTCAAGGGAGAAGGCACCACCGCGGGGAACGTCGCCGTCGACGACGGCGCTCACTCCGACGACGACGGGACTGATACCGTTCTGTGGTGACCCTATCATCCCGCGTCTTTGTCAACAAACGAAGAACGAAACGACGTAGGGGAATTTATTTTGGAATTCTCTTATCTTTTGAGAAAAGAACGACGAGCGCGGACCAACCAATACCGGGTTGATCTGCAGATCATTCGATCATGTGGTTTGATGTTGACGGCTATTATTTAAATTTCTCGTGTTTATTGCCTTGACGAACTTCGTGAAATATGACCTTTTGTTATCGAATAACGTGAGGGGGGCCGGACCGCACAAACACGGCCGACCCTCCTCCTTATTTCATGTTGGATTCTTTTGTGGATTGAAACGGGAATGGTGCGGTGCCATCGCACCACGCGGAAACGTGCAACAAGTAATGTGCGGCGCCGTCGCGCCGCGTCGTGAAAAACAAACAAAGGCGTGACGCCGTCGCGTCACGGCGGAGAAACCCAAAGACATCCGCGGACAGAGTCGGGCCACGGCGAAAGGGGTGCGGTGCCAACGCGTTGCGCCGGAGAACCACGAAGACGGTGCGTTTCGTTTTTGACGTGCGGATTGACGGGTGACGACAAACGAGGCCGCAAGGTAATTTTGAGGCCTTCGCAATGAAGGTCGGGACCCGGGAGGACCATAGGCGAAGACGGCAGGATAAACGGACCACCGGAGCGCGTGCGGTGGTCCGCGGAAGGCGGCAGCGGCGCGCCGCCGGAGGGTTGGTGGCCGGCGGATCCGCCGCCGGCCTCAATCAGCGGCGGGCGGGGGAGTCGCGCACCCCGCTCCGCGTTCCGGCTCGGCCACGCTGGCCGAGCCGCGGTCGGCCGATCGGGCCAGACCGAGCCGGACCGAGTCGGACCGAGCCGGGCTGGGCCGGGCCCAGGCGGGTCGGGTCGACCCGGTTCGGGCCGGCCCAGGGGGGGTCGGGCCGGGTCGGCCCGGGCCCAGACCCCCTGTTTTCGGACAACTTTCGGTAAAATTCTCATATCTTGGGATACAGGCGTCCGATTGACACGCCGTCAGCGGAAACGCGATCCTTGGATCGATACGGTCGTTTCAGTATATTGCACTCAAGGTTTTGGAATACTTTGAGTTCGGCCAGGTTGGTTTGTACACGAAACCAACCGGGCCCTCGGAGCGGAAACGCTCATATCTTGAACTCTGGACGTCCGATTGATGTGCCGTCGACTTTGTTGAGTTCCTCTTAGTGAGAAGGATCTTTTGACATACTCCGCCCGAGGTTTGGATGCAGGTGGAGTACGTTCGGGTTGGTTTTTCCTTAAAAACCAACCGGGCCCCTGGAACGAAAAAGCCAATAACTCTCAGACCGGGCGTCCGATTGACGCGCCGTCTGCGACGTTGAGTTCCTGTTGACGATACGGAACTTTTGGATACATCAACTTCGGACTATGTGTCAGTTGATGTATCAGCCTCTCGGCTCGTGGAGTGGACCCTCCCGAACGAGCTTGCTCTGTGCGGGAACCCTAGTGCTGGTTGCGACTGCGACTTCGACGACGACGACTGTGCAGAGATCCTCAGTGGACTGCGACGATGAAGACAGCTGGTCTTGTATCCTATGTGGGTCCTAGCTGTGCTGGTCTTGTATACTATGTGGGTCCCATCTTAGATGATTCAATACTGGTCTTGTATCCTATGTGGGTCCCAGTATAGATGAATCGATGAAGACAACTGGTCTTGTATCCTATGTGGGTCCTAGCTGTGCTGGTCTTGTATCCTATGTGGGTCCCAGCTTAGATGATTCAATACTGTTCTTGTATCCTATGTGGGTCCCAGTATAGATGAATCAATGAAGACAGTCGGTCTTGTATCCTATGTGGGTCCTAGCTGTGCTGGTCTTGTATCCTATGTGGGTCCCAACTTAGATGATTCAATACTGGTCTTGTATCCTATGTGGGTCCCAGTATAGATGAATCAATGAAGACAGCTGGTCTTGTATCCTATGTGGGTCCTAGTTGTGCTGGTCTTGTATCCTATGTGGGTCCCAGCTTAGATGATTCAATACTGGTCTTGTATCCTATGTGGGTCCCATCTTAGATGATTTAGTATCTATTTCTGATCATCCCTTTCACCTTTTCGACGATGTATACATGTGTGAGCTAAAATCCTATTTACTCTCCTTTGTGGATTGTGTTGTGTTATCCTGTGTGGATTATGTTTTGTTTTCCTGTGTGGAATACGTATAATTTCCTGTGTGGACTGAGTTGTACTTGGGCTCGGAGGTTGGAGCGTATTGGAATTGATGACTTAGGTATATGTATGGGCATATACCTAAGCAGTGTCGGTTGTTACTTCGTGATTGTATCTTTCCTTTGTGGTTTATCCTTTGTGGATTTTGGGAGACCTTCAGGGGTCTCGGGGTCCCTACTGAGTAGCTTATACTCACCCCTGCACGGGCTATGCCCGCACTACGTTGTGTTGGTTGCAGACGACGGACAGCGTTGATCGTGGTTGAGGCTTGCAGAGAAGGACGGTACCTGGAGGTGGACCACTGGGCGGGACGTGCTTGGAGAGGATGGCGGGACCCGAGGAGCAGAGGAGCTATCTGTACCTACCCTTCAGGTGGGATTTCCAGTGGACAGCTCGGTGTAGCGGCTTTACTTTACTGTTGTTGTTTTCCCTTTCGAGTTGTACTTTACAGTTGAGCTTGTATTTCCGTCCCCTTTTACTTTCCTTACTTACTGTTGTACTCAGTTTTTACTTAGTGTTTACTTCTTCCGCTTGTACTCTGTGGTGCTTGTTTACTTTAAAAAGGCAATGCCTTCCCTTTTTATAGGGATTTACGCCTTGGTGCTAGTCGCCAGCCCCTGGCCTATGGAAGGCGGGCTTGGGGTAGTCACGGCACGGGCCCTGAGGACGGGTCGTGACAAGATTAGAACCAAATGGATTTGGAAGAATGAGAGGGTATGGCTACATCATCGGGACCAGCATGTGCTTGCACTGTAAACCTATCCAGAAGGCCATGAAAAGGTGGAGAGCTACCATCATGATGCAGATGCTGGGGAGGGGCAGTTCCTTGTAGTTATAGTCATTTAATTCCCTAAGACCTTTGGGTCATGTAATATCTTAAACCTATAGACCATGTAATCTCTAAGACTACGGGCCCTATAAGGGTTCCCCCTTATCCCATGAAATGGGGGTTATCAAAAAATCAATAAAAATGAAGGCATTAGGGCCATTAGGGTCAAATGACGATACAATGTAAATCTGTTTTTAGATCCATAAATGAAGAAATAATTCACACAAGTTAATTATTTAATTACTTAAATTAATTATAAATAATATGTGATGATCCTGTGATTGGTTATAGAATTCTATACATTATATATTTTATTTTATTCATTTTTTTTTTAGGGAATTAATCATCATGTAAATCTTGGATTGATCATTGATCACGAAAAAAATAAAAAATTTGGGTATGGCCCATTACACGCTTTCACTACACCTGGAACCTACAATAAATATTGATCATGGACGATAGCATTCGATGATAATATCAAACAAGGTACAACACCATCTCTATTAATGGATGATCAACTGTCCAATAAAGTAAAATATATTAACACTATTTCTAGTAAACAATTTTTAAAAAACCTTATGAAATCAAGTTGGAATAAGAGATTAATTTTATTTTAATTATCATAATGGAATTTTTTGTATGTTAAAAAATTTCTTGATGTTGTGAATATAGAAAGAAAATTTATTTGATAGTGTTATTGGCATGTTACTAAATGTTTCTATAAAATAAAAATAGGGCATCAAGGCTAGGTTGGATATGATTTACATGGGGATAAGGGAAGAGTTGGAACCAATGAAGGGTAAAGGGAGGACTTTTCTTCCTCCAACAGCTCTATCCAAATAGGAAAAATTGAAATTTTTCATTTTCTTTAATGGTGTAAAAGTTACAAAGGGTTATTCATAAAATATAAATAATTTCATGTAAATGACTAATTTGGAGTTACAGAGACTAAAATCGCATGAATGTCATGTTTTGATATAAGATTTGATGCCCAATACTTTACGTTTCATTCTTCCTAAAAATATACGACATACATTAACCAGACTCTTCTTCTTTTTCAAAGCCATATGCAATAAAGTTATAGATCCAGTGAAGTTTCTAATCATGAATAAAGAGGTTTTAGTCATATTATATGAATTTTATATGTTCTCCCCACCATTATTCTTTGATATAATGGTCCACCTGATTGTTCACTTGGTTAAAGAGGTTTAACTATGTGGTCATGTCCATTATAGATTCATTTACCTCATTGAATGGTATATGAAGATTTGGAAAGGGTATGTCAAGAATCGAAGTCTTCCAAATTTTGTATTGTAGAAAGATATATTGTTGAAGAATCTGTTGAATTCTATATCAATTACCTATAAGATTTTGACATCATCGATCTCCCAAAGTCTCATCATAGCAGAGAGCTAATGGGAGAAGGTATTTCTAGAAGAGAAATTATTACAATTACCATCACAGAGTAGGAGTAATCGCACCTTTAAATTTTACATAACAGTGAAGATGTTGATACATAAGTTGAAGCCCATAAATAAATTCCTAGAGATTTGAATCCATCAAGGGATAAAGGATGGATATCAAATACACATAATCAATAGTTTAGAGGATGGTTCCAATATCAAAATTTTATAAGGAGTTATCAAAAAATATGAATTCAATTGTTGAACGACTTTGATGGCCATCTAGGGGACCAAATGAAATTGTTATATCCTATACTGGTTTTGTAATCAATGGTTATATGTTCTATACAAAATAACATGATGATTGCAGTATGATGAAAAATAGTGGAGTTACTCTTGTGGAGGAAGCGATGCACATATCTATTTTTAAGGATAGAAATCCAATTAATGATAATATATTATATTTAAGAATAATTTAATGGATATACGAGTTGGATTATAAAACATTTCAAGTGCTGATTTTCTATTGAAAATGGTTTGATAATAGGAGTGCAGTGAAAGTTGATGAAATGGGATTCGTGAAGGTGAATTTCAAGGTGGAAGGGGAAAGGAAAATTCATTCATAATGGAATCACAAGTAGTGTAAGTATTTTATGTCTCAGATCTAGAAAACAATAATTGGTCAATTATCCTACTGAAAATTAAAACAGTTGTAGGGTCAGATGAAAATTCATTCAAGGATGACCCTTCCATTGGGATATCACAATTAGTTCATGTTGGTCCCAATGTAGATAATGTATTGTATTTTATAGGGGGACCATAAAGAGGAGATTTTTATTCTTGATAGAGGATCCAAATCTATTCAACCTTTAAAAAATAGAGTTCAATAAGAAGGTTATAGTTTTTTAAATATACTATGATTTTAATCATAATATTATTTGTTCTTTACTGTATTAACATAATCTAAATTAAAATTTGACTACTCATGCTGACAAACAATTTCTTCTATACATGATGATTTTACCAATCTCATGAAAGAACAGATTGTTAATGTCGAAACTTCATAATTATTAGGGGATCAATAGAATTATTATGAAAAAAAAAGAATGATACAACATCATAGTGTTGAATAAAATTATCAAGGCAGTAATTAAGGGTATAAAATTTGAGTTTGGTTGGAATCAATGCGGCCAACCTATTGACCCCAACAATTCAATGTTCATTATTTATGTTGGGGTCACAATGAGGATGAATGTTCCAATTGATATAGATTTGTGGTTCCATGTATAGTCTATAATGAAGGAATCCCTTTTAGAATATGTAAAGGTAATGTTATGATATATTTTCTCTATTTTAAAAAAAAATTATATAATGAAATGTTGATTTAATTTTTATTATTCCTTACAGAGTTTGTTTATTTTATAAGATTTTAGTAAGAAATGTGTCTTAATATTTGCTATAAAATACCATAGAGTATTCCAGACTCTTTTAACCAATTTACATCTTAGGGATTCTGAGGGGAAAGTAAATCCCCACCCTCCAGTTAGTTATGCACACATTGTAAAGAAAGAAACATAGAATGATTTCTTTAGTCTTTATGATGAGAAATCATTGAAGTTGAATTTTAGTCAATAATATATTATTTTACATTATTTATTTTATCAAATTTGATTCAAAATTATTAATTTATGAAATATAAAAATATTTCTAAAAATAAAGAACATGCATCAAAACCAATGCACCCCTATCGCAAAGCAAGGATGGGGTACGCTTCACTAGATAAGAAATTGGTATGTATTTTAAATCAAAAAAAATTATGTGATATAAAACAACATATTTTCATTTTATTATATGCATATTGATGAATCGAAATTTGAATCCACTTTCATAACACATCATATGTTATGAATGGAATTTTGCATAAATAAAGAGGGTAAACTAGTTGATAAAAACACAAAAGAATCATTGGAAACATGTGTAAGTATGACATAATAGTAATTATTTATGATTTATAACAGTATTACATAAAAATATCTATTTATGTTCATATTTTTTATATGGTTTAGACACAAGAATCGACAATGACCATACTGGAAGAAAAACTACTTCCAATAGCTTTAAAGCGTCCAAAACAATATGGTCATATTAAAGGAGTAGGTTTTTAAGTATCTACTTGAACATATTTTGAGAAGATAAAACCACAATAAGATGTTTATAATATTATGGAAGTATTTCATTCACAAATTGATTCTTTCTAAGAAATTATTTTCCAGTCTGGTTTGGTGGACTAATATATGAGAAAGGATCAAAGTGAACTGGCGGTGGAACAAAGATCCGCATATGAAGAATCAAATAACCCCCACTAGATTTAAGGCCATTAATTACCCTAAACCACATACCTTACCTGAGGTAATCGATTTTTTCATTACTATTTATCTTAAATTTGAATCAAATAACTTTTGATAACTTTATATTACTAAAATTCTACGGGGTAAAGTTTTATGTGATTTTTATCTACCAACACTCACACATAGCCTTGTTGTGAGGGTTATGGTGTATAATATCTTGGGAGACAAGATACACCATAAAGAACTCCCAAAATATCATATTATAGTAGTGATTTAGGTATCCCAAGAACCGTACACTGAGTTTCTTATTCCGCTTAATGATTCAGATATTACAACAATCAATGATGCTATTGGAACTTGCGTAGAATGTTCATCTAATCTTATAAATATATATGAGGTATTTCTTTAATGAATTTTTTACTATGAAAAACCTATAAAAGTTGACGAAGAAAGGTCTAAAGCGAGGTATGGTATTACATATGGTTAAATTAATTTGGAAACTCAAGGTCGGATCAAGAAAATCTAGTGAATTGACTGAGAAATCAAAAGGACCTTTCAGAAGTACCTTCTCCCCATCAGTTCCACATCAGTATTTATTATCATTACAACTTCATGAAGGGACTAGATTTAAAGATGAAAATATTTCTTACATTCCATATGAAGAATAAATATTTACAACTTTCATTATAGATGAAGTTGGTCTTGATATTATAAATTAGATTCTTAAGTTTGAATGGGTGGGAGCCTCAGTTTTGAATATATACATAAGGTGCATTTTCATAATACGTCTATTCAAATAGTGATCTAATATGTTCATTAAAGTTAATAACTATTAATATTTTATATAGGTTTTTATATTAATTATATATAAATGGAAAACCATGTAAATCATGATTTGGATTCATTAATCCCTATATCATTTCTATTGAAAAACTTTTTTGGAGAACGGAGAAATTTAAAAGAAGAAAGATGAATTTTATAATGAATTTGAAAAAAAAATAACAAAAAATGTACTCTTTTTTATGCCTACAATATAGGGTTAAAAATTTACAATCTAATCACATAAAATATATTTTTTTTTTCATTAATTATTTGTTTTTGTGTTTTTAGGAAGCACTGGATGTTGATCGCACGCAATATGGATAGCCAAAATATTTGTTTTTCAGATCCAATTCATGAATATCCAAAAAAAATGAACACAAATGATGTGTATTTTTAATTTTTAATACATTTTAATCAAAATTTAATATATAAACTTCGAATTACATGTTTTGGGCTGTGTTTTAACAAGAATTTTGTTACAATAGGTTGGTCGATAAATATGGGCTAAATTATGGAATCAATTCGGTGACTGAACAAAAAAAGAATGTGGATTACTTAAATAGAAACATATTAAGGTATATATAATAATATTTAACTATCAAAACATATTTCAAAACAATTTACTTATTTTGGTCAATTTTTCTACAGTGTTTGAAGCAAGAAAATGTCAATGATTGGGGATATTGTGTTTGGAAATTTATGAGAGAGATCATAAACCATGAAAATACCACCATACCTGAACTGGTAATTTCAAAAGGTAATTAAAATTTCATGAAAAATATTTCTTAATTGTTTGTTTTTATATATTTTCTCAGAACTACCAAGATTTACAAAAACATTCATTCTCAAAAGAAGAAGTAAATTTATTTAGAGATGAGTGGGCAATATACATGGTGTGAGAATGTTTGCCAAAAAAAATTAGGTGATTACCTGCAGTATTTATGATCTAGTACGGTCTATGACCTTATAAATATATTTAGGGTGTTAATAATTAGTATCATAATTCTTATATATTATCTTTGATCTATTTCTCAAGGAGAAGTATAATGGATGAAATCAATTTTTTTTAAACAAGCAGAAAACATGGTGTTAGAATGTATACAGGCATCATAAAGAGGTAACTTTCTACTACTTATTTAGTTAATTTTATCATCATTATCTACTTTTTTTAGTTAATTTCCTTATCATTTTTAGAGTAAAATTAAACTAATTCCATATCTTGGGTTCCATCTTGGGTGGTGGTAAATGATAGAAGAAAATAACAATATAGTGGTTTCACTTTGGTTGGTGGTGGAATAATTTATACTATTTGATCATCAATTAGATGTATGATATAATATCATAAATTCTTGTGAAATCCATACAAGTAACACATTAAGTTTACATTAGTGAAATAGATTGACTAAAACTGATTATTTTGAATTCACATGATGTGAAATTAAATCATCCCTCCATTATATCACCTAGAATCTCAAAATAATTACATGAGTAAAGGTGTTTAACCAATCCTTATTATATATATAGGTACTTTTTCCCCATATCACCATCAAAAAAATTTCCCAATGGTTCTTCACTAATATGTATGTGCACATTCATTATGTAAAATGATCAATGTTCACAAGACCATTAATAAAAAACTCATCATCATTCTCAATAAAAAATATATGAGAATAGGGATTTTTCCATTTTGATGAATGAATAATGATGATGTTATGTTAGAGTTTATCATCACCCATAATATTGAATAGGATATACTAATCTATAGCACAATCTAGGAATACTTAATGGATGCTCTATGTTTTAGTATCATTTGGATGTTATAAAGGGTTATATCGATGTTTAATACTGTTAAAAAATGGTAAACAATTTATAATGTAGTTTAGTGTCTTATAAAAATACATAATGGGTCACACTGAAGTTTTTTACATCAAATAAGGTAAATGGTTTATCATGGATTTTATACTCTATATGATAGTGAAGTGGAAAGATATATTTTATTATGTTCTATAAAAACTCAAATTTAAATATGTCTTTTAGTTAAATCAATGAACACTAATAGGTTTACACTAATTGTTAATGTTTTATAGGAATAACTAAAGGGATACATTAATGTTTAGTATAATCCAAGAATATATAATGTGTTATGCTAGTTTATTTGTAGAAAATAAGGAGGGTTTTTATATATGAGTTTTACACCAACCTAAAAGGATAAAAGTTTTTATGGAAATTATTTGTAATAAATGACTATTATGTTATTGTAAAGTGGTTAAATATATCATGTTGTTGGAATTGAGATTCTAAAATATCTCATATGTATCCACTATGGGTGAATCGAAAATGTTATAGTTTGGAATCATATTTTAAAATAGTGGGAATAGGAATGCATTGTTTTGTATTAATGTTTAATTTATTTATTTTTATATTATTACTAATATAAGCATTGTTTTCATATATAGGTGGATTATTTTTCTTGAGTTGGGTTGGTTTGTTTGAAGTTTTTCATGCTCATGAAATATTATAAAGAACATATTCCTTTTTGATGGAAGAGGAAACCTATGCAGCCTGAAACGTGAAGTGTTTGAGGCAACATGTTGTCACACCCTACCACATGGGGAGGAGTAATGGTGATGAGACTCTCTAGAATACTTTATAAATCTCTTCATCTCTATCAAGTTCTATAATATTCTAGGCTTCTCTGGAGTAATGCGGAACACCCCCTTGGGCCTTGAAGGCTTTATATGAGAGCTTAGGTAAGGCCAAGTCCCATGAAAATGAGGTTTCCTCTTCCATTATAATGGATCATGTTCTCTATTTTATGGTTTTTTTAGATAATTGAAATCAAAACTCATATCACATTCTCAACCATCCACACCTCAATCTAATACACAGTGTGCTTATTATGACTCGGATTGTGTGTTTCTAGTTTATAATTTATATTTTAGTTCAAAAAACACATCACATACTCAAAACTGAGAAAACACATTAATATTATTTTTATACATTAGGAAAATCATTCATAAGTCATTTTTGACATGTAGGAATCATCTTCACCTCAATATGATGCATGGTGTGACCGGTGTGACTCCAAGTGTATCTTTTTATTTAAAATTGAAATTAATTTTAGTAAAAAAGACAATTGATTTACTCAAAACTGATAAAACACATTCTGATTGTTTTTTTACTTAAATAAAAATATTATTAAGTCGTTTTTTATGTGTAGGAATCAGCCGCACCTCAATCCAATACATGGTGTGCCCAGTATGACTCAAAGTGTCCATTATTAGTTTAAAATTGACATTTTAGTTTAAAATATGTATCGCCCACTGAAAACCAAGAAAACACACTTGGATTGTCTTGATAATTTAGTTAAATAATTCATAAATCATTTTTTGATGTGTAGGAATCAGTCTCACATCAAACCGACACACGATGTGACTAGTATAACTCAAAGTGCTTGTTTACAGTTTAAAATGACATATTAGTAAAAAACACAAGTGATATACTCAAAACTAATAAAATTAAATCTAATTGTATTGATAATTTATGAATACAACACATTAATCATTTTAGACATGTATGAATTATCCTCGCCTCAATACAACTCATGGTGTGACTAGTATGACTCCAAATGTGTCTTTATATTTAAAATTGACATTAATTTTAGTAAAAAAGACAACTGTCATACTAAAAACTGAGAAAATGAATTTGGATTATTTTTATACATTAGTAAAATGATCCATAAGTTATTATTGATATTTAGGAATCATCATCACCCCAATATAATGCACGATGTGACTGGTGTGACTCCAAATGCATATTTTTATTTAAAATTGACATTAATTTTAGTAAAAAAGACAATAGACATACTCAAAACTAATAAATTTTACTCATATTATTTTTATACTATAGTAAAATGATCCATAATTCATTTTCTACATGTAGGAATCACCCTCGCCTCAATCTGACACACGGTGTCTTCGGTATGACTCTAGGTGTGTTTTTAATTTAAAATTGACATTAATTTTAGTAAAAAAGACAACTTACATAATCAAAACTAAGAAAAATAATTTTTATTGTTTTGATACTTTATAAAAATAATCCATAAGTCATTTTTGATGTTTATGAATCATTATCACCTCAATCTAACACATGTTGTCACTAGTATGACTCCAAGTGCATGTTTTTATTTAAAATTGACATTAATTTTAGTAAAAAAAGATCAGTTTCATACTCAAAAACAAGAAAAAAAATTCGAATTATTTGTGATACTTTATAAAAATGATCCATAAGTCATTTTTGACATGTAGGAATCATCTCCACCTCAATTCGATGCATAGTGTGACCTGTATGACTCCAAGTGTGTCTTTTTAGTTAAAATTGACATTAATTTTACTAAAAAAGAAAAATGGCATACTCAAAACTGAGAAAACACATTCGGATTATTTTGATACATTACAAAAATGATCTATAAGTCATTTTTGATGTGTAGGAATCAGTCTCACCTCAATCTGATGCATGGTGTGATCGTTATAACTCCAAGTGTGTGTTTTTATTTAAAATTGCCATTAATTTTAGTAAAAAAGACGGTTAACATACTCAAAACCAAGAAAATTCATTCGTATTGTTTTTATACTTTATTAAAGTGATCCATAATTCATTTAAGATGTTTAAGAATTAGTCACACCTCAATCTGATACACGATGTGACCGGTATTACTCCAAGTGTTGTTTTATTTAAAATTGACATTAATTTTAGTAAAAAAGTCAAGTGACATACTCAAAACTAAGAAAATTATTTCATATTGTTTTTATGATTTATTAAAATGATCTTTAATTCATTTTTGACATGTAGGAATTAGTCTCGCCTCAATACAATACACGATGTACCTGATATGACTCAAAGTGTCTGTTATCAGTTTAAAATTGACATTTTAGTTCAAAAAGTGTCACTCAGTGAAAAAAAATAAAACACAATTATATTGTCTTTATAATTTTTAAAACTGATTAATAATTCATTTTTGAAATTTAGGAATCAGTATCACATCAAACCGATACATGATGTGACTGGTATAGCACAAAGTGTATGTTTTAGGTTTAAAATGACATTTTAGTGAAAAAACACAAGTGGCGTACTAAAAAAATAAACCATATTCATATTATTTTTATAATTTATTAAAATGATCCAAAGTAATTTGGGGCATATAGGAATAATTCGTACCTTAATCTAACTCATGGTGTGACTGATATATTACCAAGTGTGTCCTTTTATTTAAAATTGGCATTAATTTTAGTAAAAAGGACAACTGACATACTCAAAACCAAGAAAATTCATTTTGATTGTTTTGATACTTTACTAAAATAATCCATGAGTAATTTTTGATGTGTAGGAATCAAATGTACCTCAATCTGATAAATGATGTGCCCAGTAAGACTCAAAGTGTTTATTATTAGTTTAAAATTGACATTTTAGTTCAAAAAAATTCACTCACTGAAAACTGAGAAAACACAATTTTATTGTCTTGAAATTTTATTAAAATGATTAATAAGTCATTTTTTACATGTAGGAATTATTATCACATCATACCAACACATGATGTGTCCATTATGACTCAAAGTGTTTGTTTCTAGTTTAAAATGAAATTTTAGTAAAAAACACAAGTGACAAACTCAAAACTGATAAAACTTATTAGTATTATTTTTATACTTTATTAAAATGGTCCATAAGTCATTTTTTATATATATGAATTATCCACACCTCAATCCTATGCATGGTGTGATCGATATGACTCTAAGTGTGTTTTTTTTTAAAAAAATTGACATTAATTTTAGTAATAAAGATAACTGACATACTCAAAACCAATAAAACACATTCATATTGTTTTTAAAATTTAAGTAAATGATAATATTTCATTTTTGAAATATAGGAATCAACTGCTGTAAAGACCCAGACCCCAGCTACCTAGAGCTGGTGCCAAAATATGTTGTGTAATTTTTTTTTTAAAGAAACTAAATAATTACACAACATATTACATATACGATCTTTACTGATCTAGGTTTTAGATAATTAGATACAAAAATGAATAAAATAAACTTTAGAGCTCTACCTTCACATAGAAAATTACAATATTGATAAATCTATTATACCTGTAAAAAAATTAAACATAGGGTGAGTGTTTAAAGTGTTCAGTAAGGGGTTTGAAAAAAAATTCTTAAAAAAAAATTACTTGAAACAAAGTAAATCCTTTAAAATCATTTTCTTAAAATAGAATAGCTTTCTCATGACATGTTTTCATCATTTCTCAAGAGTTACTAAAAAAAATTTTAAGAAAACATACGCTCAAAAATTACTATACTTATTTAAAAGTTATAAATATAATGCATTATAAAAATATGAATACACTTGAACAAACGTACATGTAATGCTACTTAAATCTAGATAATGTCCACACATAAATTATCAATAACATACTAGGGGTACAAATACAAATTTTCACAAGAAATAATGTTTGTTTCTATTTTTGTACATAAGACAAATATTCTTAACCATGGGTATTCTTCTAGTCGAATAACCACATGAACTACTAGTTCCTAGCTTCATATTTAGGGAGTGCATAATGTGGGACATCATAAACACTCTTTAAAGGCCTCGTTCCAAGACCATACATAAACATTTCATCAAGGTCTCTTGCCAAGACACTAGTTTTTCTCATGAGACCTGTCAATGCATCGAGGGGCTATAGCGGGCTCTGCCCAACACTTACTAAGTTCAATGCATTCCTCGATGGAATGCATAATGTGGCACTTCATAATAATTCCATCAATGCCTCATAGAAAGACTATAAATACTCATTTTTTCAAGGCCTCGTGCCAAGACTATAGTTTGTCTCATGAGACCTACCGATGCATTGAGAGGATATAGTGGACCTCACCCATCACATAATAAGTCCAATGCATTCCTCGTATGTCAAATAAAAATATGTATTTAAATCAAAGTGTCCCATATCAATTTGACTAATTTAAATCTTAATCATAGATGAAAATAAATTCATTGATAAATTATTGAGGTGCATATTCTTTAAACAATCCAAAGTGTCTCATACCACTTTGAAAAGTTAAATTCTTAATCCATATAATATCATAAAGAGATTAATCCCATACTTTAAATAATTATCTTTATTTGTAATCCATCAATAAAATGAGTAATGAAATAAATGCACATTTAATCAAAAATGCATATATAGTTTTGTCTTATCAAAATAATATTTTACAATAAATAAATATATTTCACACATAATTATAAATAAAACATTTCCATTATTGAAAAAATTCATGTACTTGATAATCTCAGAAAATTTATTTGAAACCATGAGTTTATTATGAATGAAATACGTGTTGATGTTATGCTTGATGCAAGACCATGACTGTATGTAGATGTGACATCCTTAATTTTAATATAACATGATGACATGTCATGTGTATTTTTTCTAAAATATGACGATAGGTATTATAACATGTCAATAAACATTTTATCCTTTATATATATATATATATATATTCATGTATATTCATACCATGATTTAAAATTCTAAATAAAATAACTTAATTTTTCCCATATATATGTATATATACACATACATATATAAATATATATATATAGCATGGTATTTCTAATTCGCGGGATAAATTCATGTTTTAGAAAAACATCGATAAATGTGGATATCCCTTGGCAGGGTTAATACAAAATTGAATTTAAAACATAAACTATGTTATATATATATATGAGTTTTTCATGAAAATATCTCGTGATTTTTAACATCACCAAGACTTATGTTATTTAACTTTACATGAATCATTAATACATTAATCACCCATATACTCTAAAATCTCATTCATTAATTCATGTAATATATATTATAAAAAGTGTATCTTAAGTAAATATATTGATCATACAATTTCTTAATTAATTATATGCATGAGTTGATGTCATGAAAATGTAAAATCTTTACCTAGAAATAGTAAATTAACATTCACAATTATTTAATATTCTTAAACAGTAATACATCACACCCAAAATTATTAGGATTACATTTTAAGATAGTCATTCATCATTGTGCATAGGTGTACATCAAAGTATGATAACCCTTAAATATAAAATGGGTTTTAGTGGGATCCTTAATGTTGTAAACATGAATGAAATCCTCTTATATGTTTATAAAATTGGAATCACCTCTATATTCAAAATAAATTAGCTTACAATTTAAAAATTAGTACACGTAAAATTTGTTAACATAAGACATGAATATATATCTAATTACATATGTATATATTTTTAAATATGAAACTAGAAAACTTAAAAATTAAATGTTATTTAATGTCAAGTAAATCATATACATTACTTATTTGATTACCAAAACTTGTGTAATACAAAAATACTTACATGATTTAAAAGTATAAAATACATAGTATAACACTCACAAATAAATACATAATCTCATATGTACATGTATATAAATCATGTATTCAATAAAATATTAACTCGAGAACCATTAAACTTGTTTAAAATAAAGAAAATTCCCCTTAAATATATTTTATTGAAATAAAATTTGAATCAAATATTCCAAAACCAATAAAATTATCAAAGAAAGGAATTATTTGGAAATAAAATAAATAACCAATCTCCTATATAAAAACAAAATGAAATTAAAAACTAAAATAATGTTTTGTTTTGAATCAAAGAAACTAACAAATGTTCACAAAAATATTTTCCCTTACACAAATGTAAATTAACATTTGAAAATGATTCTTTATTAAATCAGAACACTAAAATATGTTTCTCTTCCACAACCTTAAGTAAAAAATGACTTGTAATATAAATACTTACAGCAGAACACAACTTTGGTAAATTCAACACATTATTAATTTGAAAAACGAGAACCATAATTGAAAATATAACTTTCACCCTTACTAAAAATAAAATTTGATATAAAAATAAATAGATTGATAATCTCTTTGTAATTTAAAAAATTATAGCTTTAAAAACGCATGAACATCAGAATGTTCCTTACACAAACTTAAAATTAAAACTTGAAAATAATTAAAATCTAAATAATAAAATATACAATCTCCCTTACCTCTAAATAAACTCTGCACATGTTTGAGTTTTGATGAATAAATGAGAAAGATAGTGCAAAAGAGACTCCATCTAAACCCCCAATTTGAAACTGGTATTTTAGATTGGAAATTATGGCCTTTATAGCTACGGACACCTCTGCGCATACAGTGGAAAAAACCAGCCTGTAGAGAAAGATGATTAACATGATACAGACAGTCAAGAAGAGACAATTCAAACCAGAACAAAATGTCACAATAAAAACAATTTTAAAAATAAATTAACAGATTATTTGATTTGACAAAATCTCAATTAGCATACCGAAATAATAGGGAGTTTTGTTTACAGTCCAAAAGTAAATAATAGTTTCGAAAAACAATGAAAAAAAATAGATAGCATATCAATGATGAATATAACATGACAATGATCGAAAGATAAAATAAAATAACACAAAAAACATCACATTTAATAGCTTCAGCATCTAAAATTTGAAATAGACGAACACCTAACTCGAAGCTGAAGTACTGCTACCCTAACCTTGATTTAACCCCATCGGAGACACGATGCTGATCGGTCCGGTGGTTGAACCTCCACTCGAACCTGAATAAACAGAAACCTTTGGTCGTCGACAAACCCCACCACTCTAATCTTCTTGGCTACGAAGCCCTCTTGCGCAACTCCTGAGGTCTAACCCCAGCAGTGCCTTGAGGCTCAGCCTTCTCTCCCTTGGTGAATATGCTCCTTGAACGAAACATGTACACCCCTAGGTCAATGCCCTTACCTCTCGTGAAACCCTATCATGGACCTCCCACACTTGCGATTTCACGGACCTTCCCCTCCCTCGTGATTTCTTTTCTTTTTTTTATTCATTTATTATTATTATTATTATATCATTATTATTATTATATCATTATTATTATTATATAAATAATTTATTTAATATACTTTATACAAGGGTTAACATTATATATATATGTATAATAAGATTATTTTCAAAACTAAATGTAATTATAATTTCTTAAAAAAACAATTTTAATATCATAATTTATAAAAATAATATTCATTTTTATTAATACACTTATTAAAAACATAAAATAAAATACTTTTTTATGAATATTCAATAAATTAAAATTAATAGCATATAATCATTAATAATGTGTTGTTTTAAAAAATAATGACATTTTTTAATATCTCAACACATAATAATTTTAATTGACATGTATAGCTTCAATATTTATATAATTCATAGTTCTAAAATTGTAATAATTTTATAAAACAATTTAATTATAACTTTATATTTAAAACTAATAATTTATAATATATATATATATATATATATATTTGTATATGTTATTTCTAAAGTAATTTAATTATTATCATACTTTTAAAAATTCATAAAATATATATATATATATATATATATATTCCTAATAGCAGATAAAAATATTTCTTTTATTTATTATATTATCTTTAAACAAAGTTTACATTATCCTAATTACATGTCATTAATTTTGTTAATTGAAATAATTATTTTAAAAAAAATAAGTTTTTAAAACGTCCAACGATCATAATGGTCAAATTAAGTCGTATTAATATCTGTTCAAGATATTCAAAAGATCAATGATCATTTCTTGCTTCAAAAGAATGGTTCTCTATATTTCTTTGACCCTTAGTATTTTTTCTATTCTTCTTATCATAATTTTTTTTATTACAACAGATCCAAGGGACATCCACTACATGTTCGACCTTCTCATTATGCTTGGTGGTTTATTTATTTTGTTGGGTCTTGCGATCAGTCTCCTTGATTATTTGTGATCTTGTATTAATGTAATTTTCCAATGTTTGAATAAAATGTTCCCTATTATATTTTTTTCATTTGAGTTAAATAACACCATTGTGCATAAAATGAAAATTACAATAACTAAAAATATTATTATTACAGTTATAATTAAGTTCGTAGAGTTACATTTTCCCTCCCTTAACCGAATTGCTCCCTTGAAATTCTATTGTACCTATACACACCCACCAGCACCAAACTTATGGCATCATCCTGGATGTACCTTCACCAGGTCCACTACTATGGATAATCTTCTGAGGACCTCAGGTTGATTCTCAGGGTAGTTTTTAGGTCCTCAATTTCTTTAGCCCAAATACATTTTGAGCAGCTAGGATCAAACTCACATAAAACACGGTTGGGTTTCTAGAGAGAGGCATGGAAAGTGTAGAGCTCAGAGATGTTGGAATGGACTTATTTCTTATATACTGGTCAAACTACTTCGTTCCTAAAAGGTTTGATATTATAGAGTCTCTCATACATACTAAATCTCATAACTTAGAACATATAGGCTTCTCGGGGGTCACCCTCCACTATAGCTTCTCAAAATTTCCCTATGGCCATATAGTTCTCAAACAAGGTGAAACATTAGAAGAGGCCTTCATGGTAATTTACTTTACACGTATAACATGAAAGTTGGGCATGCTCCATAGTGTGATAGATATAATCTAGTCCTTGGTAGAATCGAAGGACATTTGGGTTGTTTGACACTTGGTAGAGGTGTTTTCAAGATAGACTTAGGTTTGCAAAAGGCTAGTATGTTTCTATACATGACTTGACAATTATGGTCTCAAGTAGCTCAGTGGGAAGAGACAAGAGGTTAGTTGGTGAACCCTTGCACTTCATCTGAAAATTTAAGAAAGTAAACTCACTTAAGAAAACATACTTAAATTAGTATTTTCATTCTAATTTTCCAAAATTGACTAGACCATTCCTCTAATACCAACTGTAAAGACCCAGACCCCAGCTTCCTAGAGCTGGTGCCAAAATATGTTGTGTAATTTTTTTTTTTGAAAAAGAAACTAAATAATTACACAACATATTACATATACAGAGGATCTTTATTGGTCTAGATTTTGGATAATTATATATAAACATTATATTTCCAGAAAAATGAATAAAACAAACTTCAGAGCTCTGCCTCCGCATAGAAAAGTACAAAACTGATAAATCTACTATACCTGAAAAAGAAATTAAACATAGGGCGAGAATTTAAAATGATTAACAAGGGGTTTTAAAAAAAATTAATAAATTCTTAAAAAAATTACTTGAAACAAAGTACATCCTTTAAAATCATTTTCTTAAAATAAAACAGTTTTCTCATGTCATGTCGTCATCATTTCTCAAGAGTTACTAAAAACATTTTTAGGAGAAATATATGCTCAAGAATTACTATAATTATTTAAAATCTATAAATATAATGCATTATAAAAATATGCATTCACTTGAAAAAACATATATTTAATTATTCTTAATGATATATAATGGCCACACAAAAATTATCCATAACATACTAGGGGTACAAATTAAAATTTTCACATGAAATAATACTTGTTCAGATATTTGTATATAAGACAAATGTTCTTAATCATGGGTATTCTACTAGTCGAATAACCACATGAACTACCAGTTACTAGCTTCATATTGAGAGAATGTATAATGTGGGACATCATAAACACTCTTTCAAGACCTCGTGCCAAGAGGATATATAAACATTTCGTCAAGGCCTCATGTTAAGATACTAGTTTGTCTCATAAGACCTGACAATGTATTGAGGGGCTATAACAAACCCCTCCTGATACTTACTAAGTCTAATGCATTCCTTAAGGGAATTAATAATGTGGCACTTCATAATAATTATGTCAAGGTCTCGTGTGAAGACCACAAATAACCATTTTGTCAAGGTCTCGTGCCAAGACTGTAGTTTGTCTCATGAGACCTACTGATGCATCAAGAGGCTATAGCGGGCATCACTCATCACATAATAAGTCCAATTCATTCCTCATATGTCTAATAAAAATATTTATTTAAATCAAATTGTCCTATACCACTTTGGTTTATTTAAATCTTAATCATGGATTAAAATAAATTCATTGATAAATTATTGAGGTAAATATTATTTAAACAATCCAAAGTGTCTCATACCACTTTGAAAATTTTAATTCTTAATCCATATAATATCATAAATAGATTAATCCCATAGTTGAAATAATTGTATTTATTTGTAATCCATAAATAAAATGAGTAATGAAATAAATTCACATTTAATCAAAAATGTATATATAGTTTTGTCTTCTAAAAATAATATTTTACAATAAATAAATATATTTTTCACATAAAATTATAAATAAAACATTTTCATTCTTGAAGAAATTCATGTGTTTGATAATCTCAGAAAATTTATTTGAAACCATGAGCTTATTATGAATGAAATACATGTCGATTTTATGCTTGACGCATGACCATGACTGTATGCAGATGTGACATCCTTAATTTTAATAAAACATGATGACATGTCAAGTGCATTTTTTCTAAAATATAATGATAGCGTATTATAACATGTCAATAAATGTTTTATCCTTTATATATATACAAATATATATATATATATATACATATTCATGTATAAATGTGGATATCCCTTGGAAGGGTTAATATGAAATCAAATTTAAAATGTAAACTTTTATCTATATATATAAGTTTTTCATGAAAATATCTCGCGAGTTTTGACATCACCAAGACTTATGTTATTTAACTTTACATGAACCGTTAATACATTAATCATCCATGTACTCCAAAATTTCATTAATTAATTCATTTAATATAATTTATAAAAAGTTTATCTTAAGTAAATATATTTATCATACAATTTATTAATTAATTATATTCATGAGTTGATGTCATGAAAATGTAAACTCTTCACATAGAAATAGTAAATTAACATTCGCATTTATTTAATATTATTAAACAGTAATACACCACACCCAAAATTATTAGGATAGCATTTTAAGATAGTCGGTCTTCATTTTGCATAGGTGTACATCAAAGTATAATAACAATTAAATATAAAAGGGGTTTTAGTGGGATCCATCATGTTTGTAAACATGAATTAAATCCTCTTATATGTTTATAAAATTGGAATTACCTCTATATTCAAAATGAATTAGCTTAAAATTTATAAATTTGTGCACATAAAATTTGAGAACATAATACATGAAGATATATATATATATAATTACATATGTATATATTTTTAAATATGAAACTAGAAAACATAAAAATTAAATGATATTTAATGTTCAGGAAATCACATATGTTACTTATTTGATTACTATAACTTGTGCAATATAAAAATACTTACATGATTTAGAAGTATAAAATTCATAGTATAACACTCACAAATGAATACAAAATCACATGCGTACATGTATATAAATCATGTATTCAATAAAATATTAACTCGGGAATCATTAAACTTGTTTGAAATAAAGTAAATTCCCCTTAAATATATTTTATTGAATTAAAATTTGAATCAAATATTCCAATACCAATAAAATTATCAAAGAAATGAATTATTTGGAAATAAAATAGATGACCAATCTCCTATATATAAACAAAATGAAATTCAAAACTAAAATAATGTTAAGTTTTTTAATCAAAGAAACTAAAAAATGTTCACAAAAATATTTTCCCTTACACAAACATAAATTAACATTTAAAAATGATTCTTTCTTAAATATAAACACTAAAATATGTTTATCTTACACAAAATTAAGTAAAACATGACTTGTAGAATAAATACTTCCAGCAGAACACAACTTTTTTAAATTCAACTCATTACTAATTTGAAAAACGAGAACAATAATTGAAAATATAACTTTCACCATTACTAAAAAACAAATTTGATATACAAATAAATAGATAGATAATATATTTGTAATTTGAAAAAACTATATCTTGAAAAACACATGAACAACAGAATGTTCCTTACACAAACTTAAAATTAAAATCTGAAAATAATTAAAATCTGAATAAAAAAATATAAAATCTCCCTTACCTCTAAATGAACTTTGAATAGGTTTGAGTTCTAATAAATAAATGAGAAAGACAGTGTAAAAGAGACTCTTTCTAAACCCCCAATTTGAAACCAGTATTTTAGATAGGGAATGATGGATTTTATAGCTATGGCGACCTCTATGCATACAGTGGCACAAACCAACTTGAATAGCAAGCTGATTAACACGATACAAACATCCAAGAAGATACAATTCAAACCAGCACAAAACATCACAATAAAAACAATTTTTTTTAAAAAAAAGTAACAGAGTATTTAATTTGATAAAATCTCAATTAGCAGACTGAAATAAGAGGGAGTTCTGTTTACAGTCCAAAAGTAAATAATAGTTTCAAACAACAATGAACAGAAATAGGTAGCATGACAAGGATGAATAGAACGTGACAACGATCAAAAGATAAAATAAAAGAAAACAACAAACATCACATTTAATAGGTTCAAAATCTAAAATTTGAAATAGATGAATGACTAACTCGAAGGTGAAGTGTCTCTACCTTAACCTTGATTTAACCCTATCGACGACATGACGCTGATCTTATTCACCAGTGATCGATCTGATGGTCAAACCTCCACTCGAACCTGAACAACCTGAAACATTCGGTCGCAGACAAACCCCACCACTTCAATCTGCTCGGCTACAAATCCCTCATGCACGACTCCTAAGGTCAAACCCATGTAGTGCCTTGAATATCGGCCTTTTTCCCTCAGGGCTCGTTTGGTAGGGGCGAAACCGACTGAAAAGAAATGATTTGAACGGAGAGAAACTGTTTCCCACCATTTGGTGAGACAGAAGCCACCGGTAGAGATAATTAGGAGCGGAAAGGGAGATAAATATTTCTCTCTTGTGGCCAGTTTCAAATCACCCCGATTTTGGGGTGATTTGGAAGGAAACAGACCTCTGTGCCATTTTTTAAAAAATTGATTATATTATCCTCATGTGAATATTATATCATATTCAATATTTTCATGAATTAATATTTACATAAATGATAAGTTTTGTGATTATTAATAATAAAAATTAGTATTTTCATGTGAATATATATATTTTGTTAAATGTAATTTGTAAATAATTATTTTTATAACTTCAACAATATTTATAATTAATAATAAAAAACAATTATAAATAATTTTGATTATCTTGAATTAGTAGTTTATATATATATAATTTATAAACAAACTTTATAAATAATTTTGAATTAATAATTATTTTGACTTAATATTTTTGATTATCTTGAATTAATAAATTATATAAATAATTTTTATTTCTTTGAATTAATAATTTTGATTATGTGTATATTAATAATTTTGATTATGCATGTATAAATAATTTTGATTTTAAATAATTATGTGTATATAAATAATTTTGATTATGTGAATATAAATATTTTATTCAATGTAATTTATAAATAATTATACAACTAAATAAATATATGGATTGTGAAAATGATTTTTGTGAATATATGAAATCAATTTTGTTTAAACATTTTTTTTAAAAAATAAAAATTTTATTAATATATTTTTCGTAGTTTAATGTTTACTTAATTTTGGTAACATGAAAGATAATGACTGATTAAAATCAAAATTATTGTTTATATAATTTACATGATATAAAAATAAAAAAATATCATTGCTAATATATTTTTCAAAATTAAATGTCTATATAATTGACATGATATAAAAATCAAAGATACAATTTTAAATTATAATTTTTTTAGTTGGAATATTTGTCTACTGGAAAACAATATTTTTTAAAAATATTATTTGAACTCTCTTGGATTAATAATCTGGTAATAATTTCAAATTTAATTTATATATATATATATTTATTTATTTATTTATTTATATATGATTATATAAATATTTTTTAAATATATATATATATATATATGTATTTATAATTAAAATTTTATATATAAATATATTTTTAAATATATATTTAATATATTAATATATATTTATTTATATAATAATAAATTTATTTTATAAATATATATATTTATGAATGCGTATTTATATAATTATATATAAATAAATATATTTATAAATATATATATATATTTATAATTATATAAATATTTTATAAAAATATATATTTATTTGTAATAAATAAATATATATTTATTTATTTAAAAATTGAAGATACAATTTGGAATTATAATATTTTTTATTTGGAATAATCGAGTATCGGAAAACTATATTTTTTAATAATGGTTATTTTTATCATATTTCCAAAATATTTCTTTTCTTTTCTTTTAAAAAGATTCACCAAACAAGATGGAGAGAAATCTAAATCATTTCTTTTCTTTTACTAAGTTATTGATCCAAACACAAGGAGAGAAATCACAATGATTTCTTTTCCTTTCTTTTCTTTTATACACTATCAAAACATTTCTTTTCTTTTACTAAAATCATACCAAACACAGGGTCAGTGACGACACTCCCTGGATGAAACTCGCATGCCCCTATTTCCACGCCCCTACCTCCCTTGAATCCCTAGCACAGACCTCCCCCACTTTTGATTTCATGGACCTCCCCCTCCCTCATGATTTATTTTCTTTTTTATTCTTTTATTATTATTATTATTATATCATTATTATTTAATAAATAATTTATTTAATATACTTTATACAAGGTCTAACATTATATATGTATAATAATTTAATTTCAAAACTAAATGTAATTATAATTTCTTAAACAAAATAATTTTAATATCATACTTTATAAAAATAATATTCATTTTTATTAATACACTTCTTAAAAACTTCAAATAAAATACCTTTTTCTGAATATTAAATAAATTAAAATTAATAGCATATAAGTATTAATAATGTGTTGTTTTACAAAATAATGACATTTTTTAATATTTCAACAAATAATAATTTTAATTGACATGTATAACTTCAATATTTATATAATTCATAGTTCTAAAATAGTAATAATTTTATAAAACAATTTAATTATAAATTTATATTTAAAACTAATCATTTATAATATATATTTATATATATATTCATATATGTTATTTCGAAAGTAATTTTATTATTATCATACTTTTGAAAATTCATAAAACACACATATATATATATATATTCCTAATAGGAGATAAAAATATTTCTTTTATTTATTATATTATTTTCAAACAAAGTTTACATTATCCTAATTACATGTCATTAATTTTATTAATTGAAAGCATTATTTTAAATTTGTTTTATGTTTTTAAAACATCTAATGGTCATAATGGTCAAATTAAGTCATATTAATACATGTTCAAGATATTCAAAAGATCAATGATCATTTCTTGCTTCAAAAGAATGGTTCTCTATATTTCTGTGAACCTTAGTATTTTTTCTATTCAACTTATCATGATGTTTTTTATTACAACGGATCCAGGGGACTTACACTACATGTTTGATCTTCTCATTATACTTAATGGTTTATTTATATTTTTGGGCCTTACGATCAGTATCCTTGAGTAGTTGTGATGTTGTATTAATGTAATTTTATAATGTTTGAATAAAATATTCCTTATTGTCTTTTTTATTTGAGTTAAATAACACCATTGTGCATAAAATGAAAATAAAAATAACTAAAAATATTATTTTTACAATTATAATTAAGTTTCGGGTGTTATAGTTGTAGGACCCCAGGACACCCTGAGAGGGGAGGGGTGAATCAGGGTTTCAAATTTTTCTTTTAAGAACAAGGGTCTTGTCCCCACATTGGTAGGAACTAGTTAAACTTGTATGATGAATATGATCAGCAATGAAACATTCACGTGCAAAGAGATGACATAGCAATTTTTACATGGTTCACCGCTAAGGGTTACGTCCAAGGAGCATACGCCGACAAGTTGTCGGTCGTACCAAATTCCACTAATCTTCACTAGTTGTGGATTACAATGGTTCTGGAATAGTCACTTTGTCCCAGGCTCACTTCCTTTACAAAGGTTCAGGGATAGCCCACTACTTCCCCCAGAACGTTACACTCCCGTAGACTCCTCCTGGCTCACTACCCTTGGTGAAGTCACACTCAGTTTATAGATGTGAAGGTCTCTTCATCATTTCAAAATAATGCATCCTCTTTTGAATGTAGATGCTTGTTTGAAGTCCAACTTTCCCTCGTATACTAATCCCACTTTGCACCGAAGGTATCGGAGCAATCTTCCAGATTTCATGCAGCTCCAAAAGGACCGGCATACAACAACCTCACCTAGAAGGCTTCTCCAAGACCGGCACACAAGTTTCAAGAACGGCGCATAAGTCACTTGCGTGGTACAAAATCGGCGTGCAGGTGACACCAACACACTTGCGCGACTATGTCTCCTTCAACTCCAAACTTGCACGACTCTGCACCTTTAACTCCCAAATTGCCTTGGTCGCGCAGCCAACAACCAGCGCGCAGCCTCTACTTGCGCGACCCAACTACCACTTGCGCGACTCAACAACTTGCGCGATGAGAGCTCGAAAAATATCTAAGTCTTGAACTTCGTTCCCAATGAGGAGGGTTGGTCCTCTATTTATAGGCAAACTGGACCCCCTGCGCGGTGGTGCACAAGTGTCCTCACGGTGTGCAAGTCCCGGAGCGCAGCTCCAACCGCCCTAGCCTCTGTCGCGCTACTCACTTGCGCGACCACACCAATACTTGCGCGACCCTCTTCCCTTTACCATTTTATGAAGCTCTAATCTCGAAGAACAATAGCCACATGACTTTCCAACCTCCTAGGCATCGACGCGCAAGTCACTTGCACGACCAGCCCAAAACTTTTGTGGCCCTTATCCCTTTTCCATTTTTCCATGTTCTGATCTTGAAAAAAAAATATGGCGCGAAAGTTTCCTTTCCTTCAAGTACACGGCATACAAGTCTCTTTGCCAAAATAATTTTTCTCCATTTGTCGATTTTCAGGCCAAAAAATTTGGAAAACACTGGGAAACGGCACCAGCTTCAATATTGTTGTCTGCTTGAACTTTATGATCACTTTGTTGGAACACATTCTGAACTTCCACTGAGGATTGACAACAAACACAAACCAAACTCCAATTCATTCATAGAATACCATGGTTCCAACAATCTCCCCCTTTGGGTTTTTTGGAAATAAGAAAATAAATTCAATAGATCCCCATCCATATGCAAACCAAAAACGCAAGAATCAACTCATCCAACACTCTAAGTCTACGTGAGAGATGCTCGGTGTAGAAAAAAAGAGAGGAATCTTGAATTGGGTTCTAGTGTTTTGGAATTCTCAATGATGCCCAAGAAGCATTACATGCCAGAACATGCCTGAATTTATTCCTTTCTCCCCCATTGACAATAAACCCAAAGACCAATAATTTGTTCACTGTTCATCTCAAACCATACTCCCCCTAGATAGTATCTCCCCTATAAACCTGCATCACATCCATAAACAGATAAAAAAAATTATCATAAACACGGAGAGGGGTATAGCGTAACCTCCTTATGCACTGGGAGGTGGCTGAACACCAAGGTTAAACTGATGCTTCTCAAACACAGCTGCTGACAGTGGCTTGGTCAGGATATCAGCCACTTGCTCATCAGTTCCCACATGATCCATTACAATCACCCCTTGATCAACTTTCTCTTTGATAAAGTGATACCTGATTTCAATATGTTTTGTACGAGAATGATGAACAGGATTCTTCGTGAGATCAATTGCGCTCTTGTTATCACAGTAAATTACCATTGGTTACTTCACCTTATCACCAATATCCATTAGTTGTTGCTTCATCCATAGTAGTTGAGTACATACCTTTGTGGCAGATATATACTCAGCTTCAGCAGTACTAAGAGAAGTACTTTTTTGTTTCTTTCTCAACCAGCCAACACTTTTCTGCCCAATATAGAAGGCTCCACCATTGGTGGACTTTCTGTCTACTACATCACCAGCCCAGTCAACATCAGAAAACGCTGATAATTCACTGTCCCTGCCTGCAGCAAAATATAACCCAAATTTATGTGTACCTTGAATGTACCTCATGATTATTTTTACTGCTGCCATATGTTCCTCCTTTGGATTACTCTGAAATCAGGCCGCAAGACATGTGGCAAAGACTATATCTGGCTATGTCGCTATCAGGTACAGTAGGTTCCCAATGATCCTCCTGTATATGGTGGGATCTATAGAGGTCCCATCTTCATGTTTTCCAAGTTTAGTTCCAACTGCAATCGGAGTTGACATTGGTTTGGAGTCTTGTATATTAAACTTCTTCAGTAGCTCTCTTGCATATTTTTCTTGAGAAATGAAAGTCTAATCCTTCTTTTGAATCACCTGTAGTCCCAAGAAATATGTGAGCTCTCCAATAATAGACATTTCAAATTCTGATTTCATGTTATTGGAAAATTCATCCACATATTTCTGTCTTCTGCCACCAAATATGATATCATCAACATAGACAAGAACCATGAATTGATCTTCTGGAGAATTTTTCACATATAGATTGTGATCTACTCCTCCTATTTTGAATTCCAGCTTCTTGAGATAAGAGTCCAGCCGGGAGTACCATGCCCATGGTGCCTGCTTCAAACCATATAGAGTTTTCTTCAGTTTGTAGACCTTTGTCTCATCAGTACCAAGAACAAAACCCACTGGTTGTTCAATGTAGACTTCTTCTTTGAGTACACCATTCAAGAATGCAGTCTTGACATCCATTTGATACACTTTATATCCTCTTTGGAGTGCCATAGCAAGGAAAATCCTGATTGAATCCAGTATTTCCACTGGAGCAAAGGTTTCTTCAACATATACACCTTCAATCTGGGAATATCCCTTACATACCAGTCGATCCTTATTTCTAATAACACTTCCATGCTCATCAAACATGTTCTTGAAGATCCATTTTGTACCAATCACATTGTGACCTCCGGGTCTCTGGACAAGATCTCATGTCTGATTATTATCAATCTGATCTAACTCTTCATTCATGGCTTTCACCCATGATTCATCCTTTGCAGATTCTTAGAATGAGGATGGCTCCACAACTAACAGAAATGAAGACTGCGTGTTATTCCTCATCCTCCTTGTTTGTGTGGGTGCACTCCTATCCCCAATTATGTTAGATAGATCAATCTCAGCTCTATGATTTCTCCTGTGTGGTTCAGTTGCATTCTCTCCAGCCACAGTCTCTTCTTCAGATTCTTCTTCTGATTCAACATCATGATGTGACTGCTGAGTGTTTTATACAGCTTCCTCTATTTCTATAGTTGTATTTTCTCCACATTCAATTTCTTCTTCACTTTCTATCACATCATCATATGATGTCCTTGAAGTATTTGTGGTTTTCTCTTCAATTATCTTAACATCACTGCTTACTACAATCTTTCCTAATCACTTGTTGAAAAACTTGTAGGCTTTGCTGTTCATTGATACCCAAGAAAAATTCCTTCATCAACATTGTCACCAAACTTCCCTTGATTTCCTTCTTTGTTCCGGATGAAACATTTGCTTCCAAAAACATGAAATTATTTCAATGAAGGCTTCCTTCCATGCCACAATTCATATGGTGTCTTGTTTCTCCCATATAAATCCTTGTTCAATTATGAATGTGTACTGTAGCTTCAACCGCTTCCTTCCAATAATGGTGATAGATTTCGCTCTCAATCAGCATAGTCCTGGCCATATTGTTTACCTGTCGATTTCTGAGCTCAACAACTCCATTTTGTTGTGGAGTTCTCACGGCAGCTACCTCATGTTGTATCCCATGCTTCTCCAGGTAGTTTTCAAATTCAATGGACATGTATTCCCCTCCATTATATGATCGCAACACTTTGATTGATCTTCTAGTATCATTCTCGGCGATTCGATGATACGTCTTCATACAGTCAAGCACTTGTCGTTTCCTATGTATAACCATTACACATGCCATTCTGCTGTAATCATCTATGAAAAGGGCAAAGTACCTTTCTCCATGTGTTCCAGCAACATTTATCGGGCCACAAACATTTGTATGAATGAGATCAAGAATATGTGATTCCCTTTTCTTCTTTGGCTGATATGAACTACAGACCAGCTTCCCATGAATGCAAGCATCACTAGATTTTTCCCGTTCACGTTTCAGAATGGGGATATCCATGACTATCTTCATCTTAGATATCTTTTCCATGTCTTTTTGGTTAATGTACCCCAGCCTTCGATGCCACAAATTGTTTTCTTCTTCAACAGAAAAGTATCAGGAGTTCACTTTGCTATCAACCTGATATAAGTTTCCATCTATTCTACATCCTTTCATAAGAGAATTCCCTGTTTTTCCCTTTATAGTGCAGCCTTTTTGATTGAAAGTTACTATGAGCCCTGATTCACAGAGTTGACTTACACTAAGGAGATTGTGACATAGACCGTCCACATAAAGAACATCAGTCTTCTTTAGCTCTCCATTGGCGAGAGAAGTATCCCCACTACCTTTAATCTTAAATGCACCATCATTACCAAACCTCACTGTTCCATCAACTTTATTTTTAATGTTATTCAAAAGATCAACATTTCCCATCATATGGGAAGAGCATCCACTATCAAGAATCCAGGTGTTGCTACTCTTTGTAGCTTTGAGGGCTACTTCTGTAAGATTGGATTTCTCGATCTTCTTTTTTTCTTTCCATGAGATATTGTATTGAGTATTGGATATTGATGGCCTTCTAATACTTTCCTCCACATATTTTGATTCTTCATACCCATAATCTTCTTTAAGAGGATAGAAACTGTTTGTGAGTACAACACCATCAGGAGGGTGAAAACTGGACAGTCTCTGAGAGTTGCATGAATTTCTCTTGTCGAACCTCTGCCTGCAAAACATAGCTTTATGTCCAAAGTTAGATCAATGAAAACAGTAACCATAGAATCTATTTCTTCTCTAAGATGGAGGATATGAAATCAGTCTCCTTTGTTGAATTCCCAGATATTCTCCATTCAAGTAGCTCCTTACCTCTTCACAATATGATATGGTATGCCCCAGATAGCAACAAAACTGGCACTTCATAAGAGGAAATGTCTTATCACTTGAATTTCTCCTCATACTTTCTTCCTTGGGAGAATAGTTGGACTACCTATAATTTTTGAATGTCTGGGGATAATTTTTAGTTCTTCTTTTAGTTTGGATTGAGGGTTTCTTTTTCTGCACTTCAGGAAATATTTCAACATGTCCAACTTTCATATTGTCTTTATTTTGGCTCTCTTTACTTCCAGCAGTTGATGTCTCAGCTTCACAGCCAATTCCACTCTTTCTCATGCAAGCGGGTATTTGATCACTCAAGATTTTTCCAACCCCATATGAACCACTCTTGGCTATTTATAGTAATTCTGTATCTGAGAATCTTCCAAACTATATTTTCTTCCTTGATTCTTTTGTAATTGATTCAGTCTCAAGTTTACTCCTAAGAGTAACAACTTCCTCCTCAAGACCCTCAACAGTCTTGGATTTTCCTTCTATTCTGGAGGTGAGGCCATTGATGACCTTTGCTTGTTCTTCAATTTTAAGCTTCAATTCTACAATGTTGTCTGTGATTTCAAGGATTGAATATTGAACTCTCACTAGTTATTCTAGTCGTTCAATTTCAGCTTCAAGATCATCCAAATATTCTGATGATTCTTTCACCATTCCCTTCCAATTACTACATCTCTTGCATTTTTTCTCAAGCTTTGAAAAGGAATCCTTGATTTTAAACTTGGGATCACAATTATGAGTCACATGATTGTCTCTATCTTTATCGATAGAGGATTATAACTTTTCAATGGTATCCATAATGGAAGCATGGTTTCCAGTTTTAAATTCAGGTTCTTCTTCTTTACACAAATCAATATCATCCTCTTCCTCTTCACAGAAAAAACTCTTATTCTGTATCTTCTTTCCAGATTTGAAGTCTCCCTTTTTTAAAAACCTTTTTTTGAGGCTTCTCTATGTCTTCTGCTTCACTTTCTTTATTATTGAACTTTCTTTGGCACTAAGAGGCAATGTGCCCAACTCTTCCACAACGAAAGCATTCTAGAGGTAACTTAAAATTAAATTTACCTTTTCCCTTCTTCAGCTTCTTGGAAATAAGAGAAAGAATTTATTTTTCCTCATTATCTTCATCACCACTGTCTTCTAAAATTTTCATTTTGTCCATGGCTTTGAATTCCATTTCCTTTCTAACACGAGTCATAGCATCTTCAGGTTTGACTCTCATCTCATATTCCACCAGACTACTTAGCAGATCATCCATAGAAAGTTTAGAGAGATCTATTTCTTCAAGGGCTGATACATTTGCATTGTACAAAGGAGGAAGTCTTCGCAATATTTTCTTTACGATATCAATGTCTTTGATTTCCTCTCCAAGCCCTCAAATTGCCCCCACTACTTCAGTGATCCGATTGAAGAATGAATCTGCATTCTCATCAGGATGCATCTTTAGATCATCAAACCTGTTGTGCAGGACTTAAAGTTTTGCCTCTTTCACTTTGTTGTATCCTTCATAGATATTTTCAAGTTTATCCCATATAGACTTTGTTGAGGTGAAACTCATCACCTTTAGATAAATTTGATTAGAAAGAGCTGTTGTGATAGCATTTTGAGCTTTATCATCTGCATCAAGAACTTTTCTGTATGTATCAGTCATAGCCAGACCTGTTGGATCGGTAACATGTATTCCTTGCACAGTAGTAAAGAGGACTTCCATTCCTAGAGATCTTAAATGAGATCTCATTCTATTCTTCCAGATCTGTAAATTACTTCCATTGAAGAGAGGTCCTCCCCTGGCATTGACTACATTCTCCATGACGACAAAGGACAGATTCAAGACCAGCAACCTTTACACTCTGATACCACTTGTAGGACCCCGGGACACCCAGAGAGGGGAGGGGTGAATCAGGGTGTCAAATTTTTCTTTTAAGAACAAGGATCTTGTTCTCATGTTGGTAGGAACTTGTTAAACCTGTATGATGAATATGATCAGCAATGAAACATTCACATGCAAAGAGATGACCCGACAATTTTTACTTAGTTCACCGCTAAGGGCTACGTCCAAGAAGCATACGCCGACAAGTTTTCGGTCGTACCAAATTCTACTAATATTCACTAGTTGTGGATTACAATGGTTTGGAAATAGTCACTCTGTCTGTAGAGACCAGAAGCTTGACGTACATGGACATTACATTACTTTTGTGGAATACTTAGTACATAACAAAAACACACACACAAGGACCGTAATAGTTTAGTGTCTTTGGAAACTCGGAATATAATCTTCTAATCGTGGTGAAAGATCTTCAACATCTCCCATAAAGATCTTCCTTTTTTTTCTTACCTAAAACCTTTCTTTATATCCTGGGGAAAATAAAACATAAAAGGGAGAGCTCAAATGCTCAGTAAGGGTAAACAAAAGAAATATCAATCACATCATATTCATAAGGACACAACATTTTGGAAATCTTAACCTACAAAAGAGATCATAATATCATAACATGGGATAAATCATAGTAGTGAAATGTAATCCCAATAATCATAACTTAAAACATGAAACTTTGTGACATACACACATAATCATAGAGAATCATTTCTTATTAGTCAAGACTCATTTCCAAGACTATCTTAGTGGACAAAGTCCATTTCTGAACTGAGTTCACTCCTCGTTTCAGTCCTGTTTCACTGAACCGGTTTAACCTGCCGTTCCAGCCATGTCTATCTCATGAGATATAAAATCTTTACCCAATGCATTGGAGTGAGATATAGGTCCCACCCATCTCATAATGATACCATTCTTATGTGTGCCAAAAAATCATAAACCATACATCATAGCATAACCCATGTAATAAAAATGGGATTCTTAAACATCGTGACATCATAAAAAAATTCATATAAGATAAAGGAATTCATAAAAATAATTCCATTACAACATAATCAAATCAATGTAATAATAGGGATAAAAACAGAACCCTTTATTATCTTATATGGAAAATAATTTTGATAAAACACTTGAACTCCATTCTTGAGAAAAATATCATTTCTACGTCAAAGACACTTTTCCTTTCTTAACATGTCATTCAATTTTAAACTAAAAGAAGTTGATTAAAAATAAACTTGAAAACTCTTCTTGGAAATAATTTTTTAAAAATCCATTCATGCCATATAAGTTAAAAAAACATTCTTTTCGTACTTTTATTGGAAAAGTCAAAAAGTACCTCGTACGAAAAATGACAAAAGATTCCTTTGATATCTTTTACTAAAAACTCACCGAAGGGTAAAATTGGATTTAAAAAACTGTATAAGGATATCAATATTACATATTTAAGAAACATGGATGTGTATGATAAATATTCCCCAGTAAATTCTGAAGTATAAACAATCTCGGATAAAAATTGAGATTGCGAGATTGTCTCTTACCTTAGGTCTGATTTGCTTCTTAAGTGTCCGAACCTCCTGTATAATGATTTAAATAATGTCATTGACTTATTCCAGAATCATACTCATTTTTTTGATATCATATATGGTTCACTTATGACTTTATATTACCCGTTCTTTTGTAAATTCCATGTTAAAGAGTGTTTTGGGTAAAATCTTTTCATTTGTCATCCGTGTTTTGACTTGTAATTATTCATATGATTACTTAGATCATGATTACTTAATTCCAGAATATAAAACATGATTTATATATAATATATATTCATAATATACATATATATAATAGATGGAAAGAAATACACCGTTCATGGAGACGGTAGGCCGTACGTACGCATGAACGCTGTTTTCGTTTCCTTATTGAATTGAATGGAATTAAGTAGATGACATACATATATATACACATAAATCCAGTATCATTATTATGTCATATATTTCATGATTACTTATTATATATACTTTATAATCATTCATGAATGGTTATCATGGAGAGTGAATCTCATCGCGTCGTGGAGACGGTATTCCGTACGTACGCACGAGCGATGATATCGTTCTCATGATCGTGGAATTGTATTTGAGTGTATGTATACTATTTCAGAATAAATATCACTTTACAATAATCATATATAGTTATTATTTACACCATTATACCCATCCAAGTAAGGTGGTGGTGGAAAATAGATTACACCACGGCGTGGAGACGGTATTCCGTACGTACGCACGCGCGGGGATTTCGTTTTCCATAGGATGGATAGATGGTGAAATAGGATTATTTCATACTTATAATAAAATATCAGTATATGAGTGATACTAATGTTATTACTTCATAATGAAACAACCTAAGAAGAAGAAGTGGAAGAAGAAATAAAGTTGAAAGAATCGGTAACGGACATTACCTCTTCTTTGAAGCGCCTCTTTGAGACCTCCTTTTAGGGCACTAAAATTGGTCTTTGAAGAATACCAAGACCTCTAGGATGTCTCTAGGGAAGTGGAGAGGAGAAAGTGTCAGGGTTTGGCCGAGATTTAAGGCTCAAAGTGGTGTGAGGAAGAGGGGGAGGAGGTGCCCTTTTATAAGGGAGGAGAGGGGCTCCTTTGGAAAAACTAAAAATATTATTTTATTATAAAGCCAAATTCGGTTTTAAATAGCTCCAAATTGATTTATTTCAAAGATAAGGTGGGGATGGGTCGAAATCCTCTCATCCAAAAGAATTTATACAAGTTTAGGTTCCTATTTTAACCTTATCATTTATATTTAACTTTAAGTTAGATAATTTTACTTTTACCGTGTCTTTTTGTGTTCTTACACTATAAGGTTAATAAACTTACTATAACAAGACAAACGAACCCCAAGTTGTTTATTATTAATATATATAACCTTATATAAGTCATTTGGCCGAATATTAGATTTTTAGGAATAAAATATCAATTAATAATATAATATATTTTTTAAAAACTATTTTATGTTAATTTTGACACTATTTGGTAATTGATTTTTGTGAAAATAATAACAGAATGATTAGTTAGAACCAAGTTAATTAAATCAATAATAACATATCATATTAACCTATAAAATAATTTTAATTCATAAAAAGTCTCAAATTACATTTATTTGGGTATTTATAACATCAATTATGTCAATATTTCATTAATAAAATAATTACTGCATCATCTTTGTGTCATAAATAAATTAAATTATTTAAAGTATAAAAATTACAAATAAAATACCATTATGTAGGAAATCTTTTTATATTTCTAATGAATATTTATAGTTGAATTTATCTTATGTATAACCCTATATTAAAAATTATTTACTTATTAAACTTTGATTTTAACTATTTTAACCCTTCTTTAAATAAATTAATAATAAATGTCCTAATCTAATCCAAGTGGGCCTAATGTAGAGACCCGAAGCTTATCGTACATGGACGTTACATTACTTTTGCGGAATACTTAGTACATTACAAAAACACACACACAAGGATCGTAATAGTTTAGTGTCTTTGGAAACTCGGAACGTAATCTTCTAATCGTGGTGAAAGATCTTCAATATCTCCCATAAAGATCTTCCTTTTTTTTATACCTAAAACCTTTCTTTATATCCTGGGGAAAAGAAAACATAAAAGGGTGATCTCAAATGCTCAGCAAGGGCAAATAAAGGAAATAAAAATCATATCATATCTTTATGAAAATCAAAACCTGCAAAAGAGATCATAATATCTTAACATGGAATAAATCATAGAAGTGAAAATGAGATCACCATAATCATAACATAAAACTTGAAACTTTGTGGCATGCACACATAATCATGGAAAATCATTTCTTGTTAGTCATGACTCATTGCCAAGACTATCTTAGTGGACAAAGTCCCTTTCTGAACCGAGTTCACTCCTCGTTTCAGTCCTGTATCACTGAACCGAAATAACCTTCCGTTCCAGCCATGTCTATCTCATGAGATATAAAGTCTTTACCCAATGCATTGGAGGGAGATATAGGTCCCACCCATCTTATAATGAATCCTTTCTTATGTGTGCCACATAATCATAAAACATACATCATCGCATAACACATGTAACAAAAATGGGATTCTTGAAACATCATGACATCATAAATCAATTCATATAAGATAAAGGAATTCATAAACATAATTCCATCACAACATAGTCAAATCAATGTAAAAATATGGATAGAAACATAACCATTTATTATCTTATATGGAAAATAATTTTGATAAAACACTTGAATTGAATTCTTGAGGAAAATATCCTTTCTTCTTCAAAATCAATTTCTTTTCACAAAACATCATGCAATTTTAAAAGAAAGAGATTTTATTGAAAATAGTCATGAAATATTTTAGAGGAAGCTTCATGAAAATAAGTCTTTATAAAACAGTATAAATCCGTTCATTCCGTATAAGTTAAAAAAACATTCTTCGTACTTTTGTCGGAAAAGTCAAAAAGTACCTCGTACGAAAAACGAAAAAAGATTCCTTTCATATCCTTTACTAAAAACTCATAGAAGGGTAAAATTGGATTTAAACAATTGTAGGTGGATGGAAATAATATTACATATTGAGGGAACATGGATGTGGATGATAAAATACACCCCAGTAAATACTTACGAATAAACAATCTCGGATAAAAATGAGATTGTGATATTTCCCTTACCTTATGTCCGACTTGCTTTGTAAGTGTCCAAACCTCCTGTATAATGATTTAAATCATGTTATTGACTTATTACAGAATCATATTCATTGTTATGATATCATATATGGTTCACTTATGACATTATATTACCCGTTCTTTTGTAAATTCCATGTTAAAGAAGCGTTTTGGGTAAAATCGTTTCATTTATCTTAGGTGTTTTGACTTGTTGTTCTTGACATCACTATTACTTATATCATGATTTACTTACTTCCAGAATATAAAATATGATTTATATATCATATATATTCAGTATATATATATATATAATAGGTAGATAAATAAAATGAAAAACACCGTTCATGGAGACGGTAGTCCGTACGTACGCATGAACGCTGTTTTCCTTTCCTTATTGTCTTGAAATGGAAGTAAGTAGATGACATACATATGTATATATATACATAAATCCAGTAGCTTTATAATGTCATATATTTCATTATTATTTCTTATATATACATTATAATCATTCTTAAATGGTTAACATGGAGAATGAATCTCATCGCGTCGTGGAGACGGTAGTCCGTACGTACGCACGAGCGATGATATCATTTCTATAAATATTGAATTGAATTGGAGTGGATTATACAATATATCAGAATCAATATGATGTTGTAATAACTATGTATAGTTATTCTTTACACCATTATACCCATCCATGTAAGGTGGTGGTGGAAAATAGATTACACCACGGCGTGGAGACGGTATTCCGTACGTACGCACGCGCAGTGATTTCTTTTTCCGTAGGATGGATAGATGGTGAAATAGGTTTGTTTCATACTTATAATAACATATCAGTATATGAGTGATACTGATGTTATTACTTCATAATGAAACAACCTAAGAAGAAGAAGTGGAAGAAGAAATAAAGATGAAAGAATTGGTAACGGTAATTACCTCTTCTTTGAAGCGCCTTTTGGAGACCTCCTCTTAGGGAACTAAAATTGGTCTTTGAGGAAGACCAGAACCTCTAGGATGTTGCTAGGGAAGTGGAGAAGAGATTTTGGCAGGGGTTGGCCGAGCTTGAGTGCTCAAATTGGTGTGAGGAGGAGGGGGAGGAGGTGTCCTTTTATAGGGGAGGAGAGGGGCACCTTAGGAATTCTTAAAAATATTATTTTATATTAAAGTCAAAATCGGTTTATAATGGTTCCAAAGGGTCTTATTTCGAAGCTAAGGTTGGGATGGGTCGAAATCCTATCAACCAATAGGATTTAGACAAGTTTAGGGTATTATTTTAACCTTATCAATTAGATTTAACTCTAAGTTAAATAATTTAACTTTTACCATGTCTTTTTGTTTTCTTTCACTATATGGTTAATAAACTTACTATAACATGCCAAACGAACCCCAAATTGTATATTATTAATAAATATATCCTTATCTAAGTCATTTGGCCGAACCTTAGATTTTTAGGAATAAAATAACAATTAATAATATAATATTTGATTTAAAAACTATTTTGTGTCAATTTTGACACTATTTGATATATGATTTTTGTGAAAGTCATAAAAGAATTATATGTTCGAACCAAGTTGATTAAATCAACATTAATATATCATAGTAACCTAGAAAATTAGTGGAATTCATAAAAAGTCTTAAATTACATTTATTTTGGTATTTATATTATCAATTATGTCAATATTTCATTAATAAGATTACTTACTGCATCATCTTTGTGTCATAAATAAATTAAATTATTTGATATCTAAAAATTACAAATAAAATACCATAATGTAGGAAATCTTTTTAGCTTTCTAATGAATATTTACAATCGAATTTATCTTATGTATAACCCCATATTATAAATGATTTACTTATTAAACTTTGATTTTAACTATTTTAACCCTTCTTTAAATAAATTAATAATAAATGTACTAATCTAATCCAAGTGGGCCTAAATGGTCATATTTTATTCCTAAGATTGTTTTTGGTCGAATTAAACTTGTCCAATAGAATTAGGACATGTGTTAGGGTAATATTGATATCATATTTACCCTTAGTTACCCTATTTACTATTAACCGCGGTAAAAAAAGTAAAAAGTTACTATTCACCAAAAAATTATTTTCATCTCATTGAACCACATTTTAGTCCTTGATATTAACCGTGTCTCTCGGATTTTCGAAATTCCATTCACAGAAGCGGTAAAATTAAGTTTTATGCAAAATTCAGTTTTTAACCTACCACTTAGTAGTTTCACTATTCATCAAAAATTGATGTTTTTCAGAACAATGCCAAAATTTCATCCTAAGCTATATTTCATATTCCGAATTCAAAAATGAAGTCTATTTTACCAAATTCATAACACAAAAGTTGCATTAATTAATTTTATAATTAAATCCCGCTGTTAAAACAAATAGCGTGTTTTTAAGAAACAATATCTATCAAAAGATTGACACTTGATTATGTCTGGTTTAAATGTGAAATTACAACCAATGACCAACATTGTATTAAATTGTAAAAATATATTCTAAATATACTTTAAAACCACTAAAATTAATAATTTATCACTATTAATAATTTCGATTAAAAAAGTTGTTTTTAATTAAAATTTAGTAATTTTCACTATTCATCAGAATATGAAAGTTATCCGAAATGTACCAAAATTTCACCTTAGGCTAAATTCGATACTCCGAATCCAAAAATGAAATCCATTTTGAAAAATAAAATTTACAAAATTTCAAAAAGTGGTTATTACTATTCATAACGGCTAGTTTTAATAGCATATCATTGTTTCGTGAAACTCAGGATTACGTACCACACACGCTATCGAGGAAGGTTGCGATTGCGTGTAATGCAAGGCAAGTCAAGGATGCGTGTTGTGCAAGCTCCTTTTGGTGTAGCGTATAACAAAAGACATAAAAAGAATATTTTTCATAAAATCTCGGGCTGTTACATTCTACCCCCCTTAAAATGAATTTCGCCCTCGAAATTCGTCGGGGTTATAAATGGTTTACTATTCGAAAGTTTCATTAATTGAAACCCACATCGTAAAAAGGAATATCAAAACTAATCTTTAAAAACAAAAGTATGAAACGTAACGGTTACCCAAATAAACAAATCATTGGGTTTCCACATAGGTGAAAATATGGATATGGAAGAGAAATCTAACCATCATGTTCTGATGGAGAGTGGTAGAGAACATGGCTATGGAAAAGCCAATAATCACAAATCCATAGATTTGTGATGATATAAGGTACCATCTGATTCATCAGGTATAAGATCACTAGGACAACATTTTTGGTTTTCAAGATCATTTCCCTAAAGTTGAAAATTTGATTTAGAATAAATACTTACTTTATTTTGGTACAATCTCACTTTTGTTCGTGCCTTGAACAATTTCTACTTCATCTCTTAAATAAATGAAGTTGAATTTGTTATTCGTGAAGTGTTAGCAGATCATGTGATAGAATGACGAGTCATTCCATCTGTCTCAAACAAAAGGTTAGTAAAAATTATATACATAAGTCGATCTATAGTGAGATTAATCACATATGGTTTCTAAAATGGACTTATACTTCATATATCAAACTGCTTAATATAATAAAACTAGTTTCTACTAAACAGGGACTTCCTGTAGGTCAGTGGTAGGCGATAAAGGCCAGTCGCACTTCGGTTGTGGGTTCGATTTCCACAGCCTTGTCCGAAGCGATGGGTTGTCGCCCGTCCTGCAGGTTGTCCTTTTTATAAAACTATATTACTATAACATCCCATCAATAATATCGAAAAAACTTCTATCCTTAAACAATACTAACTTATGTCCAACATAATTCATTCCAATCATTAGGCTCATAATACTGTAGTCCATTCTCATAACATAGTGAAAACGATTACCAGAGATTTAATACCATCGTTGATCCCCATATATCATAAGATATATCTTGTTGGTCACATTCAAAGGCCTTAATCTTGTACTCTCTTGAATACCCATTGAACCTTAGTGAAAACTTGAATGCAGTTAAAAGTTAACACTTTTCACATACCGAAATCCTCAAAATTCTATATACTCAAACCATGATATCACTTAGTCCTTATATCAATCATGAGCTCATGAATACTGTCAAACATTTCATTTTCCCCTTATCCCTTCATTATGCGCATATCATCTTCATTCCAAAAATATCTGAATAACCTTTCATGGATACTGGTAACATTAATCAGACAACAATGTTACAATCCTTACATGTCTCTTTATTCCATAGTACCATGAGATTACTTATACAACATTACACATGATAAACATGTAATCATTCCACTACATTCTTAAACCATTGACCGAGCTTCAACAATTCTTTCATCTCACATACCATTGGTAGTCTCTTCATCATCATCCACATAAATACTACCCATATGACCATACTGATTCTCTTCATGAGTCTTTCCCTTAGGGCATTTGTTTGCATAATGCCCATACATTCCACATTTAAAACACTTAATCATTTTTGATGTCGTAGCAATACCATTATCCTCATCCCTGGTATTAACTGAACCTTTTCCTTTTCACTTACTGGCTTTGTGTCCTTCTTTTCCACACCCAAAGCATCTTCCAGTTCCTTTGAAACATTCTCCTTGATGCCTCTTCCCACATGATTTACATAGGGGAAATTGAACTTTCTTTCCTCTATGATCATCATGAAACTCCATCTTTCTCTTATTAGCCGAGTCAGGAAACTTACCAAATTTTACTTTATTGATCATATTATGAGATTGCTGATTCGGCATAATAATGATGTTTGGACATCCAAATCCCATTTCATTTGGTTGCTCATGAAGAATATCATTCCATTGTCCATCATTTCCTCCATTATCGTGAATCACCTTGTTTCCAGCCATTTTCTAAAACCCAAAAAGAATAGCGTGAGAGGCAAAAATCATGCTAGGGAAAACAACATAATAAAGGGGGAGTACCTTGAACATCTAACATCTTAGGTTTAATTCTATGATCGTTAGCGTAGTTCTAGTACTATAACCTATACGTATACTTAACCTTAGGGACATCCCTAGACATACCTTAGAAATACCTCTAGGGATATCACTAACGTTTTCGCATCCTAGTTTCCAAAGGTTGACTAAACCTTTCCTCTAATACCAACTGTAGAGACCCGAAGCTTATCGTACATGGACGTTACATTACTTTTGCGGAATACTTAGTACATTACAAAAACACACACACAAGGATCGTAATAGTTTAGTGTCTTTGGAAACTCGGAACGTAATCTTCTAATCGTGGTGAAAGATCTTCAATATCTCCCATAAAGATCTTCCTTTTTTTTATACCTAAAACCTTTCTTTATATCCTGGGGAAAAGAAAACATAAAAGGGTGAGCTCAAATGCTCAGCAAGGGCAAATAAAGGAAATAAAAATCATATCATATCTTTATGAAAATCAAAACCTGCAAAAGAGATCATAATATCTTAACATGGAATAAATCATAGAAGTGAAAATGAGATCACCATAATCATAACATAAAACTTGAAACTTTGTGGCATGCACACATAATCATGGAAAATCATTTCTTGTTAGTCATGACTCATTGCCAAGACTATCTTAGTGGACAAAGTCCCTTTCTGAACCGAGTTCACTCCTCGTTTCAGTCCTGTATCACTGAACCGAAATAACCTTCCGTTCCAGCCATGTCTATCTCATGAGATATAAAGTCTTTACCCAATGCATTGGAGGGAGATATAGGTCCCACCCATCTTATAATGAATCCTTTCTTATGTGTGCCACATAATCATAAAACATACATCATCGCATAACACATGTAACAAAAATGGGATTCTTGAAACATCATGACATCATAAATCAATTCATATAAGATAAAGGAATTCATAAACATAATTCCATCACAACATAGTCAAATCAATGTAAAAATATGGATAGAAACAGAACCCTTTATTATCTTATATGGAAAATAATTTTGATAAAACACTTGAATTGAATTCTTGAGGAAAATATCCTTTCTTCTTCAAAATCAATTTCTTTTCACAAAACATCATGCAATTTTAAAAGAAAGAGATTTTATTGAAAATAGTCATGAAATATTTTAGAGGAAGCTTCATGAAAATAAGTCTTTATAAAACAGTATAAATCCGTTCGTGCCGTATAAGTTAAAAAAAACATTCTTCGTACTTTTGTCGGAAAAGTCAAAAAGTACCTCGTACGAAAAACGAAAAAAGATTCCTTTCATATCCTTTACTAAAAACTCATAGAAGGGTAAAATTGGATTTAAACAATTGTAGGTGGATGGAAATAATATTACATATTGAGGGAACATGGATGTGGATGATAAAATACACCCCAGTAAATACTTACGAATAAACAATCTCGGATAAAAATGAGATTGTGATATTTCCCTTACCTTATGTCCGACTTGCTTTGTAAGTGTCCAAACCTCCTGTATAATGATTTAAATCATGTTATTGACTTATTCCAGAATCATATTCATTTTTATGATATCATATATGGTTCACTTATGACATTATATTACCCGTTCTTTTGTAAATTCCATGTTAAAGAAGCGTTTTGGGTAAAATCGTTTCATTTATCTTAGGTGTTTTGACTTGTTGTTCTTGACATCACTATTACTTATATCATGATTTACTTACTTCCAGAATATAAAATATGATTTATATATCATATATATTCAGTATATATATATATATAATAGGTAGATAAATAAAATGAAAAACACCGTTCATGGAGACGGTAGTCCGTACGTACGAATGAACGCTGTTTTCCTTTCCTTATTGTCTTGAAATGGAAGTAAGTAGATGACATACATATGTATATATATACATAAATCCAGTAGCTTTATAATGTCATATATTTCATTATTATTTCTTATATATACATTATAATCATTCTTAAATGGTTAACATGGAGAATGAATCTCATCGCGTCGTGGAGACGGTAGTCCGTACGTACGCACGAGCGATGATATCATTTCTATAAATATTGAATTGAATTGGAGTGGATTATACAATATATCAGAATCAATATGATGTTGTAATAACTATGTATAGTTATTCTTTACACCATTATACCCATCCATGTAAGGTGGTGGTGGAAAATAGATTACACCACGGCGTGGAGACGGTATTCCGTACGTACGCACGCGCAGTGATTTCTTTTTCCGTATGGTGGATAGATGGTGAAATAGGTTTGTTTCATACTTATAATAACATATCAGTATATGAGTGATACTGATGTTATTACTTCATAATGAAACAACCTAATAAGAAGAAGTGGAAGAAGAAATAAAGATGAAAGAATTGGTAACGGTAATTACCTCTTCTTTGAAGCGCCTTTTGGAGACCTCCTCTTAGGGAACTAAAATTGGTCTTTGAGGAAGACCAGAACCTCTAGGATGTTGCTAGGGAAGTGGAGAAGAGATTTTGGCAGGGGTTGGCCGAGCTTGAGTGCTCAAATTGGTGTGAGGAGGAGGGGGAGGAGGTGTCCTTTTATAGGGGAGGAGAGGGGCACCTTAGGAATTCTTAAAAATATTATTTTATATTAAAGTCAAAATCGGTTTATAATGGTTCCAAAGGGTATTATTTCGAAGCTAAGGTGGGTATGGGTCGAAATCCTATCAACCAATAGGATTTAGACAAGTTTAGGGTATTATTTTAACCTTATCAATTAGATTTAACTCTAAGTTAAATAATTTAACTTTTACCATGTCTTTTTGTTTTCTTTCACTATATGGTTAATAAACTTACTATAACATGCCAAACGAACCCCAAATTGTATATTATTAATAAATATATCCTTATATAAGTCATTTGGCCGAACCTTAGATTTTTAGGAATAAAATAACAATTAATAATATAATATTTTATTTAAAAACTATTTTGTGTCAATTTTGACACTATTTGATATATGATTTTTGTGAAAGTCATAAAAGAATTATATGTTCGAACCAAGTTGATTAAATCAACATTAATATATCATAGTAACCTAGAAAATTAGTGGAATTCATAAAAAGTCTTAAATTACATTTATTTTGGTATTTATATTATCAATTATGTCAATATTTCATTAATAAGATTACTTACTGCATCATCTTTGTGTCATAAATAAATTAAATTATTTGATGTCTAAAAATTACAAATAAAATACCATCATGTAGGAAATCTTTTTAGATTTCTAATGAATATTTACAATCAAATTTATCTTATGTATAACCCCATATTATAAATGATTTACTTATTAAACTTTGATTTTAACTATTTTAACCCTTCTTTAAATAAATTAATAATAAATGTACTAATCTAATCCAAGTGGGCCTAAATGGTCATATTTTATTCCTAAGATTGTTTTTGGTCGAATTAAACTTGTCCAATCGAATTAGGACATGTGTTAGGGTAATATTGATATCATATTTACCCTTAGTTACCCTATTTACTATTAACCGCGGTAAAAAAAGTAAAAAGTTACTATTCACCAAAAAATTATTTTCATCTCATTGAACCACATTTTAGTCCTTGATATTAACCGTGTCTCTCGGATTTTCGAAATTCCATTCACAGAAGCGGTAAAATTAAGTTTTATGCAAAATTCAGTTTTTAACCTACCACTTAGTAGTTTCACTATTCATCAAAAATTGATGTTTTTCAGAACAATGCCAAAATTTCATCCTAAGCTATATTTCATATTCCGAATTCAAAAATGAAGTCTATTTTACCAAATTCATAACACAAAAGTTGCATTAATTAATTTTATAATTAAATCCCGCTGTTAAAACAAATAGCGTGTTTTTAAGAAACAATATCTATCAAAAGATTGACACTTGATTATGTCTGGTTTAAATGTGAAATTACAACCAATGACCAACATTGTATTAAATTGTAAAAATATATTCTAAATATACTTTAAAACCACTAAAATTAATAATTTATCACTATTAATAATTTCGATTAAAAAAGTTGTTTTTAATTAAAATTTAGTAATTTTCACTATTCATCAGAATATGAAAGTTATCCGAAATGTACCAAAATTTCACCTTAGGCTAAATTCGATACTCCGAATCCAAAAATGAAATCCATTTTGAAAAATAAAATTTACAAAATTTCAAAAAGTGGTTATTACTATTCATAACGGCTAGTTTTAATAGCATATCATTGTTTCGTGAAACTCAGGATTACGTACCACACACGCTATCGAGGAAGGTTGCGATTGCGTGTAATGCAAGGCAAGTCAAGGATGCGTGTTGTGCAAGCTCCTTTTGGTGTAGCGTATAACAAAAGACATAAAAAGAATATTTTTCATAAAATCTCGGGCTGTTACACCTAAATGGTCATATTTTATTCCTAAGGTTGTTTTTGGTAGAATTACACTTATCCAATAGAATTAGGACATGTGTTAGGGTAATAATAATATCATTTTTACCCTTAATTACCCTATTTACTTTTAACCGTGGTAAAAAAAAATTAAAAGTTACTATTCACCAAAAATTATTTTCATCTCATTGAACCACATTTTACTTACTGACATCAACCGTGTCTCTCGGATTTTTGAAATTCCATTCACAGAAGCGGTAAAATTAAGTTTTATGTAAATTTGCAAATTCTCCTAGGAGGTGGGTAAAAGACGGTGAAAAGTTCAACAAAATTTTTATATATCTAAAATTATTATAAAATTACTCTAATGGATTACATTGAACTTATATAGGTATTATGTATCAATTTTGACCTAAAATAAATTTAAATAAAATAAATAATTATTTAAATAAAAAGTCGGTTTTTAAATAGTAACCCAGTGTTTTCACTATTCATCAAAAATTGAAAGTTTTCATAAAAATACCAAAATTTCACCCTAGGCTAATTTCGATACTCTGAATCCAAAAATGAAGTCCATTTTGAAAAATAAAATTCATAAAATTTCAAAGTGGGTATTACTATTCATAACGGCTAGTTTTTATTACATATCGTTGTTTAGCGAAACTCGGTATTGCGTACAACACACGCTATCGTGGAAGGTCACGATTGCGTGTAGTGCAAGCCAAGTCAGGGATGCGTGTTGTGCAAGCTCCTTTTGGTGTAGCGTACAACACAAGACATTAATGAAATTAAAAAGAATATTTTTCATAAAATCTCGGGGTGTTACATTCTACCCCCCTTAAAATGAATTTCGCCCTCGAAATTCGTCGAGGTTATAAATGGTTTACTACCCAAAAGTTTCTTTAATAGAAACCCACATCATAAAAAGGAATACCAAAACAAATATTTAAAAACAAAAGTATGAAACGTAACGGTTACCCCAATAAACTAATCATTGGGTTTCCACATAGGTGAAAATATGGATATGGAAGAGAAATCTAACCATCATGTTCTGATGGAGAGTGGTAGAGAACATGGCTATGGAAAAGCCAGAAATCACAAATCCATAGATTTGTTATGATCTAAGGTACCATCTGATTCATCGGATATAAGGGCACTAGGACAACATTTTTTTGGTTTTCAATATCATTTCCCTGAAGTTGAAAATTTTGAATTAGAAGAAATACTTGCTTGATTTTGGTACAATCTCGCTATTGTTGGTGCTTTGAACAATTTCTACTTCATCTATTAAATAAATGAAGTTGAATTTTTCATTTATGAAGTGTTAGCAGATCATGTGATAGAATGATGAGTCATTCCATCTATTTCAAACAAAAGGTTAGAAGAAGTTATCAAATATACATAAGTCCATCTATGGTGAGGTTAATCGTATACGATTCCAAAAATGAACTTATAATTCATATATCATACCGCATAATAAAATAAAACTAGTTTCTACTAACCAGGGACTTCCTGTAGGCCATTGGTAGGCGATAAAGGCCAGTCGCACTTCGGTTGTGGGTTCGATTCCCACAGCTTTGTCCGACGCGATGGGATGTCGCCTGTCCTGCAGGTTGTCCTTTTTCTAAAACTATATTACTATAACATCCCATCAATAATATCGAAAAAAGTTTTATCCTTAAACAATACTAACTTATGACCAACATAATCCATTCCAATCTTTAAGGTTATCTAAAATACTTCGGTCCAAGCTCATAATATAAAGAAAATGATTACTTGAAATGTCACATAACAATCACGTGAATGCCATCATTTATCCCCCATATATCATAAGATATATCTTGTTGGTCAAATTACAAACATGTGAATACCTTAATCATGTATTCTCTTGAAGAATGAATACCCATTGAGCCTTAGTGAAAACATGAATGCAGTTAAAAGTTAAAACTTTCCACATACTAAAATCCACAAAATTCTTTATACTCAAACCATGATATCACTTAGTCCTTATATCAATCATGATCTCATGAATACAATCAAACATCTCATTATATTATTATCCCTTCATTATGCGCATACCATCTTCTTACCAAGAATATCTCAATCACTTTCCATGGTTACCGGTACCATAAAATTTTTGAAAACCACAATAGACCAATACATAAATATTTCAATATTCCAAGATACTATATACAACATTATTTTGGAATCCCATTACATAAACACTTAATCATTCCACCACATCGTTGTCATATTCAATATCGCCAATAGTGATCGCATGTGACTTCCCTTTGTCCTTTTCCTTAAGTGGTTTCTCATGTCGATCATCATTAACCCTTGGATTAGGGCATTGATTAGCATAATGCCCCATTTCATTGCACTTTAAGCATTGAAGTGTTGTTGGTGCGTTCTCTGTAGTCTTTTCTTTATTCACACCATTAGAAACCCATTTTCCATTACTTCGACACTCAGCTGCTCGATGACCTTCTTTTCCACACTTAAAACATTTTCTAGTCCCTTTAAGACAATCTCTGCCATGCTTCTTTCCACACTTTGAGCATAAGGAAACATTCATCTTCTTTTCACCATTATTTTGAGATTTCTCCTTGAACTCCATCTTTCGTTTCTTGTCAAAACCATGAGATGTATATATAACACCAACTTCCATTTCTACCTTAATAGCACAACGCACAATTTCTTCATAGCTAATGAAGTCTCTTATAGCTAATGCCCTTCGAAGATTTGGTTTTAAGCCACTGAAAATCGATCAACTTTACTTTCAGGTTGGATGATAAATCCAGATGCATAGCTTGAAAGCCTTATAAAATTCGCTTCGTATATACCAACAGATTCATCATTCTTTTGCTTTAGTTCAAGAAACTCTTTATCCATCTTTGTTCGAAGAATATGAGGGAAGTACTTATTGAAAAATAAGTTCTTGAACTCGTCCCATTCCATGGACTCAATTTCATCTTTTGGCCTCGTATTCTTGATAAGATTCCACCATTGATCAGCATCACCTTCCAAACGATACACTGCTAAGATGAATTTATCATGTTCAGAACATTGAAGAACTGAAAATATCTTTTCAGTAGTACTGATCCATTGTTTAGCAACAAGTGGATCAGAAGACCCACTGAAAGAAGGTGGACGTTGCCTCATGAAGGACTCAATAGAATATTGTTCCCTTCTCTGCTCATTTGGAAGTCCAGAATGATTCATAGCTTGTGTAAGTATAGCAATAAGATTTTGCACTCCATCTCCCATAACATTTGTTTGTTCAGGAGGACAATCATTGCATTGTCCATTACATTGATCAACATGGTTCCATCGGGTTCCAGCCATCGTCTAAAACCCAAAAAGAATAGTGTGAGAGGAAAAAATCACGCTAGGGAAAACAACATAATAAAGGGGGAGTACCTTCAATATATAACATCTTGGTTTATTGTAATTCTAGTACTATAACCTATACTTATACTTAACCTTAGGGACATCCCTAGACATACCTTAGAAATATCTCTAGGGATCTCACTAAAGTTCTCGCATCCTAGTTTCCAAAGGTTGACTAAACCTTTCCTCTGATACCAAATGTAGAGACCCGAAGCTTGACGTACATGGACATTACATTACTTTTGCGGAATACTTAGTACATAACAAAAACACACACACAAGGACCGTAATAGTTTAGTGTCTTTGGAAACTCGGAATATAATCTTCTAATCATGGTGAAAGATCTTCAACATCTCCCATAAAGATCTTCTTTTTTTTCTTACCTAAAACCATTCTTTATATCCTAGGGAAAATAAAACATAAAAGTGTGAGCTAAAATTCTCAGTAAGGGTAAGAAAAAGAAATATCAATCACATCATATTCATAAGAACACAACATTTTGGAAATCTTAACCTACAAAAGAGATCATAATATCATAACATGGGATAAATCATAGTAGTGAAATGTAATCCCAATAATCATAACTTAAAACATGAAACTTTGTGGCATACACACATAATCATAGAGAATCATTTCTTATTAGTCAAGACTCATTGCCAAGACTATCTTAGTGGACAAAGTCCATTTCTGAACCGAGTTCACTCCTCGTTTCAGTCCTGTTTCACTGAACCGGTTTAACCTGCCGTTTCAGCCATATCTATCTCATGAGATATAAAATCTTTACCCAATGCATTGGAGGGAGATATAGGTCCCACCCATCTCATAATGATACCATTCTTATGTGTGCCACAAAATCATAAACCATACATCATAGCATAACCCATGTAATAAAAATGGGATTCTTAAACATCATGACATCATAAAACAATTCATATAAGATAAAGAAATTTATAAAAATAATTCCATCACAACATAATCAAATCAATTTAATAATAGGGATAAAAACAGAACCCTTTATTATCTTATATGGAAAATAATTTTGATAAAACACTTGAACTCCATTCTTAAGGAAAATATCATTTCTACTTCAAAGACACTTTTCCTATCTTAAAATGTCATTCAATTTTAAACTAAAAGAAGTTGATTAAAAATAAACTTGAAAACTTGTAAAGGAATCTTCTTGGAAATAATGTTTTAAAAATCCATTCAGGTCGTATAAGTTAAAAAACATTCTTCTCGTACTTTTGTCGGAAAAGTCAAAAAGTACCTCGTACGAAAAACGACAAAAGATTCCTTTGATATCTTTTACTAAAAACTCATCGAAGGTTAAAATTTGATTTAAACAATTGTATAAGGATATAAATATTACATATTGAGGAAACATGGATGTGGATGATAAATATTCCCCAGTAAATTCTGAAGTATAAACAATCTCGGATAAAAATTGAGATTGCGAGATTGTCCCTTACCTTAGGTATGATTTGCTTCGTAAGTGTCCGAACCTCCTGTATAATGATTTAAATAATGTCATTGACTTATTCCAGAATCATACTCATTGTTATGATATCATATATGGTTCACTTATGACTTTATATTACCCGTTCTTTTGTAAATTCCATGTTAAAGAGCATTTTGGGTAAAATCTTTTCATTTGTCATCCGTGTTCGGAATTGTAATTATTCATATGATTACTTAGATCATGATTAATTAATTCCAGAATATAAAACATGATTTATATATAATATATATTCAGAATATACATATATATATAATAGATGGAAAGAAATACACCGTTCATGGAGACGGTAGGCCGTACGTACGCATGAACGTTGTTTTTGTTTCCTTATTGAGTTGAATGGAATTAAGTAGATGACATACATATATATACACATAAATCTAGTATCATTATTATGTAATATATTTCATGATTACTTATTATATATACTTTATAATCATTCATGAATGGTTATCATGGAGAGTGAATCTCATCGCGTCGTGGAGACGGTATTCCGTACGTACGCACGAGCGATGATATCGTTCCCATGATCGTGGAATTATATTGGAGTGTATGTGTACTATTTCAGAATCAATATCACTTTACAATAATAATATATAGTTATTATGTACACTATTATACCCATCCAAGTAAGGTGGTGGTGGAAAATAGATTACACCACGGCGTGGAGACGGTATTCCGTACGTACGCACGCGCGGTGATTTCGTTTTCCGTAGGATGGATAGATGGTGAAATAGGCTTGTTTCATACTTATAATAATATATCAGTATATTAGTGATACTCATTTTATTACTTCATAATGAAACAACCTAAGAAGAATAAGTGGAAGAAGAAATAAAGTTGAAAGAATCGGTAACGGACATTACCTCTTCTTTGAAGCGCCTCTTTGAGACCTCCTTTTAGGGAACTAAAATTGGTCTTTGAAGAATACCAGTACCTCTAGGATGTCTATAGGGAAGTGGAGAGGAGAAAGTGGCAGGGTTTGGCCGAGCTTGAAGGTTCAAAGTGGTGTGAGGAAGAGGGGGAGGAGGTGCCCTTTTATAAGGGAGGAGAGGGGCTCCTTTGGAAAAACTAAAAATATTATTTTATTATAAAGCCAAATTCGGTTTTAAATAGCTATAAATTGATTTATTTCGAAGCTAAGTTGGGGATGGGTATAAATACTCTCATTAAATAGAATTTAGACAAGTTTAGGTTCCTATTTTAACCTTATCATTTATATTTAACTTTAAGTTAGATAATTTTACTTTTACCGTGTCTTTTTGTGTTCTTACACTATAAGGTTAATAAACTTACTATAACAAGCCAAACGAACCCCAAGTTGTTTATTATTAATATACATAACCTTATATAAGTCATTTGGCCGAATCTTATATTTTTAGGAATAAAATATCAATTAATAATATAATATTTGTTTTAAAAACTATTTTATGTCAATTTTGACACTATTTGGTAATTGATTTTTGTGAAAATCATAACAGAATTATTAGTTATAACCAAGTTAATTAAATCAATAATAACATATCATATTAACCTAGAAAATAAGTTTAATTCATAAAAAGTCTCAAATTAAATTTATTTGGGTATTTATAACATCAATTATGCCAATATTTCATTAATAAAATAATTACTGCATCATCTTTGTGTCATAAATAAATTAAATTATTTAAAGTCTAAAAATTACAAATAAAATACAATTATGTAGAAAATATTTTTATCTTTCTAATTAATATTTATAGTCGAATTTATCTTATGTATAACCCTATATTAAAAATTATTTACTTATTAAACTTTGATTTTAACTATTTTAACTCTTCTTTAAATAAATTAATAATAAATGTCCTAATCTAATCCAAGTGGGCCTAAATGGTCATATTTTATTCCTAAGGTTATTTTTAGTCGAATTACACTTATCCAATAGAATTAGGACATGTGTTAGGGTAATAATAATATCATTTTTACCCTTAATTACCCTATTTACTTTTAACCGTGGTAAAAAAAAGTAAAAAGTTACTATTCACCAAAAATTATTTTCATCTCATTGAACCACATTTTACTTACTGACATCAACCATGTCTCTCGAATTTTTGAAATTCCATTCACAGAAGCGGTAAAATTAAGTTTTATGTAAATTTGCAAATTCTCCTAGGAGGTGGGTAAAAGACGGTGAAAAGTTCAATAAAATTTTTATATATCTAAAATTATTATAAAATTACTCTAATGAATTACATTGAACTTATATAGGTATTATGTATCAATTTTTACCTAAAATAAATTTAAATAAAATAAATAATTATTTAAATAAAAAGTCGGTTTTTAAATAGTAACCCAGTGTTTTCACTATTCATCAAAAATTCAAAGTTTTCAGAAAAATACCAAAATTTCACCCTAGGCTAATTTCGATATTCTGAATCCAAAAATGAAGTCCATTTTGAAAAATAAAATTCATAAAATTTCAAAGTGGGTATTACTATTCATAACGGCTAGTTTTTATAACATATCGTTGTTTAGCGAAACTCGGTATTGCGTACAACACACGCTATCGTGGAAGGTCGCGATTGCGTGTAGTGCAAGCCAAGTCAGGGATGCATGTTGTGCAATCTCCTTTTGGTGTAGCGTACAACACAAGACATTAATGAAATTAAAAAGAATATTTTTCATAAAATCTCGGGGTGTTACACTGTCCCAGGAGCACTGCCTTTACAAAGGTTCAGGGATAGCCCACTGCTTCCCTCAGGTCACTCCCTATAAGAACCCGGTTCTTAGTTCTGAGGTACGGGCTTCTTATTTTCTCTTTTCCTTAAGTTTTTTTAAGAAAATAAGGAAAATGGGGAAAATCCCAAATTTTGGAAAGTACACGTCGTGTACTTTTTCCACACGCCGTGTATTTTTGGCCGTGTGGAATGAGTACATAGGGCGTGTGGCTGTGTCGGCGGTGAAGGGTGTAGGAACCGACTACATGCTATGTAGTGGTCCTTTACACATCGTGTAGTTAGTCGGCAGGTGAATAGAAAGGCGGTGGCTAGCTGTGCAACAGCACATGCCGTGTACTCATGAAGACACGTCGTGTAGTCATGTCGGCAGGTGAACAGTGTCGCACTGGCGGGAAGCCGCCAGAGGAATAGTTTAAAAAAATGGGAAGTACACGCCGTGTACTTGGAAGTACACACCGTGTACTTTGTTTTTTTCACTTAAATGGGCAGTAGCCTCCCCTTTTCACAGGGAAGGCTTAGAACGGGAAGAGGGAGCTTGGGAGAGGAGGCTGAAGGTTTAAAGATCCGTCGAGTGCATGTCTGGAATCCGTTTCCGCCTCGGACGGTCTCGTTGGAACCACGTGGGTAAGCCCTCCCTCCTCCTTAAGCAGTTCTTGCCAATTCTTCCTCTAATAGGAGTTATTTAAGTTTAAGTGAGTTTTCTTTTACCTCAGATCTATGACGTTTTTGGGCGTTTCTGAAATCGACGTTCACATATAACAGTCGTTGGCGTTAAAGATAGGTGGCTTGGTGTTTATATTCCAACTGTCGTGCGTTTTTGTGTGTTTTTGAGCTATGAACTCATATTTGGGGTGTCATGTGGCTAAGCCCGTGGGTATTTTGAATACCTAGAAGTTTATAGGTAATTGAATGTGATATAAAATGTTGTTTGGGATCATTGCTTGGATCCAGGACCACCCCGGGGGTGCGTTCCTCTGTTTATCCATTTGTCCAGGATACCTGAGGGTATGCCTTGTTTATTTTATGCCTTTAATGAAATGATTGTAGAATTTCCTTGAGAGGAATTGCTTGTTTACTGCTTTTTTACATTTTGGGCTTGGCCCGGTTACCTGTTTAGCCTGAGGGCAGTGTTGTGATTAGCTTGTGGGCATTGTACTACTTAGCCTGTGGGCAACTTATTTCGTGCATGTGGGCAATAGACTTTGTGCCTGAGGGTGACACTACGTACGCCTGAGGGAAAAATCTATTCTACATGTGGGCAAGTACCTGCGGGTTACGTTCCTGATTACCTGAGGGTAAAGGTTGAGTGTCTGTGGACACTGATTGTTTACTTAGAAATTCACTATGGTGTTTTCTTATATGAAATGGAGTAAAAGATTAATAAAATGGAAAAATAAATGGTAAGTTAGTTACTTTTGAGTACTTCTTGGTTTATTGCATTTTACTACTGCACACTATTGTTGCATATTTTCACATAGTTGGGAACGGGCCTTTGGTGGGTGCCTACTGAGATATATTTATCACACCCTGTTTGGGTCATGCTTTTCAGACCAAAAAGATTACATTTCTGCAGTTATGGATAAGGGAAAGGGTCCTTATACAGGTACTTGATTGCTGCTGAGGAGTAGGGGAGCATGGGACCGGGCTTAGTCTTGCGATGTTACCAGCTGTTTTGTTTTGGTTTTGTTATACTCTGTATTGTACTATACTGTACTATTTTGTAACATGTTCTGGCTATTTTCTTAGAACTTAAGACATGTTGCATCATCATCTATATAATTGTTGGTTATCTTTTACTGCAGTTGTTTATTTTAAATGTGTATGGTTTATTGTTTCCGTTGTTGCTGTATGATTTATATTTTATTCCGTTGTGCTACACTTTGACAAATGAAGGCATAGTTTCCCCACTATCAGACCTGGGCCCTCGCTGCTAGTCAGCAGCCTCTGGCATTTGGGGAAATGCGCTTGAGGTCACGTGGCGAACCGGGTTCGGGTCACCCATTGAGTGGCACCCGGCACCGGGACGTTACAAAGTGGTATCAAAGGGGTTATTTTCTTTGACTTACTATTTGGAGCCGTAGTCAGGAATAGGACGGAATGGTAATTGGTAATAATCTATGCCCGGGCGTAGCTAACCCGTGTATAGGGAAAATCCAAAATACCTCGTATTGCAACTTTACTGATTTTTCAATTTTACAGTTGAATTGATTTTCACCAAAGGGTGACGCACTTGTGATTGTGCCGGTTATCTTTTATCTGTGGGTTCTATTTAGTTGCAACCCGATGAGATGAGGGTATGTCATCTCATGCATCATGTAGGAACATGCTATAAATCACATGTCATGCATAGATCCATGCCATGTAGGAGCATTAGAAATTTCTTGTTTTTGTGATAGTTTATGTGCTAGAAAAGCATGCTATTTTGATAGCTTCTTGATAAATACCTGCTATGTAATACGGTATTATTGTGTGATCCTGTTTATAAAATGAATGCCAAACTTTGGTTTTTGGGGAGTATGGGCCCCCATTGACTGGAATTTGGTGGATCATTGATTGTTTATTATTTTATAACACAGATAAGATGAAAAACTTTGATTCATGGGGAGTATGGGCCCTCACAGATCAGAATTTGGCACTTAGGTGTTGTTTTTCAGTGTTTTATGGGTTCCAGAGAAGTTTCTGAGGCATACTGTCTGGAAACCCAGTATACACGCTGTGTAGTACTGTAGACACGCCGTGTATGTTCTTCTGTTTGGGAAGAAAAGGGAAAATTTTTGCGTACACGCCGTGTACCCTAAGTACACACCGTGTAGTCTCTTCCCATGTCACAAACCGTGTGGGCGGTGACACGGGGAAGGGGAAGGACTTGGGGAGAACACGTCATGTACCAGGTGTACACGCCTTGTAGTGTTGACCCGGAGTCCACCCGTATAACGAACGACGGAGGAGACCTTAAGACATACACGTCGTGTCCACTGTGGAACACACCATGTAGTGTGACCTGGGGACTTGGCCGTGTAACTAACAACACGGGTCGGTGTCACCTCTCCTTGAACACGTCGTGTACCTGTGGGAACATTCCGTGTAGTCTTGTCTGAGGACAGACCGTGTGGTGGAGAAACGGGGTAGTGTACACGCCGTGTGCTGGTGTAACACGTTGTGTAGTGTCAAGCCGAGTAGTCGGACGTGTCATAAGTGACACGGGAATTTGGAATTAACACCATACACGCTGTGTAGATAATATACACACCGTGTAGTTTTGTTCAAACGGGAGCCATGTGGCTTAGCCATGTCGAAGAACCCGGGCAAGGGAAGGGAAGTCAAGTACACATTGTGTCATGATTATACATGTTGTTTAGTATTGTTTTTCAAATCTTGAAATAACTTCTTCCTTTTTTTCTCTTTGTGGTTCCTTCGTTTTCTGTCCTTAATAATTTTGAATCTAAGGCGTGTTTTTGACCTTGTAGAGTCATGCCGCCTAGACGACCGTGCGTTGTTCTCCCGGAGAGCGGCAACGAGAATACTCTAGAGATGGCGGGCCATGGGCTACCAGTGGATCCTCCAGCAGGGCCAGATGTAGCACCAGCTACTATACCGGACACAGGAACGGAGGCACAGTTCCATGAAGGCTTTATGCAGTTCATGCAGACCTTTTAGGGAGCACCGCCAGCTGCCACATCTATGGCTGAGCTGACACGTATTTTCCAGCAGTAGCATCCGCCGATGTTTTCAGGGGATGACAGACCACAGGCTGCTGAGTCTTGGCTTGGATCTATGCAGACCATTTTCGAGCATTTAGAGACGCCTCCAGGGCGGAGGGTCAAGCTCGCGACGTACATGCTGTGTGATTCTTCCAAGAGGTGGTGGGATGTTACCACCCAGTCAGAGCATCACAGAGACATGGCGTGGGAGGATTTTCAGGCAGTCTTCTATGACTTCTTCTTCCCAAAGATGCTGAGGGTTGATAGAGCTCGAGAGTTCATGAATCTACAGTAGGGCTCTATGTCGGTGATGGAATATTCTGCTCGTTTCACCGAGCTTCAACATTTTGCACCTGTTCTGGTGGGTGATGAGATGCTGAGAGACAGACACTTCGAGGATGGTCTTCGGTATGACATTCGGGTGCTGGTGAATGTTTTCAGGTTGCCTACTATACATGCTATTGTGAATCAGGCACTAATTACAGAGAGGAACCTGCGGGAAGCTAGTGGTGTGGGCCAGGGCGGTTCATCACCAGTTACTTGTACTATTTCAGCTGGAAAGAGGAAGAGACAGATGGACTTCTCTCGGGGTGGCATTACCAGTAAAACGAATACTTCAGGTGGACAGGTCATGTGCTACCAGTGTAGAAGAGAGGGGCACAAGAGGACACAGTGTCCATGAGACCCAGTGGAGTGCCAAGCTTGCGGCAGGATGGGTCATCTGCAGCACTTTTGCAGGGTGTTTCCACTGATGGCTATTGAGAGGGGTTCTGTGCAGACTCCGCATACGGGAGCAGGACCAGCAACTTCTTAACAGTCGGGGAACTAGAATACGTCAGGGCATGCAGGAAGATATGGTGGTCGTGGCTGTGGTAGCCAGACACCAGGATCTCAGAGGCAGCAGGGCGGGACAGCTCAGGGTAGCCAGGCTGTGTCGCAGGGTCGCGGCACTGGGCAGGCATATGCAGTGCAATAGACCCAGTAGGAGTAGGATCCCGGACCTTCTACAGTCAGAGGTACTATCCTAGTAGCTTCTGTTTTATCTTCAGTAATTTTTGATACGGGTGCTACACATAGTTTCATATCTGTTCCCGTTGTGGAGAGCCTTGGGCTCTGTGTTTCTACTTCTTCTGATATCATGACGCTAGACACTCCGTTGGGTACTATAATGGCTGGTGTGCGTCAGTGTAAAGAGTTCCCCCTTGAGGTTGGTGGGTGTCACTTCCTTTGGGACCTCTATGTCTTAGATATGACAGCTTATGACGTCATTCTCGGGATTAACTGGTTGATTCCCTTTCGAGCCTTTGTGGATTGCTATCTTCGCAGGGTGAGTTTCATGTCACCAGAGGGCGGAGAGTTTCTATACAAGGGTGAATGGGATGTTCAGGCGAGTCGAGCTAGACTAGAGCATCGTGGGTGAGGTGGAGTCACAGCCCAGATTGCGAGCTTATATCTGGACGACCAGGGGACTTGTCAGAAGGATTTCCCTCCAGTGGTTGATCGTTTCAGGTATGTCTTCCTAGACGAATTTTTAGGTCTTCCTCCGGAGCGTGAGGTGGATTTCTCTATTGAGCTCGTGCCATGGGTAGCACCGATGTCCATTCCTCCTTATAGGATGGCCACACCTGAGTTGCAGGAGCTCAAGAGATAGTTAGAGGAGTTATAGACAAAGGGGTTCATCAGACCCAGTACTTCTCCTTAGGGTTCTCCTATCCTTTTTGCGAAGAAGGAGTATGGTACCCTCAGAATCTGTGTTGGTTATTGGAATTTGAACCAGTTGACGGTTAAGAACTGATATCCTTTGCTGAGGATTGATGATCTTTTTGACCAACTTCGTGGAGCACGAGTGTTCTTGAAGATTGAATTGAGATCAGGATATCATCAGCTGCGCATTAGACCATCTGATATACCTATCACAACTTTCAGAAGCAGGTATGGTCTATACGAGTATACGGTTATGTCGTTCGGACTCACGAACGCACCAGCAGTTTTCATGGATCTGATGAATTGTGTGTTCCATCCTTATCTGGACTCTTTCGTGGTAGTATTCATGGACGAAATCTTGGTGTACTATCACACTCGACATGACCATGCCACCCATCTTGAGATCGTATTGAGTATACTGAGAGAGCATCGGCTATATGCTAAGCTCTCAAAGTGACACTTTTGGATGGACCATATTCACTTCCTGGGTCACATCATCTCAGAGGCAGGAGTTTTAGTAGACCCAGAGAAGGTGAGAGTAGTAGTTTCCTGGGAGCAGCCTAAGAACATGTTTGAGATATGGAGTTTCTTAGGGTTGGATGGTTACTATAGACACTTCATATAGGACTTATCCTGCTTAGCAGTGCCATTGAAGTGTTTGACTAAGAAGGGTGTGAAGTTCGTTTGGTCGGAAGCTTGCGAGACATCCTTTCAGGACCTGAAAGGAAGGTTGACATCAGCACCGATCCTAATACTCCCAGAGCAGGGGAAGAGCTATACAGTTTACTGTGATGCATCAGGTATTGGGCTGGGAGCAGTGTTGATGCAGGGTGATTGAGTAGTTGCATACGGGTCTCGGCAGTTGAGGCCACATGAGAGGAATTACCCGATGCATGATCTCGAGTTGGCTGCAGTTGTGCATGTGTTGCGTTGTTGGAGACATTATCTATTGGGAGAACGTTTTGTGGTCTTCAACAATCACAAAAGTCTCAAGTATATCTTTAATCAGCGTGACTTGAATCTGAGATAGCTAAGGTGGGTCGAATACCTTCAGTCCTTCGATTTTGAGCTTGTCTATACACCTAGTAAAGGTAATGCAGTAGCTGATGCACTAAGCAGGAAGACTCAAATACAGGCTATGCAGGAGGCCAGTGGCGAGTGGAAGCTCATGGCTTTGTTCTCTAAGATGCATTTGGAGGTGCACGATAGTCAGTGGAAAACCTATCTTTCATATTTAGTTGTGACTTCTACCCTCCTGGATAGAGTGAGGATGAGACAGTTATCCGATTCAGAAGGCCTAGTTCTACGGGATTCGGTGGAAAGTGAGGACCCTCCTCCTGGTTGGACGATGGGTGATTATGAGGTTTTTTGTTTCCATGGACGAGTATGGGTTCCAGGGGATATACACGAGGAGTTGATGCGGGAGTTTCATGCTTCAGATTGGGTAGTTCATCCCGGGGTTACCAAGATGTACCCTGACTTGAGACGTCAGTACTGGTGGTAGGGTATAAAGAGAGAAGTAGCTGGTTTTTTTATGAGGTGTTCCACCTGTCAGCAGGTGAAGGCGGAGCATCATAGACCAGCTGGACTGTTACAGCAGTTAGCCATTCTGGAGTGGAAATGGGATGATGTCGCGATGGACTTCATGACTGGGTTACCGAGGTCACCTCGAGGCAATGATGTCGTGTGGGTTGTTGTGGACAGACTCACAAAGGTAGATCACTTTTTTCCGATCAAGGAGACCTTTGGAGTAGAAGATATCAGGAAGTTGTATATCTGAGAGATCGTACGTCTTCATGGGGTTCCTCGTTTTATCATTTCATATAGGGACGCCCGTTTCACATCTCGTTTCTGACAGAGTTTTCAGAGGGCACTGGGTACACAGGTGCTTCTGAGCACAGATTACCACCCTCAGACCGATGGTCAGTCAGAGTGTACGATACAGGTGCTTGAGGACATGTTGTGTGCATACATCCTAGAATTCGGGGGCTCTTGGGAGAAGCATATACCCCTAGTCGAGTTTTCCTATAATAATAGTTTTCAGGCAACTATTACGATGACACCTTTCGAGGCTTTATATGGTAGGACATGCCGATCACCCTTGTTCTAGTTAGAGGCAGGTGAGATAGCTTTATTGGGACCATGTCTCTTATAGGATACTTCTGAGCAAGTCCAGTTGATTCAGAAACAGATGGCTACCGCACAGTCTCGTCATAAATCTTATGTTGATCGCCACAGACGGCCTTTGGAGTTCATGGTCGGGGATCAGTTTTTCTTGCGTGCTTCGCCGAGGCTGGGACACAAGCGGATCAGGAGATAGGGTAAACTTTCACCGAGATATGTGGGGCCATTTGAGATTCTGGAGAGAGTCGGGCCAGTTTCCTATCGGCTACAGTTACCACAGAGGTACCAAGACATGCACGACATCTTCCATGTATCTCAGTTAAGTCGCTATCATTCATACCTATCTCACACCTTTCAGCCAGAGGAGGTTGAGCTTCAGATGGATGTGTCCTTCGAGGAGCATCTGATTCTTATCGTTGATAGGAGCACGAAGGTTGTCTGAGGTCGTTCAGTTCCTCTCGTATGGGTGCTATGGCAGCATGGACGAGTACAGGATGAAACCTGGGAGTGGGAGACCTATGTACGTGCTCAGTGGCCAGAGTTGTTCATGGCTTTATCTTTTCCACCCTTGGAAGGGCAATTCGGGGACGAATTGCTTTAAGGGGGGGAAGTTTGTAAGAACCTGGTTCTTAGTTCTGAGGTATGGGCTTCTTCTTTTCTCTTTTCCTTAAGTGTTTTTAAGAAAATAAGGAAAGTAGGGAAAAATACCAAATTTTGGAAAGTACACACCGTGTACTTTGTCCACACGTCGTGTATTTTTTGCCATCTAGAATGAGTACATAGGTCATATGGTCGTGTCGGTGATGAAGGGTGTAGGAACTGAATACACGCCGTGTAGTGGTCCTTTACACGCCGTGTAGTCAGTAGGCAGGCGAATAGAAAGGTGGTGGCCAGCTGTGCTACAGCACACGCTGTGTACTCGTGAAGACATGTCATGTAGTCATGTCGGCAGGTGAACAGTGCCGTGCTGGCGAGAAGCCACCAGAGGAACAGTTTAAAAAAATGGGAAGTACACACCGTGTACTTGGAAGTACATGTCGTGTACTTTTTTTTCGCTTAAAATGGGAAGTAGCCTCCCCTGTTCATAGGGAAGGATTAGAACGGAAAGAGGGGGCTCGGGAGAGGAGGCTGAAGGTTTGAAGATCCTCTGGGTGCACGTCTGGAATCCGTTTCCGCCTCAGACGGTCTCGTTGGAACCACGCGGGTAATCCCTCCCTCCTCCTTAAGTATTTCTTGCCAATTATTCCTATAAAAGGAGTTATTTAAGTTTAAGTGAGTTTTCTTTTACCTCATATCTACGAAGTTTTTGGGAATTTCTAAAATCGATGTTCACATATAACGGTTGTTGGCGTTAAAGGTAGGTGGCTAGGTGTTTATATTTCAATTGTCGTGTGTTTTTGTGTGTTTTTGAGCTACGAACTCATATTTGGGGTGTCGTGTGGCCGATGTCGTGGCTATTTTGAATACCTATAATTGTATAGGTAATTGAATGTGATATAAAAATGTTGTTTGGGATCAATGCTTGGATCTAGGACCACCCTGGGGGTGCATTCCTCTGTTTATCCATTTGGCCAGGATACCTGAGGGTATGCCTTGTTTATTTTATGCCTTTAATGAAATGATTGTAGAATTGCCTTGAGAGGAATTGCTTGTTTACTTCTTGTTTACATGTTGTGCTTAGCCCAGTTACCTGTTTAGCCTGAGGGCAGTGTTGTGATTAGCCTGTGGGAATTGTATTACTTAGCCTGTGGGAAACTTCTTCCCTGCCTATGGGAAATAGACTCTGTGCTTGAGGGCGATACTACGTACGCTTGAGGGAAAAATCTGTTCTGCCTATGGGCAAGTACTTGTGGGTTACGTTCCTAATTACCTGAGGGTAAGTGTTGAGTGTCTGTGGACACTGACTGTTTACTTAGAAATTCACTGTGGTGTTTTCTTATATGAAATGGAGTAAAAGATTAATAAAATGGAAAAATAACTGGTAAGTTAGTTACTTTTGAGTACTGCTTCGTTTATTTCATTTTAATAATGCACACTGTTGTTGCATATTTTCACACAGTTGGGCACGGGCCTTTGGTGGGTGCCTACTGAGATATATTTCTCACACCCTATTTGGGTCATGCTTTTCGGCCCAAATAGATTACATTTCTGTAGGTATGGATAAGGTCAAGGGTCCTTATACAGGTACTTGATTGTTGCTGAGGAGTAGGGGAGCATGGGACCGGGCTTAGGCTCGCGATGCTACCGGCTGTTTTGTTTTGGTTTTGTTGTACTCTATATTGTACTGTACTGTACTATTTTGTAACATGTTCTGGATGTTTTCTTAGAACTTAAGACATGTTGCATCATCATCTATATAACTGTTGGTTATCTTTTACTGCAGTTGTTTATTTTAAATGTGTATGGTTTATTGTTTCCGATGTTGATGTATGCTTTCTATTTTATTCCGCTGCACTACACTTTGACAAATGAGGGCATAGTTTCCCCACTATCAGACCTGGTCCCTCGCTGCTAGTCGGCAGCCTCTAGCGTTTGGGGAAATGCGCTTAAGGTCACGTGGAAAACCGGGTTCGGGGCACCCGTTGAGTGGCACCCGGCATCGGAACATTACACTCCCATTGACTCCCCCTGGCTCACTGCCCTTGGTGAAGTCACACTCAGTTTATAGACGTGAAGGTCTCTTCATCATTGCAAAAGAATGAATCCTATATTGAATGTAAATGCTCTGTTGAAGTCCAACTTTCACTCGTATACTAATCCTACTTTGCACCGAAGGTATTGTAGAAATATTCTAGATTTCGTGCAGCTCCAAAAGAACCGACATACAACAACCTCACCTGGAAGGCTTCTCCAAGACCGGCGCGCAAGTTTCAAGAATGGAGCATAAGTCACTTGCGCGGTACAAAATCGGTGTGCAGGTGAAACCAACACACTTGCGCGACTCTACCTCCTTCAACTCCAAACTTGCACGACTCTGCACCTTTAACTCCCAAACTGCCTTGGTCGTGCAGCCAACAACCGGCGCGCACCCTCTACTTGCGCGACCCAACTACCACTTGCGCAACTCAACAACTTGCGCGACGAGAGCTCAAAAAATCTCTAAGTCTTGAAATTCATTCCCAATGAGGAGGGGTGTTCCTCTATTTATAAGCAAACTGGACCCCCTGCGTGGTGGTGCGCAAGTGTCCTCACAGCGCGCAAGTCCCGGCGCGCAGCTCCAACCACCCTAGCCTCTGTCGCGCTACTCACTTGTGCGACCACACCAATACTTGTGCGACCCTCTTTACTTTTCCATTTTATGAAGCTCTGATCTCGAATAACAATAGGCGCACGAATTTTCAACCTCCTAGGCATCGACGCGCAAGTCACTTGCGCGACCAGCCCAAAACTTGTGCGGCCCTTATCCCTTTTCCATTTTTCCATGTTCTGATCTTGAAAAAAATATGGCACGAAAGTTTCCTTTCCTTAAATTACACGGAACGCAAGTCTATTTTCCAAAATAACTTTTCTCCATTTGTCGATTTTCAGGCCCAAAAATTTAGAAAACACTGGGAAACGGCATCACCTTCAATACTGTTGTCTTCTTGAACTTTATGATCACTTTGCTGGTACACATTCTGAACTTCCACTGAGGATTGACAAAAAATACAAACCATACTCCAATTCATGCATATAATACCATGGTTCCAACAATAGTTGCACCTCAATCTGATACATGATGTGTTCGGTATGACTCAAAGTGTTCATTATCAATTTAAAATTGGCATTCTAGTTCAAAAAGTTTCACACACTGAAAACCAAGAAAACATACTTGTATTGTATTTATAATTTAATAAAATAATTAATAATTCATTTGTGACATGTAGTAATTAGTCTCACATCAAACCGACACACGATGTGACTGTTATGACTCAAAGTGCGTGTTTCCACTTTAAAATAACATTTTAGTAAAAAAAAACACAAGTGGCATACTCAAAATTGAACAAACACATTTATATTGTTTTTCTACTTTATTAAAATGGTCCACAAGTAATTTGGGATGTGTATAAATCATCCAAACCTCAATCTGATGCATGGTGTAATCGATATGACTCCAAGTGTGTCTTTTTATTTAAAATTGACATTAATTTTATTCAAAAAGACAACTAACATACTCAAAACTAGGAAAACACATTTGGATTATTTTGATACTTTAGTAAAATGATCCATAAGTCATTCTTGATTTGTGGGAATCATTTTTACCTTAATTCGATACATGATGTGTCCGGTATTACTCAAAGTATCTATTATCAGTTTAAAAGTGACATTTCAGTTCAAAAAGTGTCACTCATTGAAAATCAAGAAAACGCACTCAGATTGTCTTGATAATTTATGAAAATGATTTATAATTCATTTTTTATGTGCAGGAATCAGTGTCATCTCAAGTTGACACTCAATGTGACCGGCATGACTCAAAGTGAGTATTTCCCGTTCAAAATGAAATTTTAGTAAAAACACAAGTGACATACTCAAAACCAAGAAAATGCATTTTTATTGTTTTTATGATTTAATAAAATGATACATAATTCATTTGGTATGTTTAGAAATTAGACTCACCTCAATCCAATTCATGGTGTGACCGGTATGACTCCAAGTGTGTCTTTTTATTTAAAACTAACATTAATTTTAGTAAAAAAAGACAACTGACATACTCAAAACCAAGAAAATGCATTCAAATTATTTTTATACTTTAGGAAAATGATTCATTTTATGTGTATAAATAATCCCCATCTCAATATAATACATGATGTGCTTGGTATGACTCAATGTTCATGTTATCATTTTAAAATTGACATTTTAGTTCAAAAGTATCGCTCACTGAAAACTGAGAAAACACACTCATATTGCCTTGATAATTTAGTAAAATGATTAATATGTCATTTTTGACATGTAGGAATTAGTCTCGGATTAAACTAACACATGATGTGATTGATGTGACTCAAAGTGCATGTTTCTAGTTTAAAATGACATTTTAGTAAAAAAACACAAATGACGTACTCAAAACTGAGAAAACGCATTAGGATTGTTTTAATACTTTAGAAAAACAATACATAAGTCATTTGGGACATGTAGGAATGAGTCACACATCAATATGATACATGGTGTAACCGATATGAATCCAAGTGCATGTTTTCAATATATAAGTTCCATTTTAGTTTAAAATGTGCATCACATCACCAAAACCAAGCAAATGAGATCAGATTGTTTTCTCATCATTTTATATACTATTACTTAATTAGTCTCTTTATCATTTTTATATTACACTTATTTAGTTAATTTTCACAGAGATAATTCTTGAAGACGAACATGAAATGGGTTGAGGAGTAAGAATCAACGACAACTCAATCTGATACACAGTATTCTTGGTATGACTCAAAGTTTAGTTTAAAATTAGAAATTTATGTTTAATTTATTTATTTATAGTATTACTAAAATAATAATTATTTTCTTATATAGGTTCATTATTTTGCATGAGCTGGGATGGTTTGTTTGGAAATAGCATGAGTGGGGGTCAGGAGGCAAAGACAAAGAAGTATTAATGCTTTTGAATGTCTATGATAATTTTTACTTACTCATGTAATTGTATAAACCAATGTTTGAAATGTCTATAATATAGTTTTTTTTCTTGTTTTTGTGTTTTTCACGACCCATCCGAATGGGGCCCGTGTCGCAAATCCCCATGCCATCTTACAATAGGCCAGGGGTGGCGACTAACGCCGAGTAGGCATATCACTAACATGGGAGACCTTATCCTAAGTACCTATACACACACACACACATCTCAAAGCCTATACAATATTTAAATGTAAAAACAAATGAACAACCATACATGCATACATCTAAATACCACAACCATAGTATGATAGGAAGTAAAGAAAAGTAAACAAGGCCAAATACAATCCCAATACAAAGAGTTTGAAACACAAGTAGCACCTAAAAGTAAAACTGTGACTGCTATCAGAAAGTCACAAGAACACACCTCAGTCTACCCGGTCTCAGTAAGAATTGTTCTGTCCTGGTCCATCTAGGACTCTTTCAAAAGGTCTATTTTCTACAAAAGAGACAACATGTGCGGTCAAATCCCATGTAGGGGTGAGTATAACAATACTCAATGTGACACCCCAAACCAAAAAGCATACAACAAAGGAGATATAGTCAGGTCTACACAGGTATATGTCTACAACATATATAGTAAGAATATCCAAATATACTCAAAAAAGACACATAGACTAAAGGTAAGTCACAATTGTAGTATGTTAGCCTAAGATTATAGCTCGGAGATTCCATAAAGCACTTGTTCAGGAGAACACACTCCTGAGTCTGATAGAACTGATGGCATCCATCTGAGAGGTAATGCTCATCGGGTCTCGCCATTAGAAGCACATGGTGAAGGTCTAAATAGATATGATACATAGATTGGGATCACTTACAAGGTCATGGGGTGATACCAACAACTCAATCTAGATTAACCCTCTAAGTAGAGGATCTATGTCTATATAGTTTTGGTCATGATGATACCAAGAACTCCATATAGGGAATGAATATTAATAGAGGATCTCACTCTGTGCCTCTTGGAGATATTCCAATGACTTAATCCAAAAATTATTTCTAAAAGATCATATTTCTAAGAGTAGGAGATGATTTCATACTAACCCTTAGGGAAAGGAAAAGGGGAATGCATCCTAACAAAACTTGTCCAAGATACGGAGGATAAGGACTCCAAGCCATGTCTAATAAAGTACATGGCGTGCAGTAGGGTCACACACCGTGTCCCTTGACCTTGGGTCCTACCCATTTAAACGTCCCATATCTCAAGTCGTGTATGTGTCCATATATAAGTACACAGTGTGTAGGCTGCCCGTATATCCTACCTATGTGCCAGTACATAACTTTGTATCATGTGCCAGTACACAGTTTTATCCTATGTACATATACCCATGTACTAATACATGACATAGCCTGTGTAATTTGGTCCAGGTCATGTCCTTGTAAGGGAGTACACAACGTGCTCCAACCCATGTACTCCAACCCGTGTTTGTGTACCCTTTGAGGTACACGCTATAGCGACCCTGCTTTTCTTACATTACTATTACATCATTTTAATGATAAAAAACATAAAAAAAATTACACAATGAGGATCCAAAGGTTTATTATCTTGGGAAAACTAGAACCATACATGAATTTTACAACATAAAACATAAACATTTATTTAATTCCTTCTTCTCTAGCCTCTTATTGGACATTGAATTCTCCTTAGTACAAGCAATCACCTAAGGATATCCATCAAAAAGGGGTGACCTAAAATCCTAGTAAGAGGATAGATAAAAACATGAAACAATATAACATGGGGTGAGCATAGTCATAAAATCATCATCATAACCATGATAGGAAGCATTAGATAAAGGCATGGAATGTGGAAATGCATAAAAAGAAACATCATGTCTTGGTGGTTAATTACCACACATAGTTGTGAAAAAAGATATCATAATGTTCATACATACTTCACTTTAAATCATGAGATTCATCAAATTACCCAATTTATTGGAGCACTATATAATTCCAGGCACACCCATCACATTATAACATTTTCATTATGCTATATAATTCTAGGCGCACCTGTCACATCATAATATTTACATTATCATGCATTCCACATAGAACATATGTCAATATTGGACATAAAATAACCCATGGAAGGGAATGGGTTTAATTTTATAAATCATACATTCATAAAAATTGGGTTCCCAAATGAAATAGGGAATAAAATACTTGATATAAGAATCATTGTTCTTGAGTGAAGATAAAACAATCTCGAGAATTAAAAGGTGTTTTATTTTGAAATAAGAGTTCTTTTAGAAAACATTTTTTTCATAAACTCAAGTAGAAAAAATATATAGGTAATAATAAAATATTTTTAATGAATATTCATACTGAAAATGGGTTAAAATAGGGAAACCCCAAAGAAAGAGAGTTGGGTTCGAGAATTCTTCATACCATGTGTCTGAATACGTTCTTCACTTTAATGTATTGTATAATCACATTAGATTCATTAATTAACAATTACAGAACATTTTACACATTAATTTGATTAATTGTGGTTTTATTAAGTTATTTTATGGGCTTTTTTATGATTTATAGAGTTTAAATTCATTGTTCGAGAGTGTTCATTTTCTTAGTTTTCATGATTGGTTCACTTGTATACATGAATGGAAGTTCGTGTAAGATGCGGATAAACATCCAAAATTGTTATTATATGTTTTTAATGATATTATGTAATTTTAAATGATATTTTGAAGGATTTTTTTATATACCATGATAATGATTCATTAGATAAAAGTTAATGATGATCATTTTAGGTTAATTTTGGCGGGTTTTTTATCACAACGAACTTGTTTTATTTTATCATTTAGTATTATGTGTATAAGTTAGTTCTAAAACATAAAAGGGGTTACAACATACAATTTAAAATATTTTTTTAACCATTTAATGGTTTTTTTAATAGCCTTGAAGGTATTTATGTAAAATAAAAGTTTATCACCCACGATGTCGGTAAATTGACACATCACGAGCGACAATTTCATTTTTAGAATAAGAGAGGGGGGGAGGAGTTTAATGATGTATCTTACATTAACATGATATAATTCTAGTATATTTAAGGTAATGGAGTTTATCATTCCATTTTGATGAAGTGGGTGGGGAGATAATAATAAAATAAATTGAAATTGAAAGGAAATTAAAAGAAAAAGAGAGGGGATTTACCTCTTGAATTCTCATGTTGAGATCCTCCTCAAGGCACCTAGGATTGGTCTTTTGATGAGACAAAGAGCTCCTAGATGTGGGGGAGGGACTAGGGAAGAGTTTATTTTAGAACTTATTCAAGGCTCAAAGCTTGAGAGGTGTGATGAGAAGAGGGGGTGAGGGGTGGTATTTATAGTGGAGGATAGGAGTGTTTTCTCACTATTTTAATCATTAGTTTATTATTTTGGCTCAAGCCGATCAATAGTTTGAGAATTATCTTAAAATATATTAAAATAATGAAGGAGAGTTCTATATTTTTTTCTTACATCATCCTTATATCATCTATGACTCCATAATTCATGTATTTAGCTTTTATTGTAAATTATCATATTTTACTATTCATCAAAAATTCAAGTAGTTTAGAAAAATCCCAAAAAATAACCCTAACCAATTTTCAACATTTAGAATTAAAAAATAAACTCAATTTTATGAAAATAATTTTCTAAATATAAGTAATTTTGTTTTTAATTAAAATCATCATTTACTAGGAAAATACAAATTTTAAAATTATAACTGATTTTATAACACTTTGAAAATTTCCTTAAGGTCTCATAAAATTATATTAAAATAATAAGACATAAAAATATTAATTTATGAATAAATTTCATGAAAATTAATTTTCTTTTAAATTAATAAATTAATTATAAAAATTTAATTAAATATTTATGACTTGTAAAAATACCAACACTTAATTGATAATTTTTAAGATATTTAATTACTTATACTATGATATAATTATATCATATTTTCACTTATAAGTTGAATAAATTTTATTTATACTTTAATGGGTGATTTTATTATTCAGTTGGTCGATTTACTATTCATAAGGGTCATATTACTATTCCTAAGGTCAAGTTACTATTTCATTGGTATGGGTTCCTTAACTTCTAGAAATACATATTATTTCATTAATTATTCATTTATAAAGATTTTATAATGGTATCTAAGTGATTTTATGTGGTTTATACTATATAACATTACTATAAGAAGGGAGGAATTCCATTGATAAAAGTTTGTGTTGTTACATTCTTCCCCCCTTTTGAAATTTCACCCTTGAAATTTTGTTCTATATAAATAAGTGAGGGTACTTATCCTTCATCGCCTCCTACAGTTCCCAAGTTTCTTATTTATACTTATGGTTCCTCCATAACACTTTGACAAGGTAGGTTGTCTTATTACATAGAACCATATATCTTTGGTCCAAAATCTTTATTGGTTGCTTCTCATATGAGAGATCATCTTCCAGTTGTACTACCTATGAGTTTAGTACATGTGGGGGATCAGGTATGTACTTCCTCAGGAGTGATACGTGGAAGACATCGTGAACTTGAGCCATATTTGGTGGAAGTTCAAGCTGATAGGCCACTACTCTTATGTGATCAAGGATCTAAAAGGGGCCAATGTACCTTAGGATTAGCTTTCCTTTCTTTCCAAACTACATAACTCTCTACCATGGTGATATTAAAAGGAATAATTTATATCTAACGTTGAACTCCAATTACCTTTGACGGTTGTTAGCATAGATTTTTTTCTGACTTTGAGCAGGTTTTATATGTTTCTGGATGGATTGAACCTTCTCTGTCATCTCTTATACAAGATTAGTTCCAAGTAACTTTCGTTCACCAACTTCATTCCAACAGGTTGGAGTTCTACATCACTTTCCAAAGAGAGATTTATATGGATCCATTTGAATACTCGAGTGTAAGATATTGTTGTATGAGAACTCAACCAATGGGAGATGTTGATCCCATACACCTTTGAATTATAAAGAGAAGGATCTTATCATATCTTCGAGTGTCTAAATAGTCCTTTCAGATTAGCCATCAGTTTGGGGGAGATAGGTCGTGCTAAAATTTAATTCAGTACTCAAAGCATGCTAAAGACTCCTCCGGAATTTATATGTGAACCTTAGATCACGATCGAAGACAATTGAGAGTGGAACTCCATGCAGTCTCACCACTTCCTTCACATGTATCTTTTTAAGTTTTTCAAGTGAGCGATCTTCTTGAATAGCAATAAAGTAGGAACTCTTGGTGAGTCGGTCCACCACAACCCATATCACATTGTTTCCTTTGGATTTCTTTGGGACACCAGTGGAAAAGTCCATAGTGACATTCTCCCATTTCCACATGGGTATAGGCAATGGATGCATCATCCCTTTGGACATATATCACTCTACTTTAACTTGCTGACATACCAAGAACCTTGAGATATACTTAGAAATATCCTTATTCATATTATCCCCCTAGAAGTGTTCTCGAAGATCTTGGTACATCTTGGTGCTACCAGGATGCATAGAGAAAGTTGAGATATGTGAATTTTCCAATAGATACTTATTTATCTCGGGTGTTGAAGGCACACAAATTCTTATTCCAAACCAAATCACACCATCATCGTCGATATGGAACTCTTGCAGCTTCCCTTACTTTACTATGTTCACCTTATTTTTTAACTTCGAATCATCCCTTTGTGCCTCCTTAATCTTATCTTGGATAGATGGTTAGGAAATCATTTGGGCAAGGTAGGATGTATTCCATGACCTTATGATTTCAAAACCCATCCTTTGAATATCCATGAAGATAGGGTCTTTCTCAATCCGCAACATAGATAGAGTAGCAGGTTCTTTTCTTCTTAGAGCATCAACTATCATATTCGCCTTTCCAGGATGATAGTGAATAGAGAAATTGTAGTCTTTGATTAGCTCTAACCCTATCCTTTGGGACATGTTGAGATCTTTTTGTGTGAATATATACTTTAGTCTCTTGTGATCAATATATATGTCACACTTCTCACTATAGAGGTAGTGCCACAATATTTTCAAGGGAAAAAATCAAAGCTACTAGCTCTAGATCATGCATCGGGTAGTTATACTCATGTATATTCAACTATTGTGAGGAATAGGCTATCACATTATCATTTTTCATGAGCACACAACATAATCCTTTCTTTTAATCATCATTTTATATTACAAAACTTTCTCCACTTTTCGGTAATGTGAGTACAGGTGTAGTGATCATCCTTCTCTTTAGCTCCTTGAAGCTTTCCTCGCATTCTTCCATCCAAATATAATTTACCCCTTTACTTGTTAACTTAGTTATTAGGCTTGACAATCATGAGAAATTTCTCACAAAACGTCGGTATTACCCAGATAAGTCAAGAAAACTATATATTTTTGTGACACTAGAGGGTCTGTGTCATTCCTCAATTACCTTTATTTTTGAAGGGTCCATAGAAATTACCCCACTTGTGGTCACATGTCCCAAGAATGTGACTTGCTTCATCCAAAAGTCACACTTGTTGAAATTGACATACAACTTCTCCTTCCTTAATATTTCCAACACAAGTTTTAGATGTTCTTCATGTTCCTCATTTCTCTTGGAGTAGATGATAATATCATCAATAAACACTACCATAAATTTGTTGAGGTAGTGTATAAAGATTATATTCATCAAATCTATGAAGATTTCAGGGGAATTAGTAATTTTGAAGGGCATCACCAAAAACTCATAGTGCCCATGCCTTGTACGGAAGGCAGTCTTCTGAATATCTTCCATCTTTACCTTTAACTGATGATATCCAGAATGAAGATCAACCTTTGAGAAGTATTGAGCTCCTCTCAACTGATCGAACAAGTCATCAATCCTTGGAAGTAGATGCTTGTTCTTTATGGTGATCTTGTTGAGTTGCCGATAATCAATACACAGTTTCATTGATTCATCCTTCTTCTTGAAAAAGAGCATTAGTGCACCACAAGGTGATGCACTAGGGTGTATGAACCCTTTGTCCAAATTCTCTTAAAACTACTTCTTTAACTCCTCTAGTTCTATAGGAGCCATCCTATAAGGACACTTTGAGATAGGAGTAGCTTCGGGTATGAGTTCTATTGATAACTCTACCTCATGATCCAGGGGTGGTCCAGGTACCTCTTCAAGAAATAAATCATTGTATTCCCTCACGATGGGATTTTCCCCTAGGTGGATAACTTCCTTTGACTCAACCATTTGAGAGAGGTATTCTTATTCACAGGGAATAAACACCCACACCATTGAAGGATTTTCCAAAGAAGATTCATGATCGTCCTTGCATTTTTAAAAGAGCATGGGATTGTTTTGGAATATTAAAATATGTTTTCTTTTCCAGACAGTTGATATGTGCTCTATATAACGAGATCCAATCCATTCCCATTATAGCGTTGAATTACACCAAGGGAAGTATTACGAGATTCCCTGGAAGAATATTCCCACATACGTTAATAGTAGAATAGTCCAACACTTGGGTTACAATTATTGAACCACTTGGTGTTTTTATAGATATATCTACTTTAAGGTTTTAGGGCTTCGATTCAATAGTTCTAGAAAACTTACAAGATATAAAGGAATGCGTAGAACTATAATCAAATAATACTTTTTCCATTATTGATTGAATAGGAAGTGTACCTTGTATGACTTTATTTTTTTTCTCAAATTCCATAATAGTGATGGCATAAGTCTTCCCTTTATCCTTTTTCTTGGGTGGATGATGATGCTAATTATCCTCAAGGACTCAAGGTTTAGTGCACTGTCTTGTATAGTGCCCTTGCTCCCTACAGTTATAGCATTGAATCATGGGCGGTGCTCTCCTTTCCTCTGCCACATTCTCTTGAATTATCATTTATTTTCGACATTCAGGAGCTTGGTGGCCTTCTATCCTACACTTGAATCATTTCCCCATCCCTTTGAGGAAATTCCCATGATTCTTCTTCCCACATTTTTAGCATGTGGGTGGTTGAGTTTTCTTTCCACCTTTCTCATTTGATCCTCTAGCTTGAAACTATATCTTTCATTTCTTATCTCCGTAGCCATGGGACCATTCTCCAAACTACATATCTACTTTGAGAGAACATCGAACAAATTCTTCATAACTTCTGAAGTCTCAAATTTCAAGATCCTTTTAAAGGTTTGGTTTTAATCCACTAAAGAATCTATCATTTTTTCTATCATTGTTGATAACAAAACATGAAGCATACCTTGAAAGCCTTGTGAAATTTGCTTCATATGCCATAATAGATTATCCTTCCTTTTGCTTTAGGTCTATAAATTCTCTCTCCATATTTTTATAAATAGTTCTAGGGAAATACTTGTTAAGAAACATTATCTTAAATTATTCCCATTCCATCTCTTCAACTTCATGCCTCAGCTTGGTGTTCTTAATCAAATCCCACCATTGGTCGGCCTCTCCATCTAAACAATAAATGGCTAGAGTCACCTTCTCTATCTTAGAACATTGAATCATAGAAAAGATCTTCTCCATCGATTTGACCCACTATTCTATAACTAGTGGATCGAAAGATTCACTAAACATTGATGGTTGTTGCCTCATAAAACACTCGATAGCTAGTTACTTCCTCTTAGGTGAAGGAGGATGTTCCACATTATTCAGGTTATTGTTCATAACTTGATATAGCTGGGTAATAATCACCATGAAATTTTTAACTCTACCTCCCAATGTATTGGGGATGTCTTCGGGAAATCACCGCATTGTCCCTCGCACGGGTTGTTGTCCTGGTTTCTCCCGATTCCCACTATTTTCTATAATAGAAAAGGTTAGAACAAAACATAAGTCAACAAGAAATGGATATATAATTTATTCCTTTGTGCAATTAATTATAAAGTAATATCTTATGGGATACCTATGTTTAGAAAAAATTATTGGGTTCTTACTTATACTTAGTCTTATACTAAATTTTTTCACTAAGGTTCTTTAATCCTAATTCCCAAATTAACTAAATCGTTCATTGATACCAACTATAGTGATTCTGCTTTTCTTACATTATTATTACATCATTTTAATGATAAACAACATAAAAACATTATACAATGAGGATCCAAAGGTTGTGTCTTGGGAAAACTAAGACCATACATAACTTTTGCAACATAAAACATAAACATTTATTTAATTCTTTCTTCTCTAGCCTCTTATTAACCCTTGAATTCTCCTTAGTACAAGTAGTCACCTAAGAATATACATCAAAAAGGGGTGATCTAAAAGCACGGTAAGAGGATAGATAAAAACATGAAACAATATAACATGGGGTGATCATAGTCATAACATCATCATCATAACCATGAGAGGAATCATTAGATAAAGGCATGGAATGTGGCAATACATAAAAATGAAACATCATGTCTTAGTGGTTAACTACCACACGTAGTTATGAAAAAACTAGCATCAGTTTCACACATATTTCAATTAAAATCATGAGACTCATCACATTACCCTATGCATTGGAGCTCTATATAATTTCTGGTGCACCCGTCATATCATAACATTTACATTGTGCTATATAATTCTGAGTGCACCCGCCACATCATAATATTTACATTATCATGCATGCCACATAGAACATATGTAAATATTGGACATAAAATAACCCATGAAATAGAATGGGTTTCATTTAATAAATTATACATTCATAAACATTATGTTTCCAAATGAAAGAGGGGATAAAATACTTGATATAAGAATCGTTCTTCTTGAGTGAAGATGAAATAATCTCGAGAAGTAAAAGTTGTGTTCTTTTGAAAGAAGTGTTCTTTTGGAAAACATTATGTTTGTCATAAACTCAAGTAAAAATCATTTATATCCCAAAAAAATTAATAATAAATGATTTTTAATGAATATCCATACTGAAAATGGGTTGAAAGAGGGAAACCCCAAAAAAAAAGAGTTGCGTTTGAGAATTCCTCTTACCTTGTGTCTGAATACGTTCTTCACTTTAATGTTCTATATAATCACATTAGATTCATTAAGTAACAATTACAGAACCTTTTATATATGAATTTGATTCATTATGGTTTTATTAAGTTCTTTTATGGGTCTTTTGATGAGTTATAGAGTTTAAATTCATTATTCGGGAGTGTTTGTTTTCTTAGTGTTCATGATCGGTTCACTAGTATACATAAATGGAAGTTTTTTTAAGCTGCGGATAAACATCTAGAATTTTTATTATATGTTTTTAATGATATTCTATAAGTTTAAATGATATTATGAAATATTTGGTTATATACTATGAGGATGATTCATTAGATGAAAGTTAATGATGATCGTTTTAGGTTAATTTCGGCGGGTTTTTTATCACAACGAACTTATTTTGTTTTATCATTTAGTATAATGTGTATAAGTTAGTTCTATAACATAAAAGGGGTTAGAACATAAACTTTAAATTTTTTTTCAACCATTTAATGGTTTAATTAATATCCTTGAAGTTATTTATGTAAAATTAAAGTTCATCGCCCACAATGTCGGTAAATTGACACATTACGAGCGACGATTTCATTTTTAGAATAAGAGAGAGAGGGTGGGGAGGGAGGAGTTTAATGATGTATTTTACATTAACATGATAGAATTATAGTATATTTAAGGTACTAGAGTTTATCATTTAATTTGGATGAAGGGAGGTGATGAGAGAATAATAAAAGAAATTGAAATTGAAAGGAAATTAAAAGAAAACGAGAGGGGATTTACCTCTTGAGATCCTCCTCAAGGAACCTAGGTTTGGTCTTTTGATGAGACCAAGAGCTACTAGATGTGGAGGAGGGACTAGAGAAGAGTGTTTGGCAGAACTTAGGCAAGAATCAAGGCTTGAGAGGTGTGAGGAGAAGAGGGGGTGAGGGGTGGTATTTATAGTAGAGGAGAGGAGTGTTTTCTCAATATTTTAATCATTAGTTTATTATTTAGACTCAAGACTATGAATATTTTGAGCATTATCCTAAAATATATTAAAATAATGAAGGATAGTTCACTATTTTAGGCTTACATCAGCCTTACATCATCTATGACTCCATAATTCATGTATTTAGCTTTTATTGTAAATTATTATATTTTATTATTCCTAAAAAATTCAAGTATCTTAGAAAAATTACAAAAATTAACCCTAACTATTTTTCAATGTTCATAATTCAAAAATGAAATCCATTTTATGAAAATAGTTTTCTAAAAATGAGAAATTTAATTTTTAATTAAAATCATCATTTACTAGGAAAATACAGATTTTAAAATTATAACTGATTTTATAACACTTTAAAAATTTTCTTAAGGTCTCATAAAATTATCTTAAAACCATAAGACATAAAAATATTAATTTATGAATAAATTTCATGAAAATGAATTTTCTTTTAAATTAATAAATTAGTTATAAAAATGTAATTAAATATTTATGACTTATAAAAATACCAACACTTAATTAATAATTTTTAAAATATTTACTTATACTATGATATAATTATATCATATTTTCACTTATAAGATGCATAAATTTTATTTATAATTTAATGGATGAGGTTACTATTGAGTTGACTGGTTTACTATTCATAAGGGTCATATTACTATTCTTAAGGTCAAATTACCATTTCATCGCACTACTACAAAAACGGGCAATATCAACGCTCAAATCGGGCTTTAACAGTGCTAAAAAAGCACTGTAAAGCTCAGTGCTGATAAAGGGGTGGGCCCCTTTATCAGCACTTTTTTAGCGCTGTTAAAGGTAGCCTTTATCAGTGCTAAAAAAGTGCTGTTAAATCCCTGCCTGCTGCAAATAGAAAATCTGCATCAGTACAGCCAGTCGAACAAGGCCTGCAGAAAAACCAGTATATCAAAAAAGAAAATGTGATCTACTAATTATTCATTATGAAAAACATAAAGGTACCATTAAATACTTACATTGCCCCAAACACCCATAACACAACCCAAACACAACCTTCATCTCAATGTACTCAACTGATCTAAACACCAAGATGGATTTTACCCAAGATTATCTAATTCAAAACGCCGATCATGTCATCAACCGACCACTTAATTTCTATGGTGCTCCCCACTATACGTTTTAGCTCACAAACACCACCATCTGATGTTTAACACCTCCATCATCGGGAAAGAACCACTAGAACCCCAACTAAAACTCCACAACATACCCAACATGTTTTCTAACTTACCGTGCTTAGACATCCATGAGAACACCAGCCAATGTTATCATCCATCCTTTACATCAAAACCACTTGGAATGGATGTGAATCCATCATCCATACATGAATCAAGGACAATTCAACTTTTCCTCAAAGATTGAACCCATTTTCAAAATATAATTAACATTTCAAAACATCAAATAGATGTGGATTACAACTCACCACATTTGTTCCTTTTTCCTGGAGGAATTTGAAACATGCACCACATAGGTTGTAAAAGCAGTAGAGGATAGATCTCTTTGATCATACAAATACATGAACCCAAGTTTATCCTTGAGGAAACTGATGAGTGATGTTTGTGAATGCTTTTTGGAACTAGGAACTGACTCGCTTGATGAAACACAGGAAATATATTTAAATGTAGCCTCACTTGCCGAATCATTGGAACAATTTCCTGTATTGGATGCTCTTAATGTCAGATTTAGCATCCCATCTTGTTCATCAAATGGATTGGTCAACTTCCAATCTATCATGGAGGCTGCCGCACCACCTTTACACGCAACTAATGATCAGAGGCAGCTTGATTAGCAAAACAATCCTGAGGGCACTGGACATGAAAGATCATGCGGTGCCATAGTTGTTCAGCAACCTCAATTTACCCCACACGATATAAGGCTATTGCATGATGTCCAAGACATAGCGAGAGGAGAAGAGAAGGTGAAAGTCCCCTAGACGAACAACATCAACAATGAACATCCACCACCCTTTCACTATATACATCAAAATAATATCTTTAAGAATGTCCATGTGAATTTCTATCTTACTTCCATTGAGGATGATGCATGTTGGTCAACTTGTTTTGGAAATTGTTTATCTTCATATGTGTCTTGTACTTGCACCCATGAATTTGAAGGTGAGTGTGTGTACACGATAGTTGACCTTCTTAGAGAAGAGTTTCTGGAAGAGTATAAGAGACATGAAGCAATGAAGATCATTAGAGTGTTGGAGCAAATGTGGTTGCTACAAACAATGTGGCAATCGGCTTGTGCAACACGGCCTAAGTTACAACTTGCAGGTATTGTATTTTATTTTTTTCTGGAGGGTTTCAATGTAAATGCATTTTGGAATGATCATTTCTATTCATTGTCTTTTAGGTTTTTTTGACAACTGAGGGGAAAGGGTGGGGTCTGCAGAAATTGGAGGATATGTCGAAGGGTGATTTTGTGTGTGAATATGTTGGAGAAATGTTAACTCACGCAGAACTACGAGAGAGAAAGCTAACTAAGAGTAGTGAAAAGCATGAATATACAGTTCTCTTAGATGGTGATCGAGGTTCGGGGAGCTTGAAGGGAAAAGAGGCCATTTGGTTAGATGTTAGATACTATGGAAATGTTGCAAGTTTTATTAATCATAGGTAAACAAGGCATGTATAGCTCAGTGCTGATAAAGGGGTGGACCCCTTTAACAACGCTAAAAAAGTGATGTTAAAGGCGACCTTTAACCTTGCAATATTTCCATAGTATCTAACATCTAACCAAATGGCCTCTTTTCCCTTCAAGCTCCCTGAACCCCGATCACCATCTAAGAGAACTGTATATGCATGATTTTCACTACTCTTAGTTAGATTTCTCTCTCGCAGTTCTACGTGAGTTAACATTTCTCCAACATATTTACACACAAAATCACCCTTCGACGTATCCTCCAATGTCTGAAGACCCCACCCTTTCCCCTCAGCTGTCAAAAAAACCTAAAAGACAATGAATAGAAATGATCATTCCAAAATGCATTTACACTAAAACCCTCTAGAAAAAAAATAAAGTACAATACCTACAAGTTGTAACTTAGGCCGCGTTGCACAAGCTGATTGCCACATTGTTTGTAGAAACCACATTTGCTCCAACACTCTAATGATCTTCATTGCTTCATATCTCTTATACTCTTCCAAAAACTCTTATCTAAGAATCTGAACTATCATGTACGCATACTCACCTTCAAATTCATGGTTGCAAGTACAAGGCACGGATGAAGATAAACAATTTCCAAAACAAGTTGACCAATGTAAGTATTTAATGGTACCTTTATGTTTTGCATAATGAATAATTAGATAGTCATGTTTTTGAATGCTTTTTGGAACTAGGCACTGACTTGCTTGATGAAACAGAGGAAAGATCTTTAAATGTAGCGTCAATTGTCGAATCATTGGAACAATTTCTTGCATTGGATGTTCTAAATGCCAGATTTAGCATCTCATCTTGTTCATCAAATGGATTGGTGAACTTCCAATCTATCATGGAAGCTGCCGCATACATGCAACTAATGATTGGAGATTTTACTGGTTCATGCGTGATATGAAGGTATTTTGGAGATTTTACTGGTTTTTTTGTCCAAAGCCCAAAGAAATGTGGTTCATCATTCTTGCATGTTGCTGGTGCATTTCATCTGTTAAAATGGACAAATGATCCATTGGAGAAAGAATGTTTTATTTAATAATAATTACAATTTTTCTACAAACATTTACATACAAGAATGTTTCATCTTTTTATCTCCATGAACCTCTCTCAAAAATGTCCGCCAATTATACATGTTCGCAACTCTTGCAATAAAAGTCAGATCTTCATTCTATTTCTGGACAATCTTGCATCAGGTATGCGGCCCACTCGTTTCTGAACATATCTACATCGTCTTGTGAATATGACGCTTTTCAGCATTCATGATAGTACTGAAAAATATATAAATAAAGAATTAATAAATAATTTAAATGAAATAGTACTTGTTTTCGAAAATACCTCTTTAGGGATGCTAGTTTGTCCATTGACAACGATCTCTCTCATGAATCTACAAACATAATAACTGCAATCTTTTTCGTTTGTTTGTTTTGAACACTGCAGAAACATTGATCATGAGGCGAGTAAGTAACTTGTTTTGATATATGTTTAGATAGTGCAATTTTATTATATATACCTTGATACTTGTCCAGACGTAGTACTTTCTCGGCTCCTTATGCTTAGCCCCTGTCCTCATACCATGATTTAGACGATATTGGTACATCGCCCTATCATAACAGAATCCTCATTAAAAGATAATATATATTATATAACTTGATGTTTAGACCTAAAATGTAGGATGTAGTGTCTTACAGATTGACAAACCGCATCACATGCGGTCGGTTTGTTGGATATTCGTGCTTTGAATCCAAAAAATAAATCTTGGGAGTATCCAAATTCATCACAATTAGCAGCCAATGTTACCTAAATACACAAAAAGGAATAAGTGATGAAAGAAATGAGATGGGACATGTGGATGATGGAACTTTCCTTCAGTGGAAAGGCTTGGGTCATGATGGTGGAATGCCTTGAGTGACAATGTTGGGTTTTAATGAGATGGGACATGTGGATGATGGACCCTATCCTGAGTTATGAGGCAGTGGGTTAGGATTTGAACCTAGGACATTACCTTGTACCTTTTAATAGTGGGTTGAGTTCTTGAATGATGCTTTCCCCAAGCCTTTGGGTATGGGTTGGAACATGGGTACCAATATGATGGCATGTGGCGATGATGGAATTTTTTTATGGTACCAAATATGGAATGATCATGTGTTATGGTGTCGTAGTTAGCACATAAAGACCTAACGTTCACTGAGTCAGGGTGCCCTAGTTAGCACATGACATCCAACATTCTTAGGTGATGTTTTTATTTTCATCATCCATACATGGATATGATGATATATACTAGGGGAACATGGTGTTACCCTACTAAGATGTATTTTTCACACCATGCATAGGCACTTTGGAGCATGTTCAGACCATATATCGATTTTATATGTTTGAGCATAGGTTTTACATGGGATCAATCTGAAGCATCTTGAATGGCATCGAGTGATTAGGATTTCACTATGGCCCAAGGATGGCAGTAGGGTTGGTGTGTATTGTTCAAGGGGTAAATCAAGAGGGCAAAACAATATTTAAAAGATGCACTATATAAAATGTAATCTAGACATTTACCACAAACAATATAATCGAATTCCAAACACATAAGCATACAAAATGATTCGAAAACACAATTCGCATCACAAAATTAATTTATATAACAACAATAAATGCACAAAAACTCATACTAAAAACATCTAGATATTTTAGGGCATCCACTGACCTTGGGTGAAGAAATTGATGAAGTCCAAGGAAAAACCCAAAAGGGTGAGGGAGCCTTCTGCGCTACCTCGGGAGGGGAAGACGTGACCGCCGGAGTGGGGGTGCATGGGAGGAGCCGCCAACCGTTGAGTACGGTCCAGAGGGGAAGAGGAGGAGTAGGGTTCGGAGGGAGGAAGATCCGCGGAAGATCCGCCGGAGTAGGGTTCACGCGGAGTACGGTCCAGAGGGGAAGAGGAGGAGTAGGGTTTGGAGGGAGGAAGATATGCGGAAGAGGTTCGAGGGGAAGGATAAAGAGTAAGGCGGAGGTCCGGCAAAGGGAAGATCGGGGGGGAAGCTGTCGTAGGGGTACAGTACCGCGAGAGCTTGGGGCCCGATAAAAAAGAGGAGACTGTGTGCCTGCTTTTAATAAAATCGGAGACAAGTTTTATCAGCGCTAAAATTTTATTGCTGATAAAGGATCGCTTTATCAGCGATACAAAAGCGTTGATAAATCTACCCTTTATCAGCGCTTTTAATTAGCGCTGATAAAGATTATCCTTTATCAGCGCTTTTTGATTAGCGCTGATAAAGGGTGGCGCTTCCCTTGCCCGTTTTTGTAGTAGTGTCGGTATAGGTTTCTTAACTTCTAAAAATACATCTTATTTCATTAATTCTTCATTTATAAAGCTTTTATTGTGGTCTCTAAGTGATTTTATGTGGTTTATACTATATAACAGTACTATAAGAAGGGAGAAATCCCATTGACAAAAATTTGGACCGTTACACACGCAGAGTCGTCGGGGAGAGGTCACACACTGTGTGATCTAGTCACACGTCGTGTGATACTTTAGTATTTTCTGAAACCCTAACCGCCGCACAGGGGGTCCGCACAGCGTGTAGATCAAACTTACACACCGTGTAGCATGGAATTTTCCAGAATCCCATATCTGGAATCTGTGTGTCTACTTCGATGCTTCGGCCACCGATCTGGTCGCGCCTCGCTCGGAAAATCAAGGTTCCATCTCGCCATCATCGAACAATGTGTCCCGCCATCAAATCCTTTTGGAATACAGATCTACAACTCATTCTTCGTTGTGCGCCAAAGAATGTGAAATCGGGTATCTACATCATCTGGTTCGCTGTCGCTACCATTGTCGCACCTCCGTCGTGTCATGTTAATCCTGATTCTACGATTTCGGATTGTTGCACCAACAAACGAGTGCGCAACGATCGATTCATCGAGATATGTCGAACCGCGGGCCAAATGAATAATGCCTGCGATGAACAAAGAATTGAGGAAGAAAAGTACAAGAACAATCAAGAGGAACGGACCTCGATTGATGTTCATGTCAATCTCAGTTCGTTATCATTAGAACGATATTTGAAGAATCAACAATTTAATCACAAAAAAAAATTCTCCCAAAATTACCCCGCAAATACACACGATTCACGGATCAATCCGTTGGTCGATTGATTCGTGTTCATTGTAGGAATTTAGAACGGAGAAAAAATCAATATAAACAATGCCCTACCTTGATTCGGATTGATCGATGATGAAGAACGAGGCAGCATCGTGATCGTTGGCGAGATCCTTTGAATCTGTTGCGTGTTGATTGTCAATCCACGACCCGATTGTCGCTCGTCTGAGAGAAATCCTCCAATGATCTCTCCAAAGGCTATGCAACGGTTCCAAGGTTATGCGGCAAACCCTGTAATTCTAACATAACAGTGTATTTAAAGATTCTCCAATCGATGCATCAACGAAAAAGAATTAAAATAATTTATTTTATTATTTTATTCATTTTCACTCCCATGGTGACTTTTCTATATAAACGACCCACGCCGATCAAGGTTAAGTCGCGTTTAGGGTAAAACTCCCGTTTTGAACTCAACGGTGCCCTCAGATTTCTGATTTGAGCATTCGCTTATAAGTTATTCCACTTTTCATGAAAAATTGTGCGTGAGTACTATTTAATCTACTTAATATATTTTAAACATTTATCTCAGGCACACTGGGCCTTGAAATCGCACGTCGTCTCTGTGCCTGGTCTCGAAAATATTTTATACAATATCCAAAAATAATACATGAAAAATTCGAGTCGTTATGATTTTATAAAATTTATTTCATTGATAATTTGTGTTGTACTTGTAATGTGTTTTTGGTGCTATCTGTATTTTATTTGTGTGGTTTGTGGTGGTGCAGTGTGCTATAAATTTAGAAGCACGCCGCAGTATGCTCCTTTATTAGTGATTTTAAAAGAGATGATGAAGTGTCCTTTTATCATCACTAAATAAAAGCGTTGATAAAGACACTCTTTATTGGAGTTTTTTTAGCATTCATTAAGGACCCATTTATCAATGTTTTTTTAGCATTGATAAAAGCTTATGGCTTTTGATTGCGCTCCAGTAGTCAGTGCTTTTTTAGCACTGACAAATGTCAATTTTAGTAGTGAAGGAGAAGAGTTGGCTACCATTAGAGATTCAAAGGAAGAGAATGCTAAGGTAAATCCTTGAGAAAAGAAAGAAGTTGAAAGGAGGTGACTTCAAATTACAAAATTTGGAAATGATGAAATTAAATATGAAGATGCAAGAGTTGGACTTTAGTGTTTTGAATGTCACACATGAATTGGTAGCATTGTTGCACGGGTTTTTGTTTTTGTTTTGGGCACCATCTTGCACGGCTTTATCTTTCCATGGAATCCCACCCCTTATGGAAAAGGTCTCATGATAGAGAGAAGATTGAAGTCTTATTATCAGATGTACGCGATCCACCCCACGCCCCAATGTGGGACTCCTGGCTTGCTAGTAGATCGCACCCCCAAGTAGCAGGGTGGTTAGTCCCTATTGTGAAGAAATGATATTTAAATAGGTGCATATCATGAGATAGAATAATAATGATACTATAATTATTATTTGGCACGAAGTATTGTTGAGATTAAATATATTGATAAGAGCGTGTGTGGAAATTATCAACTGTTTTAACCCTCAATATAATATCCATATTATATCATTTTGGAGAATTAGAGACTCGTTGTGCACAATAAAAATCTCTTTAGAAATCTCTCAAGCCCTAAAGAAAATCATCATTTCAAGAACAGAAAACTCATTTTGTGATTAACGATGAATGATGTGTTTCTTTACGTTAGCACTCAATTTGAGATTCGTGAATCATGTGTGGATACAACTATAGGAATCCTCATTTGGATTTGCAAAGGTAATGACAACGTGAAGCAATGAATTTTGATCAAAGGAATCCTCAAATTGAGGTAATTCTTGTTTTAAATTAATTATAAATTAAATATAAAAACCCACCTACCATTTTTGAACCTTTAGGCGTGACATTCATACTCCAGATTGTGGGACAAACCCCCATCAGAGACATAGATGAATTTATTTTACATTTTTTTTATGAGTGGAGATATATTTGATTGCTCCATGTTATTGCCGCTTTTCTAACTATTTTGTGTACATTATTCAACTAATTACTTGTAAATAATGCACTTATTAATAACGATCATGTATTGGATGGGGCGGTCATAAAAGACAAACCCCATTTACATTCACGTGGAAAAATAACGGTGACAAACATAAAATAATACAAACATAATTTAAAATTGCATACCAAAAATTCAAAACCTAAATGTTTAAATGATTGCCAAATAAAACATTCAAATAATAATCATCCCACCCCTAACACAACATTATTCTGATTAGGCTCGTCTCATTTTCTAATTTATGATCGCAGATGATTCCTTTGAGCCCAAAATAATAATAAATTAGAAAAATAAAAATAAATTATACTTGGCAGACAGCCAGCCCGTGAAGATATAAAATAAAATAAATTATTCTATAAATTACAACCCCTCCGTCCGACTCCGATCTTCACAGTCGAGCCCGAAAACCGCAATGTCCATAATCATGTACAATACACTCCGCCTCCTCCTGCTTCATCTCCTCTCCACGACGGTCCTGTTCACCCCCGCCGCCGCCGGAATTCATGCCCAGGAGAGCTCGAGCTCCGGTGGAGCTTCCGCCGCCGCAATATCCACGTCATCCATCAACCAGACCCGCCAGTTTGTGGGGGAGGCCCTCGCCGCCGTGTCGGAGCTCCGGCATCAGACGATGACCGCCCTGGAACGGGCGGCGTACGGGGACTGCGTGCACCTCCTTCATCTATCCATGGGCCACCTCGACGCCTCCATGAAGTCCACGTGGAGGCCGGAGCAGGCGGCGCTGCTGAGCGCGGTGCAGACGAACGCGGAGACCTGCAAGGAGGGGCTGTCCATGACGGGGGTGAGCGAGGCCCTGAGGAGCAGAGTTATGAGCGGCGGCGTGCCGGAAGTGTGGAGGAGGATGAGTGGCCACCTGGCGGCAGCCAGAGGCGGCGACCGGGAGAAGGAGGGTGGTAGCCGGAGAGGGCTGAGGAGCGTGGGGTACCCGGAGTGGATGGGGACGGAGGACCGGGCGCTGGTGGAGGCGCCGGCGGCCGGGATTCCGGTCGATGTAGTGGTGTCGTTGAGGCGGACCGGGGCGGGGATTGTGAGGACGATCGCGGAGGCCATCAAGATGGCTCCCAGCGAGCAGCCTCGCCGGTTCGTCATCCACGTGGAAGCCGGGCGGTGAGTTTCAAATAATAATAATAATAATAATAATAATGCTTAAACTAAAATAGTGTAACGTTTTCAGGTACGAGGAGGAAAGATTGGCGGTGGGGTCGAAGAAATGGAACGTCCTCCTGATCGGAGACGGCAAGGATCGGACCACCGTGGCCTGCCGGAAAAACGTCGCCGACGGCAGGCTAACGACGTTCCGGACGGCCTGCTTCGGGGCGGCGGGGAGGGGGTTCATGGCCCGTGACATCGGGTTCGAGAACTACGCCGGAGCGGCGAAGCACCAGGCGGTGGCGCTGCGGGTGAACGCCGACCGCGCGGTGGTGTACGGCTGCGCCGTGCGGGGGTTCCAGGACTCCCTCTACGCCCACTCCCTCCGCCAGTTCTTCCTCCGCACCGACATCCACGGCACCGTCGACTTCATCTTCGGCAACGCCGCCGCCGTGCTCCAGCACTGCGCCGTCTACGCCCGCCGCCCCCTCCCCTCCCAGCGCGTCACCATCACCGCCCAGTCCCGGAGCGACCCCAACCAGAACACCGGCTTCTCCCTCCACGCCTGCTCGCTCCTCCCCGCGCCGGAGCTGGGCGCCGCCGCGCCCCGCCCCTCCGCCTACCTCGGCCGCCCCTGGAAGATCTTCTCCACCACCGTCGTCATGCAGTCCGTGCTGGGCGCCCACATCCACCCCGACGGCTGGCTCGCCTGGAACGCCACCGCCCCCGTGGCGCGGGTGTTCTACGGAGAGTACCGGAATACGGGCCCCGGATCCGACACGGCCAAGCGGGTCGCGTGGAGCCGCCCCGCCTTGACGGCGGCGGAGGCCTCTCGATTCACGGTCAACGTTTTCTTACAGGGCTCCCACTGGTTGCCGCGCGGCGTACCCTTCCACGGTGGACTGTTATAGTCGGTCGTTCGACCCTCGATGAAGCCACGTATTGGTTGCTCGTGTTTACTCGGTCACAAATTATACATTTTTTGTTATTATAATATGTCCATTGCTCTTTTTGTCAATTATCTGTCACACCGTTTTTATTTTAAAAATATTTATATCATGAATCTTAGAATAAAATAATTAGACACAAAGTCTAAAGGATTTGTTTGACAACACTTGTTCAAATTTGATTGTGATTCTTATCATTTATGATAACTAATTCTATACAAATGTTTCTCGATTGCTTATTGAAAAATTGGTCTTTTAGTCACTAATTTAATTGGGTTTCTTTTGAAATTTAAGCAATCATACTTTTGGTCCTTGAATACATTGAAAGCTCGTGAATTGACTTGATGAAGGGGGAGCCGAGAAAACCTATATTGTGACTTGGTCAATTGGTGGTTATCTATGAATCCAGGGTTGAAGAACTCTAAAAACATCATGATATCCTATGATATAGAGTTTTGATAACTCTCACATTTGAAGCTTGTTAAGACTGGTTTCTTGAAAACACTACTAAAGTCGTTGTCTTTAGCAACCGTAAAAAAACAGTTGCTAAAGGCCTTCAAGACTGCCAAAAGCAGTTGCTAAAGGTCTTTAGAGACCAAAATGTGGTCACTTTTGGCGGTCACTGTTGCCTCGTCGTTGAAGGGCAAAAACAACCGCTATTGGCAGTCACTTTAGGGGTCTGCAGACAACCGCATTGCCAGTCACTGGGAGGACCTTATCAAACACCCTACATGGCCGCTAAGGCATAAGATTATATAGCGACTGCCATAGGTGATCACTAATTCTCAAAAAAAAAACTTTTAGTGACCGCTATAGGCAGTCACTCAAATGCATATTTTTTTTTATAAATATTACATTTTAAAAGTCATGCCAAATTACAAAAATAAATAAATAAAAAACCTGCAATTCAAACAACAACCCAAACAACTACAAACCATTCCAATCTTCTTTCATCATCAACCTACAGATATGATCCAAAAAACAATTAAACAAAGCAATGCAAATGAATGTTTACATTAAAATCAAACTTATTCACTTAATATATACAGAATAGTCAAAACAGTTTATATAATGTTACATACATAAAGCATCATAAATACATAAATGTTGCAATGCTAATTTGAAATGTTTGATTACACTGTTTATTTTTTTGTTGAGCAATGACTATTAAAATTGAAAACCAAGTTTACCACATACCGATAAATATGAGCACTGGATTGACACATGGTTAATTCTAATAAATCACAAATGATTGAAGGAATATTCTCATAGTTTTGCTCGTCAATCTGAAGTCATTTGCTCATTTTAACCCCCAGATAGGTGATATGTCATTTTAATAAAACTATACAACGTTACCCATTGTTTCCCATCACACCAAGTGACATAAGCATCCGGTTGATGTGGGGTTGATTCCTACAGATCAAAAATGACTCGGTGATTGTTCCCCTATGATTTCATATCAATCCAAGTGTGTTGGCTTGGTATTGACTTTTTTTGTGTGTGTAATTTGTCACTAAAGTCCAAATCCAAGGGACATACACAACTTTTGATTATCCCGAGCAATTCAGGTATCCAATTGATATGCCAATGATTCCTACATATTGTAAATGATTTAAAGAATATTTTCCTAATATTTCATGTCAATCGGAGCTCGTTTGGTCAGTTTTGACCCCTACACACATGATATTACCATTATTACAAAAATGTTAATAATTTCAAATCATACCTTAAGCCATACAAACCAATCCGGGCATCAGATTGATGCGTAGTTGATTCCAATAGATCAAAAATGATCTGAGGAATGCTCTCCTATATTTTCACATCAATTTGAAGATATTTGATCATTTTTTACTCCCTGATGAGAGATATGCCATTTTAATAAGACTATACAATGTTACCTGCCATTTTCCATCATATCGAGTAACATGAGCATCTGATTGATTCAATGTTGATTCCTACATATAAAAAATGACTTAGTGATCATTATCCCATGATTTCATGTCAATACAAGTGTGTTTTCATAGTATTGTCCCCTGTTATGTGATTTTCACTTAACTCCAAATCCTAGGGACAAACACCACTTTTGATCATATCAACCAATTAGGATATTCGATCGATGTGTTGGTGATTTATACAGATTCTAAATGAATTAAAGATTGTTTTCATGATATTTCATGTCAATTAGAGCTTATTTGACTAGTTTTGACCCCTAGACACATGATATGCCCATTATTACAAAAAAGTTTATAATGTCAAATCATACTTGAAGTCATACCGATCAATCTAGACATCTGATTGATGATCGTTTGATTCCAATAGATCAAAAATGATTCGAGGAATGTTCTTCTAGATTTTCACACCAATCTGGAGTTGTCTTCTTGTTTTTGAGCTCCTGATGAGAGATATAGAATTTTAATAAAACTATACAATGTTACCTATCGTTTTTCATCATACTGAGCGACACAAGCATCCAATTTATACAGTGTTGATTACCATAGATAAAAAATGACCGAGTTACCTTTCTCCCATGATTTCATGTCAATACAAGTGTGTTTTCTAGGAATTTACCCCTTTTACATGAATTTTCACTTAACTCCAAATCCGAAGGACAAACATCAATTTTGATCATATTGAGAAATTCATGTGTCTGATTGATGTAATGACAATTCCTATAAATTTTAAATAACTTGAAGATTTTTTCCATAAGATTTCATGTCAATCAAATCACATTTGGTCAATTTTGACCCCTACACAAATGATATTCCCATTATTACAAAAATGTTAATAATGTCAAATCATACCTTAAGCCATACCAATCAATCCGAACATCAGATTAACACGCTATTGATTCAAATAAATCAAAAATTATTTAAGGAATTTTCTCCTAGATTTTCACATCAATCTGAGATCATTTTCTTATTTTTGACACATTGATGGGAGATATGTCATGTTAATAAAACTATACAATATTACCCATCGTTTTTCATCACACCGAGCAACACGAGCATCCGATTGATTCCTATATATCAAAAATGACTTTTTTATCATTATCCCATGTTAATTCAAGTGAATTTGATTGATATTTAACCATTTTTCATGATTTTTCACTTAACTCCAAATCTGAGGGACAAACACTACTTTTGATCATATTAATCAATTCGAGCATCCGATCGATGTCTTGATGATTATTAAAGATTTTAAATGATGTAAAAATAATTTTCCTAATAATTCATGTTAACCAAAGATCGTTTGGTTATTTTTTACCCCTACACACATGATATGCCTATTATTTAAAAAATGTTAATAATTTCAAATCATACCTTAAGCCATACCAATCAATTAGGACATTAGATTGATATGCACTTGATTCAAATAGATCAAAAATGATTCTAGGAATGTTCTATTAGTTTGCACATCAATTTGAAATCATTTTATCGTTTTGAACCCTTAATATGAAATATGTTATTTTAATAAAACTATACAATGTTACCAATCATTTTTCATCACACCGAGCGACACGAGCATCCAATTGATGCAGTGTTGATTCCTACAAGTAAAAAATGACCCGGTGATCATTATCCTATGATTTTATGTCAATCCAAGGGTGTTTTCTTGACATTAAAACATTTTATGTGATTTTTCACTTAGCTTCAAATATGAGGGATGGACACCACTTTCAATCATACCGAGCAATTTGGGTATCTGATCGATGGGTCGATGATTCCTACACATTTTAAATGATATAAATATCATTTTATTAATATTTAATGTCAATTGAATCTCATTTAGTTAGTCTTTACCTCAACACACATGATATGCCCATTATTACAAAAATGTTAATAATATCATATCATACCATAATTCATGCCGATCAATCCAGGAATCATATTGGCGCCCAATTGATTCCAATAGATCAAAAATGACTCAAATAATGTTCCCCTATCTTTTCAAATAAATCAAAATTCTTTTTCTCATTTTTACCCCCTAGTGAGAGATATGTCATTTTAATTAAACTATACAATGTTACCCATCGTTTCCCATCATACCGAACAACACGAGCATCAAATTGATACATTGTTGATTCATACAGATAAAAAAGACTCGGTGACCATTCTTCCACAATTTCATGTCAATAAAAGTGCATTTTCTTGGTATTGTTCCCTTCTATGTGATTTGTCACTTAATTCCAAATCTGAGGGACATATTCCATTTTCAATCATGTGGAGTAATTCAGCTATCTAATTGATGTTTTGTTTATTTTTATAGATTGTAAATTTCTAAATGATCATTATCCTAAAATTTCATGTTAATTAGAGATCGTTTGGTTGGTTTTGACCCCTACACACATGATATTCCCATCATTACAAAAATGTTAATAATGTCAAATCACACCTTAAGATTTAATGATCAATCCAGGCATAAAATTTATGTGATGTTGATTACAATAGATCACAAATGATTCGAGGAACGTTCTCCTATATTTTCACCTCAATCCAAATTCATTTGTTCATTTTTTACCACTTGATGGGAGATATGTTATTTTAATAAAACTATACAACATTACCCATCATTTTCCATCATATCAAGCACCAAAAGTATCCAATTGATATATAATTGATTCCTACAGATAAAAAACAACTCAAAGATCATTCTCCCATAATTTCATGTCAATCCAACTACGTTTTCTTAGTATTGACCCCTTTTATGTGATTTTTCACTTAACTCCAAATATGAGGGACTAACAACACTTTCAATCATACTAAGAAATTTAGGTATCTGATCGATGTGTTGATGATTCCTATAGATTGTAAATGACTTAAATATCATTTTCATAATCTTTCATGTTAATCGAATATCGTTTAGTCGGTTTTGAACCCTATTCACATGATTTTACCATTATTACAAAAATGTTAATAATGTCACATCATACCTTAAGACATATTGATCAATCTGGGCATCATATTGATTAGTGGTTGATTCCAATATATCAAAATTATTTGATTAATGCACCCTTACTGACCATTCCAAGCATCCAATTGACACATAGTTGAAATATATAGATTTAAAAACACTATGATTATTTTTCTAAGTCTTCTCATCAATATAAATGTATTTAGTTGGTTTTGAATCCCTACTCAGTCAAATTTTATTTTAATGAAAATGAAAATGTGATTTTTGACTTTACTAAAAATATAAAATTAAAACGAGACATTCAATTTGAATGATAAACCATAAAGATAAAACAAAAACACCTCCTGGGTCTGATGCATCATGTAGGGCCATGGCTGCTACCTGTGTCTTGTGTGGTAGGGGCCTATAATAAATAAAAATTTTGAGGATAATAATAATGAATATAATAAAAATAAAAATAAAAAATAGTGTAAACATGCATCATAGGATCTCCCGCACCATCATCCTGCCGCATATACTCCCGTAGTGCTTTGACCTCAACCAATAGATGCAACCTCAAGATTATTTCGACCACCAGTCATCATCCACACCAAAATTTTATTAGTGGGTGCACCTTGATCTTGTAACTTTATACCAATAATACATAACTATAGAGAAAAAAACCATATTAAATAATAAATATAAAAATTAAATGATAAATACATCATGTAGAATCTAGAACACTTAGCGAGTCCCAAGTCTGTGAGGTGATCCCTATAATACACATTTCTTAAAAAGACATGTTTCCACTACCTACAATAAATTAATTTAAATTTGAAAAATGTAAAATGATACACATTCTTCAAAACATGTAAACCAAAATAAATAGGCTCACTGTCACAGCCTTATGGGACCAATATGAAACAATGTGACACCACTAGGGTGGGATAACGCCTCTTGGGACTTTGTATAAAATGTTCGAGGCACCCACATTTGGTACCTAGTGTTTCCTATTCACTCTACCTTTAAAATATTTCCACATTTTATGAAATTTGGAAATAAAAACCAGATGAAAATCATTAGGGAAAACTCCCAGATTATTATATTTAATAAAAAAAATTCCACAAATATAAGTGTTTTTTAAACATAGATAGGAAACTAAAATGATCACCTTATCTGAATTTCCCTCCATAGTCAATCTGATGTATCCCGAGGGAATAGAGTCCAATCATGTGTAGTCAATTGAAATATCTATGGGTCATGTATGATATAAACCAACTGGTGAATAAATGCAGTGGTACCCTCCCCATAGGATGGTATGTCTCCTCAAATGATATATCAAGGGTCGTGTCAGAATTCCATGATAAAATCCCACGACTAGGGTATCTTCTATGAGAGGAAGAAGTGGTCGAGTTAGATCCAGTTGAAAAAAATTTCATACATAGTTAGAAATATGTCCATATATATGTTTAATTCATAAATAAAAAAATACAAACACATTTTCATTCATACATACCTCAAACCATGGATACAGATGCCTCTCCAAAATAATGTGGATCTAGTGTCAGTTCCCCTGACATGTCTGTAGTCATAGGAAGCATTAGTATTTAAACACATATAGACCATATATCTAATAAATATATAATAAATACACAAAAAAATATTTAAACAATTTACAAAGTGTTTAGAAATTAAAAAAAATGTTTTAAACTGAAGATATGGAAAAAAATCTATTTCATTAAACAATCAAATCAACCATTTCTCATTCAATTGTATCTATAACCCATTGAATAACTTCTTAATGCTAAGATATAATGTTTTGATCAAGCTGTTGTGAAATAAAGACAATGGTCTCAGATTCATCACATTCAATTAAAAATACTCCTCATCTAGAAATTTTCACAAAAAAAATTCCAATATAGATTAGATGTAAATATATTGAAAAAAAACTTGTTCTCCTTTCCATGCCAAAATAAAGGGTTCATTACTAACTTGTTCATCTCTATATAACATGCAGTTAAAGTTTACCAATGTAAAATAAATGTGATTGACATACTAGATCAAACTAATTATACTTTAACAATATGTATTTAAACCATACGTATATAAAACTTCAATGATGTATTTCAATTGACCATAGTAATAACTAGAATTGATAGATGGACAACCAATGCCACTGTTTTGTATTTCTCATTTGTTATTAACATATTTAATGAAAAATCTAAAGACATTGTCATCTAAATCTTTGTAATGATGAGATGTTATATATGGAACCTTAGCTAGTTTGTTAAATTCCCTAGTTAGTGTAGTGTCACATAACCCCCATAGGTTATGGAAATATATATTTTATATAATTCATTGTAAATTTATATAGAAATAAATCAGTACTATACTACAATCATAACGAAAATACATTTATATGCACAAAATCCTTGAATAAATCTTGAAATGATTCATAATGGTATTGTTAAATCTGATAATCACTAGTAAAAGGTGTAACCCCCTGATTTTTTTAAAAAAAATAATATATTCGATAGCATATACGACACACAACATCGAGCCTAAATTAACAATGCAATGTTATTATTTAAATATAACCGCTATAACCTAGTCGTTAAATTTGAGGGCATAGATAGGATTAACTACTTTATGAAATATATATTAAGGACTTACTCAATATAAATATATTGATAAATTATTAGTAAATAATCATTCGTTTTTAGTATTCATTTTATTTTTTAAAAATACATTTTTTTCAAAAATGATTTTTATTTCTTTTTATGAGTAAATATTATAAATAATTTATAGAAATTTTAGAAATTTTATTTTATAGAAAGGATATAATTATTGGAATCATAATTTCAAAATTATATTGGAGTTATGTTTTGGTATTTTTTTTGAAAATATTGTCTTTCTAATGAATAATAAAAAACACTGATCTTTATTGAAAACAATATTATTGTTTCAAGAATTTACAAGGTTTAATTTTATTTTAAAATGGTTTAAAAGTAAAATTAGTTATATTAAATTATTAATAAACCAATTAAGTTTAATGGAATCAATTTTAGGGTTGAATTTGCTTTAAAAACATTTTTATACTTAAAAGACATTTTTCTGAAAAACTAATTTTCATTGCATTTTGAGTTTTAATATTAAATTAATTCGTTCTACTTATAGAAATTGAATCTTTAAAAATGGATTCAATATTTTAAATTATGATGTAAACACTTGGTAAATAGTTTTATTTTGTTTTTAGTCATTGTGAATAGTAAGAATAGTAAATAATTATCACCACAGTAAGGGTAAATCTGGTAATTATGGTAAAAAATAATATGATAAGGACCATAAGTTAATTTCTCAAATTTATTCTTTAAAATCAAACTTGATTAAGGGGAATTTTTCTATCCCTAAATCCTCTTATGTAACGCTCATTTAAAGTTTTTTATTACCAAATGAAAACCTTATTTTGAGACCTATGATTATGTAATAAAATATAAACATCCATAATATTTAATTTCTTTTTATATTTGGAATATTTATGAAATTTCCTTTTATTATGATATGAGGTAAGATTATGAAACCCATTTATTTCCATGGGTAATTATTATGATCATGATTTATGATTGATTTCATTTTGTGGAACACATAATCATGAACATGTTATGACGGGTGCACCCAAATAAAACTCTAATTCATTGGGTATTTTTTTGTTGCATGAGACATTGTGAATGAGATTAGAGAGTAAACTTAATCCATTATGAGACTCTATCCACCATGTGATGTTGTCTTAGCAGTTAGTATTGACTTATTCATATATCATGTCGTATATTGCTGCTACATTTACTATGTTTTCATAATCTTATGATACCATGTTATTTATAATATTCTCCCATGTGATTACTCATTAACCTTATCTTTTATGATATCATGTTATACCTTTAAATCATACGTTATGCTTACTTATCATGTTTATTCCCTTATTGAGTATATAATCTCATCCTTTCTTATGTTTCCATTCCCTAGGTTTTAAGAAAATTTTTAAGTATGTTATTCCTAAGTGGGTTACTATATAAGAAGAACTTTTAAGATATGATCTAGAATTTTATGAACCAGTTGTTTATGTATTCAAGTTGTTATGTAATGGTTGTCTTAATTATCTAAAACTCTAAATCTAAAAATTCATTTAGTATGTAAGTGATCCAATAATTTAGTTTTATGTTATATATTTTAAAGGGTTAAAATTGGGTCATGTTTATTGGTATTAATTCCAAAAATGTAAAGATTATGTTTTTAGCACAAATCCAGGAGTGAAAATTCTAGGCCATATCAGTTGGTATCAAAGGTTAGTTTAGATAACTTTAGAGAATAAGATTATTTAATGTGATTTTAACTTAAGATTTATGGATACCATCATGGGTTTATAAGTTTAAATTTAACTATAAGTTTGAAGGCATCGATACCCCCTTTGAGGTTTTAAGCGGTGGATTTTTGAAGTGATTTGAACTTTTTTTGGGTTTTAGAACGAATGATATATTTAGGTTTAAATAACCCTTTTGGATAGTATATGATTATATGTTAAGTTAATTATGGTCTATTGTTTAGCGATAAATAGATAATCTTGATGGTTGAAAAGTGAATCATTGATAGGGTGATATTTTAGAAGATATTTATAGTCAATCCAATGATTACCTTTCAAGTTACTATTTAAATTTGATTCATGATATTTTGGTGAAGTTAAATACATTATAAGATTATATAGTGAATTATCATGGTGATTAATTATATTTTGGGAGATGTTTCATTGGGTTGATATATATATAACATTTAAGTTTAACATGTGATTTAACATGAAAGATTATTTTGGAAGAACATGATTAAAATTAAGAAGACATAAGATGAAGGGTATAATATATCCTTTGAGGTTAAAATATTATTTAATTTTTAGGTTATTTGGGATGTAGGTTTATTTATTTATGTAATTATTTAAGTTTAACTCTATCTTTGAAGATTAATATGAAGGTTTATTAATTTTGGGGAATTATCTTTCCTTATGCTAACCATTTTTTAGTTTTGGATAATGTCTAAATATAATATGAATATATTTTTATCCTTTTTTAGATTATGTGATATGTTATAATTCTATTTTACTCCTTCAAACTTGAAACTTTCATCCTAAATACTCATCGTTTGGAGAAAAATATAATATTGTGGTGGAAATTTATTAAAGGACGAAATTATACTTGTCGAGTTAGTATATTTCTTTATGTTCTCAGTCTAGATGGTAAATGAATTCCTAAAATATAGTAAAAGGATCTTAAAACAAAAAATTATATTCTATTACCTTTATTTTTGAAGAATCTATAGTATTGTTCACACCTCTTTGATTTATAGTTTTGTAGTCGTTAACTTTCTCATGATCATTCACTTTCTTATAATCAATGATCTAACTCTCTGTTATTATTTGGAAATTAATATTTTCTTCCATATCCATATTTTCACTTCCCACTAATGTTATAATATTTTAGAAATCTATTTATACATTATTCTAGATGGCCTTCACATTTTCTTTTTCCTCTTTTCAAGAGGAAGTTTTATTAAACCTTTTTACGATGTGAGATTTCAACAAAGGTATTATCAGATGTCATAACCTTGATTAAAAAGGCCAAGTTAAAATTTTAAGGATAGAATTTATTAATGGGGGATGTAAAACCATGATATTTTAAAAATAATACTATGTTCGATAACATATACAACACACAATGTCGAGCCTAAATGAACCATGAAATATTATTATTTAAATATAACTGTTATAACCTAGCTGTTAAATTAGAGAGCATGAAAATGATTAAATAATTTATGAAATATTTATTAAGTTACTACTTAGTTTAAATTTATTGATAAATTCTTATTAAATAATCACTAAATTTTTTATAAAGTCATTTTATTCTTTAAAAATATGTTTTCTTCAAAAATGTTTTTATTAATTTTTATGAAAAAATATTATAATTAATTTATATAAATTCTAGAAATTTTATTTTATAAAAAGGTTATAATTTTTGGAATCATTATTTAAAAATTATCTTGGAGTTATTTTTTAGGATTTTTCTGAAAAGATTGATTTTCCAGTGAATAGTGAAAAATACTGATTTTTATTGAAAATTATATTTTTGTTTCAAGAATTTATAAAATTTCATTTTATTTTAAAATGTTTTAAAAGTAAAATTAGTTCCATTGTATTATTAACAATACCATTAAGTTAAATAGAATAAATTTTATAATTGGATTTGGTATAAAAACATTTTTTCACTTAAAAGACATTTTTTCTAAAAAACTGTTTTTCATTGCTTTTTAATTTTAAATTAATTTATACCACTTATAGAAATTTAATTTTTAAAAAATGGATTACATATTTGAAATTATACTGTCCAAATTTTGTAAATAGGTTCCTTTTTTATTCATTCATTATAAATAATAACAATAGTAAATAATTATCACTATAGTAAGGGTAAATCGAGTAATTAAGGTTAAAAATAATATAATATGGACTAGAAAATGAACCTACCACTTACCTTTATCCTATTGGATGGGTATGGTTTGTACATGTTCATAAATTTTCTAAAATATGGAAACTTGGCTCCATATTTTTTTATTTTGACCTTTATAATATTTAAGTAAAAGACAAAGTAAAAAATGTCACTTTCATGCTTTTAATTTCTATAATATTTTGTGATAGGGATAAAGACAACTTATTCTAGATTTTAAATACTTATTTTAAATATAAATGATTTTTATTTATAATTTCATCCTGATCTTTCTGGTATAATGGTAATTTATTTTTAATTTTTATGGATGAAATAGTTACCTTAAATTATTACCCAACACTAACACATTATTTATTCAATTAATAGAAAAATAAAATAAATAATTTTAAAAATATTAAAATAATATAATTTTAATGAATTATTGCGTTTAATTATTTTGTTATATTAAAATAACATATTATAGAGGTGTTAATGGATTATATTATAATTCAATTGTTTTCATCTTATTTTCAAAGTCCTATTAAATGAATAGTTCAAAAAATGATATTAATGTTATTTTATAATAAATAATATTTTATTAAATGATTTAAAATTATTAAAAATTATATCTTTATACAAGTTATTGGTATATGATTAAAAATATCAAATATGGTCCATTTAAAGGACAATTTTGCTTTTATAGTAACTATATTGACCCCTAAAGATTAAACAATTTGTTATTTCAATAATTGTCAAAAAGGGTTAACGTTGGTTAAAACAAATATATATGGGTAAAAACCTAATATAAACATGTAAAAATTTTATTATATGATAGTATTTATGACTATAATCATACTATATTCTAATTATATCATTTGGATCCTTTTATCTATGAAAATTAATTTATACTAATTTTATATTTTAAGTAATTCCAGGAGTGCCCATACCCTCACTTATAAAAGGGAACCTCATATCCTCATTTATTCACAATTCATAAGCCTTTTATTTCATGAAATCACTATAAAAATGCCTTATTAAAATCCATCACCACATTCTGTAGGTATTATTTTGGGAATAATACCAACCTTAGATGGATTAAGGTTTAAAGAAAAGGAAGCTGTCTTAAGAAGAGGTATAGTCTTTAACTAATTTTTTTAGCATTATTTATTCTTATACCTCTTTAAAACATTACTAAAACATGATTAAATAATAATAAAATTATCTTCAATATAATTATATTTTATTATGTTAATTTCATCACTTACATACATCTCCTCTTCCATCAAATGGGAAACAAAATCATTGTTCAGGTGTACGACAGACTACCACCTCACGAATCGATGTAATTCATTTGTCATCACTGCCTCTCATAGATAATTATAATTATGGATTTAATATATATATATGGTATTAACAAAATATTTATCATTATAAAAATATAATATATCATCTAATTTCTTACTTTTCCATCCATTGAAAAATGATAACTTCGTTTATGCATATGTGTGGACCACCACCACCACGAAGCGCTGTGATTCGTTTTCCATCACCATATCACACACACATATATAATTTTATTTAAATAAATAATATGTTATTAATTATATAATGATAATTATATAAATATAAAATAATATTTATCTTATTTCCATAATTATCTTTGAAAAAATAGAAATGTTACTCATACATACATACAACTTACCATCTCCATGATTGTAATGTAGTTCATTTTTCATAACCATATTGATGGTTGGTTTTAAAATATAATTTATATATATAAATTATTATTAATTAATGATTTTTATTATATTTATTATTTAATAATTACCTCTTTAAACACATCCATCCCACTGAAGTTGTTTTGAAATTGTGAACCAAACATCCTCAAAACACCCGATGTAGACTTAAATAAATAAGTAATTAAATATATAAATAAAAAAAATGAAATAATTTGATTAATAATAAGGGATTAAACCTAGAAATGGTTCTTAATAAATAAAATAATATATATAATTTTATTATACAATATATAAATAACATACATGCTAAGTATGGACTCGAGGTAAGGTTTTATAGTCTCAAATTTTCTTCACAAGGACATATGTTATGTTATGCAAAAATATTTTTTTATGCGGTGTTGATACAACCCATTTTTCATTTTATATTATGAATATCTTTATTATATTTAAACTTAATGTTTCATTTGATGTTATTCATTCATGGTACTTATAATTCAAAAGTTACCAAAGTGGTAATGGTTTTATGTTAAAATATCATTGTTTACTGTGATTGTTTATAATTAAATTCTACTGATGAAATTTTATGGCACACATCTCAAGAAACTCATGAATTTTATTTATAGAAATTAAATTTTTTCCTTTTATTTTCCCCTCTTTAAGAACTCAAGAATCTGAAAGAATGTTTTAAAGAAAACCAACTTTATTTTCTCTATCTAGTTGAGAAATCATTTCTCTTCCATGTCCATGTTTTCTAAAAATGTTTTCAAGAATGTTTCACTATCCTATGATGATTTTTTAAATTCATTTTAACCATGTTTTAATTTTTACAAAATGGTTTAAAAAGGAATCTTATTATTATTTTCTGAATGAGGTACTTTTGATTTTTTATAAAAATATGAAAGGAATGTTTTCTTTTAACTTATATAGAATGAATGAAATTTACCATCATCATGACTACTAAATGATTTGAATATTCCTTTAAAAATTTTCAAGGTTCATTTAAAATAATTTTTTCCCCGAATATTTATTAAGGGATCTCTCTAAACCACCTTTTTTATTCAAGTTGTGACCACTCTCTCTCTAACTCACTTTCTCCCTCCATTTGATGTTGTGGATTGCTTCTAAATTATGTACAAATGTCTCTTAAATATATAAATATATCATTATATCTTGCTTTTATGGGGTAATACATGCCATAATTTCATTTCTCAAATTCCTTATTTGAAATCAAACTCGATTAATGGTAACTTTTCTATCTGTTAATGCTTTTATGCAATGCCCATTTAAAGTTTTTATTCCCAAATAAAAACCTTATTTTGAGATATATTATTATTTACTTAGATATAAACATATATAATATTTAATTTCTTCTTCTATTTGGAATCTTTATGAAATTTCCTTAGAATATATATGTGTCAAGAATATACAACCCATTTCTTTCCATGGATAATTCTTATGATTATGCTTTATGATTGATTTCCTTTTATGGAACAGATAATCATGAACATTTTATGATGGGTGTGACCAAATAGTTCTATAATGAATTGGGTAATGTTTTTATCTCATGAGATGTTATGTATGTGATTAGGGAGTAAACCTAATCCATGATGGGACTTTGTCTACCATGTGACGTTGTCTTGGCAGTTAGCCTTGACTTATTCCTATGTCATGTTTTTTGTTACTGCCATATTTACTATATTTTCATGATCTTATGATAGAATGTTCATTGTGATATGATCCCATGTGAATACTCGTAATCCATCTCTTTTATGATATCATGTTATACCTTTGACTCACACGTTATGCTTCCTTAATATGGTTATTCCTTTACTAAGCATTTGAGCTCACTATTTATTATGTTTCCTTTCCTTAGGTTATAAATAAATGTTTTAAGTATGTTATTATTAAGAAAGTTACTAGATGAGAAGAAATTTTGAGAGATGATATAGAATTTTATGAACCAATTGTTTATTTATTCAAGTTTTTATGTAAGAGTTGTCCTAATTATCTAAAAATATATACCTAAAATGTAATTTAGTATGTGAGTGATTTAATAATACAATTTGATGTTATATGTTTTGAAGTGTTAAAATTGGGTTGCATTTGTTGGTATCAAATCCATAAATGTAAATATTATATTTTTAGCACCAGATATAGGTGTGTGGGTTCTAAGTTATCTCATGAGGAATATCTTGTTTTAGCTCATTAATTTGTTTCCTATAAATGATAATTCCATATTTAAATGATAAAATTATATATTTCAAAAAAACACATAAGAGTTAAATAGTAAAAGTGATAAGACACTTACTGTAACAATGGTGAAACTAATGGAGTATTGAAAAATATGTATCGATAAGATTATACCCACTCAATTTTTTCCATATTAAATATAGTTCCTTCTATAACTAGCCCATCATGAATCTGAAATGGCTTATCTAATTTTATTTCAACATCTGTAAGATATTAAACATAAAAAATAGCACACTGATCCATCAAATAACCATTGGATATTGGTGTCTCTGGAAAATACCTATTATATAAAAATCCTTTAAATGTGTTTAGATAGAGCTCAATAGGATGAATCCACCCAAATTACATTGGACCAACATCCATTACTTCATCGATTATGTGTATTTTCAATCGAATCGTAACATAAAAAATAAGGGTGTAAATAGTTTCTACAAGTGAAAAAGCATAAGTAAAATACTATACTATTTTTTTAAATCACTCATTAATTGATTTCTTAAAAAAATATTTATAAAAAAATTACCCATCTTAACCAATGGTTGAACAAAATTGGGCAATAAACAATCATGAAAAGTGGCAGCATAACACTACAATGAAAGAAAGCACCAAATATCCTTAAATCCTCTAACAACACTGCCTTAAATAGGAATTTTTGGAGCCTTGGATCTATCCTCCAATAGTTAAATTCATACCACTTGAGTATGGTAGGCTTAGGGTGGTGGAAATCTTGTGAAACTTAGACTTTTCCACTCTTGACTTGAAGTGGAAGCCAACTTGCATCCACCGAACTGACAGGTCAAAATGACCTTCTAGATGGCCGATTTAGAGTGGTTAATAGAATAATAAAATGGATACCTGATGTATTCTAATTACCTGTAAAATTTCATCCCAAATGGAATTTTGGTTTGCAAGATATTATCGAAATAGTGGGCTATTTTTCTGGGCCATAGAATCTGGCCTAGAATTTCATCTTCCACTTGGGCCATCTAGAACTCCATTAAAACATCCGAATTAGCTCTTGTAACTATTTGATGAAATGTTCTCCATGATTTAATCTATATTTAGTTAAATTTTGAGAATAATTGGGCTTGTATCTTGGCCTCTACAGTCTCTTTATTGGGCTGATTTCCAGTTTACTTTTCCTAGAATGTGTTGGCATGAAATCCCATTTTGGTGGTCTTCCAATGCGAATCTTCAAGTGCTACAATATCATTAATTATTTCTTATAGAACGAGATACCTGAAAATAAAATATTAAAATAAAATCAAGACCAATTTTTATTTTAGGAGGTGTTCAAAAATGTACCATGTAATAGTGAATTTTAAGAGGGAATTACAATCATAATGTGAATTAATGTTCAAAGTGTAAAATGAAATAAAATGGTGTATATAAATAATAAAGAACATGAATATTATATATATTAAAAATGGATATTATCCTAATTCAGTGTCTAATCACACCCCAACTTTATTTTTTCTAGTCCCGAGCAAAATATATCTCAAAAACATGAATTCAAATTCCCTTTTCCAAAAACATTTTAATACACAATGATCACTAAGAACCATTATACCAAAAAATCATGAAACCCATCAAAATATTTTAATCCAAGATAGTTTCATAAGAATATCCCAAGCCCAATCCCATTCCTTTTTTCAAATTCATCACTATATTTCATCCAATATCAATTAACTATGAATATGTGTTGTGTATCACAATAGACATGGGGGTTCATTTTTATTCAAGGGGGAAATGATGGAATTGCTATGTGGGGTCACATTTCAATATTAAGATGAGTATTCAATTTATTTTGTGTATATATATATATATATATATTTAAATTTTTCCATGGTAATTGAAATTGCACTCAATAGAGTTAACCCATGTAGTGAGACTTTGCCGATGACTCCCAGGCTCAAAGGCCTTAGGGAACCAAGTGAAGACCACATACTCAAGCATCATCTCGAGTTAACTCAGTCAAAAACAAAGTCAAATTACCACAAATAGAGTTAAAATTACTAACTCTGGGATAGAAAACTATGGATTAACGATCCCTAAGTGTCGAAAGACACACATTAGGTTATTTCATTACTCTATGTGCACATTTATTGTTTTTTTTGTTTTTCTAAATACTCATATTAAAACTAAAATGATTACCAAACCTATTCTATTTATTTGGGGGACCCCATGAACTCAAACTAATACCACACTATCCAAAGGATGTGCGTTGTTATTATTATTTTTATTTGGATTAAAATACAAACAATGAAATATCACATTAGACAACCACACTTTCCAAAATCTATGCTCATGAAATATAAATAGATTAAAATAAGAATCAGGGCATGCTAAATTATTTGATATCCAGTTTCAAAGTGTGTAATTTCTATTATCATGTTCAAGGTTAAAGAATTTTTTCCTTCCACACATTTTTTATGAACACAAAATTAATTAATTGTTTTCATTCTTTTCACCCCCAACACAGAATAACACTATCCCCAATGTTTAAAGAAAATGAAATTTAGAAGGGGTAGAGGTAGATGAGAGGAGTTATAAAAGGAATTTGAAATATGAGGATCATGAAATGAAGTCACCTACTGGTTGAAGTTGAAGTTCTTATTACTCCAATTTATTCCTTTGATATCCATGTCACTTGTAGAGTTCCCTAGTGGAAAAAGGAGAAAACAAACAAACAAACAAAACAAATATATATATATATATATATATTTATTAATATAATAAAAAAAGTAAAATATAAGTATATATACAAAAATTATAGAATAAGGAAGCACTATAAGCTGTAGGTCAGTGGTAAGTGTGTACCCCTGTCTCCCTTCGGTCCCAGGTTCGAGTCCCCGTAGATTCACCAGTTGTGACTGGGTTTGCCCCACGACCTACGACTTGTCCTTTTAATTATTATATATATTTTTTATTTTTATTTTAACCTAAAAACCCATAAAAATAAAATAAACTGATGATACATTATCTTCTTTTTAAATTTCTGGGTACGATATTACTTAGGGATCACACCACATGATACAGATGAATATGATGCTCCCCTTTAATACCCATCCATACTCATAATAGAAGAATAGGTCAACAGTCTACAGTACTATCATATTCAGAGTTAAGTATTTTTTTAATATAAAATTTATTTATTAATAAAGATGATTCAAAATGATTGGAACCATGAAAACCATGGGTTTCCTCCCATGCAGCACTTTTTTTTAACGTCGTTAGCCCGACATGGATCCTAAATCTATCAATTTTTTTCTGGTTTATAGGTTGGATCAATTAACTCATCCTCTGTTTCTTATTTATTAAATGATTCAATGAATGGTTTTAACCTATGACCATTGACCTTAAAAATGTAACCACTTGTGGGATCCTGAATCTTTACTACCCCATGGGGGTAGACATGATGCACTATGAATAAACCTGACCAACTAGACCTTAACTTTACTTGGTGTAAATGAAGTTTCGAACTATACAGGAGCACGAATTTTCCCGGTTCAAAGTGTTTAACTTTTAGATTCCTAGATTGTTAGGCTTTAACTCTAGATTTATTTATCCTTGAATTTGTATAAGCCTCAATCCTAAGTTCCTCAAGTTCATTAATATCTAATTTCTTCTTTTCTTCAGCCAAAGAAATGTCAAAATTCATTTTTTGATTGCCCAAAATGCCTTATTCTCAATTTCAACAGGTAAATGGAATGCTTTTCCATAAACCAACCTATATGGTGACATTCCTAGGATGGTTTTGAATATTTTATGATATTACCAAAGGGAATCCAAGAGTTTCTCGGACCAATATTTCCTAGAGGTATTGACAGTTTTTTCAAGAATTTTCTTAATCTTCCTATTCGCTAACTCAACTTGACCATTGCTTTGTGGATGGTACACAATAAAAACTTTATGAGAAATACCATACTTAGAAATGAGTGAAGAGAATGGGTAGTTGAAAAAATGGGTTCCTCAATCACTGATTATAGCCCTAGGAATTTCAAATTGAGAAAATATGTGATCTTTAAGAAATCGGATCACAACATGATGGTCATTGGACTTTTTGGGAATGAACTCAACCCATTTCGAGACATAATAAATAGCTAAGAAGATGTAGAGGTATCCCCTAGAGTTTAGGAAGGGTCCCATGAAATCAATTCCCCAAAAATTAAATATTTCAACGACCAGAATGGGAGTGAGGGGCATTTGATTCCTTTTGGTAATGGATCCTAATTGCTGACACTGAGGATAACTTTTCCAGAATTAGAAGGAATCCTTAATGAGGTTAGGCTATTAGAAACCACTTTTGAGGACCTTTGTAGTGGTTTTCTTTGAGAAAAGTGGCCTCCACATGCCTCTCCATGACAAAATTTTAGAATGGACTCTTACTCAGACTCGGGAACACATCTTCTAATGATTTGATCAGGACAGAACTTGAAGAGGTAAGGATCATCAAACACATAGTGTTTGACATCAGAAAAGAGTTTCCTCTTAGCTTGGGTACCTAATAATTTTGTAATGTCACCTGTCACCAAATGGTTTTCTATGTCAGCATACCATGGGAAATCACTCACAGAATAGAGGTTCTCATCGAGAAATGAATCAGACACAGAAAGGTGATGTGAGTTATCTTTGAATTCCATCCTAGAGAGGTGATTAGCTACAACATTTTCAACATCATTTTTATCCTTAATGGTTAAATCAAACTTTTGAAGAAGAAGGACCCACCTAATCAATCTAGCCTTGACATATTATTTTTGGAAAAGTTATTTTAGGGATGAATGGTTGGTGAAGACAAAGATGGGTGATCCGAAGAGATAAGACCTGAATTTCTCTAAGGAAAAGACAACAACAAGAAACTCTTTCTCAGTGGTGGTGTAGTTGATTTGTGCATCATTTAAAGATCTGCTTTCATAAGCAATGACACATGGAGTTTTCTCACACCGTTTTCCTAATACTACTCCTACAACAAAGTCACTCGCATCACACATGAGCTCAAAATTAAGTTTCCAATTTGGAGATTTCATGATAGGTGGATATATAAGAGCTGACTTGAGTGTAGAGAATGATTACTCACAGCTTTCTATCTATAAAAATAGAGAATCTTTCACTAATAGAGCACAAATTAGTTGATAAATAGAGCTGAAATTTCTAATGAACCTTCTATAGAAACTATCATATACTAAGAAGGACAACACTTCCTTAACAGTTTTAGGAGAGGGAAGGTGATGAATGATGTCAACCTTATCTTTATCAACTTCAATCCCTCTATCAGATACCAGATGACCTAGAACAAGTCCTTCCTTTACCATGAAATGGAATTTTTCCCAATTTAGTATGATATTCTTATCCTCACATATTGAAAAAACCCTTTCAACATTTAGAAGGCATCCCTCAAAAGTATCCCCAAAGATAGATAAGTCATCCATGAAGACCTCTAAACAATCCCCCACCATGTCTGAGAAGATTCCCATCATACATCGATGTAAGGTACCAGGAGCATTACATAACCCAAAGGGAATGAACTTCAAGGAAAAATTTCCAAATGGAAAAGTGAAGGTTGTTTTTCCTTGATCCTATAAGGATACCTCGATTTGATTATACCCTGAGAATCCATCTAGGAAGCAATAAAATTGATGACCAGCCACTCACTCGAGGTGTTGATCAATAAAGGGAAAGGGGAAATGGTCTTTCTTGGTATAAGAGTTGAGCTTCCTATAGTCAATACAGACTCTCCATCCACTACTGACCCTTGTGGGGAGAATTTCACCATCCTCATTGGTGATCACAGTAATTCTATCCTTCTTTGGGACAACTTGAATTGAGCTTACCCACTCACTCTCATCTACGGGGTAGATGATACCCACTTTTAATAACTTAAGAAGTTCTTTCCTTACCACATCCATAAGATTTTGATTGAGTCTCCACTAAGGTTAACAACATGGTTTGGATTCATATTCAAGAACAATCCTATGAGTTCCAATGAGTGGGCTAATCCCAGAAATATCAGAAAGGGTCCATCCATTTTATTTCTTATGCTTTATTAGGACATCCAGAAGCATCATATCTTGATTGGATTCAAGAGAGGAATAAATGAAAACAAGAAAGGCTCGATTTTCCCCTAAGAACTCATACTTGAGTGATGAAGGTAAGACCTTAAATTCGAGATCAGATTGGTTATAACTTTCCAAGAAAGGATGATACTTTGTATTGAACTCAGTTTCTTTGTTCAGATTTCTTGACAGAATTAGTTCCTTGTGAACATAATTTTTATCCACTAAATTAGCCAGAGCAGTGTCATGAATTGGTATGGACTCAATGTTATTTATTTCACCCATGGTATCATTTATTGGTGATTCTATAAAATTATCAATAGAGCTATCTAAAAGAGATTCAAGCCAAGGAGACAAATTTCACTCATGTGAACAAATAAAATCAATCTCTTCTTGACTTAAACATCCTTCAGTAATTCCTTGATGTTCCTCGAGTTCACTATCAACACTACCAATCCAATTAACCTCATGGATATCTTCATCATACCCAATTTGAGAGTTTTCATTGTAGATGTTCAAGTCTAGACTCATATTCCCAAATGTTATTTTCATGTTCCCATTTCAGACTCAGATGACTGAGTTGATTGTTTCTAAGAAGGGACGACTGAGGATGATGAGGGTTTCTCCCTATGACCTAATCTTGGGTGATTTTCAAGGATAATGAAGTCAGCTGGGTAAATGAAATTTTTAAATTTCACCAAAACATCCTTTAAGATCCCCTTAAGAACTCGGACACTATGATCAGCCAGTTAAAGAGTGAAAGATGTGGGTTGGAGTTCTTTGAGCCCTAACTTACAATACATGGCATAAGGAATGAGTTTCAAAATGGATCTCAGATCACAAAGGGATTTGAAAAATTTGTTCTATCCTATCTCAACATTGATGTATGGACATCCTGGATCTTTCAACTTTGGAGGAATGGTCCCTTGAATGGTGTTACTCACATTAGTAGCCAAAAAGACTTGATTTTTATGTAAAAATTTACTTTTAAAAGTGCACAAGTCCTTAAGGTAATTTGAGTAGGAAGTAATGGTTTGGATTTCATCTAGAAGGGGGATGTTCAACTTAACCTGAGAAAATATTTCCCTCAAAGTTTCATTCAGTTCTAGTTTAGATTTTCCTCTCATGCGTTGAGGGAAGGGAGCAGATTGTTTTATTGTTTGGTGTGGTTGTAGTTCCTTCACAATATCATTGGGTTTTTTAGAATCTATGGGTGGTTCTTCATAATTTTCATGTGTTTTTAAAGATTTTAATGGTTTTATAATTTCTTGTTCAGGTTTCTCAATGGATTTACCACTTCTTAAAACAATTACTGATTTGATTTGTTCATGAGAGTTTTGTGTGTAACTAGATTCTCCCCTTAAAGTTGAGAATGGTACCACCTGAGTAGGCATGAATGACTTCCCAGTTTTAATGGTTTTTAGTTCATGTTTTTAAGGGATGAGACTTATGAGTTCATTTTCACCATTTGTTTATACAACTGTTCAAGGATTGGTAGAGGGACAGATTGAGTAGGGGCTTGTGCCGGTTGGTTTATCCCAGGAGGATACTTTGGTTGTTGGATTGGTTGTTGCATGGGTTGATGGATGGGTTGTTGGTATTGGACAAGATAATTTTGGTATTGGGATAGTTGTGGTTGGAATTGGTTATGGTTTTGGAAATTTTATATAGGGTAGGGGTTTGGTCCTTGTGGTTGGATAGGTTGTTGATTATCTTTCCAGCGGAAGCCTAGGTGGTCATTATACCTTAGGTTGAATGTGTTTTGGTATTGGGGATTTTGTAAGTTTAGGGCATTGACTTCAACAGGTGGTCCTCCTATAAGAACATATTTAATGGATGGAATGGTTGGTCAGTTGTCTGTTTTGTGGTCATGTTTGTCACAAATTGTGCAAATGGGGTCTACAGTTTGGATTTCATGGATTTTCCTAAGGTCTATCTATGCAACCTTCCTAGTGAGTGTTGGGATTTTAGCCCTAAGGATTTACTCTTCTATAATTTTATGAATTCGAGTAGTTCTTTGTGAATTTTCAGAATAAGGTGATTTTCTCCATGTTTGGTTTTGTTCAACAAGGATTTCTAGATAATCATAAGAATTATTTGGGGCTTTGTTTTTAAAGTTCCCATTACACATCATGTCAATGAATTGTGTGTTCCCCAGGCCCAAACCTTTATAGAAAATTCTCAATTGTTCATAAATAGAAAAACCATGGTATGGAACCATGTTTATGGTGTCTTTGAACCTCTCTCATGTTTCATAGAATGATTCTCCCTCTTTTTCAAAAAAGTTTTGGATGATCTTTTTAAGTGCAATTGTTTTGTGGTGGGGAAAGTATATTTTGTAGAATTCTCTTTGTAATTGGTCCCAAAAGTGAATTGATTTAGATCTCAGATTTTTTAGCCAATTATTTTCTTAATCCTGTAGTGAGAAAGGAAAGAGCCTCATCTTATCTGACTCAAGTTGATTTTGTGGGCACATGGTTTCAACAATGTCATTGAACTCTTTGACATGAAGGTATGGCATTTCTGACTCCATCCCATAGAAGGTTGGAAGATGGTTTAGGACATGAGGTTTAAAAACATAGTGGGTTTCTCCTAGGGTTGCATGCCTAATGCAAGAAGGTTCATTAGTCTAGGCAGGTGTGAGGTAGTCATTCATGGTTTGATCGACTGCATTCCCCAATTTTGGGGCTACCTCATTTGGATTTCCATTTTGGTTCCCACCCGGGTTTATGGGTTGGTTTATTGGAAGAAATTACCTTGAAATTGAATAATTTTTTGGATATAGAGTATTAGGAAGATTATGATCTAATGTAAAGAGTTTCCTTGGTGTACTTGACTCCCCAATCCCAAGACTATCCACCCTAACTAGACTGTTTGATTGGTCATGGGTGTAGGCAGACATGCGCCAAAAGAAAAAAAATGAGAAAGGGAAAAGATAAGAGAATTTGTGTGAGAATAGAAGAAATGGGGGAGAATAGAATGGGTGCTGAGATGACTTACTTAGGTCCCCTAAAACGGTGAAAAAAATTGGTCTCATCCAAATTTACCCAAGTTTTTAGTGTTAAGCGGTCAAATGTAGAGTAGCTTGGGTTGTCAATTCCTCAGATACCTAAGAAGAAACCTATAGACACGTATATTCTATGGACTGATTTTGGCTATTAAGTGAACAAATTTGGGTTTATTTTAGATAGGTTTAAGTGAAAAGTACGTGAATTAATTGAAATCAAATTATGAGAAGGTTTAATCCTAGGTTATTACAACGGGTGGATTGGATAAAAATCTTTTTTAACAATTTCAATTTCTTATATTCGAAATGGGTTTATTCAAGAAGATCAAAAAACTTCACCACTTACTAGTTTTATACCAAAACGCCATAATAACAATCACCTATATACTTGGAGGATCAAATTTATGACCACTCTAAGGTAAAGGTTCATATTAGCACTTCAAGTACATGACCTTAAAATTCAACAAGGTTGAAGAAGTTTTAAAATCATAAAATAAAAATCTCAATTAAAAAAATTGATTAGACATTAATGGGGTGATAAATAAAATCCAATCCAGACCCTTTCTACACCATTGAATCAACCCATAAGTGGTTTATCCCTCCATTGATGCTATGGTTTCAATGGAAGCGGGAAGTAGACTCACGAGGGAGGAATTGAAGAAGTAAAAAAAACAATAAAAAGAAAACAATCACTCCACCATTGTGTGAATAATTTCACAAGGTTTGGTATGAATAAATTAACACCATAAAGCAATGGTATCAATTTTATAATAATAATAATATAATAATATAAGATGAAGAATGTTTATTGAAAACTAAGGTGATTTTAACAACTTACAAATAAAGAAGAACATTACAAAAGAAAAGTGGCAGCATAACACTACAATGAAATAAAGAACCAAAGATCCTTAAATACTACAACAACACTACCTTAAATAGGCATTTTGGGAGCCTTGAGTATATAATATAATATTTAAAGTCATCCCACTTGAGTATGGTAGGCTTAGGGTGGTGTAAAGATTGTGGAACTTAGACTTTTCCACTCTTGACCTGAAGTGGAAGCCAGCTTACATCCACCAAACAGACATGTCAAAATGACCTTCTATATGGCCAAATTATAGTATAGCATAGAATAATAAAATGTATATTATTATTTCTCCTAACCTCCTATAAAATTTCAGCCCAAATGGAATTTTTTTTGCGAGATATTATTGAAATAGTGGGATGTTTTTTATGGGTCATAGAATTTGTCCCCGAATTTCATCTTCCAATTGGTCCACCTAGAACTCCATTAAAACATCTGAATTAGCTCTTGTAAATGTTTGATTAAATGTTCCCCATTATGTCCTCTATATTCAGTTAAATTTTGAAGATCATTTGTATTTTATCTTGGCCTCTACAGTCTCTTTATTAGGATGATGTCCAGTTTACTTTGCCCAGAATGTGTTGGCATGAAATTCCATTTTGGTGGTATTACAATGTGAATTTTTAAGTGATAAAAAATCTTTAATTATTTCTTATAGAATGGGATACATGAAAATAAAATATGAAAATAAAATCAAGACCATTTTGTATTTTAGGAGATGTTAAAAAATTTACCATGTAATAGTGCATTTTACGAGGGAATTACAATCATAATGTGAATTAATGTTCAAAGTGTAAAATGCACTAAAATGGTGTATATGAATAATAAATCAAATTAATATTATATATATTAAAAATGAATATTATCCTCATTCATTGGATAATCAATGATGTTTCATACCATTGAGAATATGTACCCTTACCGTGACTATGTTTTTTGTTGTAGTTGTATTGATGGAATCACACACCTTCTATAAAAAGGTTAATCACTTAAATACATTAATAATAGAAAATAGGTTGTTTGGAAAATATTGAAATTGATAAAGGCAAACTTTCCTTCCATATCTAAATTATTAAAATGTAAGTAATGAAAGTGTTTGAATGTTATTATATTGGTTGGTTTTGTTATTGATCCTATGTCGATTGCTTCAAGCATACGAAGAGAGGTAAACCCTTTCCCACATCAAGATGCATTATATGATGAAAATTTTTAAAACTATGTGGGAGATTCAGTGGAACCCAAAGCAGAAAATATCATGGTGCGGTGGATGGGTTCCTTTGATTTGTATGCTTGCATTAGACCTATATATGTTGATATAAGTGCTTTTATTGGTTGAGAAATGTTATGTGAAACTTTTGAAAATAATTAAATTCAACTATATAAGATAGAAATTGGAATTTTAAATACATTGTAATTTTTGAATGAGTGTGCTCCTATTAAATGATTCTTTGTTAGAAAACTTGGAAAATTTTACAGTTGGATAAAGTGGATTGTTCCAAACTCATGTACTTTTTGTGATGCATGTCATATTTTAAATTGGTTTCTCAAATTATGTAGTTATGTGTTGATATTAACTAAGAAAATAGAATGGTAGAGTTGTGTTTGTTGAACAAAAATAATTTGATGAAAGTAAGTAACCTTTCCATTTATGTAAGTTATTTTGGGAAGTATGTTAAATATGGGAGGTTAGATATCATGTTTATAATGTTTTAAGCTTTTTATAATTATCAAAATTGGTTTTATATGAAACATGTTTATGTTTTTAATGAAAATAGAGGGTGGATAAATTAAATTTTGTGATGTATGATGAATTAAATTAGTTATCCTTTTGGTCAGCATAGTTATTTAATTATTAATGAAATGTTTTTGTAAAAGAAAAATATAATTTGATTATGTAATCCTTGTAATCCCCCTTCATGATGTGTAATAAAATTTTTCGAGATACAATTGGAAAAAATGATTTTTGGTAATAAGTTTTCTTAAATAAACTACAATAATTGTTTTATAAAATTTTCATTTATTTAAAAAACAGTTTTTAAAAATTCCATGAAAGTGTTTTCACAAATATAATTTTGATAAATACCAAGATATGATGGACTAAAAAGGTTTCATTTGAAGGATTATTAACCTACCATATTTTAAATACAATATACTTGGTGAATTTTTTTTATTAACATGCTTTTGAAGTTAACATGTTTTAATATGAAATGTTATGATACATGTCTAGAAATTAAATAATCATATGAAAAGAATGATTAAGTTTTGAACTTCTTAGCCAATAAGATTTAATTAATTTTTATAAATGGAGCATTTAATATTATCAATAACGTATTATTCAAGCATGCTAGTATAATTTTTTCATATTAAGCAGGATATGTTTTGAATGTTATATAGTAGAATGATAAATAAAGATAAAGAATATATAGATTTATATTTAATTGCATGGATAAGTAAAATTTCTAAAATCCTAAATATAATAATGTTTCATCTTAAGGAAATTTATATGACTTATTTTTAAAATAATATAAAGTTTTTATTTTCGGAGGTGTTCCTTTAGTGGTGTTGTTTTAATGCAGTGATTTTTTATTGATGTTCCTTGGTTTCTAGTTTTGTTATGGCCATCTATATGACCTTAATTGGGAATGAGAGTCTCAGATGGGTACCCAACATCCTAAGTAGTTTGATGTTTTATTATTTTGGGATTAATTATCTAATCTCATGTTGATATATGAGATTGATTCTCTACCTTGATGTAATGTTTTTTTAATATACTTGTTATGTTAGAGTGGAATATTTCCCAAGAAATTGTTTTAGAATGTTTTATAGTGTTTCATAGCTCTAAATTTTTTTCCTATAGTTTTTTGGATGTGTTCATAGTATAGTGAGGCCCCTAATAGGTATCTCGTAGGGTGATTAAATTATCACCCTTTCCCTTTCCCTTCTTCGAGATTTTATTTTAATTCCAAAGGATAAGAATTGTTTGAGAGGTATCTAATATAAGGGAATGGATTTTATCAAGCCCTCCCTTTATCATTCTGTAGTGTCTAGTAGTTTATGAGTAGTTTTATAAAAAAATGTGGTTGTTTTAAAATTCTTTTTTAAGTTATAAATTTTTTTAAAAATAGTTTTACAACTTTAGTAAGTAATTTAAATGCATTAAAAGTTTATTTATAAATTAATTTGGAAGTTTTAAAATGATTCTATTTTTTGGAACTATTTTATAATTTTAAATGAAATAATAAAACCTTTTCTTAATTATTTAAAAGTTAGTTTAATTAAAAATGTAATATTTTCAATATAATATTTACCTTTTTACATGAAATTAAAGTCACACAAGGGTAAGTGATGCTTTTATTTTTTTGCGTAAGTCTTGGTGATTATTTCATTGAGTTTTATAAAGGTAAGTTATGGGTTTTAAACCCTGCTTAATGGTAAGATAAGTCCTTATGCACTATGTAAAGGTAACATGAGATCCTTTGAGTTTTGTAAGGGTAAGTTTAGATTCTCCTAACTTGCATAAGGGTCAACCGTTAATCTTAAAGCTCACATAAGGGTAGTACACTACTCACTTAAGGGTATAAATGAGTTCTCATAGCTCATGTAAGGGTAGTTCCCTACTCACGTAAGGGTAAACCATGGATCCTGAGGTTCATGTAAGGGTACCCTGGATTTTTTGAAGCCTTTATAAAGGTATCTGACTGTATAAGGGTAAAACCCTATTATTCGTATGTAGTGTGTATGAGTTTCATAAGGGTGGTGGGATTTTATTAAAATCATAGTTTTTTGTCTCCTTCGAATTGTAAATGTTATTTTCAATAGATTAAAATATTTAAAGTTATATAATTGAATAGTTTTGACGAATTTTTCATTAAAAAAATATTTATGAAGATTTAAAATACATTGCGTTGAATATTTGTGTTAAAAATGAATTAAATGGGAACTGAATAAATACTGATTTAATACCTATGTGAACCTATATATAGTATTTTTAAAATACCAGTTTTCCTATGATCGATTCTTTATTCCTTTATTGATCCTGGATGATATCAAAGTCTTCTCCATAGCCTTGAAAATTCATATTTAGGAATCTTTGAGATCATCCGATATCAAGAAAATGGAGATATCAAATGTGATTTACTTAGTTCATTTTATTGCTTCTCCATGATGGTGTACAAGATGTTATTGATCATGAATTGTGTTTTATTCTATGAATATATTGTTTTTCAGAATATAATTATGTAAATCACCTCACATGAAAATGGAAAATCCCTTAAAGATATAAATTAAACTGGCTGTGTATAAATAAGAAATTGTTGTGCTTCCACCTCTTGGTTTTGGAATTGATTAATGTAATGGTATGTGTAAGGAAGTGAATTATGGGTGTGGTTGTTTGATGATTTTGACTTGTGTGTTTGTGGTGGTAATTTTTTATGTGAGATCACAAAATTGAGATGGAAAATGGATGGAGATAGAAATAAATGAATGGTAAATGGGATAATGATCTTTAAATTGAATATGAAAAGATGATAAGTGAATATGAAATTGGTTGGTAATTGATATGGTTAAATGAGAGTTATGGAATTTATGAGTGGTAATAGACGTAAATGAATTAAAGGATAAATTAATGGGTTGTTCCAATGTGAAATGGAATGAATTAGTGAATGAGAGTTAGTGAAAACTTTATAATTCTAGAAATAGTGGAACTTTTAGTTGAAAGTGGGTTTGTGTGGATTATGTGTGGTGGTTGTGTGGTGTGATGCATTAGTTGTGGAAGTGATTTTGACGCATGATAGTAGTGGTGCAGAGGTTATGGTGGTTGGGTGTCTTAGTTGTGTAAACCCTCAAGTTGATCTTATGTGTAACTATTATATATTATATTTTCATTGTGATTTCTATACATGCCCCACCCACATCGATCACTATGTGCTGAAACCCAAATGTTTTGGTGGTTGTCTTTCCCAACATCTAAGATAGTGAGGATGGATGGATAACTACCCCCTCTTCCCCAATCTCTCTTCCAAGTGAGGTTCTTACAAATGAGTTGTTATGGATTGTAGATATAGTGAACTTATTGTTGGGCTAACAAGAGTGATGGGGAGGTTTATAGTGGGGGTCGTGTATGGTAAGAACGGGGCACAAGTTTGATTCCATTCATGTTCAATACACCTTAATATAATAGATATATGGAAGTGGTTATGAGAGGATGTGGTTTCCCAGGTGTCTTTAGGTAGGATGTGATGACCAGTTTCACATGAGATTCTTGGTATAATGTAGTTTCCCAGGTGTATTCGAACATGATTCTATGAAAGGGACAAGAGCACCAAGATGTACGATGTTGGGGTGTGAGAGTGAAAAATATGTGGTAAATAAATTAGGTCCACCCTTTTTATCATTATGCATATTCGTATATTATTATACTTGGATGCATTATTTGGCGAGTGAGCCATGGTGAGGTTGGGAACTAGTAACCTCTTAGGTGGTTTTTGATTCTGTAGTTTGTTCATTGGGGTATTAATATGATTTTCTCACATTTTCACAAGAGTAATTAGGTATGATCCTACTAAGTATAAATTTTATACTCACCCTACATATATATAAACTATTTTTAGGTATCTAGGGAGATTTTGGGAACTGAGCTGGATATTACTAGCTTGGGTGTTGGAGCTGTTGTTGAGTTGTTTCCATAAAATTGTTTTTGGTGCTTTAATTGGATACTTTCATTTGCATTCATATAAAATTACATGCATGGTCGAATTTTGTTAGTTTTCCCTTTTTTTATATCATAGATTTGTTTGGTGGTTGATATCCTATCTCTCAATCCTACTTTTATTTCTATTGAGTTTAATGCCTTCCACATGGTTGGCCTTCTTTATACCCTTGGTGCTAGTCACTAACCCAAGAACTTCTAGAGGTGGGACTTGGGGGGTCATTATCTCCCTTTATCTATTGCCAAACTAGGAGGGGTACCTTTGGGGGGAGGGGGTTGTAACACCCCTTTATCGAAATTTTCATGGATCACATGAAGAATGAGTGATCAATTTGTGAGAGGGAATCATTCAAGACTTATTCATTCAGTTTATCTCTATAAATATTGCGGGGGAGTGCTCTAAAGTCATGCAAGAGGATAACCTAATCATTTTTGGGCAAAAAATAATATTTCCACCAAGGGTTAAGATTCCATAAATTGAGTTTTGGTCCCTATGGAAACTTACCCTTCAAAAATGCCCAAAAAACAAACTTATGACCTAGTTAACTCCTTATAAGCATCATAAATATTTTATCACTATCTTGTGACATTATTAACACATCACATGATAAAATGTGAAGCATTTACTCATCTCACAAGCTCCTTGAATATTTTAATGAACCTTAAATGTGTTATGTTTGTTTGAAAAAATATATTTTATTGTATCCAATTTTATAATCAAATAACCTATGAATACCTTGAGAAATAAATTCAATAATTATTATTCTAAACTTTAATAATATAATTAAATTATTTTACTTGTTTCCGTTCACACTCAAATGTTCACAAACCCCCACATGTGGAGCTTATGGATACATTTAGTGTATGACCCTCTAGGACCTTATCTCGATAACAGTGAGTGTAATTCACAGACTAAGAGTGGAATCTAGCAACCCGTCAAGGCCTATAAGGTGATAAGAAAAGTCATAGTTATGGAAAACTCCTATGAAGGTGTGTTTTGTAATATAATCTTTTTATCTCACAATATCCCATAAAGTAGGATGCACACTCTATATCATAATCCTTTATTGATTTATTTATTAATTGACCATACTAGATGAACTCACCTTAAATCACCATGGATTTGAATTTAATAAAGGTTCTACCATCCTGACCAACCGGGCTAGAGATATCTCTTACTTTCAGAAGTGAAAAATCTTTTATTGATCATTCAACCAATTCCATACCACCAATGACACACACAACACAAGCTGCCTGGATAAAACTTCAATTCCATAGTTTTCATCCCACATCAAAGTATGAAATCAAATGGTACACATTGATAATGATCTCAAGCCAAGAGACCAATAAACATGCTCATAGATAGGAAAAAAATGACACCTGAAACATGTGGTATTCCTATTGGCAGGTTAGTCCGCATGATCTCCTCTACTTGAGATCACCAAGTGTAAACTTCATGAAAATAAGTCTCAATGTTTATGAGCCCCTAGTACCTGATTGTCAGACATTATCTGTCTCCTATCAGTACGATGTATCTAGACCATATGATATGTGTATAAGAATACTTTCATAGTATCTCGAGGTTATCATTATAGCCAATAACTACTATAACCTTTTGACATGACATGTAATCTAAGGACATTACCATACAAATATTACATGTAAAATACATATATGAGTTGGGTATAAGAAACCCACTCACAACACTCCCACTTACACTAAAGAAAACTAATATAAACTTTCAACCCGCTAGTTCTCACATGAGAATCATGCTTCTCTTAAGATATGGATTTAGTCAAGGGGTTTTTCGTGCTATCCTCTATGGATACTCTACTAACTTCTACTTCACCTCTTTGGGTAAAATACATCAAGAGATGAAACTTACAAAGTATATTCTCTATCCTCTAGTGTGACATGGGTTCCTCGGAAATTACCACTACTGTAGTATTTTCAAAATAAACCATATCAAGGTCTGCATTACAAGGTATAAAACCAAATTATGAGATAAATCTGTGTATCTAGACCGCTTACTTAGTTACATCATAGGCTACTACATAATCAAATTCCCCTGCATAATCGGTGACCGTAGACTATAGCATCAGTGTATCCCCTCATGACTAGCTTCTCATCTCCTCCGTACACAAGGAATATATCCTTTATATGTCTAAAGTACTTTAAGATAATTTTTACAACTGCTTAATGCAACTTTCTTGGATTGGTTTGATATCTTCCCCCTGGATTAATGTAAATGCAACATCAAACCCAATACATAGAATTTCATACATGATTGAACGCACTACCAAAGCATAAAGGATTACCCCATGCGACTTCGTCCCACACTTGACCTTTTCTTTACCTGGGTAGCGCTTTATAAGCCCGAGCGTTCCACCATCACAGCATGCCATGGCTGCGGGGGATCGACACCCGCATACACTATACCACACACGAGCCTCATGGGCAGACCCCTACATGTGTCGGACCACCTGCCCAACCGGCATACCCGACCCGTATACATCGGGACTCACACGTGCAGGCCTATACATAGCTCGCTGACCCAGCCTTCCCCTTTTTTTTATATACTCCAATAAAAAAATAAAACAAGTAAAAATATAAAAAATTGGAATAATTAAACAAATAAAAAGTAAAAATGAATTAATTACAAAAACATAAATTTTTTATTAATGAAATAATTATCAAAAAAAATGAATAAATTATATATATATATGTAAATTATAAATATTAATGAATATTTTATATTAAATATAAATATATAAAATGAAAAAATGTAATAATTAAATAAATAAAACTTAAAAATGAATAAATTTCAAAAATATTAAAAACCTTATTAATGAAACAATTATTAATAAAAAATAAATAAACTTAATATATATATACATATTAATTATAAATAGTAATAAATAATATATATTATATATAAATATATATAATTAATTAAATATAACAATTAAACAAATAAAATTAAAAATGAATAAATTTCAAAACTATTAAAAAATTTATAAATGAAATAATTATTAATAAAAACAGATAAATTTAACATATAAATATTAATTTTAAATAGTAATATATATTATATATTAAATATAAAAATATAAAATGAATAAAGTGTAATAATTAAACAAAAATGATAAATTAACAAATAACAAAAATATTAAAAAAATTATTAATTAAAAAATTATTTATAAAAATGAATAAATTTAACACACAAACACACACACACACACACTATTTATTACTTTTAAATTTAATATATATATATATATATTAATTTTTATATGTTTAATATTTTTTTAATTTGATTTTTATTTAATATTTATTCTTAACTAAATTATTATGTCATATATAGAAATATATATGAACACACACACACTCACTTTTTATTGTTTTTTAATTGATATATATATATATATATATTAAATTTGTTTTTTTATTTTATTTGTTTAATATATATTTTTAAAATTTATTCATTTTTAATATTTATTTATATTTATTTATTAACATTTAATATGTTTATTATTGGTAAATTTTATCCATTTTTAATATTTTTATTCAATATATAGTATTTATTACGTTTTAATATTTTTTGAATTTATTCATTTTTAATATTATTTATTCATTAATAATCTTGATTGTTTTTTAATATTTTTGTAATTTTATCCATTTTTAATATTTATTTATACGTGTTTATTCATTAACATTTAATTTTTTTAATATGGCTGTAATATATATATATATATATATATATTCATTTTCATTTTAACATATATTTATTTTTAATCTTGTTTAATAATCTATATAATTAATAACACTTGTTCATTTTTTGTAATATTTTTGCAATATAATTTTTTTTTAATTTTTAAAATTTACTATTTTTTAACATTCATTCATTTATTATTATTTAGTATTATTTATTCACTAATAATGTTACTTATTTTCTACTTTTCTTTATAATTTAATAAGTTTTAATATTTATTCTATAAATATTTTTTCAATTTCTTCTTTTTAAGTATTTATTTATACATATTTATTCATTAACATTTAAAGTTTTCAATGTGGTTATAATATACGTATTTAATATGTATTCATTTCATTTTATAATATATATATATATATATATATTCATTTTTAATTTTTTTAATAAATTATATAATTAATAAAACTCATTCATTTTTTAATTTTTTTTGAAGTATATTCATTTATAATTATCAAATTTCACTCATTTATAGAATTCAAGCATTTAAGATTATCTATTGAAAAATAATATTAATTAATTTTTACTTTTTTTAATTATATATTCATTTTAAATATATATTCATTTAATATTTTAATGTATTTTATATAGTTTTTATCGGTGATTTCCAAAGAGAGCTGATAAATATAGTTTTTGTTAGTGCTAATATATATCTATATTTTATTTTATTTTTGAAAATTTGTATAATTAACAAAACCTATCCATTTTTCAAATATTTTTAAAGTTTATTCATTTTTAATTATTCAATTTCACTCATATTCAAAAAAGTATTTATATAATTATAAATAAATAATTATATATTTAAATAATTAAAAAAATTTAATAAATATATTTATAATTATATACAAATATTTATAAATATTTTTACAAATATATATAATTATAATTATAATTATATATATATCTATAATTATATTTATAAATATATATTTATGACTAAATGTAAAAGGCATTGGAAGAAGAAAATGCACACACTTTGAGGATGGAAGGGCAGAGAGAGCCCATAGACCCCAAAGATGAAGACCGCTGGTGGGAGGGGCCGCTGGAGCGAAAATTATCGTCTCAAGTTGGGCTCTTGACCTGACCCTCGGGTTGGCCATTAGATGGCTGCCACATGGTTAGGACATTGGGGGACGTTCGATTAGTTTGGTCGGTGATCAAGTTTGAAATCAGGGTTCCAAACATTTGGCGGCCGTATCGGTGGAACCCTATAGCCTTGGTTCGGTGAAACCCTCGGTGAAACTCATCGGAGAAGCTGTCGACCAATTCGAGAGACATCGTCATACCGACGTGAAATCCGGCACACCTCAGAAAAACCGTTGGTGAGGAAACCTAAGGTGAAGCTGTCAGAGGAACCGGTGCACGTCGGCGGAACCCTACAGTGGTGGTTTGGCGAAACCTTTGCTGAAACCCGTCGGAGAAACTGTCGAGATATTTGTTCGATATCGACGCACCTAGGTGAAAGCCATTGCACCTCAGTGAAACCCTCGGTGAGGAAACCTGAGGCGAAGCCCTTGGAGAAATTGTCCACCGATTCCCTTGGACGTACATTTGTTGAAGGCGTCGGTGAAGGTGTCGGCGATCCTTTGTGCAGTTTCAACCGACGACGACAGAAGATGTCAGGTGGTTTATGTCATTTCATTTCTATTTCTTTTCTTCTTTGTTCTTTGTGTGAGTCACTGGGATTTATTTCTATTTCGGTTCTTCTTTGTTCTTTTGGTTGTAATGATATAGTAAGTAGGGATTTTTGTGCTTTAGGAGTATTACACAGACTGTTAATGTTTTTTTGACATTTTCATAGTAACTTTGTAGTTTGATTTTGTACTGTTAGTTATTTTCCTTAATGTTTTCCACTATTTGTGTGTAGTTTCATCTACTAGTATATAGTGGGAAATTTAAATTGCAATTTTCATTGGGTATTTTCATTGTAAATTTGCATTCCATTTTTCTCTGAAAATTTATATTTCATCAACTGAATTGATTTCGAATTCCAAAATGATTCAAATTAGAAATTTCATATGGCAATTTGCAGTTCCAATTATTGGTTGTATAGTTTTTGAAAATTCATGTCATTCTGCAGTGTGGATTCCCAATGGATATTTCCTACGGGTAGCTGGGAATTTGTATTCACTGTTTTTTTTGTATTCATGTCATTCTATTTTTTTCCAATTTTTTTTGGGTGTTATTCTCCATGGATACTCCCATTGGAAATTTCCATTATAAATTCTCATCAGAAATTACCATTGGGAATTCCCAGTGGTAATTCCCTTGTATTCATTGAATTTCCAGTGGTAATTCCCAGTTATTCTAGTGGTAATTCATTTATAATTTACAATTGCGAAACAATCTTTGTAATTTAGTTGAAATTTTATTCTGCGATTTGCCTCTGTTGCCATGGGTATTTCCGCTGGCAATTCAGACTGGGAATTTCAAGCGTCGCATTGTTCTCCCAACTAAGAAGTCCCATTTAATGTCATTTACAATTTATAATTTCTGAACAATTTGTTTTTCAATCACTTGTTGTTTTGATTCGAGAATTTCCAGAGCACATTTGGTGTTGAATTCGCACTGGAAATTTTCTCTGGGGTTTTTCCAGTGGAAATTCTCAGTGGAAATTTCCAGTCCAACTGGAACTGGCAATTATGAAATGAAGTATAAATTACACATGCAGTTGATTTATAATTTCCAACTGAAAACCATTTTTAGAATGTACATCGTGTTTTTGTACTGTTGGGCAATGATCTTTCTTCTGGGATTTCTTGGTGTCAGCTCCCAGTACAAACTGTCACTGGAACTTCCCAGTGGAAGTTCCCACTGGAACTTCCCAGTGGAAGTTCCCAGTGGAAGTCCCCAGTGGAAGTTCCGAGTGGAAGTTCCCAGTGGAAGTTCCCAGTGGAAGTTCCCAATGGAAGTTCCCAATGGAAGTTCCTAGTGGAAATTCCCATGGAAATTCCCAGTGGAAATTCATTTATAACCATAATCAGATTGAGTTGAAATTTTACACGGTCTTGTCCTACTGTTGGTATCGATATTTCTACTGGGAATTCCCAGTGCAAATTCCCAGTGAAAATTCCCTATGGAATGTGCAGAACCATTGTTAGATTGAGTTGAAAATGTACACTGTATTTTCCTACTTTCAGTATGCGTATTTTCACTGGAGTTTGTCACTGCAAATTTCCACTGGAAATTCACACCGAAAATTTCCACTGGTAATTCACACCACAAATTTCCACTGGAAAATCAGACCAGAAATTCCGACTGGAATTTCCCTATGAAATTCCTACTAGAAATTCACACCACATATTCCCACTAGAAATTCGAACCGCCTTTTTCTATGGTTTGTATCGATATTTCCATTGTAAGTTGACTTTTGAAATTTCTATATAAAACCCTCAGTGAAAATTCCCACTGCAAATTCCTTATGTAAATCATTTATAATTTCCAATCGGAAACCAGAATGAGTAGTTCAAATTGTACACCGTGTTTTCCTACTGTTGGAATGGGTATTTCCACTTGAATTTGTTACTGCAAATTCCCAGTGGGAATTTCCATTGGAAATGCTGGGAATTTGCACTGGAAATCCACCCTGGAAATCCCTACTGCAAATTTGCACTGAAAATCCCCCTGGAAATCCCTACTACAAATTCCCACTGAAAATTCCCTATTGAATTCATTTCTTATTACGAACTGTAGATCCGTTTTTAGAATGAGTTTAAATTGCCCACTTTGTTTTGGTAATGTCATCACTTATTTTCCTTATGTTAATATTGACATTGAATAAGCTAATTTTTTTTTGGTATACTGGTTTTTTTATTGTAGAAGAAGCATCTATATCATCTATCACCCACTACAGGTCTTCAATGACTGGGATATGGAAATTTTTTCATGAGATTAGGCCTAAGATCACTGATAATCACATTAAATTTCTTCAGAAGATGCCATTTTGGAAATTGTTTAAAGTCTTTGTTGAAAATAGAGTGCCCTTTGATGATTGTAAAAAAACAGATGGTTCTGTTTTATTAGTATTAAATAGGTACAATGTTCAATTAAAAAGTTTTGATATAGGTGGTAGGATGATGGAATTAACAGTTGATGACATCCGTGATATATTTGGTATTGAGGATGGTCAGTTTCCTTTATCATCTTCATACACAGTACAACCAAATAACTCAGCCCTTTTGAGGATAGGGTTTGCGCATGTGGGCCTACTATTAACACAGGGTGTTTTACGGAGAGCTATTCTTGACACTGTTGAAGCAAGGGAAGAACAAGATTTCTCTGATGTTGCATGTTTGCTTTGCTTGTTTGCGTGTGCCACATTATTTTTCCCCACATCCAGTTCATATGTCGGTTGGAATTTTGTTCCTTATTTTGATGATATCTCGAAAGTGAAGAGGTTTTCTTGGGTTGCTGGTATTCATGACCATCTTGTCACATCAGTGAAAAAAAATCACAGTTTCCCATTAAAAGTTGTTGGCTCCGTTGTTACCTTATTGGTAAGGTCGTCAACTTTATTTAGCTGATTAATTTTCCAATGTTGGTTTAGTATTTCCTAACAATATTAAATATTACAGTATTGGTATCTTGAGAAGTCTGGGAATGTTTCACCGAAAAAATAAGGTGCTCCTTTATTTGTTCAGTGGAGTTTGCAAGATGTTGACGCCACTGTACAAGAATCTACCATGGTACTATTAGTAGAATATGTTACTAAATAGTCCTTTACTTTTAGAAAACTTTATAACATCTATAATTATGTTTCTTCTATGAAATTCAGACTCCAACCAAGTCTAGGCAAAGCCCCAGGCTGCAGTCAAGGCCTTCTGATGTGACAGTACCTAGTTTGCAGGTAGTTGATGAAGAAAAAGTTCCTTTTACTATGAGGCGACACATGAAAGTTGTTTCAAAGGAGGAGTCTTTAGGATGCTACATGTAGAATGTGAAACTTCATAAGCGGGTCAAGAGACTGCAGGCCCAAATAAAGCTGCAGAGTAGACAGATTCTGGTTTTGAAAGCGAATTTGAAGGGGAAGGAAGAGGTTAAAACAGTTTCCAATGAGGAGAAAGAAACTGTTTTAGAGGATATTGGGAGTGAAGATATTGAAATGGAAAAGATTACAACTTCAGTTGTTGTAAATTAAGGTAGCACAAAGGATGTTCATGATGCTAAGAGGGTGGAGGAAACTATTTTGGAGAAAAGTGAGGAGGAATATATGAATGAAGAATTGGGAAATGAAGGGCCAAAACGTGTTGACTAGTCCATTCCAGGTTCTTGTGACTCTAAGATACAAACGTCTTTGATTAGAGGTGTCCAGAGTAGGATGAGGAAACCGAAGTGTCAGTCTCCATATATATATCCACAGTTGACTACGAAAAAGAGGCCGACAACATTTGGAAAGCTATCCCAATTAATTCCAAAGTGGGTAATGCAACATAATATAGTGAAAAATAATGATAGAAGACTGATGCAGAAGTTGGTTGATGGAGATGGGGACAGGTAATGCTATTGAATTTCAATTATAATTTCTTTTCACATAGTTTACACTTTACAAAAATTAAGAATGACCTTTCATGACAAAAGTAGTGTGGTATGGAAATCTGGTGAGAAAACACAGCAGATCAATATGAAAAACATTATTGATTTGTTACAGAAGAGGTGCACTTCAAGTATGGTATATTTTCAAATTAGTTTATTTAATCAGCGCTGCCTTCTCTTTTATTAATTTCAATTTTTGAAAACAGTTCATAAATGCATATACGGTGATCATTCAATAAAAATGTCGGCTTCAGAGTATGGCTGGCATTGCCGACGGGGAAAGCTGTTCGTTCATGCCAAGTACCTTTACCGTAAGACTGTCCTTCATTTTTCATACAATGATGATTATATTTTGGCATTTTTCATGTTGAAAACATGTCTACAGTTAAGGGTTACTACATTCTTACATTTCCTTTTGTTATTGGATTATAGGGAGTTCTGTATTCAAAAAACCAGAAATTAAAGGACAGTTTTTTGAAGCGACCAGTAGTTATAGGTATGAGGAGCTCCAAACTTTTATTTTGCTTGGTAAGTTCTGATAATATCCATTGGACTTTATTAGTCAAGGATTTGAAAAAAGGGTGTTTTGATATTATAACTCAATGCAACCCATTCGACTCATGAGAGCAAGCGATCCATTCCTTAAAGACGCAGTTTTTGTGGTAAGTTATTATTCATTGTACAATATAATTTCGAATACATTAACAGTTGGACTAATCGTTGAATTTTATTTACAGAAATCATATTTGGAGGAAGTTTTCAGCTTAGTTCATGCCGAGAAGTTCAAGGCACGTAAATGGGATATGACAATTGAGAAGGCGCCACAACAGGGAGATGCGACTTTGGATTGCGGTGTCATCATTTGTTATATCATGGAATGTTTGGCTATAGGAGTTGAAGTGCCAGAATGTTTGAGAGAAAAAGAAATTGTTGAGCGGTGCTTATTTATGGTGCATTACTTCTTAAATGATCCTGGGAGGACGACAACAGAGATCGATGATGAGAGTCGAAAGTATTTGGTTGCAGTCAGAAGCAATGATTAATGTTAAATGACCTTTGTAATGTAACCGAAAATTGGTTGTCCTGTAACAAACATTATTATTGTAACTTTTTGTGATGGTGTTGGTGGGTGGAAATGGGTAATTTCTTGTCAAGATTAACAAATACTGGTTTTATGATAGGTGTTGTTGTGTTTGTTGTCTTTTTAGTATGAATTGTTTTATTAGAATAACTAAAAAACTTGTTTTGCATAGAAATATTAACAGGGAATTCTCATTGGAACATTCCAGTGGAAATTTCCACTGTACAACTCTGCATTTTGGTTTTCATCACTTTTTTGGGTGTTACATTGGGTGAAAATGGTAATTTTATTATCTGGATAACCATTTACATATAGATTCTATTGATTTAATCCTATGAAGGGTGTTGAAATGGTATTTTCTGATTGTAGTCTCTGGAGTCACATCTTTCACTGGAAACTGGGTGTGCATAGAAATTTAAACTGGGAATTTCCACTAGAAATGTAACTGGGAATTTCCACTGGTATTTTGGTAATTTCCACTGGTTTTTTGGGACATTTTCTGCTTCTAGTCTCTGGAGTCACATATTTCACTGGAAACTAGGTGTGCATAGAAATTTCAACTGGGAATTTCCATTGGAAATTAAACTGGGAAATTCCACTGGTATTTTGGGAATTTCCATTGGTTTTTTGGTCCATTTTCTGGTTGTAGTCTCTGGAGTCACATCTTTCACTGGAAACTGGGTGTGCATAGAAATTTCAACTGAGAATTTCCACTGAAAATTCCCAGTTGCAATTTTTCACTGTAAATTGTGGAACAGTTGGTTCAATGTAAAATGTCTTTGCATATACATTTTAACTGGGAATTTACATTGGAAATTCCAAGTGGAATGTCCCACTGTACAGTGTGGATCATTTCTTTTAATGGAAACTGGTTGTGGATATAACTTCCAACTGAGAATTTCGAGTGGGAACTCCCACTCCAAACTGTGGTAATTTTCAGTTTTGTTTACATAATTTAATTAGGTTTTACACTGTCATTTTTACTTACACTCTCATTTTATTAGGAATACAAATTGCAACTAGAAAATCGAATTCTAATTTTCCACTGAACTGTTTAATTGTAAAATGGGAGGGGACATTTGCAGTTTGTTCGTTTATAATATGCTTTATACAATTTCCCTATCTTCACCAGCAAATTCAATTATAAAAACTGATTTTCAAAAGAAGTTGCATATTCTTATGACATCTGCAGTTGAAGTTGTGTATCAATTGAATTCTGAAATTCTTGCAATGAGTTCTTGGTCCTCATATTTAGGTTTTCAGTCCCATTTTCAGCCGTTGCTGAATGTTGCATCGTCAGTAGTGGAAAATTCCTCATTGTTGTCTCCTAATTGCATCAATAATTATATATTAACAACTATAATAATAACTAACAAAAGGGTTGCATAAGATTTCAAATAGGACAACATATCAACTGCTATGAACTGTTTTTAAATTTGAAGGTTTTGAAGATACAGAACAACCTGTACTTACATTGAGATTTATGAAAGTATCATAACGGTAAGCAGCATTCAATGTTTCTGTTGCATTTCCCTACAACATTATTATAACATTATACATACATGTTAGCATTGAATTAAATAGTTCATTAACTTAAGAAAATAATAGCAGAACTGTTGCATAAGGTTTTAAATATCACATTATAAGTAGTGCTATGATGTGGGTATCAATGTAACTCTCAATGGTGGTTTCATGGTTGGCACATGGTCCAATAGGCTTAGCAGAGACTGGCTGGGTGAATAATTGGGGATAAAAGAGTATGAATATTTGGAATCACCATAGGCTGACTATGTGGATTCAGACTATGGTGTGTATACAATAGTGGATCGAGGATACGGGGTCCAAGCATGTTTTACCCATGGAATGGTGGAAATTATATTATGAGCTATAGGGTCTGATTTTTCTACAAAAATATTCTTCTCTTATGTTTCCACTGGGAATTTCCACTGGGAATTTCCACTAGGAAGATCCACTGGGAATTTCTGTTGGGAAGTTCCAATGGGAATTTCTGCTGGGAAGTTCGAGTGACAGTTTTTACTCGGAACTGCCACCGAGAAATCCCAGAAGAAAGATCACTGCCCAACAGTACAAAAACACGATGTACATTCTAAAAATGGTTTTCATTTGGAAATTATAAATCAACTGCATGTGTAATTTATACTGCATTTCAGAATTGCTAGTTCCAGTTGGACTGGGAATGTCCACTGAGAATTTCCACTGGCAAAACCCCAGAGAAAATTTCCAGTGCGAATTCAATGCCAAATGTGCACTGGAAATTCTCAAATAAAAACAAAAAGTGATTGAAAAACTAATTTTTTAGAAATTGGTTTGAATATCAAATGTTTTTTAACCTAAAGTACAGTACTTACATTGACATATGTGAAAGTTTGTCCATTACAACCACTATTTTTCGGTTCTCTAGTTGTTACCTACAACAACATTATAACAATAATTAGGCATGACAACATTAAATGTACTATTTCAATAACAAAAGTAAATAATAACAATGCATTTCGATTCTGTAGTCTCTTGATTTGTGACTTTGCACCGGTTTTTGACTTGCTTGAGCCATGATTGGATGATCTGGAAAATGATTGCGTGGCAGCTTTTCCCTTCTATCAAATTCAGCTTTCATTTCTTGATACCGATTCTTCTCCAACAAACTCTCAAATTGTTGGAATAATTCCAACACACTAAGTCTATGATTCAAATAATCCTTTAATACACCACTGAAACTTTCACTTAACTGTGTTCTTCGAATTCCTAATGTCAATGCGGTTTTCATAAAACAATGAGCCCATTTTTCTTTGACTTTGTACATATCTTATATCAATGTTGAATTCGTATATCTGAAATGTAGTTGGATTTCATTCCATATTGTTTCAAATTTTTAAATCTCTGCAATGCCATACATGCATTTTTTCAATTTTTCCAACACTGTCGAGTGGTGTCTCATTACATGGGCCAAGTGTTTCATGCCATTTTGCATTAGGTGCCAGGTACATAGGCCATGTCTTGTTGTAGGTAGTGTCAAACCAATTGATTTAGACATAACTGCATCTTGATCTGTGAAAATTGTCTTTAGATGTTTGCCTCCATGAAAATCAACAAATCTATTAAACAGCCAACTAAATGAGTCTACAGTCTCATCATATAACAATGCTGCACCAAAAATTACAATCTCCTTATGATTATTTATACCGAAAAACACTCTCAAAGGCCTAGACTCCTTGTTTGTGTTGAAGGTAGTGTCAAACACGACAACGTCTCCGAAATTCTCATAATCAACCTTCATTCTCGGGTCAATCCAAAAAATGTTGCTAATTTGACCACACATGTCAAGTTGCACTGAGTATGCGAATGATGTGTTCTCTCTTGATTGTTTCTCCAGGTATTGTAACATACCATCAGCATCACATAGTTGCAACTCCCTTTGTCTTTTGGAACGTAGAGAGTTCAGTTGGTCCACTCATGTATATCCAAGACTAGCAGAGCCACCTGCAATAACTGTTGCAGGTGAAAATGAATCACCGGGCTTTAGACCAGCTCTGTCACTAACATCCAACTCGGCACCTTGTGCATCACTAATGCGTCTTTGTGACCTCATGAAATGCATGGTCCCCGGAGCATGTAAGGGTTGATTATGCTCATCAACAAATTGTGTGCACTCGTATTGGTTATTGGACATGTAGACAGCTCCCATTCGTGCTGGACAATTAGTCCTTGTTTTTGCACGTGGCTTTTTGACATTGACATCATGTTTGTCTACTCTTAGGCATCCTTCTTTGCTGCATGTCTACAATGTGGATGTTACCAAACTTTTTTCCTTTTTATGTTTGTTAACATACTATTTCCATACACTGAAACCCACAATGCCTCCATAAGAAACATAAAACGAATAAGCATCTTAATCAGATTTAAAAGTCTTCCCAATACTTGGTCTCCATGTACTGCTTTCTTTAGAAATGTTTTCACATGGGGTGATTTCTTCCTAATTTGGGACTTCCACTATGTTGATGCTAATTTCTACACTGCTCATTGAGTTTGTAATGTCCTCATTGCTATGCTCTATGAGGTAGCAGTCCGGGAAATTTTGAACAACATTTAAATCAAATGAATTTATGGCCTCTGCACCTTGTAGAGCATTCAGATTGAGGTCCCTTGCTGTCATTCTGTGATGTAAAATTTTTCTGCACAAAGTGTTAGATCACGGTTGTCTATAATTTATTTAATGGTGCTTCCATTGGATCTAGTGGAAATTCTCATTCGAAATTGGAGTTTCAAATTCAAACTACTATTTCCCACTGGGAATTCGCACAGAAAATTCACACTTCCAATTCGCACAGCCTATTCGCACTGCCAATTTGAATTGCAAATTCACACTGCAAATCCCCATTGGAAATTTCTATTGCAAATTCATAGTAGTAACTCCCAGTTGAAATTCGCATGGAAAATTTGCACTGCAAATTCGCACTGCAAATTCTCACTGGAAAATTTCCAACAGAAACAATGATTTAATGATGTTCTTTACAACAGAGAATTGGACTAGAAGATTTCCGAACCTTGAACGAAAGATGAAAATGGAGCCTGCAAACACTGGATATAGCCGCCCCCGACTAGTGGACCTGATTCGATGTTGGTGAGAGCAGAAAATGTTGTACCTGACCCTCAAAGAGTCCGAAAGTTGCCCGCTCCACTGTATCCACGACCATCCAAAAATTTACGTCACCTTTGTTTTGGCGGGAATTGATTACCCCTCGCTTTTCTCTTTACTTTCCCCCCAAACTAATCGAACGGTCCCCCGATATCTTAACCACGTGGCGGGAATCGAGCGACCAACCTGACTCTCAGGTTCAGGTGTCGAACCTGAGAGGATTTAAATCCCCGCTGGAGGTGCCTCTTCCCAATTTCCCTGATATCGAGATCTTCCATCGGGTTCGAAAATTATCGTCTCAAGTAGGGCTCTCGACCTGACCCTCAGGTTGGCCGTTGGATGGCTGCCAGGTGGTTAGGACATTGGGGGGCCATTCGATTGGTTTGGTTGGTGATCGAGTTTGAAATCAGGGTTCCAAAAATTTGGCGGCCATATCGGTGGAACCCTACAGCCCTGGTTCGGTGAAACCCTCTGTGAAACCCGTCGGAGAAGCTGTCGGCCGATTCGAGAGACATCGTCATACCGACATGAAATCTGGAACACCTTAGCGAAACCATCGGTGAGGAAACCTGAGGCGAAGCTGTCAGAGGAACCGGCGCACGTCGGCGGAACCCTACAGTGGTGGTTTGGTGAAACCTTCGCTGAAACCCGTCAGAGAAACTATCGAGATATTTGTTCGATATCGATGCACCGAGGTGAAAGCCGTCACACCTCAGCGAAACCCTCGGTGAGGAAACCTGAGGCGAAGCCCTTGGAGAAACTGTCCACCAATTCCCTCAGACGTACATTTGTTGAAGATGTCGGTGAAGGTGTCAGCGAGCCTTTGTGCAGTTTCAACCGACGACGACAGAAGATGTCAGGTGGTTTATGTCATTTCATTTCTATTTCTTTTCTTCTTTGTTCTTTTTGTGAGTCACTAGGATTCATTTCTATTTCGGTTCTTCTTTGTTCTTTTGGTTGTAATGATACAATTAGTAGGGATTTTTGTGCTTTAGGAGTATTACACAAACTGTTAATGTTTGTTTGACATTTTCATAGTAACTTTGTAGTTTGATTTTATACTGTTAGTTATTTTCCTTAATGTTTTCCACTATTTGTGTGTAGTTTCATCTACTAGTCTATAGTGGGAAATTTAAATTTCAATTTGCATTGGGTATTTGCATTGTAAAATTGCATTCCATTTTTCTCTGACAATTTATATTTCATCAACTGAATTGATTTCTAATTCCAAAATGATTCAAATTAGAAATTTCATATGGCAATTTGCAGTTCCAATTATTGGTTGTATAGTTTTTGAAAATTCATGTCATTCTGTAGTGTGGATTCCCAATGGATATTTCTTATGGGTAGCTGGGAATTTGTATTCACTGTTTTTTTGTATTCCTGTCATTTTATTTTTTTTCAATTTTTGTTTGGGTGCTGTTCTCCATGGATACTCCCATTGGAAATTTCCATTAGAAATTCTCATCGAAAATTCCCATTGGGAATTCCCAGTGGTAATTACCTTGTATTCATTGAATTCCCAGTGGTAATTCCCAGTTATTTCAGTGGTAATTCATTCAGAATTTACAACCGCGAAACAATATTTGTAATTTAGTTGAAATTTTATTATGTGATTTGCCTCTATTGCCATGGGGATTTCCGCTGGCAATTCGGACTGGGAATTTCAAGCGTCGCATTGTTCTCCCAACTGAGAAGTCCCATTGAATGTCATTTACAATTTATAATTTCTGAACAATTAGTTTTTCAATCACTTTTTGTTTTGATTCGAGAATTTCCAGTGCACATTTGGCGTTGAATTTTCACTGGAAATTTTCTCTGGGGTTTTTCCAGTGGAAATTCTCAGTGGGCATTTCCAGTCCAATTGGAACTGGCAATTCTGAAATGCAGTATAAATTACACATGAAGTTGATTTATAATTTCCAACTGAAAACCATTTTTAGAATGTACATCGTGTTTTTGTACTTTTGGGCAGTGATCTTTCTTCTAGGATTTATCGGTGGCAGTTCCCAGTACAAACAGTCACTGGAACTTCCCAGCAGAAATTCCCATTGCAACTTCCCAGCAGAAATTCCTTGTGGAAGTTCCCAGTAGAAATTAACAATGTAACTTCCCAGTGGAAGTTCCCAGTGAAAGTTCCCAGTGGAAGTTCCCAGTGGAAGTTCCCAGTGGAAGTTCCCAGTGGAAGTTCCCAGTGGAAGTTCCCAGTGGAAGTTCCCAGTGGAAGTTCCCAGTGGAAGTTCCCAGTGGAAGTTCCCAGTGGAACTTCCCAGTGGAACTTCCCAGTGGAACTTCCCAGTGGAACTTCCCAGTGGAAATTCCCAGTGGAAATTCCCCGTGGAAATTACCATTAGAAATTCATTTAAAACCATAATCAGATTGAGTTGAAATTGTACACGGTCTTGTCCTACTATTGGTATCGATATTTCTACTGGGAATTACCAGTGAAAATTCCCAGTGAAAATTCCCTATGGAATGTGCAGAACCATTTTTAGATTGAGTTGAAAATGTACACTGTATTTTCCTACTGTCGGTATGGGTATTTGCACTGGAGTTTGTCACTGCAAATTTCCACTGGAAATTCACACCGCAAATTTCCACCGGTAATTCACACCACAAATTTCCACTGGAAAATCAGACCGGAAATTTCGACTGGAATTTCCCTCTGGAATTATTACTGGAAATTCACACCACATATTCCCACTATAAATTTGAACCGCCTTTTTCTACGGTTCACATTGATATTTCCATTGGAAGTTGACTTTTGAAATTTCTATAGAAAACCCTCAGTGAAAATTCCCACTGCAAATTCCTTATTGAAATAATTTATAATTTCCAATCGGAGACCAGAATGAGGAGTTCAAATTGTAAACCGTGTTTTCCTACTGTTGGCATGGGTGTTTCCACTTGAATTTGTTACTGCAAATTCCCAGTAGGAATTTCCACTGGAAATGTTGGGAATTCGCACTGGAAATCCACCCTGGAAATCCCTACTGCAAATTTGCACTGAAAATCCCCCTAGAAATCCCTATTGCAAATTCCCATTGAAAATTCCATGTTGAATTCATTTCTTATTACGAACTGTAGATCCGTTTTTAGAATGAGTTGAAATTGCACACTTTTTTTTTGGTAATGTCATCAGTTGTTTTCCTTATGTTAATATTGACATTGAATAAGCTAATTTTTTTGGTATACTGGTTTTTTTTATTGTAGAAGAAGAATCTATAACATCTATCACCCACTACAGGTCTTCAATGACTGGGCTATGGAAAATTTTTCATGATATTAGGCCTAATCTCACTGAGAATCACATTACATTTCTTCAGAAGATACCATTTTGGAAATTGTTTAAAGTCTTTGTTGAAAATAGAGTGCTCTTTGATGATTGTAAAAAAACAGATGGTTCTGTTTTATTAGTATTAAAGAGGTACAATGTTCAATTAAAAAGTTTTGATATAGGTGGTAGGATGATGGAATTAACAGTTGATGACATCCGTGATATATTTGGCATTGAGGATGGTCAGTTTCCTTTATCATCTCCATACACAGTACGACCAAATAACTCAACCCTTTTGAGGAGAAGGTTTGCGCATGTGGGCCGGCTATTAACACATGGTGTTTTACGGAGAGCTATTCTTGACACTGTTGAAGCAAGGGAAGAACAATATTTCTTTGATATTGCATGTTTTCTTTGCTTGTTTGCGTGCGCCACATTATTTTTCCCCACATCTGGTTCATATGTCGGTTGGAATTTTGTTCCTTATTTTGATGATATCTCGAAAGTGAAGAGGTTTTCTTGGGCTACTAGTATTCATGAACAGCTTGTCACATCAGTGACAAAAAATCACAGTTGCCCATTAAAATCTGTTGGCTCCGTTATTAGCTTATAGGTAAGGTCGTCAACTTTATTTAGCTGATTAATTTTCCAATGTTGGTTTAGTATTTTCTAGCAATATTAAATATTACAGTATTGGTATCTTGAGAAGTCTGGGAATGTTTCACTGAAAAGAGAAGGTTCTCCTTTATTTGTTTGGTGGAGTTTGCAAGATGTTGACGCCGCTGTACAAGAATCTACTAAGGTACTATTAGTAGAATATGTTACTAAACAGTACTCTACTTTTAGACTATTTTATAACATCTGTAATTATGTTTCTTCTATGCAATTCGGGCTCCAACCAAGTCTAGGCAGAGCCCCAGGCTGCAGTCAAGGCCTTTTGATGTGACTGTACCTAGTCCGTAGGTAGTTGATGAAGAAAAAGTTCCTTTTACTATGAGGCGACACTTGACAGTTGTTTCAAAGGAGGAGTCTTTAGGATGATACGTGGAGAATGTGAAACTTCATAAGCGGGTCAAGAGACTGGAGGCCCAAATAAAGCTGCAGAGTAGACAGATTCTGGTTTTGAAAGCGAAGTTGAAGGGGAAGGAAGAGGGTAAAATAGTTTCCAATGAGGAGAAAGAAACTGTTTTAGAGGATATTGGGAGTGAAGATATTGAAATGGAAAAGATTACAACTTCAGTTGCTATAAATGAAGGTAGCACAAAGGATGTTCATGATGCTAAGAGGGTGGAGGAAACTATTTTGGAGAAAAGTGAGGAGGAAGATATGAATGAAGAATTGGGCAATGAAGGGCCAAAACATGTTGACCAATCCATTCCAGGTTCTTGTGACTCTAAGATACAAACGTCTTTGATTAGAGGTGTCAAGAGTAGGATGAGGAAATTGAAGTGTCAGTCTCCATATACATATCCACAACTGACTGCGACAAAGAGGCCGACAACATTTGGAAAGCTATCCCAATTAATTCCTAAGTTGGTAATGCAACATAATATAGTGACAACTAATGATAGAAGACTGATGCAGATGTTGGTTGATGCGGATGGGGAGAGGTAATTCTATTGAATTTATGTTATAATTTCTTTTCACATAGTTTACACTGTACAAAATTAAGAATGACCTTTCATGACAACAGTAGTGTGGTATGGAAATCTAGTGACAAAACACCGCAGATCAATATGAAAAACATTATTGATTTGTTACAAAAGAGGTGCACTTCTAGTATGGTATATTTTCAGATTAGTTTCTTTAATCAGCGCTGCCTTCTCTTTTATTAATTTCAATTTTTGAAAACAGGTCATAGATGCATATACGGTTATTATTCAAGAAAAATGTCGGCTTCAGAGTATGGATGGCATTGCCGACGCGGAAAGATGTTCGTTCATGCCAAGCACCTTTACCCTAAGACTGTCTTTCATTTTTCATACAATGATGATTATATTTTGGTAGTTTTCATTTTGAAAACATGTCTACAATTAAGGTTTACTACATTCTTACCTTTCCTTTTTTTATTAGCTTATAGGGAGTTCTGTATTCAAAAAACCAGAAATTAAAGGACAGTTTTTTGAAGCGACTAGTAGTTGCAGGTATGAGGAGCTCCACACTTTTATTTTTCTCGGTAAATTCTGATAATATCCACTGGAATTTATTAGTCATGGATTTGAAAAAAGGGTGTTTCGATATTATAACTCAATGCAACCCATTCGACTCACGAGAGCAAGCGATCCGTTCCTTAAAGATGCAGTTTTTGTGGTAAGTTATTATTCATTGTACAATATAATTTCGAATACATTAACAGTTGGACTAATCATTGAATTTTATTGACAGAAATCATATTTGGAGGAAGTTTTCAGCTTAGTTCATGCTGAGAAGTTCAAGGCACGTAAATGGGATATGAAAATTGAGAAGATGCCACAATAGGGAGATGTGACTTTGGATTGTGGTGTCATCATTTGTTATATCATGGAATGTTTGGCTATAGGAGTTGAAGTTCCAGAATTTTTGACAGAAAAAGAACATGTTGAGTGGCACTTGTTTATGGTGCATTACTTCTTAAATGATCCTAGGAGGATGACAACGAAGATCGATGCTGAGAGTCGGAAGTATTTGGTTGCAGTCAGAAGCAATGATTAATGTTAAATGACCTTTGTAATGTAACCGAAAATTGGTTGTCCTGTAACAAACATTATTACTGTGACTTTTTGTGATGGTTTTGGTGGGTGGAAATGGGTAATTTCTTGTCAGGATTAACAAACACTGGTTTTTTATAGGTGTTTCTATGTTGGTTGTCTTTTTAGTATGCATTGTTTTATTGGAATAACTAGGAAACGTGTTTTGCATAGAAATATTAACAGGGAATTCTCCTTGGAACATTCCAGTGGAAATTTCCACTGTACAACTCTCCAGTTTGGTTTTCATCACTTTTTTGGGTGTTACATTGGGTGAAAATGGTAATTTTCTTATCTGGATAACCATTTACATATAGCTTCTATTGATTTAATCCTATGAAGGGTGTTGAACTGGTATTTTCTACTTATAGTCTCTGGAGTCACATCTTTCACTAGAAACTGGGTGTGCATAGAAATTTAAACTGGGAATTTCCACTGGAAATGTAACAGGGAATTTCCACTGGTATTTTGGGAATTTCCACTGGTTTTTTGGGCCATTTTCTGCTTCTAGTCTCTGGAGTCACATCTTTCACTGGAAACTGGGTGTGCATAGAAATTTCAACTGGAAATTTCCACTGGAAATTCAACTGGGAATTTCCACCGGTATTTTGGGAATTTCCATTGGTTGTTTGGGCCATTTTCTGCTTGTAGTCTCTGGAGTCACATCTTTCACTAGAAACTGGGTGTGCATAGAAATTTCAACTGAGAATTTCCACTGAAAATTCCCAGTTGCAATTTCGCACTGTAAATTATGGAACAGTTGGTTCAATGTAAATTGTCTTTGCATATACATTTTAGCTAGGAATTTACATTGGAAATTACAAGTGGAATGTCCCGCTGTACAGTGTGGATCGGTTCTTTTAACGGAAACTGGTTGTGGATATAACTTCCAAATGAGAATTTTGAGTGGGAACTCTCACTCCAAACTGTGGTAATTTTCAGTTTTGTTTACATAATTTAATTAGGTTTTACACTTTCATTTTTACTTGCACTCTCATTTTATTAGGCATACAAATTGAAACTAGGAAATCGAATTTGAATTTTCCACTGAACTGTTTCATTGTAAAATGGGAGGGGACATTTGCAGTTTGTTCGTTTAAAATATGCTTTATACAATTTTCCCATCTTCACCAAAAAATTCAATTATAAAAACTGATTTTCAAAAGAATTTTCATATTCTGATGACATCTGTAGTTGAAGTTGTGTATCAATTGAATTCCGAAATTCTTGCAATGAGTTCTCGGTCCTTATATTTAGGTTGTCAATCCTATTTGCATCCTTTGCTGAATGTTGCATCGTCAGTAGTGGAAAATTCCTCCTTGTTGGCTCCTAATTGCATCAATAATTATATATTAACGAATATAATGATAACTAACAAAAGGGTTTCATAAGATTTCAAATAGGACAACATATCAACTACAATGAACTGTTTTTAAATTTGAAGGTTTTGAAGATACAGAACAACCTGTACTTACATTGAGATTTATGAAAGGATCATAACGGTAACCAGCATTCAACGGTTCTATTGCATTTCCCTACAACATTATTATAACATTATTTATACATGCTAGCATTGAATGAAATAGTTCATTAACGTAATAAAATAATAAAAGAACTGTTTCATAAGGTTTTAAATATCACATTATATGTAGTGCTATGATGTGGGTATTAATGTAACTCTCAATGGTGGTTTCATGGTTGGCACATGGTCCACTCGGCTTAGCAGAGACTGGCTGGGTGAATAATTGGGGATAGAAGAGTATGAATATTTGGAAGCACCATAGGCAGACTAGGTGGATTCAGACTATGGTGTGTATACAATAGTGGATCCAGGATACGGGGTCCAAGCATGTTTTACCCATGGAATGGTGGAAATTATATTATGAGCTATAGGGTCTGATTTTTCTACAAAAATATTCTTCTCTTATGTTGCCACTGGGAATTTCCACTGGGAATTTTCACTGGGAAGATCCACTGGGAATTTCTGCTGGGAAGTTCCAATGGGAATTTCTGCTGGGAAGTTCCAGTGACAGTTTGTACTGGGAACTGCCACCGAGAAATCCCAGAAGAAAGATCACTGCCCAATAGTACAAAAACACGATGTACATTCTAAAAATGGTTTTCATTTGGAAATTATAAATCAATTGCACGTGTAATTTATACTGCATTTCAGAATTTCCAGTTCCAGTTGGGCTGGGAATGTCCACTGAGAATTTCCTTTGGCAAAACCCCAGAGAAAATTTCCAGTGTGAATTCAACGCCAAATGTGCACTGAAAATTCTCGAATCAAAACAACAAGTGATTGAAAAACTAAATGTTTAGAAATTGGTTTGAATATCAAATGTTTTGTAACCTAAAGTACAGTACTTACATTGACATATGTGAAAGTTTGTCCATTACAACCACTATTTGTCGATTCTCTAGTTGTTACCTACAACAGCATTATAACAATAATTAGTCATGACAACATTAAATGTATTATTTCAATAACAGAAGTAAATAATAACAATGCAGTACCAGTTCTGTAGTCTCTTGATTTGTGACTTTGCACTGGTTTTTGACTTGCTTGAACCATGATCAGATGATATGGAAAATGATTGCGTGGCAGCTTTTCCCTTCCATCAAATTCAGCTTTCATTTCTCGATACCGATTCTTCTCCAACACACACTCAAATTGTTGGAAGAATTCCAACACACTAAGTCTACGATTCAAATAATCCTTTAATACACCATTGAAACTTTCACTTAACAGTGTGCTTTGAATTCCTAATGTCAATGCGGTTTTCATAAAACAATGAGCCCATTTTTCTTTGACTTTGTACATATCTTCTATCCATGTTGAATTCGTATATCTGCAATGTAGTTGGGTTTCTTTCCATATTGTTTCAAATTTCGAAATCTCTGCAATTCCATACATGCATTTTTTCAAATTTTTCAACACTGTCGAGTCATGTCTCATTACATGGGCCAAGTGTTTCATGCCATTTTGCATTAGGTGCCAGGTGCATAGGCCATGTCTTGTTGTAGGTAGTTTCAAACCAATTTCTTAAGACATAGATGCATCTTGATCTGTGAAAATTGTCATTGGATATTTTCCTCCATGAAAATCAACAAATCTATTAAACAGCCCACTAAATGAGTCTGCAGTCTCATCATATAACAATGCTACACCAAAAATTACAATCTCCTTATGATGATTTATACCGACAAACACTCTCAAAGGCCTAGACTCCTTGTTTGTGTTGAAGGTAGTGTCAAACACGACAATGTCTCTGAAATGCTCATAATCAACCTTCATTCTCGGGTCAATCCAAAAAATGTTGCTAATTTGACCACACATGTCATGTTTCACTGAGTATGCGAATGATGTGTTCTCTCTTGATTGCTTCTCCAAGTATTGTAACATACCATCAGCATCACATAGTTGCAACTCCCTTTGTCTTTTGGACCATAGATAGTTCAGTTGGTCCCCTCATGTATATCCAAGACTAGCAAAGCCACCTGTAATAACTGTTGCAGGTGAAAATGAATCACCGGGCTTCAGACCAGCTCTATCACTAACATCCAACTCGGAACCTTGTGCATCACTAATGTGTCTTTGTGACCTCATGAAATTCATGGTCCCGGGAGCATGTAAGGGATGGTTATGATCATCAACAAATTTTGTGCACTCATATTGGTTATTGGACATGTAGACAACTCCCATTCATGCTGGACAATTAGTCCTTGTTTTTGCATGTGGCATTTTGACATTGACATCATGTTTGTCTACTCTTCGGCATCCTTCTTTGATGCATGTATACAATGTGGATGTTACCAAACTTTTGTCCTTTTTATGTTTGTTAACATACTATTTCCATACACTGAAACCCACAATGCCTCCATAAGAAACATAAAACGAATAAGCATCTGAATCAGATTTAAAAGTCTTCCCAATACTTGGTCTCCATGTACTGCTTTCTTTAGAAATGTTTTCACATGGGGTGATTTCTTCCGAATTTGGAACTTTCTCTATGTTGATGCTAATTTCTACACTACTCTTTGAGTTTGTAATGTCCTCATTTCTATGCTCCATGAGGTTGCAGTCAGAGAAATTTTGAACAACATTTAAATCAAATGAATTTATAGCCTCTGCACCTTGTAGAGCATTCAGATTGAGGTCCCCTGCTGTCATTCTGTGATGTACAATTTTTCTACACAAAGTGTTAGATCACGATTGTCTATAATTTGTTTAATGGTGCTTCCATTGGATCTATTGGAAATTCTCATTCGAAATTGGAGTTGCAAATTCAAACTACTATTTCCCACTGGGAATTCGCACTGCAAATTCGCACTTCCAATTCGCACTGCCTATTTGCACTTCCAATTTGAACTGAAAATTCACACTGCAAATCTCTATTGGAAATTTCTGTTGCAAATTCACAGTAGTAACTCCCAGTTGAAATTCGCATGGAAAATTTGCACTGCAAATTCGCACTGCAAATTCGTACTGCAAATTCTCACTGGAAAATTTCCAACAGAAACAACGATTTAATGATGTTCTTTACAACAGAGAATTGGACTAGAAGATTTTTGAACCTTGAACGAAAGATAAAAATGGCGCCTGCAAACACTGGATATAGCCGCCCCCGATAAGTGGACCTGAGTCGATGTAGGTGAGAGCAGAAAATGTTGTACCTGACCCTCAGAGAGTCCGGAAGTTGCCCGCTCCACTGTAGCCATGACCATCCAAAAATTTCTATCACCTTTGTTTTGGCGGGAATTGATTACCCCACGCTTTTCTCTTTACTTTCCCCCCAAACTAATCGAACGGTCCCCCAATATCTTAACCACGTGGCGGGAATCGAGCGGCCAACATGACTCTGAGGTTACAGTGTCGAACCTGATGGGATTTAATTCCCCGCTGGAGGTGCCTCTTCCCAATTTCCCTGATATCGAGATCTGCCGTCGGGTTCGAAAATTATCGTCTCAAGTTGGGCTCTCGACCTGACCCTCAGGTTGGATGTTGGATGGCTACCACATGGTTAGGACATTGGGGGGTCGTTCGATTAGTTTGATCGGTGATCGAGTTTGAAATCAGGGTTCCAAAAAATTTGGCGGCCATATCGGTGGAACCCTACAGCCCTGGTTCGGTGAAACCCTCGGTGAAACCCATTGGAGAAGTTGTTGGCCGATTCGAGAGACATCGTCATATCAATGTGAAAGCCGGAACACCTTAGCGAAACTGTCGGTGAGGAAACATGAGGTGAAGCCGTCAGAGGAACCGGCGCAAGTCGGCGGAACCCTACAGTGGTTGTTTGGCGAAACCTTCGCTGAAACCCGTCGGAGAAACTGTCGAGAGATTTGTTCGATATCGACGCACCAAGGTGAAAGTCATCACACCTCAGCGAAACCCTCAGTGAGGAAAACTGAGGTGAAGCCCTCGGAGAAACTGTCCACCGATTCCCTCGGACGTACATTTGTTGAAGATGTCGGTGAAGGTGTCGGCGAGCCTTTGTGCAGTTTCAACCGACGACGACAAAAGATGTCAGGTGGTTTATGTCATTTCATTTCTATTTATTTTCTTCTTTGTTCTTTGTGTGAGTCACTGGGATTCATTTCTATTTAAGTTCTTCTTTGTTCTTTTGGTTGTAATGATACAATTAGTGGGGATTTTTGTGCTTTAGGAGTATTACACAAACTGTTAATGTTTGTTTGACATTTTCATAGTAACTTTGTAGTTTGATTTTGCACTGTTAGTTATTTTCCTTAATGTTTCCACTATTTGTGTGTAGTTTCATCTACTAGTCTATAGTGGGAAATTTAAATTTCAATTTGCATTGGGTATTTTCATTGTAAAATTGCATTCCATTTTTCTCTGACAATTTATATTTCATCAACTGAATTGATTTCTAATTCCAAAATGATTCAAATTAGAAATTTCATATGGCAATTTTCAGTTCCAATTATTGGTTGTATAGTTTTTGAAAATTCATGTCATTCTGCAGTGTGGATTCCCAATGGATATTTCCTATGGGTAGTTGGGAATTTTTATTCACTGTTTTTTCTGTATTCATGTCATTCTGTTTTTTTTTCAATTTTTTTGGGTTTTGTTCTCCATGGATACTCCCATTGGAAATTTCCATTAGAAATTCTCATCGGAAATTCCCATTGGGAATTCTTGTATTCATTGAATTCCCAGTGGTAATTCCCAGTTATTCCAGTGGTAATTCATTCAAAATTTACAACCGTGAAACAATCTTTGTAATTTAGTTGAAATTTTATTATGTGATTTGCCTCTGTTGCCATGGGGATTTCCGCTGGCAATTCTGAATGGTAATTTCAAGCATCGCATTGTTCTCCCAACTGAGAAGTCCCATTGAATGTCATTTAAAATTTATAATTTCTAAAAAATTATTTTTTCAATCTCTTTTTGTTTTGATTCGAGAATTTCCAGTGCACATTTGGCGTTGAATTCGCACTAGAAATTTTCTCTGGGGTTTTGCCAGTGGAAATTCTCAGTGGGCATTTACAGTCCAACTGGAACTGGAAATTCTGAAATACAGTATAAATTACACGTGCAGTTGATTTATAATTTCCAACTGAAAACCATTTTTAGAATGCACATCGTGTTTTTGTACTGTTGGGCAGTGATCTTTCTTCTAGGATTTATCAGTGGCAGTTCCCAGTACAAATTGTCACTGGAACTTCCCAGCAGAAATTCCCATTTCAACTTCCCAGCAGAAATTCCTAGTGGAAGTTCCTAGCAGAAATTCACAGTGTAACTTCCCAGTGGAAGTTCCCAGTGGAACTTCCTAGTGGAAGTTCCCAATGGAAGTTACCAATGGAAATTCCCAGTGGAAATTCATTTATAACCATAATCAGATTGAGTTGAAATTGTACACGGTCTTGTCCTACTGTTGGTATCGATATTTCTACTGGGAATTACCATTTCAAATTCCCAGTGCAAATTCCCTATGGAATGTGCAGAACCATTGTTAGATTGAGTTGAAAATGTACACTGTATTTTCCTACTGTCGGTATGGGTATTTGCACTGGAGTTTGTCACTGCAAATTTCCATTGGAAATTCACACCGCAAATTTCCACCGGTAATTCACACCACAAATTTCCATCGGAAAATCAGACCAGAAATTTCGACTTGAATTTCCCTCTGGAATTCCTACTGGAAATTCACACCACATATTCCCACTATAAATTTTAACCGACTTTTTCTACGGTTCACATTGATATTTCCATTGGAAGTTGACTTTTGAAATTTCTATAGAAAACCCTTAGTGTAAATTCCCACTACAAATTCCTTATTGAAATCATTTATAATTTTCAATCGGAAACCAGAATGAGGAGTTCAAATTGTAAACCGTGTTTTCTTACTGTTGGCATGGGTATTTCCACTTGAATTTGTTACTGCAAATTCCCAGTGGGAATTTCCACTGGAAATGCTGGGAATTCACACTAGAAATCCACCCTGGAAATCCCTACTGCAAATTTGCACTGAAAATCCCCCTGGAAATCCCTACTGCAAATTCCCACTAAAAATTCCCTGTTGAATTCATTTCTTATTACGAACTGTAGATCCGTTTTTAGAATGAGTTGAAATTGCACACTTTGTTTTGGTAATATCGTCACTTGTTTTCCTTATGTTAATATTGACATTGAATAAGCTAATTTTTTTGGTATACTAGTTTTTTTTATTGCAGAAAAAGCATCTATATCATCTATCACCCACTACAGGTCTTCAATGACTGGGCTATGGAAAATTTTTCATGAGATTAGGCCTAAGCTCACTGAGAATTACATTACATTTCTTCAGAAGATGCCATTTTGGAAATTGTTTAAAGTCTTTGTTGAAAATAGAGTGCCCTTTGATGATTGTAAAAAAAAGATGGTTTTGTTTTATTAGTATTAAAGAGGTACAATGTTCAATTAAAAAGTTTTGATATAGGTGGTAGGATGATGGAATTAACAGTTGATGACATCCGTGATATATTTGGCATTGAGGATGGTCAGTTTCCTTTATCATCTCCATACACAGTACGACCAAATAACTTAGCCCTTTTGAGGAGAAGGTTTGTGCATGTGGGTCGGCTATTAACACAGGGTGTTTTACGAAGAGCTATTCTTGACACTGTTGAAGCAAGGGAAGAACAAGATTTCTCTGATGTTGCATGTTTGCTTTTCTTGTTTGCGTGCACCACATTATTTTTCCCCACATCCGGTTCATATGTCGGTTCGAATTTTGTTCCTTATTTTGATGATATATCGAAAGTGAAGAGGTTTTCTTGGGCTGCTAGTATTCATGACCAGCTTGTCACATCAGTGACAAAAAATCACAGTTGCCCATTAAAAGTTGTTGGCTCCGTTGTTAGCTTATAGGTAAGGTCGTCAACTTTTTTTAGCTGATTAATTTTCTAATGTTGGTTTAGTATTTCCTAATAGTATTAAATATTATAGTATTGGTATCTTGAGAAGTCTGGGAATGTTTCACCGAAAAGAGAAGGTTCTCCTTTATTTGTTCGGTGGAGTTTGCAAGATGTTGATGCCGTTGTACAAGAATCTACTAAGGTACTATTAGTAGAATATGTTACTAAACAGTCCTTTACTTTTAGAATATTTTATAACATCTGTAATTATGTTTCTTCTATGCAATTCAGACTCCAACCAAGTCTAGGCAGATCCCCAGGCTGCAGTCAAGGCCTTCTGATGTGACAGTACCTAGTCTGCAGGTAGTTGATGAAGAAAAAGTTCCTTTTACTATGAGGAAACACATGACAGTTTTTTCAAAGGAGGAGTCTTTAGGATGCTACGTGGAGAATGTGAAACTTCATAAGTGGGTCAAGAGACTGGATGCCCAAATAAAGTTGCAGAGTAGACAGATTCTGGTTTTGAAAGCGAAGTTGAAGGGGAAGGAAGAGGTTAAAACAGTTTCCAATGAGGAGAAAGAAATTGTTTTAGAGGATATTGGGAGTGAAGATATTGAAATAGAAAAGATTACAACTTCAGTTGCTGTAAATGAAGGTATCACAAAGTATGTTCATGATGCTAAGAGGGTGGAGGAAACTATTTTGGAGAAAAGTGAGGATGAAGATATGAATGAAGAATTGGGAAATGAAGGGACAAAACATGTTGACCAGTCCATTCCAGGTTCTTGTGACTCTAAGATACAAACATCTTTGATTAGAGGTGTCAAGAGTAGGATGAGGAAACTGAAGTGTCAGTCTCCATATATATATCCACAGCTGACTGCGACAAAGAGGCCGACAACATTTGGAAAGCTATCCCAATTAATTCCTAAGTGGGTAATGCAACATAATATAGTGACAACTAATGATAGAAGACTGATGCAGATGTTGGTTGATGCAGATGGGGACATGTAATGCTATTGAATTTTTGTTATAATTTCTTTTCACATAGTTTACACTGTACAAAAATTAAGAATGACCTTTCATGACAACAGTAGTGTGGTATGGAAATCTAGTGACAAAACACAGCAGATCAATATGAAAAACATTATTGATTTGTTACAGAAGAGGTGCACTTCTAGTATGGTATGTTTTCGGATTAGTTTCTTTAATCAGTGATGCCTTCTCTTTTATTAATTTCAATTTTTGAAAACAGGTCATAGATGCATATACGGTGATCATTCAAGAAAAATTTCGGCTTCGGAGTATGGCTGGCATTGCCGACGTGGAAAGTTGTTCGTTCATGCCAAGCACCTTTACCGTAAGACTGTCCTTCATTTTTCATACAATGATGATTATATTTTGGCAGTTTTCATGTTGAAAACATGTCTACAGTTAAGGGTTATTACATTCTTACATTTCCTTTTGTTATTAGCTTATAGGGAGTTCTGTATTCAAAAAACTAGAAATTAAAGGATAGTTTTTTGAAGCAACCAGTAGTTGCAGGTATGAGGAGCTCCACGCTTTTATTTTTCCCGATAAATTCTGATAATATCCACTGGAATTTATTAGTCATGGATTTGAAAAAAAGGTGTTTCGATATTATAACTCAATGCAACCCATTCGACTAACGAGAGCAAGCGATCCGTTCCTTAAAGATGCAGTTTTTGTGGTAAGTTATTATTCATTGTACAATATAATTTCGAATACATTAACAGTTGGACTAATCATTGAATTTTATTTACAGAAATCATATTTGGAGGAAGTTTTCAGCTTAGTTCATGCCGAGAAGTTCAAGTCACGTAAATGGGATATGACAATTGAGAAGACGCCACAATAGGGAGATGCGACTTTGGATTGCGGTGTCATCATTTGTTATATCATGGAATGTTTGGCTATAGGAGTTGAAGTGCCAGAATGTTTGACAGAAAAAGAACTTGTTGAGCGATGCTTGTTTATGGTGCATTACTTCTTAAATGATCCTGGGAGGACGACAATGGAGATCGATGCTGAGATTCAGAAGTATTTGGTTGCAGTCAGAAGCAATGATTAATGTTAAATGACCTTTGTAATGTAACCGAAAATTGGTTGTCCTGTAACAAAAATTATTACTGTGACTTTTTGTGATGGTGTTGGTGGGTGGAAATGGGTAATTTCTTGTCAGGATTAACAAACACTGGTTTTATGATAGGTGTTGCTGTGTTGGTTGTCTTTTTAGTATGCATTGTTTTATTAGAATAACTAGGAAACTTGTTTTGCATAGAAATATTAACAAGGAATTCTCATTGGAACATTCCAGTGGAAATTTCCACTGTACAACTCTGCAGTTTGGTTTTCATCACTTTTTTGGGTGTTACATTGGGTGAAAATGGTAATTTTCTTATCTGGATAACCATTTACATATAGCTTCTATTTATTTAATCTTATGAAGGGTGTTGAATTGGTATTTTCTACTTATAGTCTCTGGAGTCACATCTTTCACTAGAAACTGGGTGTGCATAGAAATTTAAACTAGGAATTTCCACTGGAAATTTAATTGGGAATTTCCACTGGTATTTTGGAAATTTCCATTGGTTTTTTGGGCCATTTTCTGCTTCTAGTCTCTAGAGTCACATCTTTCACTGGAAACTGGGTGTGCATAGAAATTTCAACTGGGAATTTCCACTGGAAATTCAACTGGGAATTTCCACTGGTATTTTGGGAATTTCCATTGGTTGTTTGGGCCATTTTCTGCTTGTAGTCTCTGGAGTCACATCTTTCACTAGAAACTGGGTGTGCATAGAAATTTCAACTGAGAATTTCCACTGAAAATTCCTAGTTGCAATTTCGCACTGTAAATTGTGGAACAGTTGGTTCAATGTAAATTGTCTTTGCATATACATTTTAACTATGAATTTACATTGGAAATTCCAAGTGGAATGTCCCACTGTACAGTGTGGATCAGTTATTTTAACGGAAACTGGTTGTGGATATAACTTCCAACTGAGAATTTCGAGTGGGAACTCCCACTCCAAACTGTGGTAATTTTCGGTTTTGTTTACATCATTTAATTAGGTTTTACACTGTCATTTTTACTTGCACTCTCATTTTATTTGGCATACAAATTGCAACTAGGAAATCGAATTTGAATTTTCCACTTAACTGTTTCATTGTAAAATGGGAGGGGATATTTGCAGTTTGTTCGTTTATAATATGCTTTATACAATTTCCCTATCTTCACCAAAAAATCCAATTATAAAAACTGATTTTCAAAATAAGTTGCATATTATGATGACATCTGCTGTTGAAGTTGTGTATCAATTGAATTCCGAAATTCTTGCAATGAGTTCTCAGTCCTTATATTTAGGTTGTCAGTCCCATTTGCAGCCCTTGCTGAATGTTGCATCGTCAGTAGTGGAAAATTCCTCCTTGTTGGCTCCTAATTGCATCAATAATTATATATTAACAACTACAATGATAACTAACAAAAGGGTTGCATAAGATTTCAAATAGGACAACATATCAACTGCTATGAACTATTTTTAAATTTGAAGGTTTTGAAGATACAGAACAACCTGTACTTACATTGAGATTTATGAAAGTATCATAACGGTAACCAGCATTCAACGGTTCTGTTGCATTTCCCTATAACATTATTATAACATTATTTATACATGTTAGCATTGAATGAAATAGTTCATTAACGTAAGAAAATAATAACAGAATTGTTTCATAAGGTTTTAAATATCACATTATATGTAGTGCTATGATGTGGGTATCAATGTAACTCTCAATGGTGGTTTCATGGTTGGCACATGGTCCACTCGGCTTAGCAGAGACTGGCTGGGTGAATAATTGGGGATAGAAGAGTATGAATATCCGGAAGCACCATAGGCAAACTAGGTGGATTCAGACTATGGTGTGTATACAATAGTGGATCCAGGATATGGGGTCCAAGCATGTTTTACCCATGGAATGGTGGAAATTATATTCTGAGCTATAGGGTCTGATTTTTCTACAAAAATATTCTTCTCTTATGTTGCCACTGGGAATTTCCACTGGGAATTTTCACTGGGAAGATCCACTGGGAATTTCTGCTGGGAAGTTCCAATGGGAATTTCTGCTGGGAAGTTCCAGTGACAGTTTGTACTGGGAACTGCCACCAAGAAATCCCAGAAGAAAGATCACTGCCCAACAGTACAAAAACACGATGTACATTCTAAAAATGGTTTTCATTTGGAAATTATAAATCAACTGCACGTGTAATTTATACTGAATTTCAGAATTGCCAGTTCCAGTTGGACTGGGAATGTCCACTGAGAATTTCCACTAGAAAAACCCCAGAGAAAATTTCCAGTGCGAATTCAACGCCAAATGTGCACTGAAAATTCTCGAATCAAAACAACAAGTGATTGAAAAACTAATTGTTTAGAAATTGGTTTGAATATCAAATGTTTTGTAACCTAAATTACAGTACTTACATTGACATATGTGAAAGTTTGTCCATTACAACCACTATTTGTCGGTTCTCTAGTTGTTACCTACAACAGCATTATAACAATAATTAGTAATGACAACATTAAATGTATTATTTAAATAACAGAAGTAAATAATAACAATGCAGTACCAGTTCTGTAGTCTCTTGATTTGTGACTTTGCACTGGTTTTTGACTTGCTTGAACCATGATCGGATGATATGGAAAATGATTGCGTGACAGCTTTTCCCTTCCATCAAATTCAGCTTTCATTTCTCGATACCGATTCTTCTCCAACACACACTCAAATTGTTGGAAGAATTCCAACACACTAAGTCTACGATTCAAATAATCCTTTAATACACCATTGAAACTTTCACTTAACTGTGTGCTTCGAATTCCTAATGTCAATGCGGTTTTCATAAAACAATGAGTCCATTTTTCTTTGACTTTGTACATATCTTCTATCCATGTTGAATTCGTATATCTGCAATGTAGTTGGATTTATTTCCATATTGTTTCAAATTTTGAAATCTCTGCAATGCCATACATGCATTTTTTCAATTTTTCCAACACTGTTGAGTCATGTCTCATTACATGGGCCAAGTGTTTGATGCCATTTTTCATTAGGTGTCAGGTGCATAGGTCATGTCTTGTTGTAGGTAGTGTCAAACCAATTGCTTTAGACATAGCTGCATCTTGATCTGTGAAAATTGTCTTTGGATGTTTGCCTCCATGAAAATCAACAAATCTATTAAACAACCAACTAAATGAGTCTGCAGTCTCATCATATAACAATGCTGCACCAAAAATTACAATCTTCTTATGATGATTTATACCGACAAACACTCTCAAAGGCCTAGACTCCTTGTTTGTGTTGAAGGTAGTGTCAAACACGACGTCTCCGAAATGCTGATAATCAACCTTCATTCTCGGGTCAATCCAAAAAATGTTGCTAATTTGACCACACATGTCAAGTTGCACTGAGTATGCGAATGATGTGTTCTCTCTTGATTGTTTCTCCAGGTATTGTAACACACCATCAGCATCACATAGTTGCAACTCCCTTTGTCTTTTGGACTATAGATAGTTCAGTTGGTCCACTCGTGTATATCCAAGACTAACAGAGCCACCTGCAATAACTGTTGCAGGTGAAAATGAATCATCGGGCTTCAGACCAGCTCTGTCACTAACATCCAACTCGGCACCTTGTGCATCACTAATGCGTCTTTGTGACATCATGAAATGCATGGTCCTGGGAGCATGTAAGGGATGATTATGCTCATCAACAAATTGTGTGCACTCATATTGGTTATTGGACATGTAGACAACTCTCATTCGTGCTGGACAATTAGTCCTTGTTTCTGCACGTGACTTTTTGACATTGACATCACGTTTGTCTACTCTTCGACATCCTTCTTTGCTGCATGTATACAATGTGGATGTTACCAAACTTTTGTCTTTTTTATGTTTGTTAACATACTGTTTCCGTACACTGAAACCCATAATGCCCCCATAAGCAATATAAAACGAATAAGCATCTGAATCAGATTTAAAAGCCTTCCCAATACTTGGTCTCCATGCACTGCTTTCTTTAGAAATGTTTTCACATGTGGTGCTTTCTTCCGAATTTGGGACTTCCTCTATGTTGATGCTAATTTCTACACTGCTCTTTGAGTTTGTAATGTCCTCATTGCTATGCTTCGTGATGTAGCAGTCAGAGAAATTTTGAACAACATTTAAATCAAATGAATTTATGGCCTCTGCACCTTGTTAGAGCATTCAGATTGAGGTCCCTTGCTGTCATTCTGTGATGTACAATTTTTCTGCACAAAGTGTTAGATCACAGTTGTCTATAATTTGTTTAATGGTGCTTCCATTGGATCTAGTGGAAATTCTCATTCGAAATTGGAGTTCCAAATTCAAACTACTATTTCCCACTGGGAATTCGCACTGCAAATTCGCACTTCCAATTCGCACTCCCTATTCGCACTGCCAATTTGAACTGCAAATTCACACTGCAAATCCCCATTGGAAATTTCTGCTGCAAATTCACAGTAGTAACTCCCAGTTGAAATTCGCACTGCAAATTCTCACTGGGAAATTTCCAACGGAAACAACGATTTAATGATGTTTTTTACAACAGAGAATTGGACTAGAAGATTTTCGAACCTTGAACGAAAGATGAAAATGGCGCTTGCAAACTCCAGATATAGCCGCCCCCGATAAGTGGACCTGAGTCGATGTAGGTGCGAGCAGAAAATGCCGTACCTGACCCTCAGAGAGTCCGGAAGTTGCCCGCTCCACTATAGCCCCAGCCGTTCAAAAATTTCCGTCACATTTGTTTTGGCGGGAATTGATTACTCCTCACTTTTCTCTTTACTTTCCCCTCAAACTAATTGAACGTCCCCGATATGTTAGCCACGTGGTGGGAATCGAGCGGCTAACCTGACTCTCAGCCCTCGGGTCAGCCCTCCGTCTGAATTTGCGAAAGCTTTGAATCTCCTCGATCTCTCCCTTGTGGCTAGGTTTGGTCATCGACATCCCTCTTGTCTTGTTTTCGATTATCATGATAACTCGGATTGGGGTTTGCGAATCCGAGCTGTGGTGGGTCTTCTGGATGATAGGCATTTTCTGATTCAGCTGTCTGATGAGGGAGATTTTTCGAGGGCCTGGTCTCGAGTCTCTTGTGTTTTCCACTCGTTTCATTTCTTCCTGGTGAAATGCTACTTTGATTTTTACCTAAACAAAGATCCCCTGACGACTGCGGTTTGGGTTAGGTTCCCCTCGATGCCATTAGCGTTCCAAAATCCGATAGTGCTGAAGCTTCTTGGGAACACCTTGGGATGTTTTATTTATTATGACGCTTGAACGCACACGTTGAAACACCCGATTGTTTCTCGGATCTGCATCGAGGTAAACATCTCTGATCCGCTCCCTGAATTTATCTGGATTGTCATTTTGGGGGAACATCGTTGCAAGAAAAGAATTGTATATGAATCGAATATTGGCTACTGCAATTGGTGTCTTTGTCAAGGGCATACTTTGAACACTTTCTGCAGAAGACCACTCTCGGGTGTTTCTCCAGTGGAGGTTCATGAGGATGCGATGGTGGTTGCCCAGCCTGAGTTGAGTTTCATGTGGATGCTGAGAACACGAACGAGGCTGGCTCGAGGGGCGGGGAAATGGGGGAAACTCAATCAATTCGGGAAGGATGTTGATTACCCAATGGTAATTCTTTCGATAATATGGTGAGTGTTGATTCCCTAGGAGTTGCAGTGGGAGATATCACTCCAAAACAGAGTGAACAAGAGATTCCTACGACGAATTCTAGATTTAGGTCGTATTCTGTTAATATCTTCCCTGAAGAGGATCCCCCTATTGGCAATAACAGGAGGGGCTACAACAGGTCGGAGGCAAGATGAATCTGGTTCCCAGCAGCAGCAGGTCGAACCAAGGCAGGGAAATGGCTATTTAAAAGGAAGATCAGGTATTCCTTCACAGAATCAGTTTGAGTGTATGAGAGATATCCCCGATAACAGTGGTGATAAAGGTGGTTGTAAAATAGTAAGTTCTAGGATGAAGAAACCTCGGGCAAACACCTTGGGTGGAGGAGAATTGCAAGAGGCATCCCCTGACACCTCATTAGCCGAGGGCTTAGAAGGTATGTTCAACACTACTATAGAAGAGGGGGACTGTATTCAGGCTTCTTTTAGATATGAAGCGGACAACATAACTAATTAGTATTTCAGATTAGGTTCAGGTAAAGGGAAAAAGGGAATTATGGTCTCAGTGATGAATTATGGTCTTTGTAGAAGAGAATATTATAGTACAAAGCATGACTGTAGTGCTAACACCGAAGGAGGAGCTTAAATTGAAGAGTGAGAGCTGTCCTTATGGTCTCAGTGATGAACTCAACCTATGATTTGGCTTGCAACTAGATGTTGCAGTGTTAGAATTGGAAGATGAAAGCCTCTCTATTGACAGTTACCTTAAGGTTGTGGATTTCATAACCTTGGGTGGAGGAGAATTGCAAGAGGCATCCCGACACCTCATTAGCCGAGGGCTTAGAAGGTATGTTCAACACTACTATAGAGGAGGGGCTGTATTCAGGCTTCTTTTAGATATGAAGCGGACAACATAACTAATTAGTATTTCAGATAAGGTTCAGGTAAAGGGAAAAAGGGAATTATGGTCTCAGTGATGAATTATGGTCTTTGTAGAAGAGAATATTATAGCACAAAGCATGACTGTAGTGCTAACACCGAAGGAGGAGCTTAAATTGAAGAGTGAGAGCTGTCCTTATGGTCTCAGTGATGAACTCAACCTATGATTTGGCTTGCAACTAGATGTTGCATTGTTAGAATTGGAAGATGAAAGCCTCTCTATTGACAGTTACCTTAAGGTTGTGGATTTCATAACCTTGGGTGGAGGAGAATTGCAAGAGGCATCCCGACACCTCATTAGCCGAGGGCTTAGAAGGTATGTTCAACACTACTATAGAGGAGGGGCTGTATTCAGGCTTCTTTTAGATATGAAGCGGACAACATAACTAATTAGTATTTCAGATAAGGTTCAGGTAAAGGGAAAAAGGGAATTATGGTCTCAGTGATGAATTATGGTCTTTGTAGAAGAGAATATTATAGCACAAAGCATGACTGTAATGCTAACACCGAAGGAGGAGCTTAAATTGAAGAGTGAGAGCTGTCCTTATGGTCTTAGTGATGAACTCAACCTATGATTTGACTTGCAACTAGATGTTGCAGTGTTAGAATTGGAAGATGAAAGCCTCTCTATTGACGGTTACCTTAAGGTTGTGGATTTCATAACCTTCATGATTGAAGACAACCTTCAAATATGACCAAATCTAAATTTAAAGGATCTTTTCTGGAAATTACAAAAAGTCCCCTATGGATCATAATCTGGATGTGTTTGTGGTGGTTTCCATCTGTGTTGTTCACCCTCTTGATCTTTGTGTAAGTTTTTTGGGTTCTTCTGAGGGTTTCCACTTAACCCACAAAAGTTTTTTTTTAATTTTTTTCTTCATAAAATAGATTTGGCCTAGATATTTATGATTCTTTTAATATATTTAGAATTATATAAATAATTGTTTATTTATAATTATATATATTTATATTTATATATAAATACATATTTACAATTCTTTAAATAAATAAATATATATATATATTTATAATTACATACATTTATTTTTATTTTTTATTTTATAAATTTATTTTTTTAATTATATTATTAAAAATTAATTATACAGGTCTTTATCAGTGCTAAAATTTTAGCACTGATAAAACTTATCTTTATAAACGATTTTTAGAAATCAATGTTAAAACCTTTACAATTTTTAAATAGAACCCTAACAGGGTTCCCCATCTCTCACACCATTCAATCTCTCGCACCGAAGCTTTGTCGTCACTCTCCATCGAACATCTCATATGAATCATCACTTTCAAAACCCAATGTATGCGACCTGTGATTCTCTATTCAAGCTCTTGCATTATTTCAACATTTTTAGTTCTATTTTTAATTTTTCCAAAGGGTTTGAATGTCGTGCACGGATGATCTTATTTTTCCTTGATCTACCCAGGTGATTCTCCACCCCATCTCCCTCACCTCGATCCATTGTTACTTTACCCTATTTCTTGACCTCATGTTTATTTTTTCTCAATATACATTCTGATTCCACGATCCCACATCATCTTTGTGCCACGTCTGGATGCCAATTGATAAGCCATCACACACCATCCCACTACTGTGGTTTCTACTAGTCCTGCCACATACTTGGTCATCTGCTTCTTTTCTAGTGTCGGTCCATGCTTGGGCTTTGTTCCTCTATTGACTCCTCCTACACTAGCCTCTCTTATGCGGCTGCCTTGTCCATATTTAAGCCACTTATTTCACTCACTTCAAATATATTTTTATAATTTATATTTTCTAATTTTTTATACAAAAGAAATCAAATTTGAATGTATGTATTTACTTCCATTTAAACATCAAAACACACCCCTTCTCACAAGTTTGCATTTGCTACCTCCTCGCTCTATAATCCCCCACACCCTCCATCCTGGATCCACTGCTCTGTATGAATCCAATTGACCCATAAAATTGGACAGTTATTTCAAAATCCAAAAAATGTTGATTGGAGAGAGATTAATCCGAAGTGTTGATTCATTTTAGTTTCTTTAATATGTTACTATGTATTTTTACTATTAATATATTTAGAATTTTTTTTTGCAAAATCCTATAAGAACATATTTAATATTAATCATGTTTGTAAATATTTTTGACTATTAAATTTATCATATTTATTTAATTTATAGTAGCTAAAATATTTATTGATTACCCCATCAAGCATTATAAAAAAATAGTTATAAATTTATATTTTCCCAATTTGTATAGAGTGCGCTTTTAAAAGGAATGAAGATTATTTTTTAAAATCTTGTTGATTAATTTCATAAAAAAGTTTCAGATCATTATTAAGTAGGTTAATTCACCTACCTTCATTCATAGTTCCCCAATTTTGTAAATTTTCACTCTTATTAGTTTCTTCCCTCGGCTGACCCCATTGAGGATTTCATCCACTTTCATTTCAACATTGGTTCCAATTAATAAGCGGATTTTATTTTCAATGCATTCTTTCTTTTTTCCTCACTTGCATTCATTCCAACCACCATTGTAAATTTCTAACTCCAATTATACTAGAAGTAGCATTGCAAGAGATTTATATACAAATAATTCATGGGAAGAAGTCAAATTGTGATGTTAGATATTGCAAAGAATAAATGAAATAACAAAACAAGGAGATTGATGGATTAAAATAAGAGGTTGAAATACTAAAAACTTGAAAATCTAAAAAAATAGAGAAATTTATTGAATTAATACTAAAGATATGAGAGTATGATAGAATCATTGATGTATTGACATCAATAGTGAAAAACGAGTAGTGGAAAGAAGTTCCAGGGTATGAAGTGACTATGAAAAGAAGAAAACTTGATTATAAAATAAGACTTTCCACCCATCTTATGACATAAATTTTTTATAAAATCTATAATGTTATCCAATGAAAAGTGAAAGTAAAAAAATTAAAGGATCCTTAAGAATAATTTATAATCAATTACAACCTCTTAATTTACTCTCATCTATAGAAGTTACAAAAATTATTTGAGAGTTATTGAATCAACAATGGTAAGATTTTGAGATAACTTTGATATGATTGAGGTGTGTGAATAATTATATCGGTAGAAAAAAATCGGAATTATGACCAGCATTAGTTTGAGATGAGGACTCATAAAACTCTATTTAAATCTTTACTCAGACTTTCCTTTACTCTTTAATTGGTATCGTGACCATCATTCAAAACATCCATATCTTCTTCCATATTGTTTAAACCTCACTCATGGTTTCCACTCTGAAATTTTTCCAGAGTTGATTCTCTCTGTTGGTTCCAGTGTAGCTGAGTTTTGTTTTAGGTCATCTCAGGTAGTTAAGATTATACTCCAATCATTAGTTTGACATGAGGCTTTCTGCTAAACCCATTGGGAAACTTATTCAACTCGTGTTGAAGTTGATTGTTTCATCATTTGATAAAAGATCATCAACTTCATTTCCTAAGAACCATGTTAATGAAACACCACCCTACCCACCACATACCAAGTGATGAAATGAATAAACATAAACTCCTCCCTCTTGTTAGACTCCCACCCAACAAGGTTATAGAAACTATCCTGTAATTATCGCCTTTTTTGTCCTAGACAACATAAAATTGAGAATCTAGACTGACAACCACATGTTTAACTCAAGTTGTTTCTTTTCATTTCACCCTTGTGAAAAATGATAATTTTTCAAGAATCATCACTAATAACATTCAAATGTTGGGTTCCCCTTAGAATTATCTATAACTTTCACCATTGGTTATGAATATCTTATGTTTATTTATTTATTTTTTTGTAGAAAATGAATATTTTATGAACTTAATAGGATGGATATTGTCACGACCCGTCCCCTGGGGTTCATGCCATGACTACCCCAAGTTCGCTTTCCATAGGCCAGGGGTTGGCAACTAGTACCGGAAAGGCGTATCCCTGAAATGGGAAGACATTGCCTTTAAACTTGTACAAACACACAAAGTAGAATGCAACAAGATGCAACCATGAAGTAACTGTAGTAGTAAAAGAGTGCTGAAAGTAAGAGGTCAGAATACAAGCCCAACTGAAAAAGGTACAAGTACAACTGAGAAGTACAAAACAACTCCTGGATCGTCCACCGAGGATCCTACCTGAAGGGTAGGTACAGATTGTCTCTACAACACTCCACATCAGCCCAAATAGTCCACCTCCGAGCACCGCCCAGTCCTGGCTCCCTTAGCCTCGATCAACGTTGTACGTCGTCTGCACAAGACACAAAAAGGTGCGGGCGTAGCCCATGCAGGGGTGAGTATAACGATACTCAGTAGGGACCCCAAGACCCCCGTAGGTCTCCCAGAGTTCCACAAAGGAAATACCAGAAGGAAAGACCTCAATCTCAAAGCACGAAGCAATATGCATCAACTCTACTTAGGTATATGCCCATACATATACCTAAGTTATCAAGACATACTCATCTCATACATGAGGGAAGAATACAACAAAGGTAACACCAGGAAGGTAGAAGTACCACACAGGTAACACCACGAAGATAGAAGTACCACACAGGTAACACCACGAAGATAAAAGTACCACACAGGTAACACCACAAAGATAGAAGTACCACACATGTAACACCACAAAGATTGAAGTACCACACAGGTAACATCATGAAGATAGAAGTGTCTCAGCTCACAACCAGGTATAACTTAAGTACTGAAATACATATGATTAGTTGTAAGGCTAGATCATCTTATTCTGTTAAGTAGCACTACTTTTGACCCACACAGGATCGATAGTTAACTAACCCCCGCTGACCCACACAGGATTTGACACACACATGATCGATATGCGCTGACCCACACAGGATCAGTATGCGCTGACCCACACAAGATCTGACCCACACAAGATCTGACCCACACAAGATTGATATGCGCTGACTCACATAGGATCGCTGAGCGCTGACCCACACAGGATCTGATAGATGCTGACCCACACAGGATCGATGTTCTTCCTTCACGTTACAGCCTGCCACAAGATTCCTCGCACCCGGTGTGCTCGAGTTCCGTAGAATCTACCTCTTGAGATATTGATCGTACCTTGACCGCCACTAAGCTCCACTAAGGAGTAACCCAAAGGACCGCCATGTTGTAAGGGTTCCAATGCGACAAACGGTGCGTCAATCAGACACCCGATCCATGAGTTATAAGTGTTTTAGTTCCGGGGGCCCGGTTAGATTCGGGTACGATCCAACCCGGCCATACTCCAACTATCTTCAAAACTCAAGTGGAGTATACCAAAAGGACCATCCCGATCCAAGGATCCCAACACCGCAGACGATTCGTCAAACAGACGTCCGATTCTCAAGATATGGCCCTTTAAGTGTTTTTGGGCCCGGTTGGGCCCCGGTCCGGTCCGACCCGACCCGTTCTGGTCTGGGTCGACCCGACCCGGTTCAGGCCGACCTGACCCGTTTCAGGTTTGGCCCGGCTGGGCCGGGCCGTGGCGGGCTCCGCCCGACCCGCAAGGGGGCGGCCCGCTGGGCTCGCGCGACCCGACCCGCGATGGCGGCGCCCGCTGGGCTCGCGTGGCCCGGCCCGCGATGGCGCGACCCGTTGGGCTTGCACGGCCCGACCCGAGGTGGAGCACGACTTGACCTTAGGTGGGGTGCAGTCCGGTTTGAGGTGGAGCGTTACCCTGCCCGAGGTGGGGCGCGGACCAGTCCAAGGTGGAGCGCGACCCACTGGCAGCGCGGTCCGCCCGAGCTGACGCCGAAGGGGAGCGGCCCCCCCTCCATTCGGAAGACAAAGCGACATCGCTTATTGGCGCTGCCAAGTCACCCGCGAGACCCGAGCAGGTCCCGCCGCTGCGATATTGGAGTCGCGGCTCCACCAGCGGCGCGCTGGTCGCGCCGCCCTCGCCTTCCGTGGCCGACCGGTGTGTCGACCCCCTCTTCCATCCGCTGTGGCTGACGAGCCACGCCCGATTCCTCCGGCGAAACACGACGGCGCGCCACACCTCATCTGCAACCGGCCGGTGTTGGCCGCTCCATCGACCGCCGCGACTGAGTGCCGCGACCTCCTTTTGCGGCGTGCATTGGCGCGCCGCTTCCTTTGTAGTCGGTCGGTGTCGCCGCGCCGACGGTCTTCCACGGAGAACGCAAGGGTTGCCAAGTAGCGGAGGGTTCGGGCTGGGTTCGTTAGGCCCGTGCCCTCCGCGTTAGCTCAAAATCACAAGGGAGGATTTAAGGGTTCAAGAATTCACTTGAAATAAACAAGAATTAAACCCCTACCCGAGGTTGTTGGAGAGCCTCCGCGCTTGAGGATGGATCAGTGATCTTCGTTCCCGCCACATGCTTCCAACGACGCCGCTTGCATGTCGTCCTTTGGTTTGGGGTTTCAGTGTCGCTCGTCACCGCTCATCGGAACCGACTTCGTCTTCCAAGGGTTTGGCGTCTCGGTACTCCTTCAACACTTCGTTGCTTGGCGAAGCTGTGCTGACACCTCTTCCGAAGCTCCATATAAATAGGAGAGGGGGAGGGTGTGCAACATTCGTCGAATTAATGGAGGCCCATTAATTAGGAACCTTCCTAATTCTCCAGCGATGTGATTACTTAGATTGAAGGGTCAAACCATTTAATGGCTTGACACATCACTGGCCCCACACTCCGCTTGTCCGTTGGAGGATAAGAATGAAAATAAAATAATAAAATAATTTTATTTCATTTCTTTTAAAAAGTCACAAAACTTAACCTTTTCTCCAGACCTACTGCGGTCAAAGTAAAGTCTCCTTTAAGCGAATCCCGGCGCTGTGGATTCAACAATGCCCTCAGAATTTTAATCCAAGCAATGGTTCAAAAGTTAGAAAATGCCGCTTACGCGTTTACTGAACGTACCTAAAAAAAGTTCAGAAATTAATTCTGGGCACATCGGATCTCAGAATCACGCGTCGTCAATTTTCAAAGACTTGTAATAATTCCATATAATTAAAAAAAATTACATGGAAAAATCCGGGTCTTTACAGATATAAATAAAAAATGGATGCAAACTAATCATATGACAAAATAGTATGAAGATAGAGTTAAAGAGTTCATCAAGTTTTCAACAGAGAATGCATACGAACCTTATGAAATCCTTTATTCATGTTTACATTATTGTTATTCAAGAAAAATTAGTTCAGAAGAGTTGAACGAACATTTTATTTGTCATGGAATATATCAGAGCTATAAAATTTGGACTAAACATGAGAAAAAACTAAATGTGCACACCAATTGGGATGATTCTATGGTTTATGGATCTTTTGATATAAATACCAGTGTAAATGATGAGGAAGATAGTATGGAAGAAATGAAAATGACAATTGAAGATGAACTTTGCGATTGTCCAAAGTTGTTTGAGAAGTTAAATAGATATGTTGGGAGACCATTATATGTCGGTTATACTAAATACACAACATTGTCAGTTTTATTGAAGTTATATAATTTGAAAGTTGGAAGTGGATGAAGGAACACCAGATTTATAAAACTACTTGGTCTCCTTAATGATATACTACCATAAGAAAAAAACTTTCTTGTCAAACATATGACACTAAATGAATTATGCGTTCAATGGGCATGATCTCTAAAAAATACATTCTTGTCCAAATGATTTCATATTGTTTCACAAGGACCATGAATCACTCATAAAATACCTTAATTATGACGTGAATAGATAGAAGGAAGATGAATTAAGTCATTCGAAAGTTGTATGATCCTTTCTTATAATTCCATGGTGTAGATAACTATATGAATATTTGGAAACCACAAGACAATTAACATGGCATGTAGATACAATAATTGATGAAGAGAAATTACATCATCCAACAGACTCTCCTCAGTAGAATAAAATTGATTATGAGTATCCTGAATTTGGAAATGAGCCAAGAAACATATGTCTTGTGTTATCTAAAGATGGAATAAATCCTTTTGGTGTACAAAGTAGTACTCACAGTACATGGCCAGTTAGGTTGGTAAATTATAATATTCCACCATGGCTATGAATGAAGTGTAAATACATCATGTTTTCACTACTAATATCTAGACCAAAATAACCCATTAATAATATTGATGTCTATTTGGATACATTGATTAAAATTTTGAAATTGATTTGAAATACAAGTGTTAAAATGTATGATACTCATAGAAGTGAAGAATTAACATTATGCACCATGTTGTATGAGATGATAAATGACATTCCTCCTTATGGAAATTTTCCAGGCTACAACATTAAAAGAATTTTTGGGTGTCCCAAATGCGAAGAATGTACACACTCAGTTCGATTGAAACATTTTGAAAATACTATGTTTATCAGACATCCAAAATTTTTACCTTGATGATATAAATACTGATCATGGACAACAACATTCAATGGGAATACCGAACAAGGTACAACATTGTCTACAATAACAGGTGATCAACTGTTCAATAAAGTAAAAGTTATTGACACTTTTTTTGGTAAAGCATTTTTGAAAAACCTTATGAAATCAAGTTGGAAAAATATTTCAATTTTCTTTGAATTATTGTTCCACAATTTTTTTGTTCATAATACATTATCTTAATGTCATGCATATAGAAAAAATGTATTTAATAGTGTTATTGACACATTACTACATATTTCTGGAAAAATAAAAGATGGTATAAAGGATAGGTTGGAAATGATTGACATGGGATAAGGGAAGAGTTGGAATTGGTGAAGGGTGAAAGGTAGAATTTTCTTCCACCAGCATCTTACACTCTATCGAGACATGAAAAATTATAAATTTTCATTTTCCTCAATGGTGTAAAATTTCTAGAGGGGTATTCATCAAATATCAAGAATTTCATGTCAATGACTAATTTGAAGTTACAAGGTCTAAAATCACACAATTATCATGTTTTAATACAATATTTGATTCCCATTTCTTTACATTTCATTCTGTCTAAAAATGTACGACATACATTAACCAAACTCTACTTCTTTCTCAAAGCCATATGAAGTAAATTTATAGACCAGAAAAAGTTTCCAATAATGAATAAGGACATTTCAATCATATTATGTGAATTGGAGATGTTCTTCTCACCAAAATTATTTTATATAATGGTCCGCATAATGGTTTAATTGGTTAGAGAGGTTCAACTATGTGGTCCTGTCCATTAGAGATGAATTTACCCCATTAATGATATATAAAGATTTTGAGAGGCTATATCCAGAATCAAAGTTAGAAAGAAGTTTGTATTGCAGAATGATATATTGTTGAAGAAGTAGTTGAATTATATACATATTACCCATCATATGTTAATAGAATCGGTCCCACAAAGTCTCATCACAACAGACACCTTATGGGTGAAGGGATTTCTAAAAGATATGGTGTTACAATTACCATCACAAAGAGGAATCAAGCACACCTTTACATTTTACATAATAGTGAAGAGGTTGATCCATACATTGAAGCTCAAAAAGAAATTATTAGACATTTGAATCCATCTAGGGATGAAGGATGGATATCAAATACACATAATCAACCATTTATAAGATGGTTCTGAGATCATATTTACAAGGAGTTATATGAAAATATAAATTCAATTACTGAACGGATTCTATGGCTAGACAGGGGACTAAATGAAAATGTTATATCTTATAATAGTTTTGTAATTAATGGCTATACATTCTATATAAAGGAACCCAATGAAACAATTATGATGAAAAAAATGGAGCTATGCTTTTGGCGGAAGTGACACACATATCTTGTTCCAAGGATAGAGATCCAATTTATGAGAATATGTCATATTTCAGCATCATCGACCTGATATATGATTTGTATTATACAAAATTTCAAGTGTTGATTTTCCATTGCAAATGGGTTGACAATAGGAGTGTAGTGACATTTTATGAAATGTGATTCATGAAGGTGAATTTCGATGTGAAAGGGTATAAATATGAGTCGTTCATAATGGTATCACATGCGGTTCCGGTATTTTATGTCCCATATTAAGAAAAAAAGAATTGTTCAATTGTCCTGTTGGCGACTAAAACAACTATAGGTTCATATGAAAATTCAATTGAGGATGACCCTTTCATTGGGAGATCACAATAATTTCACGAAGGTCCCAATGTAGACAATGTATTGTATGATAGAGGGGACCACAAAGAGGAGATTTGGATACTCGATAGAGGAGCCAAATCCCTTCAACCGTTAAAGAAAAAAAGATAGTTCAATGGGAAGGTTCAAGTGTTTTTTAATATAATATTATTTTCATCATAATATTATCTGTTTTATACTATATTTATATAATCTAAATTATATGTTTGACTACTCATGCAGACAACGACATCTGCACATGATGATGTTACCAATCTTAGGGAAGAAATGATGGTTGATGATGAAACTGTAGAATTATTAAGGGACCAACAACATGTTGATGAAAAAAACAATAATGATGTATCATCACTGTGTTGAAGACTAAAATTATCAAGGTAAGAAGAAAGGGTATACAATTTGAGGTTTCCTAGATTCAACGCGGCCAACCTGTTGACCCCAATAAGTCAATGTTCATTAGTTACGTTGGGGTTATAATGAGAATGAATGTTCCAATTGATATAGATTCATGGCACCATATCCAACCTATAATGAAGGAAACCCTTTTGGAAGATATCAAGGTAATTTTGTGATATAATTTATTTATTTTACTAAAAAATTATATAATTAAACGTTGATTTACTTTTCATTATCCCTTGAAGAGTTTTTTTTATTTTAGGTGATTTCAATAAGAAACATGTATTAATGGCCACTATAAAATCCCATATGAAGAAAACAGAACAATATGGTTGCGTTAGAGGTGTAGATTTTGGAGTGTCATCTCGAATATATTTTGTGAAGAAAAATATGTAAGAAGATACATATCAGATAATGAAAGGAATGCAGCACAAATAGATGCTTTGAAAGATATTATTGTCTGGTCTGGTTTGGAAGACCAATATATACGAAAGGATCAAAGAAAATCGGCAGTGGAACAAATATTAGCACATGAAGAGCCAAATGAACCCATTATCATTGAGTCCAATCATTCCTCTCGACGACATACCATACCTAAGGTATCAATTTTATCACAACTCTTTCTCTTAAATGTGAATAAAAAAACTTCCGATAACTTTACATTTCTAAAATTAGAGGGTGAAGTTGTTTGTGATTTCTATCTATCAACACCCACACACCGCTTTGTTGTGAGGGGTACAATTTATAATATCCCAGGAGACATTCTATACAACAAATAACTCACAAAAGATCACATGAGAGTGGTGATTGAAGTAAATTGAGAGTTGAATGATGATTTTCTTATTCCACTTGATGATTAGGATATTACAATAACTAATGATTCTATTAGAACTTTCATAGCATGATGGTCTAATTTTATAAATATACAAGAGGTATATACTTATTTTTTTTTCAAATGAAAAACATGTAACAATTGATAAAAAAGGTCTAAAATGAGGTATGGTATTATAGAAAGATAAAATTATGTGGAAATAGAAGTTCAAATCAAGATAATCTAGTGAATCGACCAAGAAAATATAAGGAACTTCCAAGAGTACCTTCTCCCCACCAATTCCACTACAACATATATTAACATGAAAAGTTCATGTAGACACCACATTTAAGTATGGATATGTTTCCTACATTGAATATGAATAATAACTATTCAGAAATGTCATTACATACATGGTTGGTCTCAAGAGTATAAATGATATTCTCAAGTTTGAATGGTTGGGAGCCTTAGTTGAAAATACATACATGATGTGCATTTTAATAATCCTTATATCCAAGCAATGATCTACTATGTTCATTAAAGTTAATAACTATTCATATTTTCTACAAGAATTTATATTACTACTATATAAAGGGAAAACCATATGAATCACAATTTGGATTCATTAATCGATGTATCATTTCTACATAAGAAATTTCCTTGGAAGTGAAAGAAATTGATAAGAAAAAAAAATTGAACTAAGTGAGGTGTTTTAGAAGAAAATAATAGATGAAAAACTCTTCTTGATGCCTACAATGTAGGGGTAAAACTATGAAATATAATCATATAAAATATATTTTCTTTTTTCCAATTAGTTATTTGTTTTTTAGGAAGGACTAAATGATGATTTCAATCAATTTGGATACCCCAAATATTTATTTTTTGGATCCAATGCATGTATATCCATCAAACCGACCAAACATGATGTGTATTGTGAATTTGCAATGCACTACAATCAACATTTTACAGATAAACTTCAAATTATACGTTTCATTTTTTATTTTAACATGAATTTTGTTTTGATAAGGTGACATATAAATATTGGAAAAATCATGGTATGAGGTTGATCACTGAACATAAAAAGCCTATGGATTTCTTCAAATGGAAACATATTAAGGTATATATAGAAATATTTATCTATCAAAACATATTTCAAAACAATTTAATTATTTTGGTCAATGTCTATGTTTTTTACAAAGCAAGATAACAATAATTATTGTGGATATTACATTTTAAAATTTATGAAATATATCATATACCATCAAAATACTAGTATCTCTGAACATGTAATTTCTGAAGGTAATTACAATTCATTAAAAATATTTCTTAATTTTTTTGTCTATATTTTCTCAGTACTACCAAGATTTCTAACAATCTACATACTGAAAAAAAAGAAGTAATTTTTTTAGAGATGAGTGGGAAGAGTACATGGTGTCATAATGTTTACTGACATAAAATTTATGTGATTACCAATTATATTTGTGATCTTTTATGGGATATGGCCTTAGAGATACATTTGGGATGTGAAGCATTAGTATCATAATGCTTATATATTATTTTTGATATGTTTCTCAAGGATAAGTATAATGGAGGAAATAGATTTTTTTAGAAACAAATGGAAACAATACATGGTGTCTGAATGTATATAGACATCATCAAGGGGTGACTTCATACTACTTATTTAGTTATTTTTCTCATCATTTTTGGTTAATTTCCTTATCATTTTTATTTGATACTTAATTTTTTAATTTTCACAATGATCATGAAGAAATAACTTCACCTATAAATGTTTTTTATTCAACAAGGATGACACACTCATGTACTATGATCATTCAATCAACAATGATGATGCACTCATGATGATGGAATTTTATTTTTTATTCTACAATGTATTCAACATTTAAGGTTATCAAACAACAATAATGTTATATAACCTTGAACGTTTTATGAATTTTAGAATGAAAATACATGTTGTGATGTGTAGGAATCAACCACACCTCAATCTGATACACGGTATGCCCAGTATGACATGAAGTTTATTTTTTTAGTTTAACATCGACATTTTAGTTCAAAACAAATGTTAAATACTCAAAAATAATAAAAAAATTCATATTATTTTGATACATTAGTAAAAATATTCATAACACATTTTTGATGTGTAGGAATCAGTCTCACCTCAATCCAATACATGATGTGCTCGATATGACCTGAAGTGTATGTTTTTATTTTAAGTTTACACATTAGCTCAAAACAAATTTCACATGTTCAAAACCAAGAAAAAAAATTAATATTATTTTTATGATTTAGGAAAATTATCCATAAGTCATTTTTGAAGTGTAGGAGTCAGCCTCATGTTAATATGATGCATAGTGTGATCGACATTACTCAAAGTGCATGTTTTCAGTTTAAAAATGTTATTTTAGTTAAAAACACATGTCACTCACTGAAAACCTAGAAAAAACTATTATATTAGACTAATACTTTAGGAAACCGATCCTCAATTCATTTTTTACATGTTGGAAACAACTAAACATCAATCCGATGCATGGTGTGACCATTATGACTCAAAGTGTGTGTTTTTAATATAGACATGTCATTTTAATTTAAAACACATATCACATAGACAAAACTTAGAAAATGAAATTATATTGTTTTCAAACTTTAGAGAAATGATCCATAATTAATTTTTTATGTGTAGGAATTGACCTCATGTCAATTCGATACCCTATGGGGTTAGTATGACTCTAAGTATGTGTTTTCAATATAAAAGAACCATTTTTGTTTAAAACACATATATCACATAGCCAAAGATGAGAAAATGAGCTCATATTGTTTTCAAAATTTATTAAAATGATCCATTATTCATTTTTCACGTGTACTAATTTACCACACACCAATATTATGCATGATGTGGTTGGTATGACTCGAATTACGTGTTTTCAATATAAAAGTTACATTTTAGTTTAAAACACATCACATAGCCAAAACCAATAAAATAATCTTGTATTATTTTCAAACTTTAGGAAAATTATCCATAATTCATTTGTGATATGTATAAATTTACTGCACATCAATCTAACACCCAATGTGGTTGGTATGACTTTAAATGTATGTTTTCAATATAAAAATGTCATTTTAGTTTAAAACATGTGTCACTAGACAAAAATGAGAAAATGGTTTTGGACTATTTTCAAACTTTAGTAAAATAATCCACAATTAATTTGTGATGTGTAGGAATTGAATATACATCAATCCAACACATGTTTTTGTCAACATGAATCGAAGTGCATGTTTTCAATATAAAAGTTCCATTTTACTTTAAAACATGTCCCATCACCAAAACTAATAAAATGAGCTTGTATTATTTTAAAACCTTAGAAAAATGATCTATAGATAATTTTTAACATGTAGGAATTGACCACACATCAATCCGACACACGATGTGGTCAGTATGACTCGAAGTGAATGTTTTCAATATAAAAGTTCCTTTTTAGTTTAAAACACACATCAAATAGGCAAAAATGATAAAATGAGCTCATATTGTTTTCAAACTTTAGGAAAATGATGCCTAATTCATTTTTTACATGTAGTAATTGACCACACTTCAATACGATATCCAATGTGGTTGGTATGATTCAAAATGCATGTTTTCAATAAAAAACAACATTTTAGTTTAAAACACATGTCACATCACCAAAATTGAGAAAACAGGATCAGATTGTTTTCAAACATTAGGAAAAAATCCACAATTAATTTTTGACATGTAGGAATTGACCACACACTAATTCGACACATGATGTGGTTTGTATGACTCAAGGTGCGTGTTTTTAATACAGAAGTGTCATTTTAGTTTAAAACATACATCATATAGCCAAAACAGAGCAAACGAGATTGAATTGTTCTCAAAATTTAAGAAAATGATCTACAATTTATCTATGAAGTGTAGTAATCAACCACAATCAATCTGACACCTGATGTGGTTGGTATGACTCTAAGTATGTGTTTTCAATATAAAAGTGTCATTTTAGTTTAAAACAAACATCACATATCCAAAACTAATAAAACGATCTCAAATTATTTTCAAACTTTAGTAAAATTATCCATAATTCATTTTTCACATGTAGGAATTGAAGACAAGCCAATCCAATATATTTTGTGGTCAGTAAGACTCAAAGTACATGTTTTTAATATAAAAGTTTCATTTTAGTTTAAAACACAACACATAGCCAAAACCATGAAAACAAGATCAAATTGTTTTCAATCATTAGGAAAATGATCTAAAATTCATTTTTTATGTGTAGGAATTGACTACACATCAACCTGACACCCAATGTGGTCGATATGAATCAAAATGTGTGTTTTCAATATAAAAGTATCATTTTAGTTTAAAACATGTGTCACATCTCTAAAATAGAGAAAATGATATTATATTGTTTTAAAACATTAGGAAATTGATACATAATTAATTTTTTATGTATAGTAATTGACTTCACATCAATCTGATTCATGATGTTGTCAGTATGAATCGAAGTGTGTGTTTTCAATACAAAAGATTCATTTTAGTTTAAAACAAACATCAAATACCCAAAACTAAGAAAACAAGATTGCATTGTTTTCAAAATTTAAGAAAATTATCCATAATTCATTTGTGACGTATTGTAATTGACTGCACATCAATCTGACACATTATGTGTTCAGTATGACTAAAAGTGCACATTTTCAATATAAAAGTGCCATTTTACTTTAAAACACATGTCACATCACCAAAATTGATAATAAAAGATCATATTATTTTCAAATTTTAGGAAAAAAATCTATAATTCAGTTGTGATGTGTAGGAATTAATCTAAGGTCAATATGACTCATGATGTCGTCGGTATGATTTGAAGTGCATGTTTAAATACAAAAAGTGCCATTTTAGTTTAAAACACACATCACATAGACAAAACCAAAAAATGGGATCATATTGTTTTCAAACATTAGGAAAAGGATTCATAATTCTTTTTCAACATGTAGGAATTGACCACACATCAATCCGACACTTGATGTGGTCAGTATGACTCGAAATGTATGTTTTATATATAAAAGCTTCATTTTTTTAAAATACATGTCACATCACCAAAACTAAGCAAATAAGCTTCGATTATTTTAAAACTTTCGAAAAATGATATATAATTAATTTTTTACATTTAGGAATAGACTGAATAACAATCCTACATATGATATTTTTGGTATGACTCGAAGTGCATGTTTTCAATACAAAAGTGTTATTTTAGTTTAAAACATGCATCAAATAGCCAAAACTGAGCAAACAATCTTGTATTGTTTTCAAAATTTAGGAAAACAATCCATAATTCATTTTTTATGTGTAGTAATTGACCGAAAATCAATCCGATACATGATATGACCGATATGAATCAAAGTGCTTATTTTCAATATAAAGGTCATTTTAGTTTAAAACACACATCACTATCCAAAACTGAGAAAACATGCTTGTATTGTTTATGAAATTTAGGAAAAAAGTCCACAATTCATTTATGATGTATAGGAATTGACTTTATATTAATCTGACACATGATGTGGTCGATATGACTCGAAGTGTTTGTTTTTCAATATAAAAATGCCATTTTAGTTCAAAACACATGCCACATCACTAAAACTAAGAAACTGATCTCATATTGTTTTAAAAATTTATGAAAATGATATATAATTCATTTTTGATGTTTAGTAATCAATCACTCATCAATCAGACACATGATGTGGTCAGTATGACTCAACGTGCACGTTTTCAATACAAAAGTGCCATTTTAGTTTAAAACACACATAAAATAGCAAAAAACTGAGAAAACATCCTTAGATTGTTTTAAAAATTTAGGAAAATAGTGAATAATTTATTTATGTTGTGTAAGAATCAACCAAACATAAATCCTACACATGATGTGAAAGATATGAATCAAAGCATCTATTTTCAATATAAAGGTGTTATTTTAGTTTAAAACAAACATCACTTTCCAAAACCAAGAAAACAAGCTCAAATTGTTTTCAAATATTAGGACACCGATCCATAATTCATTTGTGACATGTATAAATTGTCCGAACATTAATCCAATACATGATGTGGTCGGTATGACTTGAAGTGCATGTTTTCAATATATTAGAGCCATTTTAGTTTAAAATGCGCACCATATAGCCAAAATGGAACAAATAATCTTAGATTGTTTTGTCATCATTTTATCTTATATTTCTTAATTAATTTACTTATAATTTTTATTTGATTTTTAGTTAATTTTTACAAATATAATTCTTGTAGATGAATAAGAAATGGTGTGATAGTTGAAGGCTTGTTCTCAAAAGAAAGTGATCTTGAATTGGATCACATCCGTAGTGAGAGTTTTTTATCACCCCATATGTGAGCCAATTCAAGAGAGCCTACTTTTGAGAACAATAAGAAATGGTATGATGTGTAATAATCAACGAAAAATCAATTTGATAATTGGTATTCCTAGTATGAATCAAAGTATAAGTTTTCAATTTAAAATTGAAACATTGTGTTCAGTTTATTTCTTTATAGTATTACTAACATATGATTTTTTTTCTTATATAGGTGCATTATTTTTCTCAAACTAGGGTGGTTTTCTTGGAAACTAATAGCATGAACATGGGTCGGGGGCCAAATACAATGTAAAATTGATGTTTTTGAATGACTATGATAAATTGTACTTACTAATGTAATTGTAAAAACCTACATTTGAAGTGACTATAATATCGTTAATTTTTTATTGTATTTATGTTGTATTTTTTTTTTCAATTTAATTATGTATTTTTTTACATAATTTTCTCCCTATATTTACCATAGTAGTGTGCTATTAAAAATATATCACACTACAACAGTATTCCCCTTTATCAGTTCTATTTTTATCATTTATAAATTCAACCTTTATCAGCGCTAAATAAAAGTACTGATAAATACTTAGGGATTTTAAAAAAGCTCCAATTTTCAGAACTTTTTATGTGAAAAAATCTCTATGCCGGTGCTGTTAAAGGCCTCATGTGTAATAGTTAATTCCATGTGGCACTAAAAATAATCCTCTCTTGGATATTTCTATATTTTACTTTTCATTTACCTTATCAATATATGTACTTTTTCTTAGCCTAAGAAACCAATGAGATCTATCTTGATACATCTTTAACCCTTGAATATAAGCTACTTCACCCAAGTATTTATTAGAGAATCATTCATTTAACCAAGTATTCACTGACTGTAATACTTGTACTTCATTTCCCATGATTAATATGTCATCAACATATAAAACCAAGAAAAATATAGAATTTAAAATAACCTTATTATAAACACACATATCTCTCTCATTCTTAATAAAACCAAATTCTATTATGGCCTCATCAAAATGAACATTCCATGACTGCGATGCCCACATCTATCCATATACGGATCTCTATAGATTTCATACTTTATCATATTTATTTATCTTAGTAAACCCTTTGGGTTGTGTCATATAGACATCTTCAAACAACTTCCCATTTAGAAATGAAGTTTTGATGTCCATTTACCAAATTTTATAATCATGTAAGGATGTTATTACAAGTAATATTTTGATGGATTTTAGCACCAAGATTGGTGATAAGTTTTCTTCATAGTCTATGCCTTAACATTGCCTATAACCCTTTACTACTAATTCTGACTTATAGGTTCTCACTTGACCATCAATTTACATTTTTTATTTAATAACCATTTACCCCTAATAGGTTTTACATCAGCTAGAGGGTCTACCAAAATCAAAACCTGATTTTGGTACTTGGACTCCATTTCAGAAATCACTGCTTCTTATCTTTTAGAAGAATCCTTTCTATATTATTCTTACTTATAGGTTATAGGTTCATTATCCTCAAGAATTAGTGTGTCACCTGACTCAGTGGAAAGAAAACCATACTGCTCTGGTTCTTTAACCTCTATCATAGTCCTACACAATACTTTTGTCTTAGGAATATATTCATCTCCTAGTGGAACTTGTGGAGATTGTTCCCATACCCGCTCTTATGCATCTAGAATATAAAATTCTTTGAAGTCAAAAATTTTCCCACTATTTCCATTGGAAATGCATTCCCTTTCTAGAAATATGACATGACATTCCACAATTAATTTTCTATCTGAAGGGTTATATAGATAATATCCTTTAGTTTCCTTAAGATAACATATAAAGATGCAATTCATTCATCAAAATACAGGTTTTTCATTAGGTGTAGTCTTGAAAAATGACTCACATACCCATGCACATATATGAAATATAGAAGGTTTTTTTTCATACCATAACTCCTACTAAATTCCATTAGTTTCTTTATTTGGTATTCAGTTTAGTGTATATGCCATAGTTTTCAGTTCATATCCCTAAAAGGATAATGGTAGAGTTTCATGAATCATCATTAATCTTACCATGTAAAGAAATTTATGATTATTAATTTTACTAACACCATTCCAATGAAGTGTATAAAGAGGAGTGATCCAGGAGACTATACTACACTCCTTTAAGTGACCAATGGATGCTTGGTTTAGATATTCTCCACCAAGGTCTAAGTGGAACTTATTAATCTTTTTACCAAATTGATTATCTACTTCATTTTGATAGTCCTTAAAAAAATTAAAAGAATTTTACATATAAATCATCAAGTAGATATATCAATATCTACTATAGTCATTGGTAAAAGTATTTAAGTAAGAGAATCCACCTCCAGCATATACTGAAAATGCACCACATACATTAGTATGCATCAATTCTAGTAGTTCTATATCCCTTTCTCCTTTACCATTGAAAATTTATTTAGTCATTTTACCTTGAAAAAACTCACGACATACATCCAAGGGTTTTAACTCCTTTGAATTAAGATACCCCTTTTAATGTAATTTTCTTAAATTATTTTCATTCACATAACCTAGCCTGAAGTTCCATAGGTAGGTAGGATATGAGTCATTATTTCTAGATTTTTCATTGATTTACAAAATAGGGTTTTAAGGTCAAATGTATAAAATTCATTATTAAGACATTCCATAACATAACATATGTCATTCTTATAAAAGAGACAATAATTATTTCCAAACTTGAAATAAAAACCCATAGTGTCTAAGATTGACACTGAGATTATGTTTCTGTTAATATAAGGTACATAATAACATATAATGACCCATATTTTCAATGAAGGTAATAATAATTAGTTTTTCAATTTTAATGCCTTAAATAAACCTAATAAATATGTCTAATCAATCTAAGGAGGGAACAGGAGCATCCGAGGATTGATTGGAGTCTGGATATTTAAAATGGGAAAAAATAAATGGGACACACAATTTGTCTGTAATCGTTTGACCCAGGGTACACGGTCGTACGACTGGTTACCGATATGGGATAGATCCATTTTGTATGGTCTGTGCATGGTTAGTCAAATAGTGTGCCAAATCGCATGGGGTTCCCCTTCTCTATAGAAAACCATGAACTGTTGGAACATGGTTTGGAAGCTGTGAACCTAAACCGCGTGCTTTGATATTTTGGGGTGAATTTACAAGTTTATGCCTCTTTAATTATCATACATATTTTCCTTTTTCCCTTTCTTCTTCTAGTGGCTGTGAATGGTTTCCTCTTCCCTTAGAACTCAAAATCCCTCAACCTTGGTTCATCCATATCTCTCTTGTCTGGCACCCGATTCAAGATCCAAAGGAAGATTTGGATAGCTCAAGGTAAGGTTAATCCCACTCATACTTCTTATCTCAATTTTTGTTCAAATCCATTGTGCTATTTAGGTGTAGGATCATTTTCCCTATTTTTAAGGATTTGTACCATTTCTCAGATATCTTCTAACCTATTCTAAATCTGAGTCCGATACTGAGCGAGGATTCATCTACGACCTTAAGGTAGGTGGTCACATCATTTTCCCTTTGATTTTTTTCATCTCATAGCTATGCCATTATGTCGTATGCTATATTTTTATGAGCATCCTAATTATATTGATTCCTTCATTTCTAATTGACCCTTGAACCTATTTATATTCCCATTTAATCTTTTTTAGTGGTTTAGAGGTTGGTTTCCACACAAATAGACACCCCATGAGTGTGCCAAGTGAAAATGACCATTTTGGAAAATTGACTCAAATGTATGGAACTATTATATAGTTTTTGTCTTAGTTTTTAAATGATTTTTTCACTTGATATATGAGTATTACTGTGACCCAAGTCATCCCTTAGGTGTTTATCCCTCTTATATTTGGAATTTCCCAAGTGGGAAATTGTCTTAATGATCATGTCATATTCTAAATGACCCTTTGAGCCTTATGACCTGTTTTACATGTCTTAATGAATTGAATAAATTGGTTATAGTGAATGTATTGTATAGAATAGATTATGTAATATGGTGGAATCATTTAAATGAATTGACCATGGAACCTTCCAATTGACACTTGAGCCTTATTAGTGAATTTGTCATGTTTTTGTAAATTAAATGGAATTGATCTTGTGTTATGACATATGGAAGATGGTATTACCTTCTTTAAAATAAATTAATCAAATGGTTTAATTGGAAAGACTTAAAAGGATGGTAATCCTATGCCTTTTATGATGCTTTTCCAAGTGCTTATTTTGAATTGTAATGCTTTGAATAGAATTGGACTTGACTATAGGGATATATGAGAGGTAATGCCTCATTTATTAAATTATGAACATGATTATGCCTCATGCATATTATATTATGAATGACTTTGAATCTTATATATATATGGGATATATGAAATAAATGTATGGAAGGCAATGTCCCATGCCATTTATACTTATAATACACCTTTATGTAGGCTGTGATACAATGGTAAGGGACTGTTGAACATGGCAGTATCATGATCCCTTACATTGGGTGTTGAGTATGGAATCTCGCACCATTGATACTATATGGGTGTTGGGATTTATGCACCACATTCCATGATTAGAGTGTTTCTGCGAAGGCTCATTATCCATATCGAGTGTTGTTGCATGGCGTCTCCCACTCTATTGGGATATAGGGCATGTACCCTATTGCATGAGATTATAGGCTCATTAGACTAGTCATGGATGTCTGAGTTATGCCTTGATCCATCCATTACTAGTATTCTAGGTATATGGCCACTTATGTCCGCACGTACTTGGTTCATATAGGTGGATGAAATATACAATTAAACAATATATATATTATCAATACTAATATATAGTGACATGATCAGAAACACATTCCTTCTGATAATGATCCAAAGCAGGTAGAGTCGTTAGGTATCCCTTAGAAACCTGATTGGCCTGGTTATTTATTTCATCATTAATTTACTTTCTATTATTACCAGCATACTATTTAGTTATGAGCATTACTTGGATTACATGTAGACACCATTAGTGGTGGCCTACTGAGATTTATCTCACACCCCACTTAGGATGCCTTTGGTACCCTAGAATATTATCTATTTGTAGGAACTAATAATAGAAAGTACCATGCTATTGGTATTTGACATGATTTACCTTTTTTGGAGCTTAGTAGAAGAGGAACGGGTGTAGGCTTGAGATGATTGAAGCTGTTTTGTCTTTTTATCTTCTGTACTATTTTATAACATGTGTGTATCTTCCTATTTCCTTTTTTGCATTATCAGCATGCCATGCATCCATGTATCTGACACTTCTATTGAAGATTTTGGTTATACTTTCAATTTTTCAGTTATTCTGTTCTCTCATTTCTTACTTATTCAATTATCTGTTTATTCTTCTATAGTTTATTGATTCCTTCTATTTATATATGCTTCCACTATTGTTGTTTATTATTGATTTTATCCTCTATGCCACTTTGACATGAGGGTATAGTCTCCCCATTATACCACCTTTACACCATCGCAGCTAGTTGGCATCCTCTGGCCTATGGGGAGGTGCATTTGAGGCCACGTGACCCACTGGCTCATGGCATGAGTTAAGTGGATCTCGGGTCAGGATGTTACAAAGTGGTATAAGAGCAGTTCCTTTCTCAACTTACTATTTGAATATAATATATTGGAGATTGGGAACACTTGAAACTTGGTCATAAGCCATGATTAGGCATCGTGAACCCATATTCAGGGTAAAGAATAAGTTTCCTGAATTATAATTATTGTTATGCTTTTTCATATTACTTTTGATGTAATTTCACCATTGGGTGACAAACATGCTGTGTTGTGGTTATTATTATTGTTTAGATTGAGGATTTATTTCATCCATGGATTGATGATATGAGGGTAAGAAACATTGTTACATGTATCATTATTAGGAATACCAGGACTAATATGTCATGCATTTTCCATGTCACATTTTTTAGTGTACATTTTTCTGTTTCATATTTATAGTACTTTGTATATATATTGAATTGTGCTGAAAATTATTACAGAGATTGAAAAACATAATTGATACTTAAAGTGTCTGCATTATCCTAACAGTGTCTTCCTGAATAGGTTAAAGCATACACCTTAAGCAGTCAATTATAAAACGCTGAGATATGAACCATCCATTTCATGAGTTGGAACGTGTTATGGTGTGGGTTAAATGGATGATATATTTTGGTTCATAAGGAGTATAAGACCTTATGTATCAAAAATGTTAATCCAATAAATTTAACCATTTAAATATGTTTAAATATGTTTAAACAAGCACAATTTCAAAATAAATATGAATTATAACATGAAAAGAACCATCTTGTATATCCATCATAGAGACTTGGACCTAATACCAACCTTAGTAGTGGGTAGTGGGTATCTCTTACCTTCTTTTGGTATGTTATGGTCTCTTTAAACCATCTAGACCTGGATTTTGAAGCAGACAGAGTGGCGTGATCATTTTTATAGGAATGATTTATACCCAGCCTAGTTTCTTAAATACAATATTATAAATTTCTTAAATCTATCCTAAGGAATTTGTTTATCATTGTAGTTTCATGTCACCGTGACGTCCTCCTATCATATGCCCTGAAGGCAGCAACAACCATGCTTCTGTGGTGGCTAGCCTTGAGCTGCCAGTGATTCCTCCTATAGTGCCACTTGTGGAACCTCTTCCTGTTCCTGATATGGGCACAAAAGATCATTTCTGAGAGGGTTTTCTTCGTATGTTCCAGTCTATATAAGGTGTAGTTTGACCTTCCCCAAGCATGGAAGAGTTGAATCACGAGGTTCAAAAATAAGATCCTCCCACCTTTTCAGGGGATGGCAGACCACATGCTATAGATTCTTGGCTCAAGGATATCCTATCCATATTCGAGCATCTAGAGATGCCTCTAGAGAGGAGGATAAAGATAATGATATATATGATACGATATTTATCCAAGAGGTAGTGGGATGTTATCACCTAGGAGAATCAACACTGTGATATGGTCTGGGAAGATTTTTATACCATCTTCTATGAATACTTATTTCCCTAGAATCTGAGGGATGACAAAGCTAGAGAATTAATGAACTTGAAAAAAGCTAGCATTTATGTCATGGAGTATTCTGCTTGTTTCACTTAGCTACAATGGTTCGATCATACTCTAGATGTTCATAATCTTATGACTGACAGGCGATTTGAGGATGGGTTGGTTTATGCCATCCGATCATAGGTCAATGTGTTCAGGTTGAAGACCATTTCTAAAATCATCAACTGAGACCTTATTATAGAGTGGAACTTTAGGGAATCTGAAGGTGCGAGTTAGGGTGGTTCAAAACCTAGAGATATCAGTGGTTAATATTCTGGGTGAAAGGGACACTTTGAGGCTACTCATGGAGGTAGTAGCAGTTAGTCTCCTCACACAGATATATTTTTGATTTTTCACCAGTGTGAGAAGCTGGGAAATAAAAAACCCTAGTGCCCGTGTAATCCAGTCAAGTGTAAAGGATGTGGTAGGATGTTCCATATTCAATGTTTTTGTAAGAATTTCTCTCTAGTTCTTAGCTATTGGGTATCTTCACCTAATCCTTAGTCTAGAGCTAGACCAATAGGATCATGTTAGTTAGGCAGATGGAATACCACCGAATGATAAGGCCAAGGTGGTGGTCAAGTCAGAGGCAGTCAGACTTATGATTCTTAGTTCCAATAGAGTGGTCTTGCTTAGGGCAGTCAGAAAATGACTCAGGGCTATGGTACATTCCAGTTATATGCAGTCCAGCCTACATTGGAGGAGTAGAGTGCCATACCTTCTACTGTATGAGGTACTGTTCTAGTAACCTCAACTTTAGTGTATTATTTGTTTGACACATGAACATCTCACTCTTTTATATTTGAGTCTATTTTGGGAAGTCTGGGCCACAAGATTGAGCACTTTAAGGGCATTATGAATCTAAAAACACTGTTAGGTATCCATACATAGGTAATTCTCCATTTTAGGGACTGTCCCCTTGAGATAGGTGGTTACCTTTTCATGTGGATTCTGTAAATCCTCAATATTAAAGGCTTTGAAACAATCATTGGGAGAGACTGGTTAGTTCCCTATAAAGACCATATTGATTTCTATTGTCATAGGGTGGAATTTAAATCATCATAGGACATTATTCATGTGCATAATAGTGAATGGGATGTCAGTGCAACATGAGCAGGACCTGAGTACCAGAGAATGGGTAGTGTTACAAATCAGATCACCAATATTTTCCTCTATGACTAGAGATTATGACCCTCTATTTTTCCTCCAATAGTGGAGTGTTTTAGAGACATATTTCCTAACAACTTTTCTGGTCTATATCTAGTGAAAGAGGCAGAGTTTACTATTGAGTTTTCACCAAGAGCAACACTAGTGACCATTCTTCCTTATAGGATGAAACTTAAGAAGACTCTAGAGCTCAATAAGCAGTTAAAGGATTTGGAGTCTAAAGGATTTATACACCCAAAAAATTATCCTTATGGTTCATTGGTCCTTTTCACCAAGAAGGTAGATGATACCCTTAGGTTCTATGTGGGTTACCATTGGTTGAATCAACTCACTATAAAGAACTAGTATCCATTGCCTATAATACATGACCTATTCGATCAAATTTGAGGAGAAGTGTTTTTAAAGATACATATGAGGTTGGGATACCATCAGGTGCGTGTTATTACTTCATACATACCTCACAAAACTTTTAGGAGCAAGTATGGCCTATACAAGTACCTAGTTATACCGTTCAAACTCATGAACACACCTACTATCTTTATGGATCTTATGAAATGGGTCTTCCACCTTTATCTAGATTCATTAGTGGTTGTCTTTATTGACAATATCTTGTTGTATTCACTATCTAGACATGACTATGCAACTTATCTTGATATCATAATGAATCCACCAAGAGAGCATCAAATCTATGATAATATTAATAAATGCCACTTTTGGATCAGAAAATTCCACTTCATGGGTCACATTATCTCAGAGATAGGAGTCTCAATAGACCAAGAGAAAGTGAGAGTTGTAGTTTCCTGGGTGTATCCCAAGAATGTATTTGAAATTCAGAGTTTTTTGGGGCTATTTGGATATTACATATGCTTCATCTATAATTTCTCAGGCCTTATAGTGTTTCTTATGGGCTTGAAAAATATGGGTCTGAAATTTGTTTGGTTAGAAGCTTATGAAGCAGCCTTTCAGGAGTTGAAGGGTTGTTTGAATTCAGTGATGATAGTGATTCTGCCATATCCAAATATGAGCTATACTGTATACTATGACACATTAGGTATTATTCTTGGAGCTGTTCTAATGTAGGATGAGTGAGTCATTGTATATGAGTCTCATCAGTTGAGGCCTCATGAGTGGAATTACCTGACACATGACCTCAAGATCGCTGCTGTTGTTCATGCCTTACGCTGTTGGAGACACTGTATACTGGGAGAGATTTTTATTTTATTCACTAAACACAAAATCCTCAAATACATTTTCACATAGAAAGATCTGAATCTCAGTCAACACAGGTGGGTTGAGTACTTATAGTCATTTGATTTTGATATTTCCTACATTTCTAGTAAAGGAAATTCAGTAGACGATGCTCTGAGTCAAAAGTCTTAGACACAAGTGGTTCATGAATATTGTGGTAAATGATATATTATGGACTTATTATTAGATATGAATGTTAAGGTTCAGGAGGAACATGGTCAGACTATCCTCAAATCCTTAACAGCGACTTATACTCTTCTAGAATGGGTGATAATGAGACAATTATCTGATCTTGAAGGCCTTATCCTGAGGGATATCATTTCAGATTATGATACATCTTCAGGTTGGAACTTGGATGGGGATGATACCTTATTGTTTCATTGGCATGTATGGGTTCCAAAAGACATCATATATGAGCTGATGCGGGAATTTTATGCCTCAGGATGGGCGGTTCACACCAATGTCACCAAAATATATCGATATCCATGACTCCAGTATTGGTGGACTGGTATGAAACATGATATTTTCCAATTCATCACTAGGTATTCCACCCATCATCAAGTAAAGGTGGAACATCAGTGACCGAAAGGGATTTTATAGCCATTGTCTATTCACAAGTGGAAATGGGATGATGTTTCAATGTATTTAATGACTGGTCAAACCATATCACCTCATGGAAACAATACATCATGGGTTGTCATTGATCATTTGATGAAGGTCACATACTTATTACCTATGTGAGATACCTTCATTCTAGATGAGATTTGAAGGATGTATTTCTTCATAGATCTCCTCATTCTATTATTTCTGAAAGAGAAACTCATTTCATGTCACAGTTTTGGTAGGGGTTGTAGAAGACCTTGGGTACATAGTTACTTCTGATCATGTCCTATCACCCACAAACAGATGGATAAATGGAGCATACAATTCAGGTGATAGAGGACACGCTCCATGCATGTTTCATTGATTTTGGAGGTTCTTGTGAGAAACATACTCTACTTGTGGAGTTCTCTTATAATAATAGATTTCATGCTACCATCGAGATGACTTCTTATGAAGCCTTATATATTAGGCCTTCCCGCTCACCTTTGTGCTAGATAGAGGTAGGGGAAGTAGCTATACTTGGACCACGTCTTATGTAGGAGACTACAAAGTAGGTCCAACTAATTAGAAAGTGCATGTTGATAGATTAGTCCAGATAGCAGTTGTATACCAACAGACGTCAGTGACCTCTTAATTTTGAGGTTGAAGACCAGATTTTTTTACGAGCCTCACCCGGGTTAGGGAATAGACATATTCGAAAGTAGGGTAAGCTCTCACTAAGGTTTGTTGGACCCTTTGATGTTCTGAAATGGATCATAGAAGTGGATTACCAATTGGAACTTCCTTATAGATACCAGTCCATGCATGATATCTTTCATATATCTTAGTTTCATTGATACTATCTAGGACAGACTCATGTATTTCAACATAATGAGGTTGACCTGGATATGGATTATTCCTTTAAGGAGTATCCCATTCATATAGTGGATCAGAGAGTGAAGAAACTCCAAGGTAGGTCCATTCCTTTGGTACAAGTTCTCTAGTAGCACAACTGACTATAGGATGAGACTTGGGAGTGGGAAGATGATATACATTCTCAATGTCCAAAAATCATTGTTAACGATACCTCTTCACCCTCAGAAGGCCAACTTGAGGACAAGTTGCTTTAAGGAGGGGAGGTTATAATGACCTATCTTTTCAAAAAAGGTGAAGATCACTAGTTTTTCAATTTTAATACCTTAAACAGACCTAATAAATATGTCTAATCATGTCAAGGATATTATGGGATCTTTTGGGGCTCGTACGAAGCCCAAAGCCTTGAAATGGGAAAAACATACTAAGCCGCATGGTTTGTCTAAAACTATGCGACCTAGGGAGCATGGCTGTGTAGATGGTTGTAGATATGGGGTAGAGCCATTATTCATGGTTTTCACATATTTAATCAAATCGTGCACCTAACCATGTGGGGTTCCCATTCTCTACAGACAACTATGCATGATTTGTGCACGATTTGGAAATAGTGTTCCTAAACCATGTTCTTTGATATTTTGGGGTGAATTTAAAAGTTTACCCCAATTTAATTCCTATACCTCTTTTCCTTTTTCCCTTTCTTCCTCTAGTGGCTGTGAATGGTTTCCTCCTCCTATATAAATCAAAATCCCTCAACCCAGGTTCATCCATATCAATCTCGTCCAACACACAATTCAAGATCCAAAGGAAGCATTGGATAGATCAAGGTAAGGCTAACCCCACCCACACTTACTATCTCAGTTTTTTCAGATCCGTTGCACTATTTACGTGTAGGATCATTTGCTCTATTTTCAGGTATTTGGACTATTTATCATATCTCTTCCAACCTAGTTCTAATTTGAGGCTGATATTGGGAGAGGATTTATCTACAATTTTGAGGTAGGTGGTCAGGTCATTTTCCCTTTGAGTTTTTCCATCTCGTAGCTATGACATTGTGCCACATGACAGATTTTTTCTGATCATCCTAATTATATTGATTCCTTCATGTCTAATTAACCATTTCACCTAGTTATAAGACTATTGAATCTTGTTTAGTGGTTTAGAGGTTGGTTTCTACACATATAAACACCTCATGAGTGTTCCAAGTGATACCACTTTGTACAATTAATTAAAATGTACAGATTTCCTATATAATTTCTAAATTAGTTTTTAAATGATTTCCCCCTTGATATATGAGTATCACATGTGACCTAAGGCACCTTTTAGGTGTTTTTCCCTCTTATAGTTGGAATTTCCCAAGTGGGAAATTTCCTTAATGATCATGTCATATTCTAAATAACCCTTTGAGCCTTGTGACTTGTTTTCCATTTCTTAATTAATTGAATTAATTGGTTATTGTGAATGGATTTTATAGGATGGATTATGTATGATGGTGTAATCCTTTAAATTAATTGACCATGTCACTTTCCAATTGAAATTTGATCCTTATAAGTGAATTTTTCATGTTTTGGTAAATTAAATGGAATTGATCTTGTGGTATGGAATATGAAATATGATATTCCCTTATTTAAACTAAATGAATCAAATTGTTTAATTATAAATAATTCAAAGGATGGTAAGACCATTCCTTTTGTGATGCTTTTCTAAATGCTTATTTTTAATTGTAATGATTTGAATGGAATTGGAATTGACTAAAGGGACATATGAGAGGTAATTACTCATGTATTAAATTATAAACATGATTATGCCTCATGCCTATTATATTATGAATGATTATACCTTTTTTTATATTTATGGGATATATGAAAATATGGTTGGGAGGTAATTCCCCATACTAGTTATAATTATAATACGCCATTACTTAGGTTGTGATATAATGGTAAGGGACCATTGAGCATAGTGGTAACATGCTCCCTTAAATCAGGTGTTGAACATGAAATCTCGCACTAGTGATACTATATGGGCGTTGGGCTTTACGCACCATGCTCCATGATTAGAGTGTTTCCATGATGTCTCACTCTCTATCCTAAGTGATGTTTCATGGTATATCACACTCTATTGGGATACAGAGCATGTACCATATTGTATGAGATTATAGGCTCATTAGACTGGTCATGGATATCTAAGTTATACCCTGGTCCAACCAGCACTAGTATTCCAGGTATATGGCCACTTACGCCCACACACACTTAGTTTATATAGGTGGATTATTATATATATATATATATATATATATATATTATTAATACTATATATACAATGACATGATCAGAAACACATTCCTTATGAAAATGAGCCGATGTAGGTAGATCTGTTAGGTGTCCCTTAGGAACCCGAGTGGTCTGGTCATTTATTTCAACATTAATTTCCTTTCTATTGTTACATGCACACTCTTTAGTTATGAGGACTACTTAGATTACATGTAGACACCTTTAGTGGCAACCTACTAAGATTTATCTCATACCCTACTTAGTCTACCTTTGTTACCCAATAATACTATGTATTTTTAGGTACTAATAAGGGAAAGAACCCTCTTACTGGTCTTTGACATGCTTTACCTTTAGTTGGAGCTTCGGAGTAGAGGATCAGGGATAGGCTCATGATGCTTGGAGATATTTTTTACTAATATATAGCATGAAAGTATTTTTATGTTTCCTTTTTGTATTATCAACATTCAATTCATCCATGTAACAAACATTTCCATTGAGGCTTTTGGTTATAATTATAGTTGTTCTGTTATTCTGTTCTTCTGTTTCTTACTTATTTAGTTATCTGTTTATGCTTCAACAGTTTATTAATTATGTCTATTTATATATGCTTCTAATACTGTTTTTAATTATTGGTTATATCCACTGTGCCACTCTAATAGGAGGGTATAGTCTCCCCACCGTACCACATTTACACCATCGCTACTAGTCAGCAACCTATGACATATGGGGAGGCACACTTGAGGCCATGTGACCCACTATATCAAGGTACATGTTAAGTGGATCTCAATTCGGGATGTTACATAACAATAATTTTATACAAGAACCAAAAAATTTGGAAAATTGAGATGGAAATCTACCACTACTAATGCTACCAGTCTAACACCATTTGTGGGTCGGAGATCCACCTAACCCTTTAAAATATTCTAGAATCTACTTGGTTCCAATATTTGAATAAAATGTTTGAGTCACATATTGTATCCAATAATCAACTTCAAAATATAGATCAATTACTTTTAATGAAGAATATAACTGAATTATAAGCATTTCCATGATCCCTCTTCTTAGTTGTGAAATTATTCTTACAATGGCCTTTCTTTCCATGTGGAAAGTAGACTAGATCCTGCTCATTTCTTTCCATTTGTATCTTTAGCTTCTTGGAGGGTTGGTGTGTTAGTTCATTTGACTCAGACTTATCCTTTGACAACTTATCTTTTCCTTTACTTCTATTTTTCATCATAAGGATATAATACTTGAAACACTTCATATCCATATCGGCTTATAAAACTAAAGCTAATAAATCTAAGAGATACTTATTCATATTATTTATATTATAATTAAGGGTGATAGTCGAGAATCTAGGTTGTAAAGAGTAAAGAATGAGATTAATTTCTAGTTCTTGGTTCAATTTGAACTTAAGGGATTCTAGTCACTCAATGTACCCAATAATTTTGAGTACATGAGGACCTACTTGATTTACTTCTGCTAGATTGAATATATATATTTCATTTTAAATCTCATATATTTCTTACTGATATATCTATTGATATAACTCTTGGATATGAGATAGTATCTAGTAGGCTATTTCACCCTCATTCATTTTCTACATCTCACTATATATATATATGATAACATGACATGTTGGATATCTAGTGAAACATCCACATGATTCTTATATTTATATGTATTTTCCATGTGTTCTCCCTGAGGGAGCTCAATAAGAAGTAGGTATTCCAATAAATAAATCTTCCTTTATTTGTGTATTACTATGTGCATGCACCTGTACCACTCCTAGAGTTTATTTCTGGTCAGGATATTATATTTATCCAATATTGATCACAATGAGATTGTTTTGGGGGTATAGAGCACAAGTTGATCTATAAAAAATAAAATTTATCTGATTAGTACTTTATCTAGATTACCAAATTTCATTTTCAATTTTATTAAATTTCAAATGTATCCCATTATTTTATCAATTTCATGTATCCCTAAACTACTAAACTAGGAATATTCAGTTGCTTAAATATTTTAGTGTCCAGGATCCTTTGAAACCTATCCTTGTATTGCAATCCATGACTATGAAACTGCTCAGAGAGTTAAGTTTTTGTTCGACCAATCACATTGAATCGTAGATCCTTGAACTGTTGAGTGGAGTATCATCACATAAAAATCATATATTTGTTTTAATAAATGATTTGCCTCTAAAATTACACCAAACCAATTATGGATATTTATTTTACTCTAATTTTAGTTAAGTCAAACCACCACTATTTTTATAACTCTCCAATAGGAGGTGGTACCCTCAACTAGGGATGAAGAGTACTTCATACTATGGTTTCTTTCAAACTCAAATGATGGAAGGCAATAATGGATAAATATATCTTTGAGGGATTTTAATTTATTTCAGTGAATGACATCTATTTATAGTTAGCATGATATAACTATGTGATTGCACTCACATCTATCCATACATAAATATAAAATATTCATCGGAATGTTATTAATTTTTATCTTTTTATGCATGTAAATTATTATATTATGTGATCACATAAAATCAAATTTATAAAATAATAAACTATGTAAATGATAAAATAATAATAAATAAATAATGACATGATCATGAGATATTAAAAAGGGGTTAATCCATTGAGCGAATAATGGATTAACCAAAGCATGGGGGAATATTTTAATTCAATACCTAGCTCAACTTACAACACCCACTAACTCACATACATTCCACTTGTTTGGTTTTATGCTAGTTATCAACTCCAACCACATCACTTCAAATTCCTATGATCTTTACATAGTATACTCACATGCAGGTGAGAGGAACTTGAGATACAAAATTACATTTTTTCACTTAAATGTGGACATATAAGACCTTATACAATTAAATTAGGAGGGATGATTTTCAAATCATCATAACCAAAATAATTATTACATTTAAAAAAATAAAATGCAATAATTAAATTAAATAATATTAAACTAAATATGCACAGGTCAATCTCATATCATGATCAGTAAACACATAATTAAATTTCATAAGAAAAATTAAAAATTTCAAAAATTTAACTTGAGGATAATTTTAATGAATTATACTCGCATAAAAATAATTTAAATTAATTATTGACATGTCTCATGAAAACTGGAATAATTTAATTAAATAATAGATAATTAAATCTAATTTTTTAATTTTTTTACAATTTTTGGGTCTGCTTAGATGAGAATATATTTTAAAAATATTAAAAATAGGATTTAGGTGGGTCTAATGGGCCAGGAAGGTCAGATCCAGACCAACCTGACCTAACCCAGGCCAGGGTGACCTAGATAAGAGCCGGGTCTGGTGAAAATGGCATAAACAGGGAATCCAAAGGGGTGAAACATATATAAAAATAATATATTATATATATTATAATATATATATATATATATAATTGTCAAACAATCCACTATTTAAGGTGATTTGTTGAGTACTTTGTGTGAAACCATTGAAGCAAGGTCCTCATCTATGTTGAAAAACACATGTGAAATTATATATAACATATATATATCAACTATATATTAATTTCCATCACATGTTTTCCTAAACGACCATAAATCTTCAATCAACCATATATTGTCTATACGAACTTAGATCGACACACCGTCGATTTCATTGGGAATGTATCAAAACCTTATTTATGAATCTTAATAAATTTAATCCAAATTTTTATGTTTTCAACTTAAATAATTTCACATTAACTATAGGCTTTGTATAATCATTAAAAATAGGTATTTTAAAATTTTGGGTTTGGATTCATGTTAATAACACTGAATTGACAATACCCCCTGCTCGATTTTTTCATGGATCACATGAAGAAGGAGTGATAAATTTTTCAATGGGAATCAATTAAGACTTCTCATTCATTTGGTTAATCTCTCTAAAACTTAATATGGGGGTTGGGAGAGTTTTAAAATCATTTAATAGGATGACCTAATCATTTTTAGGCTAGAACACAAATTTATACTAAGGGTTAAGTTTCCATAAATTTCATTCTGGCCCTATGGAAACTTAACCTTTAAAAATTCCTAAAAAACACACTTATGACCTTGTTAATTCATAATAATTATCTTAAATATTTTATCTGTCATGAACCAACCTGGGTTGACCCTGAACCGGTCACCCGAGCTGATCCGTGATATGGCCCGAGAGGCGTTCCCGATCCTCCCGGGCTGGCGACAAGTGCCAGGGCATCAATAGAGGCTGTGTGAATGATTTCGAACATATAAATAAATAAATAAAATAGAAATAATATAGAGCAGTGAAAAAAATAATAAACCATGTAAAACAATTAAACAAGAATAAAATAAAATAAAACTAACTGAAAGAGACAACCACTATCTTCGTGTGACCTCACGGGTCACTCTACAACTCACGACCAAACGTCGCCCAAGGCGAACACACCCAAGCTGTATCCTGCCAAAACACTGAAAACAGAAAATAACTATAGGCGTGAGTATTAAAACTCAGTAGGCTAGCCCGATATCTATTCCCAATGCACTACCTTTAAAATAAATAAATTTACTAATTCCAGGTTTGAAATAAATTATATAAAATATTGTTTTCCCCAAATGATTTCATTTCTATACCAAGTATCAGTCCATTACACTTTTTAATTTAAAAACAAGTTTAATGTTTGAGATTAATAGGTGCATTTCATTTTAAAATAGTTTTTGCAAACAATTTAGAAATCCAAACTTCAGTTATTAGCCAAAAAGGAAAACCAAACATAACACATAACACATGCCAAGGGCAGTGGAAAAAAAAGTGGCACACCGGGGCTAGTAACCGAACTATACCTCTCAATCATCTGCCACATACAAAAAAATGCTAAAGGAAACATGGATCAAACCTAGGAGATCGTGAATAAACCAGAAGACACCAATACATGAGATATCATCCTCATTGAGATGTCACACACGATGAAATCAAAACTCCCAATATGCTCAACCATCCTTTATCAGGAAGGCCGAGGGAAAATCCCATAGTAATAAACCTAATATATACACCTACTATGGGCCACTGGTCTGTACCATAACCTACCAGTGCAACAATAATTCTTAGAATATTCACTCACTATTCTAGGTTCCCATGTCAACACATGCAATAAAAAAAGGGGTGCGTCCACAATGTAAATCAATCAGTCACGATGCACAAACATCGCATACAGCTCATTCAATCAACGCACACGAAAGATCACCCCTGAGTGGGTTTTCTAAAATAATTTATTTTATTAAAGTGTCAAACGGGCCTTCACCAATTTTAAAGAAAAACCCCATTTCTAGAGAAAACCCAAAACACTTGTTCAGAAGAAATCATTTATCTTTAAAACTAGAACTACATTTGAAATTCTGTGAATTATGTTTAAAGGACAAATAAACATTCTTTCAATATTGGGTGTCTGCTCATAAAGAAAATGTTTCAAGTGTCGTTTATAAAATAAACGGCTCTTTTTATACCAAATAATCATTTAAAAATTTATTTATCTTATATTGTTTCTAATTTATTAAAATTAATAAAACATCAAGAAATTAATAAATTCTAAATTTAAAGGTAAGTGTAGTAGGGGACCTACCTCAAACTTGTCGATATTCGTCGACGACCACCCGAACTGACCCTGCACACTTCCATGAACATGAATTTATACACATATATATAAATACCCCTAGCTGCATTGCACATATTCCCTGCACCATGAGGGAATATGTACAAAGAGAGCATATATATATATATATATATATGTCTTACCTTATGCATGCACATGCAGGCGTTCTTGACACCCACAACTTGAAACCATCGTAGTGAGGTCCATCACACTACACAACAATTAGAACAAACCTTAAAACATCAAAAGGACACCATAAATCAAGTGTGAGACCAACTAGCGGCGTAAAAATCCATACCTCAAAATCTACAACTTTTGATGGTAGCAGCATGAGACCACTTCACCTTACAATAATATTCATCTTCATATATATATATATACCCTTTAAGCCAAGTAAATATTCCCCACGCCATGAGGGAATATGCGCAAGGAGGATATACATATATACATGCTTACCCAGGCATATAAATATATTTCTTTGCCGCCAGTGACACGATGGCCAAACCCCCTTCATAAAACAACTTGCATAATTAAATAAACTATTTTCACCATTAAATAAACCATTTTCCCCACTAAATCTACCACTATGAAAAATTATTACACCATTTTCAAAAACATCTCATGGCTTAAAACACAAAAACCCACTCAAATCTTATTTTATGAAAAAAATAATATCGACGCTACACCAAAACTCAGACTGCACAATTTATAAAATACTAGTAAACAGCTTAACATGGTTCTTCATCAAAAATTGCACACATATTGCATCACATGATACTAACAAATCAAATGTATATCAAATCTCAAACAAAACCAAATTCGCAGCATGAAAACTAATAAATAAACAAGATGAATTAATTAAACTTACAAAATAATTCATTAAATAATAGCCATACATAGAATCACCTACCGGTGTGTAGCAAACTTCGCAACCAAGGTGCGCACAAACCACTGCACGCCTATCGCACCTCAAACAACATGATTAAATCCTAAAATCAAAACATCGAACTAATTACACCAAATTTGAACCAAAACATCAAAATAGAACCCCAAACTACATGGAATCCCACACTGAAACCATAAGAGAAGAGGGAAAACTCACCCAGGGTAAAACGCAGTTGCAGCAAAGGAGAAGAAGGCCAACACAACGGTTCTGGAGGCTCGCCAGAAACCACAGGTATGGAAAGGTGCGCACTAAAAAAGGGACGCGCCAGAGGGGCGTGCGACAAACGGATTGGCCAAGAAGGCATGCGATGGGCGACTCGTCCAGGAGGGTGCACGACCAGAGGTCGTGCAGCCGATGGGAGGTCCAACGCCGACAGGGAGGGTCAATCTAGGAGGGTTGCGCCGCTAGTCGAGCGGGAGAGGGAGGAGATGGCGTGGTCACTTGTCTCCGGTCCGAAGGAGGGGGTGGAGGCAGTCTGAGGTGAGATATGCCGATTCGGTTTGTAGAAGGGAGGTCGCGGGAGGGAGAGCGGCCAAAGGGACGAGAGTTCACCGGCAGTGAGCAGGGCGGCGTAGCATGGGAGAGGGAGAGGGGTGCGACGCCGACTGGCCATGGGGGGGGGGGAGAACGGCGTGATGTAGGAGGCAGGGAGGGAGAGGGCGGCGTAAGGTAGGTTTCGAGGGGTGAGTCACGCGACGCCAGGGAAGAGCAAAAGGGGGAGAAAAAAAAAGAGGAAATAAAAATAATGGATAAAAGAAAATCAAATAAAATAAACAAAAAATTAATCAATAATGATAATATTAAAATTCATAACAACTTAATAATAATTTTAATAAACTTAATAATAATATTATTAACCATAACAATAATAACAATAATAAGATATAAATAATTGTAAATAGATTAATAAGAACAATAATGATATTATTATAATAATCATAATATAAATTATAATAAACTTAATATGATATTCCTAAACCTAATATACTTAACAAAATTAATAGAATGTTAATAATAATAACTTAATAATAATAATAACCCTATATTAATAAACATGGCGAGCATAAAAAAACATTAATAATAATTACCATTATTATAATTATTAAAATAACTAATTGAATTAAAACTCATTTTATCCATTTGTCTTGAACATGAGCCAGGTCCCACGGTGACCCGGGAAAAGCTGCGCAGCTTTGAATATGCCATGCCCATGCATCGGACGTTGTCAAGGGAAAAGAATTCATTCACCAACAAAAATGAAAAAGTTTTAAACATGATTGGCCCACATCTCGATAGAAATTTTCAACATCTGATAAAATAATAAAATTATAGTATTTTAAAAGTTCGGGTGTGACAATTCTCCCCACCATAAAAACTTTCTTCCCCCAGAAATTCACCCAGCCAAACGAGAGAAAAAACTCGAGTTAGAAACTGAATGAGGCCAACAAAAACATGAAATTGGTGTGAATTTTCCCTCCATCAATCACACCCGACCAACTCTAAGGGAAACTACAAAGAGAAGAGCCATCAGGAAATGAGGAGGGTTCTCCCCGCCACAAGAACCCAACCAGTCCAACCAACAGAGAGTCTCTCAACAAGTACTAACCCTAGAACTGCTAACTTGATCCAAAAGTAAACCACCACATAGACCAAACCTCGAAGAAGGCATGACAAGTTTCATAGTGGGTCTCCCCACCATTTAAGAATTGACCAACTTAAGCCAATTAGAATGGACCAACATGAGAAACCCAGCACAAACCGACCCATGAACTCTACACATAAACCAGAACCCCACTACATGGGGTCCTCGACGAAAGACCCCAAAACGAATAACGGACCACACCCCTATTCATTATTTCCCAAGATGCATGTGTCCCTAAAACGAGAATATCCTAAAACAAGAACGGGTCACCAATGGAACTGACCACACAAGAGAGGCAATCATCTTGAGACTCACATCCATAAAGAGACAAACTTCAAAGCTCATATTTGAGGAGGAAAAACTACTAGAATTACAAGAAAAAAATATCCCCACACCTTTTTACAACCAAGGTGGTGTATTCAGAGAACAAAGACCACAACCAGGAAAAGCGACCTCTACGCCTCTTACAGCAAAACAGAACCTTCAAAGATGAGGAAGTTTGAACTGGGAAATTCAAACCATCCCTATTTCATCACTAGAGACAAAAGTTAGAACAATGTGACCCACACTCAATGATTCTTGACTATGTGAACAGATTCACTCTGAGACCTGTGGCTGGAGCTCTGATGTCTTGAAGCATCTACTGCCCCGTAGTTAGGAGCTAACATCTTTCGGTCAAGACTCTTTCTAACGTTGCTGCTAGTGGAGCCTCTCTAAGATTCCCAAATGGCCACACTGATGGAAAGTATTCGAAGGATGACGACAAGGTGACTTATAATACTCAACCCAGCCACAATTGAACCAAAAAAGATGGTGGAATTACTAAGAGAAGATAGAATTGACCAGAAGACTTGTATGAGACAGGTTCCTCTAGTTTTATCTCCTCACCGGATGAGGGAACTTCCAGAACACCATAAAGAATTAGTCCTAGAACCCTAGACGAAGACCCCACATAAGAGAACTTTAACTGATTCCATGACTCTACCTTCGGAGAAAAGGTAATCAACCCCTCTAAATGCCCGATGTAAGCCTTTACTGTCTGTTGGCTTTGTTGGACACTCATGAGCTATGCCACTTTCCTCACCCTCACTTCCTTAGGTATAAAACATCAGACGAGAGTGGTCTTAAACACCTTCCAAGACATCCCATCATGCAACAACGTTGGGATCATCTTCTTCTATCAATCTAAAGTTTAACCTTAAAACGAACCCGAACCGGCATAGACTCTCTTAGCTTGGGGAGTTTTCAATAACCTAAAAACACCAACAATTTCACCAAGCCAGTCTGTTACCTTTAATAGATCATGATCACTACAAAAAATGGACAACAACCGAAAATAATTCAATTCCACCACTCCTCTAAGAGTCTGGGTAGAACCAACAACTAAAATAGACTCACTAGAAACCTCTAGGGCTTTTCTGGGAAGCATACTCAAAAACAAAGGGCACAAATCCGAATCAAAATTCATCATAAATCAAAATTCTACACCTCAATCAAAACTAAAGCACAAAATCAAATTACTATTCCAACCACAATTCAATATGTCAAAGCCAAGAGCCCACGAAAAAGGATGCCAAACACAAAAAGAGAATACTAAACAATTTCTCACTCACTTTTCTAAACATTTGGAAAAACCTTTTTGAAAGCCATTTTTAGCAAAAAAAAAAACAACTTAAATATCCACCATTGGTATTCCATGAAGTATCACACATACATATCTCTATTCTAGCTCAATCACCCATCCACTCACATCACTAATTTCCCCACTTGCCACATGAACACCTCAATGTATGTGATCACTCATATGAATACCAAGGGTCAATTCAAGACACTTCTCATTTTCAAAACAGATCATTCAGCATAAAGCACAAATTCCCAACCAATTTGAAAAAGTAACTTATCATTAAATCAATACATTTCCAATTTCCAAAACATTTTACAATTCATATTCCAGGAAGTGTTACTGAGATCCCAAAACAACTTCCAAAACACCTCCCATTTTCCCTTTTGAAACCACACATTTGTTAAAAGAAAACAACTTCTATTTCAAAACCACTTTTCCACTCTAACACCACATTCCCATTTGAAAATGCCTTCACAAAAATCCATTTTCATTTTTGAGATCTACTCACACCAACCAAAACGAAGGTCAAACATAACTCACATCAAAATTTTCAAAAATAAAGGACTAGTTGCTATGCCAACCCAGTAACATGGCTTAGCAGACCATGCTCCGAGCGGGCATCCACTATAGAAAGTATCTTGAACCATGCACTTGGGCTGTACATGGGTCGCTACTCCATTCAAGTCAACCGTGTAACACTAGCTCACTTCCTTGGTCATCCCTCATCCACACAGACTAAGCAAAAGAAAAACTCAAATCCCAGACTACCCCTGGAAACTCGAGTCTCGAGACGGGCAAGGGTTCATGACATCCTTACCGCACATACCTCTCGAGTCCCGACACACCGAATCTCCAAACTACCTGACAAACCCAAATAACAAGGGTTCCTCTGATACTATTTTGTTACGAACCAACCCGGGTCGACTCTGAATCGGTCACCCAATCCGATCCGCGACATGACCCGAGAGGCGTTCTCGATCCTCCCGGGCTGGTGACAAGCACTAGGGCATCAATAGAGGCTGTGGGAACGATTTCTCCCATATAAATAAATAAATAAAATAGAAATAATGTAGAGTAGTGCAAAAAATAATAAACCATGTCAAGAAATTAAACAAGAATAAAAGAAAATAAAACTAACCGAAAGAGACGTCCACTATCTCCGTGTGACCTCGCGGGTCACTCTCCAACTCATGACCAAACGTCTCCCAAGGTGAACACACCCAAGATGTAGCCTGCACAAACACTGAAAACAGAAAATAACTATAGGCGTGAGTATTAAAACTCAGTAGGCTAGCCTGATATCTATTCCCAATACACTACCTTTAAAATAAAGAAATTTACTAATTCCAGGTTTGAACTAAATTATATAAAATATTGATTTCCCCAAATGATTTCATTTCTAAACCAAGTATCAGTCCATTGCCTTTTTTAATTTAAAAGCAAGTTTAATGTTTGAAATGAACAGGTGCATTACATTTTAAAATAGTTTTTGCGAACAATTTAGAAATCCAAAATTCAATTATTAGCCAAAAAGGAAAACCAAACATAACACATAACACACGCCAAGGGCAATGAAAAAAAAAGTGGCACACAGGGGCCAACAACCGAACTAGACCTCTCAATATTCCTCCACATACAAAAAAACACTAAAGGAAACATGGATCAAACCTAGGAGATCATGAATAAACTATAAAACACCAATACATGAGATATCATCCTCGTTGACATGTCACACACGATGAAATCAAAATGCCCAATACGCTCAACCATCCTTTCTCAGGAAGGCCGAGGGAAAATCCCATAGTAATAAACCCAATATATCCACCTACTATGGGCCACTGGTCAGTACCATAACCTACCAGTGCATCAATAATTCTTAGAATATTCACTCACTATGTCAGGTTCCCATGTCAACACATGTAATAAAAAAAGGGGTGCGTCCACAATGTAAATCAATCAGTCATGATGCACAAACATCGCATACAGCTCACACAATTAACGCACACCAAAGATCACCCCTGAGTGGGTTTTATAAAACAATTTATTTTATTAAAGTGTCAAACGGGCCTTCACCAATTTTAAAGAAAAACCTCATTTCTAGAGAAAACCCAAAACACTCATTCATAAGAAATCATTTATCTTTAAAACTAGAACTACATTTAAAATTACATTAATTATGTTTAAAGGCCAAATGGGCATTCTTTCAATACTGGGTGTCCACTCATCAAGAAAATGTTTCAAGTGTCATGTATAAAATAAACGGCTCTTTTTATACCAAATAATCATTTAAAAATTTATTTATCTTATATTATTTCTCATTTATTAAAATTAATAAAAAACAAGCAATTAATAAATTCTAAATTTAAAGGTAAGTGCAGTGGGGGACCTACCTTAAACTTGTCGCTATTCGTCGACGACCACCCGAACCGACCCTACGCACTTCCATGCACATGAATTTATACACATATATATAAATACCCCTAACTACATTTCACATATTCCCCGCGCCATGAGGGAATATGTACAAAGAGAGCATTTATATATATATGTCTTACCTTATGCATGCACATGCAGGTGTTCTTGACACCCGAAACTTGAAACCATCATAGCGAGGTCCATCGCACTACACAACAATTATAACAAACCTTAAAACATCAAAAGGACACCATAAATCAAGTGTGAGAGCAACTAGCAGTGTAAAAATCCATACCTCAAAATCTGCATCTTTTGATGGTAGCAGCACAAGACCACTTCACATTACATGAATATACATCTTCATATATTTATATATACACCCTTTGACCCAAGTACATATTCCCCATGCCAAGAGGGAATATGTGAAAGGAGGATATACATATATACATGCTTACCCATGAATATACATATATGTCTTTTCCAGTGGAGACACGATGGCCAAACCCCCTTCATAAAACAACTTGCATAATTAAATAAACTATTTTCACCATTAAATAAACCATTTTCCCCACTAAACCAACCACTAAGAAAAATTATTACACCATTTCCAGAAACATCGCATGGCTTAAAAAAAAAACCCACTCAAATCTTCTTTTATGGAAAAATGCATATCGACGCTACACTAAAACTCAGACTTCACAATTTATAAAATACTAGTAAACAAATCAACATGTTTCTTCATCGAAAATTGCACACATATTGCATCACATGCTACTAACAAATCAAATGTATATCAAATCTCAAACAAAACCAAATTCGAAGCACACAAACTAATAAATAAACAAGCTGAATTAATTAAACTTACAAAATAATTCATCAAATAATAGCCATACATAGAATCACCTACCAGTGTGTAGAAAACTTCGCAACCAAGGTGCGCACAAACCACTGCATGCCTATGGCACATCAAACAACGCGATTAAATCATAAAATCAAAACATCGAACTAATTCTACCAAATTTGAACCAAAACATCAAAATAGAACCCCAAACCACATGGAATCCCACACTGAAACCATAAGAGAATAGGAAAAACTCACCTAGGGTAAAACGCAGTTGCGGCAAAAGAGAAGAAGGCTGACACAATGGTTCTGGAGGCTCTCCAGAAACTGCGGGTAAGGGGAGGTGTGCGCTGAACAGGGGATGCGCCAGAGGGGTGCGCGAAAAATGGCTTGGCCAAGAGGGCATGCGGCAGGTAACTTGGCCAGGAGGATGCACGACCGGAGGCCGTGCTGCCGATGGGAGGTTCGGTGCCAACAGGGAGGGTCAGTCGAGGAGGGTTGCGCCGCCAGTCGAGCTGAAGAGGGAGGAGACGGCGTGGTCACTGGTCGCCGGTTTGAAGGAGGGGGTGGAGGCAGTCCACGATGAGATGCGCTGATTCAGTTCGCCGAAGGGAGGTCGCAGGAGGGAGAGTGGCCGAAGATAGGGGAGTTCAATGGCGGTGAGCAGGGCGACACAACATGGGAGAGGGAGAGGGGAGCGACGCCAGTTGGACATGGGGGGTGGGGAGAATGGTGCGATGCAGGAGGCAGGGAGGGAGAGGGCGGCATGAGGTAGGGTTCGAGGGGTGAGTCGCGCGACGCCAGGGAAGAGAAAAAGGGGGAGAGAAAAAAAAGAGGAAATGAAAATAATGGATAAAAGAAAATCAAATAAAATAAACAACAAATTAATCAATAATGATAATATTAATATTCATAATAACTTAATAATAATTTTAATAAACTTGATAATAATAATATTATTAACCATAATAATAATAACAATAATAAGATAAAAATAATTGTAAATAGATTAATAAGAACAATAATGATATTATTATAATAATCATAATATAAATTATAATAAACTTAATATGATATTCATAAACCTAATATACTTAAAAAAATTAATAGGATGTTAATAATAATAACTTAATAATAATAATAACCCTATATTAATAAACTTGCTGAACATAAAAAAACATTAATAATAATTACCATTATTATAATTATTAAAATAATTAATTGAATTAAAAATCATTTTATCCATTTGTCTTGAACATGAGGCAGGTTGCACGATGACCTGGGCAAAGCTGTGCAACTTTGAATACGCCATGCCCATACTTCGGATGCTATCAAGGGAAAAGAATTCATTTACCAACAAAAATGCAAAAGTTTTAAACATGATTGGCCTGCAGCTCGATAGAAAGTTTCAAAGTCTAATAAAATAATAAAATTATAGTGTTTTAAAAGTTCGGGTGTGACATTATCACAATATTCTGACATTATTTACATGTCAAATGATAAAATTAAAACCATTTACTCAACTCATATTCTCCCATAATAATTTAATGAACCTTAAACATGTTCTGCTCATTGAAAAATTATATTTTCTCATATTCACTTTTATAATTAAATTACTTTTGAATACATTGAGAAATAAATTCAACATTTATTATTATAATCTTAAATAATATAATCAAATTATTTTACTTACGATCATTCACACATAGACATTCACCGACCCCTACAGATGGGGATGACTTTTTCCCAAACTCCTATTCATTCGAATAGGTGGAACTTGTGGATACACTTAGTGTGTGACTCTCTAATCCCTTATCTCGACAGTAGTGAGTGTAACTCATAGATTAAGAGTAGAGTCAAGTAACCCATCAAGTCCCCTAAGGTGATAGGAAATTTCATAGCTATTAAAACCTCCCATCAACATGTGTAATGTAATATAATCTCTTTGTCTCATGATATCTCATAAAGTAGGATTCACACTTTGTGACATCATTTTTATTACTCTATTTATTTGTTTAGATTACTATATGAACATACCTTAAATCAAACTTTCCATGGATTTAATAAATTTACTACCATATATCTTCATTTTATAAGTGAAAATCCTATCCTGATCATTTAACTAATGCCATACCACTAATGAAACACCCAACACAAGCTACCTCACAACAAATTCAATGCCATGATTTTCATCTTGAATCAAAATATGTGATAAAATATTAGATATTATTAATGATTTAAAGTCAAGAGACCAAAAAAATTTCTCATAGATAGGAACAACCAATGACATTTGAAACATGTGGTGTTCCTATTGGCAGGTTAGTCCTCATGATTTCCTCCACTCAAGATCACCAAGTGTGAACTTCATGAAAATAAGTCTCAATACTAGTGACCACCAATCAACTAATAGTTAGACACAATTTGTGTCCTATCAGTATGATGTATATAGATCATATTACATGTGTTTATGATTACTATCATAGTATCTTGAGGATATCATTATAGATGGAAACTATTATAACCTTTTGATATGATATATAATCTAAGGAAATTACCATATAAATAATACATATAATAGAAATGTTACTATAATGGTAAGAGAAACACACACATATATATGAAACTATATACATGTAATTTTATTCAAAGTATATACATAATTTGGGTCTAAGGAACCCATAAAAAATAGTCATGAGTTCTAAAATATAAAATTTCATATGGATAAAGCTTCATAAAATTCATGAAAGAGATAATAAAGGAAGGAGGCGTGATTAGAATCATTCTTTACTAAATTTTAAGACATTATAATGAAAAAATACGAGTTAGTGGATGGGTTATTAATTTAGGAAAATAAAATTGTTATTTCAATTTGAAGTTATAGACAAATTCTTAAATATTCCATTATTGTGATATAATTAATGAGAATTATACTAGACAAGTATGATGAAAAAATTAATTCCCTAGAGGATCATAATTTGGATGAGTTTACCATTGTAAATATAATCAATATCTTGATATCCTATGATATGAGGAGAGAATATCCATGAATAATAAAATAAAATTAGAAAAATTTACAAATTTTAAAGCCTCTAAAAGCTCTAAGAATAGTGATTTAAAAAAATTTCATATGGAGGAATCTGATGATGAAGAATTTATCATATATTTTGATGGGTTCATATAATTTTTTATAAACGTATGAAATGAAGAAAATATATTTATAAAGTAAAAATAACTTCTAAGTGTTTTAATTGTGGAAATATGGGGCACTTTTAGGTAGTTACCTTGAGAAAGAACAAGAAGAGGAAGAAGATTATCAACACAAAATATCTTGAATGAGAAACAAGGTGGAAAGTTATCAAAATAGAGAAAAATTATAAAAATAAAAGGGAAAGGAAAATATATCAAAGAAAATAATTTTTTATCAAAACTTGACATGGAATATTGGGATGAAGAAAGTGAAGTGGAAGATCTAGGGGAAGAATTAACCAATGCCTTTATGAAAAAACTTAAACAACCCAAACAATCATCCAATGAAGAAGAATAAATTTATATTTTTATGAGTATATTTCACTTTGATAGAATATGTCAGTGATGCATAGTGTAAAAACAAAAATATTATGTATTTTAGTATAATATATCCCTCCATAAATAAAATATAGGCCATGAACTATGGGGTATTAAAGCTGAATACAATAGAGTTTGACAAGAATTCATCCAAAAGAGAAGGTAAAATTGCATAATTATTTTGATTCTCTTGAAGAAAAATATGGTAGGTGTGATCAACCTAGAAATACCTATAATAAGTGTCTTATAATGCTACTAAAGTAACTAAAAAAGAATGGAAAATAAAAATATACTAGGAGTAATAATGATCAAGAGAAATCTATGGTGATTGAGTTGGATTAAAATGCTTTTAAAAGAGAAAAATATGGATATTGGATATTTGTTCTTGGTCACACATGATTGGAAAAAAATATCTCTTCTAGGATATCCATACGTATGATAGTAGAGCTATTACTTTAAAAAATATTAGATCACTCAATGTAAAAATATTTATAAGAACCAATGTTGGTCAAAATAAGGTTGAATTGAATGATGTTCTCTTTATTGATGGTTTAATGAATAACATCATTATCATTTCTAAAATTTATGAAAATTGAAATGCAGTAGTTTTCCATAATAATGGATGTTCCATTAGAAGGTTGATGGATAAAACAATCATCATGAAGGTGAAAGTAATATTCCATAAAGACTTTATATATATGATATTTATAATGGTATATCATATGGTATGATATGTAAAAAGATAAAATATGATATGTATACTATAAAATTATTTTATATATACACATATAATATGTCATATTTAATGATTATAGGGGAAATTTTAAGGCATGGAAAGAATTTACAATGTAATGACTATGGTTGAATCACGTAGTATAATTGAAGTAATCATATGGAATGGAACAAAATGATATTTCATGAAACTTTCATTCCATTTCCTTCATTAATCCATTCAGTCATATTGTATGATCAAACCCCATGATAAAGTTTTACATGGGATTCTTTGCTATTATTCTTTATGAGTTGGGAGGCAGAAACGTTCTATAATACTATCATTAATGATCCATTAATGGGTATAAGACTTTTTCATAAATAAAATTCATGGATCGACTAGAGTAGAAATTACTCATGCATTATAATACATGAGTAAATGTGAAAACTCAAGGAGCATCCTCAAAACTCTATAATAATCACTACCATGAAATGGAAGTGGGTGTGATTGTACAATGAATTTTTATCCATGTGATAGAGTTATGAATATTCTATTAAGTGTAAGGTATAAATGATATTACAAAATTTATTCATTATATTTTTTTAAATTTTTCATAATTATATACATGGGAGATCTTGGGATGGGATTTAGTCACTTGTATTGTTGTTAATAGACACCTAAGAATACCTTCAGTGGTATCAAAGGAAACCATATTCTTTGATTTATGAAATAATGCATGTATATAAGTTTATGTAAATTATAATACATATTATATAATAAATTATAAAATATAGTAGGTAAGTTTGTTATATAGGATTTGTATTATGGTATATGATATGGGATATCATAATCCCCAACACGATTTTAACTTGTAGTTTTGAACTAGTCTTAGAATATATCACTTACCTACCATAAAATATGACAAAATGTGTTTTTTTTTCAAAAAGAGAGTATCAAATCATAAAAAAATATTGGAATTCATCGTTGAATATGATAGGAATGCATTGTGGTGTAAGCGATAATAGACCGAGTGACTACATGTTCCATGTTGACTATTTGGATGATTCAAGACCATCCCAAACTTATGGTCAGCTCACATAAATCATGAAACTTATAGAAAGATATAATAATAATGAAACATAAACATAAAAGTACCAATCAAACAAGAGACTCAAATAATTCCAAGGCCACCTACCTCAAACAAATACATGTCCTTTAATTCATGGATCGACCATTACTTTATTGGATTTTCCAAGAATTACTTAGCTCTTGGGAACCTATCTCATCATTAAACATCATTAAATTAATTAATTAAATATTTAAAACAAGAAACCCTACTTAGAATAACTAATTCCAAACTCACTAGGAGATGAAACAATGTTATAACTTCAAGCAATGTGGTGTAATCTACTCTTAACACACCCCAAACATAATACAAACTAAATATATATATTAAAATGATAATTAAATGACCAATTTCACCCAAAAATTTAAAAAACCATACATAAACCAATGACACAACATACCTCAGGTTAAATAAAAAATGATTTCCTTATTTCCCCCTCCTATAATATCCATTAGTATCCACACATTAATTCCACATCATTCACGATGATTTCACTATGCTATAGTGAAATCATCTCTCCCAAATCCATAACTTATTAATTGAAATCAATGAAAAACAACAAGGGATAATAAAGGAGGATTAAGGAGAGACCTAACCTCAAATCCACATGATGAATCATTTCAGAATGATTCATATCAAATGGGGAAAGAGGGAGAGAAATAGAGGTAAAGGGGATCTCTCCCTTCCATTCAAGAGACTAAATCAAAGGAACTCTAGAGGGGTGGTGGTGGTTCATAATAGCCCCCCAAAAAACAAGACAACCCCTATAAAAAGGGTCTACCCAACACGGGTTCACAACATGACCCTAAGGGTCATGACCTGAACCACCCCTAGGCAGAGGGATAACCCCTAGACTTGATACTTTTACAACTTGACCCATATTTTCACTCTGTGAATAGCCTATTGATTATATTTACAACACCCCATCCACTTTGAAACTACCCCAAAGTCTTTATAAATACATAAGGCACACACTAGGCCTAAAATCATATCCAAAAACACCTTTTAATGTTGTATAAACACTTGAAATCCCAACTCAAATCCCGTTTCTCAAAATGAACCTCTCACAAAAAAATTCAAATACCATAAAAAATACAAAACTCATAACAATTTTATTCATTAAAAACTCTACACCATAACATTTTTAATACTTGAGATGTCATGGTATATCTTCAACTATAAACCCTGACCCACCTCTACCGTCAATTCATGACTAACCCTCCACATTTTGTCTCCAAGTGCCAAACATTCTTCAACTATGAAACTCCAAACACCATTCCTGGACACACCAACATTCCCTTAAAAATACCAATTCAATCCTTGAAACAACTCAAATACATATTGAATGGTGCTCTCAATGTGGTTTCCAACTCACCACATTCAATTTTATACCCAATCACTAGACGATACCACCTTGGATTTTTTTTTTCAAAAAATGCTCGGCCTCAACAACTGATGAACCACCACTTCACTGCATTTCTGAATAATGATGAATTAATACTTAAAGGAATCACTGAATCATCAGGACACCCACACCGAGGTCTAATCCCAAAACTCATTGTGATTCCATGGTTTAATTCATAACTAACCCATCCAACCATCATGGTATACTCATAAGCACCAATACTCCAATGATCAACCTCACTCTTGGATCACACTACCACCATCCCATGTCTGTCATCAAAACATATAATCCTTACAACACCATAATAAAATTGAAAAACTAGGTCCATCTGATTACCAGTATCCCACTACCTCCTTAACTATCCACTAAATGGTTACACTACATTGATGACCCTTTTGAAATGATGATTATACACCCATGAATGATTTGATTCTCCCCACCATATAAGTTTCCTTATCACCACCCTACTGAACCAAACACCCAATATCTATTTCATATGCCTAGTATTTTATCACGTATAATGGATGGACATGACCACTCCAATAACACCCAAGCATTAAATACAAAACACCAATAAATGAGATCTAATATAGTACCCAATCATACACATAAATTCCAAAAACCTTAGTGTCAACACCCAACTCATCTCTAGGCTCACAGTGTTATATAATATAATACTCTTCTACTAATGATTGATTCCACTTAATGGTTCTCCCCATCATGGGAATTGCACTCAACATGTGGTCCAACCCATGAAATCATTAAAACACATATTAAGGGGTAAAAAATATGAAACACCAATACATATCAAGCTATTTTATCCCAACAACATCAAAAAACCATGAGATATCCATATGTGACTCTATCAACAACTTTGGTACACCCACCAAAGACACAAGAAAACACATGGGGTCATCCCTATCAACCATAGAAAAGTCTAGAAAATGAGTCTACACATGAAATAGTTACCTTTCCCCATTATTCATCCAAAACATGTCCATACCCTCCAATAACACTTTGTTGTTATGAATAAACAATAATATAAAATCTAAACATGAAATTCAAGCACCCGGGTCACTCCCATACAACATAAAAAATAAAAGAATACCATTTTACATGGTACTTATCACTTATTAAAAAAAAAATTTAAAAACATGTTATACACACCAAACTCTACCAAATTTTAAAACACCCTTGGTGTCCAAGGTTTTTCAGAAAAAATTGAAATCACAAAAAAACCCATCCTAGACAATCCTTTTTGAGAAAATAGATCCCATTTCCAAAACCATTTTGAAATCCAATTTTAAAATCTATTTCCTTACACTTTTTCCAAAACCCAAAAATAAGAAACCATTTCAAATTCTTGGGATCTATGAGTCATTTCATATAAAATAAATGTAAAAACAATTTTACACAAATCTCTTTCCATCATACAAGTTCTACTCTTTAAAATCAAGTTTTTTCTCAAAAACCAACTATTCTGAAAACCATTGACCTATAGTGGATAAATAAAAACATCACAATAAATCAACAAAACCCCTAATATCCATATTAATAAAATCTCCCCTTATAATGTAATCAATAAAAAATCAATTATATTATAAGTTTCTTCAATTAATAGTGGATTATGATGAGGTATCATGTCAAACAACAACACCCATCAACAAGTGTATCATTCCCTAAAATTGCTACTCATGATGTATGAATAACTCACTGTAACCTAGCAGATCCCTATAATCCATTATGATTCCCATCCATCCTGTATTTTAATTCTTGATCCAATCCAACATCTCACTGAACCTAGAGTGTCTATTCCAAACATTAGACATCCCATGTAAACTTGGGTTTCAACTGATGTCATTATGGCTAGACATGTTCTCAATATACCACCTAATTTTCGGAAACCTAAATCCATCTATAAATAACACTGTTCCATCCCAAAACATGCTTTGATACCACTTTATAATTCACCGATCCATATTTCCTAAATAGTGACAAAGTGAGGGTCATTGCATGACCTCATGAATTCCTCCCTCTACATCATAGGCTTTAAACTAGTGATTATGGACTAACATTATAATGGAGAGACTATGACATCTAAAATAAGCCCATGGGTAATGTTCAAATCTTCTAAAAATTCAGCATAAATCATCCATATAACAGACATACCAAAAATATATATACATAAAATAAGGATCCAAACATCCCACCAATATCCATAATAAAAAGAAATAAATTTACCTACATGATACAACAAACATAATAGATAAGTAAATGATACATGAAATTATATATAAATAAAATAGAACACTGGTTAGTACACATGATAAAAAATATCTAAAAATTAAAATGGACTCCGGCCTAACACACATAATTTTTCCATCATATCTATGACCTCCATAGCCTATTAACTATACCACATATCTAGATCCAAGTGATACCTATATCCTGAGAGAAATCAAGAAGGTATACCCATGTATATCGAAAAACATTTCGGGTACATGTGAAGGGGGTGATTCCAACAACCTAGTAGGAAATAATAATTCCCCAATGATACTGAGTACTTTTATGATCAAGAGAATGTGCATATAATACATATAATAAGGTGAAACCATGTCCACAAAACACACCCACCCAGAAACATAACACATAATACACACACAATCATATAATCTAGGTCACTCTGAGCTAACCAAGCCACCATGATACTTGATCATAACTATTTTGGTTGTATGTCTGAAGTAATATGGTTACCTCATATCTTAACCCAATGTAACGACCTGAAATTTTGAATAAATCTTGTTTCCTAATTTTATGTGTTATTTTATTTTATTTTTATACTCAACAAAAATGTTTCATTCGATAACATGATTATAATTAAAATGAGACCGTTGGGTTTAGACGGTTATATGACCATTGGTCAATATGACTGCTGGAAACTAAAAGTTTTGATTATTGTCTCTAAATACAAGTAATCTTGGTTAATTATTATAGAAAGAAGATTCGATGGCCTCACCCAGTAGTCTTGGACCGATCGAAGCCCATCTAACAGAACTTGGGAAGGAGGTAGCACCACTGGGATTTTCTCTGGACCAAACCCAAGCCAAAATTCATCGTGTGAAGCTAGAACGGAATCGCCTTTGCGAGAAGTTCAAACTGATAGAAATTACTACTCGTGCGATGTTAGCAGAGCCTCCCTCAGATTCTCTCACCTTAGCACACCTTACACGTAGGTCCTATGCTGGTGTGATAAGGGGCTATGTAAGGAGACCGTAACTTCCTTGTGTAATCCTTTGTTTTAAATAAAAATTGGGATTTCTTCTTATGATGAAGTTTATGAATTTTTAAATGACCGGATAAATATAGTATGCATATTTTTGATTAATTTTAGAAAAAGGATATTTTAAAAATGTTTATGTAAACCTTAAATAATTAAAAATGTGTAATGATTTTCAAAAAATGTTCTTCTACAATTATGTTCAGTACGAAATTTAGAGTCTAATAAGATCTACTTGATTTTTGATGAATAGTAAATTATGAATAGTGATTTTATGATTAGGATTAGTAATGTGTCCAAATGGATTTGTAATCTCACTTAAAGAAAGTATTAATATAATCTAGGCACCTTGATTAAGTAATGTGATTCAATAAAATGGTTAAATAACGGTTTCATAAATTATTATTCAAGTATTAGTTTTTTCGAGTGAATAATGTTTTTTAATTAAAAATTAAATTAAAAATATTTAAAAAATTATTTTTATAAAATGGATTTCATTTTTGAACTCAAAGCACCGATATTATGTTATGGTAATTTTTGGGGTTTTTTTCTGAAAAAATGAATTTTCGGTGAATAGTGTATTTATTTAAAAAATAAATTAAAAATATTTAGAAAATTATTTTTATAAAATGGAGTTCATTTTTGAAATCAGAGCATTGATATTTGGTTAAGGTGAAATTTTGGGATTATTCTGAGAAACTTGAATTTTCGATGAATAGTGAAAATACAGTTTTTAAGTTACGGGTGTTTAATGACATCATTAAATGATGTATTAAGTTTGTAATCAATATGTTAGACTTATGAATAGTAATATAAGGTATGAGGTGTCCCAAGTGGCCAATACCATGGGAAAATACCATGGGCAAGCCCATGGTTTTTCCAAAACCACTAATGAGGTGTCCCTTGGCCATTAATGCCTTGTCCCCTCACTTTCCCTATAAATACCAAGCCATCCTCTCATCTATTCGACTCCCCCCCAATGAAGTTCTGGTCTCATTACCTCCCAAGGAGTCCTACCAAGGTGCCCCCAAGACCTCAAGGTCCCAACCTTTGAGTTTTAAGAGTTACGTTTTAAGGTAAGAGATACGATCTCTCTCTTTCTTTTCAAGAAATCTCTTTTATGTAATTTCTTTTATGCTCCATGTTCTTATGTTAAAGGGTGTTATTTTATACTCCTATTACTGACCTTTTCATGTTCACATAATGAGAGATCCCCTCGTACTCTCATTATTTCATTTTATGAAGTTTTAAGTGGCGCCGTTAGGCTGCCGAAATTTTTGTAATGGATTCTTTCTCCCTTCTCATTTTTCAAGATCTATTTTCATGTAAAGTATTTCAAGTTCCTTTTTATTATGTTGGGGTATGATATCTAAATTTATCATACTGATCTTTTATTATCATATGATGAGATACCCCATTTGATCTCTTCAATTCAGTATTTTGAAGTTTTAAGTGGCGCCGTTATGCTGTCGAAATTTTAAGTGGTTCTTCACCCTTCTCGTTTTGAAGTTCTACTTTCATGTCAATTCTTTCAAGTGACTTTTTGTTATGTTGGGGTATGATCTCTATATCTATCATACTGATATTTTATGATCATATGATGAGAGACCCCATTTGATCTCTTCAATTCAGTATTTTGAAGTTTTAAGTGGCGCCGTTAGGCTGCCGAATTTTTAAGTGGTTCTTCACCCTTCTCGTTTTGAAGTTCTACTTTCATGTCAATTCTTTCAAGTTCCTTTTTGTTATGTTGGGGTATGATATCTATATCTATCATACTGATCTTTTATGACCATATTATTAGAGACCCCATTTTATCTCTTCAATTCAGTATTTTGAAGTTTAAGTGGCGTTGTTAGGCTGCTGAATTTTTAAGTGGTCCTTGCACCTTTCTCCATTTTCAAAGTTCTAATTCCATGTCAAGTCTTGAAAGTTCCTTTTTATTATGTTGGGGTATTATATTTATATCTATAATACTGATATTTTATGTTCATATGATGAGATACCCTATTTGATCTCATCAATTCATTTTGGTTGAAGTTTATGTAACGCTGTTAGGCTACCGAATTTTCATAAGAGAAATCTTATTTTTGTCTTCCTTTCATGTTCTTCATTTAATATGGTATATTTTCAAATTTCATTACCATGTTCTTAAATCCCTTATATTATGTCCCTATACTGTTTTATGGGTCATTTATGAATGTTTGACCCATGTCCCCTCTCTTTTCAACATTTTTTAAAACCCTGTAACGTAGCCGTTATGCTGCAGAATTTTCGTCTCAAAATGTCTCTCTTTTTTTTTCTAAAGATATTGTATGTTATTAAGTGAATACTCAAAGCTCTTATTTCTACAGGGGTATTCAAATGTATATCAAAATGTTCTATTTTAAATTCTGGGATTTACATACATGAAACCCGCTTTCCCTTTTCCGTGGGTTTTAAGGTGACGTAAAGATCATGTCTTTAAAGCAGTTTTTAAAACGTTATGATTACGAAATGAAACCCATTTATTTTGTGATATATGGGTTCTTTATGAAATGTTTGATGATGATATATGTGGCTCACATGATAATAAAGGCAAATTTAAGGGTGCACCCTGATAGCGCTTCAATGCATTGGGTAAAGACTTAATCTCTAGAGATGACCATTTTTAACGACGCCTTAGTGAATAAACTTGGTAATTTTTAACAACACCTTGGGGATGGACCTTGGTGAAACGAAACGATTGTCAATATTAAATGTTTCAGCCACATCTTCAAGTTATGAAAATGTTATTTTTATTATGATATGCCTCATGATTTCATTCTCATGCCTTAAAGTTCTTTTCATGACCTTATTGAAGTATCTCAAGTTCACATGTAAAATGTTTCCCTTCTTTCCCTTATTGGGATTTTTGCTCACCCTTTATTTTGATGTATGTACCCAGGTTATGTGATGCAGTAATGAACCTAGGATTAACATGAGGAGAATCCTTTCAAGTGTTTTAGAATAATGTTTTATGTTTTAATATTTAAAGTTCCTGGTTTCCAAGACACTAAACCTTAAAGATCCTCAGTTCCGTGTAATGTAATGAAAGTTTATGTGATAAAAAGGTGGGATGCTATACCCAACCCATACCCAAGACTCTAGGTAGAGTGATATACCCTGTATGATTTAATACCAATAGTTCAATGATCCATTATTATTAAAGAGATTATACATCACTACCCAACTAACACCTTCTCATTCAAGGTAGGTAAATCCATCCATAAACCACAAAAATCATAACTCATACCCCATATTACTCATGATGGTCCCACTATCTAATCTTTCATCCTGGTACAATCTTCTCACTCATGACCGACTCAACATCCACCTATTAAGCCAAATCTTCTCACTAAAGTCATGGACCACCATGCTATCTCACTCATGTAAAGGCCCCTTTCATGACCACTACCATATCACTTAGGGTATGAATTGGCATCACGCACACTAAGATCCCATATCCCCCATTATGATCCTATAAACACCATATCACTCATGGAAATGATAGGATTCAAGATCATCTCCCACACCAGCATCTATATCCTATTACAAAATGTATAATCTGAACACACATGAAAAATAAAACAAATCACACAAACCATATCAAAGCTCACCAACTCATCACCTAAGTTCTAGTACCTTATAACCTAGCCTAACATCTTGACACATATTGATTCCCATATAAACCCTCTAATGGTACTATAACATATAACTAGATCAACCTATCACTTTGATACCAAGAAAAGTTTTTTAGTAATGCACACACAACAAACATCATAATTCAACAAGGAAAAAACTAGGAAAGAACAACTAGGAATCACATCAAGAAGACAAGCTTTAGAAAATAGAATATCTCCCTAAAAAGTTAAAGTAAACAAAAACTATATCAATAAATACTCTTAGTATTTTATTTTTAAAACAATTTCAAAATCTATTTTTCTATCATTTAAAAATGGAACCACATGTCATTTTATCCACACTACTCCCTAACCAAAATCTCATCAATAGATCTTAGAAATCCCTTATTTCCATTTTTAAATACCATTTCAAAACCTATTTCCAAATTACCACATTCTTATTGAAATTACATGCAGAAAAAAACCATTTAAAAAAAAATTAAAAAATAAATCCATTTTACCTTTCAAAATCAAACACAATACTTAAAAAAATACATAAAGAGGGAAATTAGTGCTTGTTAGACCAATGGACCACCATTAAACCATTTGGAAAGATATATAATCCATTTTGACTATCAAGATTACATTATACCATCCCAAATTTATGGGTAACTCACAAAAATCATGGAAAATGAAGGAATATATAATAACTATGGAATATGAACATAAAATCACCAATAAGATAATATATTCAAATAAATATAAGGTAAAATACCTCAAAAAAATAAATTTTCTTTAATTAAAAACCAACTATCACTACCAAGGATCTTATAGGAATATCCTAACCCCTAGACACCTATATCACCATTAAACATTTTTAAATTAATTAATTAAATATTTAAAACCAAAATACACACTTAGAATAATCGATGCCAAAATCACCAAGTGATGCAGCGACTTTGAATCTTAAACAATAGGGTGTTGTCCAATCCTGACACACCCTATAAATCAATAACCAATTCCACCAAAAAATGAAAAAACCCCTAAATAAACAAATGTTTCCAAATACCTCACGTTAAATGACAAATAATGAATTGATTTCATCATCTTAGGACATACTTTACAATACACACATGAAAGCCCCATCAAGTATGAAAATTTCACCACGATTTGATGAAATCATCCCTCATAAATCCCTAACTAATGAATTAAAATCAATAAAGAACAAAAATAAATAATAAGGGAAAAAGGATGAGATACCTACATCAAATTTGCATGAAAAATCATCACCAAATTATCTGGATCACAGGAGGTAAGATGGAGAGAAATGGAGAGAAAAAGGTGATCTTACCATTTTGTTCCAGTAGAAAAGCTAAAGGAAACTAAAGGGATATCCTACAAAATTATAAGACAACCCCCATAAAAATGGGCTACCCAATATAGGTTCATAGTGTGTCCCTATTGGTCACAATGTAAACTACAGAGGGAAAACCCCTATGCCCGATAATTTCAAATAGTGGCCCATATATTCATGCCATGTATAGATAACCAAGCCTCTTTACAGATATTATTACATGATTTTTCATATAAACATACAATAATAAAAAAAATGGATTGAAAATCCTAGTGAATTTGGGAGAATAGTTTCATAATACCTCAAAGTGAGACTAAAATAGAATGAATTTATTTTAATCACCATAATGATATCCTAAATCCATTTAATCCACCAAAGATTCATGGGATAAACTGTGTAAATACATATAAAAAATAGGTGATATAAAAATAATAGCATGGTAATGAACATGGTAAGGAAACATTACATATGAGTCAAAGGTATAACAAGATATTGTAAAAGAGAAGGATCCTGAGTAATCACATGGGATCATAACATAAAGAACATGGTATTGTGAGACCATGAAAACATAGATAATATAGTAGTAATATATAACATAAAATAAACATGAGTTAAGGCTAACTTCCTAGAAAATATCACATTGTGGAAAAAGTCCTATATGGATCAGGTTTACTCCCTAATCCTATACATAATGTCTCATGAGACAAAAGCTTTACCCAATGCATTAGAGTGAAATTTGGGAACACCCATAATAACATGCTCATGGTTATGTGTTAAAAATAATAATAATAATAATTCATAAGGCACAAACAATATAAATTACCCATGGAAATAAAATGGGTTGCATAACCTTGCCTCATATCATACTCAAAAGAGATTTCTTAAAGTAGAAATTTGATAAATGATTATAAAGCATGTATTAACCCATAAAAAAATGAATAATAAGCTAGGTATACATGTGATAGACATATATATAGAATGTAGAAGCATTCCATATCATTAAATAGTGATATAAAGTGAGTTAAAGAGAGAATGGTCATAACCTAAAGAAAAGGGTGGTTTAGAGAGATCCCTAACCATGAGCTCGAATCACCACGTATGTACTTTATCTTCCCTAATAATAAACATATGTTAATTATTTAATTTTTTAATAAAAATTTTAATGTTTATTATTCCTTTTTTTATTTATTATCATGTTATATTAAATTACTTAATCTTTTAGGTTCATGTCAGATGTTATGATGATATTCAGCTCATATGTCCAAAATCACTTAGGTAAGTTGAATAAGGTAAAAAAGATTATCATTTCATCATCTCAAAAATAATAATCAAAAAATTATTATTGTTTTTATATATAAATTATTATTTTAAAACCAACCATGAAATATGGTTATGAAATAATAACCACATTACAATCATGAATATGGTAAGTTGCACGTATGTATGAGTAACATTTCCATTTTTCAACGATCATGATGAAAAGAAGGTAAGTGTTATTTTATATTTATATAATGATTATTATATCATAAATATTATATTTTTTTTCAAATAAACTTATATATACCATCCATGTGATGCAGTAAAAAAATGAACCACATCGCTTCGTGGAGGTGGTAATTCACACGTAAACACAAACGACATTATCATCTTTCAATGAATGGAAAGATAATAAAATATATCATATATTAATTTTTTAGAATGATAAATATTTCCTTAATATTCTATATATACATTAAATTTATCACCATTAATAGCTGTGAGATGCAATGATGGAAAATGAATTACATCGTTCCTCGAGGAGGTAGTTGGCCGTACACATGAATGATGGGTTTGTTTCCCATTTTATGGAATAAGGCATGTATATAGATTATTAAATTAATATAATAAAATCTAATTATATGGAAGATACTGATTTTATTATATCATAATTATTTATTAATATTATATGGTGGTAGAATAAGAAAAAAAAATCCTTGGTTAAGAACAACACCTCTTCTTCTAAAAACATCTTTATGTTTGCACCAAAATCATTACAAGGAGGGTTTTATAATCAAACCAAGGATTATAGGACATGTTAAGGGAAGTAATAAATGGATTTGGGTAGGTATTTTCTAAAAAAAATGTCTATTTAAGTGTGTATTAAAGAGGATATGAGGTTCCTTTTTATAAGTGAGAAGGAGTTTCATTTTTGAAAATACACAAAACTATTCAATAATGGGAAGTCAATAGCAAGAAAAGTTCCTAAAAAATTGATAAATAAAGTATTTTAGGTAATATAAGGTATATATACACCTATAACATTAAAAATAAACATGTTTTAATCATGTTATTCACTTTACATTCATGGTTACTCACTTTTACCATTTTTATTTTTCACCACGATAGATATTTTTTTTCATAGAAAATTTATCGTTTAAGCATAAAAATATTAGAATTATTAGATAATTTATAGTCACTAATTAAAAATTTTAAATCCAATTTATCATATAAAAATCCAATGTTTTTGGAGAATTAATTTTAATACAAGTACATTTAACGCGCAATACCATGTTTTAACCTTAATAGTGGTAATTAGTTTTTACTATTTTTACTATTCATTATGAAAAAAATTAAGTTAAAATTATTAAATAAAATTAATTATGATGATTAAAAATATTGAATGCATTTTATCAAATTAAATTCACTTAATTTTAGGAATTAAATTTAAAAATAAACCCTCAAAACATGTCGGAAAAAGGTTTTTCAAGAAATGTATTTTTCAAGCGTAAGATGATCATAAATTAACTATATGAATAGTAATAATCATTATATGATTTTAAATTAATATAAATAGATATATATTATCTTAAAATTTAATTTAAATATTTCTTTTTAGGGTTTATTTTAATTAATTAAAAACGTTAAACTTTATGCACTTAAAATAGTTTATAAAAAACCGCATTTTTAAGCATAAAAATAAACTTATACCAAAATCCTAAAAATTTCCAATTAAAATAAAATTAATTAGATTGGTATAAATAAAATGTTTCATATTAAACTTTAATAAAAAATAAAAAATATAATGGGACTTTTAAACTACTTGATTTAATAAAAATAAATGGCAGTATTTCAAAAATCAGTAATTTTAACTATTCACTAAGAAATCAATCATTTCAGAAAAATCCCAAAATCTCACCCAAATTTAATTTCTATATTAAAATTTCAAAAATTATTTTCATTTTATTAAATAAAATTTCTAAATTTTCTAAAAAATAATTATAATATTTTTTATAAGAATATAAAACCATTTTTGAAGAAAATGTTTTCTTCAAGAATAAAATGTATTTATTAAAAATCGAGTGTTTATTTCATAATAATTTATCAATAAATTTATATTGAGTAGGAGATTTATATATACATATATTTTTATAAATCAATTGATCTTATTCATACCCACTAATTTAATAGCTATATTAAAATGGTCATATTTAAATAATCATGGTTTGTTTTGGCGTGATGTTGTGTGTCATATACACTATTAAACATAGTTTTATTTAAAAAAACTCCCGGTGTTTCATTCTTTCCCCATTAATAATTTTTCCCATAAAATTTTATATTAAATACTATGGTGAAAATAGGTGAGGGTACTTATACTTAATGGATTCCTCCAGTTAGCAGGTCACCTTTGCATATTTATGGTTCCACCATAGAAATTTGACTAGGTTAGTTGTATTATTGTGTTGAACTTTATCTATGCGGTCCAAGATCTTCATCGGATTCTCCTCATAAGAGAGATCATTTTCCAAATATACCTCTTATGAATTCAATATTGATGAGGGACCGGATATATAATTCCTCAATAGGGATACATGGAATATGTCATTTACTTCAAAAATTGTAACAACTGGGTCCTGGTGACAGTACAAACACCCCACCTTAACATGGCCATCGGGTCCTGGCCAGCCAGACACCACCTGTTGCCCCGCAGACACATGGTCCCCACCCTAGTTCTCACCCACATTCCTGAATGGGTCATTTAACTAATGATAGTCCCCACATGCCAACACATGTCCTTTCCAGTGTACTTTATCCTCATTCACACACACCATAGGAAACTTCCCAGAAGGTCACCCATCCTGATCACTACTCCAAGAAAAGTATGCTTAACTGTGGATTTCTAACCAGGTAGGCTCCCGACAAGGAAGGTGAACCTTGTTGACATGATTCATATCATTTATCTATTTAACCCTTTATTATTCTGGGGTGTTAAAATCAACCCCCTTTAGACCACAATATCCTAGTTGTGGGCCCTATATCTCAACCCAGACAATGCACCAGAATTAAGGATGGGTTCCTCCTTTGTTACCAAATGTAACAACTGGGTCCTGGTGACAACACATACACCCTGTCTTAACATGGTCGTTGGGTCCTGGCCCGCCAGGCACCACCAATTTCCCCACAGACACGTGGTCCCCACCCTAGGGCCCACCCATGTGCCTGAACAGGTCATCTGAGTAATGAAAATCCCCACAAGACAACACATGTCCTTTCTATTGTGCTTTATCCTCACTCACACACACCCTAGGAAACTTCCTAGAAGGTCACCCATCCTGATCACTATTCTAGAACAAGCACTCTTAACTGTGAAAATATAACCAGGTAGGCTCCCGAAAAATAAGGCGCACCTTTTTGACATAAGTCATATCATTTATCCATTTAACCCTTTATCATTCTGGGGTGTTACAATTGATTATGGATATCCCACATCGAAGGAGGAGGAGCACGAAGCACCCCTTTATAAGGTGGTGTGGATACCTCTCCCATCATGAGGCCTTTTCCCAGGGGTTTTTTGAGGGCCATAGCCCAAGGAAAATAAAACCATGCGGGCTAGGCCCAAAGCAGACAATATCATGATTGTGGGATAAACTAGGCTGTTACAAATGGTATCAGAGCTAGTGTCCATTTGATGTGCCAGTGAGGATACTAGGCCCTTCCGAGGGGGGGATTGGGGTGGATTATGGCTATCCCACATTAAAGGAAGAGGAGTAAAAATCACCCCTTTATAAGTTGGTGTGAATACCTCTCCCATAATGAGGCCTTTTCCTAGGGGATGCCTAAGGTCCAGAGCCCAGGTAAAACAAAACTGTGTGGGCTATGACCAAATAGGACAATATCATGATTGTGGGATGGACTGGGCCGTTACAAAAATGGATGGTGGGAGTGCTAGTTGATAAGACAAAACTCCAATGTGATCATGAATCTCAAAGGGGATGATGTACATGGGGATTAAATCTCTATTCTTCCTAAATATCATGACTTTATTCTATAGATATATGAGAAGAAATACTGTATCCCTATAAGGCCCCACCCTTAAACCATACTTAATCTTGATTTATTACAAGATTACACATTGAGGATCTTTTCGGGTTTAGAGTTTTAGAGAATTAGATCATAAAACTTGCATTACATTTCACATATAAACAAAGTGGTTACATAAAGATAGTATTCTTCATTCCCATCAATGGAAACACATTTAAAAGAAAACATGGATTATTTCTTGACACATCCTTGACTCTATCATCTTATCATGTACCTTTCCCTTGACCTGTGAAAAACATTTCAAAAACTTGGGATGAGCATAAAAACTCAGCATGGGTTATAAAAACATGGAAAGGAAACATGGATACATACATACATAAGAGTGAAATCATACTTTACCCATAAAACATAATCACTTTAACATACCTCATCAAATCATGAATAAATCATAGAAATCATAAGACATAAAGGTAACTTGAGGAATTCATAACATTCTTACGTAGGGAGTAACCCTCTTGGTTACGTTTGGAATACCCATCACAGTATATTCCCTAAAATATCTTCGGAGAAACCTTAACGTTTCACTCCTTCGCGTTACCCAATGCATTAGAGAGCTATAACGGGCTCACCTGCCCTTAGTTTATCACAGAACCACCCGTCTTCATAATAATGCCCAAGAACCATAACATAATCATATCACATAAAACATGCATAAAGGAAACATAACATTTCCACATTTCAATCACGAGATATCAATAAAACACATTGATATAATAAAAACATTATGAAAACCATTTTCAATACCAAAGTAAAACATGGTATTTATTTTTCTTTTAAAAAGAAGGTATGGCTTGTAGAGGAAGCCGAAACTCAAATAACGGTCACGACGGCGGAGAAGTCGTTGTCGCCGCATACGTAAGACAAAAACATTCCCTTTTGTCGTTTAGTAAACGCTTCGTATAAAAAAGATTCCTTTTGAATAAACATAAAAGTCAAAGGGGTTTATACACCGTATAAAATAAAGTTGTGTATAAAATAAAATATGCCTCAATGAAAGGAGATTGAGATGAAGTCCCATACCTCGTATCCGACTTGACCCGACCGTTCTTTAATCTCCTGAATAATAAACTTGAGTTAATCTCTACTTGCTTGTGAATATTTTTCAAGTTCATTATTCCTTTTATACCATGTTATGAACATCATGTAATCAATTAAGTTAATAATGTTCATTTTGTCGGTATTTGGTTCTTAAGTCAAAAATAGACTTCTTACACTTACATGTTGTTAATTTGGTCAAAGGTTCATTATATCCAGAATGATATAAGAGTATATTATAATTCCAGTATAATAAAATATATAATATCATTAACTTTATCCTTTACACATCCCACATATGGTATTAACGAATCAAATCACTTTCAGGGGGCGGTAGTCCGCACTTCCTAAAATGAAGATATCGTGTTTACCCATAATGGAAATCATAAAGGTATGCCCAAAATGAAAAAACAGAAGCTTAAGGAAAACATAAACATATTATATATCATATATAAAAATAGTGACATCATAATGGCCACCTTTTAAGGTGTTAAATGAGTGTTGAACAATCATCGTTTCGGGAGGCAGAATTTCGCCATCCACGAAAACCGTATGTTCTTTAACCATTTGATGTAGTTGTGTGAGAGTGTAGCTCAAATAAATATTATAACAACATCCTTTTATATTTAAGATACTGGTGTTGTTACAAAATAAGTAAATAAAAAGAGTTTAGGGGGTTGGAGAAGAAAAATAAAACAAATGAACATGAGAGAATGAATTACCTTAAAAAGTGTAACTCCTTTTGATTTGAGCCTAAAGGCTTCCTTTTAAAGGATTATTCCCAAAGGGAATCCTATAGGATTAGGAGAGGGATGTGGAGATATTAAATGGGCAGGGGTTGGCCGAGCCAAAGGCTTGAGTAGTGTGTGAAATGAGGTAGAGGTGGGGGCCTTTTATAAGAGGAGAGGAGGGGCACTTTTGGAAAGTAAAGAAATATTACTTTATTTGAAAATGTGTTTCGGTTTAAAAAGGTCCCACATTGATATAATTCGTGGATAAGGTGATAAGGCTTCTAAATCAACTCATCCAATAAGTTTTTTACATGTTTAGTTCATAGATTTTACATTATCTTTCCATTTTATTTAAATCGTCAAATAATGATGTCATCGCTGCATCATGATTATGTCATTAATAATTTAATTTATTTAATGTCTAAAAATCATAAAAAAAATACTATGATGTAGGAAATCTTTTTATCTTTCCAATGACTATTTATAATCAAATATCTGATCTTTATAACCCCATGTAAAAATTGTTTTCGTAAAACATCTCTTGTTTGTGTCATTTTTATCTTAACATTTAATAAAAAGCTATTTATGTCATTTCCAAACCAAAGTGTCTCCATGGGGTCCCCAAGTTGACCCATGGCTTTTCTTGGTCAGCCATGACACAACCAATAAGGTTGGGACATGTGTCTAGGTCATTTCATATTATTAAAGCATTATTTATACCTTAAACTACACTAATTACCACTAATCGCGATTAAAAACTTAATAAGTTACTGTTCACCAAAAAATTATTTTTGTCTCATTGAACCACATTTTACTTCTTAATGACAACCATGTATGTCGGATTTTCAAAATTCAATACACATTAGTGGTAAACTTTCATTTAACTGAAAAATCAGTTTGCTTGATTACCACTTAGTGGTTTCACTATTCATCAAAAATTGAAGTTTTTCAGAAAATTACCAAAAATTCACCCTAAGCTATATTTGATATTCCGAATTCAAAAATGAAGTCTATTTTACAAAATTAAAATCATATAAGTCACATTAATTAATTTAATAATTAATTCCCGCTGCCAGAGCAAATAGCGTGTTTTTACAAAACGATAAGTATCAAAAGATTGACACCAGTTTAAGTCTAATTTCAAAGTGAAATTGATTCCAATGACCACCATTGGATAAAATGGTAAAAATATATTCTAATTTCACTTCAAAACCAATTAAAAACATAATCTAATCATATAAATAAATTAGGTTAAAAAGCAGTTTTGATGTAAAATGCAGTATTTTTCACTATTCATTAAAAAATGAACATTGTCAGAAAAATACCAAAAATTCACACAAGGTAAATTTTGATGTCCCAATCATAAAGGATAAGTTTATTTTGACAAACATAGTTTATAAAATTGTCAAAATATAGATTCAAAAATGGTTTTCCATCAAAAGGCAGTAAAACAATCTTTTAAGAATATTAGTGTATTCCATGCATAAGATTGTATTTATTTTCATTTTAAGACTCTATAACACTATCTTAATAATTAATAGAAATAGATAAAAATATCTATTATTCATTACTTACTTGGGATGTTACATCCTTCCCCCTTTAGAAAATTGCGTCCCCGCAATTTATTTACTTATCGAATAAATGGGGGTACTTATCCCTCATTGCATTTTCAGATTCCCATGTTGCCTCTTCAATCATGTGGTTTTTCCACAAAACCTTTACCTGATGAATCACTTTATTCCGTAACACTTGCTCCTTGTGGTCAAGAATCTGGACCGGTTGTTCCTCATAAGATAGGTTCTCTTCCAGCTGAACTACCTCTGGACTCAAAACATGAGATGGATCTGGCATATACTTTCTCAACATCGAAACGTGTAAAACATTGTGTACCTGAGATAAAATCGGAGGTAAAGCCACTCGGTATGCAACTGATCCAACTCTCTCCAGAATTTCGTATGGTCCAACAAACCTTGGACTCAACTTTCCTTTCTTACCAAATCTCATCACACTTTTCCAAGGAGAAACCTTGAGAAAAACATGATCACCTACCTCGAAAGATAGATCCTTCCTCCGGTTATCCGCATAACTCTTCTGCCTGCTCTGAGCTGTTCTCATGTGTTTCTGAATCAGCTGAACTTTTTCTGCCATCTCTTCTACCAATTCTGGTCCCATCAAATTCCTTTCACCCACTTCATCCCAGAAAGCTGGAGTTCGACACCGCTTCCCATATAATGCCTGAAATGGTGCCATCTGTATACTGGAATGAAAACTGTTATTATATGAAAATTCAACCAAAGAAAGATGTTGGTCCTAACTTCCCTGATAATCCATAGAACAAGCTCGTAGCATATCCTCCAATGTCTGAATTGTTCGTTCTGACTGCCCATCTGATTGAGGATGAAAAGATGTACTAAAATTTAATTCAGTACCCAACGACTTCTGAAGGCCTTTCCAAAAGTTAGAAGTAAACCTGGGATCACGATCCGATACAATGGAGAGAGGAAATCCATGTAACCTGACTATCTCTTTAAGATACAAACGGGAAAGTTGATCAAGAGAGAAAGTATCTCGTATAGCAAGGAAATGAGCAGATTTGGTCAAGCGATCAACAATAACCCAGATTGCATTATTACCTCGAGATGTCTTCGGTAATCCAACAACAAAGTCCATGGATATATTCTCCCATTTTCACTCTGGCACTGGTAAAGGCTGAAGCATCCCTTTCGGTAACTGCCGCTCTGCTTTAACCTGCTGACAAGTCAAACACTTCACAGTAAAATCAGCAATATCTCTTTTCATTCCATCCCACCAGTAATACTCCTGCAGATCTCTATACATCTTAGTACTGCCCGGATGAACTGAAAACGGAGAACTATGAGCTTCACATAACAACTCTCTCTTCAACTGTGAATCACAAGGCACACACAATCTCTTCCCAAATCTCAAAACGCAACCATTATCAATGTTGAATTCAGGCAACTTACCTTTCTGAACCAGCTCTACCTTTTTCTGCAACTCACTGTCTTGCTTCTGTGCTTGCTTGATTCTATCTGATAGAGAAGATCTCACTTATACCTAAAACAAAACAGAAGGACTTCCTGCACCAACAACTTCTATGCCAATGTTCATTAAATCCTTAACCAAAGGATCACGTTCCAAACGCAACATTGTTAATGAAGCATTGCTTTTTCGACTCAAAGCATCAGCCACTTTATTTGCTTTTCCCGGATGGTAATGAATTGTACAATAATAATCCTTGATTAATTCCAGCCATCTCCTTTGTCTCATGTTTAACTCTTTCTGAGTGAATATATACTTTAAACTTTTGTGATCGGTATATATTTCACACTTTACTCCATACAAATGATGCCTCAAAATTTTTAAAGAAAAAACAACAGCAGCTAATTCCAAATCATGTGTAGGGTAATTTACCTCATGAGTTTTCAACTGTCGTGAAGCATAAGCAATTACCTGATCATTCTGCATTAGGACGCAACCAAGCCCTTTCAATGAAGCATAACTGTATATAACAAACTCACCATTCCTGGAAGGTAGTGCCAAAACTGGAGCATTCACCAATCTTCTTTTCAATTCCTGAAAACAATCATCACATTCTTTTGTCCAGATAAACTTAACACCCTTCCGAGTTAGCTTAGTCATTGGACTAGATAACCGTGAAAAATTTCTAACAAACCTTCGGTAATAGCTCGCCAAACCAAGGAAGCTACGAATCTCAGTTACATTTGTGGGTCTTGGCCATTCTTCCACAACTTTTGTTTTTACAGGATCAACAGTTATTCCATCTTTAGAAACAATGTGACCAAGGAAAGAAATTTGTTGCAACCAAAACTCACACTTACTGAATTTCCCATACAGTTTCTTTTCTTTTAAGGTTTGGAAGATAACCCTTAAATGTTTTTCATGCTCCTCTTTACTTTTAGAAAATACCAAAATATCATCAATGAAAACCACCACAAACTTATCCAAGAACTCATGGAAAATTCTATTCATTAAGTCCATGAATACAGCAGGTGCATTGGTTAGCCCAAAAGGAATTACTACAAATTCATAATGGCCATATCTCGTACGGAACACGGTCTTCGGAATATCTGCCTCCTTAACCTTCAGCTGATGGTACCCCGATCTCAAGTCAATCTTTGAAAAAAACTGAGCTCCCTGGAGCTGATCAAACAAATCATCGATATGAGGCAAAGGATATTTGTTCTTAACAGTGATATTATTCAAGGCTCTATAATCAATGAAAAGTCTCATAGAACCATCTTTCTTTTTAACAAATAAAACAGGAGCACCCCATGGTAATGTGATAGGTCTAATGAAACCTTTCTCTAATAAATCTTGCAATTGCTCCTTCAACTCTAAAAGTTCAATTTGTGCCATTCGATAAGGGGGTTTTGAAATTGGTTTAGCATCAGGAACTAAGTCAACAGTAAACTCAACTTCCCGATCTGGTATTATTCCAGGCAACTCATCAGGAAAAACATCAGGATACTCATTTACCACTGGCACATCATTAATCTGAACAGTTCCTTTATTTTCAACGACGTGTGCAACGTAACATTCATTTCCATCTTTTACAAGTTTCTCGGCCTCTTGATATGTTATCAAAAGTAAGGGTTCATTATTGTAAACAAACTGAAAGTCTTTCTGAAAAGAAACTTCTTTAGCTCTACAGTCAATCTTAGCATGGTAAATAGAGAGCCAATCCATACCCAGGATAACATCAAACTCTACTAGAGGTAGAACAATAAGGTTTGAAAGTAGGTTCTTTCCACAGATAAGGATAGGAAGATTCTTATAAATTCTTTTTGCCTCGACATTTCCCCCAGGTGTTTTTACCAAAAGTTCAGGAGTCATTTCTTGAGATGGTATTCCCATTTTACTAGAAAAGGTTTCAGAGATGAAAGAATGTGTAGACCCCGAATCAAACAACACACTGGCATAATCTGAAAAAAACAAACAAAGTACCTGATACAACATCATTTGATGGCCCGACATCTACTGAAGTAGTTGCAAAGGATTTCACCACCCCTTTCTACTTGTAGTCTAACTGCTTCCCATCACTCAAGCTCCTTGTCGGACACTCGTTTGCATAGTGACCCATCTCATTGCACTTATAACATTTCACTAACTGTAAATCAAATTTGTTCTTACCTTCACCTTGATCCTTTTCAGTGCAATCACGAGCCTTATGTCCCATCTTACCACATCGGTAGCACTTCCCAGAATTCAGAAGACATTCCCCAGCATGCCTTTTGCCACATTTATCACAAATTGGAAACTTAGTTCTCTTACCATCAGAATTTTTTGAATAATTCTTACCTTTCTCCTGCCACCTCGGTCTCTTCTTCTACTAGTTGTTATAGAAAACTTGGTCATCGACAAACTCCATTTCCACCCTCTCAGCACATCGAACAAGCTTTTCATAACTTTTAAACTCACGAGAAACTAATGCCCTTTGATACTTTGGCTTTAATCCTGAGTAGAAACGATTGATTTTACTATCAAGGTCCCGGATAAAATTTGGAGCATACCTTGCCAATCGAGTGAACCTTTCTTCATAGGCAGCCACTGAGTCTTCCTCTTGCCTCAATTCCAAGAATTGCTTTTCCATCCTAAGTCGAACAGCCTTAGGAAAATACTTCTCAAGAAACATACCTTTGAATTCATCCCAGTCAAGAGCATCAATCTCATCGGCGTCCCTGATATTTTTAACCATAGACCACCACTGATCTGCTTCACCCTCCAAACGGTAAATAGCAAGACTAACCTTTTGATTGTCTGAACACCCCATGACATCAAAAATATTCTCCAGTGCTTTAATCCACCCTTCAGCTAGCACAGGGTCAGATGATCCTCTGAATGATGGTGGATGTTGCCTTATAAAATGTTCCACCACTGACATGTTCCTCTGCAGTTGGTCTGGCTGATCTCGTGTATGGATACCACCGCCATTTATCGCTTGAGTCAACTGCGCCATTACTGCAACAAACTGTTCAGTTCCAATTCCGACCATTTCTGGATGCTGATTCGGAAGGTTATTTCCTTCTGTATGCCTTCCTAGCACTGCTTCCCTATTTCCTCTGCGGAAAACCATTCTGAACAAACATGTCTTAGATGAAGCAACATGGTAATCTTTAAATTCTATATCATTTCAAAAAAAAATATTTTTAGATAATCATTTAATAGAATTCTAACTCCTAAAGTTATCTAAACCGACCTTTGATACCAACTATAAGGCCCCACCCTTAAACCATACTTAATCTTGAGTTATTACAAGATTACACATTGAGAATCTTTTCGGGTTTAGAGTTTTAGAGAATTAGATCATAAAACTTGCATTACATTCCACATATAAACAAAGTGGTTACATACAGATAGTATTCTTCATTCCCATCAATGGAAACACATTTAAAATAAAACATGGATTATTTCTTGACACATCCTTGACTCTATCATCTTATCATGTACCTTTCCCTTGACCTGTGAAAAACATTTCAAAAACTTGGGATGAGCATAAAAACTCAGTATGGGTTATAAAAACATGGAAAGGAAACATGGGTACATACATACATAAGAGTGAAATCATACTTTACCCATAAAACATAATCACTTTAACATACCTCATCAAATCATGAATAAATCATAGAAATCATAAGACATAAAGGTAACTTGAGGCATTAATAACATTCTTACGTAGGGAGTAACCCTCTTGGTTACGTTTGGAATACCCATCCCAGTATATTCCCTAAAATCTCTTCAGAGAAACCTTAACGTTTCACTCCTTCGCATTACCCAATGCATTGGAGAGCTATAACGGGCTCACCCGCCCTTAGTTTATCACGGAACCACCCGTCTTCATAATAATGCCCAAGAACCATAACATAATCATATCACATAAAACATGCATAAAGGAAACATAAAATTTCCACATTTCAATCATGAGATATCAATAAAACACATTGATATAATAAAAACATTATGAAAACCATTTTCAATACCAAAGTATAACATGGTATTTATTTTTCTTTTAAAAAGAAGGTATGGCTTGTAGAGGAAGCCGAAACTCAAATAATGGTCACGACGGCGGAGAAGTCGTTGTCGCCGCATACGTAAGACAAAAAAATTCCCTTTTTTCGTTTAGTAAACGATTCGTATAAAAAATATTCCTTTTGAATAAACGTAAAAGTCAAAGGGGTTTATACACCGTATAAAAGAAAGTTGTGTATAAAATAAAATATGCCTCAATGAAAGGAGATTGAGACGAAGTCCCATACCTCGTATCCGACTTGACCCGACCGTTATTTAATCTCCTGAATAATAAACTTGAGTTAATCTCTACTTGCTTGTGAATCTTTTTCAAGTTCATTATTCCTTTTATACCATGTTATGAACATCATGTAATCAGTTAAGTTAATAATGTTCATTTTGTCGGTATTTGGTTCTTAAGTCAAAAATAGACTTCTTACACTTACATGTTGTTAATTTGGTCAAAGGTTCATTATATCCAGAATGGTATTCATGATGTAGATATCATATATGTCATATATATCCAGTACATACATGCATTTATAATATTACATAATCATTTAGAGGTAATAAATGAAATGCACCGTTCATGGAGACGGTAAGCCGTACGTACGCATGAACGCTACTTCCATTTCTATTTCATATTTTCTGGAATGGAATCATAATGATATAAGAGTATATTATAATTCCAGTATAATAACATATATAATATCATTAACTTTATCCTTTACACATCCCACATATGGTATTAACGAATCAAATCACTTTCAGGAGGCGGTAGTCCGCACTTCCTAAAATGAAGATATCGTGTTTACCCATAATGGAAATCATAAAGGTATGCCCAAAATGAAAAAACATAAGCTTAAGGAAAACATAAACATATTATATATCATATATAAAAATAGTGACATCATAATGGACACCTTTGAAGGTGTTAAATGAGTGTTGAACAATCATCGTTTCGGGAGGCAGAATTTCGCCATCCACGAAAACCGTATGTTCTTTAACCATTTGATGTAGTTGTGTGAGAGTGTAGCTCAAATAAATATTATAACAACATCCTTGTATATTTAAGATACTGGTGTTGTTACAAAATAAGTAAATAAAAAGAGTTTAGGGGGTTGGAGAAGCAAAATAAAACAAATGAACATGAGAGAATGAATTACCTTAAAAAGTGTAACTCCTTTTGATTTGAGCCTAAAGGCTTCCTTTGAAAGGATTCTGCCCAAAGGGAATCATATAGGATGAGGAGATGGATGTGGAGAGAGTAAATGTGCAGGGGTTGGCCGAGCCAAAGGCTTGAGTAGTGTGTGAAATGAGGTAGAGGTGAGGGCCTTTTATAAGAGGAGAGGAGGGGCACTTTTGGAAAGTAAAGAAATATTACTTTATTTTAAAATGTGTTTCGGTTTCAAAAGGTCCCACATTGATATAATTAGTGGATAAGGTGATAAGTCTTATAAATCCACTCATCCAATAAGTTTTGTACATGTGTAGTTCATAGATTTTACATTATCTTTCCATTTTATTTAAATCGTCAAATAATGATGTCATCGCTGCGTCATGATTATGTCATTAATAATTTAATTTATTTAGTGTCTAAAAATAATAAAAAAAATAATATGATGTAGTAAATCTTTTTATCTTTCCAATGACTATTTATAATCAAATATCTGATCTTTATAACCCCATGTAAAAATTGTTTTCGTAAAACATCTCTTGTTTGTGTCATTTTTATCTTAACATTTAATAAAAAGCTATTTATGTCATTTCCAAACCAAAGTGTCTCCATGGGGTCCCCAAGTTGACCCATGGCTTGTATTGGTCTGCCATGACACAACCAATAAGGTTGGGACATGTGTCTAGGTCATTTCATATTATTAAAGCATTATTTATACCTTAAACTACACTAATTACCACTAATCGCGATTAAAAACTTAATAAGTTACTGTTCACCAAAAAATTATTTTTATCTCATTGAACCACATTTTACTTCTTAATGACAACCATGTATGTCGGATTTTCAAAATTCAATACACATTAGTGGTAAACTTTCATTTAACTGAAAAATCAGTTTGCTTGATTACCACTTAGTGGTTTCACTATTCATCAAAAATTGAAGTTTTTCAGAAAATTACCAAAAATTCACCCTAAGCTATATTTGATATTCCGAATTCAAAAATGAATTCTATTTTAAAAAATTAAAATAATATAAGTCACATTAATTAATTTAATAATTAATTCCCGCTGCCAGAGCAAATAGCGTCTTTTTACAAAACAATAAGTATCAAAAGATTGACACCAGTTTAAGTCTAATTTCAAAGTGAAATTGATTCCAATGACCACCATTGGATAAAATGGTAAAAATATATTCTAATTTCACTTCAAAACCAATTCAAAACATAATATAATCATATAAATAAATTAGGTTAAAAAGCAGTTTTGATGTAAAATGCAGTATTTTTCACTATTCATTAAAAAATGAACATTGTCAGAAAAATACCAAAAATTCACACAAGGTAAATTTTGATGTCCCAATCATAAAGGATAAGTTTATTTTGACAAAAATAGTTTATAAAATTGTCAAAATATATATTCAAAAATGGTTTTCCATCAAAAGGTAGTAAAACAATCTTTTAAGAATATTAGTGTATTCCATGCATAAGATTGTATTTATTTTCATTTTAAGCCTCTATAACACTATCTTAATAATTAATAGACATAGATAAAAATATCTATTATTCATTACTTATTTGGGATGTTACAATCCCCAACCTTAAACTCCTAGTCTCATCGACGATTGTCAGTATTTCTCTTATGTTGACTCTGAGAAAACCTAATGTGTTATTGAATGGTCTTGAAATTTTATACCATCTCCTCAAAAATTTTAGATACCAAATTATTGCATTCACCAAATTCATCACAACACGTAGGTGTTCTACTTCTCTTCCCATAAATGGGTTCATAAGGATCTATTTAGACACTTGAGTGAAAGCTATTATTTTATGAGAACTCTAACAATGGAATATGTTAATTAAATAAACTTTTGAAGTCCATAGAGAATGATCTCAACATGTATTCTAGTGTGTAAATAGTCTTCTCAAATTATCCATTAGTTTGGGGGTGATAATTCATACTATTGTTCAACTCAATATTTAGAGAATGTTGGATACTATTCTAGAATTTGGAGTTAAATCTTGGATCTCGATCATATACAATCAGTATTGGTGTTCCATGAAACCTCACAATATTTATGATTTATATCATTAAAATTTTATCAAGTAGGAATTCCTATTAAATTGTAATGAATAGAGAAGTATTTTTAATATGATCCACCACAACCCATATAACATTATTTTCTTTTGATATATTTGGAAGTCCAGTGAAAAATTCTATAGTAACATTTTCTCATTTTCATGTAGGTATAGGTAATTATTGCATTATCCTTATATTTTTTTGTTTTGTCTTCAATTACCAACATACCATAAACTTTGATGTATATTTATGAATATACTTATTTATATTTTCCCACCAATAGTTTTCTTAGAGATGTCAATACATATTCATGCTCCCTAGGTGGATGGAGATGGTTGAGCTATGCAAATCATTCAATAGCTCTCACTTTATCTCAATATTTGATGGCACGCATATTCATGAACCAAATATTATAGATTCTTCTTTATAAATTTTGAACTCATATAATTTACCTTTCCTTATAGCTTCTATCTTCTTCTAAATTTCCATATAATATCTTAGAGCATCTTTGATCTTCTCCATAAGTGATGGTTGAGCAATAATTTGAGAATGGAATGATTATGTTACTTACTTTATGATTCTAATATCCATAATTTGAAATTATAATAATATTGGATCATTATCAATTCTCATCATTGATAAGGATTCCATATCCTTTCTACTTAGAGAATCTTCCACCTTGTTTGATTTTCCAAGATGGTAATAGATTGATCAGTCATAATCCTTGATCTTTTATAACCATCTTCACTAGAACATATTAAGGTCCTTCTCTATGAATACATATTTTAGGATTGTATGATCTGTATATACTTCACACTTCTCCCCATAGAGATAATGTTGCCAAATTTTCAACATAAAGATCATTATAGTCAACTCCAGATCAAACATGGGATAGTTTTTCTTATGAAATATCAATTGACTTTAGGTTAAGGATATCACTTTAACATTTTTCATCAGCACATATCCTAATAAATTATTTGAAGCATCACTATAGACAATGAAAATTTCCCCACTTGAGGGCTATAACTACTAGGCACTAGTGACAACACATACACCCCGCCTTAACATGACCATCAGGTCCTGGCCCACCAGGCACCACCAGTTGCCCCGCACACACGTGGTCCCCACCCTAGGGCCCACCAACATGCCCGAATGGGTCATCTGACTAATGACAGTCCCTATAGGAGGACACATGTCCATTCTAGTGTGATTTTTCCCCACTCACACACATCTTGAGAAACTTCTCAGAAGGTCACCCATCCTGATCACCAGTCTAGGCCATGTACGCTTAACTATGGAGTTCTTATTAGGTAGGCTCTTGAAAAAGAAGGTGAACCTTGTTTACATGATTCATATCATTTATTAATTTAACCCTTTATTATTCTAGTGTGTTATATTCACCCCCCCTTTAGAGCACAATATCCTTGTTGTGGTCCCTACATCTCAACCCAAGCAGTGCGCCACACTTAAGGCTGTGTACCACCTTTGATACCAACTGTAACAACTGGGCCCCGATGAAAGCATAGACACCCGAATTTAACATAGCCGTCGGGTCCTGGCCCGCCAGGTACCACCAGTTTCCCCACAGACACGTGGTCCCCACCCTGGGGCACACCCACGTGCCCGAATAGGTCATCTGGCTAATGATAGTCTCCACAGGCCAACACATGTCCTTTTCAGTGTGAGTTTTCCTCACTCACACACATCCTAAGAAACTTTACAGAAGGTCACCAATTCTTATCACTACTCCAGGATAAGCATGCTTAACTATGGAGTTCTAATTAGGTAGGCTCTCGAAAAGGAAGGTGCACCTTGTTGACATGAGTCATACCATTTAGTCATTTAACCCTTTATTATTCTGGGTTGTTACAAGGGTAACATGAAGATTGGTGTAGTGATAAACCTCCCTTTCTGTAACACCCCAATATTCCACCGTACGCTTCTCTTTGAATAATACAGTAGTGTGTGTTGTACGCAACATCGAGTTCTAACACACACCACAACCAATCAAACTAGCCGTTATGAACAGTAATACCTAATTTTTAAAATTTTATAAATTTTATCTCTCAAAATGGACTTCATTTTTGGATTCGGAGTATCGAATTTATCCCAAGGTGAAATTTTGGTACTTTTCGGAATACTTTAATATTTTGATGAATATTGAAAATTACTAAATTTTAATTAAAAACAACGTTTTTAATAAAAATAATTAATAGTGATAAATTATGAATTTGAGTGGTTTTAAAGTATATTTAGAATATATTTTAACCATTTAATACAATTTTGGTAATTTTACATAATTTCACAATTAAACCGAACATAAACAAGTATCAATCTTTTGATAGTTATTATATCTTAAAAACACGCTTTTTGTTTTGAGAGCGGGAATTAATTTTAAATTAATTTCTTCCAGTTATGTGTTTTGAATTTGAAAAAATAGATTCCATATTTGGAATCAGGATGTCCAAATTGTATAAATAGGTAACTTTTATTTTTATACATTTTGAATAATTACTTCGGTAAATATTTTATTTACCCTGGTTAAAGGGTAAATACGATAAATAAGGGTTAAAAAATAATATTATAATAATACTAAATTAACCTAAAACGAGTCCTAACCTTATTGGTGGATACATGCCCGACCATGGCCATCTTTGGGTCGATTTTGGGACCCCATGGAGCCACTTGTAGGTGATAGAGACACTTTATTTTAATTAAGTTAAAATAAATACAAAAATGACATAAGCATATATCTTTTAGAAAAACAATTTTTACAAAGGGGTATATATGTTGGATTTTCGACTATAAATATTCATTATAAATATAAAAATATTTAAAACATAATGGTATTTTATTTATATTTTTTAGAAATTAAATATTTTAATTTAGTTATGACACAATGATGATGCAATAATTACCATAATAGTGAAAAATTAAAATAATTGATATTATAAATACAAAAATAAATATAATTTGAGAATTTTTATGAATTAAACTAATTTTATAGGTTAATATGACATTTTATTAATTATTTAATTAACTTTGTTCTAAGTAATAATTCTGTTATGATTTTTACAAAAATCAACTATAGAATAGTGTCAAAATTGACATAAAAGAGTTTTTAAAACAAATATTATATTATTAATTGATATTAAATTCCTAAAAATCTAAGGATCAGCCAAGAGACTTATATAATGATAGGTGTATCATTAATGGACCACATGGGGGTATCTTGGATGTATATAGTAAGTTTATTAACCATATAATATAAAAATACAAAGAGACACTGTAAAAGTGAAACTAATTAACTAAGAGTTAATACTTAAAGATAATGTTAATATAGTAACCCAAACCTGTCTAAATCCGATTGGTTGAGTGGTTTTCGACCTATCCACATCTTAACCTTTAAATAATCCACTTTGGATCCATTAGAAACCGAATATAAATTTATTATAAAATAATATTTCTAGCCTTTCCAAAGGTGCCCCTCACCCCTCTTATAAAAGGGCACTCCCCCTTCTCATTAATTCACACCTTCAAAGCCTTTTTGTTCAGACAAAACCTACCCAAATACTCTCTCAACTTCCTTCACTTAATCCTAGAGGCCTTCCTTTAGTCAGAAAGCCAACCTATGAAGCCCTTTTGATCAAACCAAAAGGAAGAACCCGAAGAAGAGGTAATGATTTCACCACCCTTTTTCAAGTTCCTTTCTTCTTACACTTCTTCATTCTTTGTTATTACCATTCCAAAATAATAAATAAAGTATATTATATATACTTTTATGTTATTATAGACATGGTACAACCATATTTCAGTATTCTATCCATCCTTTGAATGACATGTCACCATACGTGCGTACGTACGGCTTACCGTCTCCACGTCGTGGTGTAATTGTTATTCAAAACATTATTATTTGGATGGGTATAATAATGATTTGTAATTAATGTAAATAATAAATATAACATGATAATGATTCATTATATATTATATAACATCCAATTATATATTATTTTAATATCAAAATAATGATATTTTCACTCGTGCGTACGTACAGATTACTGTCTCCACGACGCGATGATATTCATTTCCAAGTTCACCATTCATCAACGATTATAAAAATATATATTACTAATAAGTATGTAATATATGAAATAATAATGCTACTGGAGATATATATATTTATATATATAAGGATTTATGTACTTACATATATCTTATTCACTTACTTCCGTTCAATACTATATGAAAATAGAAACAACGTTTATGCGTACGTACGGACTACCGTCTCCATAAACGGTGTTTTAAATTTCATATATATGTCTATTATACATATTTATATTCTAAATATATATGATATATTTATCATGTTTTATATTCTGGAATTATTTAAATCATGATCTAAGTGATACAACCAAGAGTAACAAGTTAAAACACGTACGATAATGAAAGTGATTATTACCCGAAATGTTAAATTAACATGGAAATTATTATTAAATGGGTAATATAAAGTCATAAATAAATCATGTATGATATCATAAATATTAATATGGTTCTGGTATATTTTAATAACATACTACTATCTTCATACAATAGGTTAAACATACCCTCGACTAAAGGAAAGTGCAAGGTAAGGGGTTTTCATCTCACTCCTTATTCCCGTGAGATTCATGCCATATTACCACTATTACCTTTTGTGTGGTGTATGTACTGCCCACAATTGTATTCTTTGTGTAATACACTTTAATTTATGTGTATTTACATATTCATTGTATGATACCTCTTTCATGGGTTGTATGTTTCGTAAGTTACCAAATTGGTAAGGGTTAATTCCTCAATCTCATCATTATCCAAGATTGTTTATGTGTAAGTATTTACTGGGACATTTTTATCATCCATGTCCATTTTTCATAAAAATTATTTCAAAATGAAGATTTTAAGGATTTTGAAAGGTAATCTTTATCAATATCAGAATTTCAAATGTTTTAAAGATTTATCTTTCTAAATCTTTTTAATTAATGTCCATGTTTTCAAAATGATTTTAAGGATTTATTTATATTGACATGAATGTTTTGAAATGATAATTATTTTCAAAATTTTCAAAGTGGTATGGGATACTTTGATTCAAAAATCTCTTTTAAAATTACTTCCTTTATAAATGTGTGACTTTTAAATGATTTTACAAAAAGGATATTTCTCTCAAAAATTTTTACTCATCATTTAATGGATTTTAAGCTCATTTGAAGTTGATTTATTATAAAAAACTTCCATTGAACATTTTGTGATATGTTTGACTGTGGATGTGTTATTTTTATACCATTCATGGTTTATGGAGAAATTATTGACATTTCATATGCTAGTTTTAATATGAATGTTTATGTTATGTTTAAACCTTTTCATATGGGAATGCATTGGACTTAATATGTGACGGGTGGAGCCTGCTATAGATCCTCGATGAATAGGTAGGTCTCATGAGACAAAATAGTGTCTTGGCACAAGGCCTTGAAAAAATCTTATTTGTAGTCTTGGCACAAGGCCTTGGCTATGTGGTTATGATATTCTGGCATTATACATTCCATCATTATAAAAGTAGTTAGTGATATTGCATGTGATTATTCGATTAGTAGAATATCCATGTGAATAAGTAAATGGAATTATTTCATTTTATTTCTGCCATATTATGCTGAAGTTCAAGTTTAAAAGGCTTTTGTTTTAGTTTTATACATTGCCTTAAATGTTTATGCTTATTTTTGAAAGTTTCCACTGTATTGCTTACCCTTACTGAGCATTTGAGATCACCCCTTTCTATGTTTTATTTTTCCCAGGATTCTAAGAAGTGTAATGTGATTGATATGCAGAGTTAATCCATGGGAATAATGGAATTCATAAAGATTATTTATGTTTTTTTGTACGTCTTAAAGTGAAAATGTAACATTCATGTATGTGATCTATTTTTCCAAGACTGCTAAACTGATCGGTCCTTCGGGACTTGATTCCTTGTAATCATGCCAATGTATTAAAATAATTCACTGACTCTGGGTAACTAGGGTCGGGGTGTTAGAGTTGGTATCAGAGGAAGTTTAGAAATAAACTTGGAAACTAGATTTAGATAAACTATGATTAGAGCACATAGCCCTAAGATATACTTTGAGGATTAGTATAGAAGAACTTCCTAGAATTTTGGTATTGTAGAGATTTTGTGAGTTTTATGAGCAATACATCCCTATCTGGATACGAGCAGTTAGAGGCGGCTCTGACACAGATGTACCTAGGGGTAAAACCTGAAAACACCTCTTTGATCTAGACTCGAACGAGAACTGGTGCACGACAACGGGACTTGCTGCACTCTTGGTTACGACACTCCCGGGGGATATGCTTAGGATAATTCTCATTTTCTTTACAAACCATTATGAAGGGATTATGAGTATATAATTACTCAAAGAAAACATTTTTATGATTATGGATTATATCCATAAACTGTTCAATTTGTGTTAGGTATTTTATAAGTTTGGTAATTATTCATTTCCATTCATAAACTGAACTAGTTTATGCTATTGTATAGAAATGGCGCCCAGTAGAAGGAATGTGAACTCCCGTAATACGTATGATCCAAAGAGTAAGAAGGATCATATCTTTCATGGTCCTAAGCCAGAATTTAGACGGGAAATAGTTTCCCACGTATTATCATCATATGAATAAATAGTATCATGTGTTGATAATATGAGTAAAGAATTCTCAGAGTCCTATGTCTTTGAAGGGAAGCAAGAGAAGAAAAGGATGGAAGAGAGAAAGATGGATAAAGGGAAGAGGGAAAAGAAGAATTTTCCCATATGTGATAACTGTGGGAAGAAACACCCTAGAACTTGCCTGAAAGGAATGAGGGTTTGTTATAAGTGTGGAGGAAAAGGGCACAAAGTATGTGACTTCAAGGGTAAGAAAATGGTTTCAAATGTACAATGCTTCATTTGTAAGGAGTTTGGACACTATGCGAACCAATGTCCCAGTCATCAGACTATGCCGCAAATGATGCTATTGGATAATAATCATGTTATAATACTACCACAGATGAAGAGGAATTACTAGTGTTCTTATGTTGTTATTTTATAATTATTTCATTTAAGTGTTGTATCAATGATGTTATGAAAATAAATAAGGATTGTACTGTAGTACTATTTAATTAAGGATTTGAGATTTTATGGTACTAAGAAAAGTGACTCTACAACGAGTTAATTTTTTTTTGGAAATTACATGGTTGAAGGAAAGATATACCTTAATATGGTCCTAATATTGAGGTAGTGATTTTGGAATAAGAGATGGTTGATTTTGGTAATTCAGGATGCTATAGTGTTGTAAAAGAATATATGAGGAAGGCATTCACATGTTATTAACTGGAAAAAATTATCCTCATTATGTTTAACTTCCTTGTAAATTTTGGACTGTGAGTTTAGATAATAGTATTTTGGATAAGTCTAATGGTTGGAATGGATTAAGTTTGAAAGGTTATTTTTTTTGGATTTTTATAAAAGGACAACACACAGACCGTGTGATGACCCGTCGTGTCGGACAAAGCTGCGGGAATCGAACCCATAACTATAGTGAAATTGGGATTTATCGCCTACCATTGGGCTACATGAAGTTCCTGGATGGTATAATGTAGTTTCTTTACATAAAGGGTCTGATATGTGAATTATAAATTCATTATATTTGGAACCCTATAAGATTAGGATAAATAGAGTATTTTTGAGTTGTATTATGTTTTGGGGTGAAAGATGAGTTTTTGGTAGAAATTTATTAATGGATAAAACTCTAATTATAAAGTAAGTATATCTCCTTATGATCTTAGCCAATCTCATAAATAAATTACTCAACATTAAGAAAAGGAACTTAGAACAAAAATGTTATCCTAGATGGTACCTTAGATCATCACTAATATATGGCTTTGGGATTGTTGGCCTTTTCATAGCCATGTTCTCTACCACTCTCCATCAGATAATTGAGGGTTAGATTTCTCTTCCATATCCATATTTTCCTACATGGAACCCTAGTATGTGTTATTTTCGGTAATCTTCATACTTTCCACTCTTTATTTTAAATAGAGGCCTCATTAATTCATTTTTCGATGTGGGATTTCAACTAAGATATTTTGAAATGTCAAAAATGTGTTATCCTAATACCTCATGTTTTGTTGAACTGATGGTATTTTAAATCATCATAGATTGATGAATTTAAGGACCTCAATTTTAAACTTGTTTGTGATTGATGACCTCAATCACTACCTATAAATATTTACGTTTTTCCTCCAATTATATGTCTATAATTTTCCACCAATTTCCTCATAATCGAGATCATAATTTTGTGGTGACCCTTTCATTTCTCTTTTCATCTTGTTAAGACTAAATTTTATTAACCAAATTTCCGATGTGGGTTTTTCCACAAAGATATTTTCTATTTTCAACCTTTATTTTCAAAGAACAATATCAAATTTCGAGGATGCAATTTATTGAAGGAGGGGAGAATGTAACACCCTGAGCTTCCACAGTACGCTTCTCTTTGAATAATACAGTAGTGTGTGTTGTACGCAACATTGAGTTCTAACACACACCACAACCAATCAAACTAGCCGTTATGAATAGTAATACCTAATTTTTAAAATTTTATAAATTTTATCTCTCAAAATAGACTTCATTTTTGGATTCGGAGTGTCGGATTTATCCTAAGGTGAAATTTTGGTACTTTTCAGATAACTTTATTATTTTGATGAATAGTAAAAATTACTAAATTTTAATTAAAAACAACTTTTTTAATCAAAATAATTAATAGTGATAAATTATGAATTTGAGTGGTTTTAAAGTATATTTAGAATATATTTTAACCATTTAATACAATGTTGGTCATTGGACATAATTTCACAATTAAACCGAACATAAACAAGTATCAATCTTTTAATAGTTATTATATCTTAAAAACAGACTTTTTGTTTTGAGTGCGGGAATTAATTTTAAATTAATTTCTGACACTTCTGTGTTTTGAATTTGGAAAAATGGATTCCATATTTGGAATCACGATTTCCAAATTGTGTAAATAGTTAACTTTTATTTTTAGTCATTTTGAATAATTACTTCGGTAAATATTTTATTTACCATGGTTAAAGAGTAAATCCAGTAAATAAGGGTTAAAAATAATATTATAATAATACTAAATTACCCTAAAACGTGTCCTAACCTTATTGGTGGATACATGTACGACCATGGGAATCTTTGGGTCGATTTTTGGACCCCATTGATCCACTTTTAGGTGATAGGGACACTTTATTTTAATTAAGTTAAAATAAATACAAAAATGACATAAGCATATAACTTTTAGAAAAACAATTTTTACAAAGGGGTATATATGTTGGATTTTCGACTATAAATATTAATTAGAAATATAAAAAGATTTCCAACATAATGGTGTTTTATTTATAATTTTTAGTCATTAAATATGTTAATTTAGTTATAACACAATAATGATACAGTAATTACCATAATAGTGAAAAATTAAAATAATTGATATTATAAATACACAAATAAATAAAATTTGAGACTTTTTATGAATTACACTAATTTTATAGGTTAATATAACATGTTAGGGATGATTTAATTAACTTTTTTCTAAGTAATAATTCTGTTATGATTTTTACAAAAATCAACTATTGAATAGTGTCAAAGTTGACATAAAAGAGTTTTTAAAACAAATATTATATTATTAATTGATATTAAATTCCTAAAAATATAAGGATCGGCCAAGAGACTTATATCATGATATGTGTATCATTAATGGACCACTTGGGGGTCTCTTGGATGTATATAGTAAGTTCATTAACCATATAATATAAAAATACAAAGAGACATTGTAAAAGTGAAACTAATTAACTAAGAGTTAATACTTAAAGATATGGTTAATATAGTAACCCAAAACTGTCTAAATCCAATTGGTTGAGTGTTTTTTGACCTATCCCCACATTAAACTTTAAATAATCCACTTTGGAGCCATTATAAACCGAATATAAATTTATTATAAAATAATATTTCTAGCCTTTCCAAAGGTGCCCCTCACCCCTCTTATAAAAGGGCACCCCCCCTTCTCATTAATTCACACCTTAAAAGCCTTTTTGTTCAGCCAACCCCTGACCAAATACTCTGTCAACTTCTATCACTTAATCCTAGATGCCTTCCTTTAGTCAGAAATCCAACCTATGGAGCCCTTTTGATCAAATCAAAAGGAAGAACCCGAAGAAGAGGTAATGATTTCACCACCCCTTTTCAAGTTCCTTTCTTCTTCCACTTCTTCTTTCTTTGTTATTACCATTATAAAATAACAACTCTAGTATATTATATATAATTTTATGTTATTATAGACATGGTACAACCATATTTAAGTATTCTATCCATACTTTGAATGACATGTCACCATACGTGCGTACGTACGGCTTACTGTCTCCACGTCGTGGTGTAATTGATATTCAAAACATTATTATTTGGATGGGTATAATAAAGATTTATAATTCATGTAAATAATAAATATAACATGATAATGATTCATTATATATGATATAACATCCAATTATATATTATTTTAATATCAAAAGAATGATATTTTTACTCGTGCGTACGTACGGATTACCGTCTCCACGACGCGATGAGATTCATTTCCAAGTTCACCATTCATCGAAGATTATAGAAATATATATCACTAATAAGTATGTAATATATGAAATAATAATGCTACTAGATATATATATATATATTTATATATATAAGGATTTATGTACTTACATATATCTTATTCACTTACTTCCGTTCAATACTATATGAAAATAGAAACAACGTTTATGCGTACGTACGAACTACTGTCTCAAAAAACAGTGTTTTCCATTTCATATATATGTCTATTATACATATTTATATTCTAAATATATATGATATATTTATCATGTTTTATATTCTGGAAGTATTTAAATCATTATCTAAGTGATACAACCAAGAGTAACAAGTTAAAACACGTACGATAAAGAAAGTGATTATTACCCGAAATGTTAACTTAACATGGAAATTATTATTAAATGGGTAATATAAAGTCATAAATAAATCTTGTATGATATCATAAATATTAATATGGTTCTGGTTTAATTTAATAACATACTACTATCTTCGTACAAGAGGTTAAACGTACCCTCGACTAAAGGAAAGTGCAAGGTAAGGGGTTTTCATCTCACTCCTTATTCCCATGAGATTCATGCCATATTGCCACTATTACATTTTGTGTGGTGTATTTATTGCCCATAATTGTATTCTTTGTGTAATAAACTTTAATTTTTGTGTATTTAAATATTCATTGTATGATACCTCTTTCATGGGTTGTATGTTTCGTAAGTTACCAAATTGGTAAGGGTTAATTCCTCAATCTCATCATTATCCGAGATTGTTTATGTGTAAATATTTACTGGGACATTTTTATCATCCATGTCCATTTTTCATAAAAATGATTTCAAAATGAATATTTTAAGGATTTTTAAAGGTACTCTTTATCAAGATCAGAATTTCAAATGTTTTAATGATTTATCTTTCTAAATCTTTTTAATTAATGTCCATGTTTTCAAAATGATTTTAAGGATTTATTTATATGGACATGAATGTTTTGAAATGATAATTATTTTCAAAAGTTTCAAAGTGTTATGGGACGCTTTTATTCAAAAATATCTTTTAAAATTACTTCCTTTATAAATGTGTGACTTTTAAATTATTTTACAAAAAGGTTATTTCTCTCAAAATTTTTTACTCATCATTTAATGGATTTTAAGCTCATTTGAAGTTGATTTATTATACAAAACTTCCATTGAAGGTTTTGTGATATGTTTTACTATGGATGTGTTATTTTTATACCATTCATGGTTTATGGAGAAAGTATTGAAATTTCATATGCTAGTTTTAATACGAATGTTTATGTTATGTTTAAACCTTTTCATATGGGAATGCATTGGACTTAATATGTGACGGGTGGAGACCTCTATAGCTCCTCAATGCATCGATAGGTATCATGAGACAAACTAGTGTCTTGGCACAAGGCCTTGACAAAATCTTATTTGTAGTCTTGGCACAAGGCCTTGGCTATGTGGTTATGATAGTCTGGCATTATGCATTCCATCATTATGAAAGTGGTTAGTGATATTTCATGTGATTATTCGATTAGTAGAATATACATGTGAATAAGTAAATTGCATTATTTCATTTTATTTCTACCATATTATGCTGAAGTTCTAGTTTAAAATGATTTTTTTAGTTTTATACATTGCCTTAAATGTTTATGCATATTTTTGAAAGTTTACGCTATATTGCTTACCCTTACTGAGCATTTGAGCTCACCCCTTTATATGTTTTATTTTTCCCAGGATTCTAAGAAGTGTAATGTGATTGATATGCAGGGTTAAGACAAGGGAATAATGGCGTTCATAAAGATTATTTATGTTGTTTTGTATGTCTTAAAGTTCAAATGTAACATTCATGTATGTGATCTATTTTTCCAAGACTGCTAAACTGATCGGTCCTTTGGGACTTGATTCCTTGTAATCATGCCAATGTATTAAAATAATGCACTGACTCTTGGTAACTGGGTTCAGGGAATTACACTTTTAAATCCTTAAAACTCTCTTCGCATTCACTGGTCTAGAAAAACTTCACCCCTTTCTAAGTAAGTTTGGTTATCAAGTTTGAAAATCATGAGATGTTTCCCAAAAATCATCGATAATACCCATCTAGTATAAGAAAACTATGTATATTCATTATAGATAATTTATAAGCTTTTCCTAAATGTACTTTATCTTAGAAGGGTCCATATATATCTCTTTTCTGGTGATAATATACCCGAAGAGTGGTAATTCCTTCATCCAGATCTCACATTCACTATAATTTTCATATATCTTGTCTTGTAAAAAATTATTTATCACAATATTCAAATGATTCTCATGATACTCCTTTATTTTGGAGTATATTAGAATATAATCTATAAAGACTATCAAAAAATTACATTGTAATATTTAAAGATACTATTAATTAATTCCATAATGTTTTTTGTATCATTAGTGAGTCTAAAAGGAATCACTATGAAATCATAGTGTATATACCTTGTTCAAAATGTAGTTTTGGGAATATATTCATTATTTACCCTTAATTATTTATATCCCAACCAAATTTTTTCCTTAGAGAAATTATAGGTCTTGTATAGTTGGTCAAACAATTATTTTATCTATGGAAGGGTATACTTTTTATTTATCATGATTTTATTGGGTTTATGATAATCAATGCATAGGTGTATTGACCCATCATTCTTCCCAATGAAGAGTTCTGGCGCACCCCATAGTGAATAATTTAGGCATATAAAACCCATTTATAGATTCTCTTGAAAATTATTTTTTATTTCTTCCAAGTTAATGATTTATATTTTGTAAGTAGTCTTCAATATGGGTAGAGATTCAGGTATAATTTCAATTAACAACTCAATCACTCAGTCATGAGGAAGACTAGAAAAATCTTCAGGGAATACATCAGTATACTCCATCATAGTGGTCATGTATTAAATCATGATTCTCTCATTTGTTTTAATCATTTGGGATAGATATGATTTGTCATAAGGCAGTAATATCCATGCTTGAATATAATATTCTAGGGTAGATTTATAATCCTCCTTACACTTGTATAGAATCAGAGGATGAATTTGTATATGAAGAGTGATCTACCTCTCTCAATAGTTTATGTTGGATTTATATAAGGATATACAATCCATTCCCAATATAGCATCAAACTCTACTAATGTAAGTAGGAAAATATTTTATGGAAGATTTAGTCTAGAAACATTGACTGGGGAGGAGTTATATACTCGGGATAGAACAATTTTTCAAATTTTTATTCTCAAAGATGGCTTAACCCCCATATTTTGAGGTGGTTCTTGAATAATTTAGCTAAACTTTACAATATAAAAGAATGAATTAAACCAGAATCAAAAAGCACATTTTCTATTCTTGAATGAACAACTAGCATACCTATTAACACATTATTGTTGGGATCCCCCTCATCATTAGTGATGACATATTTCCTTCCTTGATGCCTTGGAGGTTATTATATTTGATTTTCTCTAAGAAACCTTGGATTTGGGAATTGAATTTAATAATTACCTTGTTCCTTATAATTAAAAAACTGTACCATCAGTAAAGTGTTGATCTAAACCAATTTTTATTCTTTCTCATTAGTGGGTTTGTTCATTTACATTTAGCACTAATTATCATAATTCCTCTCTTTTCCACATTTGAAATATTTCTCAGTTCTATTTAGATAGTCTCTAAGACACTTATTCCCACATTTTTGACAAGTGGGATGTTGGGTTTTCTTTTTCCCATGATATTTACCCATTGATCCTCCTAAAAAAACCCCATTTTACACCTTTTATCTTCAGGACTACGAGACCACTGAGAGTATCCAATATCCATCTTAACCTTGACGGAAAAAGAACAATATATTCATAAATATAAAATTCTTGAATCACCAAATATATTTTTTTGATTTGGATTTAATCCACTAAGGAATCTTCCAACTTACTTTCGATATTGATGACAAAGTATAAGGCATACCGTGCAAGACTTGTGAGGTTTTACTTATATTCCCTAATAGAATAATCTCTATTTTTCTTTAATCTAAGGAAATCTCTCACTATATTAAGACAAATAGTTTGTGGAAAATATTTATTGAAAAATATTTTCTTGAATTCTTCTTATTCCATGGAATAAATATCCTCTATGGACATTGTGTTCTTGATTAGTGTCAATCACTGACCGACTTCTCCCTCAATGTGATAAACGGCCATCAAAAATTTATTTTACACTATTAATTGGAGGATAAAGAATATTTTTCAATGGAGTTAATACATTATTCCATAATGAGGGGATTAGAAGATACATTAAATCTAGTAGGATTTTTTTGTATAAAGGGATTGATTTCAACTTGATATTTCTTAGTATGAGGACAAAATCCTACATGATTCAAGTTATTATTCATAAATTGAGCTACTTAATCTAGTAATACTATAAAGTTATCTACTATTAATCCCGTAAGGCTATTCATATCACCTGGTCAATCATCATATTGCCTATCATATTTTTTTTTGGCATGGTTTCTCCTATTTCCTGCCATTAACTATGAATAATAAAAAACAAGATGAAAATACATTAACATAAAAAGGGAAACTTATAAAACTAGATAGAATAACTTATAAATGATAAATATATCCTAACTTATGAGTCTATAGGATTTTATATAGGATTCAGTGGTAAATTTTCTTTTGAGGTTTTCTACCCAAACAAAATTTTCAAGTCCTTCATAATGGTTCTTAAAGAGTTTGTGAATTTCCAAAACGTATCCCCTAAGAGTGTTAAAACAAGTGTACAACATGGACCATTTTTATGCACCAAGTGATGATAAATTCAAATCCCAATGTTCAATTTTTGGATTTATTACCCTAGGTATAACCGTGGTAGAGCCACATCTACTTGTAGTATCTATAAAGGGATGAAATTTCTTGAAAACCACTCACTCTATTCTTTAACAAAATTCCAGGATATTTTTCTATACTTAGGATTATCCCTAGGGTTCTCAAAATTTATTCTATTACTAAGACCCAAAAAATAAATATACCATTCTATGATACCAAATATAGAGACCCAATCCTTTTTTACATATATTATTACATGTTTTTAATCATAAACATCAAATAATACCAAACAAGGATCAAAAATCCTAATGTCTTTGGGAGACTAGTTTCATAATACCTCAAAGTGTGAGTAAAATAGGATGAATTTATTTTAATCACTATAATGAGATCATAAATCCCTTTGAGTATGTTCAACTACATGATATAGCTGAGGGAAATACATAGTAAAAAGAGGTGATATAAAAATCCTATTAAGGGAATAAACATGATAAGGAAAAATTACATGTGAGTCAAAGGTATAACATGATATCATAAAATAAAAGGCTCAGGAGTAATCATATGGAATCATAACATAAAGAGGTATCATAAGATCATGTAAACATAGGTAATGTGTCAGTGACATATTACATTACATAAAAATGATACAAGTCTAACTTCCTAGACCATATCAAATGGTGGAAAAAGTCTCATAATGGATTATGTTTACTCTATAATCCCATTCATTAGGTATCATGAGACAAATATTTTACCAAATGAATTGGATTTATATATTGGTGTACCCATATTAAAATACTCATGATTATGTGTTCCAGGAAAATTAAATCAATAATAATTCATAAATAATAGAATTACCCCTAGAAATAAAATGGGTTTCATAATATTTCCTCATATCATAATTAAAATAGATTTATTAAATAATACATTTGATAAATGATCACAAGGAATGTATTAAACCATAAACGGAATGGATAATAATATAGGTATACATGTGAGAGAAATATATAAATAATTTAAAATCATTCCATAATATTAAATAGGAAGATAAAGTCATTTAGAGAGAGAATAGTCATAACCCAAAGAAAATGGTGGTTTAGAGATATCCCTTATCTCGAGCCTGAATCGTTATGTATGTTATTTATATTCCTAAATAATAAATTTATGTTAATTATTTAAATTATTAATAAACTTTTTAATCTTTATTATTCATTCATTTATTTATTTTTGTGTTATATTTAATTACTTAATCATTTTGGTTCATGTTGGATGTTTTGATGATATTCAAATCATATTTCCAAAATCACTAAGGAAATTTGAATAAGATAAAATAGACTATTATTTCATCATATCTAGAATAATAATAATGATATAATTTATTTTTTTATAAATCAATTTTACTTTTAAAAGAAACCATGAAATATAGTTATGAAATATGAACCACGTTACAATCATAGAGATGGTAGGCCATATGCACGCATGAGTAATATTTCTATTTTTCAATGATAATGATGTAAAGAAGTTAAGTGTTATTTTTTATTCCCCTAATGATCATTATATCATAAATATAACATTATTTCTTTAAATAAACTTATATATACCATGCATGTGATGTGGTAATAAAAAAATCACAGCACTTTGCAGTGATGGTAATCCACATGTACACACGAACAACGTTATTATCTTTTTATGAGTAGAAAGGTAAGAAAATATATGACATATTAATTTTATATAATGGAAAAAATTTCATTAATATCCTTTATATATATATATATTAAATCCATCATCATAAAAATCTATGATAGGTGATGATGGAAAATGAATGACATCGGTTTATGAGGTGATAGTCTGCCGTACACACGAATGATGGTTTCATTTTCCATTTTATGGAAGAGTATATAGATGTAGGTTATTAAAATACACTAATAAAATATCAATATATGTTTTATATTTATAATATCACATCATCATGATTGAATAATATTTTATGATGTGGAAGAATAAATAAAACAAAACGCTTGGTTAAGAATGATACCTCTTCTTCAAACAACCCCTTTATTTTTACACCAAAAAAATTAATAGTATGGTTTTATAATAAATAAAGTCCTATAGGATGTGTAAAGGGAATTATTAAAGATTTTTTAGGTAATTGAGAAATAAAGAGAAGTGGAGGTTCCCTTTTATAAGTGAGAAGGAGTGTCATTTTTGTAAATATCCAAAACGATTCAACAATGGGAAGTCACTCTCAAGAAAAGTTCCAAAAAATTGATAAAGAAAGTATTGGAGGGAATATAAGGTTAAGAAACACCTACCACATTAAAAATAAACATGTTTTAAGTATGTTATTTCCTTTACCTTTGTAGTTAGTTACTTTTTCCATTTTAGTTTTTCACCACGGTAACTAGTTTTTTTATCTGAGTAATTTACCCTTTAAGATTGAAAATAAAATGATACTTATTAGATAATTTGGACCCAATTATTAAAAATATTAAATTTAATTTATGAAATAAAATCCTATGTGTTTGTAAAATTAATTTAAACACAAGCACATGTAACACACAATGCCTCATTTTAACCTTAACCGTGGTAATTAATTTTTACTGTTTTTACTACTCATTATGAAAAAAATTAAGTTGACCTTATTAAATAATATTAATTATGATGATTAAAAATATAGGATCTATTTTATCAAATTAAATTGACCTAATTATAATAATTAAATTTAAAAATAAACCTAGAAAATATTTTGAATAACGAGTTTTCAAGAAATGCATTTTTTAAACCTAAGATGGTCTTACATTTACTATATGACAAGTAATCATAATTATATGAAATGAAATTAATAAAAATAGATATATAATATATATATTTAATTTAAATCTTTTTTAGGGGTAATTTTAATTAATTTAAAAGGATAAACTTTATTCTCTTAAAATAGTTTATATTAAACCATGTTTTTAAGCATAAAAATAAACTTATAGAAAAATCATGAAAATTGCCGATTTAAACAAAATTAATTATATTATTATAAATTAAATAGTTCATATTTATATTTAATAAAATATATGAAATATAATATTAATTTTAAATTACCTTTTTGATAAAAATAAATGACATTATTTGAAAAATTAGAAATTTTCACTATTCACAAAAAAATCAATCATTTAAGAAAAATAACACAATTTCATAAATTAATTTTGATATTATGATTTAAAAAATGAATTTAATTTTATCTTTTAAATTTTATACATTTTATATAAACTAATAATAATATGTTTTCACAAAAATAAATAAATGTTTTTTAAGAAAACATTTTTTTGATGAGGAAAATGTCTTTATTAAAAATTGTGTGCTTATTTCATAAAAATTTATCGATACATTTTTTATAGAGAAGGAACTTTATATATATATATATATTAAAGATGTTAATCCTATTCATACCCATCAATTTAATATTTATGTTTAATATTCATATTTAAATAATAATGGTTTGTTTAGGCTTGGTGTTGCATGTCGTATACACTATCAAACACAATTTTATTTTTTATGAAACTTAAGGAGTTACACCATGAATGGACTATTAATAGTATTTACAACATCCTTACCAATCCAAACCTTCCCTGATGTCCTATTAAACACTCAAGGCATCCCTTAGGCCTCAAAAAACATCCAAAAACACCTTTTAAGGAAGTGAGAACACTCAAAATCCTAATCAGAGTCCCAGTTCTTGAAATGAACCTCTAAAAGAAATGGAAAATTCAAATTCCATATGGAATTAAAAACTCATAACTACATGGTTTATTATAGTGATCATCGATAAAGATGAATTACATGTTATGTTTTCGTCGATCTAGTTAGTCAATACTTAAAGAAAAAAAAATGTATGAGTTGTCTATATGGGATTATCATACACTATGTCCCAAGGTCACTAAATATTTTAGAAAAAGGGAACACATGAGAATTCATGCTAGAATTATATGTAGTAGGTGGAAATTTGTATAGAGATACATGCGTTTTATGGAGATCATCTAAGATCCTTTTATAACTTTAGTATCATTAAATATTTTATAGAGGCCACTCTTTTTTTATATTTATACATTTGATGATTCATATTTATTATCAATTATATAAAGAAACATGGGGTCACACTTTTTATCTTACTAAATGGGGATTGATTTTGACTCATAGAGTTTGTATAAAGTTTTTTAGGATTAATCTAAAAATGTTTTGTATGGGTATTCACAAGGTTTTACATATGATGTGATGCAAGGTGGAATAGATTAAAACCTTTAAAAAGTGTTTTTGAATATATCCAAAATAATTTTGGATCTGATTTCATGAGTTATCATATATGATATGGTATAAGGTGAAATGGCAGATAAGTCTTTTATCATTTATTTAAAGTGGGAAATTCAAAGGAATATACCCAAAGACTTATATATATATGATATATATAATGGTATATAATATGGAACAATATGTCCATTCATGAAATATGATATGTATAATAAAATAGGGGTTTGTGTATAAATATATAGTAGATCATATTTACTTATTGGAGGAGAAATTGTAAGGTATAGAAAGTGTTTCTGATCTATTTCCTATGGTTGAATCAAATAGTACAATTAAAGAAATCATATAGAATTAAATGAAATGATATTTCATGCCACTTTCAGGCCATTTCCTTCATCAATATAGGAATTTGTATTCTATGACTATACCATATAATAAATCATGGCATAAGATTCCTTGCTACTATTTTTGATGAGTTGGGTGGTATAAAAATTCAATATTGTTATCATAAATGATATTTTACATGGAATTTAATGGGTATGGGACTTATTCATGTATGAGATGCATGGATCACTAGGAGAAACATTTAATCATGAGTCCTAATGCATCAATAAATGTGAAAATATGAATAATATTATCAAAAACTTATAAGAACCACTTCCATGTGATGGAAATTTATGTAGGTTTATAGTGAATGCTTATACAAGAATCTCTAATCCTATTCCCTATTCTCCCATCACCTTTTCATTAAGAGGCACTAGAATGCTATGTTAGAGGAATATCCCTCATATATAATGTGTGATTTAGTAATATTGTGGGTACCTCTAGAGGTGGTAGACCTTTATCGACCACTTGAGTAATCGACATCAAGCACATTTGAGAAGTTCAAAAGTGATATAGATATGATGATTCTCTTTTATGTAAGGTATGCATGATATTAAAGAAGTTATTTATTCAAGTTTTATGTGTGATTTTTTATTTCTATACATAGGAGATGTTGGGATTGGATTTATTTTATTTCTATAATATTTATAGAAACCTAAGAATCCTTTAAGAAGTGAAATTTTAATTTTTTTAATTTATTCTAAATTATAAATTATAAAAACACTTTCACGATGCGTGTAAAATAAGAGAATAATCTTCAGTATAGAATATGTTGTAACCTAAGACACCCTGAGAGGGGGTGAATTCAGGTTTGATTTTTTTTTCTTATGTTACATTGGATCATGTATCCATAATGTTAGGAACTTGTTAAACCTATCAAAATTATTCAAACATCCCCCATAATTAAAAATGAAAAAATTGAATAAAGGTACAATAATTTTTACTTGGTTCACCACTAAGGGATATTCTAAGAAGAAAACACATGACAATTTTCTAGAGTACCAAAATCCATTAAGTTTCAATAGTTTTAAGGATATAATTTTGGTTCATATTCTCTCTATTCCAAGATCACTTATGTTATAATAAAGTTCAAGAGATAATTCAATGTCTCCCTTAGAATAGTTATGCTGATTCCTTCTTTGTCAATAGCTTCAGATGGATGTATGAAACATTAAGGTCACTGCCACATCATGATGAATATATAGGGTGTTTTTTATCATGAATACCGAAATATTATTTTCTAATTAAATTATATATCTCATGTATTACCACAAACTATAAGCGTATAAGTTCGATGTGTTACAATATTCACTACATAAAATATCTCAAACAATTACCACCTTTTGAAAAACTCATTTTCTGTCTTTACTTAGTAATGTTATTTGAGTATTTTTCAATCTGGTACCTTCACTAAGGTAAGGATTTCTCAAGTAAATTCACTAAACATCATTCACATAGCTACCTTCAACCTAATATGCTCTCTCAAGTATAATTCACATAATTATCTTCAATCATCTCCCTTCAGTCTTCCCATATTGTTAGAACTCTTATTTGTATATTATCCTTCACTCAAACCCTGTTCACACAAAAATCTTCACATTGCTACCATATGTGAAGAATGATCATTTTACCCTTCTCAAAATCTTCATTATTCTCCTTAATAATGGGGTAAGATGGTATTTATAGAAAAACCCAAACCTTCACTTAGCCATTCACACTTCCAATTTTCACAGTGCACTATATGCACATCCCACCTTCCACAAAACCTGATCGACATGAACCTTTCCAACTAATATGAAATTTATTGCATGTAATGATAGATGAATAACACAAAAATTTATAACTAGAGTGATGAATTACTAATTTGGAGTTTCTTGACTAGCGCTTAACTTACTTAACTAGTGATAAACTCCTTAATTTACACCAAAAACAACTTTTAAATTCCCTTAACTAAATTTTTTACTTAAAAACATCCACTAAAATTCATCATTTTCTTTTAGAACTACAATAATTCTTAGAATCATTGAATTATAAAAGATTTTATTTTTAACATAAATCCCTTTAATAATAACCATCCACTTTAACCATATTTTCAAATGAAACTTCCATGAACTAACATCACTTCAACTTAACAACTCTTCCTTTAATGAGAAACTATATTAAGATATTAGATTGTCAAAAAAAAAAAAACAATATAAATCTATATCTTAGAAAATTTTGATTACAAAATTTACCCCCTTTGGGTTTTTTTGGAAATCCAAAGTGAAATTCAATTATGTATGCACATTTTACTACTTCTAGATGACAATGAAAGATCTCATCCATCACTCTAAGTATACACAAACATTTCTCAGTATAGAAAACAATAGCTCATGAGATCATTCCATATTTTGTGTCATTTATCATTCCATAACCCCCCTATATTCAATATTAAAAAAATCCATTCCCCATGGATCATATATCCCATTGAATTTCATACCATGTAATCCCACTTTATGAGAGAATATAAAAGCTGAAATGGCTAATAAGGAATAATTGTCAATATATATAGTTTTCTATTTAATTTCACTTTTATTATCCCCATTTTATAATAAACCAAAATAGAAATAAATTTTCAAACCTGAAACATTTTATATAAATAATTATATACAAATGGGTAGTGGGTATTATTCAAACCTCCTCAAGATGAAGTAGGTTTTTGAACCATAAGGTTTAACTGATGTTTCTCAAATTATGAATCACCCAAAAACTTAGTCATGATGTCCTCTTATTTCTAATTAGTTCCAAAATGCTTTATTTTGATCATTATTTCCTCTAAATTTTCTTTGAAAAAGTGATATCTAATCTTTATGTGTTTGGTATAAGAGTGCTATATTATATTTTTTATGGGATCAATATCACTCTTATTGTCACAAAATATCACCATTATGTACTTCACTTATTTAAAAATATATTTAAATGGTTTTTCATCTATAGAAGATGATTTCATGCCCTGGTCACCAAGATATATTTTTATTTTCCCATTTTTAGTGACATGTTCTCCTATTTTTTTACTTAACAAACATGCACATTTACTTCGAATGAAGAATGCACCACTATTTTTGGACTTTCAATCCACCACATCATCGTCTAATTATGTTGTAGAAAATGATGATAGTTTATGATCCTTTCTTTTATAAAAGAGTAATCTAAAATTTTCAGTACCTCAGATATACCTCATGTTTTTTTAACTACTTTGAGATAATCCTATTTGGGATTACTTTGGAAGGGGATATAAAAAAGTTTTTAAAAACAATATTCAGCCAAGCTTCATTCAAATATAGAAATATTTCAATTATCCTCTAATATAAGGCAGGATCCAAAAATTTATAATCCTCATGATTGAAAAGATTAGTTACTGCCAAGATCATATTTTTTTGGAATAATGTATATTAAATTTATTCAATAAGTATATCACATAATTATCCTGAGAGATAAAAGTATATCTCTATTTATAAATCACTTTCTATAACAAACCAAGCTAAAAATATCCTTATTTTACATAATTTCACTAATTTAAACATTAAATATCACAAAATAATCTAATAATCCCAATAATGGAAGGTTCAGAATCTTTGAGGAATAGAAAATAATAAAATTATTCTATAACCCCTATGAACATTTCACCATAAATGAACCACGCCGTACTCCCTTTTATAATTTTCATAAGTAATAATCATCTTTATAATTAGGGGAATGGAAACCGAAGAAATTCATGAGCTCAAAAACTTAGTAGGGACAAAACTTATCAATATGTCATCAAGGATTAGATCATACATAGAAGATAAAAAATGAGTAGAGGAGAAATATCTTATTAAAGGAAAATGAAACTATAACAACTGTCCATGAGTCATGATATAATGACACGTAATAACAAACATATACCATAGAAAAAGTGTGTAGAACTATGAGATAATAAACATGATACATGGTGCATAATCATAGGAATATGTAATGGAAATGTAACATACCACTGAAACATATAATAACAAAGAACTTTGAAACAAACATAAGAACATGGTATCATCATATTGTGAGCATTTACAATAAGTACCATACTTTATTTTGAAAACATATCTAAGAAGTATCACCCTTTAATTTGTGAAATTTTACAAGAAGGACCACCCTACATTATCTCATGTGATATAAAATATTAAACAATGCATTAGAGGGTGATATAGGACCCCAACCATCATCATCCATACATATGTGTGCTATAAGATATCAATCACTCAACATTTCATGAAAACATAGGGTAATAAAATAGGTTTCATATCATTTCTAAATGGTATCACATAACATGATGTCAAAAGTTGATCAATTGATACCAAAATTTAAATTACCCAAAATAATTTCTTTATAAAGGAATTTATAAGGTGATTTATAAAACATTACTCCATAGGAGTTAGATCTTTAAAGAGAAAAATGGAAGCAAAACCATAAAAAATATATTTTATAAAACATTTCTTAACATTATCATATAGAGATAAAACTAAAAATAACTTTTAAAATAATTTTTAAGATGGTAGAATGAAAACCTTTTTAAAACAACACTTATAGAAAAATAAAAATAATGGAGTCTTGAAAAGCACATAAAGATTTTACATGGGATATATGGAGTGGAAGATAAAAATACAAATTTGAATCAGAAAACCTTTTTAATGTTTTGAAAATACCTTTAATAAAACACACAATGTTAAGATAGTGATAAATAATTAATTTGAAAAGAGGTAAAGATAAATATAAATATTACCATAAATAAATCACAATTTATTTCAAAATATGATAAGGATAACATTAACAGGAAGAGTAAATATAGATATTGATGAAAAAGAACTCATTTAGAGTGAATATTATTTATTCTTAACAAATCTAAATTTTATAAAGAAATAAATACATCAATGAAATTACATGTAAATTAAATAGTAAAATAATTATAATGTAAAAATAGAATAAAACCATCTGGTAAAACCAAATTCAAGAAGGAATCACTATGACCCAAGAAATGAAGTTAAGTCATGAAAATACCTTACCTTAAATCCCACTTAGCCGAATATTCTATAATATTATATATATAAAAATAACTATATAAATCACCTATTTAGGATCCTTATTAATACCTATAAAATTTTATAAACTTTATTTATAATAATTTATTATAAATACATTAGTTAGTTATATTTTATTTCCATTATCAAATGTTTTTAGTTTCAACTATTTTTAGTAGTAGTTTAATAAATAAGGAGTCAATTATTATTTATATATTCAAATTTAATCATTCCAATATTATTATAGGTACTTTAAAAGATATTTTATAATAATTTATAGTGTTATAATTTCATTTCATGTGTATTTATATTTTGATTTTTGATGATGAAGTTGATGGAATGATTGTTTCACTTTTCTTTTTCAAACCAAAAGGCCATACACTAATAACAGGTTTAATAATAGTAGAAGATTTACAAAAACATTAACCAAAAAAATTATTATTAATTTTTAATATAACCATTATTTAATTTTCTATAGTCATCCGTGATATAAAATTATATCATTTTCAAGTAGGCGGTTAAACTAACTCAAACAAGGACAAACTATAATATATGAGTGCATATAGTGAATAAGTTGATTCTTTTTGAATAATATCATTAATTAAGAAGATTAATCATATTATTTAATTATTTTTAAAGATTTGAATCATATTTTAATATGTTTTTATAAAGGATAAAATACTATATTAAAATTGAAACAAATTACTATCATGGAGGTGATAGTCAGCACGCACGTACATGTAACCTGTTAATTTACATAGAACATAAAGGAAATTGAAATTGTATTATATTTTTGAAACATTAATAATTTTTTAATTATAATATTCATTTATTAAATACCCCCTTTGAACCATCCTTATAATTAAGTTATGATGGATCACTGCGCTTATGGAGGTGGTAGTCCGCACGTAACACAAGTGAAATTTTCATTTTTCAGATGATTATAGAGGAAGGTAGAAAATAGATATTCCATTAGTATAATAAAACTTCATTATATTATTATTACTTATGTTATGATAATTTTATGGATATAGTAGTTTTGAGGTGAAAAAATAAGAAATTAACTAAGAGAGATGATTTGAGAACAATACCTCTCCCTTTTTATGTTCTCCCAAGCGTAACAACTTAAGGCCCCTTAGCTTGGTATTTTTGGAAAGAAAATGTAAGATCCCATATTTTTCTAGGTACATAATAATTTTATGTTTTTTTAAACTCTTTGAGTTTGGTTAGTTTTGGTTTGAATCCTAGTGATCAAGCTTTGAGGTTTTTGGCCTAGTTTTGGAAAAAAACTATAGTAGTGTAGGAATCAGCAAAAGGGGATCTGAATTTGGGATGCATAATGAATTCATGATGTGAGTAATATTCACATATTTAATTGTTCTATATTAAACTTGGATACATACAAGGAATAAATGGTTTTAAGGAAATTTGTGAGTTATAAATTCATGTCATGTGATGGATGCAAGATGTGAAATCAGTTTTTATGGACTTTTTAATCCATGATGATAATTTTTCCGATGTATTAAATAATTGAGGAATTCATGATGAGAATCCTATTCATGTCATGAATTAGTTACACTATTACAATTTTAAATCCAATAGTGTCATGAATTCTAAAATTTATGGGCATCCTTCCCAACATCCCTTCCAGTGGCAATTTATGGGAATCCTCCTTGATCTAGATACAAGACCATGCTGGATCTAGGTATTCTGGAAATATATTTTTATAGTAATAATTATAATTATTCTTATACTTATCATTATGTTGTTGATATATATTTTTCTCATTTAAGGGAAGGAGGAAGCTTATCACCACCACAGATGTGAGGTTTTTCCTGTGCGGTCTCTGCTTTTAAGGTGGGTGGTCTAAAACATATCCCAAATGTCTATTTAAATTATCCTTAGTATGTGAAATATGTGTGATCACATCATAATACCATACATGTGACCTAAATAATTGAATAAATCTTTGTTTTATGATAACCTTATGTTTATACCCTCCTTTGGATTTCGTTGGGTCCATTGGCTTTGAGACCGAGGTCTGCAACCACCCGATAGGTGATCCAACCCTAGACCTTATCAAACTTGGTCAGTTTGACAATAAAAACCTAAGATGATTTGGTAATTTATTTGATTACTGTCTTAATTTAGTAATTATAATAACACATCTATTATATTGTTTTCTTAATATAGAATCACTTTGGTTAAAATTAATTAATTGGAATGTTAATAAACTTAGGGAAAAGATCAAGATGGAACAGGTTTGATATAATTATGATGATAACTGGGAACCTGAATTAATGATATTTATTTGGATAGAAAAATGATAATTTGATAAATTGATCACCATGTCATGTGCTGATATATCTGGTATGTGTGTTATTGTTCTTATGATTTTATTTCATAGATTTTGTGTTTATGTGAAACAGATGTGATTGATGCCTAAGGGTGGGATTCATTATGGAATGTTGAGTTTATCTTGATATAAATCATAATTATGTCGATGCCTGAGGGATAAGTTAATATTTTTGTACCACCTATTGACTATAAATACAAGTACTTGATTCCTGAGGGTTAAGTATAATCTTAGATGTCTAAGGACCATATTCATAGTAACTGTATGACTAAGGGTAAGATTTTGGATAGTTAGTGGGAAGATGACATTTGTTCATGTGATGTTTTTTGAAATTTATCTTCACCAGGAGAATCTACCCTTGATTGGGTGATATGTAATAATGTAGGAGGATCCTCCCTAGATAGAGGTATTTGATAGGTGTTGAGTCAAAAATATCCTTTTGAATTTTCTATTCCTTTTGTTTTGAAAATCACAAACTCTTTCTTAAATACTTAATTAACTAATTCTTTCATGTCCAAACTGTTTTAATTGTTTTTGAAGAAAACATACTTTTATACTACACTTAGAATTCGTTTTGAAGTATTAATAAATATAAACCTACCATATTCGTTACAATTATCATAATGAGTATGGATCTGATAACTATTAGATTCATTTTTATCAATTATTATTTAAATACGTCTTGTCTTATCATTGTGTAGACAAAATTTTTATAATCAGACTTGACATCGGAATCGATAGCGTCAGAGTCACAGTCATAAAGAAAATTTTAATGAATTACTATAAGGAAAAATTTTATATTTACTAAATGTGAAATTATGAATATAAAAGAACATATTCTATCAGAATGGAATACATTTCAAACTAAAAATTATGTAAAGAAAAATGATGTCGTACATTCTATTAAAATATGTGTAAAGAAAAATGATGTCATGTATTCTATTATAATATGACCGTTAGAATGCTAGGCGTCCATGTCCTTGAAAAAATCTCAGAGAAAATTTGACCATTGGAGGATCAAGATGACCGTTGGAGGCTTTTTATAAATACCCTGTCATTTGAAGAGTTCACAACAAGTGGAGAAACACACCTGAAGAGACACTCTGCTGATTTTTCTACTATGTAAGAGATCTGAATCTTACAATAATGAATGGTTTTTTATTTATACTTGAAAAATTCTTGAGTTCGTAATTGATTTGTGTGACTTCTTGTGTGAATACAATCGAGGTAATCTGAGGATAGGAAGATAGAGGTGCCGATCAATATATTGATTGAGGTCTTGAGGGGATAGAAAGATAGAACCAATCATCATATCAAGGGATTGAAAGGATAGCAAGATAGATAATCCGATCATCTTATCAAGGGATCAGGGAGATAGTGAGATAGACCGATTATCATATTGGGGGATCATAAGGATAGCAAGACAAAATGATCTTCATATCGAGTGATTTCACAAGTAAGGGAAAGATAGACTTTCTTGTAAGTATAAAATAAGGGAACTTTTTCCTAGGTTATTAGATACCCTTCTCTTTAGGTTAAAATAATTACATTCATTTATATTACTTGATTTATTTCAAGTCTTTTATTTCCATTTTGTATAATAGAAAGTGAATCTTTTTATTTTCATCTTTCTATTTGTAATTTTTTTTATTTTAATATATTTTATTACGATAAAATTACTTTGATATGTATTTCACTTTAAATACAATTTACTCTGTTATTATTCTATACACTTTAAGATAGAATCACTATTTTAGTAATACTCTAATTTATCATAACTGTTGTGATTATGATTCATTTTATTATTACTCTAATTCAATTGTTTCTACTATGAATATGATTAAACATTGATTACATTACCACTACTTAATGAATATGATTCTATATTCTATTTATGTAGAATTATTTTATCATTACAACTAGTGGACTTACATATCAAAATTTACTTGATTATGATATTTCTTTCATTGGACCACTGGGAAAAGTCCAATTATCATTTAAATACTAAAGAGATATTGTGAATATGACTAGTTTAACCTTGCTAAACCAAGTTTCTTTTAAGGTTAAAAACAAAAGTTTTAAACTTATAATTCACCCCTCTTATATTTATCCATCTACATATTCATTTAGATCCAACATTTGGTTTTATAACCACATATCTATTATACTTATAATTACATTTGGTATTAGAGGAGTTTTCCACTTATAATACTTTGTAATTTTTTCTTCTTTTATTTTACAAGTTAGTTTAAATTTTATAAACTTTTTGTTTATAAATACCTACAACACTAACGTGTATTATGGAATAGATTTTTTTCTTTTAAATATGGAAGGAATAAATGTTGGTTCAATAGATTACCTCAATCCAAATAGAACAACTATTTTTGATGGAGATAATTATGATTATTATAGATATAGAATAAATAAATTCTTTATAAACACTGGAGTTGAAAAATTTCATCATGTTAACTAGAGACTATAAGATCTCTGACAAGAAAGTGACTGATTTTACAAATCAAGAGAAAAATAATATAAATTAAATTACAATGTTTTAAAAACCTCATTATGTTCTATGTCCAGGAGCATTTGCAGTCAGATTTCTTCTTGCGAAGCTTTTAATAGTATTTGGAATAAGTTATAGATTACTTATTTTGGAACATCAAAGGTTGTTGAAACTAGAAGAGAAATGATTAGAGCTGATTATAAATCATTATAATTCCCTTATGGTGAACCTATTGTAAAGGTACAATAAAGGATTATGAAAATAGTCAATATTTTACAATCAATGGGAGAGAAAGAATTAGAATATTAAATCCTTGTTGTAAAGATAGTTGATATCATTCCCAATGAGTTGGAATCAAAGAGAACATCCATTGATGAATCAAGAAAGATAACACATGTTACTCTTGATGATTTATTTGGAACTCTTTTACAATATGAGGGTAGACTGAAAAGAGATGTTGATAAAGAGAAAATGAAGAATGGTGGATTTTATTTTGATTCTAATTTATATTCGATAAAAGATCAAACTTAAGATAAAGCTGTTAAGTCAAAAAATAAAAATAAAGTTATAAATCAATCCAATTCAAGTGATTATGAACATTTTGAGAATGAATTAGCTTATATTGCTTAAATTATGAACAAGATTTTCAATAAAAAGGTTCTTTAGTATCGTTATAAGAAAATTAACAAATACCATAATGAAAATAAATATTCTAAATTCACTTACTATGAATGTAAAAGATCTAGACATATTTGACCTGATTGTCACAAGTTAAAAAGAAAAGATAGAAATGATATACATTATGATAGAAATTAGAATAAGCATTACAATTCAAAAAGTATGAAAGTTATTAAACATGCTAATACTTGGAGTGAAAGTGGAGGTGATTCTACAGAAAATTACTCAGATAATGAATGTCCATATTAGAGGAATATTTGTCTTCTTGTAATAATATCAATTACAAATAAATGTTTTATGTCCAAGGTACACATAACAAATTCATTAACTAATAAGTCTTTAAGTAAAAATTATCCCAATGACAAGAATTACATATATTTGGATGAAGAATCCTCCTCATCGAGTGATGATAATACTTTAACTTCTCATGAATAAGTTTATCGTTTTGCAAAACTTTTAGAGAATGAAAATTGTTAAGTATGTAAAAAACTTGATAAGGATAATGAAAAAATTGAAAAAGATAATTCAAGAATTTATATTTTAACAAATGAAATATCAGTTTTATCAAAAGATCTTGACAAATCCAATTATGAAAAATATTCTATTTATAAAGATTTAGAAAAAGTAACATATGAAAAGAATAGTTTACAAAATAGTTTTGAGAAAATCAATTCCAAAACTAATACAGTCATGGATAAGAATTTATTTATAAAACTAAAGTTTGAAATTTTTTAACTAAATAAATTTTTATAAAAATTTACTACTAGTAAGTAAGGTTTTGATAAAATGTATATACAACTCTATCCACATGGTATTAGTTTAGGAATGAAATATACTCATAGAAAAACTATTTTTAGTAATAATTTCTTTATTCCTGAAAATTCACCCCTTTTTCACTAAATATAAAAGTGGAGGTCCTTGGGAATTTTTTTTATTTAAATAAAATTCAACACTTTGGTTTCTACAAATACTATTTTTCAAAACAAGTGTGGATTCCAAAAATTTTACTTACTAACATATCCATACTCCAGAAGGTTTGGGTTCAGAAAATATAATTTTTTTGTTTTTCAAAAAATAAAGTAAGTACCAACAATAAGAATACATGTTACATGGATAGTGGGTGTTCCTGAAATATAAATATATACAAAAACTACTTTGAAAATATTATCAAGATGAAAGGTGGAAAGGTTACCTTCAAAGATAATGCTCAAGGAGAAGTTATCAGTATAGTTAATATTGTTATTTTTCACAGAGCCTTATTCAAATGTTTTATTTGTTAAAGGTCTTAATAACAACCTTATAAACATAATTAAATTATGTAATGAAAATTAACTTATGAATTTTAGTAATGATAAATGTATATTACACTATTACATAGATGAATTCATTCTTTCTACCCACTAACATGAGAATTTATACAGACTAAACTTAGAAGACCCAAGGATCCAAGAATTAACTTTACTTAGTATAATGGAAAATAATTCTTGGTTATGAAATAAGAGGTTAGGACACTATAACCTTAGAAAATTTTGTAATTTGACTAAGAAAAGACTTGTCAAGTACTTACCAGATCTTATATTTGATTCTTCAAATGTTTATGACCCTTGTCAATATAGTAAGAAACATAAGTCTAGTTTTAAATTTATTATTGAAGTCTTAACTTATAATTCTATATATATATTGCACATAGATCTTTTAATCCCTACAAAAATTGGAAGTATTGGTGGAAAGTACTATATTTTTTTTATCTGATGATTAAACTAGATACACATGGGTTTATTTTCTAGAAAATAAATCTGAAGCCTTTTGTTATTTTAAAAATTTTGTAGTCAAATTTAAAAATAAGAAAAACCTTCCCTTGATAACTATTTATAGTGATCATGGTGGAGATTCTTTAAATTCATATTTTGAAACTTTTTTGTAGTAAGAAAATAATTACACATAACTTTTCATCTCCTAGAACTCCTCAGAAAAATTGTGTTATTGAAAGAAGAAATCGTATTCTTAAATAAATAATAAGAACCATGCTGAGTGAATACTCAATTGCTAAACATTTTTGGTATGAAGCGATTAGTGAATTTTTCTATACTATAAATTGAGTTTTAATTTGACCTTTTAGTAATAAAACCCCTTATTAATTGTGGAAAGGATGAAAACCAAATGTTTCTTACTTTAGAGAATTTGGATGTAATGTATTTATATTGAATATAGAAGATGATTTACATAAATTAGAACCCATATCCAATGAAGGTATATTTTTAGGTTATTCCACTATTTCCAAGGCATATAGAGGTTTTAATAAAAATCATTGAACTATTGAGGAAACAATACATGTTAAATTTGATGAAACCGATCCTTTTGTTTTGAAACAAATCTAATAAACATCCTCAAATGTGTTTTCTAAGACTGATCCTCAAATTTTGATAAAATATTCTTTTAATAAGGTTGGTACTCAAGAAATTGTTTTTGAAGTATTTACTCAAGAAGAATTTATACCTTATGTTGATGAATAGACCTTAAAAAACCTAATTAATTTTTTTCTTAGGAATCATTCTACTGATAATATCATTGATGATGTTAATAAACCAATTAGGACTATAAGTTCTTTGATAAATGAAATAGAACATCTTGATTTTCTTTCCTAATTTTAACCTAAAAATATTATTGAGTATTTAGGTGATGAGGATTGGATAAAAGCAATGCAAGATGAGATAAATGAATTTTAAAGGAATAAAGTCTGGACCCTGGTTGAAATACCTAAATAAACTTTAGTAATTAGAGTAAAATGGATTTTTAGAAACAAATGTGATAAAAATGGAATAATCATTAGAAATAAATAAAGACTTGTTTCTAAAGTTTATAATCAATAAGATATAATAGATTATGAACAAACCTATGCATTGGTAGCTAGACTTGAATCTATTGATATTCTATTAGCCTTTGAAGCATTCTTCAATTTCAAACTTTTTCAAATGGATGTGAAGTGTGCCTTCTTTAATGGATATTTTCAAGAGGGATTTTTTGTTCAAAACCCCCTAGTTTGGAAAAGAAAATCATCCTAAATAAATTTATAAACTTACCAAATATTTATATGGACCTAAATAAGCCCCCAGAGTCTGGTTTAATAGATTAACAAGATTTTTGATACAATAAAATTATGTTAAGGGAACTGCAGATGAGACTCTTTTTATAAATAAAGTAAAAAAATATTATGATTTTTCAAATCAATGATGATTAAATTATTTTTAGATCAACTCAAAAATATTTAATATATTACTTTATGAATATTATGAAATATGATTTTGAGATGAGTATGATGGGTGAGTTAACATTTTTTCTTGGTTTTAAAATTTCTCAAAAACTATAAGTCACTTATATATATCAACATAATTATATAAAAGATATTATTAAAAATTATGGATATAAAAATAATAAAAGTATTAGTACTCCCATCGATACCTCAAATACTCTTCATCTTGATGAAGCTGAGCAATCAGTTAATCAAACATTTTTTAGAGGTATGATAGGAAGCTTACTATACTTGAAAACTATTTGTCCAAAATTAATGTTTTATGTATAATTATGTTCAAGTTATCAATATAATATAAAAGAATCCCATTTAAAAGTTGTTAAACAAATTTTTTTTTATCTAAAGGGAACTATGAATTTAGAACTTTTCTATTCTTCTGGAAATGATTTTGAATTAATTTTTTTTTTCAGATACCGACTTTGGTGATTATAGAATGGATAAAAAAAGTAATTTTGGTACTTGTAATTTATTAGAAGATTTATTAAATTCTTGGTCTTGTAAGAAACAACACTCAGTATCACTTTCTACTGCTAAAGTTGAATATGTGGTAGTTTGAAGTTGTTGTACTCAAGTGTTGTGGATGCAACACATACTCATAGATTATGGGTTAAGTTTTACTAAAACTCAAATACTATGTGATAACACTAGTTCTATTTCCTTAAGAAAAAACCCCGTACATAACTCTTGTGAAAAAAAAAATAGATATTAGGCATCACTTTCTTAGGGACCACAAAAAAGGAGATATCATTTTACAATTCATTGGAACACAAAATCAATTTTCTGATATTTTTACCAAAACATTACCTTTCAATAGATTTTAATGCATTAAAAAAAATCAAAAAATGATCATTTTAAAGTAATAATTCATATCCATCGCTTGTTTAAACCATATCCTCATATTATTTTACTCCTTTTTATTAAGGGAGTAAATCTGATTGTTGTTTTACAAAACTTTTATTTTTTCAATTTTTTTTAGTTTTCAAATTTTTTTTCTACCGAGTTTTCCGAACTTGAGTTTAATCTAAATAGAATTTAATTTTTTTCATAATAATATTTTTAGATTCATGTTTCTCTTTCAATTTTTTTTCATAATAAATTTTTTTAAAACTATTTTATCCCATTTAAAAATTTATCTTTCAATTTTCATAATCTTTTAAAACAAAGAAGAAAAAATTATCGTATCAATGATTCCACTCAGAAAGTAATTATTATTTTCTTTCATATTTTAAATCTATTCCTTTATGATTAGTGTATTTATTGATTTTTATTTTTTTTCATTTTCAATCATAATAACCCAATATGATAATTTAAAAAAAAAACAAAAGAGTTTATTTTTTTTAAAATCTTTCTTTGGGAAATATCACAACCATTTTATGATGGGAAACATAAATCAGTATCAAAGAGAGATTGAGGGAAAAGAACTCAAGAAGAAATTAGAACCAATAAAGTTATACCTATAAGAAATATTCAATCAGAGTTATAATCTTTGAATAAAATTATAGCTCAGGGTCTTGATTTCATTTTTTATACTTTACGAAGATTATAGAAAAAAATTACCTAGTTTTCATGATTGAAGACCAAGGTTGATTTGGTTATTGAGAATCAACACAAAGAATTAGATTTAGCAAAATATTTGAAAGATATGTTGATATAGTTGGAGGATGATTTCAATATTTTTAAAGAAAATTCTAAAGCTCATAGGAAGAGTTGTAAAAAGATAGTTAAATGGTCTCATAATATTGAAAATGATATCCATGATGAAAAATTTGAAAATTTCATTAATTATGTGAATGAAATTGATGATGCTTTTACCATTCTTCAAAAGACATGTCCAACAGAGGAAAGTTTCTTTAACAATTTATAAATTCTTTCAAAAAATAAAATCAATATGTCTCGTATTTAAAAACAAGATTAATGTTTTTAATTAATGATATTTAAAGATTCATGTTCTATAAAGATGATATTATTGATTTGAAGAATTAGAATGATATTTTCACTGATAGGTTCAAATCTCAGGTAGATTAGTATAAGTTTTTGGAAGAAAAGATTAATTCTCAAGAAGAAAATATTAATGAAAAATATGAAAGAATTTGGATCTAGGAGGAAAGGAAATAATATCTTGAAAAGAAAAAAATTTTTCAGGGAGAGTTGATGGAAAATGTTGAAGAGGATAGGAAATAGTTAAAGAAGTTAAAGAAAATTGTTAGAACTTTTATGTCAAAGAAAGATTGATTTCTTAAAACTCTTTTTGTATTTTTGTGAATTATAATTAATGTCATTTCATTTATTTTAGATAGTTAATTAATTTATTATTATGTTTTATACAGTTATTTTCTCTAACCTTTTTAGGTATTACAAGGCTCTTCTCTATTCCTTTTTGAAAATCAAAAAGGGGGAGAAATTTATTGCAAGGAGGAGAATCTTAAGTTAGGGGGATATGTTTTAAGTAATGATGATAAATAATTATAAATAAGAGAATATGATCCTTATGGTAAGTTCTTAACCTAAGGGGGAGTTAGTCGTATTCACTATTTCATTCAGAAGAGTTATAAACTCAGGGGTAGATAAGTTTTAATCTTTAATTCTGAATATGATGTACTTAAAATATAAAGGACTTAAGTTTTTTTAATATTCTTTTCTATTTAAGACTTGTGGTTTGTGATTTCCAAAAATGGGGAGATTTCTGAGTCAAAAGTATCTTTTTTTTTTTACTTTTCCATTCCCTTTTTTTGGAAATCACAAACTCTTTCTTAAATACCCAATTAACTAATTTTTTAATGTCCTAAGTGTTTTAATTATTTTTAAAGAAAAAGTAATTTTCTAATATACTTAGAATTAGTTTCTAATTACTCATAAATATAAACCTACAATATTCATTACAATTATTTTAAGGACCATGGATCTAATAACAACCATATAAACCTTTATCTAATATGATTTAAAGACTTTCTATCTTGTCTTAATACTGATTTTTTTTTATAATTGAACTTGAAATCGGAACCGATAGCATCAAAGTCATACTCATAAAGTAAATTATAATGACTTACTATAAGGAAATCCATTAGATTGACTAAAGGTTAAATTCTAAATATGGAAAAACATATTCTATCATAATGGATTACATTTCACAATAAAAATTATGTAAATGAAAATGATGTCGTAGATTCTATTACAATATGTGTAAATAAAAACGATGTTGTGCATTATATTATAATATGACTGTTGGAATGCCAAGTGTCCAAGTCCTTATGAAAATCTCAGAGAAAATATGACCATTGGAGGATCTAGATGACCATTGGTGTCTAAATACCCAGTCATTTTAAGATTCCAAAACAAGTATAGAAACACACATGTAGAGAAAATTTTCTAATTTTTATATGATTTGAGAGCTCTGAAGTTTACAAGAGTGAACAATTGGTTCTTTGTACTTGTAACCTTCTTTATTTTTTAATTTTTTTGTGCAATTGATTTTGTGAATAAGATCGAGGGCTTCTGATTCTTGGAAGATAGAGGTTCCAATCACCATATTGATTGAGGGATTGTGGGGATAGTAAGACAGAACCGATCATCGTATCGAGGTCTTGCGAGGATATCAAGACAGAGAAGATGATCATCATATCAGGGGATCATGGGGATAGTGAGGCAAAATGATCATCATATCGAGGGATCGTAAGGATATTGAGATAGACTGATATTTGTATTAAGGGATTTCCCAGGTAAGGGAAATACATAATTTCTTATAAGTATAAAACAAGGGACCTTTATCCTAGGTTATTAGATACCCTTATCTTTGGGTTAAAATAATTATATTCATTTGTATTACTTGATTTATTTCAAGTCTTTTATTTCCACTACATATAATAAAAAGTGAATATTTTTATTTTTATCTTTCTATTTGTAATTTTTTTATCGTAATAGATTTGATTATGATACAATTATTTTGATATGATTTTCATTGTAAATAAAATTTACTCTGATTATAATTTTATTTGATTTAAGATAGAATCACTATTTTAGTAATACTCTAATTTATCATAACCATTGTGATTACAATTCATTTTATGATTACTCTAATTAAATAATTTCTACTGTGAATACGACTAAAAATTGATTACATTACCACTTATTACTGAATATGATTCTAGATTATTTTTAGATAGAATAATTTTATCCTTATGACCTACAAACTTATATATCAGAATCTACCTGATTATGATATTTTTTTCATTAGACCCTAGGTCCAAGTCTGATTATCATTTAAATACTAAAGAGGTATTGTGAATATGATTAGTTTGACCTTGTTAAACCAAGTTTCTTTTAAGGTTAAAAATGAATGTTTTTAAACTTTCAATTCACTCCATCTTGTATTTAGTCATTTGTATATTCATTTTGATCCAAAAATAGGGCACCAAAGTAGGTTGGGATAGCCTTAGGTGTCACCCTAGAACTTGAGGGTCATCATTTTATTTCTTTTGTAGTATTAATTTATTAAATTAATACCCTGATTATCATTTTATTATATTAAATATCTTTATTATACTATATTTATTTAGACATAGTGGTTCTAACCTACTAAATTGTAATTAAACACTAAAAAGGTTCCATTTGGTTGTTAGATAGATTTCTTGTATGTAGATTTGGAAAAGATCAATGGGCCCTGTTGTTGATTTTCTTGTTGGTCGGGTTGGAGTTTAGAGATGGTACCAACATGGGTTTGGTATTGGGGTATTATGGTGTCTTTATAGAGTCTTCTATTCTCTTATTTTTGTGAATTTAATCCCAAAATCTAGTCACACTTCAGTCTATCATGACATGATTTATTACTATCATTTAGTTTATTTTATTTGTCTCTTCATTTAGTTTTTTTTTCTATTGATAATTATATTATTTCTTCAGTTTTTACACTACTTTAATTATTATTATTTTGTTGTTATTATTACTCCATAAAAGAGGGTATAGTATCCATACTATATTCTTTAATACCCTCACTTCTAATCAGCAGACTTTGGAATAAGAGTAGGTGTGCTTGAGTTCACATAACCATCTTGAATCGATCACGTGACGGAGCACTAGGTCCAGGATATTACAAAGTGGTATTAAATCATCATTTTTATTTTCTACTATGTTACATTTTTTGAAATGTATAAAGGCGAATAGGATGTTTCAGGACTTGGTAATGTGATCGTGCATGAGAGTATCTTACCCATATATGGGGGAAAAACTGAGTGCCTAGGGATGGGATTTTTGTTCATGTTTTTTGCTTGTTATAGTTTTATATTTATTTCACCTTGGGTGATTCACTTATTGTGTGATGTTATAATTTATTGAATTTTTTATTAATGGTATGGTATGGAATGATATGAGTATGCATGCATCCTTATAGGCACATAGGGATATATGTGTTCATGCATTGTTCATGATAGGTACATATTTATAGCTTGTGATATATCTGCCCATATGAAATGTGAAATGCATTTCCTATTTTACCTAATAAAAAGAAATAAAAAAACTGTTATGTTATGAAATTCACTTGTTAATCCATGTTTAGAGAAACCTTGATTTAGTGGTTCTTTGTTGTTATCACATGTTGTGGTTGACCTTGTTATGCGTCCTATGTTCTAAGGAGTGCATTCATCATTATAGAGAAAATGCCTCTTTTTTTATCTTCGAATTGAGCATCAAGAGAGAGGTAATCATCACGATGTTAATGTAGCTAAAAGAGAAATTGTTGTAGATTAAGAGAATGTGATGAAATATCATCACTACGATAGCTTCCCAAGGGTTATGTGATATATGGAGAGGGATATTGTTCACACCATGCCTTCATTATCTGAACTGATGAGAGAGTTTCGACTACAACACCAACATACATTCACTGGGGAGGGAATCCCCCAGGAACCTAAGTTCTAGATTGATCCCTTCTAAAAAATATTCAAGAATCTTGAGACACCCAAATATACGAGGGTGAATCTCGCTACTTATATGCTTTGAGGACCATCCAAGAATTGGTGGGATATTCTTGAGCAGGTTGGGCAGCACATGGAGTAATATTATAAGGATTTCGAGGCAAAGTTCTTGGGACAATTCTATCCATATATGTAGAGGGATGTGAAGGCTAATGAGTTCATTCAAATGAAATATGAGGGAATGTTAGTGATGGGTTATACTAGACATTTCACATAATTGTAGCATTTCTCTCCATCTTTGAAAGCTGATGAGTTCACTAGGGAAATGTTTTTGAGATGGGATTTATTACAAGGTTAGTTCATAGGTGAATGTATTTAATTTGAGAAACCATGAGGACATGATGAATTATGATCTCAATATATAAATTAATATAAGAGATCCCCCCAAGTGGTGGATAATCCATTTTATTAGGGAGATCTTGGAGTTATACTTCTGGTGGTAAGAAGCATCGCTATAGTAGTTTCCACTAGGGAAGTAGCAGAAAAAGAAGCTAGGGGATTCAAATTCCACCTCTAGTTCATGGATCAGTGTAGTGGTTTCAGTGTGGTAGGTTGGTCCACAAGCGACCCTTTTTTTACCCTATAGCGGAGTTTCATTTTTGTGGTAGGCTGGGTCATCTTCAGAAGTTATATAGGAACTTTTCATAGAAGAGGAGTAAAAGGGGATCTAGATAGGTACCTGAGTAAGGGAGGGATTTAGATACTACTTAGCAGACTGATAACTAGAGTTCTACCATACATTTAGTCCAAGGTAAGTGAAATGGTACCCTAGTATAAGAGCGACAATAACATTCATAGGGAATAATATAGGGGAGTCATAATGGAGCCCAATACAGTGGGGTGAGTCAACTACATGAAATACAATCTACTCCAGCTATCTCAGATGCATGGCCTTCAACCATCATAGGTAGGATTCTTGTATCATCCACCCTTTCTTGTATTTTTTATACAAGATCATCACATTAATTTTTATCTTCTCATTTTTAAAATGGTTTGGGCTTGGTTATAGAGAGATTGGATGTTTTTATGACCATCAACACACCATTGGGAGTGCGGTCAAAGGACACCAAATGTTTCACGAGGTGTTCTCTTGAAATTAGTGGATATCATTTATTTTGGGATATTTTTGTGATTGAAGTGACATACTTTTATTTTATTCTTGTTATGGACTAGAAAGTTTTGTACCAGGATCATATCAACTATTATCAGAGGAATTTTACCTTCCTATCTCCATAAAGGAGTAGCTATTCTCCCTAGGGAGAGTGGGATATACAAGCTGGTCATGTAGGACTAATTCAGTGCATATTTCATTATTTCACAGCTCATATAATCATCCTTATTCTAGTAATGGTGGAATGTAGTAGGATAATTTTCCTATAGTGGTGGTTTGTATTCAAGATGTTTTTTCTAGAGTTCTCTAGATTACAACCCTTGAGGGATATTGATTTCCTGATCAAGTTAGTGATGGGAGAAGAACCAGTTTTTATTATTCCCTATAGAATGGAATGAGGAGTGATTCATTGTTTGAACATACAGTTTGAATATTTGGAAGAAAATGGATTCATACATCATAGTACATCTCCATGGAATTATCTCATGGCTTATAGAAATAAGGATGAAGATACCATGTGTTTATGTGCGGATTATTGAAGACGAAGCTAGATGATGGTCAAGAATTGATATCCCATTCCATGCATCGATGATCTTTTTTATTAGTCGAGAGGTGACAAGATCTTTTCTAAGATTTACTTGAGGTTAGGGTACCATCAGTTGAGTGGGATACCATTTTAAATACCCCAAACTAATTTTAAAAGAAGGTGTGGGCTATATGATTTCATGGTGATGCTGTTTAGTTTAAAAAATGCACCAGTAATATTCATGGACTTAATGAACCAGATCTTTAATCATTTTATAGAATAGTTTTTTGCAGTTTTTATTGATGATATCTTAGTATACTCCCAATTAGTAGATGATAATTTCCAAAATCTTGACATCATATTGAGTATATTGAGATGTCATGAGAATTTCTCCAAGATAACCAAATGAATTTTTTAGATTGGTAGAGATAACTTCTTGGTCCATGTAATCTTAGAGGATATAGTGGTAGTGGACCTAAAGAAGGTTGTAGCCATAGTATCTTAAGAGGTACTTAATAATGTCTTTGAGATTCAGAGTTTTATGGATTTAGCATGCTATTATCGGTGTTTAATCTAGGAATTATCCCATTTAGAAGTGCGAATTTCTAGGATGATTAATAAAGGGGTTATTTTTTTTATGGTCACATGCTTGTGAGATGGATTTCTAAGAGTTGAAGAGTAGGATGACCTCAGAACTGATCCTCAATTTTCCTATACTGGAAAATCATTTAAAGGTTCCATGCATAATATAAGTGTGTGATGGTTCATGAACAAATTTTCTTTTTTTCATGATCAATTATTAATCCAAGATTTAGATGATGATGAATTCCATGATCAATGGAATTGAATAAAATGGTATAGACAATGGATAAACATTAGAATTGAAGTGAATGATCCTCACATATTATTTATAATTAATTTAAGTAATTAAATAATTACCTTATGTGAAATTATTTCTTTGTTAATGGATATGACAATGGATGTATGTCATACCCTAATTTCATAATATGAATCAAGATTATATTCCCTCTAGTAGTGATCCACACGTGTTCCACAAATCTCCAAATTTCACTGTAGGAATCTCTAGGTGCCATCACATAAGATCCTATCACTTTCATTGTTAACCTTTTATCGACCTAAGAATCATTTCCAAAGGATTATACTTGATCTCAATATACTCAATAGTGGATGGTGGAGGAATATTTCTCTTTATTCTTGAGAGAGTTCTTGGAGAAGGGAGTTCCCTAGGGCTTCAAGAGGATTCTTCAGATTTCGTAGTGTAAACCAAAAGAAATGAATTGGATCTCATGAAATCTAATATAATTTGGTTTATATACCACTAGGGTTAAAAATAAATAATTTCAGAGTTTCCATTTATTATTTATTTAATCCCTATGGAACCCCATGTCTATAATAATAATAATAATATTATTATTTATTGACATGTGCTAAACTTGCGAATTAAATTAAATATTATTTAATAAAATAATATTCAATATATATTATTTCTCACAGGACTTATAAACTCGATCCTCCATTCCCCCATAATATTTACCAGTCCTTGAATAATGACTATTTATTTAATAAATAAATATCACTTCATTATTCAGCAATAAATAAATAATATTATATTCACTAAAAAAATATTTATTAAATATTATCCTCACATAATATTCTCTTGAATAACTTGTGATAGAATATATACGATCAAGTAAAAATGAATAATTATTAAATCACATGTGGGAATAATATTTATTCTACTTGTTAAATAATTAATAATAATTTATTATTTAACCTAGATTCTAGATACACTTATTGTGTGACCCTTTAAGACTATTTCTTAGTGGTATTAAGAAAAACAACCTAAAGTCCAAGGTTATCATCTAGAAACATGCCAAGGCACCCATAGAGAGATAATTTAATATTGTAATGACATAATACCTCATAAGGATTCTTATTGTGGAATATAATATCTTTATCACAATATCTCTAATAAAGAAGGTTTCATGTTGTTGCCATCAACCAATGTGCTTAATGTCTTTTTTTTTTGAATTTTTGGAAATCTATCTTACCTATAGAACACCATAAAAATGAATTTATTTTGGACATATCATTTACATAAATGGATGGATATATAAATTTATGTCAAAAAATAGAAGAGATAAATCCTTTATCGTATTATTCATTAATGAAATATTACTCGTGATGCACCAAATGTATTCTACCTCATCACAAACATATTTCACCATAGTTTTCATCAATAATTCAAAGACCATGACTTATAATACTCATTAAAAATAATATTAAAGTATAAGGATCGATACACACGTCCATATATAGGAACATCCAATGACACATAGAAATGTGGATTTCCTACCGGCAGGTCTCATTCTCATAATATCCAACACTGGATATTACTAAGGTTATACACCATTAGATGATGCCTCAAAGTCCTATGAATATCCACCCATGATATCCTATATCATTTGTGTCCCTAAAATGATATCATTCAACTATAAAACATATATTTTAAGAATAATTTCATGGAACTTCTAGGTTCTCATCATAGCAGGGAACTGCTATGACCTTTTAGTGAGACAACTACTCTTAGGACATTATCACATACTATGTTACACAGAATAATGAACATGATGTGATAAGAATTTTATTAATATTAAAATATATGTATATATATTATCATAATGTACATTGAAGTTGGTTCTATTGCACCAACTCCAACATACTCCCACTTTTACTAGAGCCAATTGCTAATAACCTTCAATCTGCTAGCTCTCAAATGATACCCATGCTTCTGCAGACAGACCTTTAGTCAAGTGGTCCACCATGATTTCTTTTATATAAACTATTATTATGAAAAATTCATCTGTTTGATAAAAACCCCTCAATAGGTGATACCTATAGAGTATGTTCTTTGTCCATTGGTGTGACCTTGTATCTTTTGCAAGAGCCACCACTGTAGTATTATCACAATACAATGTGATAGGGTATTTACTACTAGGAACTAAATCAATATCCTAGAAAAAGTTTTATATCTGAATGTATTATTTGGATACATCAAAAGCCAATATATACTTAGACTCTTCTATAGAATCAGTGATAAATGGATTCTTTGAACTCTTCTAACTCACTGCTCCTCCATTGAGATAGGAAAAATATCTTAACTATGACTTTAGATCATTCTGATCTGTTTGAAAACTATCATCAGTATAAACCCTAATGAATAAATCCTTATCTCCTCCATACACTAGTAAAATATCTTGAGTTCTTCTCATATACTTGATGATATCCTTAAAATTAGACCAATTCTATTCTCTTATATATACTTGATATCTTCCTACCATGCTCAATGAATAAACAACATCAAGTCTAGTAAATAATATGGAATACATGATTGATTATATCACTAAAGTTTATGAGATCTTACTCATTATCTCTTTCTCCTATTGTGTATGAGGGAACATTTTCTTAAAAAGATGTACAACATGTGGAACCGGAACCAATCCCCTCTTAGATTATTCCATACTAAATCTATTTAGTATTTGGTCAATGTATGTACTTTAAGTTAGTCTAAGAAGCCTTTTTGATATGTCTTAAATGATATTGATTCCTAGAATATAGGCTACTTCACCTAAGTCCTTCACAGAGAAACACTTTTTTAACTAGTCCTCAACAGACTGTAAGACTAGTATATCATTTACAATAAGTAATATGTCATCAACATATACTACTAATAAAATGACCAAATTCACACTAAACCTCTTAAAACACATGGATCATATTTGTTCTTAATTAAACTAAATTATTTTATAGCTTCATCGAATTTAATGTTCTATGACTTGGGTGCTTAATCCAATCCATAAATGGATCTCTACAACTTGAAAATGATTTTGGAATCACCTTGAGTCACAAATCCTTCTGTCTGTGTCATGCAGACATCTTCCTGAAGGTTCCCATTAAGGAAGTCTATTTTTAATCCCATATTCTAAATTTCTTATTCATGGTAAGCTTCTATAGAAAGTATAATTTTAATTGATTTAAACATGGAAATTGATGAAAAGGTTTTATCATAGTCAATTCCTTTATGTGGTTTAAACCCTTTAGCCACTGATTTTATTTATAGGAATTTAATTTACCTTCCATGTCAAGTTTTTTCTTGAATACCCATTTGAACCTAATAGGTTTTACATCAACTGGAACATTGACTAGAACCCAAATTTGGTTCTGCTACATGGAATCTATTTTAGAATTTATGTCTTCTTTCTATCTTACAACTGTTGATATTTATACTGACTTATTGTAGGATACAGGTTCATCATTTTCAATCAATAAAAAATCACCATATTCAAGAACTAAAAAACCATATCTCTCTAGTTTTCTTACCAATATATCACTCCTATACATTACTTTTGATTCATGAACTTCTTCTTTTATAGGGACCTATCAAATTAGTTCCTATACCAACTCTTGTGTATCTTGAGGATTAACTTCATCAAATTGAATCTTGCTCCCACTTTCCTTTTTTAGGTTGTGCTCCCTCTCAATAAATACAATTTGTCAAATGATAGTCACTTTATTATCTGAGGGGTTTTACAGGTAGTATACCTTTGTTTCTTTAGGATACCCTATAAAGATACACTTTTTGACTTGGGGTTCTAGTTTGTTTCCGGATAAGGCCTTAACAAATATATCACAACCCTATACATGTGTATGTGACAAAACAAGTTTCTTTCCACTCTATAAATCAAAGTGAATTCCATTTTCCACTTTAGTTGTTACTCAGTTTAATATATATACTGAAACTTTAATTTATATCCCTAAAAGAATAATAAAAGATCCGTATGACTCATCATAGACCTCACCATGTCTAACAAGGTGTGTTTCCTCCTTTCACTAACACCATTCCACTATGGTGTGTAAGGTGGAGTGAGTTGAGATAAAATCCCAAAATCCCATAAAAATTCAATGAACTCTTGGTTAAGATATTCTTCACCTCAATCTGATCGAAGTGTATTTATCTTATTTCCAAGTTTATTCTCTACTTCATTCTTTAATTCTTTTAATTTCTCAAAGGACTTGGACTTATACCTAATTAAGTATAAGTATCCATATATAATCAATTCATTAGTAAAATTTATTAAGTAAGAATACCCACCTCAAGATTCTATTGAAAATGGTCCACACATATCAGTGTGTACCAATTCTAAAAATTTTATGGCCCTTTCACCCTATCCAATGAATAGTGGTTTGTTCATTTTTTCTTGTAAACATGCATGCCATCTTTCAAGTGTTTTTAGATCAAAAGATTCTAAATAACTATCTTGATAGAGCTTTGTCAAATTCTTATCATTTATATGACGAAGATAATGATTCCATATCTAGGTGTTATATGATTCATGTGAACATTATTCGTTATCTATTTCTAATACTTGGTTTTCATAATTCAATACATAAAGACCATTATTTAAATGTGTCATACCATAACATATGTTTCATTATAAATAAATTTTTTTATTTTAAAACTTGAAAATAAAACTATCTACATATATTAATGAAATAGAAATTATGTGCTTGGTAATAGTCATTACATAATAACAATCCATTAAAACTATTATCATTCCCATTAGAAATGAAAGGAGGTAGTTAACAATGGCTAGAGTAGCTAGTCTCACACTATTTTCAACTCTTAAATCCACCTACTCTCTATAAATCTTGTGGAATATACCTGGTTTCGCATTTGTATATAGATGTGATCCCCACAAGATGTATCTAATACCCAATTTTTATATATTAAAATATTATACTAAATATCAAACAAAACTTTAGATTCCCCTTGCTTATAGATGTAGTTCTTCTTCCAGTGGCCTTGATTTCCACATGAAAAGCATACTGTATCCTTTTCCTTTCACTAAATATGAATCTTACTCTTATTGAAAGGATGATGATGGAGATATTTAGACTTGTTATGATTCTTAGGCCCCTTTTGCTTGTTCTTCATTTTCTTATTAACAATAAGGAATGTTGGTTTGTCATGCCCCATGTACTTATCCACTTGGAGAATCAGAGTAAAAAGTTATGAAAGACTCCTCTCATTATTGATCATTTTATAGTTAAAAATAAAATTGGAGAAGGTCTTGGGTAGTGAGGAAAATATGAGATCTGTGCCCAACTCATTCAAAAATTTAATCCTTAATATTTCTAAGCATTCAATGTGGCCAATAAGATTGAACACATAAGGACCAGCTAGTGGAGACTCTCCATTATTAGTTGTAAAAAAATATTTTTAGATCTCATATATCTCTTGTCTCACCCTCTCGTGGTATTTATCCTAAAGGTAAGAGATCATTCTATACACACACATGTCCTAATGTTTCTTTAAAAGAACATTGGTCATGGATTATAGCATGAAACAATGAACATCTGTAGCATCATTCAAATGTTTCTCATAAAGATACAACCCTTCCTCACTAGCCTCATTACCAAGTGCATCAGGAATATGTTCTTTCCCCCGAATGTCCCTAAGGCCTTCATTTTTATTGATTTTTAATAACCCCCCTTTCAAGGGATGAGGGGGAACCCTTACAAGGCCCATAGGCTAAGAGATTACATGGACCATAGGCTTAGAAGATTACATGACCCGAAGGTCTTAGGGAATTAAACCAGACTATCTACAAGGAACTGCCCCTCCCTAGCACCTGCATCATGATAGTAGCTCTCCAACTTCGTATGACCATCTGGATAGGCTTCCCGTGCAAGCACAGGTTGGTCCCGATGGAATAACCATACCCTCTCATTATGAGAAATCCATTTGGATCTACTATAGTCAGTGTACCTGCTCTAAATCGTCTTCTGGGGTTGCTCATTTTTTGTAGTCTGTCTAAGGAAACTGCATGTCGCCTGAAGGCCTTGAGGTGGCCCAAAATCCCTATTGACCCGAATGATTGGGTGGCCCGAAATCCTTAAGGACTCCAAGCCCAAACTGGTGGCCCAAGGTGAATAGTTCTAGATGCTACAGTACCGAACAATACCTTCTATAGTAACTACTACAGTGTCTGCTACAGTACCCGCACAATGTACAATTCTGCTACAATACCTATATAGTGTACATGCCTACTACAGTACCATACAATGTACAGTCTGCTACAATTCCTACTATAGTACTTTAATTTTTATTATTGTTTCTATAAATAAGATGAGTAGAGTTTTAGCACTTTATCTGATAACATTTAGACAAATAAATAAATATTATATTTATTAATATGCCACTATTTTATTAAAACCCAAGATCCCTCACCATTTTATTTGGAATATCCTATTTCTTGGACATTATAGTGTAAAGGATCCATATCCCCATTCTCATCACCCCAACTTTGGCTGGTCATGTAATTGGAAGGGTTTTAGGTAGGCATTTCAAATGACAACTAAATTAACTCACAGTTCCTTAATCCATTGAGTGGAAACCCTAGTCTTAAAATCCTTAAATTATATTTCCTTAAAATTTATATCTTAGTAACACCAAGTCCTACTTTGGCAGTCAACCCTTGATGTTAACTAAGTTAAGTCAGGCCAAAAATTCAAGTTAGATTTACCCAATAATTGAAATCACCCCAACTTTGGCTGGTCAATCACTTTAAACTATGGTTCGATTTTACCTGAAGTAATGAATGACTATACCAACTTAATATATATATTGAGGAATTTTATTTTTTATGTGAAAATTTCTGATTATTATCTTTATTACATTCTTATTAATACTAAGTGGATTTACTTAAGTGATTAACTATGTCTTAGATAATATTTATGCATAAGAAAATTTATTTTAGTTCTATCTTGCATGCTTATTAATTAATTAATTCATGTGATCACAAAAAAACATCCATAATTAATTAACCATGCAACTTGATAGAAATAAAATAATAAAGTGGCATGATTACAAGATTTTAGTAATGGTTAGTTTATCTAGTGGATGATAAACTAACCTTAGACCTAGGGGGAAAACACCTTGAACCAATTAAAGTTAATGTTGTAGCTTTCTCCCCATCCACCTATGTATCTCTATTGGATTTTCTTCACCTCAACTCCAAACTTGAACCGCCTCCACTAGATTTGGAGCTCCATCCATTATATATGCTTTTACTGATACGTAGGTGAGGGGACCTAAATATTGGTTAATGGGTTTAGATAAAAGAAACAATGGGAATGCGTGACCTTATATAATGAGATGAGAGATGAACTGCAATCTAATAATTTAAATTTATAATAAATTAAGTGAAACCAATCACATAAAATGGTCTCATCTAGAATCATGATCATCCACATGCATGCAATGAATTATGAATTTAATAAAATTATTTTTAATTCTAATCATTCCAATTTAAGATAAATCTTGCTTGAATCAATTAATTATCTTATTTAATTAATCAATTCTTTTATCTTAATTATCATCCAAATTTACTTTATATTGTCATCCATCATAATTTTTAAAAAATTAAAAAAAATTATTTAAAATTAAATGTGTAGAAAAATTTACTTTGGAGGCAACATGTTGAGTACCCATCCAAACTTCACAATGTAAATTATACTCGTATACTGTTTACTCTTACAACATGCGACATACATGACTTATTATGTAATATCATGATTTGTACTGTCAACTTAATGATCACATGATTTAAATGATTTTTTATGTTGCATGTAATGATTCAATGTGTATAAAGAAATAATTGTAATATGACTTATACATGATATGCAGATCTAAATATTATGTGAAAATTAATTAAAATTGTTTATATATAAAAAACACATAACATTGTGTGTCCTATCAACTTAATGACCACACATAAGTACATCCGTCCAACATCAACTTTTTATTAATCTAGGTTGATCAGTGCCCTAAACAGAAAAAATCAAGGAGCTATAAAGTAATTGAGACCAAGTGAATCTCCCCTGGGAAAATTACCACATGGCATGAACATTTAAGATACACAACATGTTTTATTCTAACCATATATACATGACACATGCTTAGGGAATAATAGTCTAACCATGCCATGAAATTTTTTGGAGTACATGATGTGTGGTCTACGAGTTACATGGCCACCAGTCATGTAGGTAGTGTAAGAAGGAACACAACTTATCTTTGACTAAAGGAATATTCACCATGTATGGAAGTTATGAAACATGTACTCCTACCAAATTGGACCAGTCAAAATGCAGTGTATAATTAAATCCACTGCATGTAATAAATGAAAATTCCTTTAATTAATTATAAATTGATTCTTAGTGAATTAAACACTAGTACACAATGTGTACCTATGGGTTACACAGTGTGTACTCTTGTGTTATCTATCCAGACTCCTCAGCACCTATGAATGTGATCTTTAAATTTATTTTGTTTATAAAAGTAATCAATTTGATTATATTTATGAGAAATGAAGAGAAAGAAAGTAGATCTCACAATATGTATTAAATAATTATTAAACTGAAATTAAAAAACAATAATTAATGAAAACATAAATCAATGATATTCAAATAATTATAAATAATTATGCAACTTCTCTTAATACCACTTGATAGTTTCAGGCACAACAAAATCATGTGATGGGTCATCTAAAAAATTGTTTTTTTAACAATCAATGATTAATATGAGATTTACATGATGATGAATATCATGATTAATAGAATTGAATCAAATAATATAGATAAAGGATAAATTATAGAACTAAAGCACAGGATCGTCACATATTATTTATAATTAATTTAAGCAATTAAATAATTACCTTAGGTGAAATTATTTTTGGTTGATGGATATAAAAATGGATCTACATCATACCATTGTTTCATTGTATGAATCAAGATTATATTTATTCTAGTGGTGATCAAAATGTGTTCCAGAAATCTCTAAACATCGCAACAGTAATCTCCAAGTTCTAGCATGGAAGATCATATCACTTGCGTTTTTCACCTTTGATCACCATAAAAATCTCTTCCAAAGGATTCTCCTTTATCTCTCTAGACTCGAGAGTGGAAGGTGGAGGAAGATCAATCTACATTCTTGAGAGAGTTATTGGAGAAGGGATCTCTCTAGGGATTCAAGAGGATTCTCTAGATTTCATTATGGAGAACAAAAGAAATGAATTGAATCTCAAGAAAATAATATAATAGGGTTTATATACCACTAGGGTTAGAAATAAATAATTTTAAAAGTTCCCTTTATTATTTATTTAATCCCTATGGAACCCCATGTCTATAATAATAATAATAATAATAATAATAATAATAATAATAATAATAATAATAATAATTCTTAAAATGTGCTAAACTCACAAATTAAAATAAATATTATTTAATTAAATAATATTCAATATATATTATTTCTCATGAAACCTATAAAATCAGTGTGACATTCCTTCATAATATTTATCAATCTTGGAATAATGAGTATTTATTTAATAAATAAATATCACTACATTATTCAGCAATAAATAAATAAATATTATATTTACTAAATAACAAATAAATATTTATTAAATATTCCACTCACATAATATTATCTTGAATAAATGGTGATGAAATATATGTGATCCATAAAACATGAATAATTATTAAACTACATATAGGAATAATATTTATTCAACTTGTTAAATAAATAATTATAATATATTATTTAACTTATATTCTGGATACACTTAGGTGTGACCCTCTAGGCCTCTTTCTCAGTGGCATTAAGAGAAGTAGTGTAAAGTCCAATGATAACATATAGAAACATGAAAAGGAACACATAGAGAAATACATTTATTACAAAATGAATTAATGCATCATATGTACACTTTCAGTGTAATATAATCCCTTTATCACAATATCTCTAATCAAGTAGGTTGCATGCTGGTTCCATCAACCTATGTGTTTGATGTATCTTTCTTTGAATTTTTGGGAATTGAACCTACCTATATAACATAGTGGACAAGGATTTATTTAGAATATATAATTTCTATTAAAGGGCCTAAGATATTGACTTTTGTTAAATAAAAAAAGAGACAAATACTTTCTCACATTATTCATTAATGGAATATTACTCATTAAATACCCAACGTATCCTACCTTATCGTGAACATATTTCATCACAATTTTTGTGAATACATCAAATCATGTGAATTATAATACTCATTAATAATAATATTATATTCTATGGATAAATAAACATGTCCAAAGATAGGAATATCCAATGAAACATATAAATTTGGATCTCTTATTGGCTAGTCTCATTCTTATATTACCCTAAACTAGATATTACCAAGGGAATACACCATGAAAATGTGCCTTAAAGTACTATGAGTATCCACCCCTGATTTCCTGTATCATTTGTGTCCCTAAAATGACATCACTTAGTAATAGAGAACATATTTTAAGAATACTTTTGTGGAACTTCTTGGTTCTCATCATAGTGGGAAACCACTATAACCTTTTAGTGTGACAACTACTATTAAGGAATTATCACATATGATATTACACACACTAATACAAAAATATCCTTTAACAACACTAGAAATGGCCTTTATCAGTGCTATAAAATCACTAACAACGCGAGCGATGTTAAATGCATGGAATTTTATCAATGCTAAAAAAGAGATGATAAAGGTGTCATTAATCAGTGAAGAATAAAGTATTGATAAATAAGATCTTTATCGTCACTTTTAAAAGAGATGATAAAATACACATTTATCAGTGCTTTAATTTAGCGCCCCTAAATGAACCCTCTATTAGCACTTATAAAAGAGTTGATAAATAACCTTTATTAGTGCTTTTAGTAGTGGTGATAAATGTTATTTTTATCTGCACTTTTAAAAGAACTGATAAAGTTACTATTTATGAGCACTTTTAAAAGCACTGATAAAGGTCTATACCACAGTGTGCTGTAACAGCACACTGTAGCACCAAAAACACAACAAAAATGCATCAGATATAAAAAAATAAATCCCAATACATAATTTAAATAAAATGAAATTTATAATACAAATATCAGAAAAAACACTACATTATAGACATTTAAAACATTTCTTTATAAAATTACATAAATAAAAATCATTACATATATTAAAAAAAAATCCCAACTATCAATGTTACCATGATTTCTATTAACTTTCTTTGTTGAACTGCCAACATTTCATGAGTAGTTTCTAACAAACCACCTAAATTTGAAAGATAGAATCCACCTGTATATGAAAACAATTATTATTAGTAATACTAAAAAGAAATAAATTAAACGTAAATATGAAATAATACATTAATTCTATGGAAAACTATTTTACTATATAAATATCAAGATAACCTATGAGATTGAGTGGTGGAGGGAACATGAAAGAAAGTGATAAATGTCAACATTACACGAGTGAAAGGTTTTGTGAGAGAAAAATTCTATTGAAGTTTTCATGTAGAAAGGGATGAATGTTGGATAGAGCACCCCCAAATCAAACCAAAGAATCCACCTTTATAAGAAAAAAATTATTATGTGAGTAATACTAAAAATAAATAAATTAAGTATACATATAAAACAATATATTAATTCTATAAAAATGATTTTATTGTGTAAACATCATGATTACCTCTAAAATTGAGTAGAGGTATCATCATTTCTCTTCCTACAAAGGTAGTAGAGGTAACCTAAAAGAAAGTGATAAATGCACCACTATAGGGGTGAAAATATTTTAAGGGAGAAAGATCATGAAATTTAGACATAGCAGCCCAAATAAAAAATAATAATCCACCTATATAAGAAAAAAATTATTATTTGAGTAATACTAAAAATAAATAAATTAAACATATATATGAAACAGTACATTAATTATATGGAAAATGATTTTACTGTAAAAACATCAAGATTACCTCTATAATTGAGAAGATGTAGTGTCGTTTCTCTTACTTCAAAGTAAATGGAGGTAACTTGAAAAAAAGTGATAAATGAACCACTGTAGGTGTGAAAATAATTTAAGGGAGAAGGAGCATGAAATTTGTAAAGAGCACCCACAACTTGAACAAAAGAATCCACCCATATAGAAAAAAATTATTATATGGGAAATACTAAAAATAAATAAATTAAACATAAATATTTAAAAATACATTAATTATATGAACAATGATTTTACTGTGAAAATATCAAGATTACTTCTATAATTGAGTAGAGGCAGTGTTGTTGACCTTCCTACAAAGGTAGTGGAGGTAACTTGAAAAAAGTGATAAATGAACCACTACAGGGGTGAAAATATTTTAAGGGAGGAGCATGAAATTTAGACAGAGTAGCCCCAACTCGAACAAAAGAACCCACCTGTATAAGAAAACAATTATCATATGGGTGATACTAAAAAGAAATAAATTAGACATACATATGAAAAATACATTAATTCTATGGAAAATGATTTTACTGTGCAAATATCAATATTACCTCTATAATTGAGTAGAGACAACATCATTTCTCTTCTTTTAAAGGAATGAAACATGGAAAAAATATTCTAAAATAAACAAACTCTACAAGGAATAATGAAAACTAAACCAACATTCTATTATATAATTTTTCAACAAAATAGAGAAATTATATCATAACATTACCTTTTCATTTATCCAAAGGGTTTCATTTATTATAGTTTGTTATTATGAGAGATTAGTAACATAATCATGCGAAGAATACATTGTTTGCATGAGTAGTCTAACATTTAATTTAGATTATGTTAATTTAGTAGAGAATATATAATATAATGAGAAAAAACTCAATATATTAAAAAAAACTTTTACCTTCTCACTGAAATATTTTTTTTAAAGGTTTCAAGGATTTGGTTCCTCTATTGAGAATCCAAATCCCCTCTTTGTGGCCCCCTCTAATGTACAAGACATTGTCTACAGTGGGACCAACATGAACTAATTGTGATGTCCCAATGAAAGGGTCATCCTCGATTGAATTTTCATCTGCCTAAACATTTTTTTTAGTCGCCAGTAGGACAATCAACCAATTCTTGTTTATTGGATCCGATACATAAAATAATTGTACTGCTTGTGATTCTATTAGGAATGACTCATCTTTTTCTCCTTCTACACTAAAATTCACCTTCACAAATCCCATTTCATCAAGTTTCAATCCATTGATATTATTAACCCATTTGCAATGGAAAAACGACACTTGAAGTGCTGTATAATCCAACTTTTATATCCATTAAATAATACCAAAATATGAAATATTTACATAAATTATATTTCTATCCTTGGAACTAGATATGTGCATCACTTCAGCCACAAGCATAACCCCACTGTTTTACATCGTACTAAAGTCATTGTTTTGTTTTATATAGAACATATAATCATTGATTACAGACCCAATATAAGATATAACATTTTCATTTAATCCTCTAGCCATCCATTGAAGTTCGGAAATTGAATTTGGACATTCAGGTAACTCCTTATAAATTTATCCCTGAACCATTCTATAAATTGTCAATTATATGTATCTGGTATCCATTATTCAGCACTTGATGAATTCACATATTTAAGAATTTCTTTGTGGAATTCAATTTATGGATCAAAATATTCACTATTATGTAATATATAAAGATGTGATTGCTTCTGATCTATCAAGATAATTATAACAACATCTCATCCAAAAGTCCCTTTTCCCATAAGGTGTTCTTTGTGATGAGACTTTGGGAGACTAATGATTTCAACATCTGATAGGTACTTGGTCCAGAATTCAATAGATTATTTAACAATATATCATTCCATAATACAACCTTTTGGACGATTTCAATTCTTGACACACCATTTCAAAATCTTCACATACCATTCAATGGGGTACATCCATCTATAATGGATAAGACCACATAGTTTAACCTCTCTAACCAAGTGAACCATCAAGTGAACCATTATATCAAATAATTACGGTGGTAAGAACTTTTTTAATTCACATAATATGATTGAAATCTCCTTATTCATGATGGGAAAATTCATCGGGTATACAAATCTACTGTATATGGATTTGAAAAAGAAGAAGAGTCTAGTTAATGTATATCATACATTTTGAGGAAAAATGCTGTGGAAATAAATAGGAATTAAATATTGCATCAAAACATGAACATCATGTGATTTTAGTCCTTGTAACTTCAAATTAGTAATTGAAATGACATTATTGATATTTTATGAATACTCCTGTGTAACTTTTACACTCGTAAGGTGTCACACCCCAACCATGATTTATTAATTATTTAATTATATCTAATTTTTATTTGGAGTTTTGGGTCAAAATCGTTTTAAAATTTTAAATTTTGGGGATCTCTGGTAGAGGCGCACGACTAGCACACATTTGGCCAACCATGGGGCCAAATTGTGCATAGTTTTATTGGATTTTGAAAAAAATAAAAAAATATAGAAAAAAGAGAATGTTTTAATAGAAATAATAATAATAATAATAATAATAATAATATTATTATTAATATTATTAATATTATTATCATTTTGATTATTATTATTATTATTATTATTATTATTATGTTTTATGTTTTTTTAGAAACCTAAGTTCCCTCTTCCTCCCTCTTACCCCTATACATGGATCGACCCCCTCCATCTCCCTGTGTGCACAAACCCCCTCCAGATGAAGCCCTTCGGCATGCACCCCCTCTCTTGCAGTTCTATCTCCATCCAACGTCCCCTCTCTGATGTATCTCTCTCTAGCCAAGATCCCCTCTCTGGTGTGCACTGTCCAGCCATGTGACATCTTCTCGCACTCAAACCGACCATCTGACCCCTATTTAGTGTGCTATCTCCTCCAGCGCACCACCCTCCTCCAGCAGTGGCGACAACAGCTTTCCCCTATGGTGGGTTTTCTTCTTCCTTCTCCTGATTTAGGGTTCTTTTGATGAGGTCTTCATTTTGTCCAAATTATAGTTTTTAGAATTGGTTTTTCTGGGATAAATCATTAAATTATGGTATTAATCTCACTATGTTAGGTTTTTTTGGTTTCCTTTGGGTGCGGTGGTGGTGTGATTGATGTTTTGCACCAGATTACATAAATTCATCATCACTTGAGGTAGGTTCCTAATTTCACATACCAGTTTAATTTAACATTCAATTGTTTCATGTATTTCACACTGCCCGTGATAATTAATTTGAAAATTTAAATGTTTAAAATAATTTAATTTATGTGTAATTACTTGAAGATGAGTTTTCCATGTGAAAATTTGGTATATTGTGTGTGAAAATATTATTGTGTTTATTGTAAAAAGTTTATAAGTTGTTTGAATAATTTATTAAATTATGAAGATGTTGTGAATCATAGTTTGAAATATTCTTGATATGTAGTTGGAATTAAAGAGAGGGTTTTGGGAGTGTTTTTGACGTAAGGCCATATGGTTTTTCTTTGTCCTGTTTTTATAAATTTTCAAATGTTTTATTGAATGATATTAGTGGTGAAAAATCATGGTTTAATGCATCCATGTTGTGTGGTTGGTTCTAAAGCAGAATTTAAAATGAAATTGGGTTTATTTTTAGTGAAAATTTTTGTTGTGTCATTTTTTAACACTTTAAAAACTACTCAAATGATTTATTAAATTATTTTTCTGGTGCGAAAACCGTTTTTGGTAGCATTGCTGAACTTTATAATTTTAAAGTTGTATTTTGACATCAAATTGAGTGTTTTCCATGGGTGTTTCATGCTGCAACATTTGGGGTTTTCACTTTTCTCCCAAATGGTGGTTTGAAATGTGTGAGTGGTTTATCCCTTGTGGAAATGCCCAATTTTCCTCTTTAAAAGTTGTTTTATGGAAATGGGATGTGATTCATCCTTTATGTTTTATAAAAATTCCAATATATGTTTCTATTTGTGAAATTCACTTGATTGTCGGGATTTAGGCCAAATGGTTTAGAAGTGGACTTCTTTTGTGTTTAAAGGTGGTTTCCTTGTCAAAAATGGGTGTTTTAGTTTTATAAAGTGGGAATGAGGTTTCCCTTGATTAATGTGGCTATGCTTGGAAATGTTTATGCCTTCTTTTAGAGTTGTGTTTTAAATTTCAAATTGTTTTGGAAATGGATTTTCAAATGTTTATAAAATGGGTGAAGGCCCAGTTAGCACTTGTGATGTGATATTGATCACCCTTACTAAGACCTCCTGTTGTAGATGGCAATTATGGTTTATGTGATTGATTCTTGTGTTATAATAATGGGTGTGTTATTGGTGCATACCCTTGGTGTGTTATTTTGAATTTTTTTTATAGATTGTTCAAGTGTTTAATTGTTTTATTGAATTATATGTGCTGTGTGTGGTCCTTGCTTTGTGGTTTGGATTCCCTGGGTATAAGGTGAATCACCTGCATGTTCATAGGTAAGTATATATATATATATGTGTGGGTTCCCCTGTTACATGTATAGTCATCCATTACAGTGAATATACATGTATGGGTCTAGGTGTACTCATGTATATATATAAAAATGCATATGTAGGTGAGTGGTTACTAGTATACTCATATAAGCATATGTGTAAGGATCCCCTTGCACATGTTCATGGCCATGAGGGTGTGTTAATAGGGTCTAGGTGTCCTTAAATGTATATGAAGGTGCATATAATTAGTTGGGGAGAAACAAATTTTAGTTAGAAAGCACCAAGAGCTGAGGTGGATAGCTTGGTTCCACATTGAGGTAGGTCCCCTATACCTATGAATTTAATTTGAATTCCATATTTGTTTGCTTGTTTTAAAAAATATGTTTATATTTATGCTATACACACATACTATGAAACTTGGTTGCAGTTGCTAAAAATGATTATGCCTTTGTTTTGGAAATTGAAATGTATTTCTATCGCCCATTGGTCTTAAGTGACTTTTCTTGAAAAGTGATTTCCTAAGTGTTTTTGAATTAGTAATGAATATGTCTAAAGGCATTTGGACTTTCAGATGGTTAGTTATAAAATGTGTTCCTTATATGTAATTAAGCCTATTTGACACCTTAAGAATGGTTTATGAAAATAAACCCCTTGTTTTATAAAATGATGTTTTTTTCTTGATAATAACTCACCACCACTTGAAATAGATCACAATGGAAAACCTAGGTATCTAGGTGGGAGTACTATAATTTGTACACTAGATGATACATAAGTGGTTCATCCCAGTTTTTTCTAGTAGGATTGACACTACAACACTAACTAAACATTTGTGATGATTGGAGACCACTAGGGTATGGGTCTATTCCCTACTAGTATCTTGTTCATGAGAATTTAGATCTTTGTGGTTCCTATGCCATGTTTCACTAAGGTACAAGGGTCCTAGGTCCCCAACTAACACTAGCTTATAGGGATTTCCCATGGTGCTTGTGATGTTATTTTCATTTCAATCGTTTCATACTTGATGTCTTATTTGTGAAAACCATATTTTAATCTAAATTGGTATCCTTTCATTTTGAAATGTAAATTCATTCTTGGAACCTTTTTTAAAAATTTAGTGGAAGAGAAATGATTTACTTGAAAATGAAAACTTGTTACTTGAATTTGAAAATAATGAAAAAAATTATTTTATTATGTCATATTTTCAAACTATCATGTTTCAGGTTTCTTATAAAAAGCAAGGGTATAGGGAATTTTTGTATCTTGGAATTCCTACTGAGCATCTCAGTGCTCATGCCTACTTTACTTTTTAGTTTCAAGTTTCTCTAGTTTTGATCGCTCTTGGAGCGAGTGTATTTTATGTTCTGTGGTGACCCACAAGGTCACTTGAGGTATTCCACATTGCTTCATTTATTCCTTTTTTCCACTGCCAGTTTTTTGGGTTTATTTTCTTTTATTTATCTATTTTTTCAGTTTAGGATTATTCATCTATATTTTTTGTGGGACAAATCATTCCCAACTGGTTTATTTTGATGACCAACACTAGTTTCCAACCCGTGGGGATTGGGAACGCCCTCTAAGTTATGCTGAGGACCGGATCGGGTGACCGGTTCAGGGTCGACGTAGGTTGGTTCATGAAAAAATGGTATCAAATGGGCCCTTGTTATTTGGGGTGTCAGGTATCTTGGTGATTAGGTGTGTCGGGAATCGAGAGGTTGGTGAAAGAAGGATTTCATGAACCCTTGCCCATCCCGAGACTCGAGTTTCCAGGGGTAGTTTAAGATTTGAATTTTCTTCTTTAGCTTGGTCTGTGTGGACGAGGGATGACAAAGGAAGTGTTATGGTGTTACGCGATGAGATTTCATGGAGTAGAAACCCATGTACATCAGTTCATGGTTCAAGATACTTCCTGTGGTGGATGATCGCTCGAAGCATGGTCTGCTAAGCCATGTTACCAGGATTTTATAGCCACTAGTCCCTTATTTTTGGAAGTTTTGAGGTGAATTTTGTTTGGTATTGGTTTTTACTGACTTGAGTGGATTTCAAAAATGAAAATGGTTCATTGAAATAGGGTTTTTAAAAGGGAATGTGGTTTTGGAGTGTAAAAGTGGTTTTTAAATGGAAATTGTTTTCTTTTAATGGAATGTGCAGTCTCAAAGAGAAAAATAGGAGGAGTTTTGGAAGTTGTTTTAAGATATTGATAACACTTTTTGGAATGTGAATTGGAAAATTTTTGGGAACTTGGAAATGTATTGCTTTAATGATAAGTGAAATTTTCAAATTGGTTGAGATTTTATGCTTTATGTTGAATGAACTATTTTTAAAACGAGATGTGTTTTGGATTAACCCTTGGTATCCCTATGAGGGATCACATATATAGAGGTACGCATGTGGCACAAGGATACTTGGTGGTATGTGTGGATGGGTTCATGAGCTATCACAAGGGTAAATGTATATGTGAGACTTCATGGAATACCAATGGTGGATATTTAAGTTGTTTTGTTTGCTAAAAAATGGTTTTCAAAAAATGTAATTTAGATGTTTTGAAAAGTGAGTAAGCAATTGTTTAGTGTTATATTTTTGTGTTTGGTATCCTTTTTCACGGGTTCTTGGTTTTTACATACTAAATTGGTATTGAGATAACGGTTTGAATTTGGGATTTAGTTTGTGATTGAAGGGTGGAATTTTGATTTATGATGAGTTTTGATTTGGCTTCATGCTTCTTGTTTTTGAGTATGCCGCCCAGAAAAGTCCAAGAGGGTTCTAGTTAGTCTCTTCTAGTTTTTGGTTCTACCCAAACACTTAGCAGAGTGGTGGAATTGAATTATTTTTTGTTTTTTCTGTCTTCTGTGGCGATCATGATCTATTAGAGGAAAAAATTGGCTTGGTGAAATAGTTGGCCTTTTTAGGTTATTGGGAAATCACAAATCTATGAGAGCTCATACTAGTTTGAGTTCATTGGAGGGTTTATCTTTGGATTGGTGATGGAGATAATCCCAGCATTGTTGCATGATGGGGTGTCTTGAAAGGTGTTTGAGACCACTTTCATCTGATGGTTTATACCTAAGGAGGTGAAAGCGAGGAAAGTGGCAGACCTCATGAGTTTCCAGTAAGACCAAAGAATAGTGAAGGCCTATGTTGGGCATCTCAAGGAGTTGGTTACTTTTTCTCCGAAGATAACATCACAGAATCAGTTAAAGTTTATCTTGTGTGGGGTCTTTTTCTATGGTTCATGGACCTATTATTTTTAGTTTTTGGGTAGGTTCCCCATCCTCTAAGGAGAGATAACTGGAGAAACCTGTTTCAGAAAAGTCTTCTTGTCAGTTCCATCTTTTAATAGTCATCCCACTCTCTTGTTTGATTCTAGTGAAGCCAGTTTAAGTACTTTAAGTCACCTTGTCATCATCCTCAGAAGGCTTGTCATCCATGTGGCCATTTGATAAACTTGTAGAGATTCCTCTATCTGCATCACCAAAAGGAGTCTCGACTAGAGGATGTAAACTCTTGAATGTGGGGAAACATATGCTTCAAGACATCAAAGCTCCAACCATAATTCTCAGAGTGAATCCTTTCATATAGTTAGGAATCATTGTGTGTGTGAAACCTTGGTCTAAATTTTGTCTCCAGTGCTAAAATAGGGATGGTTTAAATTTATCTGTTTTAGCTCCCTCATCTTTGAAGAATTTGTTTTACTGTAAGAGGTGTATAAGTCTCTTTTTCTCATTGTGGTCTTTGTTCTTTGAATAACCCACTTTGGTTGTAAGAAGGCATGGTGATATCATCTTCTTGTAATTATGATAGTTTCACTTCCTCAAATGTGAGATTTTAAGGTTGTCTCTTTATAGATGTGAGTCTTGATATGATTGTCTCTTGCGTGGCTAGCTCCTTTGGTGACCCATTCTTGTTTTAGGACATTCTCGTTTTGGAGATACATGCATCTTGAAAAATAATGAATAGGGGTTTGGTCCGTCGTTTGATTTGGGGACTTTTTTCGGGGACCCATGTGGTGGGGGTTTGATTTATATGGAGATTTCATGTGTTAGTTTGTGCTAGGTTTCCCATGTCGGTCCATGCTAATTGGCCTAAGATGGTCAGTTCTTAACTGGTGGGAAGACCCACCATGGATCTTGCTGTTCCTTCTTTGAGAGTTGTTTTGTATGGGAGTTTTGGTCTATGTTAGCGGTTTCCTTTTTGGATCAAGTTAATAGTTACATAGTTATCCCATGATGAGAGTCTCAATGTTTGTTGTGCTAGTCAGGTTCTTGTGGTGGGGAGAACCCACCGCATTTCCCAATGGATCTTCTCTTTTTAATTTCCCTTATAGTTGGTCGGATGTGATTTATGGAGTGAAAATTAACACCGAGTTTGTGATTTTGTTGGCCTCATTCAGTTTCAAACTTGATTTTGATTCCTCATTTGGATGAATGAATTTCTAGGGGAAGAAAGTTTTTGTGGTGGGAAGAATTGTCACACCCCGACCATGATTTATTAATTATTTAATTATATCTAATTTTTCTTTTGAGTTTCAGGTCGAACTTGTTTTAAAATTTTAAAATTTGGGGGTCTCCGGTAGAGGCGCACAACTAGTGCATGTTTGGCCAACCATACGGCCAAATTGTGCGTGGTTTTCCTGGATTTTGAAAAAAATAAAAGAATATAGAAAAAAAGAGACATTTTTAATAGAAATAATAATAATAATATTATTGTTTTGATTATTATTATTATTATTATGTTTTATGTTTTTTTGAATCCTAAGTCCCCTATTCCCCCCCTTACCCCCATACACGGCCCGACCCCCTCCATATCCCTGTGCATGCAAATCCCCTCCAGCCGAAGCCCTTCGGTGTGCAACCCTCCCTTACAACTCTATCTTTGGCTGACCTCCCCTCTCTGACGTGTCTCTCTCCGACCAAGCTCCCCTCTCTGACATGCACCATCTAGCTGTGCGACATCTAATCACACTCAACCCGGCCGTTTGACCCCTATCCAGCGTTCCATCTCCTCCAGTGCACCACCCTCCTCCGACGACAGTGGCTTTCCCCTACGGTGGATTTTCTTCTTCCTTATCCCAATTTAGGGTTCTTATGTTGAGGTCTTCATTTTGGCCAAATTCTAGTTGTTAGAATTTGTTTTTTTAGATAGATCCTTAAATATGGGATTAATCTCACCGTGTTAGGTTGTTTTTGGTATTGTTTTGGTACAGTGGTGGTGCGATTGATGTTTCACACCGAATTCTGGAAATTCGTCATCAATTGAGGTTAATTATCACTTGCACATACCTATTAAATTTAATATTAAATTGTTTCATGTATTTTTCACTATCTGTGATAATTAATTTGCGACTTGCAATGTTTAGAATAATTTAATTTAAGTGCAATTACCTGAAGATGAGTTTTCCATGTGAAAATTTGGTATACTGTGTGTGAAAATATTATTGTGTTTATTTTAAATAGTTTATAAGTTATTTGAATAATTTATTAAATTATGAAGATGCTGCGAATCACAAATTGAAATGGTCTTGATATGTAGTTGTACTTAAAGATAAGGTTTTGGGTGTGTTTTTGACGTAAGGACATGTGATGTTTCTTTGGTCTGTTTTTATAATTTATCAAATATTTTATTGAATGATATTAGTGGTGAAAAATCATGTTTTAATGCATCCATGTTGTGTGGTTGGTTCTAAAGCGGATTTTTAAATAAAACTGGGTGTATTTTCAGCAAAACCTTTTGTTTCATCATTTGTTAATGCTTTAAAAACTACTCAAATGATTTATTAAATTATCTGTGTGGTGAAAAAACCGTTTTTTGTAGCATTGATAAAGTGTTTAATTTTAAAGTTTTATTTTGACATGAAATTGAGTGTTTTCCATGGGTGTCTCATGCTACAACATTTGGGGTTTTCACTTTTCTCCTGAATAATGGTTTGAAATGTGTGAGTGGTTTATCTCTTGTGTAAATGCTCGGTTGGCCTCTTTGAAAGTGGTTTTAATGGAAATGGGATGTGATTCATCCTTTATGTTTGATAAAAATGCCAATATTTATTTCCATTTGTGAAATGTACTTGATCATTGCGCTTTAGGCCAAATGGGTTAGGAGTAGGCTTCTTTTGTGTTTAAAGGGGGTTTCCTTTTCAAAAAGGGGTGTTTTAGTTTTAGAAAGTGGGAATGGGGTTTCCCTTGATTTATGTGGTTATTCTTGGAAAGGTTTATGCCTTCCTTTGGAGTTGTGTTTGAAATTCAGATTGTTTTAGAAATGGATTTTCAAATGTTTATGAAATGGGTGAAGGCCCAGTTAGAACTTGTGATGTGATATTGATTTCCCTTATTGATCCCTCCTATTGCAGATGGCGATTATGGTTTATGTGATTGATTCTTGTGTTATAATAAATGGGCATGTTATTGGTGCATACCCTTAGTGTGTTATTTTGAAATGTTTTATAGACTGTTCAAGTGTTCAAATTTTTTATTAAATTATATGTGCAGTGCATGGTCCTTGCTTTTTTGGTTTGGAGTCTTCAGGTTTAAGGAGACTCACCTACATGTGCATAGGTAAGTATATATATATATATATATGTGGGTTCTCCTGTTACATGTATAGTCATCCATGGAAGTGAATATACATGTATGAGGATAGGTTTTCTTATATATATATATATATATATATATATATATATATGAAAATGCATACGTAGGTGAGTGGAAAACAATATATACATAAAAAAATATGTGTAAGGATCCCCTTGAACTTGTTTATGGCAATGCAGGTGTGTACATAGGGGCTAGGTGTCCTTACATATATGTGAAGGTGAATATATCTAGTGGGGGAGCAGTGGATTTTAGTTAGAAAGTGATAAGAGCTGAGGTGGATAGCTTGGTTCCACCTTTAGGTTAGTCCCTTATGCCTATGCCTTTGATTTGAATTCCATAATTGCTTTCTTGTTTAAAAAAATATGTTTTATATTTATTCTGTATACAAATGCTATGAAATCTGGTTGCAGTTTCTAGACATTATTATGACTTTGTTTTGGAAATTGAAATGTATTTCTAACTCCCACTGGTCTTAAGTGAATTCTCTTGAAAAGTTATTTCCTATGTGGTTTTGAATTTGTAATTAATATTTATAAAGGCATTTAGACTTTTGTCCAGTTAGTTATATAAAGTTTTCCTTGTATGTAATTAAGCCCATTTGACACCTTAAGAATGGTTTATGAAAAGAAACCCCTTATTTTAGAAAATGATGTGTTTTTCTTGATAAAAACTCACCACCACTTGAATTGGAGCACAATGGCAAACTTGGGTATCTAGGTGGGCAGACTAGGACTAGTATGCTAGATGATACGTTAGTGGTTTATCCCTGTTTCGTCTAGTAGGATTGACACTACAACACTAACTAATCATTTGTGATGATTGGAAACCACTAGGTTATGAGTGTGTTCCCTACTAGTGGACCGTGCACGAGAATGTAGATCGTTATGGTTCCTTTGCCACATTTCACTGAGGTATAAGTATATTAGGTCCCCAAATAACACTAGATGCTTAGGGATTTCCCATGGTGCTTGTGATGTGATTTCCATTTCAGTCATTTCATACTTGATGTCTTATTTGTGAAAACCATATTTTAATCTAAATTGGTTTCCTTTCATTTTGAAATGTTATTGCATGCTTAGAAACCATTTTGAAAATTTAGTGGGAGAGAAATACTTTACTTGAAAATGAAAACTTGTTACTTGAATTAAAAAATAATGAAAAAAATTATTTTATTATGTCCTATTTTCAAACTAACATGTTTCAGATTTCTTATAAAAAGCAAGGGCACATGGCATTGTTGTATCTTGGAATTCCTAGTGAGCATCTCAGTGCTCAATCATACTCTAATTTTTAGTTTCAAGTTCTTCTAGTTTTGGATATCTCTTAGAGTGAGGGTAGTTTATGTTCTGTGGTGACCCATGAGGTCACTTGAGGTATGTCACATTGCTTCATTTATTCCTTTTTCTGCTGTCAGTTTGTTGGGTTTATTTTCTTTTATTTATCTATTTGTTCAATTTATGATTATTTTACTATCTTTTTTGTGGGAAAAATCATTCCCAACTGGTTTATTTTGATGCCTGACACTAGTTTCCAGACCATGGGGATCGGGAAAACCCTTCGGGTTATGCCGCGGACCATCTCGAGTGACCGATTCAGGGTCAACCTGGGTTGGTTTGTGACATAAGGAAAAAGAAGAATTGCAATTTTTTCTATCTGGATAGTGTAAGATACTGAGGGAAGAAAATTATACCTTTACAATTCACCAATTAAATCTCTTCCCTTATCCCTATTTCAATCAAGTCAAACCTAGCCTTGATACCGTCTTTCGTTTTGGTAGGAACATTTAGTAATATTTCAATAAAATTATCAAATAAATTATTTTCTACATGGATTAAATAAAGAAAATGTATAATATACAATCAATTACAATAAGGTAATTAAAAGAAAATTGATCTCTTCTTCCAACCTAATTTTGTAAGTTTTTTCAAAAATGGTTTACTGAAAAAAATGTCAATATTTTTTACTTTTTTGTACAGTTGATTTCCCGTTGCTGGAGATAGTGTTGTACCATGTTCGATATTCCTATCGAATGATGTCATATAGGATTAGTATTTATGTTTTCAAGGTAAAACTTTTTGATGTCCTAAAAACACAATCTTTGAGGAATATTTCAACTGAACTGAGTATGAGCGTTTTTCACAAATGGGACACCCCAACACGAATTTAATGCTATGGCCTGATAAATTTCCATAAGCAGGGAAGTCATTTATCTTTCTATAAAACATGGCCCTCAATGTGAATTCTTTAATTCTCTTAGCATTATACATTGTAACACCGGTATCCCACATCAATTTCAGATCTTCAATCAATGGATCCAAATAGACATCAATATCATTACCAGGTTGCTTTGTCCTGGATATAAGCAGGGAAAACATAATGTATTTGTGATTCATGTATAACCATGGGGGAAAGTTATAATTTTCTAAAATGATGGGCCATGTACTATGAGTACTACTCTTTACACCAAAAGGATTTATCCCATCTGTAGATAATGAAAAACAAAAGTTTCTGGGCTCATCTCCAAATTTAGGAAACTTGTAATCAATTTTATTCTACAGAGGAGAATTTTATAGATGACGTAGGTTACCATATTTAATTATTTTATCTGCATTCCATGTTAATTATATTAAGGTTTCCTAACATCCATATATTCTTCTAAACTGTGGAATGATAGGAAATTACCATACAAATTTTGATTCATTTTTCTTGTATCGATCTGCGCCACACTTAGGGAATTTGATGAGTGATTCATGGTCCTTGAAAAACAATATGAAATCATTTGGACAAGCATGTATTTTTTAGATATCATTCCCATTGAATGTAATATTCATTTAGCATCATATGTTCGGCATGGTAATTCATTTTCTTCTGGTATCATATCTTTTAGAAGGACAATTAGTTCTGTAAATCTGGTGTCACTCCATCCATTGCCAGTTTTCAAATTTTATAACTTCAATACAACTAAAAATGTTGTGTATTTAATATAAACAATATACAATGGTTTCTTGGAACATATATTTAACTCCTTAAACAACTTTGGACAATCAAGAAGGTTATCTTCAATTTCCATTTTTATTTCTTCCATGCAATCTCCATCATCTTTTACAAAGGTATTCTTAACAAATGATTCATAAACCATAGTATCATCCCAATCGATGCCCACATTCATTTTTTCACCTTGTTTAATCCAACATTTATAGATTTTATCTATTTAGTGACCAATAAAATGTTCTTCCAACTCTTATAGACTAATTTTTCTTGAATAATAAGAACTTAAACATGGACATATGACTTTAGAAGGGTTGTCTACATGCTCTCTTGAAAACTTGATGAAATCTCTAGCTCCATATTTATATTCATTTGTAAAATGATTAACATGTGTCACAACCCGACCCGACGCTTTATTTTATTTTAATTATTTTGGATCTCATTTTTGAGCCACATGTTTAGCCGGGTTTTTCTTTAGTGATTTGGGATCTTATACGGGTGTGCGTCCGTACGCGTGACCGTGCGTAGTGCCAAATCGTATTTTGGATGATGTTTTATTATTAAATGTGTTATTATTTGGGTGCACAACCTTGCGCATGACTGTGCAAATTGCCAGAACCGACATGAGTTGTTGAATTTTGATGGTACATGAGTGTTTTGGCTTGGTAGTGTCCGACACGTGGGCGAGGAACGGGTGAAGCTACATGGATTCATCTTCCCGGTACATGGTTAATTAATTAATTAACAGGGTAAACATTGAAGTATTCATAAAATAAAATAATGGACAAATAAAATAAGATTATTTAAAAGTTTTCTTAATAATAATAATAATAATAATGTTGGGATTGTTATTATTTCAATTGATACTTTAATTTGGTCATGGATGTTAAACTAATTTATATTTATAGAATTATTAACTTATTATTATTATTATTATTTTAATGGACTGTGTTTCTTTTTTTGGGTTTTATTTTGTTTTCAATTTCTTTTTATTCTATTTCTATTTTCTTCATTTTCTTTTTATTTTATTTCATTTGTTTTTTTTTCACATTCATTTTTTTCATCCTCTGAGCTCCCCTATCCCCGCATAGTTTCCCCTCCCCTGGTTCGTGCAACAACTCCCCTCCTAAACCCTAGCTAGACCTCCTCTCGGCCCCTTCTCTGGCGAACCACATCGCCGATCGCCCCTCCCCTCACTTCCCTCTGGCGTTGCGGCGGACCAGCGCATCTCCCCTTCCGGCGTGGCCTCCTCTGGCGCAGCCTCCAGCGGCGCGGCCTCCCCCGACACAACCTACTCCAGCGCGACCCCCTCCGGCGCGGACCTCCCCTTCGCCCCTCCTTCCCGGACCGACTACCACCCGAGCTGCCGCCTTCCTCTCGGCCGGACCACCTGGAAAACCAGCATGCGCTGCCCTGGCCTTGCGCAGCACCGCCCCTCACCTTTACTCCTCCTCGCTAGACCAGCTACCACTGGACCACTCTGCTACCCTGCTGGCCTACTCCGATGCACCAAAACCCTCACGCGCAGCACCTCTCCCCTTCCGGTTTGGCACCACCGCAAAACCCCCCAGCTTGGAACCCTCCTTGCCGGCTTCCAACAGGTTTGGCACATCCCCCTCCTTGGCTCGAACGAAGACCCGAAAACCCCTAATTTAGCCGTACACCACTTGTTTGTCTGGCCGGAGTCCCAGCAACATCTTTTTTTTTGGCGCGGCTCAATTCCATCACCCCCCATCTAACTCAGTTGGCCACCCGCAACCCCTTCCGCAGGTGTGTCTTACTTCAGGTGGCTGTTTCTTCCCTTTGGTAAAATCTTAGATTAGTTCTCCATGTTGTTTAAGGTCCTTTTGTGATGATTTTGGGTTCAATGTCTGGTTTTTAGCGTCTAATCTAAGTTGTTGCGGTGCGACTGGCGGGCGATTAGAGTTTGCGCATCATGTTGCGATGTTTTTATACATTCCAGGTAGGTGGTTCCATGTCCAATTATTATTTGATTAGTTAATTTGTAAGTTTAATTAGTTAGAGTGTTATTTAATTAATTTGTGTGGTGTGAAGTTGATTTTCATTGAAGTTTATTTTGCATTGAAATTGTTTAGTAGCGTATTTTCATAATTTGTGTACTTGATACTGAAATCATCTCTAGTTAATTGTTAGTGTCTTTTTTTATTGCGAGGGTAGCTTAGTAATTAGTTTCATTATTGTGATTTAATGTTTACTTGAGTTTTAGTATGTCTTAATGTGTTTATTAGTATGTTTAGTTGGTATGAGTATGTTGTTGCTGTGAAAACCCATGTCGGACTATTCCCTATTGTGTTATAAATTGTGTAGTTACTTTGTTAGGATGTGCAAGGGGTGCAATTGGTGTAGTGACGATATGAGTTCTATCTTAAATGAGAATTTGATTGGATCTTCTTGTTGTTTTAATCATGCGGCATATTCTTTTTAAATGGGTTGGAAAGTTTTTATGGTTGTTTTTTTAACTGAAGCAATGGTCTTTTTAATTGTGTGGGTGATTTCTTTAATTCCGTGCATAATGTTGATTGTGTTCCAAAGATGGCGAGGTGTGCGTATAGTTATTTAGGAGGGTTTGGGTCGGTCTAGTGTGTAAAGCCGTGTTTTTTTCTCTTTAAAATTTATTTATGAAAATTTTAATTGTTTTATTAAATAATTATTAAGGGTGAAGATTGTTTTGGTTAAATTTTGTGATTTTTTTGCTTCTTAAGGTCATGCGACGTGTGTGGAATTTTTTTAATAAATTCTACTAGTGGCGTGTTTGATAATGAAAGTTATTTCTTTGATTTTGCAGTTGTTTTAATTGGTTGTGTAACTGATTTAGTTTTGAGATATTTTTATTGTGCTTCTTATTTCAAATAGATTTTGTGTGTGAAAATGGTGGTTTTGGCATGTGTAATGTCTTGTTTGGTTTGAGTATGTGATTATGACAAAAGACTTGAACTTTGAACTACTTGAGCACAAACGGGAAGCCCGAGTAGTTAGGAGGGTGGACTAGACTAGTGGGATAGTGTTCCGGAGGTGACTTAACCCGGTTTCACTGACAGGACTGACGATTGCAACACTAATTAAACATATGAATTTCTGAGGGTCATGGCCTTCTAAGCCACGTTTCACTGAGACACGAAGATCTAGGGACCCAAGCTAGATAACACCCATGTGGCCTCTCCCATATTAGTGCTCATTGGTTACTATATTCTCATCAGTGTGACACTTTGGTTATTTTAAAAGTAAGGGTGTGTGTGTTTGTGCGTTTTAATTTAAGTTATTTTTTTAAAACCGCTTTATCTAAACCTATTTTCTATAAAGTTGTTCAAGATTTTAGTTCTTTTCTTTAATTAAAATTGCAAATGTATTTTTCATTTAATAATTGTGCATGGAACCTTTTCTCAGTGGCATCTTACCGGGATTTTAGCTCACACCCTACATACACCTTTGGGTGTATATAGATTCTGTTTCTGTTTCTGTTTCTTTCCAGGTTGAGCCATCGGGCTTAGCGATGATGGTTCGGGTTGCATTGGTTTCCCCGTGCAGGTTGGCGGCGATGGCTTGGGGATGTGACTCCTCATGTTGCACGAAGGACTGTGTGGATTTTTGTTTTTTTTTCTTGATGTAGTTTCTTTTGGGTTTTTATTTCAAGTTGTTAACTTTATGTCTGAACTTGGTAAGGGCATGTTTGGTTGTCTGTTTTTAGTTTCAATTTTTTTCAGCTTGTTTGTTTTATATCTATTTATTCGGGTAAATCGTTTCCAAGTTTTATTTTTGATACCCGGGCACTTGTGCCAGCCCGTGGGGATCAGGAACGCCCTTCGGATCATGTCGCGGACCAGATCGGGCGCCAGGTCGGATGATGACCCGTACTAGTTCATGACAAAATGGTATCAGAGGCAGGTTTTTGCTCTTGTTATTCAGGATGTCAGGTAGATTGAAGATAGGAATGTTGGTACTCGAGGGATAGGTGCGAGAAGAGCGTTGCGAACTCTTACTCATTTCGATCCTCGAGTAACCAGGGGTAGTTCGGGATTTAAGTTTTGGATTTGGTCTTTTTGGATGGGGGATGACAATGGGAGTAAACCTATACTGCGTGTGGTCTCACATGGAGTAGCGACCCATGTGATGCCCGAGAATACGGTTCGACACTCCTAGTGGTTGGTGCTTGCCTAGGGCATGGTCTGCTAAACCATGTAGTCGGGTTAGACACGACCACTAGTCCTCTGCCCATGTGTTTTAATGTTTGTGATATCTTGCTTCAATTTTGGGGTTGGCGCGAAATTGTTTACCTAAAAAAAAGAAAAAGGGAAGTGGACTTTGGTGCTGCTCTTATTTTATTTTGGTGTGCGGTTGACTTGATATTTGGGGTGTATTTCTCTTGGACATGGTTTTTGCAATTTGGCGCTGATTTGTCGAAGTTGAATTTCTAGAAGAACATCTTGGGTTATTTGAAATTGAAGTGAGTTATTTTTGAAATGGGATGAATTTTTTTTAAAATATGTCCTGAATTTTTGAAATGGTTCTTGAAGGAAAAAAAGGGGTATTTTCGGATACTGAGAATGTTTTGTTTTGAAAGCAGAGGTGCGTTGTTTTTTTCCAGTGATATTCCTACGGGTGATCGCATGTTCATGTGGACATGATTAATGGATAGTTGGTGAATCGTGTGGATGGGTGCCTGGGTAGCACGAAAATGCATACTTGCGAGGAACTATGGAATATCAGTGGTGGTTGATTGATTTCTAAGGTTGCTTCTTGTTTCCTAGAAAGTGGGTCTTTTTCTTAAATGAGGTTTTGTACACAAATGTTTTTAGAAATGAGAAAAAAATGACACTACGTTTATAGTAAAGATGTATTTTGAAAATAGATTTTGGGCTTGTTCTGAAGTGATTGGTTTTTCAAGTGAGTGTTTTTTTCTTTGAAAATGAATTGACGTTTTAAATTGGAATTATTGGATTGGTTTCTGGAATGTGGATGTTTGTGTTATGATGTGTTTGGATTTGTGGAATGCTGTTTTGTGTTTCTTGTTTGGGATATGCCCTCTAGAAACGTTCCGTGGGTTCCAGTAGGTCTCTCTGAGTTCTTGGCCCGGCCCAGACCCTAAGTGGAGTGGAAAAGTTAGGTTATGCTCGGTGGTGTCGACTGTTTGTAGATTTCGATGTCAGTTGGATGTCGTTGAGTGTTTTGGGAAAGTTGGAAGTGTCTCTGGTTTTGGAGGAACTCTAGATGTTATGTATGAATAAGTTGTCTCGAGTATGTTTAGAGGAGCGAGACTAAACCGGAAAACAGTGATAGTTCCATTTTTGTTGTGAATGGAGATGTCGTGAGTGACCCTCAAGACTAGCCTCATTCTATGGTTGTATTTAAGTGAGGGTGAAGGAAAGTGGTGGATCTTGTAGGTGATTGACCAGTCAGTAAAGGGTGAAGGAGATGTGTTGACCTTTCTGATGAGCTAGTTTCTTATTCCCCAGAGGGTGTGTGGAACGATCAGTTTAAAGCTTGTAATAGTTTTTGGCCTTGTTTATGCTGTGGTAAGTGAATGTTCCTCATCCAATGAGGAGTGTGAACCAATAAGAATTGTTCTTGGAGTGCTCCTCCTGTCAGTTTGCGTAGCGCATTTGACAGATCGCTCAATCTCCTACCTCTAGTGTGGTCAGTCGGACACCCTAAGTCATTCGCTGAAATTCTTAGTTGGTATGTTGACATATTGTTCACTTAGGGGATGAGGAGTGGTATGCAGGTTGCTTTTCCAGCAGAGGAAGTTCCAGTAAGAGGTGGTCAACTTATGACTATGAGGCGGTAGATGCTTTAGACATCAGGGCCCCAACCATAGGTCTCGGGGTGAATCTTGAACGAAGTCAAAACTCATCAGACGTGGGATGAGCTTGATCCGACTTAAGTTCGCAGTGACAGGATGGGAAAAGATTTAATTTCCTTATTGCAGTACCCTCTATGAGAGCGTCATTCATGTTTTGAGGGGCATGGATCCCTTGTATACTTTTCGTGGTCTTATTTTATGGGAGTTACTCTTGGTCCTTAAAGAGATTCGGAGAATCCATATTCTTGTAAAGCTAGTGGGTGTGCTCCGTGAACCTTCTTATGGTCGTAGATTCTCATGTATTATGGAATTTTCATGTGCCTGTCTGGTTCGCCTCCTGGTTAGTGGTTTCTGCTATCAAAGCTATCTCATGTGGCTGAGTGTTGTCAACTATTGGAATAATCAGTGCAGGTCGGCCCGTGTGGTGGGTTCATGATGAAGGGTCCAATCAGTATTGCTTCAAGTAAACTGGTAATGCCCGCGTGGGTTCCATGGTGTTAGGAAATTTTAAAATGGTGGGGAGACCCAGTGTGGGTCTCGCCGATCTCCCATGTTGTGTTGGTTAAATGTAGGGAGCTTGGATGGTCAAGTCAGTGTTAGATGTTTGACTGAGCTTGTGAGTCGTTTGGTTTGGAGAACCAATGTTTGATGAGAACCCTAATATGGTGGGGAGACCACCATAGGACGGGCTTGTGGAAGGCTCTGTTTTCAAAGTGCACTTGGCGGAGCAACCCCTTGCTTCTACTTCGCCCAAACTCGACCATGCCAATTGGCTTGCTCGGGTAGTGGGTCACTGGACGAGTGTTCTGGGAGAACTCGAGCGGCCCTGGTCATCCCTACATTAGGGGTTGGGGTGTTCCTTGATGTAGTTCTATATCTAGATGAATTCCTTGCTATTGGTCATTTTTCTTGGTGATTCTTGTTTTGAGAAATTTGAGTTTCAGGTCATGGGCTTTTTGAATATCGGGTCTTCAGGCAATTAAGGTTTTATTTAGGTGTCTTCGTGGTCTTGATTGGAACCCTTGGTTGACCTAGTCTCTTGGGACTTTCTGGGGGCAGAAAGTGTCATGGTTGGGAGATTTGTCACAACCCGACCTGATACTTTATTTTATTTTAATTATTTTGGATCTCATTTTTGAGCCACAGGTTTAGCCGGGTTTTTCTTTAGTGATTTGGGATCTTATACGGGTGTGTGTCCATACGCATGCCCGTGTGTAGCACCAAATCATATTTTGGATGATGTTTTATTATTAAATGTGTTATTATTTGGGTGCAAGACCTTGCGCACGACCGTGCACATTGCCAGACCCGACGTGAGTTTTTTAGTTTTGATGGTACATGAGTGTTTTGGCTTGGTAGTGTCCGGCGCGCGGGCGAGGAACGGGTGAAGCTGCATGGCTTCGTCAGTTGTTCATGTGCCCTGCCCAGTACGTGGTTAATTAATTAATTATCAAGGTAAACATTGAAGTGTTCATAAAATAAAATAATGGACAAATAAAATAAGATTATTTAAAAGCTGTCTTAATAATAATAATAATAATAATGATAATAATAATAATAATAATAATAATAATAATAATAATAATGTTGGGATTGTTATTATTTCAATTGATACTTTAATTTGGTCATGGATGTTAAACTAATTTATATTTATAGAATTATTAACTTGTTATTATTATTATTTTTTAATGGCCTATGTTTCTTTTTTTTGGGTTTTATTTTGTTTTCAATTTCTTTTTATTCTATTTCTATTTTCTTCATTTTATTTTTATTTTATTTCATTTCCTTTTTTTTCACATTCATTTTTTTTCTCCTTTGAGCTCCCATGTCCCCGCACGGTTTCCCCCTCCCCTGGTTCACGCAGCAACTCCCCTCCTAAACCCTAGCCAACCCTCCGCTCGGCCCCCTCTCCGGCAAACCACATCACCACTCGCCCCTCCCCTCACTTCCCTCCGACATCACGACAGACCAGCGCATCTCCCCTTCCGGCGTGGCCTCCTCCGGAACAGCCTCTAGCGGCACGACCTCCCCCGGCTCAGCCTACTTCGGCGCAACCCCCTCCGACGCAGACCTCCCCTTCTCCCCTCCTTGCCGGACCGGCTATCACCCGAGCTGCCGCCTTCCTCTCGGCCGGACCACCTGGAAAACCAGCATGCGCCTCCCCGGCCTTGCGCCGCACCGCCCCTCCCCTTTACTCCTCCTCGTCGGACCGGCTACCACTGGACCACTCTGCTACCCGGCTGGCCTACTCCGATGCACCAAAACCCTCACGCGCATCACCTCTCCCCTTCCGGTTTGGCACCTCCGCACAACCCCCCAGCTTGGAACCCTCCTTGCTGGCTTCTAACAGGTTCGGTGCACCCCCCCTCCTTGGCTCGAACGAAGATCCGACAACCCCTCCTTTAGCCGTACACCACTTGTTTGTCCGGCTGGAGTTTTGGAGACATATTTTTTTTTGGCGCGGCTCAATTCCAATACCCCCCATCTAACTCGGTTGGCCACCCACAACCCCTTCCATAGGTGTGTCTTACTTCGGATGGCTGTTTCTTCCCTTTGGTAAAATTGCAGATTAGTTCTCCATGTTGTTTAAGGTCCTTTTGTGATGATTTTGGGTTCGATGTATGGTTTTTAGCGTCTAATCTAAGTTAATGTGGTGCGACTGGCGGGCGATTAGAGTTTGCGCATCATGTTGTGATGTTTTTATACATTCCAGGTAGGTGGTTCCATGTACAATTATTATTTGATTAGTTAATTTTCAAGTTTAATTAGGTAGAGTGTTATTTAATTAATTTATGTGGTGTGAAGTTGATTTTCATTGAAGTTTATTTTGCATTGAAATTGTTTAGTAGCGTGTTGTCATAATTTGTGTACTTGATACTAAAATAATCTCTGGTTAATTGTTAGTGTCTTTTTTTATTGCGAGGTTAGATTAGTAATTAGTTTCATTGTTGTGATTTAATATTTACTTTAGTTTTAGTATGTCTTAATGTGTTTATTAGTATGTTTAGTTGGTATGAGTATGTTGTTGCTGTGAAAACCCATGTCGGACTATTCCCTAGTGTGTTATAAATTGTGCAGTTACTTTGATAGGATGTGCAAGGGGTGAAATTGGTGTTTTGGTGTAGCGACGGTATGAGTTCTATCTTAAATGAGTATTTGAGTGGATCTTCTTGTTGTTTTAATAGTGCGGCATATTTTTTTTAAATGGGTTGGAAAGTTTTTCTGGTGGTTTTTTTAACTGAAGCAATGGTCTTTTTAATTGTGTTGGTGATTTCTTTAATTACGTGTGTAATGCAGATTGTGTTACAAAGATGGAAAGATGTGCGTATAGTCACGTAGGAGGGTTTGGGTCGATCTAGTGTGTAAAGTGGTGTTTTTTTTCTCTTTAAAATTTATTTATGAAAATTTGAATTGTTTTATTAAATAATTATTAAGGGTGAAAATTGTTTTTGGTTAAATTGTGTGAATATTTTTACTGCTTAAGGTCATGCGACGTGTGTGGAATTTGTTTAATAAATTTTACTAGTGGCGTGTTTGATAATGAAAGTGATTTCTTTGATTTTTCAGTTGTTTTAATTGGTTGTGTAACTGATTTAGCTTTGAGATATTTTTAGTGCGCTTCTTATTTCAAATAGATTTTGTGTGTGTAAATGGTGGTTTTGTCATGCGTAATGTCTTGTTTGGTTTGAGTATGTGATTATGACATAAGACTTGAACTCTGAATTACTTGAGCACAAGCGGGAAGCCCGGGTAGCTAGGAGGATGGACTAGACTAGTGGGATAGTGTTCCATAGGTGACTCGACCCGGTTTCACTGGCAGGACTGACGATTGCAACACTAATTAAACATATGCATTTCTGAGGGTAGTGGCCTTCTAAGCCAAATTTTATAAGGGTCGTGGCCTTCTGAGCCACGTTTCACTAAGACACGAAGATCTAGGGACCCAAGCTAGCTAACACCCACGCGGCCTCTCCTATATTAGTGCTCATTAGTTACTTTATGCTCATCAGTGCGACACTTTAGTTATTTTAAAAGTAAGGGTGTGTGTGTTTGTGCGTTTTAATTTAAGTTGTTTTTTTAAAACCGCTTTATCTAAACCTGTTTTCTCTAAAGTTGTTCAAGATTTTAGTTATTTTCTTTAATTAAAATTGAAAATGTATTTTTCATTTAATAACTGTGCATGAAACCTTTTCTCGGTGGAATCTTACTTGGCTTTTAGCTCAAACCCAACATACACCTTTGGGTGTATGTAGATTCTATTTCTGTTTCTGTTTCTTTCCAAGTTGAGGCATCGGGCTTAGCAATGATGGTTCGAGTTTCATTGGTTTCCCCGTGCCGGTTGGCAGTGATGGCTTGGGGATGTAACTCCTCATTCCACACAGAGGTTTGTGTGGGGTTTTGTTTTTTTCTTGATGTAGTTTCTTTTGGGTTTTTATTTCAAGTTGTTAACTTTAAGTATGAACTTGGTAAGGGCATGTTTGGTTGTCTGTTTTTAGTTTCAATTTTTTTCAGCTTGTTTTTTATATCTATTTATTCGATTAAATCATTCCCAAGTTTTATTTGTGATACCTGGGCACTTGTGCCAGCCCATGGGGATCGAGAATGCCCTTCGGGTCATGTCACGGACCGGATCGGGCACCGGGTCAGATGACGACCCGGCCTGGTTCGTGACAACATGCATCCATTTTCAGTTTATATCTATCCTATTAGGTTCATAAAATATTAATTTTATACAATATATAAATAAATACACATAAGATATTCATTATCAAAAGTGAAAGTTATAAACAATTATAATAAGGGAGATATGGATCATTTCAACTAGAATATCTAAGCACTTAGATATTCGAAATCCAATAATAAGGGATATTGGAATTTGAAAAAATAGAGGGATATAAAGGTAGACAATAAATGAAATTATCACTAAACTTTATAGTTGTAAACCAGAAGATGGATAGTGTAACAAACCTAACCTGAATTATCCAAACAACACAAGGTCAGATCTTCTTATAACCTGTTACACACCTCAAAGTCACTAAAGGATGGTTTAAACTTTAGGTGTAAAAAACCATAAATGGGAGGTGGTCGCTCCCCCTAAAAATAGAACCAATTAGTACTAGTGGTCGAATAAAATTCTAGCATGACCCTTGGGGTTAGTGGACATGTAGACCCAAAATCATCATTACCCAATATAGGCATACCGATTAGACAAAAAAATATGGAAATAAATGATGCAATAACTATATAGACACACATACATGTCACACGAGTATAAAAACTCACTTATAGTCTATAAGAAATATCAAATAGATAAAAACATGATATTCAAACATAATACGAACTAAAGGCACCATAATGATTCAAAAAGTGATGGCTTGATGTGATAAAACCTCATGTACTTAACTGGGGATGAACCCTTTGAATATGATCTATAAGAAAACTAAGGACCATAGTGAATTCTAAGAGGAACTAGATCCTATGATACAGATAACCAATAGAGAAACATACATCACTCCACTAACTTGGGTTCTGAAAAATAGAATCTGAAGCTGCATGTCCACTAAGGTGTCCATGAAAGGTTTCATCATATATATAATCATTAGGGAATCACCAATGCACCTTAAATCAGTAGTCAATAAACAAGAATATACTTGAATATTTCTGCACTTTTATGAACACATATGAAAAAATTATTTAGTAAGAAGATATATAACATAACAATAAAACAATAATGAATAAATCCAAGGTTCAGTATCATATATAAACAATGGATCATACATCAGTAGTCAATACAAACAAAGAACCACAAATCATTCCCTAAACAAAAGATCACAAAAAATCGTAAAAAATAGACCACAAATCATTCCTTAAACAATGAACCACAAACAAATCATAAACAAAAAATCATAAACAATGAATCATAAATAAATAGTAGAAGAATAAATCAAAAATGAAACAAAAAATACATAAGGAACATTGGAAGGACTACCTTTCTAGGTTAAAGAAAATCTGAGACCTGCTTTAGATGTTAGACAAGATGTTTGGAGGTAGTCGAGTTTCATGATTCGACCTTCGATTCACCGAGGAGGAGCACCGACAATGGGTGGGTTCTGCAGAAAGCTTCTATATCGTGGTGGGTTTTCAAATGGTTAGGGTTTTTAAAATCGATCAGGATACTTTTATCAGTGCTTAAAAATAAGCACTGATAAAGAAACCTTTTATCAGTGCTAAATTTATAGTGCTAATAAATCATTCTCTTTGTCAGCATGAAAAAAGCGCTGTTAAAAATTATTTTATCAAGGATTATTACTGAAGCAATGTTAAAGGATTTATAACTATAATTATAATTTTTTTTAAATATTTATAAATATTTAATAAATATATATAAATATAGTAAATATATTCCTTTTAAATATATTTACTATAATTTTATAATTATTTATTTATAATTATAGAAATATTTTTTAAAAATATTATTCATATCATTATATATTTATATAATTATACACACATAAATATATTTAATAAATAAATATAAATATAAATATAGGATATATATTCATTATTTAAGTAAATGTATTATAAATTTAATAATTATTTAAATATATATAATTATTTAAATATAATTATATAAATAATTTTAAATAAATAAATATTTATTTATAATTATAAATATATAACTGTTTTAATATAGTGAATGTAAATTTATAAATATATTTATTTATAAATATTTTTTATAGATATATTTTTAACATTATTAATGAATATCTAATTTTGAGTGCATGAATTTATGTACAAAATGGGTGAAATTGAATAAATTAAGAATATATGTACACTTTAACAATATTGAAAAAATGGATAAGTTCTATGTGTGTGCATATTGTATATAAAAATGCATTAATTATACGTATATGTGAAATCAATATAACACACATTTGATCTATATTAAATTGAAAAATCAAACGAGATTCAATTATATGTTGATTACTACGCAATTAGTCAATATTTTTAATTCATATTAATTTTTAATTATATACCATCATTCAATAAAAATATTACAATTTAATGTAAAACACATAAATATTTTCTAATATATAATCATATTTATGTACATTAATATATATCTATATATTTAATATATACAATTTAATAACATTACTTATCATAATTTTCTAATTAATAAAATTTTTAATATTTAAAAATGTATAATCAATCAATTCATTTTTATCAATAATTATTTAATTAATAAAATTTGTAATATTTTTTTAATAAACACATTATTTATTTTTAATTTTTTTAATTATTTTATTTTATCAGCTCTAAAAATGCGTTGATGAAAGAAATATTTATCAACGCTAAACATAAAGCACTGGTAAAGTATACTCTTTATCAACGCTAAAAATAAAGCACTGTTAAAGGATAAAGTTTATCAATGCTAAAACTAAAGCACTGATAAAGGATACCATTTATCAATACTAAAAATAAAGCATTGATTAAAGTTTCCTTTATTAGTGAAAAAAAAAATCACTGATAAAATGTTTAATTTATTAGCATTTTCTTTAGCACTTATAAATATTCCATTTTTTAGTGTTTTCTTTTAGAGATGATAAATAACAGTGCTGTTATAGGTCAGTTTTGTAGTAGTGGTAGAAGAATGATCATGATGTGATTAGAAGTTTATTAATATTAAAAAATATGAATAAAATTTATCATAAAGTACATATAAGTTGGTTCTAAGGAACTAAATTCGACAAAGTATACCATATACTGTGATGCTTCTAGAGTTGTAATCTAATCCATTCTGATGTAGGAGGGATGAGTGGTTACTTATGGATCTAGATAACTGATACAACATTAGTGAAATTACCCTACTCATGATCTAGAGTTAGTAGTGGTGGTGCACACCCTCATATGTTGGATACACTATCTATTGGGTGAGAGGTTTGTGGTGTACAAGAACCAAAAGAGCCTCAAGAACATATTTTCTTAGTGATACCTGAAAAGTGGATTGAGGAGGTGGGTCAAGTATCTGTAGTCTTTCAAATTCGAGTGGGATTACACACTATTAAGGGAAATGTTATTGATGATTCCTTGGGCCATAAGACATGGAATGAGATAGTGCGGGAGCCCTGCAACAAATGGAGGCTGATGGCACTCTTTATAGACATGAATCTAGATGTTTAAGAGGATTAGGGATGAATAGATCTAACTTTGGCATATGTAATACCCATTATTTTGGACTAGATAAATAAAGAGTAGTTATATGATCTAAAGGGATTATCTCTGAGGGACAACTTATATGGAGGGGATCCACCAGTAGGATGGTCTCATGGAAGTGGGGATGTTCTTCTATTCTGTGGAAGAGTATGGGTTTATATGGGTTTTAACAACGAGATGATAAGGGATGTTCATGATTCTAGATAGTCGGTATATCCTGAAATGGAAAAGATGTATCATGATCTCCATAGATAGTACTAGTGTCTAAGAATGAATAAAGAAATGGTATGTTTTCTGGAGAGTTGTTTCACCTATTAGTTGGTGAAGACTGAGCATCGGAGGCCCACTAGGCTGTTCCATCCTATTACCATTCCAAAGTGGAAGTGGGATGATGTCACTATGGATTTCATTATAGGATTACCCCTAAAACCTCACAAAAATGATGCTGCATGGGTGGTCATGGATTTACTGATGAAGGTATCCCACTTCTCACATATCAGGGTGACATTCACCACTGATGATCTTGAAAGTTTTTATGTGTATGAGATAGTTAGAGTACATAGTGTTCTGAGGAGTATCATTTTAGATGAAGATCCTCATTTCCCATATCATTTTTCAGGTTCTTCCTAAGGCACTGAGATCACAAGTCCTTATGAGTATAGCCTATCACCATCAGATTAATGACCAATCTAAATGAATGATTAAGATTTTATAGGATATTCTAAATGCATGTGTTCTGGATTTTCATGGTTCTTGGGAGTAAAATATGGTACTCATGGCATTCTAATATAATAAAAACATCTAAGAATCGATACAAATCCCCCCATTCAAGTATTTTTATGGTAGGCCATATCATTCAACTCTTTACTGGTTAGAGGTAGGTGAGTAAGTACTCATTGGACCTAGTATCATACAAGAGACATCTAAGAAAGTTAAGTTGATCAAAAAGTGGTTGGTGATCATACAGACCAAAAAAAATCATACACCAACCACCATTGATGACCTATGGAGTTCGAAGTTTGTCATTGAGCTTTTTAATGGGGTTTTCCTAGGCTGGGACAACATCATATCTAAAATAAAGGGAATCTAATTCATAGGTTTGTTTTGATGTTTGAGATTGTGGAAATGGTTGATTAGGTGGCATACCATTTGGACATTCCATAAGGATACAATTCCATTCATGGAGTGTTTCACATATCAGAGCTTCATAGATAACATATTGATCCTTCTCACATGATAGACATTGATGACATTGAGTTGGATGTTGATGCATCCTTCAAGGAGAATATGATATGTGTCATAGAACATAGTGATAATAATCTTAGGGGGAGGACCATTCCATTAGTGTGAGTGAATTTGTAGCATGGGAATGTTCAATAAGAGAGTCAAGAGAGGGAATTTTATATGTGAGTACAATGGCTAGGATTATTCATAGATACCCCATAGTGATTCTTGAAGCATATCAGGGATAAGGTATTATATGGTGGGTAGGTTGTAATATACCATCTTTTTCTAGGTATTTACCTTTTTAAGTTTTTGTAAACCTCTTTGAGTTATATTAGTTTTAGTTTGAAACCTGGTGTTCAAGACTTGAGCCATTTGGGATGGTTAAGGTAAGTACTAAAGTGGTGTAGGAAGTAGTAGAGGGGTGATGAATTCTGATTGTAGAACAATTACATGACATGAATCCTATTCATGATGTGAAATGTTCAGGATGACCCTTGGATCCATACAAGGTGTGAATGGTTTTACGGAAATTTGGGAATCAAAAATCCACCTCATGTTATGGATTCAAAATATGAAATCAGTCTTAATAAGGATTTTTTTCATCTAGGTGAAAGTGTTTTCATCATATTCGGGAATTAAGTAATTCATGAAGTGAATCCTATACACTTTATGAATTAGTCACACAATCCTTATTTTAAAACAATCACCACCATGTGATCTAAAAGTTATAGATATATTTCCCTACAATTCTTTCAATGAAGATTTTTGGGAATCCACTTTGATCCAGAAGCAAGAACACGTTGGATCTAGGTATTCTGAACCAAGATTTTTAAGGTAATAATTATGGTTCATATTATATTTCCTAATCCTTTATTGATAGATTTTTTGTTTCTGATTCATGGGAAAGAGGAAAATAGTCGTTATTGCAGATAGTGAGGTTTTGTCTACGTATTCTGTGCTTTTGAGGTTGGTGGTCTAAAACATATTTAAAATGCCTATTCCAATTATTCTAATCATGTGAAATAGGTACAATTATGCCAAAATCCCATGCATGCAACCTAAAAAATATTATAAATATCTATTTGATGGTAACCCCACGTTTAGACCTTCCATTATATTCTGTTAGGGCTATTAGATTTGAGACTGAGACCTATTGACACCATATAGGTGAGCTATCCCTTGACCTCGTTCAAACTTTTTTACTTTTACAATAGTGCCCGATGATGATTTAGTAATTTTTATGGTTGATGGATTAATTTATGAATTAGAATAACACATGTGTTCTAGTGGTTTCTTGAGATAGAATCACTTTGTCTAAAATTGATTAACTAGAATTATAAAAAACTTAGTGACAAGATCACGATGAAACAAGTTTTATATAATTATAATGATAATTAAGAACCTAAATTAATGAAATATATTTGAAAAAAGTGATAATTTGATAAACTGATCATTTAAACTTATGATGATATATTTGGAATGTGTGTTGTTGTCCATGTGATTTTCTTTCATAGCTTTCTGTTTATGTGACATTGATGTGATTGATGCCTGTGGGTGGGATTCTTTATGGAATATTGAGTTTGTATTGATATGACTAATGTTTATATTGAAACCAGAGGTATAGGTGCATTTTTTGTAAAACTTGCAGGCTAGGATCACTATTGATTAATACCTAAGGTAAGTGTATATAAATATATCATATGTATGAGTATATATCCATAGTCATTAGATTCCCAAGGGTGAGATTCTGGCTAGCCTATGGGTAGATCCCATTTTTTCATGAGTTATTTTTTGCAATTCATCCTTAGTTAGAGAATCCTCCACTGATTGGTTGATCCATCCTATCACAAGGGGATATTTTCCTATATAGAGATATCTAGTAGGGTGCTTAACTAGGTTGGGCTGGCCCCAGGTGTCACATTGGAACTTTAGGGTCAACATGTTATTTCATGTACTATATTAATTGATTAAATTAATACCTTAATTAGCATTTTATTATATCACAATATTTATCATACTGGATTTATTTAGAAATAGTGGTGCTGACCTATTGAGTTGTACTTACACCCTATATTGGATACCATTTGGTTCCTAAATAGATGTTTTGGATGTAGGTTTGGACAATGTAAAGAGACCCAGTTGTTGATTTTCTTTCCAGTTGGGTTGGAGCATGGATACGAGGCCAAAATGGGTTTGGGATTAGGGTCTTTTCATGTATTTATAAAGTCTTATATTCTATTATTTTTTTTTAATTTTAACACAACATTTAGTTACACTTCAACTTTACATGACATGGTTTATTATAATAATTTGGATTATTTTATTTGTATCTTCTTTCGAATTGGTTGTAAGTTGATAATTATATTATTTATGATATTTTTATGCTACTCAGATTATTATTTTACACTTTTATTATTAATCCATAATAGAGGGTGTAGTACCTCTACTATATTATTTCGAACGTATTTACTAGTTATAAGCCTCTGGAATAAAAGGAGGCATGCCTGAGGTCACATAACCCACCCAAATATGTCAGGTGAGGGAGCACCATGTCAGGGATGTTACAAAGATGTATCAAATACACATGTTTATTTTCTAATGTATTTCTATTTGATAAACTTAAAATTTATACTATAATGTGGTTGGACTTGATAACAATCTTGTTCAAGGGATTATCTAACCTTTATGCATGGAAAAAACTGAGTGTCCATGGATGATATTTTTGTTCATGTTGTTTGCTTAGCACACTATTTAAGAATGATGTTTTACATCCATTTGATAAATATGAAAACCTATTCAAATAACTATCATTAATAATATTATATTTGATTGAAGTTTATCCACTAGTGATAAAGTTTCTTAAACATCACCACCTTTAACATGTGCATTGCCTTTACAAACCAGATATACCTTATTTTAGATCATAGTGTGATGTTCTGGCTTCTTAAAAAGTTCCCAAGTTTATTTTTGTCAAATTTAAATAATTCATCATTTATATATCTAACCCATGAATCATATTTTGTTGATTATTAAAATGAGTTGGTTTAATTGTTGATAATAAAGAAACATGCTATATGTTTCTCATCCTCCATGTTTGTGTTGGCATGAATCTATCTCCAATTATATTAGATAGATCAACTTCCACTCTCTCATTTATACTATGAGGTAAAGAATAGATTTATTTATAAATGATCTCCTTCTCTAATTCATCATTATAGTCATCATCATATAGAGAATTTTAGACAAATTTATAATTTGTATCAACTTCATCATCATTATTACATAATTCATGAATATTTGAGTGTATATAATTATTCTCATATTTATCCTTAATGAAATTATAATAACCATTTTCCATAATTTTATTTAGCCTATTTTTGGATCATTTATTGGCCTTAATATTTTTTTAGTAGTCTAAAAATACTCCATCAACTACATAACCATATATTCCAATATTTTTCTCTTTGTTCAGGATATAGTACTCACAACCAAAAGGTAAAAAATGTTTCAGAGATGGTTTCCTTACAATTAAAATTTCATAGGGTGTCCTCTACTCTACTAGGCTAAGAACCTAACAGTTTTATGTATACACCATGAACTATATTTCCCCTTTCAATAGTGGTGAGAGACACCAACATCGATGGGAAATGACTTGGCCATATTATTCACTAGAAAATCTCATCATACAACAACTCTATTATATTGTGGATTTCTTACTGAAAATACCTCATAATTAATTTCATGTTCTCAAGGTCATTTTCTACTTCAATATAAGTGTATTATAGTCCATTTTTAGGTCCCACAATTTTTATTTTTTGCTCAATATCATTTATAACTCTCCTCCAATATGACTTCTTGCACTCCATAACTTCTTTCTTTCTCCGCAAAAAATACAACACATGAAATTCTCTATAACCATCAATAAAGAGTATGAAATACCACTCTCTACATGTGTCACTTTGATTCATTGAACCACATAAAACCATATGAACTAGATCAATGAGATTGGATTCCCTTTTATTATTTTTCTAATATGGATTTCAAACTATCTTTCCTTGCATACATTTATCACCTGTATTTTCATGATCTATCTTAAAATTTGGAATTTACATTGAAAATTGTATCTTGGATTATTTTTCCATGATATGTTAGAGAATGTGGAATAATATTCAATGCCATAATCTATTTTCCTCTTTAATAGTTAGGAAACATGTGCTTTATTTACTATCAATATTGTATAAATTACCATTTATCCACCAACCATTCATAAGAGAGTTCCCAACCATGACTTTGATTAAGCACCCATTTTGGTTAAACTTGAACTCAAGTCTCAAGTCATAGAGTTGGATCACAATCAATAGGCTGTGAAATACTCTAACCACATATTTTACTTCTGTCTTCTTCAACTCATCATCTAATAATAATATATTTATGCTTCCTTTGATCTTTAGAGGTCCATAATTTCAAAAAATGAATGGTTTTATCAACACTTCCATTTACATTTTCCAAGAGGTTCATATTTCTAGTCATGTGTGATGAATAACCCAATCAAGGATCCAAGTGATACTACTATATATAGCTATTAGGTCAATTTAATCCAGATTATCCTTTTCCCTCTTCCTTTTTTCCTTCCATGATATGCCTAGTTGAGTTGTGGTATAATATGGCCTATCCTCTTTCTCTTCAGCACATGTGGTATAATCATACCCATAATATTATTCCAATAGGGATTATCTATTTTTTAATTTAATCATGTTATGTTATTTTGAATTCATTTGTCTTTGACTTCCATGGTGGTAAGCATTATTTCTTATTTTTCTACAATCTTCAGCTTTATGCTTGGAATTAGAAGAGTGAAAGAAATATAAATAGAAATAATTTATTCTATGAGCTTAAGGATGAGATATCATTAATCTTTGATTAATTTTGGGTGCTTCTTCATTCAAATATCTCCTATTCTCTTCATGATATGACCTGATGTGGGTAAGAAAAGAAAAAAATTGATTCCAAATAAGAGGGAATATCTTTTCAATATCATTACTTTATATATATACATCCTTCCTTTAAATATATCCTTTGTTTTTGATTAACCCCCAAAGACTGAAAACTATTTACAACTCTTGAATTTTATTTGATTGTAGCTATCTTTGTTTGTGCCTCTAGTGTCTTAGTACTGACACCAAAATCACTAGTCTTCTTCTTATATTTGTTTTAGTCTATAACTATTCCTATTTTTAATTTTTTATCATCAAAATAAACTCCACATTTACTAGAGAACCAGGGTCTTTATTTATTCAAAATTTTCTCAACACTTCCTGTGCCTCATTTTTCATGGTCTAATAATTAATCATTTGATAACTTTCCAAAGTGGAACTTCTTATTTGAATCTATTGACATAATTTTTTATTCAAATTTATTTCTAAAAGGATCAACCTCTTCTTTAAGGTATTAATCATTCTTTTTTTTTCTCTTTTACACAATCATTAAGTTCATCAATCACCTTATCTTGTTCTTTAATCTTTATTTTGAAATTTTATAACTATAACAGTTCATAACTTATTGGATGATCTTATAATTATTTTTCTATTTGATCAATATAAATATTGAGTTATTCTTCGTTTTCAAAATATTTTTTCAAGAAGCCTCAAATATTTTTATTTTTCCTTGTCTAAGTATAGATCAATTCAAGTTCCACCTTGATATTAATAACACCTTTAAGTTCATTGAAATATTCCAATAAAAATTATTCATTTTCAATAGTATCCATATTTTATTCTTTAGTATCTAATTTAAATTTTGTCTCTACTTCTTTTAGATAGTCTTCGTTATTGTGATCTTATTTGATCACAAAGATTTTCATCTGAAACAGATTTCTAGATGACTTTCCTAGTTTGAAGTCACTTTTAGGAGAAAATATTCTTCATGTATTCAATATGAATTCTATTTCATCTATATATTTATCAATTCTCCTTGAAAAACTTTTTCTAATGTGCCTAACTTTACCAAAATGGAAACATTCCAATGGTAGTTTACCTTCAAACCCACCATTTCCTCTCTTGAGTTTCCTATAAATAAGGGATATGAATTCCTTACTTATATATTCTTGATCATATCAAACATCAATGATGATGATATTATTTATATCCTTAAATTAAATCTATTTATTTGAATGTATTTATGTTCTTTTATAATTTTCACACAATTGATATGTAACCAAATAACTTTGCAAATACACCAATGTCAATTTTCTAAATTCCCCTCTTCAAGGGATCATGCCTTTGGATTATAAAGTGATGAAAAAATTCAAAATATTTTCTTTAGAATCTTAAAATATTCTATTTATTAACTGAGAAACCAAATATATCTTACAAACCCAATGATATATATCAAGAATCCATCAAAATTTTTATCAGGGTATATTTTAAAATCATCGAACTTATTATATATCACTTAAAGCTTAGCCTCTTTCACTATTCCATAACCATTATATATGATGGTCAATTTAGTTCAAATATCCTTGGAATTAGTGTAATTTATCACCTTCATGTAAATATTTTTCAAAAAATATCCAAACAAATAATTTTGTTCTTTATTATAAATACTGATTATATTTATATTTACTTTAGTCATATATAGTTCAAAATATCACTAACATGTATCCCATGTAAGGATACTAAGAAAACTTCTAGCTTAAGTGTCTATAAATGTGATATAATCCTGTTATTCTATATCAATTAATTTTTTCCATTGAATAAAGGTATTACTTTTTTCATTCTTTGTATTTTATATAATGAAAATCCCTAGATAACAGATTCAACACATATAACCCATGTCTATGACATCACTTAATGAAACCAAATACACCCAAACATGAGGGTCAATTGAGGTGTAAAATTTTTATTATGTTACATTGGATCTTCTTCCCAAATTGGAAGGAACTTTTTTAATCTATCATAATTAATTTAACATCTATAAAAATTAAAAATACATAAATTTAATCAAGGAAATTTTTTTACTTGGTTTTCCATTGAGGGGTACTCTAAGGATAATACAAATGAAAATGTTCTAATGTACCTGAATCCACTAAACTTAAATAATTTTATGAATACAATATTTGGTCATGGTCATTCAATTCTAGGATCACTACCATTATTATTAAGTTTAGGGGATAATTCATTGCCTCCCTTGGAACACATCCTATTACTTCTTTTTTTTTTCTCACTGCTTCAAATGGATTTATTCTCAGTTAATTGAAATAAATGTCACTTCCACATCATAAAGAATATATAGGGTATTTTTCATTATATATGTTAGAATATGATTCTCCAATTAGATTCTCAATATTAGGTATAAACACAAGTTATAAGCACATAATTTTGGCATGATACACTATTCACTACATAAAATCATTTTCTCAAGTACTGCCTTTAAGACAAGTCATTTTCTATTTTCAACCAGGTATGTTTACTAATAAATTTTCAATCTAGTAAGGTTCTCTCATGTATGTTTAATAAATATTCTTTTCATAGTTTCCTTCTCCCTGATATATTTTCTCAAGTATAGTTCACAGAATGATATTCACTTGGCCACCATTATTCTTACCCTATTTTTCAAAACTCTTATTCACATAGTTTTATTTACTCAAAACCTATTCACCCAAAAATATTCATGATAATAAATTACATGAAGAATAAGAATTTTCCCCTTCTCAAAATATTTATCCTTATCCTTAATTATGGGATAAAACAATATTTATTAGCAAACCTGAACCTTCACTTAAGACCTTAGTACTTTCATTTTTCATAGTGTTCTATTCAAATATCTCAAATTAAGTGGAATATGACTAGTGTGAAACTGTATGACTAGTGTGACACTACTTAATTATCATTATGCTTAACTAGAAAACAACTTCTTAACTAGCTTGATTCCTGATTAACATAAAGCTTCCTAACTAGTGTGTGAGTCACCTGACTAATGAGAAACTCAATACTTTGAACCAAAACAAATTTTAACTTTCTCAAATAACTATTGGGATTTCAAACATCTACTCAACTAGAACCTTTACTTCCTAAACTACAAGAACATGAAAAATCATATACTTTTACAATATTTTCTTTTCAACACTATTTTTGTACATATAAATCAACCGCAACAACCATATTTACAAATGAAAATTCCATGAAAGAATATCTATTCAAATTCTTAAATACTCATTTAACCATAAACCATAACTAGATAATGGATTATTAACAAAAAACATCAATATCTAGCTTGAATCACCTTGGTTCTAATATAATACTTGGCCATTTTGGTTAAAATAATATATAACACCTTACAACATATGAATCTATGAAGAACTTATTAAAGTTAAATCATGAAAGGAGAAACACATGTTATGTGTGTCATAAATTCATGGTGGTGAAAAAATTATATTTATTTTAGAGATAAAAATGACGAATCCTCTTGAATTAATACACTCATATTTATATGGCCTAATGATATTGAGATTAACTAGTGGAGATAAGTACTTTATTACTTTTATTGATGATTTTACACATATGAAGTATTTTTATTTTAAATTGAGTAAATCAAAATCTCTTGAGTGATTTAATAATTTTTAGAGACATGCTAAAAATAAAATTAGAAGTGATATTTAATGGTCTCAATTTTACAAAGGAACCAAAAAAAATATACTTTAATGAATATTTTGATTATTATGATACATGGAATAAATATTATGCTCCATATACACCCTAAAAAAATTGCGTAGTGAAAAGGAACTAGATTTTAGTGGATATGTGGAGAAACATGTTAGTAAAGCTTATAATTTAAAAATACTATTAGAGATAAGTCACTATAGTGATTATCTACCTTCTTTACTGATGAAAACTTTAACTAAATTCACTCAATATTCCTTATGAGATATGGTTTGGGAAGAAATAAAACATGAAGAGTTTAAAGTTATCCAACAACCCTTGATACATCAATATCAAAATGGTAAACTTGGGTTAATTTTATGAGAGAGATTATGAGGGGATATTTCTGGGATATACATTAGGTGGAAGGAGTTACTAGTGTCATAATAAGAATTTAATGAATATTATTGATAACATTGATATTATAGTTGGGTAAATAATTTTAAAAAAAAATACCATTTATTCAACACCCTCTTAGTGTTAAATACGTCTCAAACATTTAAAAATGATGGAAAATATAACAATATGTCATGGATGAAAGAAATAGGGTTCCATATAATTATCTCTAAAGTCTAACCACAAAAGATTGGTGAGAAAAATCCAAAAAATAGAAATATTTTAAATCTAGATAAATTAAACCTCCATGTAAAAGAAGGAGGGTTATCAGATATTTCTAGTATTAATGGATGTTTGGACATATGTCCATTAATTATTGGCATAATTTCTCAACTTATAAAAATGGTACAAGGCCATAAGTAAGGGGGAACATAGGTAAAAGTGTGAAAAAACCTGCTGCACAGAAATAGAAAAATTTCTATGAATACTATAACCTATATGGATATTTCAATGATGAATGAAGGTATATACCTGTGGAATACAAATCCTATACTAATGAGAAGAGAAGGGAACTATAAATAGAGAAGTAGTTGAAGAAAGAGAGAAAAAATAACTACTGGAGAAAAATAAAAAGAGACCATCAAGATCTCCGAAAAGAAAATATGATAAGAAAGAGGTCACACCAGATAAAAATAGATTATTATACTTTGGAAAGAGAGGAAAAATCATGGAAATATACAATCAGGCCATATAAGATAAAGGTAATATAAGTACTATAGAATACATAAGGGAATCAATCCAAGAGAGTGATAGTCTGATTGATATGGTCATTGATACTCCCTATAAAGAAGTTGAGAAGTTACATATGAAGGGAAATTTAAATGATAATTACCTATATTAAAGTTATAGTAACTTAGTTCATTCAGCAAGTAAATGGTTGACATGGATTCTTATAAATATTCAACTATTTAAAAGTAAGGAACCTATAACTTTATGTGCTCAAATGGATATAGTATAAGAGGAAGTTTCATAAAAATGAAAGGATGAGATATGAAGGAATGAGTGGTCTCAGATAAGATTAATATATCATCCACAAAGTTACTTCTTATATATTATAAGGGTCTTCCTTATTCCCTATCCATATTGTTTAATTATGCTAAATTTTAGAGAATTAAAGAAGAAATTTGAGACTTCCACTTCTGGAAAACAAAGAAGATGAATCTTTATGAAGAGTATGAGATGTGTTCATCCTTTAAGGGGGGATATTATATAAAGAAGATGCTTCCAAATAGGTATTATTTTATGTAAAAATAACATTTAGAAAACTCTTGAAATTTTAAATCTAGGTATTCCCATCAAACTTCTTTCCCTGTTATAATTCTATCAATTTTGGTAATTAAGGGGGAGTGTTGGTTGATTATAAGATTAAACAAAATTGGAAATATTTAATCTTTATCTTGAATCTTATGATGTTTTTTTAACTGTGTTTATGATTATATATTTATTTTTATTTTTTATAAATTCCCTATTTAAGAAATTATAAATTTTATAACATCATATTACATGTATGGATTTTTATAGACAACTTAGATAACCTTGGTTATACACTATTTGTTTTATACCCCAAGTTTTCATATGTATACTTAGTGTTTCCTATATAAATACACTCTGCTAAAAAAATAATGTGGTATCATCCTTCCCCCATTTCAAAAAATGGGGAAGAGTTTATGAGTGACTTTAAAGGGAAAATAAGAGATGATAAGTACCTCACATTGGTCTTTAAATTTTATTTTCAATAAGTGGGAGAAGAACGAATTCATGGTGACACACACATCGACATGGATGTGTATTGGTATTGAAAACACACACAAAGGGGAAGATTGAAGTGACCTTGTGTTAGTTGATTTTTTTTTTAAATTAGAAAAAATGATGTGGTGATGAATGAGTATTTAAAATGCGTTAAATAATACTTTTAGAAGTATATTAAATTTATAAATAAAGATAAATTGAAAACTATGAAAAAATATTTATATTTTTACATGAAGACATTTTAATAAAAAAGAACACCTACCCCAAGAAAAAGGGGTATACTCGAACACATGTGTGGGAGATGATCTCTCCTCAAAAGTGATATCCTATATGGATAGGTTAATGTGGTAGGTGAAAATTGTGGAGGTAGAGTTATTGTATGGTAAAGCATGAGCATGAATGGGTGGCATGTAGAAGGTGCATGGTGCATGTAGGGAACACACTCTGGTAATGTGTGTGGGGTGTTTTTAAGTGGGCCTAGTTACTCACATATAGTGACTAAAGTGATGAGCTTGTATATAGAAAAGTTCCCAGATGAAGAAAAAATCAATGTTGGACTGTAAAACGTGAGTTCTATTAACATGTTTAAAAAGGTAAAAAGAACAAAATCCATCCAATCTAGTTTATCCACATCATCAGATAACTCCACACGATCATCTACTACCTCCCCCAAAAAAACCTTCACTCATGCCACTGGTTTATCTATGAAATGTATTCAATATCCAAGCCTAACATCCTAAGAACAAGGCTATTTCCCTTTATAGATCTTCCATGAGTTTCTTTCTTAAAGTGTTCATATTCTTCCATAAGTGTCTATCTTCTACACGAACACTGCTTCTATAAGGCCCTAGATTTTAACATTATACAATAATTAGTTAAGTCATTAATTTTACATTATATCACATTGAATATCTTTTAAAGTTTAGATATTTAGAGAATTAGGTCAAAACTCATACATAACAACTCAAATATTACAAAGTAGACACTTCTACTCACTATCCATTTTTTTTTTCAAAAAACAAAAACTTTTAAAAATAAAAATGGTTTTTTTTAAAGTTTAATCATCATAAAATTTCCTTGATCCCATCCCTATCTCTAATCTACTTCATATCCTGTAATTTTTTTTTCAAAACATGAGATGAGAATAAAAATATTACTAAGGGATACACAAAGAATAAAAACTATCAGTCTTGTGAAAACTTGTAAACTAAGAATAATTTATCATAAATTAATACTATTCACATTTAAGAAGTAATAAATACTCTTTACTAGATATAATCTCATTTATTACCCTTTTTTTAATCAAAAAATTACCATAAAACCCATAAAATTTATATATAACATATAAAGGTAACTTGGAACATAATCATACTTAAATGGAATAAACATACGATCAACTTCCACAGATATCACTATTACAAATGGAATATCCAAACAAATGACTCCCAAACATTTCACTCTTACAAATTAAATAACTAAACGACTGACTTCTATACATTCCACTCTTAGAAATTGAATAACCATATAACCGACTTTCATACCCAATGCATTAGTGGTTATAACATAATCACCCATCCTTGGTTTATAATGGAACCACCCTTATTTGATTTATCATGTAACCAACCATATTTGGTTTATCACGTAACCACCCATAAAATTTCCAAGTACCATTATATAATCATAACACATAAAATATCTTAATTATCAACATTTCACTCCTAAAATTCCATTTTCAATCACAAAAAATCATTCCAAGATATTAAAATAGTCAATCCATTTTCAAAAACATTTTCAATATAAAAATACCAAAAAATGGGAATAAGTTATTTCTTTTAAAAACATCAAGTCTTATAGAGGCATCCAAATATCAAATAATAGTTATGGTGGTGGAGAATTCGTTCTCGCCACATATGTTAAAAAACATTTCTTTTGTCATTTTTTAAAGAATGTAAAATGATTCTTATAAAAATATTCATTTTGAAAAAAATTGAAATAAATTTAAAATAGACATAAAGTATCCAGTATAATCCTTTTGTATCCATATAAATAAATATGCAAATTAATATCATGAATGAAAAGATTTGGCAATTAAATATTTAAACATTCAAAGTGTCCCATATCACTTTAAGCATTTAAATCTTAAACTAAATGAATTAATTAATTTAAAAAAACAATAAGAACATTATTATAGATAAAATATGGATCTTAAATGTTATATTGGATTTATATACACCTAATAAAAGAATAAAGGTTTATATTATCAAGAAATGTCTCAATGAAAGAAGATCGAGACTAAGTCCCTTACCTCGAGTCTGATTCATCATGTGGGTTATTTATCTTCCTAAATAATAAAATTAGGTTAATTTATAATTTATTTATAAACCTTTTTATTTTTATTATTCCTTTTGTATCACTTATTTCTATGTTATAAAAATTTAAAAAATATTTAAGTTCATATCAGACGTTTTGTTGACATTCAGTTCTTGAGTCGAAAATGAACTTGGTATGATATAAATAGCCCATGTGGTCATAATTACATCATCTACATAATATAAAAATGATATAAATATATTATATATTCATTATATAAGTATTTATAATAATATTTTAAGTAAAACTAAAAACACCGTTCATGGAGATGATAGGCCATACATACGCATGAACACTATTTTTTGTTTTTCCTATTGTATTGAAAGAAATAATATTAAATGAAAGGTATGAAAATATATATACATATATAATATCCCTATAGTAGAGAAAATAGGTCATTTAAACCACATATTTTTACTAAAACAATCCTTAATACATTCCATGTGATGTGTGAACGAATCACATCATTTTGAGGAGGCGGTTGTCTGCAGGTTCCCAAACGAAGTTATCATATAACCACAATTTGGAAACCATAAAGGTATGTTTAATATAAAATTTTAATAATATAAAATTGGTTATAATAAAAATATTAAAATATTATCTTTCCATAAGAAAGGTTTTAAGACCATACGTGAAGGCTGTAAAGGAAAAAGAACAAAAACATTATTCACAGAGGCGATTAACTGACATAACGTGGACAAAAATTTAGTTTCTTTGAATAGGAGGAGGTGAGAAATGAAATGTATATGATATATTCCATTAGGAAAAAAACTCCATTACATAAATTATTAGGTATTTATCATGAATTTATGGATTAATTAGGTGAGGAGAAAGTAGAAAAAGAAAATAAATTAAGAGAGGTACTTTGAGAAAATTACCTCTTGAATATCCCCTGTTTAAAAGACCCTTAAGGACCTTGGATTTAGTCTTTTGGTGAGATAAGAAGAAATTGGTAGTGGGTATAGTTATGAGGATAGGTTAGGGAATATATTTTAGGAAATAAAAGGCTTTTTGGGTCGAAATGGGGAGGTGAGGTTTGTTATTTATACTTGAGGAGAGGTGGGTTCAAGTGATTAATTTTTTAATTATTTTGTATTAAAAGATAAACATATAGAGGTTGAATTAAATTATATAAATTTTTACTATAATTAATGTTTTATATTCTGTTTAGGGTCAAAACACACCTCAACCAACCTTTAAATGTTGTAGTTTTTAGGTATGTTAATCTTTTAACTTTTAACTTTATCCCTTGTCAAAATTTTACTTTTACTACGATAAATAATTTTTTTATAACTAAAAATCAAATTGACCTTAAAACCTAATTTAGAACTTATGATTCCAAATATGGACCCATTTTACCTAATTAATTTTACATATTTTGTAAAACTATATTTAAAATTAATTTTTTATTCAAAACTAAAAAACGGGTTTTTAATGTGAAACGTTCAAAAGTTTGAAATATTTTTATATCTAATATCAATTTGAAATTGATTCCAATGAAAAAAATTGGATTAAAATATAAAAAAATTATCTAAATATACTTCAAAACCTATTAAAATGATCTTATAACAATATAAATAATTTATATGAAAAAATAGTTTTGAATTAAAACACAGTATTTTTAACTTTTCATTAAAATATGAATTTTATCAGAAAAATATCAAAACTTTATCCAAAATAAATTTTGATATCCCATTTCTAAATAAGAATATTATTTTGTTAAATATAACTTATTAATGTGTGAAAAACTAGATTTAAAATGGGTTCTCCATCCAAATGCGGTAAAACTGCATTTTTTTTGAAAAATACTTCTTTTATCTGAAAAATTGAATCTGTTTTTATATAATGTCTAGAAAAAATATAAGATGAATTTTAAACAGTAAATTGAAAATAATAAATATATATTTAATTAATAAAATATATAATTATTTATTTTATTATTTTATAAACTCATTTATTTTCCTTTAAATAGTTTTAAAAAAAAACACATCCTTTATATTCAATTTGTTTTTATTTAATTTATTAATATATTTGGTAACAAAATAATCATTATATAAACATGTTTAAACTACATGTTCATAATTTAGTTAATCCTTTTTATTCCCACTATTCTAGTGGTTATATGATAACTATCATATTAAATAATAATATTAAGTTGTTTATTTAAGCTAAATGCAGCGTATCATGTATGATATCAAACATAGTCTTTATTTTAAAAACTCCGGATATTACATTCTACCCCATTTTGGAAATTGAATCCTCATAATTTTAATATGGGGTCAGTAACTAAGATATGAATTTTTTAAATTCTTTTATTACAATCCCACATTGTAAAAAGGATTAACAGAACTTCTACTTTAAAAGAAAGAGAGGAAAGTACAAAGGTTACCCGAGTTAACACAAACTAGGGTTCCATGTAGGAAAACATGGATATGGAAGAGAAAAATAATGATCAAGTTCTGATGGAGAATAATATAAATCATTTTAATTAAAAAGTTAACTGTCATAAAGCTATAAATTTGTGATGGGTTAAACTATCTTTGACTTCATAGTAGGAAAAGTAATTAGATTTTTTTTTGTTTTAACATAATTTTCATAAATTAATGGAATTAATTTATGACATTGACTAAGAACATGAGGAAAAATAATTATTTTTAAAGTAGGGTTTCATCATTTAATCAATTTCCACTAAAACTCATCTTTTTCCCCAAATGATTAGTAGTCATGATGGAATTGTTTTTTACACCTGAAACACTAGAATCAAATTCTAGAGAATCACATAATTCACAAAATATTAATAATATATTAATCATATCTTGAAACATTAAACAAAACCAAAAAGGTTAGTATAATATCAGATAATTCCCCCAAAAGAATAAACCATTGTTTGATGAAAACTACTTTTAATATCCAAAAAATCAAAAGTAAAACAAAAGATCAACATAGAACATTTGATAAATAATTATCCTTAAAATTCCTCAAATTAATCCAAACTAAGATTAGAACCCAAAAATTATAAGTATTTGATAACATAATATTCCATGAAATTTTTTAACATTTATCTCTAACTAACATCAACCTATCTTAATGTCCCATACCAAAAATGTAATTTCCAAAATCACATATTCTCCATGATAGGTTAATCATTTCCAAAAATAACCCGAATTACCATAAGTCCACAATAAAATTCAACCATTACTCCTCAAATAAAATCCTACATTATTATATTTTCCTTAGGCATATAGGTTTCCCAAAATAGTGAAAGTCTTCCAAAATAACATTTATCACTTAATTCTCAAATCATTTTCTAATTACAAGGATATACATTTGACAAAACATAAGTTCCCAAAATAAAATTGTTCTTATTCCGTCAACTCATTTAAATAAAAAAAATTCATACTAACTAGGGACATCACATAGACCAATGGTAGGTGATCCACCCTTGTCTCCCTTCAATTGTGTATTCAATTCCCACTACCTTACCAGACGCAACAGGTTATCTCCCATTCTATGGGTTGTCCTTTTTCTAAAAATATATAATTCTTATATCATTCCAAAAATGAGATAAAATCCTAAAAAATAACTATAAAATATTTTAATCTCAAGGTTTATCTCATGCGTTTAATTTTTCATCTTAAAATGTAATATCCCATAATTACCTCAAAATCAAAGACCATACAAACACTAAAGGTTATTCATACCATTATAATTATGTCCACATAAGAAAAGATAATTCTTACTTAAATTACATTTTCACATAACAAACCTTAGGGTTATACATACTAGAAAAATTCTTCCAAAGTAATCCCATCATCAAAACATCATTAATACTTTTTAACATTTCATCATCCATAGATCTAACATAACTCTCAAATCTCTTATATGTAGACCAATTAATCATTTATAATTATTCATGTTCCCCTAACCACAAATTTTCTTCTTATTTCTTAATAATTCTTTCCTACAAATAAAAACATGAATTATATATTGAGATTCAATAATATAAAAACACGAGTCAAGAAACAATTCATACCTTTCATATTTCATTTTCAGTTTCCTCATCTTCAATTGGAATGAAATTAGGTATTCATAAACGTATATTTGTATGGTTCTGCTGATCCCATTCCCAAAACTTCTTCATAATACATATATTTTCATAATTACCATACTCTCTACATTAAAACATTCAATATATAACTCAAAAATAATTTATTTCTATTTCCTAGAGTCAACTGAACGCTTCCTTTTTCCTTGGTTGGTTATTGCTTTATGACCTTCATTACCACATATATAACACATTCCTTTCCCTTTAAGAAATTTTCCTAGGTGTTTATTTCCACATACTTGACATATATGTTTATTAATATTCTTACCTTTAGGATAATTATTACCTAAACATCCATAGGGATTCATTTCCCTCATATATGATGCGTTAGAAAAATCACCAAGGTTTAAGTGGTTAATCATTACTCCCGATAGTTGGTTTAGAATAACCCCAAGATTTATCATTATAACTCCCATTTCATTCAGTTGATTATTCAGAGAACCACCACATTTTCCTTCACATCCATTGTTACTTTGGTGCCTGATGGATCCATCCATTTACTAAAACCAAAAAGGTCATTGTGAGTATATCAATAAAATCATCATATACTATCTTATGAGGAAGATAAACACTAAGATATAATTATTCATGTTATCTCAAACTCATTCAATTTATATAAAATAACTATGAATCTTTCTATCATGCTAACCATTGTATTTATATTTAACTTGTAACTTATGATGAAATATCACCCTAACCTCTAAAGTTTTCTAAAGCATACTATGATACCAACTTTAAGGCCCCATCCTTAAACATTACATAATGTTGATTTAATTAAATAATTTGACATTATCTCACATTGATGATATTTTAAAGTTTATATATTTAGATAATTAGGCCATAACTCATACATAATGACTCAAATATTACAAAGTAGACACTTCTACTCACTATCTAATTTTTTTCATAAAACAAAAAATTTAAAAAAAACATGGGTTTGTTTCATGTTTAATCATCATAACTTTTCCTTGATCCTATCCTTGACTCTATTCTCCTTTAATTCCTATAAAAAGCATTTCAAAACTTTAGATAATGATAAAAATATTAGTAAGGGATACAAAAAAAGGAAAATTATTAGTCTTGAAAAAACATGTAAACCATGAATAATTTATCATAATGTAATAATTATCACCTTTAAGAATTAATAAATACTCTTCATTTAATATAATCTCATTTATTAACCTTTTTTTTATCAAAATATTGCCATAAAATCCATAAAAATCACATATAACATATAAATGTAACTTGGAACATAATAATACTTAAATAGAATAACCATACAGTCGACTTCCATAGATGTAACTCTTACAAATGAAATATCCATACAACCTACTTCCATACATGTCACTCTTATAAATGGAATAGCCATACAACTGACTTCCATACATGTCATTCTTATAAATAGAATATCCATATGTCCAACTTCCATACCCAATGCATTGGAGGTTATAACATAACCACATATCCTTAGTTTGTCACAAAATCCCCAATATTTTGTTTATCACATAACCACAGATCTTTGGTTTATCATGTAACCACCCATCAAATTTCTAAGTACCATTATATAATAATTAACACATAAAATATTGAAATTATCGACATTTCACTCATACAATTCCATTGGAAATCACAAGAAATCATTTCAAGATATTGAAATAGTTAATACATTTTCAAAACCACTTTTAATACCAAAATACCAAAAAAAAAGAGAATACGAGATTTATTTTTAAAAACATTAAGGATTATAGAGGAATACAAATATCAAATAATGGTTATGACAGTAGAGAAGTCATTGTCACTGCATACGTTAAAAAACATTCCTCTTGTCATTTTGTAAAGAAAGTAAAATGATTCGTATAAAATATTAATTTTGAAAAACATTGAATGAAATTAAAAATAGACATAAAATTTCCTGTATAATCCTTTTATATCCATATAAATAAATATATAAATTAATATCATGAAGTAAAATATTTGGTAATTAAATCTTTAAACGTTCAAGGTGTCCCATGCCACTTAGAACATTTAAATATTAAAATCCATGAATTAATACATTTTACAAAACAATAAATAACATTAGTATGGATAAAATATGGATATTAAATGTCATAGTGGCTGTATATACACCTAATAAAATAATAAAGGTTAATATTTTCAAGAAATACCCCAATGAAAGAAGATTGAGATGAAGTCCCTTACCTGGAGTCCGATTTGTCATGTGTGTTATTTATCATCCTAAATAATAAAATTAGGTTAATTTATACATAATTTAGAGCCTTTTTCATGTTTATTATTCCTTTTATACCACTTATTACCTTTTTATACAAATTATACAATTATTTAAGTTCATATCAGATGTTTTGTCAATATTCTGTTCTTGAGTAGAAAATGAAATTGGTATGATGTCAATAGACTATGTGATCATAAGTCCATAATCTATAGAATATAAAAATAGATATAAATATATTATATATTAATTATATAAGTATTTATAAAAATATTTTAAGTCAAGATTAAAATACCTTTCATGGAATGGTAGGCTGTATGTATGCATGCATGCTATTTTTTTTCTGTTGTATTGAATGAACAAAAAATTAAATGAAAGGTATGTAAATATGTATACATATATAATATAATTAAAATAGAACTAATATTTCATTTATATAATATATTTTTAATAAAACAATACTTAATACATTCCATGCGATGTGTGAACAAATCACATCATTTTGAGGAGGCGGTAGTCCACATGTCCCCCAACGAAGTCATCATATAACTACAATTTGGAAAGCATGAAGGTATGTTTAATATAAAATTCACCTAATATTAAATAGTTTATATTATACACTTTAAAATATTATCTGTCCATAATAATTTTTTTAAGACCATTCATTATGGAGATAAAGTAAAAAGAACAAAAACATTATTCACGAAGATGATTAACCAACATAACTTGTTCAACAATTTCGTTTAATTGAATAAAAGGAAATGATAAATGTAATTTATATGAGATTTTATATTAGAAACAAAACAATAAATTATGTACATTATTTTTGAGTTATCATTAATTGATAGATGATGGAGGTGAGGAGAAAGTAGAGAAAGAAAAGAAATTAAGAGAGGTACTTTGAGAAAATTACATCTTGAATATCCCCTCCTTAAAAGACCCTTGAGTACTTTGGATTTAGTATTTTTGTGAGGAAATAATAACTTGGACATTGATAGAGTGAGTAGAAGAGAATTGGGAAGAGATTCTAGGAGCTACAAGGCTTTGTGGGTTGAAATTGGGAGGTGAGGTTTGTTATTTATACTTGGGGATAGGTGGGTTCAAGTGATTAATTTATTAATTATTTTTTATTAAAAGCTAACCATATAAAGGTGGAATTAAATTAAACAAATTTTTATTGTAATTAATGTTGTATTTGATGGTTAGGGTAAATCAATACCTCAAAAACCCATTAAATGTTGTAGTTTTTAGGTATTTTTATCTTTTAATTTTTAACTTTAACCCTTGTCAAAATTTTAATTTTATTACGGTAAATAATTTTTTTACCATAGAAAATTTTTTATACCTAAAAATGGAATTGAAATTAAAACAAAATTTGGACATTTTTATTGAAAATATAGAATCCATTTTACCTAATTCAATTAATTTTTTTTGAAAATTAGATTGAATATAAATTCTGGAGACAAAACTAAAAGGATAGGTTTTAAAGTGAAACGTTCAAAAGTTTGAAATGTTTTTATATCTAATATCAATTTTAAATTGATTATAATGACCAAAATTGGATTAAATGAAAAAATATATCTAAATATACTTTAAAACCAATTAAAAATTATCTTCTTATAATAGAAATAAATTAGATGAAAAGAAGTTTTGAATTAAAACACAGTATTTTTTCACTATTCATTAAAATATGAATTTTATTAGAAAAACAAAAAAACATTATCCAAAATAAATTTTTATATCCTGATTCTAAATAATAATTTTGTTTTGTAAAATAAAACTTATTAATGTGTCAAAAACTATATTTAAGATGGATTCTCCAACAAAAGGCAGCAAAACTGCATTTTTTGTAGATACTTATTTTATTCAAAAAATTGAATTTATTATTAAATAATATCTAGAAAACATCTAAGATGAATTTTAAACATTAAATAAAACATATTAAATATATATTTCATAAATAAAATCCATAATGAGTGATTTTGTTATTTTTTAAACTCACTTATTTTCTTTTAAAAAGTTTTTTAGAAAAAGAAATCCTTTATATTCAATTGGTTTTTATTTAATTTCCTAATTAATTTTGTAACCAACGAATCATTATATAAAAATGTGTAAGCCATATTTTCATAATTCCGTTAATCCTTTCCATTACCTCCATTATAATGACTATATGATAACTATCATATTAAATAATAATATTAAGTTGTTTATTTAAGTTAAATGTGGCGTATCATGTCTGCTATTGAACATAGTGTTTCCTTTTAAAAGATCAGGATGTTACAAATTCAATGAGTCAAATAGATATTTTATGAGGCACATATCTTCCATGCCTATGAGGTGATTCAATGGGTAATTAGTTCATGGATCTTTAATGATGTATCGAGATGAATCTACAAAGCATGAATCTTCCATGTGAACGAGGCTTCCATGAGTGGATAATCATCATGTATTTTTTGTGTGAATAAGGGTAAACCATGAATATAATGATGTGTTTGTGAGACTCCAAATTTTTTTAATACACCACTAGTTTGATATGTGAAAGTTATTAAAAACTAAGTTCACTGACCATTCCAATCATCTCTAGATATCTATATAATTTTACATGACACAAATCATGAGATCCAAAAGTTAGTTATATGGACTACCATGCACATTTATAGGTGCTTGAGTGACTACGTCCACCTGTACTCAAGCAATACACTTGTATGATAATGAAAATAAATAAATTAATGAGTCTATAATCTCATGAGATGAGTCACATAATATTTTTTGGATGTTTGTATATGATCAAAATGATTAATGAACATAGTGAGCCAATAAATTATGTGTAGTGAACTAGGGGTTCCTTGAAGAATCTTGGTGGATAGTTGAAAAATCACTATACTCATGATCAATAATTATTCACACAGAATATTAGTGATGATTCATGAATAAAATAATCCCTATTCACATGGAATATCCACGCTTCATATATGAAACTTGATACTTAATAGAAGATTCATGTACCAATTACTCATAGAACCACTTCAAACACAAAGAATATCCATGGATCATGGAAGATCCATTCCATTTCTAGAATCAGTATTTGTGAGGAATATTGACACTCATGGATAAATATTGACACCCCATAGAAGTATATCATGAATTATTAGTGAAGTAATATGACTTTAGTATTTATACGTGAGGCTTGGCCTATGGATTCATCATGTTGAGAAACCAGTAGCATGGGAGATGATTTTGGTCAGGAGGTTGGAGATGATCATATGGAGTGATCAAAAGGTACAGTTAAACCTGATTATATATCCTTATTTATTTTTATATTTTTAAATGTGATAATAGTATCCATGTTCTAGAGTCCCATACCTATTTTACCTTCAGTATAGAACTTGTTTATATAAAAACTCATCCCTTCAGTCACTCAATATGAGTAATTAGATCTTCTCTCGAATACTAAACACACATTACAATGATGCATTCCACCCTGTATACATCATACACCTCCTGTGTTTCACCCATGCATGATCATGCCTACCCATTTAGAGTTTATACCTCTACTATAATCACTTTCCTCCTTAGGACAACCATGTGGGATAGATCCCATGTGGTGAGCTCATCTCCCACATGTGTGGTTGAGCTAATCCCTTTGTTTTCTTAGGCATGTCATGATTTTTTATGAAAATATATTCATGAAAGAACATAAATATTTTTTCATGGTCTTTTGTTTATCTTTATGGAGAAATTTCATGGACTTATCAAAGTCTTCTTCAAAACATATTGAAGAATCATTCCTCATCAGGAAAAACTTTAAAATTGAAAACAAATGAAAATAACATATGCTCACTTCACTAATCTTAGAGGATCATAAATATGAAGAGCATTATTTCCCATTTATATCGAGATTGAATAAATTTAAAGTGAGTACTATGGATAACATGTGGAATATTTGAATACAATAACATGAATTTAATGTTCTCATGTATATTTTAAAATTTCTAATAATGATATTAGATTAGATAAAGGAGGAACTAAGTTTAAAATATCTAGGAATGATATATAGACTAAAAATATTACTATAGGAAATAATATGTATGTTTAAACTCAGATATGTTAGAGAAATTATAATCATACAAAATTTCCTTCAAAACATTAATTGAAGAGAGTTGATGGAGTTTTCAACATGAATATTTGATAATAAAAATAGTAGTGGAGCAGAATAAAATCATGAAGAATGAAACTTAGGAGTTGGTTTCACTTTATAAATAAAAAATTATTAGGAATAAAATAGTTTTTCAAAATAGGATTAATGATAAGGGAAATGTGTCATGTAAGGATTCTTATTTAGTTTGAAATTATTACCCCCAAATTATTGCTATACACTTCAATTGGAATTTTATCCAATTACAAAGATTCTAATGATTTATATTTTTCTTATGATATGTGATCAAAGTAATTAAAAGTTCTCTAAATGTATGTGAGGACGTCATTATTTAATATAAAACTTTAGGGGAGGTTATATTGAACAACTGAAAGATTTTATCTTTAAAAGTGATGGTTCTTAAACAAGTGTTATGATAATGGCATCAGAAGATGAATATTATCTTAAACTACATATATTTTAATAAATTCATGGTCAATTGAAATATTTATATCAAGGGATAACAAAAACTCACTCATTAAGATTGTATATATCGATGAAATTATTTTTACTGAAAAAAGTGACAACTTGTGACAATATTTTCTACTAAATGAAAAATATTTTCAAAATATTTATTATTGGTGAAATGAAATTATTTTTGAGTCATAAAGTTATGAATATATTAGGTTTAATCTTTCTCTCAGAAAAGGATTATACTAGAGAGTTGTTAAATAGATTTATAATGGAATAATCTAGAAGAGTATCAACTCCTATAACACTGAGGATTATGTTGTATCTAAATAAAGTAGAAATAAGTGTGAATAAAAAAGGAATTTTGAATTATTGTTAGAATTATACTTTATTTGATAACATCTATATATTTAATTATGTTTTCACTTACTTTATGCACTCAATTGCAAAGATATCCAAATGATTTTCATCTTATTGAAGACAAAAGAATCTTGCATCACATCAAAGAAACTCTTTATTATGGGATAAGGTATGATAAAGACGTATGTTCTTAGCTCCATGGGTTTTATGATGCTGTTTTGGTAGGAGAGGTCAGAGATTGTAAATCAACTTATAGAGGTGTATTCATCATTAGAGGAATATGTGTTGATTGGAAATATAAAATGAAAAATCTACTCACTTAAAGAATAAAATAAGTTGAGTATGTTTTGGTATCACAATCCATAACCCCAATGATAAGGATGAAGTCATAACTTGAAGACACGTGGGTGAAATTTTAATACCCATTGTTGATTGGGTTTGATAATGAAAGTGTAATTAAATTTTCAAATAATATGATGTAACATTAGATATCATAGAATATTGATGTCAAGTACCAATTCATCAAACAATAAATGTAATGTAGAGAGAATAATTTGGAATATGATTCAATAAAGGATAATTCAATGGATATCTTGGTGAATTCTCTTATAAAGGATGCATTTTGGCACTCTTGGGAATAAATTATCTCCAAAATTACATTGAGTTCATTGTTTATTTTTCCATTTTCATTCCTTTGTATTTTTTGACAAAGGTGGAGAATTTTTTAGGATTACTTCTTGAAAGGAGAGAGATCTTAATTTTTATAGGTTAAGATTAAGGGGGAAATTTTTTTTCTTATAGGGGAGATACATGAGTTGTTATTAGCTAAATTTTTTATTTTTTTTCACAAGTTATCTTCAAATAAAAAGGGGGAGATTAAATAGTACTTGAAGATGGATAATGTTTGAATAGTTATTATGAATTGAATTTATGTAGGGGTATTTTTGAAGACATTAATTGAGACTTGGTCAATTTTTATTGATTTATACATTGGGGGTTGGATAAATCTAAAAAACATAATGTTATCCTATTATACGGTGTTTAGATAAATTCTACATTAGGAGAATGATATGATAAGTTTCTTGGGAGGATGATTCATGATTTTTTATATGTGATTTCATGTTGTGTTGATTTTAACATGCTCATGGATTAATGAAGTATTAGATAGAAGAGAGTGAGATAAAAATTAATGAATAAATATCTTAGGAGACACAAAACATGCCATGGTTTTCATCAAATACATCATAGTAAATGTGGTGAAATGATTTATGTAGAGTTAAAAGGAAAATACTTGTAGGAGTTCATGTTGACTTCTATAGTTCTGGTCGATAGCCACGAAGATTCCCAAATTAGTGTGGTAATTTATTTATTATGTAGTGGTTTAAATTAAAACACCCATGATTGTGATGTTTTTTTAAATGATGGAAGGTGGAGTTTCAGTACCACCACAAGGAGTGGAAATAAGCATGGTTTGATCACCATGACATAGTTTGGAAAAAATATTCATTTTGGTCATAATGGTTTGGAAGTAAAACTACTAATTTATCTTATTGAGGAATAAATTACTTGTTCAATAAAAAACATGCATTATATTTATTGATTCTAGATGAATTTGGTTCTAGTTTTTCATCTCACTAGGGGGTGGGGGTGGTGAATTAGTGGTACCAACTCATTTTTTTTCAAATTCATATGTTCAACTTAACCCTTTTGTCTGGTAAATGTCTTAATTGATTATATAAAAACAATCCTCATCATCTATATACCAGAATATTAAAGAAGCACAACACAAACAAAATATTTACAAGGTTCAGTCTCAATATGGTAGCCTAATCCTTACCCTGTTCAACTTTTATCAATACACATATTTTATTATCACTATAAAATATTAGTTATTACAAACACTTAAATTTATAAAACAAGGTTTGAGCAGGTATCATCGACTTATCTATGTAGGAAAGTATCATCCAATTCCCAATGTTTGAATACTTGGTGTTATTTATATAGGAAGCACATACTCTTCAAATATTGTTCCTTTTATCTAGAATGAATCATATCTTGAATGTGTATCAGGATTATTTTTCATTAAATATAAGATATTATTCTAGAAGGTCTTAAAAAACTATAAAAATGGAATAAATAATCAACATATATACCTTACTCTCACTAGTTTATAATGAATAACACATGCATGAGAGAATGCAATCATGAACTGATATTCTTCCTCCTCAATAGTAAGTTTCTAGATCAATGGTAGTGGAATCAACTTTATTTAACCTATTTAAAAAAAATTAATTATAGGTTGATGTTTCTTAAATTATATCAATTAAATATATATATGTATCATCCTCTCTCAAAATTAATTTGAACCTTTTCCTTTATCATTTCACCCTTTTATATTTATAATGATTCCTGAAAAAAATTTCCACAATGATTTATGGAAACTAAAATAATTATCATAAGGTGTATCAAAAATACATAAAGAAATGAAGCTTTGATCATGATAAATAATTTAAAATATAAAATTTTAAATCCCATGGAAGTAACCCATGATCATTATCATTTAATATCATTAAAACTCCCATGAATCTCAACATGAATCATGGATTTGACCAACAACCAATGATATTAGTGAACTTTATCACACCAAAGCATCTTCAGTATTGATTCCCCCTTTTCTTCTGAATTAAAAATTTTAGAAACTAAAAATATTTCAAATTATCATATAAATTTGAAATTTATATTATTAGCGAAGGAATGTGACTTATCATGAATTTTGAAACTAGGATAAGTTATACAACATTTTCTTACAATCCAAAAAATTCACACACCTATATAAAAGGTATAGGAACAAATATTACAATCCCCCAAATGAATACATCCATATAAAAGTCATAGGAAAAAGTCATATGCTCTTAATTTTATAATAGTATTGAAGTATTAACATTGTGGTGAAGTTATATGACTTATATGAAATTCTATAATTTTATTTGTACACTCATAGGTTCAAAGATAATGCAGACCCGATTTCATATGAAATTATCCCCAAGTCATAAGTTATCCTCATAAGTCATATGATTTGTAACCACCCAAACCATAATTATTAAAATGACTTATAATCATCCAAGAACAATTAAATCCAACTCTTTTAAAACACTTCTCAAGTTACTCAATATATTTATCATATATAGTTGAAAATAAAGAAAACATCAAAAAATAAATCTAATGTCTTTTCAATATCCCCCTTTGGATTTATTGTCAGCCTATGCTACTCTTTCTAAATATTTTTTGAAAAAAAAAACATATCATATAAGTATAACTAAATCAAAATTTTTTCCAAATGACAAAAAACTTAATGCCACACCAAATGTGAGATAAGTTTTTTTGAGAGAACTCTCTCTCTTAGTGACATGAAATTTTTTGGATAAGTGATAAGATACCCCCCCTAAATGAGGAAACTCACCACTTCAAACAAAACACCCCTTTTCATAATAAATGAAACCAACAAAATATAGGGATATAAATGATAAAAAATAACCTCACCTCTCCCAATTTACAATCCATATTTTAAGCAAAGAGTTGTGCACTTACTTCACCCCATTTGAAACCATAATCTAAGGCCTTGTAGGGGTAAATATAAAATATTCTTAATGATATGGGAGGGGTTGAACACCCATGTTCATCCTAAAAAACTCATATTAGTCCTTTGTAATAGCCTTAGTGAAAATATTAGAGAACTGTTCTTTAGTAGGAATAAATTATTTATTGATGTCTCTATGGGCCACTCTCCATTTCAAAAAAATAAATGTGATATCTATATGATTTGAACATTAGTGTTGAATTTTTTATTAGATTATATAGATTTTTTTTTAAAATTAATTCTGATAGGTTTTTAATATTTATCCTTAAAATAATCCCATTACTCCTTTAATACACACCATACATACACTCTGAGGGCCGATGATGAAAAAATATACTTTGAAAAATGTATTTGATAAAAATTGAGATGAACCAAGCTAAAATTTCATATATTTTACATTAACATTATATATGATAATAATATCACAGAAACTTGAGAATCATAAATGTTTAATGTCTTTGAATATTAGATACACAATAATATTATTTATGTATAATATTTGTAATCTTCGACAAAATTTATTCTCTCATTATACCCTTACAGAATTATCACACTTAATAAATTTCTTTATAGCATGGGGAATGAAAGTAAAAGAAAGGGGTTAGCTTAGATGACCAGTAAGGGTAAAAAAGGGGATAAAGATTGATGATTATAAGTTATAATAAGATAAGAATGTGGGTATAAGAGAATAGTCAAGGTTCATGAACATAACATTATAAAATAATATATAAATAAAAATGGATCATTAGTAATAAATAAAAGAATAAAGTTCTAAGCATAACATGAGACATAAGTCATTATAACATGATAACTTTTCAAGAAATAAGATTATGGAATACAAATAAGAAACAATAATTATTTCATTTTTTAAGGATCACTAGAAATAACATCATAATATAGTGGATAGAGTATCATAATGGATTGGGTTCACTCACCAATCCTATAAACATAGTGGACTAAGTCACATAGTGGATTGGGTTTACTCCCCAATCCCATAAACATAGTTTTTAAAGTCCCATAGTGGATTGTGATCAATAATCATTCCCATAATCATAATCTAATGATTATCATAGTGGATTGATTTAAATAACCATTACTATAAACACAATAGATATACTACCATAGTTGACTGAGTTTACTCCCCAATCACTGACATGTCAGCTCATGAGATATATTCCTTTATCCAATGCATTGGAGGGTTGTATAATTTCGAGCCCACCTAACACTTAATGAAAATAGTACCATAGGGGTTTGGGTTAACTCAATATCCCCTTTAATATTTATAACTATTTCTTACTCTGTTTATAATTTTTTATTATACATTCATTAGTTAGTTATTACTTAATATCATAAATAGATCTTGTAATTCCGATTATTTACAGATGTTTCGTAATGATTATAACGAACACCCCTATTTTATACTAAGTTCAAAGTTACTAGATTAAAAAATATGTTTAAATAATTGTGTTTCAATTATTTATACATCCCCATGTTAATTTTATGCTAACTATGGTCATGGTTTGAGAGAATAAGATACATGATGAGCTCATTTGGGGTAATTTACTAATACCAACAAATTACTTAATAATGATTGTTAATTTTTTTATAATAATTTAAAAAACATATTAATGACATATATTACTCCTTAATATCATATATATTAATAAAATATGGTTTAAAACTAGATGTTTAAGGTGGAAATGAAAAATAAAATATTCCATTTCATGGAGATGGTTGTCCACACATACTCACGAATGACATTTTCATTTTTCATAGAACAAGAGGAAGTTATAAAATGGGTTGTCTTTTCAGAATAACAAAAAAGTTATAAATATCATATTTATATATTAAATATATTTTTATAAATATCTATATAAGGAGACTATGAAGAATAAAACCCATCATTCATGGAGGTGGTAGTCTGCACGTATGCATAATCAATGTTTTCATTCTTTTAAGGAGAAAGGAGGAAGGTAGATAATTATTATTAAATCAAAATAATAACACTTTAATGAAATAATGATACTTATTTTATTATTTTAATATGGTTTAGTATAATTATAGGTAGAATAAGAATACTTAAACCAATAGAAATGAAAATGATCATTTTTTGAATTTTTACCATACTCCTTGGAATAACTCCTTTAAAAATTTGATTAAGGATTTAAGGGGTGGTATTTTGAGGATATAAAAACCTATAGTATTTTTATAGGGGTGTTTGGGAAGGATTTGAGAAGTTTTTTGGTCCTATAAAGGGGATATTGGGGTGAGGATAAATGGGGTGGTGAAAGTATCCATTTATAAGTGAATGGAGTGACATTTTGTAATTAGAGGTGTAATATTCAAGTAAAGTGACACAAAAAGTGGGAAAAAATAGAGATGGGTTGAGTTTTGGTAAGATAAAACCCTTATAAACACACTTTTAGATATTTTTTGAGGAATTTTAGGCTTTTTATCTAATGTTTTTAATATTTACTAAAATTTACTTTTATCATGGTAAGTCTTTCTTACACAAAGTAACTTATTTTTATAAATAATAAAGAAAAATACCCTTATTAAATAATTTTGGGTTTATGATTCCAAATAATAAAATTATTACACACCAAGGATTTGAAAATAAATTTAATAATGAATGTATGAAACAATGAGTCAATACAAAAGACCACTTTATAACAACCTTTCCAGTAAACATAATGTTTCCACCTCTATGTTTTGAATTTAAAAAATTTACATACAGAGATGCATTCAGTAAGATATTTAGAGTATGATAGGTTCAACTTACATTTTTTGGTAAATAGTAACTTGAACCTTATAAATAGTAACGTACCCTTATTAAGAGTAATATGAACCTTATGAATAGTAACCTCACCTATGTGGGTATAAATAAAATATAGGCACTTTATAAATGAGAGTGAATATTTAAAAATTAATAATTAAGTGTTGATATTTTTGTGAGTAATAAATATTTAATTAAAAATTTTAAATTAATAAATTTATTTAAAATAAAATTCATTTTCCTAAAATTTATTCATCAATAAATATATATTTTTCCTATTAATTTAGGACAATTTTATGATAACTCAGTTAATTTTTGAAAGTATTATAAAATCAGTTTAAAATTTAAAATATATATTTTTGAAGTAAATAATGATTTTATTTAAGAATTAAAATTCTATTATTTAGAAAATTAGTTTTATAAAATGGAGTTCATTTTTAAATTCTACACATCAAAAAATGGTTTGTGTGGATTTTTGGTATTTTTCTGTAATACTTGAATTTTTGGTGAATAGTGAAATTTGATAATTTACAAAATATGCTAAATAAATGAATTTATAGATCATGCTTGAGTCATGGATGATTTAAATGACCATTTTTTTGAACTCACATGCACTTATTACTATTTTGAGTGACAAAAATCAAAACTATTCATAGTCATGAGCCAAAAATAATAAAATAATGGAAAAACCCTCCTCTCCTCCTCTATAAAAACCATCCCTCATTCCTTCTCTTCACTCATATCAAGCCTTTTTACTTATCTAAATTATACTAAAATATCCTCCCAATCACATACCAATGTATATAATCCCTTTGTATCTTCAAAATACCAAATTCCCTCATCTAAAGAGTCTCTCAAAGAAGATAAATTCCAGAGGTAAATTCCTCTTTTCATTTCTTTTATTTTCTTTCAAGTTCCATTATTTCCTTTTTATTTCCTCACCTAATTTCCTCCAAATGTTATGATAAATATATCTTCATAAATGTACAATAATCTTGTTATGATAATGGAGTAATTCATCATCATCTCTCCTTTCCCCTCCTTTTATACTAGAAATGAAAACACTATCTGAAATGTGTTAATTTATCACATTCAAGGACGATGAGTTTTCAACTTCTATTACCATTTTAAATTATAGTCATAAAGCCATTTCTATGGTTGAACCAGATCATAATAAATTTTATATAACCTATTTAATTTTCTGTAATGATTTGGTACTCACGGTATTAATTTATTAAACAAAATGAGTTCGTGGTGATCGAAAAACCACCAAATTAATCCAATCGTTTATCATTAAACATTTATCTAAGGATTCATCCTAAACCAAAGTAACCAAATGATTTATATGATAATTTAACCTTCTTTATGAATTTTAATAACATATAACATCAATTATGGAATTCAATTATCATTTTATATTAACTTCCATACAAATGAACCGATCATGAAAAATAATGAAATGAGCACTCACAAATGATGATATTGAATCTATTAACCCTTAAAATGACCATAAATGAACTCAATTAAATTATAATAAATAAAATAAAAATATAATAGGTTCTAAATTAAGTTATTAATAAGTCTAATTTCATATTCCAGGACCTTAAGTTCAAGAGAGGAACATATTCATACATAAGGTAAAGATTTTCTACCCAAACCTCCATTTTCTTTCAGGTTAATCTTTGTATTTATTAATCCAAATTAAATTCTTATTTATTCTTATATACTCATAATATATTATGTTTTAATGTTATATATGTGTACTAACCATAATCCTTCTTTATTTTATGGATAGATAAATTTTTTAAAAGGATCTTTCAAAAATTCTTCCCAAAATACAAGCCCGATTCAGAGGAATTTCTCAAATTCTTACCTATTTTCAAAGGAAATATATAATATGTTTTAGAAAAAAATATTTTTATAAAATTAATCATTTTATTATAAGAAAAATATATTATTTAAAGTAAAAGAGTATTTATCTCAAGAATAAATCTTCCAAAATAAATCTTCTTTTCAAAGTAAAAGAGTATTTATCTCAAGAATTACTCAATGATTTTATAAGAGTGATTTTGTCTATTTAAACACTCTTGTTGAATATTATGTGTAGTTGGGCATAATATTTTATGATATAATCTACCATATTTTATTGAATGATTTATGATTAGTTTGACTGTGGATGTTCTATATTTAAACCATTCACCATGTTACTCCAAATGGTTAGTGTTTATGTTTGGGGAAAGTTATTTACATTTCATATGTTAGTTTCAATATGAATGTATATATTGTTTAAGTTTATCACCATTCATATGAGAAATTAATTGGACTTAGTAAGTGATTGGTGGGTCCATCTATATCCCCTTGATGAATCAGCAGTTCTCATGAGATAAAACATATATGGAATTAGCTGAGGCCTTTCCCATTTTCAGATTTGGTTTTGGCCGAGGCCTTAATCATTTTCAGTTTTCTTGGCCGATGCCTTGACAATATATTTCAGAATGTATTTCATTATGCATTCCCTAATTATGAAACTAGGTATTGTTATTCCAAGTGATTATTCTACTAGTAGAATATCCATGGTTATGTTTTATGGCATTATTTAATTAGTTTTTATTCCTTCCATATTTTTCTCAAGTATATTTTTAAAGGAAATCATTTTTAGTTATTCATCATGCCTAGTGTTTATATTTTTTTCCACTATATTATTCACCCTTACTGAGCACCTGAGCTCACCCCTTTCACATGTTTTATTTTCCCCAGGTTGTGAAAAAGTATATTATGAATGACATTCTAAGATTATCTAGGAGATTATGTTTGATTAAAAATAAGTTGTTATGTTGTATTTCATTTCAAGTTGTAATGTTGAACTTATGTTTGTATCTGGTTTTACAAAACTTCAAAACTATTTTTTCCTTTAGGATACAACTTTATTGTATTGATTCCATTGTAATGAAATAAGGAATTGGCTCTGAAAAACTGTGGTCGGGTCGTTACAAAAATAATTTTATCAAGTAAAATTTTATACATTTATAAATATTAATTTTAATATTAGTTCACATATTGTATAAAAAACATTTTAAAAAAAAGTGTATTTTTAGAAAAAACCTTTATTTTAGGATAAAATTAAGAGTATTGTTGAATTTAATAAAATTAATTGGTTTATTAATAAAAAATAAGATATTGGGTGGCTTTCAATGTAATTCAAAACTAGAATACACTATATTAATATTTAATTAAATAAAAAGGCCAAAAGTAAATTTTATTGGAATATAATATTACTTTTGTTCCAAAATGTTAAAAATAGGTTTTATCAATTCATCATAGTATTTTTAAATGCATAATTTTAGTCCTTAAATACATATTTGTTTTATAAAATATTTTTATAAATTTTATGTCACGTTTACATTATGACAACATCACAAAATCTACGATATTGGTAAAAATGGTATTTTTAAATAATCATTTTAAAACCATTCTTTTTTATAAAAATACCTAAAATTAATATTAAGATAATATTTTTATTCTTAATCCAAAAATTATTACCATTTCATCACTTTTAAATTATAAAATTCATAAGTTTAGCTTTAAAATGAAAATACAAAATACAAATAAATACGTCTTTTTATAGAAAAAGGGACTTTTAAACTTTATGTGTTCTTAATCTTATTTCATATTAATTACTAATTAAATTAATTTTAGTATTTTAGTTAATACATTAAAATGTTACATATTATCATAATCATATTTTAAAATTTATTATATTAATTTGTTAGTATAATATACACAAAAATTTAACAAAAGTTCTTTGAAAAATAATCATTTAAACATCAAATCATATTAATTATTTATCATCTATATGTGAGCATAATTAGTTGAATGTTATCTTTTTTATTTACAAGAATCATTATTCTTCATATAAATTTCCTAAAAATATTCATATAATATGTCGTTACTTGTTTTAGTTTGGTGTTTCATGTGAAACATGCTATTCTACATAATATTTCTTAAAGAGAAATTAATACTAAAATAATGGGGTTTTCTATTCTCCCCCTTAAATAAATTACATCTTTAAAATTTTAATTATCACCCATTAATAATATATCTAAAAGTATCTAAAATATATAAATTATTCAATATATAATTTCTAGAGAGATATTAACCTTACAAACTTGAGAAAAATATAATTCTCCTTAGATGAGGATTATCCATAATATTGAGTTTTTCTAAAATAATTTAAGATAAATAGCCCTCATTATTTGTTATCATGAATCCAATAGTATAATTAGTTTTCATAGAGAGTTCATAGTCAGCCTTATACTGATAAATTATTATTGTAAAGTTTAAAATATGAAATGTTATTTCCTTATTTTGGTAATTAATATGGAGTTTATGTGATGATAGACAATTCATTTCAAAAATTACATCAAACTCATCAAAATATGATTTTCCTAAAGAGAATTCCCACAAAATTGAAATTGGGATAAAATAAACATACAAATAGATGTATTATTTTATAATAAAATCATTGGGTTGGTGATTGAATTATCTTAAAGAAATTCATAGACATAATGAACTAACTAGTACCAAAATCTAGTGATACATCTACAAACCTGAATTAATGGTTAAGAGTATTTTAATTATCATGATCCATGTAAGTGATTCTTATAGAATAGACCCTTTTATGTTCCCTTGGTCTAGGTGTTTGATAATGCTTATAATCATAGTTATCCCTTTTATTTGGTAAATTACTTGGATAATTTTAGAGTTCTCCACATTTATGACATTGAACTATTAGTGGTACCTTATGATGAACTTTATTTCCCTCTATTATATTAAATAAACTCTTCATTTTTTCTTAGTAGTTAGTTAATCTATGAACTCTTTTTCTACACATAAATATTCCCATTACAATTGTATACTTTTTTTATTCTTCCCATATTCTTAAGCTATATAAAATTGAATCTTTTTTCCTCTATTATCTTTATCACAAGAACTTACATGAAACTCCATCCTTCTCATTTTTTGTTGTTTTTTTTGAAAATTTTACTAGTTTCATGTTATTAATCACAATTTCTGATTTATGGTGAGGTATAAACATAATATTATTGAAAATAACTCCCATCATACTCAGTTTCTTATTTTTAAAATCACTGTATTTCCCATCACTCCCATCGTTAACTTAGTTTCTCCTATTTCTAGCTATTAACTAAAATAGAGAAAATTTAAGGATGATAATTTAATAATATTATAAAAATTAAAACTATTAACTTAAAAATAATAAACAATAAATGAAATATGTACCCTAACTTATAAATTTATAGGTTTCAATCATGGCCATTCATTTTATACTCCCTATTTGGATATTTAACCATACCCTAATTATATGATCAAATCATTCACAATGGTTCGAAAAAGAGCATGAATATCCAAATAATATCCCCAATATTTTCAAACCAGGTGTGAAGTTAATCCTCTTTTTCATGAACCAAGTGAATTATAAGTTAATACCCAAGAAATATTTTCAAAGTTTTACCCCTAGGTGAATCTTTGACAGAGCATGTATCCACTTGTTTATATATAAACACAGATGTCATTACTAGGAAACCACTTTGTGTGGTCCTAAAAACACATACTTTAAACACTATATTTGATAAGAAGTAATATGAATCAAGATAATATTATATACATATATATATTTCAAATTAACATTACAACTCATAATAATATCGCATAATCCTAAGAATCTTTTAGCATCTTTAGAGACTATATACATAATCAACTTATTTATGTACAATATTCAAAATATCCCAAAAAACTTCTATTCACATGGTACCCTTCTAGACTTATCATACATAATACTATTATTTATAACATAGTGAATAAAAACATAAGAAATGGGTGAGATCTGATTATTAGTAAGGGTAAACATAAGAGATAATAATTGATGACCATAAGTGAGAATAAGATAAACAAGTTGGTATGAAAGCATAGTCAAGGTCCATGAACATAACGTTAGAAAATAATACCTGAAAAAACATTGATAATAAACAATAAATCACGGTATAATGATCTAAGCATAATATAATACATGATTCATTATGACAAGAGAGCATTATAAGATATAAGATTATAACATAAATATAAGAATAAGAAATCATTTTATTTTTCAAGTATAAGTTCCAACACCATCATTATATATTTGATATAGTACTCTAATGGATTCGGGTTAGTCGCCAATCCTATAAATATAGTTGATAGAGTCCCACAATAAATTGGGTTCATCCCCTAATCCTATAAACAGTGTAAAAAAATCCTATAATCAATTAGGTTCACTCAAAATTCCCATAAATATAGTGGGAAGAGTCCCAAATTTCACTGGGTTTGCTCTCTATTGCAATAATCATAGTGGATAGAGTCCCATAGTAGATTGAGTTCACTCCCAAATAACTGACATGTCATCTCATGAGATATAAATCTTTACCCTAAGAATTTTAAAACTGTGTAATTCAAACCCCACCCATCACTTATTTGAGATAGTCCCATAGGGGTTTGAGTTCACCTGTCACGACCCGTCCTAGGGGCCTGTGCCGTGACTACCCCAAGCCCGCCTTCCATAGGCCAGGGGCTGGCGACTAGCACCAAAGGCGTAAAATCCCGTTAACTGGGAAGGAATTGCCTTTATAAAAGAAAACAAGCACCACAGAGTACAAGCGGAAGAAAAACACTAAGTACAAAAGAAATGCTGAAAAGTAAATGGGCCAGAATACAAACCCAAAAGAAAGTACGACTACAACCGAACAAGGTACAACAACAAAAAGACAAATAGCTGGAAGAAAGAAGCAGCTCCTGGGTCGTCCTCCTCGGATCCTACCTGAAGGGTAGGTACAGATAACGCAGCTCCTGGTCGTCCACCACGGATCCTACCTGAAGGGTAGGTACAGATAGCCTCCTCCACGCTCTCATCCGTCAAACTCCTCTGAGTGCCATCTCGTCGTGTATTCCACCTCCGGGTACTGACTCGTCCTCGAACAGTCAGCCTCCGTCAGCACTGCCCGTCGTCTGCAACCAACACAACGAGGTGCGGGCATAGCCCGTGCAGGGGTGAGTATAACGATACTCAGTAGGGACCCCGAGACCCTCAAGGTCTCACTAAAACCAACAAGGATAACCACAAAGAAGATCTCAACAGATAACCTCTACTTAGGTATATTCCCATACATATACCTAAGTTATCAAGTAACCCATCTCAATCCTGAGGAAACACAAGGATTGTGAATCAACAGAAAACTACTACCCAGGTATATTCCCATACATATACCTAAGTTATCAAGTAACCCATCTCAATCACGAGGAAACAAAAAGGTCATAGACTCATCTCAAACTAGGATTTTCTTTATCGAAACTGTAACTGCTGAAGAGCTTCGTCTCTGGAGTGTACAGTGGTCCTGTCACGACTCCGAGTTACTGCTCACTAACCTAAGACTGCTGAAGAACTCCACCCATCGAGTACTGCGGGCCAGCTGCTACAACCAAGCGCTTCCATGTGCCGCTACAACCAAGCGAACCTCTGTCGTGGGTCTGCCGCTACAACCAAGCACTCCCATGTGCCACTACAACCAAGTGCACCTCTGTAACACACCGAGTCGTTCGATCAGCAGTCGTCGGTTCTCAGCCAGCTACACGGTCTCCGTACTCCGCACGCTCGTCACTGGGAGGGTCCGCTCCACGTGCTACAGGTCGATACTCCAAGTATCTCAAATTCCCACAAAGAAGTATCTCAAAGTCCCACGAAGAAGTATCTCAAAGGACCGAATCGTCATAGGGGTCTCAACGCAACAGACGACGCGTCAATCGGACGCACGGTCTGTGAGTTACTAGCCTCTTCGTCCTAGGGGCCCGATTGGTTTCGTGTGCGAACCAACCCGGCTGTATCTCAACTGCACCACAAAATCTCATAGGGTATACTCAAAGGGACCGTTTCTTAACGTGATCACCAATGCCGCTGACGGTTCGTCAAACGGATGTCCGGTCTAAAAGATATTAGCTTTTCCGTTCCAGGGGCCCGGTTGGATTTCGGTGCGATCCAACCTGGCCACTATCCATCTGCATCCAAATCTCGGGAGGAGGATTCCAAAAGTTCCGTATCATCAACCGGAACTCAACGCAACAGACGGCGCATCAATCGGACGCCCGGTCTGAGAGTTATTGACTTTTTCGTTCCAGGGGCTCGGTTGGTTTTTAAGGCAAAACCAACCCGACTATACTCCACCTGCATCCAAACCTTGGGTGGAGTATGCCAAAAGATCCTTCTCACCAAGAGGAACTCAACAAAGCTAACGGTACATCATTCGGACGTCCGTAGCTCAAGATATGAGCGTTTCCGCTTTGAGGGCCTGGTTGGTTTCGTGTACGAATCAACCTAGCCGAACTCAAAGTAATCCGAAACCTTGAGTGAGATATACCGAGAAGACCGTCTCGATCCAAGGATCGCGTTGCCACTGACGGCGAGTCGTTTGGAGGCCCATAGACCAAGTTACGGGCATTTGACCGAAAGTGGTCCGAAACTGGGGGGTTTGGGCCCGGGCCGACCCGGCCCGACCCCCCCTGGGTCGGCCGAATCGGGTCGACCCGGCCCAGGCGGCGACCCGGCCCGACGACCCGGCCCTGCTCGGAAAATCCGGCCCGGCCGGCGGCGCGGTTCAGCGCGACGGTGCGGGCCGGCACGGCGGCGCGGCCTGGGCGCCGCATATGCGCCGCGCGCGGGGGGCAAAGCCCCCCTTGTGAAACCGCGGCCCCCCTCATTATGGGGGGCCATTTATGCTGCCGGGGGAATTTAATTCCCCCCGGTTTCATCCTTTCCGGCCGGACCGACTTGGCCGGCCGACTTCTTCTCAACAGGACCGGCAAAGGCCGGTCCTCTTCCGGCTCCCAACACCGACGGCCCGGCTGGCCGCCGGTCACCTTGTTCCGTCGCGGCCCGGAACCGGCCGCGGCCTATGCCGTCCGGCGTGGTGCGACAGTACCGCTTCCCTCCGCCGCGGCCCCGCTCCGGCCGCGGTGCCTTCGACTTCCTTCGACGCGATGCGACGGCGTCGCATTCTTGGATTTCTTTCCACGGCGCGGCGGGACGGCGCCACACATATCCTCCGCATGAAACCGTGTGGTGTGACGACACCACGCTTTCTCGTACCAACCATAAGAAACCAACACGAAAATAAGGAGGAGGGTCAGCCGTGTTTGTGCGGTTCGACCCCCTCACGTTATTCGTTATCATTTGGTTTCAAACCAAAAAGTTCAAATTCTATAACAAATTTTTTTTAACCACGATGATCATCAAGTTGGAAATCTAGAACTAAAATAAATAATAACCCTCATCTTCACGAACAATTAAATAAATAAAAACCTTCAACATCAAACCGCTTGATCGGACGATCCGCGGATCAACCCGGTATTGGTTAGTCCATGCTCGTCGTTCTTTTCTCAAAAGATAAGAGAATTCCAAAATAAATTCCCCTACCTTGAAAAATGACGTCGCACATCGGGTATCGCGGAGAATGGCGTCGCGACGTCGGACGTAGATTCCGTGGACATTGGGGTGCGTCCGAGGAGCAAACTACGTCTCCTCACTTGTCACTATGATGAATAAGGGAGGTACGTTGTCATTGGCGATGATCACCACGGTCGGCGACTTCTCCCTTGTCAAGGAGGAAGAGAAGAAGGAAGAATCCGGGACGCCGAGTCTTGTAAGTCGTGGGGTCGATGTTCTTCGTCGGAGAAGAACCGTTCTTCACGTTCTTCGTCAAAGATGAAGAAGATCTTAAAGTCTCTCATCGATTCTCCCAAACCTCTCAAGCAACAAAGAAACTAACCAAAAATAAATTAATCCCACACTTAATTTATTAACACAACACCAACCTTTGAAATTCAAGAGTTTGAATTTCAAAAACTCAAATAAAACTCACTTATTAATGTCATAAGTTATAACTCAAGTTCACATCATTAATTGTGAGTTGGGGGGTTAGAGGATATGAAGGGGTGGGGTTCGTGTGGGCCCCACCACCCTCTTAACCTCCCAAGGGAAGTTGGGTAGTTACCCAACTTCCATCCAATGGATAAAAACACTTAAGGAAAAATAAAAATTGAAGTTAAATTTTTATTTTAACATTCACATTTTTTTACGACTTCCCTCATGTAAAAGCAACTCCAGAATAGGCGTTCTTAAGTAAATACTGGCGCTTCGGTTCCATCGGTGCCCTCAGAATTTGATTCCAGTCACCGGTTCAAAAGTTAGAAATTCCCGCTCGTTCGTTCACTGAACGTACCCGAGCTAAACTTCAGAAATTGATTCCGGGAACACCGGGCCTCGGAATCAGGCGCCGTCAGAAACTGCGTTCTTGTAAAATTCCAAAGAAAATTAAGGAAAAAAAAATTTCCTTGAAATTTCCGGGTCTTTACATCACCCTCCATTCCCTTTCACATCATCTCATAGGATATAAATATTTACTTGATACATTATAGGTATATATAATTCTAGGACCACCCATTATATAATAAAAAGAATATATATGTGTAATAAGATAACAATAAAACATTATTATTTCAATCATCACTTAACTAAACTCAATAATAACTATAGGATAATAAAATTGGTGGGATCTTAGAGATCAAGTGCACACAAAATTTCCCCAGATAGAAATTCATTTATAAAAATCTTGATTTGAAAATGATATTGGAAAGAAACCATTAAATTTTTTTACATTTTAAATCATAAACCGTTGAAATTTATAACATAATAAGGATTAATGAATCTATAAAATTAAATTATAATCACAATAAAAATATATCCTTAGGTATTATATACACCACAATATAAAATAAGTGGTGAATATGAAGCATATCTCAATGAATATAAATTGAGATAAGGAAACCCTTACCTTAATTATCGACTTCCATGAAAGTGTTTTAACATCCTGTATATTAAATATAAATATCATAATCACTCTTTCCAAAAAATTATTCATATATATAATAATTTATAATATTTTTTATAATCATTTATTATATATTCATTATTTAGTTATCACTTATTTTCATTATTGGATGTTGTAATTCTGATTTTTTGCACCTATTTTGTAATGGAAACACTGAAACCCATTCTAGGATACTAATTTAAACATTAATATATTATAAAATATAATTATACCATTTTTTAACTATTTATACACCCCAAGTTAATTTTAATGGATCTATGGTCATGGTTTGAGAGAACTAGATCCTTAATGAGCGCTTTTCAAGTAATTTACTGATACCAACCGATTACTTTTTAATGAAAGATATTTATTGGGTAATAATTTAAAAAATATATTCATGAAATATATTAATCCTTAATATAAAATATATTTTTGAAACATTTATGTATGGAAGTGATGGAAAATGAAATATGTCATTCCATAAAGGTGGTAGTCCACATTTACTTAGAGATGAGATTTTCAATTTTTGTGAAATGCGATGAAGGTATAAAATTGTTTAAATTTTAAGAATATTAATAATTTTATAAATATAATATTTTTTTATTAAATATGATTTTATAACTATCCATGTAAATCTATGATGAAAAATAAAACACTTCATTCGTGGTGGTGGTAGTCTACACGTACGTATGAACGACGTTCTCATTCATCTATGGAGAAGGGAGGAAGGTAGATAATGATTATTACATTGACATAATATAATTTAAATATACTAATAATACATATTTTATTATTTTAATTTTATATAATAGACTTTTAGGTATAACAATAATCCTTAAATAAATAGAAATGAAAATGAGTGATTTGGGGTTTTTACCTTATTCATTGGAATACCACATTTTCAAATTGGATTAAGGCCCTAGAAATGTATTATTTTGAGGATACAAAAATATATAGGATGTTTATCAGAGTTTTGTAGTGGTATTTGGGTATATTTTGGTTGAAGAAAAGGGATTATGCTATGAAGAGAAGCAGAGAGGTAAAAGTCTCAATTTTATAAGCAAGGGGAGTGACATTTTGGTAATACGAGGTGCATTATTCTGGGAAAGTGCATCAAAAAGTGAGAAACAAAGGATAAGGGTTGAGTATTGGTTGAGAAAACCCTTAATAACACACTTATAGATAATGTCTGAGGAATATTAGACTTTTATCATAAGTTTTTAACTTTTACCATGTTAACTCTTTTTTACCCTCAATGAATTACTTTTTAACTAAAAAAATTACCACTACCTGATAATTTGGGTATTATAATACAAAATATGATTTTATTATAAAATAAAATTTTAAATAGTGATAAATTAATTTTTATATTAGTTCATATAATGAATTGAAACTATTTTTTAGAAAAGGTGTATTTTTAGCCTAAAATTTAAATGTAGGATAAAATTATCAATGTTATTGTATTTTATAACATTAATTGGTTTATTGATAAAAAATAATATATATTTTTGATTTAAAATCAATCCAAAAAATAAATAAACCTTGTGAATATCTAATTAAAAGAAAATAAAAAAATAGTTTTTATTGGACCAAAATATTACTTGAGTTCAAAAATGTTAAACATTGGATTTTAAAATTAAACATAGTATTTTAAATGAATATTTATTCTATATAAATACAAATTTGTCTAGGAAAAATGTTTTATAATTTTTTAATTCATGTTTACATTATGATAATTCCTTAAATCTATTACATTGGTAAAAATGATATTTTTCACTATCCACTTAAAAATAAATCATTTTAGAAAAGTTCCAAAAAATCATCCAAAGATAATATTATTATGATGAATCAAAAAACTAATTTCATTCTATAAAATTAAAATTATAAAATTTGTAATTTTATATTTTAAATGAAAATACATAATATAAATAAAAACAACTTCTTTAAAAAAAGGCCATTTAAACTTTATGTGTTCTCAATCATATTTCATATTATTTAGTTATTAATTTAATTTTTGTGTATTATTTCATACATTTAAATATTACATATCATAATAATAATCTTTAAAAGCTTTGAATTTAATTTTTAAGGATAAAATACACAATAATGTTAAAACATTGGTTTGAAAAACAACCCTTTTTAATAATAAATCATACTAATTATTTATCCTCTAAATTTAAGTATTTTTAATTTATTACTATCATTTTATTCACTATAGATTTTATTCCTCTTATAATTTATTTAATAATTTTCATCTCATAAATTTTTTTAGTTTGATGTTTCATGTGAAACAAGTTATTCAACATAGTATTTGTTTCAGGGAGATGTTAATACTAAAATGTTATGGTGACGCATCCTTCATGAAAATAATTTATGTGAAATAAATAGTAGTGAAAACATATTTGGTCTCAGTAGTACTCAGTGTGATCTAGTTCTTTTTTGATAGTGCCAAGTCACACAGTTGTCTCCCTTTGGGAAACATCCACCCGAGGTGGACCCTCTATCATCATAATCACCAACACAATTTGCACATATAAACCCAAAAAGATTCAAATTGTTTATATTATTATAAAGTATCCAATAAATCTTATACTATTTATATAACTGATAAATGTTTTGGTATCCAAAATACATGTCTCCTTTGTGTTGCTCTGAAATCTATCACAATTTCTCACAACATATACAATATCTAGTTTCGAATATTTGTGATTAAGTAAGATTCCAATTAGTATTATAAAATATATTTTGATTTTCACTCTTACTTTTAACATATTTAGATAGTTTCAGTCCTACATGAATTGGTGTAGATATTGACTTTGAATCATCTATCTGAAACTTCTTCAATAATTCTCCAAATTACTTCTCGTAGGATAAGAAAATAAAATTTTCTCCTTTCATGACTTATAACCCTAAGAAGTATCTCAATTTACCCAATATTAAAATCTTAAAAAGATTCTTCATTATCATAGATTTTATTTGAAAACAACACTTCTTATCTCCTATAAAAATAATTTCATCAACATAAATAAAAACAATGAGTGTACCTTTTTTATTTTTTAATGTACAAATTATTTTTCACATTCCCTTTTAGAATTTTATCTCACTTAAGAATCTATAAATAATGTAATACATGTCCCTTGGGTCCTGTTTTAATCCATACAGAGACTTATTTAATTTTCATAACATTTTTCCATCATTATCAAGCACAAAACTATTAGTTTCCTCTATATATACTTCCTTTTAAAGTTTTATATTTAAAAAGGAAGAGTTCAAATCCATTTGATAGATTTTTAATTATATATATATTTTCAAATAAAGAAACATTATTATAGACTCAAATCATAAAATTGTATCAAATGTATCTTCAAAATCAACCCCTTTAACTTGAGAGTACCCTTTTCACAAAATTATGTATTTGTTCTTGAAAATTTTTCCTTGATCATTTAATTTGTTTTTGAAAGCCCACTTGGTTCCAATGATATTTTTTTTTCAAAAGGTCATGGAAAAAGGTCCCAAGTGGAATTATTCTCAATTTGATTTAAAACCTCATTCACAGATTCAATCCCATCTTTATACTAAAAGGATTAAACTAATGAATATATATAAACTTGATAAATTAAAGTAATTTGGACTTCAAATTGCAACATAATTTTGGTTTAAACTGGTTATGGATGATTTCCAATAATATTTTATACCTCCACATGATTCTTTAGTGTTTTATTTTTCCATTTATCACTACTATAAGCCTCATCTTCATCATCTATCTGATTAGAATCAAGTACTTATTTATAGGTTTAAACTTCAGGTTGTTTTTCACTAATCTATCTAGAAACCTTCATGTGGTTTTCATTATATTTATCAAAATATTCTATATTTGGATAATTATTTATGGGTTCATTTTCAATTATTTCAAAATTATAATAATAAACCACCATGTGAAGCATCTTTTTCTAAAATATGTATCCTTTCCCATCATATAAACATTTGAGGAAGACACCTTCCCCATATTCTCATAAACTTTTTTGTGATTTGTGTCTTTGATTTTTTTGATATAAGGGATGCCAAATACTATAATGTAGCTCATTATAATATTCCTTTTATACCACATTTCATATTATGTATGATTTTAATTTTTCCTAAAAAATCATTGCTTTTGAATGTTCAAACAAAATTCTTATAAATAATAGATTTTTTATCTTTTAATCTCAACAAACATTATTCTCCCCATTTGCACTATACTTATTTTCATTTTCTTATCAACCCCATTCTATTATGGTGTGTAAGGGATTATGTATTGATGTCTTATCCTATAATTTTAAATATAAAATTCAAAATATCTCATAGTTTACTCCTTCATATTTATAGTTCTTAATTTATTAATGTGAATGCCAAACTCTCGTTTAACTTATCTTCTATAGATCTTGAACAAATCCCCTACCCTTGACCTGTGATTTTAAAAATAACCCTATTTTTATTTTTGTGAAATTACTAATTAATGTGATAAAATGCAATTCAATTTTTTTATATTAATGTATTTTAGGACGAAAAAATTTCAAATTAATTAATTCAACATGCCTTGTTGATTGTGTCTCTACTCCCTTGTGCTTCCCTTCGACCATTTTCACTTTTTGTTAGTTTGTCCAAAATTGATATCTATCTCATATAAAATGAGGTAGAACTTTGAAAAAAAATTCTTTAGAAATATTACTTAGATTATTTTACTATCATGGATATGTCTTGTATGTCAGAGATTGTTTTACTCCTTAAAGCTAAGATAATAGTAATTTATTGAATCTCTAAATGAAAATGATTCCCACTATTTCTTTTACTTTGAGGTATGAATCTTCCATATTCACTTTTTTAATGAGGTAATTATTTTTTGTGTGAATATTATCTCATTAAACTAAAAAAATATATATCTAACACTCAAATGGATATTCCTGAGTCTATCAATAGATAAAAACCTTCTGTAAATACAGTTTTTGTGCCTCAATTTCAACACTTCCAACCCCTTCAATTTTCAGTGATATTTCATTCCCAAAATCCACATATCCACCATCCTGATCCTCAATATTTTCCAGTAGTTTTGTATCTATTTAAATATGTAAATAATAACCACTATCAGTAATCTAGGGTTTTCTCCTCTTCCTATCCTTCAAAGATATCTCCATAATCAATGGTTTTTTATCCTTGCTTCTTTGTTGAATCTTATCAATATTATAAATTAGTTTTTATTTACAAAGAATTGTGGTAAAATAATTCTTGAAAAAATAAACTTATAGACCATAACTTCCACATATCACCTCAATCCCTTCAAAACTATTTTGGATAGGTGTCACATAGGATTTTTCATATTCTATTTGTCTTTTAATAGGTATGTTACTTATATTATCTAAATTCTATGCCCTAAATTTTTACCTTAATTAATTAAAAGGGAGATATATGTTGTACCAATAAACATAAGTTTTTTTGTCTATAGGTTTCAAGATACCAAAATTAACCACAACATTTATATTTTCCACTAAACTACTTAGTATATCTTAGAAAATCATATTGCTGTTTTAGTACAAAATCAAAAAAAATTTAATTTTTTTTCTTCTAAAAAACCATTACTTTTATGGTCACTCTCTACCACCTTAATTGTAGTATAATTAATTTTGGGGTTTCTCTCAAACCAGGTTTTAACAAAACTATTTATGGGTCTTGTATTGTTATACTATACATATTTAAGCTTTTCATAATTAACAGGTTAAGAAATTTTTTAATTATCCATACAATTTTTTTGAGTATTATGATATGATTTAGCCTTTATTTCAATAGATTTTTCATAATCAATCTTAATTTTTAATAGGGTCTTATTTTCCTTAACACACATTTATTCAAAATTCTAATGTTTTTCTTCTTGAGTATCAACATTCTTATCTAATTATTTTATAACACTTTATTGTTCAACCATTTACACCTTGAGAGGTTTGATCTCCTCAAGTTACTCATTTTCCTTATTGTGAAACTAATATTCAAAATTCTTCACCATTTCAACCCCCTTATTGAAAATTTTAAGTTCCTTTTTTATCCTAATATTCCTTTCAATACATCCAATGACCCAAAGGCCTTAAATTTTTTATTATATGACAATACCCCCTTTTAAGGGTAGAAGGGGGGGGACTCAAATAGACTCTATGGACTTAAGAAAAATCACACCTGAAGGAAAAAAAGAGTAAAACCAGACTAGAAATAAGAAGATTACCCTCCCTATTAATTAATCATGATGAAGCTATCCATCATTTTAAGGCTGTTTGGAAAGTAAGTGTCCTATGTCAAAGCATAGGTAAAGGTTCCGAGTGCAGCAGAAGTGTGGTTGGGATGACACCCAATTTTGATTTTTACCATGATCAATGATTATTCCGGGATCAATAAAATGATTAACGCTAGTCTCCAAAGAATATAATCAAAGATTTAGATAAAGAAAAAGGAGGCCTGAAACCTTTAGAGAGGATATTTCACATCATGTTTATAATTAATTTAATTAATTTCATAAAGAAAAATAATACCTGTGTCTTTGGTATTTTTCTTCGTTGATGATGTTGATCATCCAGATTGACCCTTCCGAATTATATCGTTGAGGTTGTAAGGGTCCAAACTAGAATCCCTATAGAAGTGATCCACACGTGCTCCAATGGCCTCTGATCGGCACTTCTTGTTCTCCAAGTGCTAGCATGGTGAAACGAGTGTGTTGTTTCAATCATTCTTGATCGCTTTTTCTTCGTCCTTGAATAACATCTCTTGTTCTTGAGAGGGGGGAGGAGAGGATTTGAGAGAGAAATTGTTTGGCTCAATAATTCTCAATTCCCCAGGCGTGTGGTGTGGGGTATGACACAATAGGAGTACTTGCCTATTTATACACATGGAATTTCAGTTACAATATTTAATTGCATAGAAATAATTAAATATATTCCTGAACTTAGAGAAAAATCATGCATTTAATAATAATACCACATCATTATTTATAGTGCACCAACTTTCGAAAAATGAAATTATAAATAAAATTATGCATCACAAAATAATGACAGCGTTATTTTAGTTTGTGCTGACTAGTTAAATAATTATTTTCTGTCTTACAAATAATTATTTTAATACCAGACCAACCATGGTCCGCTTGAACTCCACTTCCATTTATTGAACACCAGAATAAATAAATAAATAAATTATTCTCTTAAATAAATATTTTATTTACAAATTAGTAAATAAATATTTATTAAATGTTTAATAATATAAATAAATATATTTTATTTAATTTATTTCATCATATTAACTTGAATAAAATTATTCCATGGTATTGAGAATAATATTTATTTCATTAATTAAATTCAAATAGAATTTAACCGAGACCACCAAAAACACTTAGTGTGTGACCCTCTAGGATTCTTTCCCGTTGTCCTTAGGCGGGTTACCTAAAGTCAAAGAGTAATATCTAGAAACTAGTCAAGGAACCCAAGAGAAAAAACATAAATTTGCAACAATGACATCCACACACGAACGTTTACTGTGTAATATAATCCCTTTGTCGCAACATCTCATCAAGCAGGTTTCATGATTGTGTCATCAACTTTTATGTTTGATATGTTGTTCTTTGACTACCTGAAATAAACTCGTCATTACACCATGGACATGGAATTTCGCACAACGGTTCTATTTCAATCAAAGGGATGAGATATCAACTTCCATAAATAGAAGGGACAAATCCTTCCTTGACTTATCAATTAATAACATGACACTTGTGACACACCCAATGTACCCTACTTCCTGCCAACTATCTGCATAATGATTTTCACCAGTAAATCAAAGTGCGTAAGTCGTGATATGTATTAATGATAATCCTAAAGTCTAAGGATCATTACACACACTCGCATATAGAAATACCTGATGACACCAAAACACGCATAATTCATATTAGAAGATCTTTTCTCATAATATTCTATCTTGGAGATTACCAAGTGAGAGATTTATGAGAGGAAGTCTCATCTGCTTACGAGTACTCGCAACTAACGGTCTGCATGCTATGTGTCCCATAATATCATGTCATCCAACCGAAAAACTATATTTAAGAATATTATAATAGCATTTCAAGGTTCTCATCATAGCAGGGAACTACCATAACCTTATCAATGCAACAAATACTCTAGGACATAATTTCATTATAGTCATGTAGAACAATGAACAATATGTAATAATACATTAAATATCCATGTAATCAAAGTAAAAACACTTTGTTCTAGGACACCGACTCTTACAAACTTCCACTTGGACTAGATCCAAATGCCTATAACTTTAAGTCCGCTAGACCTCACATGATGATCAGGTTTCTGCAGAGTCAAGTCTTTAGTCAAGGGGTCCTATAGAGACCCAAAGCTTGACATATATGGAAATTACATTACTTTTGAGGAATACTTAATACATAACGAAAATAGACACATAAGGACCGTAATAGTTTAGTGTCTTTGGAAACTCGGAAAATAATCTTCTAATAGTGGTGAAAGATCTTAAACATCTCCCATAAAGATCTTCCCCTTTTGTTTTCTTACGTAAAACCTTTCTTTAAATCCTGGGGAAAAGAAAACATATAAAGGGTGAGCTCAAATGCTCAGTAAGGGTAAGCATAGAGAACATAAAACAATCCATAAACCTTTGAATGCAAAAACATGAACATAAAATCTAAACATCAAAATCATGAGCAACGACATAAATCTTGGAAGTACACAAGGCATAGATCATAAAGGAACATTAGTCATGATAAACTTGCATGGTAATAAAACATGTAATTGTGGAATCTATTAAGAAAATGTTATGATTTCCATAGTAGCCAAGGCATTGCTGCCAAGACCATCTTAGTGGACAAAGTCCCATTCTGAATCGAGTCCACTCCTCGTTCCAGTCCTGTAACACTGAACCGGATTAACTTACCATTCCAGCCATGTCTATCTCATGATATATAAATCTTCACCCAATTCATTGGAGAGAGATATAGGTCCCACCCATCTCATAATGAAATCATTATTACTTGTGCCACAAAATAAACTTAAAACATTCATCATAACCCAAAGAATAAAATGGTTTTCATAAACATCATCCCATCATCACATAATCCAACAAATGGATATTTCATCATAAGAAAATTGAAACCATGTAAACCATATATACATTATACTTGAAACATACACATATGAAATAATTTCATCTTAGATGGAAAATGGTTTTGATAAAACACTTGAAATGAATTCTTGAGGAAAATATCCTTTCTTCTTGAAAATCATTTTCTTTTCACAAAATTCCATGAAATTTTAAAATAAAAGTATTTTGTTGAAAATATTCATAAAATCTTGTAGAGTAAGCTTCATGAAAATGAGAATTTATGAAACCGTAAAAATCCGTTCACGCCTTATAAGTTAAAAATAACATTCTTCTCGTACTTTTGTCGGAAAAGTCAAAAAGTTCCTCATGTTGTAAATAAAAGTAATATTCCTTTCATAACATGTGGTAAATTTAAAAAATGGGTAATAAGGACTTTACAAATACATGAAAACATTTTTAGAAAACATGGGCACTTACGAATAACAATCTCGGATAAGAATGAGATTGGAATAGTTATCCCTTACCTTATGTCTGATTTGCTTCGTATGTATCCGAACCTCCTGTATAATGATTTAAATAATGTCATTTACTTATTACAGAATCATATTCATTGTTATGATATCATATATGGTTTACTTATGACTTTATATTACCCGTTCTTTTGTAAATTTGATGTAAAAGCAGTGATTTGGGTAAAATCGTTTCATTTATTGTACGTGTTTCAACTTGTTGTTCTTGATATTATTACTTATATCCTGATTTACTTAATTCCAGAATGTAAAACACGATTTATATATAATATATATTCATCATATACATATATATATGATAGATCGATAAATGGAATGAAATACACCGTTCATGGAGACGGTAGGCCATACGTACGCATGAACGCTGTTTTCGTTTCCTTATTGAATTGAATGGAATTAAGTAGATGAAATACATATATATATATATATATATATATATATATATAAATCCAGTATCATTATTATGTCATATATTTCATTATTATTCATTATATATACTTTATAATCATTCATGAATGGTTAACATGGAGAATGAATCTCATCGCGTCGTGGAGACGGTAGTCCGTACGTACGCACGAGCGATGATATCATTCCCATGATCGTGGAATTGTATTGAAGTGTATGTATAATATTTAAGAATTAATATCAATTTAAAATAATCATATATAGTTATTTATTTATACCATTATACCCATCCAAGTAAGGTGGTGGTTGAAAACAGATTACACCACAGCGTGGAGACGGTATTTCGTACGTACGCACGCGCGGTGATTTCGTTTTCTATAGGATGGATAGAAGATGAAATAGGGTTGTTTCATATTTATAATAACATATAAGTATATAATTAATACTTATGTTATTAATTAATAATGATACAACCAAAGAAGAAGAAGTAGAAGAAGAAAGAAACTTGAGAGAATCGGAAGAAGAGATTACCTCTTCTTCGACGCACCTCCTTTAAGCTTCCTCTTATGAAAGTAGAGTTGGTATTTTGAGAAGACCAGAACCTCCAAAATGCTTCTAGGGAAGTGGAGAAGAGAAATGGGCAGGGGTTTTCCGAGCTTCAAGGCTCAAAAGGGTGTGAAGAGAAGAGGGAAGGGGTGCCCTTTTTATAAGGGAGGAGAGAGGCACCTTTGGAAAAACTTAAAATATTATTTTATAATAAAGTCATATTCAGTTTCTAATAGATAAAAATTAATTTATTTCAAATATAAAGTGGGGATGGGTCGAAATAATCTCAACCAATAGATTTTATACAAGTTTAGGTGACAATTTTAACCTTATCATTTAGATTTAACTCTTAGTTAAATAATTTAACTTTTACTGTGTCTTCTTGTTTTCTTACACTATATGGTTAATAAACTTACTATAACAAGAAAAAAGAACCCCAAGTTGTTAATTATTAATATATATATCCTTATCTAAGTCATTTTTCCTAACCTTAGATTTTTATGAATAAAATAACAATTAATAATATAATATTTGTTTTACAAAATATTTTTTGTCAATTTAGACACTATTTGGTAGTTGATTTTTATGAAAATCATAACAGAATGATTAGTTCAAAAAAAGTTAATTAAATCAATAATAACATGTCATATTATCCTATAAAATTATTGTAATTCATTAAAAGTCTCAAATTACATTTATTTTGTTATTTATAACATCAATTATGTTAATATTTCATTAATAAGATAATTACTGCATCATCATTGTTTCGTAAATAAATTAAATTATTTAATTTCTAAAAATTATAAATAAAATTATATTATGTAGGAAATATTTTTAGATTTATAATTAATATTTATAGTAGAATTTATCTTATGTATAACCCTATATTAAAAATTATTTAGTCATTATACTTTGATTTTAACTATTTTAACCCTTCTTTAAATAAATTAATAATAAATGTCCTAATCTAATCCAAGTGGACCTAAATGGTAATATTTTATTCCTAAGGTTGTTTTTGGTTGAATTACGCTTATCCAACAGAATTAGGACATGTTTTATGATAATAATAATATCATTTGTACCCTTAATTACCCTATTTACTTTTAACCGTGGTAAATAAAATTAAAAATTTACTATTCACCAAAAATTATTTTCATCTCATTGAACCAAATTTTAGTCCTTGATATTAACCGTGTCTCTTGGATTTTCGAAATTCCACTAATAGAAGCGGTAAAATTAAGTTTTATGTAAGTTTGCAAAAAACTCCTAGGAGGTAGGTAAAAGACGGTGAAAAGTTCAATAAAATTTTTATATATAGAAAATTATTATAAAATGACTCCAATGAATTAAATTGAACTTATATATGTATTATGTATCAATTTTGACCTAAAATATATTTAAATAAAATAAATAATTTTTTAAATATAAAGTCGGTTTTTAAATAGTAACCCAGTGTTTTCACTATTCATCAAAAATTGAAAGTTTTCAGAAAAATACCAAAAATTCACCCTAGGCTAATTTCGATATTATGAATCCAAAAATGAAGTCCATTTTTAAAGATAAAATTTATAAAATTTCAAAAAGTGGGTATTACTATTCATAACTGCTAGTTCATAATAATATTATAATAATATCCCGTTTAGTGAAACTCGGTATTGCGTACTACACACGCTATCGAGGAAGGTCGCAATTGCGTGTAATGTAAGACATGTCAGGGTTGCGTGTAGTGAAATACTCCTTTGTTTTTGCGTATAAAAAAATTCAACCATATTTCATTTATACATTGAATATATATATATATACACACTCAATGTTGTGTAGAATAACTACTATCAAACGAACTTGAAATTGTGTGTAACCTGATCCAAGAATAGTGTTGTGTATACTGCAAGCTAATACGGTGTTGCGTATAACTCAATATAATCTTGGTGTAGCGTACAACAAAATACATCAAAGAAATTAAAAAGAATAATTTTCATAAAATCTCGGGTTGTTACATTCTACCCCCCTTAAAATGAATTTCTCCCTCGAAATTCGTTGGGGTTATAAATGGATTTCTACTTGAAATTTTCTTTAATTGAAACCCACATCATAAAATGGAATGACAAAACTTAACTTTAAAAACTAAAGTATGAAACGTAACGGTTACCCAAATTAACTAATTTCTGGGTTTCCACATAAGAGAACATAGGTGAAAATATGGATATGGAAGAGAAATCTAACCATCATGTTTTGATAGAGATTGGTAGAGGACATGGCTTTGAAAAAGCCAACAATCACAAAGCCATAAATTTGTGATGATCTAAGGTACCATCTGATTCATCATATATGAGGACACTTAAGACAACTTTTTTTGTTTTAAAGATCATTTCCATAAAGTTGAAGAATTGTTGAATTAAAAGAAATGCTTACTTTATTTTGGTACAATCTCACTGTTTCTCGTGCCTCGAACAATTTCCACTTCATCTCTTAAAGAAATGAAGTTGAATTTGTCTTCTGTAAAGTGTTAGCAGATTATGCGATAGAATGATAGGTCATTCCATCTATTTCTATCGCAAAAAGTTTAGCACAATTTATTAAATATACAAAAGGCCATCTATGCTGAGATTAATCGTATATGGTTGCTAAAATGGACTTATACTTCAGCTATCATAGCGCTTAATAAAATAAAACTAGTTTCTACTAACCAGGGACTTCCTGTAGGCTAGTGGTAGGCGATAAAGGCCTGTTGCACTTTGGTTGTGGGTTTGATTCCCGAATCCTTGTTCGACGCGACGAGTTGTCACCCGTCCCGCATGTTGTCCTTTTTCTAAAACTACATTATTATAACATTACATTAATAATATCAAAAAAGTTATAGCCTTAATCAATACTAACTTATGTCCAGCATAATCCATTCCAATCTTTAGGCTTATCCAAAACACTTCTGTCCAATATTATAGTATAAAGAAAACAATTACTAGAAATGTCATCTAACAAGCATGTGAATACCATCATTTATCCCCCATATAAGATATATCTTGTTGGTCACATTCCAAACATGTGAATACCTTAATCATTTATTCTCTTTAAAAATTAATACCCATTGAATCTTAGTGAAAACATGAATTCTGTCAAAAGTTAACTCTTTCCACATACCAAAATCCAAAAATTATATATACTCAAACCATGATATTACTTTTTCCTTATATCATTCATGAGCTCATGAATACTGTAAAACATTTCATTTTCTCCTTATCCCTTCATTATGCACATATCATCTTCTTTACAAAAATATCTCAATCACTTTCTATGGTTACCGGTACCATAAAATTATTGAAAACCACAATAGACCAATACATAAATATTCTAATATTCCACGATACTATATACAACATTATTTTGGAATCCCATTACATAAACACTTAATCATTCCACCACATCGTTGTCATATTCAACATCGCCAATAGTGATCACATGTGACTTCCCTTTGTCCTTTTCCTTAAGTGGTTGCTCATATCGATCATCATTAACCCTTGGATTAGGATATTGATTAGCATAATTCCCCATTTCATTTCACTTGAAGCATTGAAATGTTGGTGGTGAGTTCTCTGCAGTATTTTCTTTATTCACATCATTAGAAACCCTTTTTCCATTACTTCAACACTCAACTACTCGATGACCTTCTTTTCCACACTTAAAACATTTTCTAGTCCCTTTAAGACAATCTCCACCATGATTCTTTCCACACTTTGAGCATAAAGAAACATTCATCTTCTTTTCACCATTGTTATGAGATTTATCCTTGAACTCCATCTTTCATTTCTTGTCCAAACCATGAGATGGATATGTAACACCAACTTCCATTTCTACCTTGATGGCACAACGCACAATTTATTCATAGCTACTGAAGTCTCTTATAGTTAATTCCCTTAGAAGACTTGGTTTTAAGCCACTGAAGAATCGATCAACTTTACTTTCAGGTTGGATGATAAAGCCGGATGCGTACCTTGAAAGCCTTGTAAAATTCGCTTCGTATATACCAACAGATTCATCATCCTTTTTCTTAAGCTCAAGGAAATCCTTTTCCATCTTTGTTCGAAGAATACGAGCGAATTACTTATTGAAAAATAAGTTCTTGAACTCATCCCATTCCATGGATTCAATTTCATCTCAGGGACTCATATTCTTAATTAGAGTCCACCATTGATCTGCTTCACCTTGTAAATAGTAAATAGCCAAAATTTATTTTTCATGTTCTGAACATCAAAGTATAGAAAATATATTTTCAATGGTACTAATCCATTTTTCAGAAACAAGTGGATCAAAAGACCCACTGAAAGAAGGTGGACGTTGCCTCATGAAGGAATCAATAGAATATTGTTCCCTTCTCTGCTCATTTGGATGTCCAGAATGATTCATAGCTTGTGTAAGTATAGTAATAATATTTTGCAGTCCATCTCCCCTAACATTGGTTTGTTTAAGAGGACAATCATTGCATTGCCCATAATACTGATCAACACGGTTCCTTCGGGTTCCATCCATCATCTAAAACTCAAAAAGAATAGTGTGAGAGGAAAAAATCATGCTAGGGAAAACAACATAATAAAGGGGGAGTACCTTTGATATCTAACATCTTAGGTTTAATTCTAATATCGTTTCCGTAATTCTAGGACTATAACCTATACGTATACTTAACCTTAGGGACATCCCTAGACATACATTAGAAATATCTCTAGGGATCTCACTAAAGTTTTCACATCCTAGTTTCCAAAGGTTAACTAAACCTTTCCTCTGATACCAACTGTAGAGACCCAAAGCTTGACGTACATGGAAATTACATTACTTTTGCGGAATACTTAATACATAACAAAAACAGACACACAAGGACCATAATAGTTTAGTGTCTTTGGAAACTTGGAAAATAATATTCTAATCGTGGTGAAAGATCTTCAACATCTCCCATAAAGATCTTCCCCTTTTGTTTTCTTACCTAAAAACTTTCTTTAAATCCTGGGGAAAAGAAAACAAATAAAGGGTGAGATCAAATGCTCAGTAAGGGTAAACATAGAGAACATAAAACAATCCATAAACATTTGAATGCAAAAACATGAACATAAAATCTAAACATCAAAATCATGAGCAACGACATAAATCTTGGAAGTACACAAGGCATAGATCATAAAGGAACATTAGTCACGATAAACTAGCATGGTAATAAAACATGTAATTGTGGCATCTATTAAGCACATGTTATGATTTCCATAGTAGCCAAGGCATTACTGCCAATACCATCTTAGTGGACAAAGACCCATTCTGAATCGAGTTCTCTCCTCGTTCCAGTCCTGTAACACTGAACCAGATTAACTTACCATTCCAGCCATGTCTATCTCATGAGATATAAATCTTTACCCAATGCATTGGAGGGAGATATAGGTCCCACCCATCTCATAATGAAATCATTCTTACTTGTTCCACAAAATAAACTTAAAACATTCATCATAACCCAAAGAATAAAATGGTTTTCATAAAAATCATCCCATCATCACATAATTCAACAAATGGATATTTCATCATAAGAAAATTAAAACCATGTAAATCATAGAGACATTATACTTGAAACATACACATATGAAATAATTTTATCTTAGATGGAAAATGGTTTTGATAAAACACTTGAAATGAAATCTTGAGGAAAATATACTTTCTTCTTGAAAATAATTTTCTTTTCAAAAAATTCCATGAATTTTTAAAAGAAAATTATTTTGTTGAAAATATTCATAAAATCTTGTAGAGTAAGCTTCATGAAAATGAGGTGTTATGAAACCGTAAAAATCCGTTCACGCCTTATAAGTTAAAAATAACATTCTTCTCGTACTTTTGTCGGAAAAGTCAAAAAGTTCCTCGTGTGGTAAAAAAAAGTAATATTCCTTTCATAACATGTGGTAAATTTCAAAAATGGGTAATAAGGACTTTAAAAATACATGAAAACATTTTTAGAAAACATGGGCACTTACGAATAACAATCTCGGATAAGAATGAGATTGGAATAGTTATCCCTTACCTTATGTCTAATATGATTTGTATGTATCCGAACCTCCTGTATAATGATTTAAATAATGTCATTGACTTATTAAAGAATCATATTAATTGTTATGATATCATATATGGTTTACTTATGACTTTATATTACCCATTATTTTTTAAATTCGATGTAAAAGCAGCGATTTGGGTAAAATCATTTCATTTATTGTACGTGTTTCGACTTGTTGTTCTTGATATTATTACTTATATCCTGATTTACATAATTCCATAATGTAAAAAATTATTTATATATAATATATATTCATCATATACATATATATATATGATATATCGATAAATGGAATGAAATACACCGTTCATGGACACGGTAGGCCGTACGTATGCATGAACGCTGTTTTCGTTTCCTTATTGAATTGAATGTAATTAATTAGATGAAATAAATATATATATAAATAAATCCAGTATCATTATTATGTCATATATTTCATTATTATTCGTTATATATACTTTATAATCATTCATGAATGGTTAACATGGAGAATTAATCTCATCGCGGCGTGGAGACAGTAGTCCGTACATACGCACGAGCAATGATATCATTCCCATGATCGTGGAATTGTATTGAAGCGTATGTATAATATTTCAGAATCAATATCAATTTACAATAATCATATATAGTTATTTATTTACACCATTATACCCATCCAAGTAAGGTGGTGGTCGAAAACAGATTACACGATGGCGTGGAGACGGTATTCCGTACGTACGCACGCGCAATGATTTCATTTTCTGTAGGATGGATAGAAGGTGAAATAGGTTTGTTTCATATTTATAATAACATATTATTATATAAGTAATACTTATGTTATTACTTTATAATGAGACAACCAAATAATAATAAGTAGAAGAAGAAAGAAACTTGAGAGAATCAGAAGAAGAGATTACCTCTTCTTTGACGCACCTCCTTTAAGCTTCCTCTTATGGAAGTAGAGATGGTCTTTTGAGAAGACCAGAACCTCCAAAATTTTTCTAGGGAAGTGGAGAATAGAAATGGGCAGGGGGTTTTCGATCTTCTAGACTCAAAAGGGTGTGAAGAAAAGAGGGAAGTGGTGCCCTTTTTATAAGGGAGGAGAGGGGCACCTTTGAAAAAACTTAAAATATTATTTTAGAATAAAGTCATATTCAGTTTATAATAGCTCCAAATTGATTTATTTCTAAGATAAAGTGGGGATGGGTCAAAATAATCTCAAATAATAGATTTTATACTAGTTTAGGTTACAATTTTAACCTTATCATTTAGATTTAACTCTAAGTTAAATAATTTAGCTTTTACCGTGTCTTCTTGTTTTCTTACACTATATGGTTAATAAACTTACTATAAAAAGACAAAAGAACCCCAAGTTGTTCATTATTAATATATATATCCTTATATAATTAATTTGGACAAACCGTAGATTTTTAGGAATAAAATAACAATTAATAATATAATATTTGTTTTAAAAACTATTTTATGTCAATTTTGACACTATTTGGTAATTGTTTTTTTGAAACTCATAACAGCATGATTAGTTAGAAAAAAGTTAATTAAATAAATACTGACATGTCATATTAACCTATAAAATTAGTGTGATTCATAAAAAGTCTCAAATTACATTTATTTGGGTATTTATAACATCAATTATGTTAATATTTCATTAATAAGATAATTACTGCATCATCATTGTGTCATAAATAAATTAAATTATTTAATGTCTAAAAATTATAAATAAAATTCTATTATGTAGGAAATCTTTTTATCTTTCTAATTAATATTTATAGTAGAATTTATCTTATGTATAACCCTATATTAAAAATTATTTAGTTATTATACTTTGATTTTAACTATTTTAACCCTTCTTTAAATAAATTAATAATAAATGTCCTAATATAATCTAAGTGGACCTAAATGGTAATATTTTATTCCTAAGATTGTTTTTGGTCGAATTACACTTGTAAAATAGAATTAGGACATGTGTTAGGGTAATAATAATATCATTGTTACCCTTAATTACCTTATTTACTTTTAACCGTGGTAAATAAAAGTAAAAAGTCACTATTCACAAAAAATTATTTTCATCTCATTGAACCAAATTTTAGTTCCTGATATTGACCATGTCTCTCATATTTTCAAAATTCCACTTATAGAAGCGTTAAAATTATGTTTTATGTAAGTTTGCAAAAAGCTCCTAGGAGGTAGGTAAAAGACGGTGAAAAGTTCAATAAAACTTTTTATATATCGAAAATTATTATAAAATGACTCCAATGAATTACATTGAACTTATATATGTATTATTTATCAATTTTGACATTAAATAAATTTAAATAAAATAAATAATTATTTAAATAAAAAGTCTGTTTTTAAATAGTAACCCAGTGTTTTCACTATTCATCAAAAATTGAAAGTTTTCAAAAAAATACCAAAAATTCACCCTAAGATAATTTCGATATTCTGAATCCAAAAATGAAGTCCATTTTTAAAGATAAAATTTATAAAATTTCAAAAAGTGGGTATTACTATTCATTACGGCTAGTTCATAATAATATTATAATAATATCTTGTTTAGTGAAACTTGGTATTGCGTACTACACATGCTATCGAGGAGGGATTGCGTGTAATGTAATCCATGTCAGGGTTGCGTGTAGTGCAAGACTCCTTTTTTGTTGCGTATAACAGAATCCAACCATATTTCATTTATACATTGAATATATATATATATATACACTCAATGTTATGTAGAATAACTACTATCAAACGAATTTGAAATTGTGTGTAACATGACACAAGAATAGTGTTGCATATACTGCAAGCTAATACGGTGTTGCGTATGGCGCAAGATGATCTTGGTGTAGCGTACAACAAAAGACATCAAAGAAATTAAAAAGAATAATTTTCATAAAATCTTAGGTTGTTACAAGTCCGCCAAGTTGTCTTCCATGGAAATACTACTCACTGTAACTTCACCTCTCTGAGAAAAATCCCTCAAGATATGATACTTTCAAAGTATGTGATTCATCTGCTGATGTGACCTTGGCTCTATTGAGAGAGCCACTACTACAATATTATCACAATATAGTGTGATGGGATCTTTACTGCTAGGTATCACATCTATCTCCTGGACGGAGCTTCACATCCAAACTACTTCTTTACCTACCTTAGAAGCTTTGATATACTCGGACTATGCTTTTGAATCTACAACCACACTCTGCTTTGAGCTCTTCTAGCTCATTGCACCTCCATTCAAAGTGAATATGAATCCCGTTTATGACTTCAGGTTATCTTGATCAGTCCGGAAACTAGCATCTGCATATCCTCTGATGACTAGTTTGTCATCTCCTCCATAAACCAGGAACATATCCTTAGTACGCCTTAGATACTTTAGGATAGTCTAGACTTCCATCGAATGGTGGTCACCTAGGTCAGCTTGATATCTGCCTTCTGCACTCAATCTGTAGGCGACATCCAGCCTAGTACATAGAATGACATACATGACTGACCCAATCACTAATGTGCATAGAGTACTTTCCATTATCTTTCTTTCCTCATGTGTCTGAGGACACATTTTATTGGAAAGATAAATTCCATATGACACTGGCAATAATCCCCTCTTGGATTGTTTCATACTAAATCTATCTAGTATATTATCAATGTATGTACTTTGACTTAGGCCCAGAAATATCTTGGATCTATCACGATGTATCTTGATCCCAAGAATATATGCTACCTCACCCAAGTCTTTCATGGAGAAGAATTGATTCAACCATACCTTAATAGACTGCAAGACTGGTATCTCATTTCCAATGAGTAATATGTCATCAACATATACTATTAGGAAAACAACTGCACTCCCACTAAACCATTTATAGACACAAGGATCACATTCATTTTTAATAAAACCAAATTATTTTATGGCTTCATCAAAATGAATGTTCCATGACCTGGATGCTTTCTTTAATCTATAAATGGATTTATGGAACTTTCATACCTTATTGGCATCCTTTGGAGTCACAAACCCTTCAAGTTGTGTAATGTAGACATCTTCATGAAGGTTCCCATTAAGGAATGCTGTTTTTACATCCATTTTCCAAATCTCATAGTAATGTTAAGCCACAATAGCAAGTATAATTATCATGGATTTCAACATTGAAACTGGTGAGATGGTTTCATCGTAGTCAATTCCTTGATGTTATTTAAAGTCTTTTGCAACTAGTCATGAATTATAGGTACTGACTTGTCCTTCCATGTCTAGTTTCTTCTTGAATACCCATTTGTAACCAACAGGCTTTACATCAACTAGAGGATCTACCAAATTCGAGACTTGGTTTTGGTACATGGAATCCATTTTAGGATTCATGGATTCTTTCCACTTGGAAACATCTGTGCCACTTACTACTTCCTTATAGGTTAGAGGATCATTTTTATCAACTAATAAAGAGTCACCATCCTCGATAACTAGAAAATTGTACCGTTCCAGTTCTCTAACCCCTCTTGTACTCATACACAATACTTGTGTCTCTGGAACAGATTCTTCTTCGATGGGGCTTTGTGGAATCTATTCCTGTACCAACTCTTATGCACCTTGAACCTCGACTTCATCGAAGTCTATCTCGCTCCCACTATCTCTTTTGTATATGTTCTCCCTCTCAAGGAATATGACATGTCTTGACACTATAAACTTTTTGTATAGGGGGTTGTATAGGTAATATCCCCTTGTTTCATTGGGGTATCCTATAAAGATACACTTTGTGCCTCAGGGTGCGAGTTTATTACCTGAAGATTCCATAACAAACACTTCGCTACCCCACACATGTAAATTCAATAACATGGCTTTTCTTCCACTATAGAACTCGTATGGAATTCCATTTATCGATTTAGTTGGTACATGGTTTAGTATGTGTGCCACTTTTTGTAATGCATATCTGCAAAAGGATAATGAAAGACTTGCATGACCCATCATTGATCTCACCATTTCTAACAAGGTGCGGTTCCTCCTTTCACTTACACCATTCCATTGAGGTGTGTAAGGAGGAGTGAGTTGGGATAGGATCCCAAACTCTCATAAGTAATCAATGAAGTCTTGATTAATATATTCCCCACCTCAGTTTGAGTGGAGATTCTTCATCTTCTTACCAAGATGGTTTTCAACTTCATTATTGTATTCCTTGAACTTATCAACAGAATCCAACTTATACCTCATTAATTATATATATCCATATCTACTAAAATCATCAGTAAAATTTATGATGTATGAGTACCCACCCCTTTATTCAACTAGGTATGGTACAAACACATCGGTATGAACCAATTCAAGAATCTCTTTATCCCTTTCACCTTTCCCACCAAATGGGGCTTTATTCATTTTACCTTATAAACATGCAAGACATACACCAAGTGGTTTTAGTTTAAAAGAATATAAATATACATATTGATGTAACTTTGTCAAGCGTTTCTCGTTTACATGACATAGTCAATGATGCCAAAGTTGGGTGTGGTATGAGTCATGTGAAGTATCTTTGTCATCAATTTCCATTACTTGGTTTGTGTAATCCAACACATAAAGACCGTTGTATAAATGTGACCTACCAAAACAAATACTATCTTTCAAAAAGAAGCAATATTCATTTCCAAACTTGAAAAAAATCCATCTATATCTAGTCTGGATACAAAAATTATGTTTTTGGTTATAGAAGGCACATAAAAACAACCCTTTAACACCAATATCATCCCAGTTAGCAGTGTGAGGTGGTAGTCCTCAACAGCTACAACAACAATTCTGACTCTGTTGGCTGATCATAGATCTACCTCCCCTCGATCAATATTCCTAAATCTCTTGTTTCCTACATTTGGATACATATGTGAGCACCAAAAGATGTATCTAATACCCAGTTTTTAGAAATATATAGATTTCATTTGATAAAAAACGCACCTGAAGCTTCCCCTTGATTCTTAGGATGGGTGCAATTCTTCTTCTAGTGGACCTTCTTGCCACATGAAAAAATAGCATCTTGTTCCCTTGCCAGCCCTTAGATCTTCCTTTTCTTGGAAGTCCATGAAGAAGCTTGGGGCTTAATGCTCTTCGCCTTCCCTTTCCTCTTATTCACCATAAAGAAAAAAGTATTTTCACACTTTATATCTTTTTCCACTTGGGGAATGTGGAAAAGAAGATTAGATAGAGACTTCTTAATGTTTTTCACATTTAAATTGACAACAAAATTAGAGAAGCTTTGAGGGAGTGATGCGAGAATGAGATCGGTTCCCAGTTCTTCGAGGAGTTTAAACCCTAGAACCTCCAGGCGCTCAATGTATCCAATGAGATTGACTACATGAGGTCTAGCTGGGGAACCTTCTCCAAGATTACTCTAAAAGAGTGACTTAGAGATCTCAAACCTTTCTTATCTTACTCCCTACTGGTAAAGAACATGGAGGTGCTTGAGCATGCTATAAGAATCCATGTTTTCATGAGACTTCATGAGATAACTAGAAATTTATGATAACATCAAACATTGAATGTCGACCGCGTCGTTCATATGTTTCTCATAGACCAGGAAATCCACATCACTCGCCTCCTTGGTAGGAGGATCAGGTAATTCTGAATCCATCACGTAAGACTTCCATTCATGGAATAGGATAACTCAAAGGCGTCTAAACCATTCTTGGAAGTTACTGCTGGGGATGATGTTTTCTTTATCCAAAATTGATCGTAGGTATAGTGTGGTTGGTGAGCTTGTCATTTTTATTCTACAATTAAAAGAACAAATCATTAGTACTTTCTTGATTACATTTTATGAGAAATAATAAATTTTATTAATTCTTCCACTATTTTATCAAGTCCCAATGGACCTCACCATTGAACTCAGAATGTCCAGTTTCCATGACATTCTAGTGGAAAGGATCCATATTCCCCTTCACATAACCTTAACAAGGGTTGGTCAAGCTATTAAAAGGTATTTAGGTAGGTAGGTTTTTGCCAACTATGGGCTTGTAGCTCCTTGATATGTTGAGTGGACTCCCCAATCCCGAAATCATGACTTTGGATTTCCTCAACTCTTGCCTCCAATATTACACCAATTTTAGCAAGGTCTATTCCTCTTGATGTACTATGGTTAAGTCAACCCAAAACCTTTCATAAGGGATTACTGTATAAATGTAAGTGTCCCAACAAGGGTTGGTCAAGCACATAGTTTTGTTGAGATTTTCCCTTTAATCAAGTAACAGAAGGCTTATTCGGACTTAATATTTTATTTGAGGGATTTTTATCTCTTATGCATGAATTTATTATTATCATTATCACATGCTTGTTAATATTAAGTGGAACTTACTTAAGTGATTAACCATGTCTTGATAATATTTACACATAAGTCTGGTTTATTTTAGTTCCATCTTGCATGCTTGTTTAATTCATTAATTATGTGATCATGACCACACATCCATAATGATAAACCATGAAAGTGACAGAAATAAAATAAAGTAAATGTAATGATCATGAGATTTTATAATGGTTAGTTTATATAGCAGTTGATAAACTAACCCTGACCTAGGGGAGAAACAACTTGAACCTTTTGGGTCCATGTTTACAGCTTCCACCTATCCACCTCTGTATCTCCTAGGATTGGTTTCGTATCGGCTCCAACTCGAACCACCTCCACTAGCTTGGGAGTTCCATCCATTACATATGTATTTTTTAACTCACATGTAGGTGAGGGGTAAAAAGGGGTTTTACATAAAAGAAACCATGGGCATGCATGCCCTACATATTAATGAGGAGAAGGCACGCAGGACAAAAAATTTAATTTAAATAAATAAATTAAAAGAAACCATCCACATATAAAGGTCTTGGTCTATCTCATGATCATCCATACATGAAACATTGTTTATGCATAAATAAAACTAGTATTAAATTCTTTAATCATTCTCGTTTAAGACAATCGCGCTCGAATTAATTAATTATGATCTTTAATTAATCAATCCTTTTATCTTAAATCCTTTTCTGAACTTCCTTGATATTCTTATACATAATTATTTTAAACAAATAAATTCATTTAAAATTATCTTTTTATGTAACTTGTACCTTAGAGGCAACCCGATGAATTCTTATTCATAACTACCCAATGAGTAGAAATGAACATTAAAAAGATGTTAAATTAAACACACATATATAAAACACCTATCACGTGTTGTGACTCAACTTTACGCCCACACGATGGTACTCATCTCAAGGGTTTTTATAATATAATAATAAATTTTAATAAATCTACATAACTTGGATGAGTACACGATGTATAGTTCTAACTACACGACGTGTACTATTTTTCACCGTCTATCTGAAGTACCCACATGGGGAAAAGGCGTGTGAGTGTACTTCATAAATCTTCGAAGTACATGGTGTGTCCAGTGGGCCACACATTGTATAGTTCCTCATTACATGGTCTCTAGCCGGGCAAGCCATGTATGGGGTACACAGTCCAACCCTAACCCGAAGGGACTACACGCCGTGTCCATTAGGCCACATGATGTGTAATCTGGAAACCACATGCCACCTGTTCCTGGTCAACACACAGATTCATTTAAGACTTATAAAGACTCCAACACATAGCTTGGTTTGGCGGACCGGTCCGATGTATTGAATGTTAACTACACAACGTGTACTGCCGAATACATGCCGTGTGTTCTGGTGTTGTATGACCAGGAAGCTTTGGAACCTCCGGATGAGATCCTCTATTTTATTTTAATCAAAATTTAAAGAAAAGATCATTTCTGTAAGGTGAACAAGAAACCAAAGAGGAGGAATAAATCTTGAGATACATATTTGCAGAATGATTAACTTTAATTGAAACAACTAAATTATTAAATGCATAATTCATCAACAAAATATTTAAATAATTATAAACTATGATGTAACCCCTCTGATACCACTTGAAGGTTCCAGGTGCAGTAGAAGCATGGTTGGGACAACACCCAATTTTGATTTTTACCATGATCCATGATTATTCTGGGATCAATACAATGATGAACGCCAGTCTCCATAGAATATAATAAAAAATTTAGATAAAGAAAAAAGAGGCCCGAAAACTTTAGAGAGGATCTTGCACATCATGTTTATAATTAATTTAATTAATTTCATAAAGAAAAATAATACCCTTGTCATTGGTATTTTTATTCATTGATGATGTGTATTGTCCTGATTGAACCTTCCTGATTATCTCGTTGCGTTTGTATGGATCCAAACTAGAATCTCTTCAGTGGTGATCTACACGTGCTTTGATGGCCTCCGATCAACACCGCTTGTTCTCTGGGTGCTAGCACGGAGAAGAGAGTGTCTTGTGTCGATCATTATTGATCACTTGTTCTTCGGCCTTGAGGAACCTCTCTTGTTCTTGAGAGGGGAGAGAAGAGGATTCAAGAGAGAAATTGTTTAGCTCAACAATTCTCAATTTACCAGGCGTGTGGTGTAAGGTATGGAACAATAGGGGTACTTGTTTATTTATATACATGTAATTTCAATTACAATATTTAATTTCATAGCAACAATTAAATACATTCACGAACTGAGAAAAATCCCATGCATTTAATAATAATACCACGTCATTATTTATAGTGTTCCAACTAAAAAATATAATTATAAATAAAATTCCACGTCACAAAATAATAGGAGCGTTATTTTAATTTGTGCCAACTAGTTAAATAATTATTTATCATCTTGAAAATAATTATTTTACTACTGGACAACCTTGGTCCGCTCAAAATCCACTTACATTAATTGAATACCCGAATAAATAAATAAATAATTTATTCCCTTAAATAAATATTTTATTTAAAAACTAGTAAATAAATATTTATTAAATGTTCAATAAAATAAATAAATATTTTTTATTTGAATTATGTGATCATATTAAATTGTATAAAAGTATTCAACAGTCTTGACAATAATATTTATTTCATTAATTAAATTCAAATACAATTTAACCGAGACCACAAAAAATAGTTAGTGTGTGACCCTCTAGGATTCTTTCTCGTTGGCATTAGGCGGGCTTACCTAAAGTCCAAGAGTACTGTCTAGAAATGGGTCAAGGCACCCAAGGGAAAGAATGTAAAGTCACAACAACAAAATCCACATACAAACGCTCACTGTGTAATATAATCCTTTTTTCGCAATATCTCATTAAGCGGGTTTCATGATTATGTCATCAACTTTTATGATTGATACGTCGTTCTTTGACTACCTGAAATAAACTCGTCATTACACCATGACCATAGAACTTTGAACAACGGTTCTATTTCATTCAAAGGGACAAAATATCAACTTCCATAAATAGAAGGGACAAATCCTTCCTCGACTTATCCATTAATAACATGCCACTCGTGACGCACCCAACAAACCCTACTTCCCGCCAACTGTCTGCGTGACAGTTTTTGTCAGTAAATCAAACTGCGTAAGTCGTGACATGTATTAATGATAATATTAAAGTCTAAGGATCATTACACACACTCACAGATAGAAATATCTGATGACACCAAAACATGTGGAATTCCTACTAGCGGGTATTTTCTCATAATCTCCTATCTTGGAGATTACCAAGTGCGAAATTCATGAGAGGAAGTCTCATCTGCTTACGAGTACTCACACCCGGCAGTCTGCATGCTATGTGTCCCATCATAGCATGTCATCCAGCCACATAACTATATTTAAGAATATTGTTATAACATTTCAATGTGCTTATCATAGTGGGGAGCTTCCATGACCTTATAAATGCAACAAATACTCTAGGACATTACTAAATTATAGTTATGCATAACAATGAACAATATGTAATAATACATTAAATATCCATGTAAATAAGGTAAAACCACTTGGTTCTAGGACACCAACTCTTACAATATGACCTTTCAAGACAGACCTCATGTTTTCCCCCAACATGTGAATCATGTAGAATCCATATCATTCTTCTTCTATACTTCAAGAGCTACCTTCTTTTCTTTCAACATATTCCATTATGTTAGTTTATTTTCTAGTGAATTCCTCCTCTGAATCACTACTTGAGAAAGATTATTCTTCTTTCTCTTTGTTTATCATGATTTTCTTATTCCTATTAAATTTATTATTTTTTCTTTCATTAATTTTATTATATATTTTAAAAAATTTGAATTTTGACTTAAATTCATTCACATAAATAGGTTTATTCTTATTTTGAAATTCTATAATAAAATTTCAAATTCTCTTACATTTAAAACATTTAATTGTAATATTTCCTTCTATATTTACCTATTCCCATTTTTATATTTTTTGATGTGAGATATATAATTTTCCTGTGATTCTCATAACTATTATAATCTTTATCTAAATCAATTAGAGGCTCAAATAGTTCTTCCTCCTATACATTAATATTTTTCAAAGATTTTAAATCCATTTATTTTTTTTCCTTTTTCTTGGAAATCCATGATTTTATCATCTCATAATCCAAAGGAAAATTATGCATCTCATCAAGACATATATATGGAATTTCTTCCAATACTGAGATATTTAGGTTAAATCAGTTTGAAAATTTTATCATTAATTTTTTTGACCTGAGTTAAGTTATCCAACATTTATCCATAGCCTATTATATGAGTAACTATCCCATTTAACATTTGAAAAAGTCATTAATATTTTCATCTTAAGCCATTCTTATATCTTCAATAATTTCTCTCTATATTTGAATTTTTTTCTTTGATCTTGATGTTTCCTTCATACATGTTTTCCAATTTTTCCAAATTTATTTAACTATCTATATCCCCAAAAAATTATTGTATACATTTTAATAAAAAAATAATTTTATAGATTTTCTTTATTCCCCATCTATCTCATTATTCCATTTGTCCGCAAAAGTTATAAAAATATTCCTTGTAATTGTTTGATAACCAATTATGATATAATCACTTATTTCTAGTACTTATTATAGTATATATGGTAGCATTATATTCTTCCGTCCATGGAAATTATCTCCATTAAAAAGGAACAACTCTACTATTCATTGAATTCTCATTCTCAATAATAGACTTTAGATGAGTATAATATGGAGGGAACTTTTTTTTTTGATACCACTTGTAGATCTCATATTCTATAGGGTACCAATGAGGGGGTGGGGGGGGGGGGGTGAATTAGTGTTACCAAATTGTTTTTCTCTTTAAAATTAACTTGTTAAATTAACCCTAGTAACTGGTTAAATTCTTGATTATCTCTATAAAAGCACTCATCCTCACACATTCAAGAGTTGTAAAGAAGCACAACACATAAATTGTTTTTAAAAGGTTTTCCCTAAATATGAGAGGATACTCCTTTCAATATTATAATTTTATAGATTCACCAATTATATTATCACTATAAAATTTTAGTGATTGTAAAAACTTAAAATTAATGTACAAGGTTCGAGTAGGTATCATACACTTCTCTATGAGGGTAAGTGTCACCTTCTTCTCATTGTTTGAATACTTGAAATTTTTTAGATAGAAAACAATTTTTCTTCAAAGTTTTTTTTACTTTACTCTAGAATGAATCAGATCTTTAATGTTCATTTTGATGCTTCTTCATCAAATACAAGATAATCTTTAAGAAGTTCCTTAACTACTTGAACAAATGGTATGAAGTACCAGTATATTAGGATTCCACTTACCAATTTAGAATGAAAAACCTATGAATGAGATCATTCATTAAAAAACTAATAAAATTTATACTTAGTAACAATTTTATAGATTAATTTAAGTGGAATAAGCTTGCATCAACCCCTTTAAAAAAAATGTAACAGAAGTATATGTTTCTCAAATTCTCTCTCTTTGATACAACAATGTACTAACCTCTGTCAAAATTAATGGATGCCTTTTCATTAATTATTTATCTCTTTTATATCCACATTAATTCATGAAAGAAATTTATATAATGATTTCTGTAAACTCCCATGACTATTTTCTATATTAAAAATATATAAATAATAGGAGCTTTAAGTGATATAAATAATTTCAAATATTAAATTTAAAATCCCATGAAAATAGGAAATGATTTTCTCATTAAATATTTTTAAAACTATCATTAACCGTGTATTTTACTAATAACTAGTTATATTAGTGAACATTCACATAATGAATAATCCTCTGAATTAATTCCCTATTTTATTTAGAATTCTAAATTCTAGAAACTGAAATTTTTTCAGATTATCATTTTACATTAAAAGTCATATGATCAATGTAGTCATAGAATTCCTCTTTAAGTATGATACTAGGTGAAGTAATATACTAGTGTATTATGATTCACTAAAATTTCATGCTTATATCAAAGGTATATGGCTAAGTCTTACGATCCACTAAATTTGTACATCCCTATCAAATTCATATGATAAAATTTTATGCTCTTCCATTTATAAGACTTTGGAAGTATTCTAGTTGTAGTGAATACATATGAATAAGATCAAAGTCGTATAATTATGTTATATTCTCACCTATTCAATGATAGAAGCAAGATGGTAGTTATATAAAATTCTCACAAAGTCATATATTTTTCAAAAAATTCATACAATTTCAAAAAACCCCAAAAAAACTAAAAATTCATCAATGCTTTAGAATAATAAAAAATTAACTTCAATCTACTTACAAACTTATTATAAATACATATCAAGAAACCCAACATTTTTCTTATATAGGGTTGAAAAAAAAGATAAATCATTAAAAAATATAAGGTATCTTCACCATGGCTTTGTCAACTGTACTTAAATGATGCATTCCTCTCCAAAAATAGTGACAAAAAATAATGATAGTTGACCATGTATTAAAAAAATCATTCGATATAATATTTGGTTAGGTTTAAGGAAATAAATGAAGGTGCACAATTGATCCAACTTTAGAGGCACTTAAGGTGGATTTCCGAAGATTGGTTGACTTATCAAATCTTGTTTTGATCATTCTTATACTTGGGGTTTGTGACTGTATTACTTCTACATTGGAATATTTCATGTAAATAATAAGATTAGGTTGTGGGAAACATGATTGAAATCATTGAACATCAATGTAACGACCCAAAATTTTATTAATAAAAATTCCTCTTGATCTAATTAAATGTCTTATTTTGGAAAATGTTTATATAAAATATATGCACTTCCTTGGTTATATTTTTTTGGATTTAAAAATAACATTAAGAATTATAACCTTTTCTAATATAACCGCTGAATAATGATCAAATGATTTTTATAAATATAGGGCTTTAAAAAATCCAATTTACTCAGATAAAGGAAGTGATGACCTCATCCTGTATATTTGATCCGTACGAAGCCCATTTGTCGGGGCTCGTAAAGGATGTGGATTCACTGGGATTCACTCTTTACCAAGCCCAATCTGAGCTTTAACATGTTAATCTTGAGCAAAACCGCCTATAGGAGAAGTGGATGTTAACATAGATTTCCACCTGAGCGATGTTATCTGAGCCTCTCCAAGAGTCTGTCACCATCGCACACCTTACCCTTCAATATTATGAGGATTTCATAAGGGGTTATGTAACAAGACCCTAGAACTATGATTATGTACAATATTTTTTCTAGAGAATATACATTCATTTAATTATTGTAAATAGTTTTTAAAGAAAAAATAGTATTTTTAGATAATATTCAATTAAGAAATATATTTTTATGAATTAATAGATTTTTTAATTAAATAATATTTTAATGAAATATTATTACTAAATTAATTTTTATTAAATATAAATGATCTTATATTTTTTTATGAATACAATTGTAATTTTTTATTACGGTTTAGAAGCTGTTTTTGTCAAAACCCATGAATTTTCAATAAATGTCGGTTTTTATTTTAAAAGTAAAAATTCACATATTTAGGAAATTATTTAGATAAAATGAATATAATTTTTGGATTCAGGATTTCAAAATTATCTATCAGTTATTTTTTCATAATTTTCTAAGACAGTCGTTTTTTTGGGTAAAAATTAAATACCGTTTAATTATATAATGTGTTTTATGACATCATAGTGACCCAATAGTGATGTAATAAAATAATATAAATGATATTTTCGAAAAATATATGTTTTACCTTTAAAATAATGTGATTTTATGTTTTTTTGATTTGTTTTACAATTCCTCAGTGGACCCTCCAAGACTTATAAAACATTTTAACATTTTAAAATGATTTCCTTGAGAGTGTGACTCACCTCCACATAAGAAAGCCTAATATTTTAATTATTTAGGCCATTTAAATTATAAAATAATGTTTTACACTCCACTTTTTCAAAAACCAATGGCACTAAACATGGGTTTGTGTGTGGTTTTGATTAGTTTAATGTGTGGTGCCCAAAACCTAAATAATAAAGAATTCCCTATCTTTTTCTATATAAACCCACTCAATATCCCATTACTATTCATTAAAACCATTTATAGATCAACCAACCCATGAACTCATATATATATAATCCTCTAAATTTCCCCAATCTCCCAATAAGCCACTCTCAAGCCTCTTCCAAGCCTTTGGGATCACACATCTATGTAAGGGATTTCTTTCTTCCTTATTTTTGTCCAAGTTTCCTTATATTGTTATTCCCTTTTATTTTCAATTAAAAATGTTGATGTATGATTTATAACCTCCAATATATTTTCCACATTATGTTTAAATTTTGTGAGACCCCTTTATCTCTCATTAATTCCTTCTATGTACACTCGTTATCATGCGGAAATTCTGTAAGGGATTTCTCTCTCCTCATTTATTTTCTAGAAATTAATTTATATTATGCATATAAATTCCATTAAATATGTTGGTATACTATGTTACATGACCCAATTAATATCCATTTCATGTATAAATTATGATAGACCCCTTAATCTCTAATCAACCCATTTTAGTATTTCTATTTGATGTTGTTTTTCTACCGAAGTTACACTGATATTTTCCATGAAAAAATCATCATATAAGTGAATACCATACCCATTTATCTATCAAGGGTATTCAAATTTACTAAAATGTACTTGTTGATTGAGGGATTAAATTTATGTATTACACATTTCTTATTTATGGAATAAATTATGATGTTTAATGAATCCATGTTGTATGATCTATGTGTCACACTTCGACATGAAATGAAATGATTAAGAAGGGCGAGCCTTGATAGCAATCCAATGCATTGGGTAAAGAATAGTATCATGATACGCCATGTTAAATTAGGGTTTACTCATGATAATTCATGTGCAATGAGGGTTAAATCATGATAATTCAAGTGAAATGAGGGTTTACTCATGCTCTATGCACAATGAGCCTTGGCACATGTTAATATCATGTTAAATGTTGTTTCCACATTTCCATGCTATGATAATTATGCTCTATCATGCATTTATGTTCACATTTATCTTGTGCTCTATTGACATGACTATTGCCTAAAATGTACTTTATTCTTCATTTTATTCCTTGTTTACTCCCTCACTGGGATTTATAGCTCACCCTTTTCTTATGTATATCCTCAGGTTACCCTATTTAATACTATGTACGACAGAATTTTGTGGTCATGTAAAAGAAGTTTTCAATAAAGATGTTGTGTTTTATGTTCTAAGTTGTTCTATAATGTTCCTAATTTCCCAAGACACTAGAAATATCTATACTCAGAGTTGTCTTAAGTGAAAGTTTATGTTATAAATCAGGTTTAAGTGTGTAATAAAGAGTAGGGTTGTTATAATCAAAGAATAACTAATCAGTAAAAACAATTAGTTTACCTTATATAATATATCTTTGGTTTTGTGCATTTATTTTGTTTATATCACTCATAATCGTCGCTTGGTTTCATTTGTTAATCTTATAATTTAAGCAACATAGGAATAACATTTTATAAAGGTATATTGTTTATGTCTACTAATTCACCCCCATATTAGTGGTCATATAATTTTCACGTGGTCCTATTATATACTAAATAATGATTTATTATTTAAAATTAGTTATCCTAAGCTTCAAAAGTTTAAGAAATAAATTTCAATTAGTGAGGTAAAACAAATCCTAAAGTTATAATCATTAATACTAATTTGAAATATTATATAAAAAGGAAAATGAGTAAATATGACATATTATATTATATTATATTTTGTTTATTTATGGTAAAATTGAGAATTATAATATTGATTCCATAATTTTCATATGATAATGAATTATAAAAACAATAAAATATAATATCCATAACAACAAGAACAACAACAAAAACAACAACAACAACAACTGATATAATGAAATCAGATTTACAAAGAAGTTTCTATTCTTAATCAATCACTAGAAAATAATCAATAAGATGATAAAAAACAATAAATATGGGATAACACCCTAATTTCACCATTTCTAGGTGTGAAGGTTTTGGGGTGCAGTGGAAGCAATTAGGCCCATGACCAAAAATAGAGTTTCATCAAATCCTCTGAACTTCCCCTAAGAACTAGGTAAAATACCAACCCCATAATCTGTGAGATAAGAGCATCACATATAATTTATAGTTATTTTGAGTTTATATTAATTATTACCTTTGTTTGGAATTATTTCTTCATAGATGATTCGGTTGAGACCACTTGTCATATCATTATTGTATTAGAGTAATCAAGGGAATGTTTCCTTTAGAAGTGATTTACATGTGTTTAATGAACCTCTGATGATCACCGTAGAATTATTTGTGTTCTAGTTCAAATGAATATAGTGATTGAATCGATCACTATTGATCACAGTAGAATCCTTTAAGGCAAGAAGCAATTACTTTGTTTATCTATACTCTCGAGATGGTAATGGTAGAGGTTCACTCTCTATTTTTTAGAGTAATGGAGGAGAAAATATCTTTAGGGATTAAGAGGGGTTTATCTAGAAATCATTGTACACTATGGTGGTTAGGGTTTCTTGGGGTTAAAATAATAATATAATTAGGTATTTCTAGACTTATAGTTCGAGAATAAATTATTTAAAATGATCCCATATTATTCTTCTAACCCTTGTAGAATCCCACGTGTAAATGACAATCAAATTATTATTATTATTTATTTGACATGTTCTCAACTCATAGATATAAAAATATTAATTTTTTGAGTAAATAAAAAAATATTTACTCAAATAACATATTATATATCATTTCTCAATAGACCATTAATATCAGTTTACCAATCCTCCCCAATATTTATTATACTTTTAATAATGACTATTTACTTAAATAAATAAATGTCACTGCATTATACAATAATAAATAGATAAATATTATATTAAAAATGTCTACAAATAAATATTTAATTAAATGTTTTAATAACCAAATAAATAAACAATTATTACCTTATAAATATACCATAGGAAACGAAATATTCTATATAAATTTAATTAAATAAATAATTACCTTGAGAATAAATATTTATTTAACATTCAAGCCATAAAATATTCTCTCGAATAACTGATAATTGAATATATTTAATCAACTAAACAAGAATTATTATTAAATCATGTATATAAATAGTATTTATTTATCTTTTTCAATTCATGTTGAATTTTACTAAGGATTTTGATGCAGTTAGTGGATGATCCTATAGGACCCTTTCTTAGTGGAATTAGTCTACACCACCTAAAGTCCATGGTTATCATTTAGATAAAGAAAAATTCTCGGATTGGGAAATAATTTAATTTCATAATGAAATAAAACCTCATATAAATGAACATTGTGTAATATAATCCCTTTTTAATCACATCTCTAATCAAATAGGTTGTATACTAGTGTCATCAACCAATGTACATGATATATCTTTCTTTGAATTTCCAAAAATGAACTTACCCATAGAAAACCATGTTCAGGGATTTAATTAAGTAGTTATATTATCATCAAAGGGACCGATTTATTAACTTCCATTAAATAAATAAAAGGAAAAATTATTTCTCAAACTATTCATTAATTCAATATCACTCATGATGCACCCAAAATATCATACCTTATTATAAGTATATGTAATCACAGTTTTCATCAATATATTAAAGTATGAAACTCATGATAGCGATAATTACATACATCCATATACAAAAACATCTTAATGACACATATAAATGTGGATTTCTTAATGGTGGATCATGTTCTCAAAATATCATGCTATAAAGATTACCAAGGCCATACCACATGATAATGTATCTCAAAGTTCTATGAGTCTCTAATATTGATAGATTGTATCATTTTCATCTTCCCAAATGGTATCATCCAACTATAGAATATATATTTAAGAATAATATCATGAAACTTTTGGGTTCTCATCATAGAGGGGAATTTCTATGACCTTTGAATATGACACATACCCTTAGAATATTATCACATAGACATCACATAGAAGATAAATCATCATGTGATAAGATATATATTAATATTACATACTATGATTATTTTTATAATTAAATATTAGTTGGTTCTAGGTCACCAACTCCAAAAGGCTCCCACTTGAACTTGATCATACTGCTAACAACTCAGCTGGTTAGAATCACATGATATACATGATTCTACTAATATATGGATATAAATTCTCAAACCACCATGCTACCTATAGCTTATCTACTTACTACAACCTCATCTCTTTTAGAAAATACATAAATAGATGATATAACCATGTATATACTTTTCATTCTTCTCCATCCATGGAATTTTTCATAATACCATAGATACAAGTTCATCATTATATGATTGAACTTTACTATCTTATTATAAGTAAAAAATATAGAACAAAATGTGGCTTGAAATGATTCTTAAGATATATTAGAAGATGAAACACACTCGATCTAATGTGGATATGAAAACTACTCTCTGTAATATTTTTAATCCTTTAATATTACTAAAAACATACTGTGATACTAGATCAACTAATATAAATAGGACTAGTTTTTATATTCCTTGAAAACTAGTATTCTCATTTCTATAATTACCATGAAATCATTCTATTTTTCTTCCTCAATCACTATAGGATAGTTATGAATACTATCTAATTATGTTCTCTAAGTCTTGTTTTATATATTCATTCTATTCCTTGTGAATAAGAAAAATATAATTTCTACACTTGTTATATCATGTGAGTGATATTTCTAAAGTACTCTTAGGAATATGTAGTCTATTCATCACAAGAATACCATGTGATATTGGAATCAATTAAGGTGTATTGTTCCATAATGTATTTTTCAATACCATGTCAACTGGGTACTATGAATTAGATTCATCACTACATAAATATTTTCTAGAATATCATGCTCTGTAGAACTTTGGTTTCCACTTATGGTATTTTTTAGAGAAATTATTTTTTCTTCATAACTATAAGACTAATCAACTGTTTTCTATATGTTTTTAAAAATAAATTTATTGAAAACTATAACACTCACAATAACCTCTTATATACACATAGAAATATTTTATTTCAAAAGAATATACTATGATCATTATAATGGTTTCCTCCTATAATTATATCATTAAAACTTTCATTACCACTTGGGAACTCTTAAATAAAAACTCTTTAGATGAAATAATTTGGAAATGAATCTTAAAATTACATAAATTATTAATGAATCATGATATCACATGTCATAGGGGTAGTATATACCCCTTATAAAAGAAATTTTGTGCACAACATAATAATATTCATCAATGAAGGGAAATTGAGATGAAGTCCCTTTCCCAATGATTCCTTCTGGTTGAATTTGATTTAGCCTATTTTATAGTGGTTTTAATTTTTTTTAGATTACAATGGGACCATATAAATATTTATAATATATTTTAATTTTATATTATATTATCACCCATTCATTAATAATATTTCATTTTTTTCATTATTTTGGTTGTTAATTGTCTTGTTTTCTCTTGCATGTTATTTCATGAAAAGTGAAATTCCTGAACAAATAATATAGTTACATCATCTCCAGAATAATAATAATGAAATTTTTATCATATTTAAATAAAATTATACTTTTAATATCAATCATGAAATATGGGTTTTATACATTAATTATGTTACCATCATGAAGACGGAAGACCATACGTACACATGGGTGACATTTCCATTTTCCAATGATCATTATGGAAATATGTAAAGTAATATTTTAACTTTAAATAATGATAATAATATCATACATAATATATTATATATTTAAAAATTCTTATAAATATCATCCATGTGGTATGGTGATGAAAATAGAGTCGCATCGCTTCGTGAAGGCGGTACTCCATACGTACAAGAACATTGTTGTCATCTTTATGTGAGTGAAATGGTAAGATAAAGAGTTATATAATATATTTTTATAATAATAAATGAGTAATTAATATCATAATTATTTCATATATATTTAATAGATTCATAAAATTTCTATTTATCAACTTCCATGTAAATAGTTAGTGAAGGATGAATCACATCGCTTCACCAGACGGAAGTCCGCTGTACACATGAGTATTGTTATCGTATCCCATAAAAAATGGAAAGTAAAAAATTTATACATCATATAAGGACTCATGATTTACAATTAATTTATTTATCTCATATATATATATTATATTCATCATCATTCCCATCCATTATAGGTGGTAATGGAAAAATTAATGAAATCTATTCGCGAGGCGATATCCCACCGTACATGTGATTGATGATTTTTTTTACCCATTTGATTTAAGTAAATATGGTTTTAGATCATTTAATTAACATGAAAACATATAATTATATTTAATATTAAGAGGATATTATGTCATTTTAGTTAAATAAGAAGTGATGGTATTGAGGAAAAAATTAAATAAAAACACCTGTTAAATAATGTTACCTCTTCTTTAGGTACCCATATTAGGTTTGTTCCAAAATCATTCCTAGATGTATTTATTCTAAAAATAAGTCTACTAGGATGATTTTTTGGATATTTTAAGGTGATTTGGATAGGTACTATCCAAATCATATTTTTGTGAAGGGGTGGAGAAGAGAGTAGAGGGGGGGGGGGGGTACTTTTATAAGTGTGGTTAGTGGCACACTTGTAATTTTTGAAATGAAAAATGTTTCCCCTCTTTATTCAAATGAATTAAGAATATAAAATGGAGTATCATAGATAATTTGAAATTATAAGGGTGAAATATTTCTATAAATTGTTTCTTATACAAGTTTATAGGTCACTTTAACCATTATCATTTTAGTTTAACAACTCAATAATCCCATTTTTACCTTAATCGTGGTAATTAGTTTTTACTGTTTATACTATTAATTATCATAAAAAATAAGTTAAAAATATTAGTTAATATAAATTATAAATATTTAAATTTTTTAATCCATTTTTTCAATTAAATTGAAATATGTTAAAAAAAAAATTTAAAATTAATCCCATAGATGTGATGGGAAGAAAATCTTTTAAAGTGAAAATGTTCAAACATTTACAATGTTTTTATATAAAAAATGAAATTGAAAAATGATTGAAATGTAAAAAATATTAATAAATATATAATTGAAGAAATTTTAATTTAAAACCAATTTATATTATTATTATTCTTTATCAATAATTTAAAATAAATACCAATGATAAATTAAAATTTAGTATTTCTTAATATTCATTGAAAAATAAAACATTTCATAAAAATAAAAATAATTCACCCTAATAATATTTTATACTAATTTAAAATATTAATTTAATTTCATTAATTAATTTTTATAAGCATAGTAAAAATTAATTTTTAATTTTGTGTACAATGACAACTAAACCGAATTTTAGAAAAATACCATTTTCAGGTAACATTAATTTTTTTAATTTAAATTATTCTTATTTTATTTATAATCAATAAATAACCAAACTTTGAATAATTTAGTTTTAATATTAAAATATTACTATTTTAAATATAGTTTATAATGGTCATATTTAAATAATATTTTAATAAAGTATCATATTTCATTTATCCTTGGTGTTTCATGCATCGCATGCTTTCCAAAAAATTAAATTTATTATAAAATAATTATATTACAAAGTATTTCCATGTTAAATTATCCCATCCTAAAAAAATTGATTATTTAAAATTCATGGATATTACCTTTTTAACATATGAGGGTAGGTTTTCTTTATAATATCATCCGGTTCCCACATTGCTTCCTCTATTTTGTGATTTCTCTAAAGAACCTTTAACATATAAGCATCCAATTCTTCAATACATTCTTTCTCATATTAGGAATATGGAAGGGTAATTCATGGTAAGATAGACCGTGTTACAATTCTATTTCACCTGGAATGATCCCATGTGTATGGTCTGGATTATAGTTCCTTAAAAATGATATATGGAGCACATCATGTACTTTTGAGAGAATTGGTGGAATTTCCAAATGATAAGAAATTATTATAATTATTTCAAGAATTTAAATGGGTCTAATATAGTTTGGGCTCAATATCCCTTTCATACCAAACATTATAACTGCTTTACGTGGAGATAATTTCTAGAAAACATGATCTCCCACTTAGAATTCCAAATATTTCCACCATTTATCAGCACAACTGGTTTCCCAATATTGAGATGCTTTAATGTGAGATTTAATTGAATTTGCCTTTATTTTTGTCTCTTTAACATTTTATATGACAATGAGTTTCCTTTCACCAAATTCACCCCTAACATTTTTTTGTATAACATTTATTTATATATAAATCTTGACATGATTTTATTTAAATACTTGAATGGAAACTATTGTTATAGGAAAACCCTAGTAAAGGTAATTACTGATCCCATATACCATGAAATTCATGTGAGAAAAAACACAAAATATCTTCTAATATGTGAATAGTCCTTTAATACTATCCATCAGTTTGAGGATGGTTTGAAGTGCTCAAATGAATCTCAGTATCAAGATACTTATGAAGAATTTTTAATAATTTCATTGTAAAATATTAATATTGATCAGGTACAATTGAAATAGGTTCACCATGATGTCTTAAACATTATTAATAAAGAGCCTTATGAGGTGATCAAGTGGTAAATATTTTCATATAGATAGTAAAAATGATGATTTGTCTAGGAAATAACCAATAAACCATATTGAATCATTCTTTCTAGATGTCTTTGGTTGTCCTATAAGAATTGCAAGTGTAATGTTATACCATTTCCACATAGGAATAGGGAGAGGTTTCATGAATCTTCCTAAATTCCCTCTCACAACATTCAATTTTTGATGAATGAAACATCTAGAAATGTAATTATCATTCTACACTTCATGTTGTCCCCCTAGAAAATTCCCTTATATACCTATAAATTTTGGTTCCACTTGGGTGTGTAGATTCAATTTAGAGATGAGTTTCATCCAACAATTCCCTTTTCATATCTGGTATAGTGGAACACATAATGTCGTTGAAAATTTCAAAACACTATCTTCAATAATGATGTCTTCTAATTTACCACATAACTCTTTCCTTTTATGTTCCTCAGGAATGATCCATATATAATTCTCAAGGTTCTCATGGATTTTAGAATAAAAAAAATATCATCAATGAATACCACAACAAAATAATCAAGATATTCCCAAAATAATCAATTAATTATTTCCATAAAAATAATAAATGACTTAGTTAATCCGGTTGGAATTAATGCGAACTGATAATGTCCATAACTCATTCGAAATTCTGTCCTCAAAATTTTCTCCTTATATACTCACAATTTATGATACACATAATTAAGATCAATTATTAAAAAATATCTAGCTATGTGGAGTTGATCGAATAATTTTTCAATGTGATGTCGAAGATACTTGTTATTTATTTTAATAACATTTATTTTCTTATAATTAATGCATAGCCTCATATATCCATATTTGTTCCTAACTAAGAGAACATGGCCTCCCTATGGTGAAACACATGGGTGAATAAATCCCAAATCACCCATCTCTTTAATTTTTTTCTTTACCATATTTTCCATTACATAGGGATTATTTGACATTGGTATTTAAAGAATGTCTAAATTAATGAAAAACTCAAATTCATGCACTGATAGATGTCCATGTAATTTCTCTAGAAACACATCAATGCATTCTTGTAAAATTGGAATATCCTAAATTTTAAGACTATATTCTACACACCTAGATATTTGTTTTTATCTTCTCCCCAGGAATATTATTTATTAGATATACTGGGGGTGAATCCATATATGGATTAGATGGTTAAGTATCCACTCTAAAAAAATGGAATTCTACATCATATTCAAAAATCATAAGTTTTTTCTTCTTACAATAAATGTTTACATACTATTTAGAATTACTTTCCATACCAAGGATTATATTGATGTCAACCATAGGTTTGGTAATAAGGTCAATAAGTAGAGTAGATTTATGTGTGATAATGTGGAATTCGTGACACATCCTTGTTGCAGTGAGACTTACCTGAGGAATTTTGGCTTACAGCACACTTCTTGAATTAAATGGGAATTGTATAATTTTATTAGAACACTCATTAGAAATAAAAGAGTGAGAGGATATAGAATCAAATAAATGATTATATGAATATAAATATTGGATTAAACTACCTCCCACCACATCATTGGTTACTTACACCTCAGTTGTAGTAATCCCATAGGCATGGACTTCTCTGTTTGGCCACTTCCATGGTGGATTCGCTTGATACTTGGGGAATTTTTTTCATAGTTCCCCATATTCCTATAATTTAAACAATTAAAAATAGTTTTTTATTTCCTCCATTTATATTATTTTTAATAGCGACCCTTATCTACACACTTATAGAAAAATCCCTATCCCTTTAAGGATTTCCTTGGGTTATTATTTACACAGTTTTAACAAGAGGAAAATCATTTTGTTATCTTATTATTTATTGATCCAATCCATTTTTTTCATATTTTTTGGTCAACTATTCTTCTTCTGATTTACCTTTAACACATATGATCTACGAAATTCCTTATCTATTTTTGTGGTACATAAATTTATTTCATTATATGATGATAATTTTTTATAGACTAGTCATTTAGATAGTTGGATTAATATATTTAATGAAATGGTCAATATTTCCCTTCGTGTCACATATTTAATCCATATAACACTTATATAAACATACAATGGTAGCCTTAAACCCAAACAAATTTCTTCTTTTTTTAACAATATGTCAAGGAAAAATGTCTTATTTTTAGTGGGTTTCTCATGAGGAAAATATTTTTTGAATAATGAATCCTTAAAATATTTCCATTATATGAGTTCAATTTCCTCTTCCTCCCTAGTATTCTATATCAACTACCATGATTGACCAGTATATATATTTAAATAATACACTAAAAATGCAACCTTTTCCATTTCACTACCAACTAAGGCAAGAAATATATTCTCCAGTGACCTAATCAATTTCGAATATATAATTGGATTAGTAGTACTACAAGATGATGGGGGATTATATCACATAATGTGATCTAACATAGGTTAATCTTTCAGTGTAATAGGTTTATTTATTAAAGTGCGATTATTTTTATTAACCTGATTTAGAGTCCCTAATATAGTCACTATTTTTTCAGTTTTAATACCAACTATATTGGCTTCCTCAAGAGGTAAATATCTACATTGGACATGAGTATTGATACTTATATTCTTCCAAATATCCTATTCTAAACTTTTTAATATACCATATTAGATCATAAAATTATGAATTTTAAATCATAATTTAAAATTATAAATAAGATTTAACATATAACATAAATTTAAAATTTATAAATTATTGATATTAGAATTAAAAACATGGTTTCTTCAGGGATATGTTTATTTTCAAGTCCTTTATAAATGTCTGTAAATAAAATGTGAATTATCATAAGAATATACCATGGTATTTTCAAACTTGGTGCATATTAAGGGCCATTTCTATGCACCAAGTGATGATTGGGTCAAGATTAATGTTAAAATTTTGAAGTTATTAACCCTTGGTACCTATTTTCTAAAACCACATCCACTTATAGTATCTAAATAGGGATGTAATGTTTGAAAAAACCACATGTTTTCTTTCATTCCAAAACATTATGATGTTACTCTATACTTATCATGATACTATATCACATGGTTGTGTTTATTAATCTATGTTTTGAGTTATAACTTTATAAAGGTTTCTACTAAACATCCTTTAATTCCAACTATAATGACCTAGACCCTAGAAAATAGAAGAAAGTGTCTTATTTTATTACATCGACATAGATATAAAGGGTAAAATACTAATGTAGTAGCCAATTTAGTAGTATTTAAGAACACGATACATAAATTATAACCATTTTATTTTGGGAATAAAAAATAAAACCTAATATTTATAAAAAAAATTAATTTCATACTTGAAACAACATTCTAATAATTCTCCTTAATATTTTGGGGAAAGAAAATAAAATAAGGGTGCAGTAAAATGATCTATAAGGGTTTTTTATAGTGGAATATATCACAAATTATTATTCATATTCAACATGTAAATTAAAATTACATAACAAAAATTATATTTAAATAACTTTACATTATGATAAGGTAAGACACAATACTTATAGCTAGGTAAATAACTGAAAATATGTTCCATTTAATCAATAACCATGATTAAATTGCATCCAGAGATAATATCATAATAGAAATATCAAGGATAATAATGACAACTATATTCTCAATTAATTAATTGATTAATTATTGGACGTCATGATTTTAGGCTTCATGATATATCAAATGTCATGATCTTTCTTCCAGATGGTAAAAACATACTAGAAAAAACCCATATAATTTGGCTAACTAATTTGTCTCATGATACCTAAAAATTCATTGAGGGGATATCTATAATTGGTACTCACCCATTTCCACATGTCCAAATCATTCATTATATATCGAATGACAGAATTAATTCATGATTAATATGCCTTTCCATCAAATATCTGAATTGAGAAAAGAATACATAATTATCAATATTTCCCCAGATAAAAAAAATTAATTTTAATATATATAATCTTATGTATATGGTATATATTCTTTGTCAAATAATTATATCCATGAAAAATAATATGGATATTTATGTGAAAATTAATGTCTAATGATCAATGGTAAGTGATTTTTTCATGGAAAAGTTAATGATTAGAAAAATAAAAAAAAGTGATTGTTTATACTTTCCTTAGACAAAATGATCATAAATAATCCAAATAAATAACAAATATTGTATCCATATAACATATACCCATTGGATTAATAATAAATGGTTGTTTTGATTGATTAATAGAAATAAAATAAAAAATATCTTTAATATATTCTTGAGGAAATAGAATTTTCATTTGGGAAATAACATTTTAAAACTAAATGTTCAAAAAACGTTTAAAAAATTATTTTATATGAAAATAATATTTGAAAATTATAATTAAAACTATTAAATAATCATTGGTATTTAGGGATGTAAGTTTTTTACATCTCCAGTATGTTAAAAAAGTGATTCTATTCAAATTTTTATTTATAAAAAAATAAGCATTGTTTTGAAAATGACATGATGATTATTTTCAAAAAAAATCTTAAAAGAAAAAATAGGAAATAATATATTTAATAAATCATTATGAAAATGTTAAAAATATTTTTTAAAACATTTTTAGAAAACATGGTTTTTGATTGAAATGGATTTTTGACCGAAGATAAAAATAAAATCCGATTTTTTTAAATAAGTTCTTGATTATTTAATGTACCAAAGAGTCAAAAAATGTAACTATTATGTATAAATGTCCTTAAGAACCACAAAATATGACAATTATTTTTTTTCATAAATGGTTTAATAATTTTCTTCTATTGAAATTGATGAAGAAACAATCTCAATTAGAATGATATTTTGAAAAAAACCCTTACAATGATCAGAAAATTGAATTGTGATATAATTAATGAATAAATAATCTATATCAACTATAAATCCAACTAAAATAGGTGTGAATAAAATAAAATATAATGAAAATTCATTTCACACATAATCATATAATATGAAGGATGATGAATAAGTGATATAACTCCTTGAAAATAAATTGAGTTATGAAATTCATTACCACTTGGTGAATCATATGTCAAATTCATATTGGATTAAATAATTTAAATCAAATCATAAAATAACTGGAATTATTAATGAATCATAATATTAAATATTAAAGGGGAATTATTTACACCATATAAAATAAATTAGATTCATAACATTATAATATGCCTCAACAAAGGGAAAATGAGACAAAGTGCCTTACCATAGGCTTTTATTTTGTTAAACTTGATTTAAACTCATATATATTTGGTTAAAACATGTTAGTAACATATCCATGAATAATATTAATATTTATATAATTAAATATGATCTTATTATAACATTTTATAATCCATCAATTATTTATATTTCATTGTTTCACTATTTCAGGTGTCAATTGATGTGTATTCTCAAGTGTTTTTTCATAAACGATTCAGTTCTTGTGCTTATTATATAGTTCCATCATATTTATAATAATATTAATAATGAATCAATTTTAATACTTATATAATAATTATACTTTTAATAAAAAACATGAAATATGGTTTATATAAATTAAGTATGATATGATAATTGAGATAGGGTAAAGCATTAGTGAACGATGAATCACATTGCTTCGTGAGGCAAAAGTCCGCCGCACACATGGATGACATTATCGTATCCCATATGGATTGAAAATTAAAAAAGTTATATATGATATAATGAATATTGAGTTGTAATTATGTTATAAATATCATATATATACTTTATATCCATCATCATACTTAACTGTGAGATGTGGTAATGGAAAAATGAATGACATTAGTTAATGAGGTGGTAGTCCATCATACACACAAATGATTACTTCATAACCCATTTAATGGAATTGGGTATGGTTTTAGGTCATTAAATTAACAATAAAACTTCTATGTATATTGATGATATTAATTTCTTCATATTTTAATTTTAATTAATAATTGAGGAAGGTAAAGGAAGAAATAAAATAAAAACACTCGTTGAAGAATGTTACCTCTTATTTGGATAACCATGTTAGGATTTCATAAAAAGCCTTCCTAGGTTGACATTATGACCAAAATAATGCCTCTATTATGAGATTACGTATTTTGGTAAGTTATTTTGGATGGTATTGGTCAAAAAAAAAGGATGTGAAATAGTGAATAAGAGAGGAGTGGGGGAGGCCTTTTATAAGTGAGGCTAGTGGAACACTTTTAATGTTTGATTGGAAAAGGTGAACACATGTTTTAAAACTTTCAAAGGGGTAAAAAGGAATATTAGTGGTAATAATACATTATAATATCTGAATATTTACATAATATAGATTATATTCAAGTTAATAAATCATTTTAATCCTAATATTTTTTAGTTTAACCCTCGGTATACCCATTTTCACCTTAACTGTTGTATTTAATTTTTACTATTTTCCCTATTTATTATGGTAAAATATTTAGTTGAAATTATTATATAATATAATTATTTTTATTCAAACTATGTAATCCATTTTCTCAAAGTCTATTCTCATGAGAAAAAAAAAACATAATTTAAAATAAATCCCACAAATACGACGAGAAATTGAGTTTTCAATAAGAAAATGTTTAAAAGATTACAAAGTTTTTAGGAAAAAATTAATTATAAAAATGATTCCAATGACCTAAATATTATTTATAGATATTTAATTGAAGTAATTTTACACTAAAAAAAATTAAACTGTACTTTAAACTCATACATAATTTAAACAAAAAATGGTGTTTTCAATAAAAATTTAGTATTTTTCACAATATCGAAAAATGAAACATTTCAAAACAACTCCCAAAAATTCACCCAAAGAAAATTTTTATATTCTAATTTCAAAAATTATTTTCATTTAATAAGATAAATATTTTATAAGTGGTATAAATTAATTTTAAATTACGTGTGCAAAGAGCCATTAAACAATCTTTTAGAAAAAATAACATTTTCAGAAATTTTTATTTTTCTTTTAAATGAGTCTACTTTTAGTTATAATTAATATGTAACACTAATTTTAATAATTTGGTTAGTTGTATTCAGGAAAACTTATTTTATGAATAGCTTATAATGGTCTTCTATAAATAATATTTTAATATATTATCTCATTTGGTTTAAACATGGTGTTGCGTGCATCGCATGCTATCAATGAAATTGATTTTTTTAGAAAAAAAATTATATTATGATGTATTTGGTGTTATAGATTAAACTTGTATTAGTTTCCCCAGTATTATTATAATTTATTCTGTCCCAACCATAAGGGGTATGTGAATTGATACAATTCTCGTTCCTCCTACTGTGTGTAGTTTATAAAAAATGCCATATAGTAGATTAAATCATAAAACTGCGAATAATAATATATAATACAAATACCATTGAAATACTTATCATAAATTTTAAAATTTATACATTTCTAATCTCATAATTGTAAAAATGTTTTCTTTGGGAATATTTTTAAATAATAAAAATATTTTCAAACCCTTCATAATTTTTGGTAAGGAAAAGGTTAATTAACTAAATTATAACTTCATGAAGTGTCAAACTAAGTGAGTAGTAAGTACTATAGTCATGTACAAGGTAATTCTTGACACAATCGCGACATACCTTTTTCATTGTTATTACACCGTTTACATCTATTCCAGAACCATGACTACTTATAGTACCCATAAAAGGCTGAATATCTAGGAATAACATATAATATCTACCATACCAAAACTCTAGGATATCATAATTTAAATATAATTATACTTAAGTTATGTCATATGTTTATATTTCAAAATATTTTTCTTCTTAATTCAAGTTCCCAAGGTTTCCACCGAACCTCCTCTGATACCAACTCTAATGACCCTGAACCCAGTATCTTCGAGTCGATGGTTACTTTAATACATTGGAATAAGATACAAAAATCACATCCCAAAAGGTAAAATGGGTTATTAGTCTTGTTAAATAATATAATTATCTATAATTCAACTTAAAATTGAAATTGTAAAATAAACAAATTGTTTTTTAAGAACGCGATTATTCCTCATAGTGTATCCGGGAATATCAATAAAAAACACTTCCTTGTATCCTATGGAAAATAAATCATTGTAAACAGATTAGATTAGATTCATATTAAGGGTAATAATATAGTGTAATCTATCATTAATAAAAAATAAAAATCAATATGGAATGGTAAATAACTAAAACACAATCAATTTAATCAATAAATTGAGCCTAATATGGAAAAAAATGAATGATGATCTAATAAATCATATAAATAATCACATAATCTTGAAAGGTATCCATATATATTATAAATAATAAAATAATTACATCATCATTAATAAATGATCTCATTATAAGGAAATGAATAATGTCAAACTTCTAAAATATACAGTCAAGCCCATTCACAAGAGAGTTTAAATCTACGGGTAGAAACCCATCTAATTTGGTTAGTTGCTTTTTCTCATGAGACCTATCAATGAATAGAGGGGATACCTATAATTGGGTCCCACCCATCACTTATGAAGTCCAATGCATTCTTCATATGAAATTGGTGAAACATAATCATCATAGTCGTTCAAATTGAAAAATTAACATATGAAATGTTAATACATACCACAACCAAATAAAAATAATCATAAACCATCAAAGGTAAAATAATGAATGGAAATGAAATTTTACCTCTCAAGTACAACTAATAATAAACTATCTAGAGAATTAATTATTATGGTATCAATAACCCATTTGATTATAATTATAATAAGGGTTGTTTCCATTGACAAATAAAAATTCCATAGAAGATCCTCTAAAACATACTTGTGGAAAATAACCATTTCACTATGAAAATAACAATTTAAACTAAAATTTAGAAAAAAATCGACAATAAGTTTTTTTTAATATATAATTTTAATCTTATAAAATAATATTTAAAACATTTATTTCTCATGATGGCTGAAAATTCTATTCATACCACAAACTTTAAAATAATGATATATATCACATTTTTAGTAAAAGTCCAACATTAATTTTTTTAAAATTAAATTAGGATTATTTTAATATTTTTAAAAATAAAAAATATTAAACTTATATTTATTAAAACAATTGGAAAAAGGTTAAAATATATATTTTTATTTTTTTAGAAAACATGGATTTTGATGAGAAAGCTTTTTGACTAAAGAGAGAAATAATGTTTGATTTTCATAAAAAAATTTCAAATATAATTTTAACAAAAAAAGAGTAGATAAATAGTACTATTAATTAAAAAATATCATGAATAATTATTGTAGAAGATTTTATATTGATTATATGATTGAAATATTAAATTATCCCCCTATGGGAGACTTAAACACAAATAATCCCGAATAAAGATGAGATTGGAAAATAAATCCTTAATAATATGGTAAATTTTTAATCATATGTAACATGAATTAAATAAGTTCAAATAGAAGTATAAATACCGTTAATATGAATATATCTGTGATATAACATATCAAAATGGTATATACATGAAATAAAGAAAAGAATAACTGTTGAATATGGGGTATGTCTCATGAAAGTAAAAGTGAGACAGGAAGCCCTTACCTCATGATCAAATACCATCATATGTGTTAAAACCTCATGTATAATAATTTCATGTTTATTATACAACTATTAAAAATAATATTCATATATCTTATACAATATATTATTTACTTATATAATTTTGTAACATGTTTATTAACGATTCTCTATTGAAATCTGAATTTCAGGTGACAATTTCCTCATTTTTTTTTGTATGTTTTAGTTTAGTGATTTTGTCCCTTTTAATTTTATCAAGGTTTAATAAAATTAATAATATTTACCATGATATAAATATCATATATATTCTTTATATATGTGTTTATAATAATATTTTAAATTTAGTGATTGAAAATAGATTATATCAATCACTACGATGATATGTTGTACTTAAGCATGAATCTTATGTCCATTTTTCATGAATGATGGAAATATTAAAAAAAAAATAGTAATTAAATTTTTTATAATCATTTTTATTTCATAGTTGTCACTTATATTAATTTAATACATCATTATTACTATCCATTTGAAAATAAAATGGAAACAATTTCACATCGATATGTGGATGTCGTGCGATGTTATTGTTTTATAGCGTAGTATAAGATAAGAATTTTTATGTGATATTATATTTATAGAAGAATAATTAGTTTATAAATATCATACATATTCATTAAATTGACCCTTAATAACTTCCATGTAAATCATAAGTGAAAAACAAATCACATCGCTTCGTGAGGCGATAGTCCACCATACACATGAGTGATGTTATCGTACCCCCACAAAATGGAATGTAAGAAATTATCAGTGATATAATACTAAAATAAAAATAATATGTTCATAAATATAATATAAAAATTTAAATTCATCACAATATCCAGCCTTAAAAAGTGGTGACTGGGCACATATTACATTGTTTCATTAAGTGGTAGTCCATTATACACATAATTGGCAGTTATGTTTCCCATTTTATTGAAGTGGAGATGGATCTTGGATATTTCATTAAAATAATAACATTTTATTATATATTGGATAGTTTTTTATTATATTATAATATTTTATTAATGTTTGAGTAGGTTTCAGATGAAATAAAACTAATATGCACGTTTAATAATTTTACCTCTTCTCCGAAGAGCCACTTTAGGTTTTTACCTAAATCCCTCATTGGAGGGTTTCCTAATAAAATTAAGGACTGTAGGAAATGAGGAGGGAATTAAGGAATGGATTTGGGTAGGTATTTTTCAATTTAAATGGGTTTGGATGTTTGAAGAGAGGAGGATAGGTTTTGGCATTTTATAAGTAGGGGAGATGACACACATGGAATTTTTGAAAAGACCAAGTGATACCGACATTTTTATCATGAATAGAGACTCATAAATGTGTAATTATAGAACATTAGAGGTCATTAGGTGTCAATATTTCCATATAATGAGTTTTTACATGTTTTAGGTCAGTTGCAATGCTTATATAATTAATTTAACCCCCAGTAAACCATTTTTATCTTGATCGCAGTAATTGATTTTTTAGTATGTTCAGTATTAATCAAGGTAAAAAATAATTTAAATTATTAGATAATTTTTTTTTATTATTAAAATGGTATCCATTTTTTCAAATTTAATTTATATATGTGGTATAATTCAATTTAAAAATAAACAATAGATGTAATGAAATGATGATTTTCAAAAGTGAAAAGTCTCATAAGTATTGAATGTTTTAATATAAAAAATCATTAAAAAATTGATTCCAATGCAATAAATTAGTAATATTTTAATATAATTTAACTAATTTTACCATGGAAACAATTTTAAAAATAACTAGTATTTTTAAATAATTTAAACAAAAATTCCATTTTCAATAAAAAGCAGTCTTTTTCACTGTCCATCAAAAAATTAATCATTTCATATAATTATAAAAAATTCACACAAATTTACTTTTGAAATTTATATTTAAATAAATAATATTATTATTTAAATAATGTTTCTAATATTGGTTATAAATAGTATTGAATTATGTGTAAAAAACACGACTAATCCACCCTTCAAAATAATACAATTTTTAGATTTTTTTATCATTCATTTGGTTGTTATTATAATTAATATAAATATAAATCCATTGAATTTATTTCATACTTGTGTAAATCATATAATTTTCACAATTTATTTATTACTATTCATACCCTCTATAATAAAGAGGTTGTAATGGTTATGTCTAGATAATTATATTTTAGCAAAGGTTTGTGTTTTGTTCAAAATCGGTGTTACATGTATTGCAAAATATCAAAGAGATTGAATTTAAAGAAATATATCATAAAGTACCAATGTGTTATATTCTTTAAAAACCTTGTGTTTTCATGTCATATACACTATCAATTATGATGGTCCTTGTTTAAAATAATTTGGTGTTTCAACGTACACCAGTAATATATAAATAAATCTCATAATTAAATAATAAACTCCCAAAAACCTATGGAAACTCATGGATCAAGATGATCAAGATCGCAGGAAAATATTATCATAAATACCTATCAAGTCTTTATATCCATAATATAAAATCTTGAAATCATATTAAATATTTTAAAGAACTTGAAGAACCTATGTCTCCCAAAATTCCAAGTCTATGATACCATTTTCTCTAAAAGATACTCCAGGTCAAACATCAAATAATCACCATAACCTTCTTGTGACATATTTGAGGCACCTTCCTAATCACTTTGAGCATGAAAATATTGATATGGAATCATATGTGATCTTTTAAGAATGATTCCTCAGATTAATGATACAAAAATTTCCCCATAGGAGCTGAATATATCTATTCTATATATTGGAGTGAAATGTGTAGAACCAAAGAGATGTTATAAAATAAAAATAATATATCAAACTAAAATAAAAAAATAAACATACATTAAAAACTAAAAAATATGATACTAAAAAAGGGTAAAATAAAACATCTTGAAAATTAAATCGAGACACGATTGATTCATCCAAGACACAAATAAAAAACTAAAAAAGTCATATACCTAAAAAAATTCCAATGCGACCTCTTGATCACCATCCATTAAAATAACATAGCTTCCCTAAGAGTGACTTGAAAATTATTCCTAAAACATGAAAAATAATCTCATTTCTGAAGAAAATTATTAGAAAATGTAGGGTGTGAGCATAAAAACACTCATTGTAAAATCAATGGAAAGTCCACATATTTTATTTTATAAAACATACCATCAATGCTTGTTTGAAATACGGAAAGAAAATATATTTTAATATTTTATGAAAAATGAACCATGAGATTTTCCATTAAGCCAACCTTAATCACAAAGTATATTTAAAATAATTTTGTAAGAAACCACTATCAAACAACCCCCATTTTAAAAACATAACTTTTAATGATCTTTGGAAACTCCTTTAAATCATACCAAATGAAATACCATCCAAATAAATGAATCCGGTAAAATGAAAGGAAAACCACTAATATGAGTGGATATAGTGGAAAATATCATAATGAAATATATTATATAAGAATAATAAAGAAATAAAATACAATATATAGTAAAGAGAAATATATATATAATCCTTGGTAAGAATATTTTGATTAGATCTAAGATGTCATCATTTTGGAACCATATGTAGGTCTATCTTTAAATTCATAAGCCAATAACCAATTGGTTTCTCAAAACAAGAATATCTATTGGAACTCCTCTATGGAATTTCCATACTACAGTCCATCTTGATCATATATTCAATACTATAAAGTATCCATCCCTCTTCCCTCACAGAGATGCATTGGATCCCCACAAATAAAAATAGTGATATGAGGTGAGGACCATCAATCATGTGTCAGACATAAGAAAAATATTAGAAGATCATAAATCTATCCCACCTTTATACACCTATCAGTGAATATACCCACTAAATACAATCCATAATAATCACATGAACACATGGGGGAATACAATGATTTTTAACTCATTTGTGAAAATATTTTGATGGTGGAAACCAAGAATTACTTTTTGAAACTTGTAATATCCATTTGAAATACCCTTTATAACCATTTAAAACTCATTTTAATTTGGAAATAAATTTAAAAAGTAAATTTGAAAATCAAAAAGCAATAAAAGAACCCAAATTTATATAGGGATATCCTATAAAATCCTATATATATTTCCATACACTTATATATATAAACATAAACATACATATGTATGTTTGTATCCACATGAATATATATATATTTCCATATTTATAGAAAGAATAATTAAACCAACAAGAAAATATGGTTCCATCCAATCACCAAAACAAAGGGTTTTAATAAGATAAAAGACCAAAATCTATAAAAAACAAAAAACCAAGTCAATAAATACCTAAACATGTTAAAAAAATCATACAAAATAAATAAAAAATTAATGTACCAATTAAAATATCAAAATACACATAAATATAATTTTGGAAATTTTTTTAGACTTACTATGTTTTACTATTCCATTTAAAACCAAGATAATAGTATGTATGATTTTTAAATATAATTATAATTGAATAAAAATATATAAAATCACTAATTAGGATTTTTTTTTGTAATTCTCAAGAAATAATGTTGTGTGATGAAAAACAATAATAGGACCACCTACCTTAAATAGAGTGAATATGTGATAAAACATTGAATATAAGATGTGGAAGATTCAATAAATGATCTACTTACCCTATGTTAGCATGAACTCAGAGAAACAGTCAAATAATAACATATAGGGTTTATCCAAAGAGAATCCAAGGTATGAATGGAAGAGATAACCTGAAATAATTAAAGGGAAGGATAATTCCTCATATTGATAGAACAACAATGAAATAAGAAGACGATAAACAAATAATCTAGGGGACATAAAGTGGGGTGAACCTAGGGCCTTAGATTCATGATATATAGTTGAATGGGGAGAGGGTTAGGAAATATTTGGTTTTGAAATCATAATGTTATAATTGAAAAATTATCTTTTAATAAAACTTGGTAATTAATGTTATTTTGTTACATAATATAACAATATGTGCGCCAACTATGCTCCCATAAAATAAATAATATAGAGATCCAAATAGATTCGTTTTAGTTTTTAAGAAACCATTCAATTCCATAAAAAACATATATATTAAAAATTTTAGGCTTCTCCATGATTAGTACTAACCATATGCAAATCATGAACCTGTGTTCCAACTTCAAAAAATAAATAATAAGGAAATGAAACCTATTCTTGGAGATGAAATCATAAATACAAAAAATAATAAGGAAATAATTTTTTTGGTCATTAGGAAACCACATAAGTATATTAAGTTCACCCATACCCTACTTTCCTTACACTCTATAATCCTTAAGAACCTATTCTTGGAATTATTTTTTTTAATGATTGAGGTTTTGAATTTTTTTATTTGGAATGAATCTAAAATTTAGTATTTTTAATTGGTTTTAACATCTAAAAATTTTAAATCTTGAATTCACTTCCTATATGAATGATTTTAAAAATTTAATAAACTCACGATCGTAACTTTTGTATAAGGTATATAAACCCATTCATGTAATGGTTACAAACATACGAAACCAATAATATTCCAATAAGTTTAATTATTTCTTGATAGGTAACTAACTAAACCTCATTTTTGAAGATAGATATTATGCCATAGGCTTATGAGAAGTCATACCAAAGTACCACTGTCTACAGATCAATATAGAAGAGGGGCCGTAATTCCAATATAATCCTTACACTAGATATGTATAGATGTTTTCAAGCAATTATAATGTACCTAAATACAGAATAAAAAAAATGATACCCAATGGATATTTTCTTGGATATTAATCAATAAATAAAAAATCATAAACATAATATTACTTTTAATTTACTATAGTTCATCCTCTTTGATAGACCTGTGATATTGATGGAAATACTTGAATTAAACCAATTTTTTTTTACCTTATAAGTTTTAACCTCCCCTTGAATCATCAAACACCTTTATAAGAACCTTTATTCTTAAATTGTTTGTTATCACCTCTTCCTCAAAGTTAAATAATGTTAATAGTACAGTGAGAGTTTCATCTTGACATCAAACACCACAAACCTCTATATAAATGAAAAAAATAAAAATTTCTTTCATTATATACCTTTATTTAATGAAGTTTCTCAAATTTAAAACCTTTGGATTTCAATTAATAACCTTTGTAATTACAATATCCAAACATTGTCCTTCCAAAATTATAACATTTATAATATTTTCCTCATTTATGGAAGTGTTTTTTGAACACATTTAAAATTAATTATTCAAAATAATAATTAAAATAAATTAAAAATGAATGGATTATTTGACATTATATGGTGTCCACACTATGATTTAGTTAATATATTTAACAATATGAATATTTTATTAAATCATCATGGCATTTATATTATACTTACAAAATATCTATGAATCCACCCAAATTACTTTTGATATGACAATCATAAAAACATGCTCAAATATGAAACAAACACTGTATACAAAAATTAACAACTCTTTCATAGCGTAACTATGAAACCTTATCAAAATTTGTAGTAATAAAAATTTTAATAATTGTTATAATCAAAAGGTAAATATAACTCACCTAAAAATATTATTTCTACTCATGCTATGAAGGTATTTTTCATGACCTTGATCAAACATACTCATATCTCTATATGAACAAAACCACCAAAATATATATCTATAAATCATATTTGTGATTATACAGTTCCTCTATCAAAATAAATGAGAAACCACTTGTAATTTAACATGTAAATTTAGTATATCCTAAATCATATGTTCTCAATTATCTAAATTAAAATAACAAGATTGAATTGATTATTGACATATCAGTCATTAAAATATTTGGGAATACCACATGTCACTCAACAAAACATAACAATTTATTTACCCAAGATAACTCAATCATATGCCACATTTTATACTAGTTATACCATAATTAAATCCCATACTAGTTATAGTCAATTAATGATATGACTAGGAATATACCCAACCAATCCTAGATTAGCAGTGCCTCCAGACTGGTATAAGAAATGTATCAAAATTTGAAAATTTATGCATTAATTATCTTTTAAACTACATACAATGGTGATTTATTGGAAACATATACCCATAAGTGTATAAATGGATGTATAATAATACACGTTGAATGTTTTTATGGGAAAGTCCATCTAATAAATCTTTACTCATTTTCTCATGATTATTCTTTGAATTATACATGGGAATATGCAGATAATTATCTTAACATAACATCACTTCCCTTAATACTTAATGATGATCGTCAATATGGGAAAACGCAATGTGATACAGTGAGGGGTTTTTTATTATCCCAGTATTTATGTGTTAAAATACCTTATAAACAAGAATAAATGATAAATATAGATTTATCTTATTATAAAATCAATATTCATTCAAAATGAAAACAATCATTACATATAATATCTCTTGTATATAAGATCAAGATACATAACATGACTCTCATTCCTCAGTATAATTAATTTTTTATTTAATATGTCTAAAATATTCACTTCCATATCTACCAAATAGACCTTTACATCCCTAATAAAAAATTTATTGAACATAATGATAATATCAATGGTTGTGTTTGGATACCTAGTTCGATTGGGGTTTCTTGGAATAAGTAATTACTCAATTTTTTGAAGTAATAGTCCTCAATTACTTCTATAATATTAGGAACAAATCTATGTTCAGTGTTGAGATTCTTAATCTATGAATCACATGTTACAATATCAAATACAATGAAATACTCTTCCTTTATTGTCCAGTCCACCTTATTAGAAAATATTTTAAATGATAGACCTTACATTGAGGTAAAATATAAAAAAATATTGATATCTAACATCATCTATATCATTTTTAAAACTGTTAATAGGGTAACACCTTACAATGAAATATCCATCACCCCTAAAAACCAAGAAAAAAAATCCTTCGGCCTTGTTACCAACATAAATATATTTTTCAAAATAATATAGTGACTGATAGTGAGCAACTAGGATCAATGTATCATTGAGGATGGGGGAGTGAATTAGTGATACTATTTTATTTTATGTTTCTAATCTTTTGAAACAACATTTTCTTCCTATTGAATAATTATCACTTTTTTTTGAAAAAAAATTCACACATCCACATGAACACATGTATTTACACGGTTTTCTACTCAATAGGAGTAGCTATGTCCTTGGAATAGTTTTAAAGCAATCTAATACCACACAATTCAAAAGAGAATAATCCTTTTATGTGGATAAAACATATAGGATATTCCCTTACACATGTGTAATAGTATATTCAATACAACAATGAATGTGATTCAAGTAGCACAAAATGATGTAATATAAGTTTTTGTAATGGGTAATGAAAATTTCACCAATTTATTCAAAATATGTTATTGTACATCCTTGTCAACTCTCATAAATATTATCCTTAAAATAATTCATTACTTTACAACCCAGCAATAAGTAACAAATTCTCTGGATATCGTAATGATACAATGCTATATTACTTAGTCTAATTCCATAATCTAATTCCTCAGTTTGACTGTTCTACTCGAAAATATACGTCTTCTAGGAGACTAATAAAACAATTCCGAACAAATTCAACTTCAGTCTGAAAATCTCAGTCTGGAGATCCATTCAGACATGATAAAAACTGAAAACCATCATCATTATTCTTCTTCCTTCTAGAAAAATTCCTCATGAATTTATTTTCTGGAATCTCCTTTTAACTATAAATTCAAAACCTATATCTCTTCTACACATGTGAAAAATATTCTAATCTATCAAAAAGTATCATGTACTTCTTTCCCTTTATTGGTCCACCAAAAATGGTTTTGAAAAGAATCTGAAAATTTTTCTTGCTTTACAAATTTCCCAAAACATAAATTCCCATTACATTTTGGCTCCAACTATGAATTCTTTAGTACTTCCCTACATATATTTATTATCCTCGTACCTTCTCGAATATTCACACAACTTTAACTCAAATCTAACTTTTAAACTATTATTTAGTCTGATTCTTATTGACATTTTGATTTGTTTATTATGATGGAGATATGTGGTCAATATTATTTTCTTGATCCACTTGCTAATATATCATAATTGAATACATATCATTACAATAAAAACTTTACAACATGGAATCATTTCGTCCATAAATTCTTTTCTATGAAGTTAGATTTTAGTTTCCTTTATTTTTTCCATTAATATAGTCACTACTTATAATGATTATTTCCCTTTATTTGCAACACTTCAACACTAGATTTAAACTCCCTTTACAATACTTTGCCAAAAGTTTTGAAAATTCTTCAAAAAAAATTTCTTTTATTATTTTCTTTAGACTGATGATCCAGGATCAAATGAATTTTATCTGTGTCAGCCTATTCTTGTTGGATTGGTCTATGTCTTACTCTGATATATCAGTGTTTCCTTTTATCTGATGGCTCTAGAAACATTTAATAAAGGAATTGAAAACTTTTTTACTTCTTATTATAACACAATTGATAACATCTCATAGTTATTTTGTTCTTAACCCACTTAAAAAAAAATTAATCATGATGAAAATGGTATACTACATTATTAATTGAACTATAATCCCATTTCCATCAGTCCCAACAACTCTACATTTTGGTCTTAACATCCTCAACATACCGATCTTCTTTAAAAAAAATTCTTCCATGTAATTCCAATTTTCATCCACCCCTTAATCTGATGATTAATGTATGGATTACTCTTATTATTATTGGCACACAACATCTGATGATCCAGTGTTAGTGAAAACTTATTTTCTTATAAAACTTATTCTCCGAACATTTTTATCTTGTGGATTATTGGTTTGACTGAAAACTCACAAATTTGTCTTTACACATTCCAAAAAAACATCATAGCCTTAAAATAATTATGCTTCTAGTGAGCTCACACCAATTAAATGAGACTATAAATATTTGACTTTTTTCTTTCACAAACTCTCACTTGTAATCATGACATCCTCATGATTATGAGAATATTATATACTGGAATATAGTAATTTCACTTTAATGGAATGTATTATAACTTTTCTTCTTCTATATTCTTCATTCCTTCCAAACAACATTAAATTTGATTGAAAACATATGTTCTACCCCTTTCCTTGATAAGTATTTCATCACAAGTTTTCCCAGAAAAGTTATGATTTATGAGAAATCCAAGATTAATAAAGAATTTTCAGATTTACATTGGACCCATTCATAAGCAGATACACATCCTCATTATGATCAAAACTTTTCTTTCAGAGTGATGGTGAGTCTGATGATCCTTCTCCTCCAATATATTATCTACAATACTATGGGATTTCTTAATATTTTTGTGTCTAATATTTATATTATAGTTCTTCCTTTTACTTTCTAATTTCAAATTTCAGGATCTGATTGAAACTCTTTAAAAAATCCTTCTTTTATCTATATTTCCATTTTCTTCTCATCAAATAAGTTGTTTACTCACTTTAATCTTATTCAAAAACACATTTCTAATATTAATCTATTAACAAAAAATACAACCAAGACAAAACATGGTCCCAAAAATCTCCCCTTTTTTATTACGAATACCCATTAAAACAATAATCAATTAATCAACTTCATCTTGCTCCCACTGTATTTTTTGTGTATGATTATCTCACCTATCATATATTCACCCCTTAATGGAAATCAAATGTAAAGGGTCCACTCATGATGATTTTTCATAATCTCAAAATCTTAAAAATCTTCATATGGAAAAAATAAGTTCCATATCTATTTATTAAAAAATAGCCATTAATTGAATAACTCTATGTCTACGTGCGAAAACCTGGGGTAGAAATCAAGAATGTATAATCACGGTTATCAATCTTATCCATAACACAAATTTCATGTAATAACTTTTCATGACTTTTAAGATTTCTTATATCTAGGGAAATCTGAGATTATTTATTTAAGAAAAAATAACGGTGAACCCATCTCGAAAAACATATTATAAAAGTTCAAGTGTAAAAAAAATACCAAAAAATTATATTTCATTAGCTCATTACTATCTTTTGTAAAATAAATAATAGAAAAATACAAATGCTTCCTTATTTTTACTCTGTTAATTACATATATGTTAGTAAAAATGAAAAATTATATTTGGAATAAGAAGAATCCAAAACCTATTCTAATTAGAAAAAATTGACTAAGAGTCCTCTCTCAATCCTAAATTTTTCTTCTTTTCCTTTTATTTTTCATTGGATGTGTATTCATCATTATCTTCATCCTTACCAGGTTTTGTAAAAACCTTCTTCTTACATGAAGATTATTTTGGTAAGGATTTTGAATTATATTCCACTCTAGTAATAAATTTTTACGATGAGTTTGTATCAACTTTTAGATTCTATTCATTTGTCTTGGAAAAATATGAAAAAATATTTTTTAGCATTCCCTTTTTTCTCATATCTCTTACATTTTTCAGAATCTTCAAACAATGATTATTTTGTATGTTTTTATCAAAATTTCCTACATCTTTAGAAATATTTATATTCTATTTTCCTCCACTTATTTTTTTTATTATTCTATATTTCTATCCATTTTATATTTTTTGGGATAGATTATTAAGCACTCATTATTTATGGACTCAACATGTTTATTTTCCAAAACATTTCAAATACCCTTCTCATGTTTTTTCATTTGGGAGGATTTAATATACATAGAGATTTTCCTTATATAACTCATGGAATAGTTGTAATTTTGTTAGTTAAACCAACACATATTTTCCATTTTCCCCAAAACACCACAATATCAGTAGTACTGATAGAAAGAATGAATTAATCCATAACATATATATTATCCAGACTTCTGAATATTGTTCTTAGTAAATCTATTATCTTTTTCATCAAAACTATATTGAGCCCAATTTTTTTTCATCAGACAAAATATTTTTTTTCAATTCATATTTCTTCCCTAACTTATTAGAATCTTTAGTGGTATAAACTTCTTCTTACTAAAAAATTTTAGAACACTCCAAAATTCAAAAATTGTTAGTTTTATCCACACACAAAATTTTCCCAACTTGTGATATTAACCTTTGATCCATATCAGGTTGACCCTTTCCAAAACATTCACCCACATTAGATATAGAATTATTGATGTATGAAACTTATTTCTTATCTATAGAAAACTAATTTTAGAAAAGTTTTAACTCTTATTCTTTTTTCTTTTGAAATTTCTTTGAGATATTCATTTTGATTATTTTTCTTCTCAATATAATTTTTCTGAAAATTAAACTATTCAATTAACATACCTCCATCTTCCAAAGAAAATTATTTATTTTTTATTGTTTGGATTTCCAACTTCAACATATTGATTTCCTTTTCTTGTATTTTAATATTCCCCATACATTATTTCAATATTTATTTCAGGTGATGTTCTAATTGAGTCTCTTATTCTTCTTTAGAATTAACACTTTCACTTCTAAGAAAAATTTAAACACTTATTATTTCTATAAATGATTTTTATTCAGAAAAATTAGTTTCTATATCATTATCATCATCAATGGAAAGAAAACATCCTCTTTTATATTTGAAAAAATTATTATCCTTTCATTTGGAGTAAATTTTTTCAATATGTTTCTTCCAAGATATTTTTAACCTTTATTATTTTTCATAACATTATTCTTGATCACCTTATTAACTATCCAGTCATCGAGGAAAACAAGAAAGAATATACCCAATAGCTCCGCATCCAAAAAATTTTAAGGGTTGTTTACCTTTATACTTTTCTGTACATATTTTCCAATTTTTTGTAAAATAAGGAAAAAATAATAAATCTTTCTAAATACCACATGTTGAAATTCAGATTTAGAAACTAATTCTTTTTTCTTTGATAATATTCTCAGTCTCTAATTTCCTGATAGCTTTGAAGAAAAATTTTTGATCAGTTTTTCCCCTACCCAACATTCTTCATTTTCTTTTAATAAATAATGATAGTGCTATGAGGTCTTCCAAAGACAGAGTTTCAATATCACAATCTTCAAAAGATGAAACATTATGATCCAAGTTATTTGTAATAATTCTAAAGATATTTTAAACAATAGTTAATCTTTCCATATTGTGACCCAAACATCTATTGGGGATAAAAAAAATTCATTCACCCTTGTACAGAAGACATTAATGGATTCATACTCACCCATTTTTAGATATTCATACATCAACCACTATATTTGTAAATTTTCCTTCTTTTTTCCCCTTAGTAAATGATTTTTATTTTATCACAGATATATTTAGCTATTGCAAATACATTCACACTAAGAAAATCACTTTCAGGAAGTGATGAGAGTTAATCATTTTTAGCCAGTCCAACATTTTCACGATTCTTGTTATTAAGAACTGTAAGGAGAGAATTCTAAACATGAGGGGTAAAACCATTTATACAATATTTTCAAACATCATATCCAAGAGAAATAATAAATGACATCATTCTATCCTTCGAGATCTGATAAAAATTATCATTTAATATTAGAATACTTATTCAATTTTCACAACTCAGATTTTCCATAACAAATTATTCTACAAACACTTTAATATAGTGAAAAACAAAGGGAACAAATGCCCTGATTCCAGTTAGTAGTGCCCAGCTATTATCAATGTATCAATGAGAGGGGGGTGGGGGTGGGAATAAATGACACCCTTTTATTTTTTGTTTCATTTTTTATGAAACAATATTTTCATCATATTAATGAATAATAACTTTTTTGAAAAAAAAATCCCATGTACACCAGAACATAGGTATTTACAAGATTTTCTAGTCAACAAGATTAGCTGTCATGACCCGTACTCAGGGCCCGTGCTGTGACAACCCCAAGCCCGCCTTCCATAGGCCAGGGGATTGGTACTAGCACCAAAGGCGTAATTCTCGATAAAAGGGAAGGCATTGCCTTTATATATGAAAACAAACACCATAGAGTATACAAGCTGTAGTAAACATTAAGTAAAATGAGTACAAAAGTAAGCGCTGGAAAGTTAATGTGCCAGTATACAAACCCAACTGAAGTACAGTACAACTGAGAAAAGAAAGTGCAATAGATGAAAAGTAAAGCAGCAACCACCAAGAAGTCCTCCATAAACCCCACCAGAAGGGTGGGTATAGATGGTCTTCTCTGCCCCTCGGATCCATCTGTCTGCACCGTGTACGTCCCGCCTAATAGTCCACCTCCGGGTACTATCCCTCTCCAAAAGTCTCAACCACGATCAGTGCTGTCCGTCGTCTGCAACCAACACAATGTAGTACGGGCATAGCCCGTGCAGGGGTGAGTATATGATACTTAGTAGGGACCCCAAGACCCTCGAAATTCTCCCAGAATCCACAAAGGATAAAACACAATGGAAAAATAAAAACACAAAGTATCAACCAACACTACTTAGGTATATTCCCATACATATACCTAAGTCATCAATTATAGAATGACTCCCACTCTCGAGCCCAAGTACAACCCAGTCCACATAGGAAAGCTCGACCTATTCCACACAGGAAAGCACAACCCAGTCCACACAGGATAGCCCAACCCAGTCCACACAGGGTAGCACAACCCAGTCCACACATGTTAGCACAACCCAGTCCACACAGGATAACACAACCCAGTCCACATAGGATAACATAACTCAATCCACATAGGATAGCACAACCCAGTCCACACAAGATAGCACAACCCAGTCTACACAGGATAACATAACTCAATCCACACAGGAAAGAAAGTCAATCATATCGAAAATAATGATTGAAAGTCAACACTCAGCTCACACAGGTATACACTTCATAAGGTGTTAGAGATAATCAAAAGAAGCCACTGATTCATTTAAGCTGCCACATAGGATACAAGACCAACTACTCTGCCAGAACCACTCAGGATACAAGTATAGAGGTCATGCTGCCGACCCCACGTAGGATACAAGAACAGTAGTCATCGCTGTCGAACCCACAGAGGATCCTAGAACAGTCGTCATCACTGCCGAACCCACGGAGGATTCAAGTACAGTCGTCCTCGCTACCGAACCCACGGAGGATCCAAGTACAGACATCCTCGCTGCTGAACCCACGGAGGATCCACGTACTGTCGTCCTTGCTGACGAACCCACGGAGGATCCATGTATAGTCATCCTTACTTCCGAAGCCATAGAGGATCCAGATACAGTCATCGTCATCATCACAGTCGCAACCAGCTCTAGGGTTCCCACACACAGCACACTCGATCCCGGGAGGGTCCGCTTCACGAGCCGAAGAGGTTGATACATCAACTGTCACGAAGACCAGAGTTGATGTATCACAAAGTTCCGTCTCGTCAATAGGAACTCAACGCGACAGGCGGCACGTCAATTTGACATCCGGTCTGAGAGTTATTGGCCTTTTCGTCCCAGGGCCCCGTTGGTTTTTAAGCTAAAACCAACCCTACTGTACTCCAGCTACGTCCAAACCTCGAGTGGAGTAAGCCAAAAGAACCGTATCACTAATAGGAATCCAACAAAGTCGACGGCACGTCAATCGGACGTCTGGAACTCATGTTATAAGCGTTTCCGCTCCGAGGGCCCAGTTGGTTTCATGTTCGAACCAACCCGGCCATACCCAAACATTACTGAAAGCTTGAGTGTAATATACTTAAACTACCATCTCGATCCAAGGATCCCAATGCAACTGAAGGTGTGTCGATCGGAGGTTCGTAGCCCAAGATATGGGTGTTTGAACAGATCTGTCCGAAAATAAGGGGGTTTGGGCCCGGTCCGACCCAGCCCAATACCCCCTGGGTCGGCCAGAATCGGGTCGACCTGACCTGGGTCTGGGTCTAGCCCAGTTGGGCGTGGCCCGACCCGGCTCGGGCTGTCCAACCCGGCACTGGCGGCCTGGCCCGGCCCGACCCGGGCGGTCCGGCCCAATGCGAGCGGTCCGGCCCAACGCGAGCGCGACAACGTGCGGGATGCAAAGGGGGCGCCACCCCCTTAATTTCAAAACGGCGGACCCTGTGGGGTCCGCCCTAGAATATTGTCGGGGGTTACGACCCCCGGTCTTCTGAAAAAATGGACGACCATTATGACCGGCTGGTTGAGCCACGCGGGACCCGCAGGGGGTCCTGCATTCTAGAGCGCCGGCGGCCGGCTTGGCCGACCGCCCCCTGCTGAACCGCCGCGGCCTAAGGCTACAGCTCCCGTCCGACCGGCGGGGCACTACGGTGCCGCGCCCCCTCCTCCGCGGCCTGTTCTTGGCCGTGGCCTCCATCGGCTTCACCGACGTGGTGGGACTGCGCCGCGCACCATCGCCGCGGCCCACTTCGGATGTGCCCCTTTTCGTTCCTGCGCGGTGCAACGACACCGCGCCGCCTTCGTCAAAACCATCAACGAGGATCAACAAATAAAAGGGGAGGAGGATCAGCCGTGTTTTTGCGGTGCGATCTACTCCCGTTATGTCGGTCACAAGCGACCAATTTAATTAACGAAGAACATTAAATTAAACATGAATGTAAATAACCCCTACCTCGAAGAAAGCTCTCAGTTGTCAAGTACCGTGGAAAACGATGTCGCAGGGTGAGGTTCCGTTGTTGTCGGCATGCACCTGAGGAAACATCGTCTTCTCTTTTATCACGGAGTGAAGATGATGATTGTGCGTCGGTCACCGAGTCGTTCTTAGCTTGAAGAGAAGACATTCTTCGCAGGAGGATTGATGTTTTTTGAGAGGGAAACTTCCTTCTCCTTTTCACACAAAAGCTCCCACCAAATTCTCCCAACCCAATATGTGCGAAAGTAAAAAAAATAATAGACTATTACTATTATTTTATTAACACAAGTAATTTCAATTTCGAAATTCATAACACTTAATCAAATTAATTAAAGTGATTAAATTCATTAAATTAAAGGGTTGGAAAGTGTTAAAGTGGGAGAGAGGAGGCGGTGAGTGGTTTCACATTAAAGGGGAGTTAACAAAATAAGGAAGGGGGGTTTGGAGGAGTTAGGGAATGTGAAGGGTTAGGCTCGTATGGACCCCACCTCACCTTTAACCTCTCATGGATAGTTAGTAACTAGTGGGTCCCACCCCAACTCCCACACCTAGGATATAACCACCTAGAAATAAGAAAATAAAATTGCACCACAATTTTATTTACTTCACATTTAATCCACAATTTTTTAACAACTCCTCCCGAGAAAACGCACCTTCAGGAAAGGTCCTATTAAGAAATTACCACCACTGCAGTTTCATCAGTGCCCTCAGATTTTGATTCTGAGCACCAGTTTAAAAGATAGGAAAACCCGCTCGTTCGTTCACTGAACATACTCGAGCTAAACTTCAGAAATTGATTTCGGGAAAACCGGGCCTCGGAATTAGGTTCCGTCAGAAACTGAGTACTCGTAATATCCCAAAGAAATTAAGAAAAAAATTTCCTTGAAATTTACGAGTCTTTATATTACTCCCACCTCAGGGTTTTATGTCCCCATAAAGATACGTCACAAACTAGGGGAACAAATGAGTGTACTGTGCACGTATCTAAGCCTCCCACTCCCATGTGCTGTCTTGGAGGTTCCCGTGCTGCCACCCGATGCGTACTAGAGGAATCGACCATCCATATAGGACCCACTCCTATCGATCCTTGATCTCCACTGGGACCTCCGCAAAAGTTGCCCCGTCATCTATGTCCAGCTCCCCGTGGTTGATGATATGCGTTGGGTCGTCCACGCATCTCCTCAGTTGAGATACGTGGAAGAAGTCGTGCACCCGGTGAAACTAAGGTGGAAGTGCCAAGAGATAGCCACCTTTCCTATCCTATCGAGAACCTGGAATGGTCTGATGAAGCATGGAGATAACTTGCTGCCCCGACCAAATCTCCGTAGTCTACATCGAGGTGAGACCCGTAAGAAAACGTGGTCTCCATCCTCGAACTCTAGTGGTCTCCACCTCTGGTCAGCATAGAACTTCTGTCTGCTCTGAGCAGTCCTCATCTGATCCTGGATGATCTACACATTCTCTGTCATAGACCTAACCCTCTCTGGTTCTACACATTTTGACTCCGTCATAATCCACAAAGGATATCTGGAATGCGTCCAGCTGATGTCTCACCACTCCTAATAGCTGAACGCCCGATCTCCTACTAAGATCATCTAATACAACGTTCCCCTTCTCCAAGAGTATAAACTATCTTGAAGTTATAGTCCTAGAGAAAAACAAACCATAATCGCTATCTCTGGTTCAGGTCATTCTGATAGAAGATACACCTGAGACTATTGAGTTGGAGAGAACCACAAACCATTCGCTCAACGAACAATGGGTGATACTAGCCAATTGTAAGAACTCATCTCCACTCTTCTTAGTCTATGTTCCACCAAAGAGCTGCTGAGATTTCTCCTCTGCCGAAAAGAGAAATATGGTCTCATCCCCTAGATGAACCAAGTTTTTTTCCTAATATAGTCAATCCTGACATGAATGGTACTATTTCATGCCACGGACGACGTTGTAAGGCCTCGATGCTACTAACAAGAGATTCAACTGTTACTCTCGCCTCCAAGGGTCGAGTCACACTGTCAGCAGTAGTGTGTGGTCACTGGGTCTCCCCCTATAGGTTTCTCAAAAGTGAGGATCAAGTCAACAGTTTTAAACCGGAACCTCTTATTATCAACCATACAAGTGGAAATGAAGGTAAAAATCACAAAGAACAAGTGTCTTTTATTAATGCAGCTCAAGTACAAGACACAAATCATCCACAAAAAACGACATTAACAAGATAGAAGCAACATGAACAAAAGTCTCCAAGCCTAGAGCTAGTCCCTCTTCTGCTCGTCTACTCCCAAAGACCTATGGTCGTAGGCCTCAACTGCCTGAAGCTGAGCTCTCCCTTGTCCAGCCATTCCTTGCGGTCGAGGTGGTCCTCCTGGTGGTGGTGGTGGTGGGGCCTCAAAACGTCGTCCACCGTCTACTTCCTGGCCATCCCCTCTGCCACGTCTGCCTTCTCCCGGCGGGCCACCATAGTCGAACCTATGCTTGGGAGGTCCCTCTACCACTTGCTGCTCATCTGCAGGGTGGGTCGGGCAGTCTCGAGCCATGTGACCCTGCCCACCGCATGGATAGCACTGCTTGCTCCTCGTGTGGCTGGCTCTATGCCGTGTGCCCCACACAACCGAACCTGTATCTTGAGGTCTCCCACCAGACGACCTGGTCCACTCTAACCCCTGTGTCTGTTGTATACTACTAGCTATATAAGACTCCACTACATGATGTCCTGTGGAAGGCCTCACTTCTGGTGACTGCTCAGCGAGAAAACTATCCACTAGAAGGGCTCTTTCCAGCACCCCCGCTTACGTCACGATGTTGAGGGAGATCATCGAATCTCTGATCTCATGTTTGAGTCCCTGATCGAAGGTCCAAGCCCGGAAGAATGGGTCCCGTACCATGTCCGTGGAGTAGCGTGAGAGGTCGGTAAATCTCGCCGAGTACTGGGCTACTGTCATGCTGCCCAGATGCAGCTGTAGTAACTCCTGAATGCGCACCGCACAGAGGGTGGTTGGAACAAACTATGAGTAGAAGAGGCTCTCAAAGTCCGTCCAAAGAAGATATTCCTCGTCGTTCACCAGGAGCATTAGGATCCACCATTTACCTGCTGCCGCGTGCAGAAGACTCGCCACAAGGATAACCATAAGATCTGCTGGTGTCCCTACCAATCTGAAGACTCGAACAACAACCTCCATCCAATTCTTGGATGCTTGAGGGTTTGTCTCCCCGCAGAACCTGGGTGGGATCTGACACTGAAACTCATGTAGTGCACTCAGGCGACGTCCACTCTCAGTTGCTGGGGCTGGTGGCATCGGTGGCTCGGCGGGTAGAGGTACCGCCGGTGTCTCCGCTGTAATGTGGCCCTGCACCGAGGCCTCGTCACTCGGTGGGCTGCCATCTCGCATGTAATTGGGAACCCTAGATGGCTGCCATCATGGGGCCATCCTGAAAATAAATAGGTGAGCCGCGGTTAATACATTATACCTGATGAGATGATATAAAGTAATCACAAAGGAAAGTTTTGAAACACACACGCAATCAATATTTTCGTGTACTGAGTCAGAAGTCAAGAGTTAGGGTCCTGGTGTACGGATACGTCGGTCGCCGCACCAACACTGGACTCCCTGGACTGATAACCACACTCAATACCCATAACACTGTTGCTTCACATAGAAGAAATTATCAGAGTCTGGAGTTCTGTGGTAGAACCAAACTCCTCTGATACCAATTTGTCACGACCTGTCCTCAGGGCCCGTTCCGTGACTACCCCACGCCCGCCTTCCATAGGCCAGGGGCTGGAAACTAGCACCAAAGGCATAATTCCCGATAAAATGGAAGGCATTGCCTTTATATACAAAAACAAACACCACAGAGTACCCAAGATGAAGTAAACACTAAGTAAACTGAGTACAAAAGTAAGTGCTGGAAAGAAAATGGGCTAGTATACAGACCCAAATGAAGTACAGTACAACTGGGAAAAGAAAGTGCAACAGCTGAAAAGTAAAGTAGCAACCACCAATACGTCCTCCAGAAACTCCACCTGAATGGTGGGTACATATGGTCTTCCCTGCCCCTCGGATCCGTCCGTCTGCACTGTGTACGTCCCGCCTGATATTCCACCTCTGGGTACCGTCCCTCTCCACAAGTCTCAACCACGATCAGCGCTGTCCATCATCTGCAACCAACACAATGTAGTGTGGGCATAGGCCGTGCATGGGTGAGTATACGATACTCAGTAGTGACACCGAGACCCCCGAAGGTCTCCCAGAATCCGCAAAGGATAAAACAAAATGGAAAATACAAACACGAAGTATCAACCAACACTACTTAGGTATATTCCCATACATATACCTAAGTCATCAATTACAGAACAGTTCCCACTCTCGATCCCAAGTACAACCCAGTCAACATAGGAAAGCTTGACCTATTACACACAGGAATGCACGACCCAGTCCACACTGGATAGCACAACCCAGTCCACACAGGGTAGCACAACCCAGTCCACACAAGTTAGCTTATCCCAGTCCACACAGGATAGCACAACCCAGTCCACACAGGATAGCATAACTCAATCCACACAGGATAGCACAGCCCAGTCCACATAGGATATCATAACTCAATCCACACAGGAAAGAAATTCAATCATATCTAAGATAATGATTTAAAGTCAAGACTCAGCTCACACAGGTATACACTTCGTAAGGTATTAGATATAATCAAAAGAAGCCACTGATTCAGTTAAGATATCAGACCCACATAGGATACAAGACCAGCTACTCTGCCAGACCCACTCAGGATACAAGTACAGAGGTCATATTTCCAGACCCACGTAGGATACATGAATAGTAGTCATCGCTGCCGAACCCACAGAGGATCCCAGTATAGTCGTCATCGCTGCCGAACCCACGGAGGATCCAAGTACAATCGTCCACGCTGCCGAACCCACGAAGGATCCAGGTACAGACGTCCTCGTTGCCGAACCCACGGAGGATCCACGTAGAGTCGTCCTTGCTGCCGAACCCACGGAGGATCCACGTACAGTCGTCATCGCTGCCGAACCCACAGAGGATCCAGATACAGTCACCGTCGTCGTCATAGTCGCAGCCAGCTCTAGGGTTCCCGCACACAGCACGCTCGATCCCGGGAGGGTCCGCTCCACGAGCCAAAGTGGTCGATACATCAACTGTCACAAAGTTCAGATTTTATGTATCACAAAGTTCCATCTCGTCAATAGGAACTCAACACGACAGACGTCGCGTCAATCGGATGTCCGGTCTGATAGTTATTGGCTTTTTCGTCCTAGGGTCCCAGATGGTTTTTAAGATAAAACCAACCCTACCATACTCCATCTACGTCCAAACCTTGAGTGGAGTAAGCCAAAAAAACCATCTCACTAAGAGGAATCCAAAAAAGTCGACGACACGTCAATCAGATGTCCGTAGCTCAAGTTATAAGCGTTTCCGCTCCATGGGACCGGTTAGTTTCATGTTCGAACCAACCCGGCCATACCCAAACATTACCAAAATCTTGAGTGTAATATACCTAAATGATCCTATCGATCCAAGGATCCCAACAAAACTGACGGTGTATCGATTGAAGGTCTGTAGCCCAACATATGGGTGTTTGAACGGATCTATACGAAAATAAGGGGGTTTGGGCCCGGTCCGACCTAGCCCAATAACCCCTGGGTCAGCCTGAACTGGGTCAACCCAACACAGGTCTAGGTCCGACCCAGTTGGGCGTGGCCCGGCCCGGCATGGGTGGGGTGGCCCGGCCTGGCGTGGGCGTGGCTCAGCTCGTTGCCGAGCGGGATGCGAAGGGGGCGCCACTCCCCTTAATTTCGAAACGGCGGACCTCGTGGGGTCCGCCCAAGAATATTGTCGGGGGTTACGACCCTTGGTCTTCTGAAAAAACGGCCGACCATTATGACCGGACGGTTGAGTCATGCGGGACCCGTGGTGGGTCCCGCCTCCTGGTGCGCCGGCGGCCGGTTTGGCCGGCTGCCCCCTGCTGAACCGCCGCGGCCTAAGGTTGCGGCTCCCATCCGACCGGCGCAGCGCGACGATGCCGCGCCCCCTCCGTGGACCGGTCTTGGCCGCGACCTTCTTCAGCTTCACCGGCGCGGTGCGACGGCACCGCGCACCATCTTCGCGGCCTTCTTCTGCCGCGACCCTTTTCATTCCCGCACGGTGCAACGACATCGCGCCGCCTTCGTCACAACCATCAACGAGGATCAACAAATAAAAGGGGAGGATGACCAGCCGTGTTTGTGCGGTCCGATCTCCTCCCGTTATGTTGATAACAAGCGGCCAATTTAATTTACTAAGAACGTTAAATTAAACATGAACGTAAATAACCCCTACCTCGAAGAAAGCTCGTGATTGTCAAGCACCGCGGAAAACAATGTCGTGGGGTGAGGTTCCGTTGTCGTCGGCATGCACCCGAGGAAACGCCGTCTTCTCTTTTATCATGGAGTGAATATGATGATTGTGCATCGGTCGTCGAGTCGTTATTCTATTTAAGAGAATACGTTCTTCATGGGAGGATTGATGTTCTTCAAGAGAGAAACTTCCTTCTCCTTTTTACACAAAAGCTCCCACCAAATTCTCCCAACCCAATATGTGCGAAAGTAAACAAAATAATATACTATTTATATTATTTTATTAACACAAGTAATTTAAATTTCAAAATTCATAACACTTAAACAAATTAATTAAAGTGATTGAATTCATTAAATTAAAGGGTTGGCAAGTGTTAAAGATGGAGAGAGGAGGAGGTGAGTGGTTTCACATTAAAGGGGAGTTAACAAAATAAAGAAGGGGGGTTTGGAGGTGTTAGGGAATGTGAAGGGTTGGGATCGTATGGGCCAAACCTCACCTTTAACCTCTCATGGGTAGTTAGTAACTAGTGGGTCCCACCCCAACTTTCACACCTAGGATATATCCACCTAGAAATAAGAAAATAAAATTGCACCACAATTTTATTTACCTCACATTTAATCCACAATTTTTTAACAACTCATCCCGAGGAAATGCACCTTCGAGAAAGGTCCTCTTAAGAAATTACTGCTGCTGCTATTTCATCGGTGCCCTCAGATTTCAATTCCGAGCACCGATTCAAAAGATAGAAAAACACGTTCGTTCGTTCACTGAACGTACCCGAGCTAAACTTCGAAAATTGATTCTGGGCACACCGGGACTCGGAATAAGGTGCCGTCAGAAACTGCGTACTTGTAAAATCCCAAAGAAATTAAGAAAAAATTTTCCTTGAAATTTATGAGTATTTACAATAGCTACGTAATTTTCATGATTTGGAAATAATTCAGTACCAAAAATCCACTAGAAAATAATCCTTTTTCATAGATACAATAAGTAGGATATTTATATACACTTTGGTAGCATTATGTTCAATACAATATTGAAAGTGATTCAAGTAGCACAAAATGATGTTATAAAAGTTTTTGTAAGAATATAAGAAATATTCAACAATTTCTTCCTAACATGTTACTATGGTGCCTCTTAAAATTCATAAATATGATATTCAAAAAAACTGTTTAGTTTCCCACCCAGAATAAGGTAAGAACTTTTATGGAATTTGTAATGATTCTCAGTCTGATTACCTAGCTCGATACCTCAACATAATTTTTCAGTCCTGAAATATATGTCTTTCGGAACACCACTATAAAATTTATTAGCTACATATTCCTCATTTTGTAAATAACAATCCAATTTCCCTATCTGAAGATCCAATCCTTTTTTATAGCAACTGAATATGATCTTCCTTCTTTTTCTTCTTTCCAAAAATTTTCCCCCAGAATGTTTTTTCTGAAATCTATTGCTCACTAAAACATCCGAACTTCTCTCTCTTATACACATGTGAGTAGTGTAATGAACCATTAGAAATTGCCTTATACTTCTTTCCCTTTATAAGTGAACCAGAAAAATTTAAGGAAGGTATCCACAAATATTTTCTACTTAAATAATTTCTTAAAACATCTATTTCCACTTACATTTCAAATCCATCACTAACATATTCGTCCCTTCTATAATTTTATAGATTCTTCTCAAACCTTCCCAAATATTATCAAAACATCTCCCAACTTTTATCTTATAAAATGTTATTCCATATGATTTAAATTTTCATTCTTATATCTTCATTATTGTGAATACATATGGTTGGTTGGATATTCTTGATTCATTTGGAAATATATCATAACTGCAGACTTCTAATTATGATGACCACTTGGAAATATTTAAACCATTATTCCATAAAAATTATTTCTATTTATTTATAAATTATTTTCCATTCCTTTTCCATAATTTTTTTAGAACTTCTAAGTATTCCTTCAATTCCTTGGAAACAGTTTAGTAGAAGATTCAAAATCCCTTTATAATACTTTTTTAATAAATTTTCAGCTTCGTCAAAAAATTATTTATTTCTTCTTTTCTTAATAGTGATTATCCTATAGCCAATGAATTATATTGGTGTCATCCATCGATTGATGGATCAGTCTCTATCTCAATCTTGTGTATTATTTTTTCCTCTAATCTGATGACCCTTGAAACATTTTATAAGGGAACACATCACATTTTTTCTTCATCTTCTTAACCAATTGATAACATATCAATGTTATTATTTCATTCTTGACCCACATGAAACAAACAATTTAACCAAATAAAAATGTTTGACTACATTGTTGATTGACCTATGATTCAATTTTTCATTAGTCCTAGAAAATCCTTCTTTGGGTCATGAGAACCTCAACTTACTGATCATTTAAAAAAAACAATTCCTCCTAAAATTTCATTTTTCAACCATCACTTAGTCTGATGATCGGTGTTAGGATTACTCTCATAATGAATGGACCACCACATAAAATTAACCATTTTTAGAGAAAATTCTTTCTTTACCAACATCATTCACCAAAGATTTGTATGTTTTGGATTATTTTCCTAACTGAAAACCAATAAATTCATCTTCTCACATTTCAAACAAAACTTAATAGCCTTCAATAAATTCTATGTCTAGTGACATCACACAAATAAAATGAGACTATAACACTTTTAATTTCATATTTCAAAAACTTCCAATTTTAATTATGACTTCTTCATGACTGTAATAATAGTTAAGATCAACACTACATCATATTACTTATAATTTAATGTATTATAACTTTCTATACTTCCACCATATTATTTTCTTCCAACCAAAATTCAATATGATTGGAAGCATTACCCCCTTCCTTCATAAGGCATGATTCATAGGTTGTCCTTGAATACATGTGATTTATGATAAACATAAGACTAAAAAACAATAATTAGATTTACAATAGATCCATTCAATCCCTGATACACCTCTACATTATGATAGAAAATTTTATTTGGATCACATGGTGATTATGATGATCCTTTTCCTTCAGAAAACTTATCTAAAGTACAATGGGATTTATTAAACTTTTTGAGTCTAATCTTATAATTACAATTCATCCATTTTCATTCTCATTCCAACAGTCAGGATCCAATTGAAAATTATGTAATCATCCTTCCATCATTCATATTTACATTAGATTCTCACTAATAAGTTGTTTTCTCACTTTAATATTCGTCAACAACATATTTATTATATTTTTATGTTGAAAAAAATAAAAAAACACAACATGGTCCCAATAATATTCACATTTTTGTTTTTTTCAATACCCATTAAAATAATAAACACTTAAATAACTTCCTCATTCTCCCCTTATATTTCTTTTTGGTATGATCTTCTCCCCTGTCATATCTTTTCCCCCTTATTAAAAATAAATGTCCAAGAGGAAAATCATGATGATTTTAATTAATCTATATGTCTTGAAACTCTTATTTAGAAGAATACAAGAATAACATGAGTTTATCAACAAAGAAACTTTAACAAAATAACTCTAGGTCTCTATGGGAAAACCCAATTTGGGAATTAAGAATGTACCATCAAGGTTATCAATGTTTTACGAAACAAAACATTTATGTAATAAATTTTCCGGTTTCTTTAATCCTTTTCATATATAGGGATATTTTAAAATAGTTTTATAAGATAAAAGTAACTTTCACCCATCACAAAAATCACATTATAAAAATTAATGTGTGAAAAAAAACATTTTTAAAAATGTATTTTTTGTAACCTCATTACATTCTTCTGTAAGAGATGTATGGGACTCGTACAATAGCATAATTATTTTAACCCTTTAAAATCCAAACATGTTATTAAAAAGGCACAATTATTTTGGGAATGAGGAGGAACCTAATTTTATCTTTAGAAGAAATAATCGGACTGAGAGACCTCCCTCAGTCTTCAATTTTTCTTTATTTTCTTAAATTTTTCATCATATGTGTTTTGTTCCTTTTGTTCACCCATTTCCCATTTTGAAACACCTTCTTCTAATATGTAGATTCTTCTAAAAATGTTTTCAACTTCTATTAAACTTCAGTAAATTTTTTGTTACAATGTGTTTTTAACAACCTATCCATGCCTTCATTTTTTACTAAAAAAATTGTCAAACATATTTTGGTATCATTCCATTTTTGCACATATCTCTTAATTTTTTTATGAATCTTCAAACCACACTCTGTTGATTTTTTTATCAACATTTCTAACAGGTTTAGAAATATTTTTCTTCCTTTTTTATTTTTTTGATTTTCATACTACTTGTAACATTATATTGATGTCAACTTATTTTTGAGATTTAATTAACAAATATTTATTTATGGACTCAACATGTTTATTTTTAAAAACATTCAAAAAAAGATCTCATATTTTACATTGGGATTATTTACTCCCAACCAAGACTTTACTTCTGTAACTATTGGAGTAATTGTAATGTTGTTGGTTAAACCAAAACATATTATCCATATTCCCAAAACCACCACAATACTAGTAGCACCAATAGAAGGAATACTTTCCTCTATAATATATATACCATCCAAAATTGTGAACATGTTTCTCAGTAACTCTCTTGTCTTTCTCATTATAACTATATTTTTTCCAACAATTTTTATCATCATCCAGAATATTTTTCTTCAGTTTAAATTACATCCCTATCTTATCCAAATCTATTGTGGTAGAAAATTTCTCGAACATAGAAATTTTAATAACATTGAAAATTAATTGTTTTTGGTTTTGTCCATATAAATGACTTTATAATATTGATAAGGCAACTTTTTATACTTCTTAGGTTGACCATTTCCGAAACTGTCATCAACTTTATATACTTCAGTCTTGAAACATGTAACTTCCGAATTGGGATTATAAAAATTTTGTTGGAAATGTTTAACTCTTTTTCTTTTTTTCCTTTGAATTTACTCTCAGATGTTCATTCTGATTCTTTTCCTTATTAAGAAACAATTTTCGAAAATTAAACTCCTAATGTTACCAAACTCTATTTTCAGGTAAATGCTATTAAATGTTTTTAATAGAACATTACTTATTCAGCGTATTGATTTCCTTTTCAATCATTTCAATATTACACATAAATTCTTTAATTTTATTTTCAGATGAATTTATATTTTAGTATATTCTACTTCATAAGTACTTCTCTAAATACAAGAAAAATAATAATTACTAACTATTGAAATAATGGTTTTCTCCTCAAAAAATTAATTTTCTATGTCACTATCATCATCTTTGGAAGAAGCTACCTATTTAGGATTGAGAAAATTCTTATCTTTTCCATTGAAGGAAGATTTTATAGCATGTTTCTTTTTAGAACTTATTGAACTTATTTCTTATTCATCACTTTATTCTTCATAACTTTCTTCTTTATCCTAAATTTAATGAAAATTGGAAAAAAGTTACCAATAAGAAGACATCCAAATTTTTTAAGGAATTTTTTCCTTTCTAATTTATGATACCTATGTTCACATTTTCAGAAAAAGGATAAAAATTCATAATTAATTTTACATAACTCATTTTCAGATTCAAAGATAGAAAATTATTATTATTCTTTTTCTTAAATAATATTATCATACATTCTTTACTTGATAGATTTAATGTACATTTCTAGATCAACTTTTTTTCCTTTAAAAACATTCCACCTTCTCATTTCATAACTAATTAGATTTATATAATGTTCATAAAAAGATAGTGATTCAAGATCTCTATCTTTGAAAGATGAAGTTTTTTTATCAGAGATATCAAGAATAATTCTAAGGATATGTTCAAAAAATGTTGAGACTTCCATCATCTAACCAAGATATCTGATGGTGAAAAAAAATTCATTCACCCTTGTGAATAAGTCACCAACAGATTCATAATCCCCTATTTTTAGATCTCCTTACTTAAACATCCAGATTTTTAGCCTTTCCTTATTAAATTTTATATTTCCTTTATAAATACTTTTCAACTTATCCCAGATACATTTGGCTAATGAAACTCCCTTCAGTATAAGAAAATAACTTTTAAAAAGTGATGAGACTAAAGTATTTAGATCCCTTATATCATTTTGAAGGTTCTCCTTATCAACTATTGTAAGGGGGAATCCTCAACCTGAGGAAAAAAGCATTTTTAGTAGCTTACAAAATATTATATCCAAGAGACATAAGATATTACATGATTATATCTACCAAGATATGATAATTCCAATCATTTATGATTAGAATCCCCTTACCATTCTTATAACTCATATATTCCATAACAACTTCTTCAAAAACATTAGAAAATAGGAAAATAAGAGAACCATTGATATAATACATGTTTTTTTGCCCATCCAGGATAAATTTATCACTCAGGGGAGGGGGGGGGGTTGAATTTATGATAATATTTTCTTTTATGTTCCCTTTATTCTAAAACATCATTTTTTTCTATTAAATATGTATCTCTTTTAGAAAAAAAAACACTCACACATCTATAGGAATAGATTTTTTACAGGGTTCTCTACTAAAAAAATAGAATCTATGTCCTTGACATGGTTTGGAAACAATCCAATACCACAAAATCCATTAGAAAAAATCATTTTTTTGGATGAAATAAGTAGGACATGAACTTACAATTGTGTAATACTATGATAAATATAAAATTCCATGTGATTGAAGTAGCACAAAATGATGTAATACAATTTTGGGTAATAAGTAAATAAACATTCACTAATTTCTTCAAAACATGAATCTATTATATATTTTCAAAGTTCACAAATATTATCTTCAAAATAGTTCTTCACTTTTCCTACTAATGACTTATCAAGACATCTTAAAGATACTCAGGTTGATTACCTAGTCTGATTATTTAGTCTGATTATTCATTCTAGAAATATTAGTCTACCATAATACAAATGAAAAAATTCTGAACTAATTTTTCCTTAATATAGAAATCTAATTATTATTTCTTAGTATAAATATTAAGTCTGATCTCATAATGACTGAATGCGATATTCCTTATTATTCTTCAACCAAGAAAACTTTTTCATGTTTTTTTGGTCGAAAACTACTTCTCATAAGAATAATATAACTTCTTTATCTTATCTTTATATGAACATTATTCTAATCTTCTATAATTTACCATTTACTTCATTTCTTTTATAGGTTCACTGACAATGGTCTAGGTGGGAATCTGAAAAGTTTTCCTACTTAACCAAATTTCCAAAAACATTAATTTTCCATTTAGTTTCATCTCTATATTTGAATTCTTCATCATTTATCTACACATCTTGATTCTTTTCAAACCTTATAGATTCTTCTCAAAACTTTGGATCACTTCTTATATTCAAACCATTCTTTTTTCTGATTCTGATTGTCATTCCAATTTATTAATTGCAATTTAAACATTTGATCACTCCAATTTTATTGATCCACTCCCAAATATATTAAAATTCATGACTTATCATTATAATGACCACTTGAAAACACTTAAACCATTATTTTATTAACATTTCCCACTTCATTATACTTATGTATTTTTTATTTTTTTATAAATATAGTCGCAAATTATAATGATTCCAATACATCCTCAACAAGACTTTAGAAGTAGGATCAAACTCCCTTGAAAATACGTTTTCTACATTTTTTAAATTACTTCCAACAATTCTTGTTTTCGTATATTCTTCAGACTAATGAAACTACATCCAATGAATTTTATCAGTTTCACCCATAATATAATGGATTATTTTCTTTATCACTTCTATGTATCGGTGTTTCATCTAGTCCAAAGAGTATTGGAACATTTTACAAGGATAGTCAACACTTTTTTTTCTTTTGACCCAATTGATAGCATATCATAGTTCTTATTTTTTTCCTTGACCCACTAGAAAAACACAATTCTCCCTGATGAAAATGGTCAACTAAGTTATTTATTAAACACTGATACCATTTTCTATCTATCCCAATGACTCATTATTTTAGTTTTAATAACCTACACTTACTGATCTTCATCAAAAAACTTATCTTCCTCTAAATCCTTTATCTGACCATCACATATTCTAATGTTCAATTTTAGGATTTGTACGACTACTGATGGAATAACACATCTGATAGACCAATTTCAACAATAACTTCCTTAATTTTTTTTCTCTAAATATTTTTTTCTTGTGTATTATTGGTCTCACTAAAAACCAACAACTTCATCTTCTCACATTACAAACAAAAAATCACAGCCTTCAAATAATTCTATATCTGGTAATCTTACAATGATAAATTGATATTTTTTTTACATTATTCATTCACAAACTACCTCTTATAATCAAGGCTTTCTCATGACTACAAGAATAGTTAGTATTGACATATAATTGTATGACTTACAATGGAACATATTATAACTTCCCATCCTTATTCCATCTTCTTTCTTTCCAACGAATCTTCAATCCTATTGGAATAATTTATTCCCATTTCTCTTATAAGGCTTGAATCACATGGTTTCCTAGAAAACATATGATTTACGAGAAATACAAGATCATTAAAGCACCATCATATTTTCATAGGATCTATTACGAATTTGATACACCTACTCATTACAATAAAAAAAATTATACTTGTTCCAAAATGAATATGTTGATCCATTTTCCCTAGAATACTTCTCTCAAATATGATGGTCTTTCATAACCTTTTTGAGTCTAATCTTTTGGTTACAGTTCATCCTTTTTTCCTTCTTCTTACAAATGGAAAGATTCGATTGTAAATTATTCAGTTATCCTTCCTTCATTCCAATTTCTATTATCTTTTCACAAAGTAAGTTGTTTACTCACTTTAATATTCTTCAACAAACATATTTTTCATATTTTTCTATTGACATAAAATACAACAATAATTTTTTTTCCCAATAGTGACTCTCAAGATGGTTAGATTTGATATACTAGTTATACTCAGATCATAAGAGACATTGGGTTGAGTACACAATTAAAAAAATGTGATAGATCATATAGTGGATGTATAAGAAATCCGATCAATATTTCTCATGTCTAAATAATTATAAGAACATTTAGTTTTTTAATGAGAATTCCATAAAATACTAGTGAAAAACCTTTATTATATTTATTAATGCTAAATATCTTTTGAACTTTACCAATATTAGAGTTCTGATTATTTCCAAGAATTATTTTATATATATCTCTATAGAAATTTAAACTCAGTGTGTTGTATAATTACCCATGGATTTTTTTGAGAATAACTTTCTTAAACGTACCATTATAGAATTTAATATCAAGACATAATTTATTATGTGATATATTTCATCTACAAATAACACTATAAATAATATAAAACCACATATAACCACATTTATACATAATAATAGTTTATATTCTTGATAAATAAAACCTATTTGACAGTAATATAATTGTAAATGTTCAAAATCTATGTATATTTTATCAACCTCTATATCATTTTTTGAAAATTTCACAACTAACATCATAATTTTATAAATTCAATGAATTTTTCATATAGTATATTCCCATTCATGAAAACATTATTCTTTATTAAATAAGTCTTGATATCCATTTGATATGTCTTAAAATCATAATAGATTTTTATTAAAAAATATATCTGAATCGATTTTATCATAGATAATGGTAAAGGGGAATTTCATTGTAAATAACATGAATTTATTTATTCCCTATTACAAAAAATAATTCTTTACAGGTAAATTAATATTCTACCCATTTCAGTATAATTATTGAAAAACTACTTCCACTTTAATAGCCTCATACCTTCATGTGCATCCACTAAGTTCTAAACAAGGTTGGTGTGCATAAATCCTAACATAGATAACATGGAATCCAACCATTTTTTGAAATCATAAATCTCAATAGACTCTTAGAAGGTTATATGTTTATCTTATTTTATAGTTACTTCATCATTAATGTCCAAAATAAATATATATCTCAAAGTCTCCTAAACAATTATACCCGACCATCAAGGTTAATGTGTAAACAGATTCATTTCTATTTCTAAAACATATCATGGAATTAACTCACATTACATCTCAAGAATTAATCCAATTTATTGTTTTTTAAATTTTCCATGTTTAATTTTAATCTTACTAAATCCTCACTTCATATGAAAAATTTCAATGAAAACATCATACTAAGATACAGACACTTCTTGTTCTGATTGAGATTGAAAATGAAAACCTAAAATTTCATTGAGATAAAAATAAAAAACCCATTTATCTAATTGAAGGAAATGTTTTTCTGAAACCATATTTTTTACATATATATCGAAACCCAAAATCCTTAGAGTATAAAAATTGTGATGTATCTCAGTCCATATCTTGTATGGGGCCTTTATGAAAACTAAATACGGATCTTGATTTAGTTTAGATGGTCTTACATACAGAACAATTCCATTAAATTACATAAAATTTCCACCATAAAGAATCAATGATTTTAAATTTTTTTATGGAAACATTCATCAACCAAGACACACTATTCTACTATGATTTTCTGATATGATTGATTTGTGAAGAAATTCAAAAATATCACAGAGGTTCCATAAAATATTAGATGAAGTATTCACCACCAAATTCTTTATTAGATAATATTAATAATATTATATATTTTATTATATGTATTTTTTATAAAAAACCTCAAACATTTCAATCGTCTCAAATTCTTTCTCATAAGCAACACAACAACTTTTAAACTGATGTCATCTATAAAGGATACACAACACCTATACCCACTACATTCCTAAGTACTCATTGTTCAACATATATAAATATGTATAATGTTCTATATCCACTTATACCTCTCAACTTTTATAAATTCCCTTATTTAAGAGTCTATAGACATCAAAAAAAAGTCTGATGCACACTAGATATCCAATGCCAATGAGTTATAAAACGGGAAATTTAATTTCATAACAATCAAATTCATTTAAAAAAAATTCATCTCCTTGATAAATATTCATATACATAAATCCTAATAAATTATACTATAGGTATAATTTATAAATTTTTTCATAATGATATTCATAATTCATGCCATTATCTACAACAAGAAACATTTATTTATTGGGTATCATATTTTATATCAATTCAACAAGGGCCTTTATTGAATATACTATTATAAAAATGATAACCTAATACATCACCTCAATTAGTGATTAAATATCAATTATTTACTAACTTTGGAGTAAATTTTAGTGGTCATATATAAAAAATATATATTTTGAAAAACAGTCATGATAATAATATCACTTGTAATTCTCTAGTAGTTGAGAAGAAAATACTTTTTTCAAAATCCATTATATAAATAAACTTCACTATGATCCTCTAGTATCCTAAGTCTTTAATTTTCCTAGTAGATTTTTACCGAATATTAACATTGGGGCCAGGTTATGTAACCCTTAGGATTATACACATCCATTATAACTTATATAAGATAATTGTTGGGCACTCAGATCTATCATAAATCTACCCATTTATATGATCAAATCCTGGACAAGTATCAAATTTGGGAGGGATTTAAAACTTATAATTTATCAAGGGTTTTATTTAGGTATCATCATTTAAATATGAATGTTATATATATATATATATATATATATCATTTGTAACTATTTCATCTCTTGAAATCATTATATGTCAGGTAATTTAAAAAAAAATTCATGCTTTAAAAAATATATTTTTTGGATCCTTATTTCATTATATAATTTATATATTCTAATCATATTAGTACATAAAACATTACACAACTCCTTATTTGTGTTACTTAACAAAAATAAAAGAAAATTATATCCACACATATAAAAAATCTTCTCAATCATAATAGACATGATACCATTTTGTGTTAAGTATTAGGATAACATGAAACTAGAAATCCCCACAGGAGAATGTATGGTGTGAAAAGTAGTGAACACTAACATTTATAGGTAGTGATGAAGTTCCCAGGCCAATGAGAAGTCCAAAAAAATTCACACTATTCATAAATCAATACTCAATAGATATATCAATTATAATATATTAATAGTACTGAACATGTTTAAATCATAATCTAAATTTATTATTAAATTTTTATCTTAAACTAAAAATCATAGTTGTATTTGAAAAAAAATGCTAAATATTTTTTTATCCCCCAAATGTAACATTTATATGCCTAGTATACCTATACATAAAATGTACAAGTCTGTATTTTATTTTAATTTTGGGTTATTTAGTTGTTTTATTAATTAATATATATTTTAAATTATAATTTGTAGAAGTATGTAAGTATGTGGGGAATCAAATGTTTAGATTTAGTCGTAAGTAAGAAATCATGTACATAGGGGAGGGATAATGGGTATCTGACGATGTTTGATGCATTTTTAAGAGCCAATATCACTTTTATGGTGGGTAAAGTAGATTCCAACAATATTTCTATATATGGAAAATATAATTTTTTTTAAAAACATCATATATTTATTTTTAAGGGATCCCTCTATTTTTTACTCAAAACCTTTATAGTGATCCATTAACATTTTTTACATCCTCTCTCCCTTCATCGAAGTGAGGTTTATCAAAGGTCTTATCCTAACCATTAAATTAACTATTAAAGGAGTCACATTTTAGTGAGAATGAGGTATGAAATATCTTTTTTCTCAACAATTATAGAATATTTTCTTGGTATAAATGGAAATATATTAATTTAGTTTTTTCTTGGTTTCTAAAATTCATCAAATTGGTGGATTATTTCCTCCCCTAACTCTAGGAATAGGTTCATAATGTTATTTGGTAGGTGATCCCTCCACCCATATAAATTATTCCAACATAATAGTTATTAGTGTTCTCAGGTATAGATATATTTAACCCAAAATGAATCATTCTCTAAAAAATGTTATCTCAGAACATAGTTTATCATAAACATGATTTTATGTTTTTTATTTCTTATTATATGTGATATCCATCATTAATATTAAATATTGAAATTATTTATGATTTTTTATTATTTATATATTGTATTAGCATGTTAAATGGAATTATATCATGTAAATACCTTTATAAAATAGTCTATGTAGGTAGAAAATATTATTAATGACAGTTCTTATAGTAATATATTATTATTATTGGTAATTATTATTATTATTATTATTATACATATACTATCTTAATGATCTATGAAGGAAAGTGATATAAAATTATTTTGTTGGTTCAATAATTATTTGATGAATATGTATTTGAATAAGGTTATTATATAGAGATATATTGGATTTCCTATGAACTTGTTTCATTTCCTCACATCCCCTATAGGTGAGTGGATATTGTACTCAATTACTTCTCCTCTTTCCCCTATATGGGAGGGACTTTAATAAAAAAATTATGTTTCCCCATTACCCTTTACAATTGTTCCAATAGAAAATGATTTGTATTTTCTATTTTACCATCATAATAAATTAAAAGAATAGATCAAAAAAGGTATGGTTTGTTTACACTGTGGATTGTTTAACATTTGGAAAGAGTCAAGTAGGGAAAGTTGTTTTTTTAAATTTGTATTTCTAAGATAATTTTTTAATTATATATTTTTGTACTTTATCACTTTTTCTATCAATGACATACACTAAGTCTGATGGTAAATTTGTAGGGATTAGGTAGTGAATAAACATGGTGTATGATATAAAGACAGTGTACATAATTCCCCTAGGATGAATATAGACCTTAATATTTGAGTTTCAGGTAAGGTAAATGCTCAATACTCGAGGGTTCTTAGGGTGTGGAGTTAAGAGACATGAAATAATTTCTAGAGATTATAGTAAATGGATTGAGAGAAGATGTAATACGATTTTATGTTTTATTTTTTGACTATATACATATGGTTCTATTATGTTTTTATCATTTTCATGCATCATAATTTTTATGTTTTTGTTTTGTTTTTGGTATACATCTTATAGTTATTTTTTAAATTAATATAGTAATTTATAGTATAGCACTTTTAACATTTATTTTCACTTCAAAAGTTAATTTATATTAAATAATATTATTATGTTTTTTTAGAATCTGACAATCATATGAGTTATATAAAATTTTTAGTATATCGAAAAGAATAAGGTTAATTTTTAAATTGGGAAAATATCTTCCCATATTATTCTATTTTTACCACAATATTTATTGCATCTTCTTTAAATTAAAAAAGTGTTCATAAGATCATTTTTTTAGAATCAAGATAAACCATGGAATCCAAACCCAGTATTTAAAAAATGGTATTATAACATACCTAGGTTAGTATTTATTTAGATAACCAAGTGATAAATTCATTGAGACTCATGTAGTAAGACAAAAACATTCCTATAAAAATAATTATAGTGTATTCTAGAACATCCAGGGGTTAATTTCTTTTTTTTTTTAAAATATTTATTCATTGGATTCTCACATATCATATTAGGTACTTATAGGATGGAAGATAAAGAAAAGCATGGAATTCTATTCCTGTGCGTGCTAGTTTAGTTTATTTTTAAAATAATTTAACAAATTATATTAGTATAAACATCAATAATTAATAAATATCATTTTCTTATTAATTTATTAATGAAATATATATTAATATAAATCAATCAGGGATTCATTTGAGTAAATATCGTTTTTATTGTCACAATAAATTGGGTATTTCTTTCTCATTTCTAAAATATTTATTTTTAAAATATTTATTTTTAAAATCATTATTTTTTAATTAAATTATACGAGAATATGATAAATTGGACTAAATGAGAATGTGGTGGGTTTTTTAGCATAACTAGTTCCATCATTAAGCACATCTGAAGTTGTGTTTATCAAATCAAACCACGATCCAATTTTGGTTTATTATTTTTCTTTATCTTATTGGATAATTTCCATATAAATTGATATTTTATGCAAGAAAATATATTTTAAGACCATGGTATTAACATATTTTATCTAATAATAAATACATAAATAATTAATCAATGTTTTCATAGGTAGTTATTTAGGGGCGATAGAACTTACTTAAACATATAAAAGTTTGTTTGATATAATTTCAACAGTATACATTAATAGAGATTTAATTATAAAACAGGTCCGATAATTTTTTAAAGATAATTTATTTGGAATGTATATTTCTAATGTATAAATCCTATTTTGGATAATTTTTTTTATTAAAAATTTATTTTGATGAGGTTTAAGGGAAATATTTTATAATTTTTTTCGATGTTCTCCCAAAATTGAGTTTTAAATTAAGTAGTTAACAATTAGAAAGTTTTATAATTAAATCATGTTGACAAGTTTTTAAAGAACATCAATAGATTTAAATTCTCTTGATAAATTTTTGAATAATGTTAAAGGAGTTTCAATATTATTTAAAAGTGATTTCAAAGTTAGTTTTCTAAAAAAATAGGTTTTAGTTAAAATGATTTGGTATACATTCCTTAGTTTTTAATTGTTATATTACAATTATAAATACATTACTTAGTTATTATTATATATTTTTACCATATATGGGTGTCAGTTAGGTATTAATTTTATTTGATATATTTTAGAAAGTTTATTGTATATTTTTATAAGTTATTTTTTATTAGTGAATTTTAATTTGATAAATGTTTTATATAACAATTAATTTCAATTTTCAATATTTTCATTTAATAATAATTACATTAATATAGTTTTTAAAACTATGATATTACATTTATTAAGGTGTCATGTTTTCTAATTAAGTGAATCCGAATATTTTTTATTTATATTCTTATTCTTTTGGAATGTTTTTTTATTACATATACATATTTATGTTATCAATTGTAAATTTAGTAATTATTGAAAAACATTGGATAATATTTTTTATATATGATATTTAAATATTTTGGATTATATTATTATTAGTATACCATTGATTAATTCATTTCAACTAATATATCAACCAATTAAAAATCAATTTTTTCTATAAATGGTTGTTTTGGAGGTATTTTAAAAAATAGAAATGATTTAATATTGCATTGATTAAAATATTTAATTTTAGTAGTTTTTTTATTTTATATACATTTAGAATAAAACTTTATGTGTAATTTTATGGGATTTTTATATTGTGATTGTTTATAATAATTTGGTAGGTATTTAATTACAATAATTAAATAGATTTATAAAACCTTTTTTATTAAAAATTTTCTAAATAAATAAATTGATACTTTAAAGAACAAATGAATTTTAATATATTAATTTTGTAGTTAATAAAAATTTTATTTTTTAAAGAAATGAAATTTTATTCACATTGGGTAAATGTATTAGAAATTATTTCATAGAAGATTTAAAAAAATGAAACTCGTATGGTGTCTTTTAAAATTTATTTAATGGAAAATTCTGTGGGATTATGGTAATATTTGGTCAGTATAGATTTAAACAGTTTTCCTTAATATTTAATTTGGAATGCAATTATCTGAGTTACTGTTTGAGATATTTTGTTTTTTGATCAAGGTGTGTGTTTCCAAAATTTTATTTCTTTAATGTTTTAAGTTTTTCACTTCTTTCTCACAACTTTTATTTTTAGAAAAAGTAAACTAAAATGGTTATGGTAGAAAATATATTTTAGAAAATCTGGTAGTTTTTTTATTTTTAAAACTGAGATTATGTTGGTTTTAAATTTCTCAAGTGTAAAATAATCTACAAAATGATTTTTTTTAAAACATCCTTATATTTTTATTGGTTAATTATGATTCTGTTTATTTTGAATGGTTTTTATCAAGATACCTAACTTATAGTGGTTTACCCTTAAATCATGTTTTATTTTATATTAATGGTTCTATGTGGTTATATTAAATGATTTTATGGGAATTAAGCTTATCTACATTTTTTTTGAATATTTTTGTTAATTTAAGTTTTAAAAATGAAATAATATTTCTATTTTAATTATATGTATTTGTCGATTTAGTTTTTTTTAAAACTAAAATATCATTCAAAAAAGGATTGGATAATAATGAAATTATTTATTTTAAAAGAAGGTAAAATTAGTTTTTTGTTGATATTAATATATGAAATTTTATGAAAATTCAATGTGGGTTTGTTATGTGTTTACTTAATTATCCTAAATTCTATGTAGTTTATAGATACGCAAGGCCTATTTTGAATCAAACTTTTTAAAAAAAATCAGAAATAAATAATGCATGTTTATATTAGATGTAGTTGATTTTTTTAGTATAATATTATGTTTATTATTTATTTACTAATTTTTAACCCTTCAATTATTGTGTTAACTAATGAATAGATTCAAATAAAGAGAATTATTATTGTGGGATATTTAGTGTAATTCGTTATCTTGATTTACCCCAACAATAACTGAATTTAGACAATATGTATCCTTAAGAACACTTTCTAATACACTAGAGCCTAATGACTAGCAATAAGTTCCTGGATAAGTCCTAGAGAGACTCTACCTTTAAGTATAATATTCTAGGGGTATTATTGAATCAATAAAAAATTCAACATGACCCATCTATATAATAAAAATTCCAGAAAACTATAAATATAAAAAGGGATCGAATTTGTAAACTTGTTGTTAAGTATATAAATTGAAGTAATCTCAATTATACAACCTATATACATTGAAAAACTAGTATAAATATACATGTCATGAATTATTAAAATAAATTAATAGATGTACCATTTCCCACTATAGATATAGTACACTAATAGAGTAAAGAATAATGACCTTCAGATTAACTCACTAGATCATCACCTACCAAATCATTTTCCTGTATTAACTGATCATTATAACACATAACTATAACTATAATTGGATACCTATCTCGAAAAGTAAAACATAATGGTTTACACTCATACATTTAAATGGAAGTCTTGCATGTTAGTATGGATGATTTTGACAACCTAATAGAAGTGTCCTTTTTACCCTAGGTCATTATGTTTCAATGATTTTGTGAAGGCATGTGAAAGTTTATGGTACATGATGTTCCATGGTCTATGAAACTAGAAACCAAATATAAAAAACACATGAAAGAATATGAATTTTCATACCCATGCTCCATTTTTTAAGGAAAAAACACCCCAAAGACTTGACTTTTACTTCCCAACATAGGATACGCCCCTCAAGCCTATAATCAATAACTTGTATACCCTTATTACCCAATGTTGTATATAAAATATTTCCTAATATAAAAATGACTCTACTAGTAAAAGGTCTTAGTAGATATATAATTAAAATCACTTGTAATACTTTAATCTAGGCTTTCAATCTTTTTATTCCATTCCAATAAACAAAATATTAAATATCTTGGGAACTGATGATTTTGTCAATAAAACTAACAATAAAAAATCAATGATTCCCAACCATCAATGAAAAATGTTAAATAATAATTAAAAAATAAATAAATGTTAAATAGGTAAAAAATTATAAAATAACAAAATTTCTACAATCCCATGATATAAATAATAGAAAAAATAATGAATGGGTCCCAATTTAATGACATAAGCATAACCATCACTCATTCCTTAAGGCATCTCCCCTCAACTTCCTTCAAAAGTTATATTAATTGGATTTCCCATTGTGAATTATTTTCCCTATTCAATATATCATAAGTTTCTATATTCTCTAGTACCTATTAGATGATAATGTAACTTTATTACTACACACTGATCCTTTGGATCATATATCATTATCATCAACCTGAAACATCTGCTTTTTTATTTCCATTGTGTAACCATGGTGAAGAAATATGAAAGAACCCCCATATAAAGAATGTATTATCACACCATCAATATACTTATTCTATATGTGAATAACCTTATCCACTGCCATACCTTATCCATTTACTTCTAAGCAAGATAACTATTTTGTGAGACATTATCATCAATTATATGTATCATCATTTATGTGCACTACCTGACAAGAATATAAAAAATCTCACTCAAGATAAATTTGGATATTAGAAGTCTCTATATTGTCACCTCCCAATTTAGTTTTCATCATGATCCCTAGGTTCCTAATTAATATCACATCAATGTACAAGGTATCCTATAAAATAAAATCCTTCCTTATATGATAAAAGCCCAATCTCTTTTGGTCACACCAAAAAAATATATATCAATATATAGATACATACTCCACTCTGATCCAATGATTCCAGTCTTCATCCTGGATTAAAATGATAATGAGACTATATCCCAAATATTTAGCATTATTTATAAATTCAAAATCATTTTTACAATCTCCCATTTCAACCATTGAGGTCAACCAGGAAGAAACTAATATAAGGAATAGAGGAGGAAAACCACAACTTAGGAGTTCCAAACATATCCAAAAAACTAATTGTGAACTTCCTCACCATTATTAAAATCTATCCAATTTATCCCACACTATTAAAAGATCATATTTTAATTGATCACATGTCAGGTACGATTACTTAAAATTTACACTTGGATACATTGATTAAACTCAATGTACTTGGGGATACTAAGAATCACAGACTCTATCACTATTTGGGGTTCCCCTTGAGGTCCCATGAATATAACACCTTAAAGAAACCCACTGTAGTTTCCATTCGATTCAAACCAACTAATCTTCCTAGTAAAGATTAGTAAGAACCGATTTTGGGATTTACCTAACACTAATAATGGAATACATTAGTATTGGGTAATTTTTAAACCAATTTTAAATTTTTATCCTTGTACCTCTTAGACCTATTAGGATCAGGATTCTCTTATTCTCTTTTCCTGTATCAGGCATGTATATGAAGGTAGTTAATTTAACACACCCTATTTTTTCAAGGTTCACTACTCAACAGAAGTATCCAAATCATTAGCATGGTTAGAAATAATCCATACCACATAACTGTTATAAAACAATCCTTTGAATGTGGTTACAATGAGTAGTATATCCCCTTACTCTCGTGTGGAAATTGTAAAACAATCCAATAGTGCATGTTTTATAGTTATTGGTTAGATATTTATGCTTCCAACTAAGTATTATACTTGTTAATGAGGGTTTGTAACACAATGAATTTCTTCTACCCATTGATTCCTATCTGATTCCACAGTTCTACTTTGTATTTCAATAACATTATTCTTTAATTTGTTACTTTCACAGAAACATAACAGAAACTCTTCTTTATTATTCTTATTAGAAAACTTGATAGTGGCTCTATATTCTTCTTTTTCAAGTCACAATAATATTAATGTGTTGTAGAATGATGAACACTGGGTTTTCTCTAACCCAAATTATAATAAACTAATATAATTTTTTTAATAGATCTTCCTCTATTCTTTTCTCATTCTTCTTCAGTGCAAGACCAACAACCCTGAGATATATTTTTCTTATTATTACTGGAATCAAAAAACATACATTATGATTATTAAATCCATGAAGACCAGCTCATATTAGCATCATCAAAATATATATGGCCTAAATAACTGAATATAAATTGTCCACTCTCTTTCATCATCCCGAATTCTTCTTCCTTGGTGTATATATGAGTTTAGGTCTACATCTCGTTATTCTTCAAACAAAAAAACTACAGGTTCTTTCTCTTCTCTTCCAATTGTGTATCAACCAGGAACACAAGTCGTCTTACTTCGTGGAACATAGTGGGGGTATTATACCCCAAAACTGGTTCTGAGAACCACTCTTTGAGAATCACTATCGAGTGTATGCATTATATATCCTTTGGGTATTTCCATATATCCTTAAAAAACCTCACTACTTCCTTCATGAAATTTCTTGCACTATGTAGAATGAGTGATTCATGAATATTCTTCTCTTCTTATAAGTACCTGATATTCACAAGAAACCTTTCACTCCGTGAATTGTCGATGCTCCGCGGAAGACCTTTTCTTGACGGGTCATCTTTACTTTTGTGGACTGCTTCTTCCTCTACGGACTGCCTCGGCTTCTGCAAACCATCTTCTCTTACTTTGGGCTGCCTCCACTTCCCTGAACCATCTTCTCCTCCAAAAACTTCTTCCTCTCTCACAAATGGTATTATCCTCCACATACTATCTCTAATTCATAGTCTATCTTATCCTTCATAAATAACTTCATCTTTTGCAGAATCCTTCCTCTTTTATCTACTTCCCATTACAGAATTCACCCTTGCGAACTCTTTCGAACATACCTGAATTATTCCACCAGAGATATCTATTTTATAAAAAAATTATCTATAGTTTAATGAAAAGATTATTGTCCATTTTATGGGAAACTAAATCCATAAAAATTAGTAATTAAATTTAATAAAAAATATTAATGATGGAAACCTTAAACGTATATTCTGCTTCTCCCATGGACCATTTTGTCATATACTATCCAATTACCCTCTTCCATACTTCACAACAGCCTATTCCATCCATGAATAGATCAACACCTCCATTTTGAAAATGAAATACTTCATCGTGAACTTTAATACTTTAGAAACTATATTTCCCCCACAAATTATTTCTCTTATGTAGTCTGCATATCGTGCTTTGCGGTCCACATAGAGATGCTACGTGGAATCCTTCCTTTGTCAGGTTTCCTTTGTCACTCTATGGACCTCATATGAAGTTCGTGAACTATCCTTCATGGTCCATGTACTGTGCTTCCCGCACTCCCTTGAGAAAACTAATTTCTTTTCTATAAAACAAACTCTTGATTTTGAAGCCCCAAAATTTGGAAAATACTTGGAAATAACACAACAAAAATATCTACTTCAGCAAGAGAACCTATGTTGCTTCTCTATCATCTATCTTATTCAAAAATAATTTTCTTTCATGACAAACCTTATCTATAGTGTTATATATTCCATGATCAATCACTATTAGCATCATCAAATTTTATGAGGAAGGAATTAAAACTACTCTATCTTCCTACAACATCTTTCTTTCAAAGTAAAATGGAATATGACTGGAAACACCTTTACCCCCCTTTCCTTCCTAAGGCGGTCGACTCAATTCCTCCAAACAACATATGATATTTGTGAAATACAAATCAAAAAATCATTTTCATATTTTACTAAGGATAATTATTCAACTACAACATCCAAGGTCATCTAATGTATCCATAATAGTTATCCAAGCATTACCTTGAAATTAAATTTCTTCAAAACATTCAAATGTTTCATTGAATATCAATATGTGAATCCTTTATCCAATCTCTATTAACATTGGATGTTCTTCATCATATTTTCATCATTATAATCATCTTATTTCATTGATCACCATTTTCCATCAATTACAATCATTTGAAAAAAATACAATACACACACAAAATGGGTTCATCAATTACCCCCTTTGTATTGGTGGTAAATACCTTAAATGTTCTTTCCAAATGAATGTGTCAATATGTGGATCCATTGTCTTATCTCACCCATTTATTAAAAAGAAATAAAATTTTCATAGGAAAAAGGGTATTAGTCCACACATAAGAAATGTTCCACTAATAAATTCACTCTAAGTACACTTGATCTATGATCATTGTAAGAAACAAGATGATTTTATTTGGACAACAAATCTATCCATTACGAACTAATCATGATACCTTAAGAAATGAAACAAATATACTTGTCTTAAAAGATTATTCACTTTAATTCCAGGCTGAAATTACTAAATGTGAGATGAATATTTTTAAGAAGAATCAACATGAAACTACTAAAATCACTTCAAACAATGGATAAAAAATTCAAGTAAAATAGGTAGGAAGTGGTACGCGGGTGAGGTTCTCGGAACCAAAAATGGTTCGCGACTAAGAGGTGGTGCGGTACGTGGATGGGATAAAGTATGAAGAGGAAATCAACCACATAGGAGCAAAGGTGTTATATAGAGAGAACAAGAAAATGGTTCGTGGGTGGCCTATAGTTCGCGGTGGTTGAAGAATTGGTATGGGGTTGAGGATAGATTAATTATTTGGTAAATATGGATTTATCAAAATAAGAAGGTTTCTTTTTCTATATAAGAATCTCTAAATCCATCGATTAGAGTTGATATTGAACATTAATATTTTAATACATTTTGTTCTAGTATTTTTTCAAAGGTCATTGGTTGTTCGTGAAGGGAGGTTCGTGAATGCTGAAGTGGTTTACACAGAAGGTGTTTGTGGGAATTCATAACCCACAAAGGAAGATTTGTACACATAAGAGGAATCTTTAGAAAGTAAGACTGAGGATTCTGCAAGTGGTACGTAGAGGGAGAGATCTGATACGTGGAAGCAGAGGTAGTATGCAAACCAAGAACAGTTTGTGGATAGGAGGGGTTTCACGGATAAGGTTCGTGGAATTGTTACATGGTAGCGATACGCGATCATGAAGGCAGAGGCAGTCCGTGGACGAAGGGAGGATTGAAACACTATAATTGGTACGTGAATAAGGTTTCCCAAGTACCAAACCCAATACTCAGTATGTGGGAGGATTGGGTGGTTTGCGATTTTCATAAGGAAGCTTATAAAAGCTTCAAATCGGTTTGCGAAGGAATTTTCTGGTACTTTGCAGTACCTGTGAAGGTGGAATTTAGCTACGGGTGGAAAAAACATCGACAGAGCATCAATTTATATTAGAGGATGCATGATTTGATGTTAAACCATTGAAGCGATCTTCAAGTTGATAAACCGACTGAAGATTCTTCCAACGCATTATGCAAGGGGGAGTCAATAGAAGTGATCTGAGAGACACATTGTGATACCCCTAAACCTTGTAAAGGCTGTGCACCAAGCATAGAGTGACTGCGCAAAAATCATGCATTCCAAAACTTGTGAAGATTAGTAGTTTTGGTATGACCAACACTCTATCGGCATTTTCTTCTTATAATTATCCCTTAATGGTGAACCAAATAAAATTGATATGTCATTTCTTTCCATGTGATTGTTTATTTTCTGCTCCTCCTTGTCAGACAGGTTTAATAGGTGCCTACCAATGTGGGAATAAGATCAATTAGTTTAAAAGGAAAAGTTGACACCCTGCTTCACCCCTCCCCACTCAGGGTGTTCCAGGGTCTTTTGTGTGGTATCAGAGCCAGGTTACTGGTGTTGAATCTATCTTTTGTTGTCATGGAGAATACAATCAATGTTAGGGGAATTCCCCTTTTCGATGGAAGTAATTTTCAAATATGGAATAAAATATTAGATCTCACCTAAGATCTCTTGGAATGAAGGTATTATTTGCTACTATTCAAGGAATATAAGTCACCGATCCTATAAGACGGTCAATGAATGATACAGAAAGGAAATTGTGGGATGCTGATGCAAAATCCCAAAATGATCTCACTACAGCCCTTTCTGGACATATTTATCTAAATGTAATGAGTTGCACATACTCCATGTTAATGTGGGATAAACTAGAGAATATTTATAAAGGAGATAACCATGTGAATGAGGAAAAAATTAAAGTACTACATAATAGGTTTTAGGATTTAAATATGCACCATGATGGGTATGAAAACTCCTTTTTCAATCGAATTACTGAAGATGTAGGAGAAATCCAAGGTTTGGGTGAAGAGATCAAAGAAATTAACATAGTGAAGAAAATATTGAGAATAATTACACCCCTTTACAATGAAAAGGTGTCAGAACTTGAAAAATGAGATCTCTCCAAACTCTCAGTGTATGATCTTCGGAGCAATCTATCTACTTATGAGATGAGAATTAAACCATAAGAAGCTACAACTCATGTGAGCATGGAAATGGAATTCAAAGCCATGGAAAAACAATATGTTTTAGTAGATACTAGTGATGTAGATAATGCAGAAAATGAAACTATCTCTCTCATTTTCAGTAATCTCAAGAAGGGAATGCGGAAATATGAAGGCAATCTACCTCTATATTGTTTTCAATATGGAGGAGTTAGGCACATTGCTTCACAGAGCTCAAGAAAATTTTACGATGAAGAGAGTGAGGTTGAAAACATGGAGAAGGCACAAAAAAGATTCTTAAAAAAGGGAAACTTCAAATTTGAAAAGAAAGTATAGAAGAAGAGTTTTGTCTATGAGGAGTAAGATAATGATAATGAATTATTTGAGGAAGATGAACCAGAATTTAAGACTGGAAACCATGCCTCCATGATGGCTATTATTGAAAATTCAGAACTATTGATAGATAAAGGTGGAGATAATAATATTAATAATAATTTAAATCCCATGTTTTAACTTAAGGATTATTTTGGTAACTTGACATTAAATGTAAGATATGTAATAAGTGGAAATAAATGGTGGAAGAATCATCATAATATATTGATCATCTAGAATCCAAAATTGAACGACAACAAAAACTAGTGAAAGTTCAATCATCAATCCTTAATAGCACTGATGATGTTGTAGAACTAAAACTCAGAATTTAAGAACGAGAAAAGGTTATCAATGATCTTACCTCGATACTGGAGTAGAAATCCACGACTTCTAAAGTACTAAAAGAAGAAGTTGTTACTCTAAGAAGAAAAATTGAAAGTGAATCAATTTCAAAAGAAGAAAAGAAGAAAATTCAATTTGGAAGGTCCTCAGATGATGAGCTGTTAGAGAGAAAAAAATGTGGTTTTTATGGAGTTGAAAAGATCTTGAGTGATCAGAGATCCACATTCATGGGAAATAATGGAATTGGTTGGGATGATAAAATGTCAAATGATGTAAATAACGTGAACCAAAATAAATGCATGATTAAAGTTGATTATGTTGAAAATCCACTAGAAGTGCTGCTAAAAAAACCCTTAAATCACACTGAAAGGAGAAATGAATGGTATCCTCATGTTTATAAAAATTATAGGTAGTCAAAATATTTTCTTGAAGAAGAAGGAATGATGATAATTAGAAATGAGAATATATTTTCTTTCATAAAGTGTCAGTATTGTGTCTATCTAGGATATACCATGTTATACTGTGAAGAGTCAAGGGGCTATATGAATAGGGAAGAGTTAGTTGTTCAACAAATGAGAACATATTCATATCCCAATTCTTATAGAAGAAATAATTTCTATGGATATTGTTTTTACTATTCTTATTTTAGCCATAAAGCTGTGTATTGCAGGCAGAGGTATGACAAGAGAAAGTCTTTCAGTACTCAGAGATGAGTCAATACACATCAACCAGATGTTGTTGCTATTTCAAATAGGTTTTCTCTTTTGGAAGAAAAATTTGAATATGATGAACCCATATACACTAAAGAGTGAATTGAAGGGTCTTCAAAATCCTACACTCAATCCAATATCTCAAGGAAGGAAAAGAGGAAAATTGAAAAGTCCAATTTTTCAGAAGTAGCCCTCAAAGCCACAAAGAACAAAAACACCTATATTATTGATAGAATATGTTTGTACCACATTATAGGTAATGCATACCTATTTACAAATGTAATGAAAAAGGTCATTGGAACAGAGAGTTTCGATAACTATGGTGCTTAGAAGATAAAAGGTAGTGAAAGTACTGAGCTAGCCAATGGAGAGATAAAGGAAACTAAAGTCCTTTATGTTGACGTTCTGTGTCACAATCTTCTTAGTGTGAGTCATCTCCATGACTCGGGTCTTATTGTGACATTCTATCAGAATGGTTGCACTATAATTGGAAAGTCTTGGATTTTTCTCATAAAAGACTGTAGAAGAGATGGAAACTTATATCAAGTTGATAGAAAAGAGAACACTTGATACCTAACAGTCGAAGAGGAAAACAGCTAATAGCATTGAAGACCGAGTCACATCAATCAGAAATACATGGAAAAGATATCTAAGATGAAGATAGTCATGGATATACCTAATATAAAGCGTGAATGTGAACAGACCTATGATGCGTGCATGCGAGGGAAACTAGTATGCAGTTCCTACCATCTAAAGAAGAAAGGAGCATAAAATATCCTTCACCTCATCCATACATATGTATTTGGCCCAATAAATTTTGATGGAACACATTGATAAAGGTACTTTGTTCTTTTCATAGATGATTATAGTATAATGGCATGTATAATGGTTATACACAGGAAACAGAAAGAGCTTGACTGCATAAAAACATATCGTCGAATTGCTGAGAACAATACTGGATGAACAATCAAAGTGTTGTGATCTGGAAATAGACAAGAATAAACATCTATTGAGTTTGAAAATCACCTAGAGAAGCATTAGATACAACATGATGTAGTTTCTATGAGAACTCCACATCAAAATGGAGTTGTTGAGCGTAAGAATCAATAGGTAAAAAACATGGAAATAACTATGCTGATTGAGAGTTGTATTCCTAGACATTACTTGAAAGAGTCAGTTAAAGCTACAATGTATATTCAAAATCGTAAAAGGCCTTATAGGGGTGAGAAAAAGACAACATATGAATTGTGGCACAGAAGGAATCCCTCCTTGAAATATTTTTGTGTTTTTAAAAGAAAATGATTCATCCGAAACAAAGAATAAAATCAAGGGAAGTATGGTGACAATGTAAATGATGGAATATTTCTTGGATAATCCATGAACAATAAGGCCTAAAAGTGTTTTAATAAGCTCTTAGGAAGAATTGTGGAAATTAGGGATGTTAAGATCATTGGAAAGAAAAATATGAATCCTTCAAGAATTTCTTATGAAAACATGATTGAATATGAATAAGATTGTAAATATGGAACAACTGTTAATACAGAGTTAGAGAAAGATGCTCAAAACTCTCAGGAGTCACATCATGATGTTGAGTCATAAGAGGAATCTGAAAAGGTAGCTATAGCTAGAGATAATGTGGTTTAACCCCAAACGAGAAATCAAAGAGTATAAATTGATCAGTCCAACATTATTAGGGATCAGAATGCACCTACACAAATGAGGAGAATGGGGATTAATTCTCAATCTACATTTCTATCAATTGTGGAACCATATTCATCTGAAGATTCTATAAAGGATGAATCATGTGTGAAATAAATGATTAAAGAGTTAGATCAAATTGACAAAATTCAGACTTGGGATCTTGTCAGAAGTCCTGAAAATCACAATGTGATCTGTACGAAGTGGATTTTCAAGAAAAAATTTGATGAGCATGAAAATATGATTAGAAATAAGGCACGCTTGGTCTGTAAGGGATATTCACAAATCGAAGGTGTTGATTTTGAAGAGATATTTTCTCCAGTAGTGAGACAAGATTCAATCAGACTATTTATTTCAATAAAAATCAAAAGATGTTATAAAGTGTATCAAAAGGAGGTAAAGACAACATTATTAAATGGTGTATTTGAAGAAGAAGTCTACATTGAACAACCTGTGGGGTTCTTGGTTGGAAATGATGAACTGAAGGTTTGAAAATTAAATAAATCTCTCTATAGCTTGAAAAAGGCACCATGGGCATGGTACTCTTAGTTGGACTCTTATCTGAGAAAGCTTGAGTTTAAAAGATGCATAGTGGATCACAATATCTATGTGAAAAACCCTCAAAAGGATCAGTTCATGGTATTGGTATAAGTGGATGATATTATTTTTGGTGGAAGCAGACATGGATCCATGGATGAATTTTCCAATCGCATGAAATATGAATTTGAAATGTCCATGATTGGTGAACCGACATACTTTTTTGGGTTGCAGGTACTTAAAAAGAAGGAAGACACATTCATTTATCAGGAAAAGTATGAAAGAGAGCTGGTGAAGAAATTTAATATGCATGATTCCAAACCAATGAAGACTCCTATTGCAGTTGGATCAAAGCTATGAAAGCATGAGGAATAAACGTCTATGGATCCCACCATGTATATAAGAATCATTGGAAGCCTACTATACCTGGCGACGACATGACCAGATATTGTCATTACAAATTGCCTTGCAGCCCACTTTGAGAGTAATATGAATGAAGAACATATGGAAGTAGTGAAAAGAATCATGAGATACATTCAAGGTACACATAATTATGGGATATACATTACTGAGGGAACAAATAGTGAATTATCAACATTTTCTGATGCTGACTGTGTTGGTGATGTAGCAGATTGAAATTCTACCAGTGGTGGAGTTTCTATATTGGGAAGAATTGTGTGGTCCAGTTAAGCATGAAACAAGAAAGTACTTCACTTAGTACTACTGCGGATAAATATATATCTTCTACCAAGGCATGCACTCAGTTACATTGGATGATGCAACTACTAACTGACATAAGTGATGAGGTGAAAAAACCAATGGTGATTTATTGTGATAACATGACTGTAATTGATCTTACAAAGAATCCAGTTAAGCATTCTCGTTTGAAACATATTGAGATCATATATCACTTCATCAAGAAATAATTTGAACAAGGAGTGATCAAAATGGACCATGTGGGAACTGATGAGAAAATGGCTGACATTATGACCAAGCCACACACATGAGCCTTATCCCAGTTTGTGAGGACTCCTTATGTGCATCAAAGAGACCCGGGATGAAAACCAGGTGAAGGATAATTTCTGGGTACTGTAGTAGTACTTTAGTAGGTACTATAGCGGGAACTATTGCAGTCACATTTTGGCACTGTAGCATCTGAGAATATTCCACCGTTTGGGCCTTCAGGCCACCGATTTGATCCCCGAGTCCTTTAAGGCCTTCGGGCCACCTAGGCCTTCGGGTCAGTAAGGCCTTCGGGATACCTCAAGGCTTTAGGGCCACCTTAAGTGCAGATACAAACCAGAAAACCTACAAGGAAGAAGCTTCAGAAGGAGGAAGAGTAAGGAGATTTCACCAGTGTAGAAGCTAAACGGATTGTAAGAATCAGATGGTATGGCATGTACCATCAGGACAAGCCTATTCATGCACGAGAAAGCATAGCCGAACATCCATGAAAAGGTGGGGAATTGATTTCACGATGATGATGATGGGGAGGAGAAGTTCCAAGTTGTTAGTCCAGGTTATATGTAATTTTTGAAGCCTATGGGCACATAATTCCTCTAAGTCCTACGGGCCATGTAATACTTACGCCTACGGGCCTTGTAAGGGTTCCACGTCACCCCTTGAAAGGTGGATTATCAAAAATCAATAAAAAATGAAGGCCTTCAAGCCATTGTAGGATTATGACCAAGCCACTATTTGTAGCTGTGTTTGATAAACATCGGTTGAACCTCGGTGCTCAGCCACCTCCCAGTGTATAAGGAGGTTACGAGATTCCTCTCTCCCTAGTTTTTTTAACTATGCTAATCTATTTGTGAAAGTGTTTCAGGTTTATGGGGGTGATACAATCCAGTGGGATTATGTTTTGAGCTCTATAATGTTCAAATACCATTCTTCGAGTTTATTTCCAATGGTGGAGAATAGATAAATTCAATGAAAAACACTATAAAATCAACAATATGGTAGAGAAAAGAAAATGATGAGAACTCAATTCATGTCCTATATCTTTTTTTCTAGACCGAGCACTACTCACATAGACAAAGAGTGATGAATGAGTTGTTTCTTGAATATTTGGGTTTTGATCGTGGCTGGCACTTCAGTGAATTTATCTGAGATTTCCAAAAAACAAAAGGGGGAGATTGTTGGAACTGAGGCTGTTTGTTGATAATAATGGAGTTTGGTTTGTGTTTTTTTCAATCTTCACCCAGATGACTATGATGTTTGCAAGGGATGAGGTCATACGATTGAGGCTGAAAGCAGCATTGAAGGTGGCGTAGTTTCCCAGTGTTTTCCAAATTTTTGGGCCTCAAAATTGGGAGTTTGATTTTGGAAAAGGAAGGATTTCTTCACAGGAGTGAGTTTTATGGAGAATTTAGAATAAAATGAGAAAAGGGTTGGAAATGCGTTCCATAATACATGGGTCGCGTACCATGTTTTGGGAACAGTATACGGAGCGGCAGAAGCAGTATGTAGGTGAGGTTTATGGAACCAAAAATGGTTCGCAGTTGAGCATCAGTGCAGTATGCAGATGGGATGATGTTGGAAGATGAAATGGACCATATAGGATAAAAGGTTATACATGGAGCGCATAGGAAAATGGTTTGTGGGTGGCCTGCAGTTCGCGGTGGCCGAAGAATCAGAAAGTGGTGGATGCTGGATTATTGATTTGGTAAATCTGGATTTAGTGAATTAAGGGTGTATCTTTTTCTATATAAGAATTTCTAAATCCATTGATTAGAGTTGATATTGATCATTATTAGTGAATAAATTTTGTTCCTGGATTTTGGAAAAGGATGATGGTTGTTTGAGAAGGGAGGTTCGTGAAGGGAGGTTCGCGAAGGATGAAGTGGTTCGTGCTGAAGGTATTTGCGGGAATTCATAACCCGCAAAGGAAGTCCCATACACAGAGGAGGAATCTCCTATACATGAGAGTGAGGGTTCTGCAAGCAGTATGCGGAGGGGGATCTCTGGTATGCAGAAGCAATGGTAGTCCGTGAATAGAGAACAATTCGTGGAAAGGTGGGGTTTCACAGAGGAGGTTCACGGAATCGATACGCTGCAGTGGTTCACGATCGTGAAGGAGGAGGTAGTTCTCAAATGAAGGGAGGTCACAATAGTAGTAGTGGTACATGAAGAAGTCTTCATGCATACCAAACCCTGTACTCAATACGCAAAAGGATCAGGTGGTTTGAAATTTTCATAAGGAATCTTGAAAAAGTTTCAAATTAGTTTGCGAAGGAATTTTCTGGTACTTTGCGGTACCTGAGAAGGTGGACTTCATCTACAGATGAAAAAGATACTTCAACAGACCACCCATTTATAGTTTAATATGCATGATTTGATGCTAAAACATTGAAGCGACCTTGACATCGATAATCTGAGTGAAGATTATTCCAATGCAGTGAGCAAAGGGGAGTCAATAGAAGTGATCTGAGGGACGCAATGTGCCATCCCTAAACCTTGTAAAGGAAGTGCACCCAACACATAGTGTCTGTGATAAAATCATATATTCCAAAACTTGTGAAGATTAGTGGTTTTGGTACAACCGAGAAACTATCACCATATGCTCTTGGGACATAGACCTTAGTGGTGAACCAAGTAAAATTGATATGTCATTGCTTTTCATGTGATTTTTTATTTTCCGCTTCTCCTCGTCCGAGAGGTTTAACAGGTTCCTACTAATGTGGGAACAAGATCCGTTACTTTAAAAGGAAAAAATGACACCCTGATTCACTCCTCCACACTCTAGGTGTTCTGCGGTCCTTCAATAATAACCAAATATGAGTTATTGGGTGACATACCTTTGCCAATGACATGATATTTAAGAAATTTTCAGAATAATTATATTAGATACTCATTGAAATAATAATTCTAGAAGATTCTTCATTTGTCTTCCCTCCAAGAAAAAATTTCTCATTATCTTAATAACGGTTGATCTTATCAATAATGAATCTCATGAAATTAACGTATAGAGAGTACTCAAAAATGGGTCTTTTACATGTGACCGTTCATAAGGGAAGAATTTCCCAACTTTTCAAAGGATGGTCTTCAAGAGCATTAGTTATTAAAAATACGAAGAAATAAGTTCAAACCAAGATGGTATATTCTTTATCCTGGATATCTATAATATAAAAACACTTCTTTAACCTCATCAAGGATGATACATCGTCATATTATTATTTAAATATCAATTGAGGAATCATTCACAAATGGTAAATTCTTCATTTTTTATATCAAGAATTGACAACACTCACTACTTCTCATATTCACCCTCTGATAATATAATTCACATTCAATTCCATGTATTTTAAACACAAATACAATACAAAAATATTTAAGGGAATAAGGTGGATCATCCTTGATTCATTAACATGAACAAAAAGTTGAGATGTTTTTCTCAACCAAGCTTCTTGATTTTCTCTAGTCTTTAGCTTTGTGTGGAGAATTTTTTTTGACAACCTTAATGGATGATACATCATTCATCATATTTTGGGATGCTTCTGGTTATTTTAATAAGGTTAAAAAAACTTTTTTAATGTGACCACATTTCTTACATATCTCACATAAAACTTCTTTAACATATGAGTTTCCCATTGATCACAAATTTACATTTACTCTGTCTTCATCATATAAAATATTTTCATTTCAATTTTCACTAGACTTAGCTTGTGTATTCTATTTTTCTCATTCATTACAAACCCTTATGCGATATAACTAACATTTAATTAGGAACTGTGGTAACAAGTTAGAATATTCCACAATGGTTCTTCTGAGTGTTATTCTTCTTGGAAGTTCTTTTGGATGAACCACTATTTCCATATCTTGGATTTAGAATCCATAGTATTCTTACCTTTCCTTCACGGAATATTCTTGGTATATATTTTTTTCAACATTCTTCTGATTACTTACCAAGGTTTCTTCTTCTTTCTTAGCTATATTTCATGATATCTTTTTATTATAAAATTTCGATACATGTTGAGATAATCTTGTAACAACCCTATGACCACTACCATTGTATACATCATAGATGTTATCAGGCATTCCAAATATATTTGAAGTATATAGATTTTTATTTCCCCCTAGATGTTTCTTATTCTTATCCATATTTTCCTACTTAATATATGATTCCTTTATGCTTCTACATTTTGAGGATTATACCAACAATTTAATGCATAGTGGCCAAATCAGTTTTAGTACCAACATTGACACACAAATCTTGATTTCCTCACATATTTTTTATTATACTATTGGACATTATTTATGAATTTTTGTTCTCTTTCTTAGAAACTTTCTTCCATAATTATCTCCTTATCCACCCTAGACATTGTAGTAGGTATATCATCAACATTCTTCATTCATACATGTTTTGAATTTGTCTTCCAACTTACAATATTGGTGAAAAAATATTTAGAATCATCAGAATAAGAAGGTATGGATGGTACTTTATCCTTTTCATATGATTTTAATAAATCATTGAAACATTTCATTATCTTTTTATCAAATTTCAGAGTTCTTTTTTACTATAGAATACTCCAATAGACATTGAGTACCAGTAGAAACATTTTACTTCTTTTGTGAAGACTCAATATGTGTCTTATCATGATTGGAAAACTGCCTTTCTAATTCTAGAAATTTTAAATTAAGGATTATTTTATAATATTCATTCATAATAATATTTTATTCATAGACCATATCCTACCTTTCAACATCCTCTTCAAGCATCAAAACTTTTTTCTAAATCAATGAGTCAAATTTCTTAATCTTGTTGGATATTTCTTTTATCCATAAATCCTTAATATAATTTATATCTTTTAATTCCTCTTCATGTAAATGGATATTTTCTTCTTGAGGCATCTGGACTACATATTTTTATTTAAATTATTTGATCCATTTTGAGGAACTTTTTTCAAGTTCCCTTTTTGTGGCTTCAAGGTTCCAACTTGTCTGTAGAGCTTTAAAAAGTCAACATTTTTTTTGTAATCCATTATCTAAAACATTAGTTTCTTCTACCTTATGGGTGATATCTTCCTACATAAATTAAAATACTCAAAAAATGGATGCACTTTATTTAGGAATACCATGCATAATAAATGTTAATCTATCAAATGATAACATTTTACAAGTTGTAGATTGATCATTATCACCACCTCTGCTAGAATTCTCAACTTCATGAATGATTTTGAATGTACTAACACATACCTATTAATCGATAGAGGTACAAAGCTTATCCATATTCATGTAGGAATCTTGATCCACCTTCAAATTACATTCCATAATGGATATGTATTCATTGTTAGGAAGGAATGGAGAAAAAAATACTTTCTATTCATTATATAAGAGGGGATTCTTCTTCAACTTTCTCTTCTTTTCTTTTTCCTATTCATCATGGTCTTAGTAGATATTGAATTATACTCAGAGATAAATGAATCTTCACCAAAACTACACTTCATTGTTGAATCAATAAAGAAACTCAAATATTTAAAAGATTATAACATCACTATAGAGAATTCAAAAAAGCTGATCCCTGGATCTGATTCCAAATATAAGGATTTGTTTGGGATGTTCCTAAAACTAAGGGGGGGGGGTAAATTAGTGTGGGGTAATTTTTATTACAATTACATCTTTTTATACCTATAAGTCTTAGACCTATTAGGATCTTGATTCTCTTATTCTCTTTTCCTATCACTTGCATGTATATAACAGGATTAATGAAGACAGACAATATTTTTATAATGTATTGTACTAAATAAGAGTAGAAACATATTTTAAATGGTTGGAAATAATCATGACCAAACAACAAGTAGAAAACAATCCATTGAATGTGGTTACAATTAGTAGGATATTACCTTATACTCGTGCATCACTTTGAAAACAATTCAATAGTGTGTGTTTTACATCTCTGGGATGGATCTTTATACTAAATCCCAAGATAGCCTTTTCTTTATTGACATGGGTTTGTTACACCATGAATGACCACTACATATTGATTCTTTTCTGTGGTCACAATTCTTCTTTGTCCTTCAACAACTTTTTTCTTCAATTTGTTACTTGCACAGATGCATGCAAGAAACCCCCCTTTCATCTTCCCAACATAATATTTGATTGCTGCCCTATATTTTTCTTCTTTCAGTCACAATAATTTTTATGTTATATGGACTGATGAACACATTTTCCCTAACACAAATTATACCAACAGATATCAATTTGGTCACCAGATCTTCTTCTCTTCTTTTATCTTTCATCTTTAGTGAAAGATCAACTACAGTGAGATCTATTCTTATTATTGTTAATGGAATCACAAAACATCCATTGTGATTATTAAATAAATGAAGAGCATATCATCTAGGCATCATCAAAATTAATAGGTCCAGAATAACTTAATATAAATTTTCTACTCTCATTATTCTTCCCACATTCTTCTTCCTCAGTGGAGATATGAGTTTAGGTTCATGTCTGGTTCTTCTTCACACAAACCAACTATGTGTGATTTCACTTCTCTAACTATTGTGTATCAACTGGGTACATACATAATTTTACTTTTTTGAAACATAGTGGGGGTATTACATCAAAACATTAGTTCATAGAACCATTCTTTGAGAATCACTATCGTGTGTATACAATATTTCCCTTTTTCATACTATCATGTATCCTATACAAACCACCATTGTTCCTTCATGAACTATCATTCACCAGATGGAGAGAGTGATTTTCAGAAAGTTGTCTCTTCTCTAAACTACCTATGCATCACAAGTGACCTTTCAATATTCAAAAAATCGATTATCTATGGACCACCCATGCTCCAAGAATAACCTTTTATTTTCGGCCCGCCTTTACTTCCAGTGACCACTTCATCCACTGTGGTATACCTAATTTTACCTAAACCATCTTCTCCTAATAGGATTTCCTCCTCTTATGTGAACCTTATTCTCATCCACAGAATACCTCCACTTCCATGAATTGTATTCTGCTCCACAGATTGTATATACTTTATAGACCGTCTCCTCATTCGTAGACAACTTCATCCTTTGCAGAATCTTTCCTCCATGAACTACTTCCTTTCACGGAATTCTCCCTCGAGAACTTTTTCAAACTTTCCCAAATTCTTCCACCATTGATGATATTTTCTAATATAGTTCAATCTATGTTAATGATGGTATTAGGGTCCATTATATAGGAAAATAAATCCTCAAATCAGCTAATTTGATTTACCAGAAACACCGATGCGGGACAACCTTCACCACAGACTATGCTCCTCCAACAAACTGTTTTCTCTACATGGATGCGTAATGCCTTTCATAATTCATGGTGTCCTGTTCCATTTTTCAATGGATAAATTCCTTCCTTACACAAATGAAAGTCTTTACTGCTAACTTCAATCCTTCAACAAATTTCTATCCTCCTGTGAACTGTTTATCCTATGAGGTCAACATACCGTGCTTCACGGTCTGTATTATGCTGCTATACAGAATCCTTCTTTTTCTGATTTTCCTCTGATTCTATGTGTAACTTTTATATAGTCTATGAACTATCCTTTGTGGTTAGGGAACTATTCTTCCTGAACTCTTCATGAGAAAACAACTTTCTTTTCTATAAACCAAACTCTGGATTTTGAGACCGAAAAATTTGGAAAACATTGGGAAAAAGAGAAATGATAAATATCTACATCGACAAGAGCACCAATGATGATTTTCTATCATCCGTATTATTTTTAAATAATATGTTTTCATTACGTACTATATCTATCATGTTATATAGTCTTTGATCGACCCCCATAAGAATCATTAAATTTTCTAGGTAAATTATTGAAACTTATCTATCTTCTACAAACATCTTTCTTTCTAGTAAAAACTGAATACGATTAGAAGAACCATTATAACTCCTTTCCTTCATTAGACTTTCATCACATGTTATCCAAACAACAAATGATATTTATGAAATACAAATCAGAAAATCATCGTCATATTTTACTAAGTATAATTATTAAACCATGACATCTAATGCCGTCTAATGAATCCATAACCATTCTCTAAGAATCACATGAAGACTAAATTTATTCAAATAATTCACATATTTCTTGGAATATCAATACTTTAAAACATTATCCAAGCTCTATAAACTTTGAATCTTCTTCATCATATTGAAGTCACTATAATATTTATAATTCATTGATCATCATTTTCAACCAATCACAACAATTTGATAACAAATACAATTTACACAAAAAGTGGGCTCATAATTTTTTTATTTATGGTCCTTATTCTATCATACATAATAATATATTAGGAAATAAAATAAAAGGAAACCAAAAATCAAGAGGGCTCACAAAATTTAAAATTATAATAAAATATAGAATTATCCTTTTGAGTAAAGTTAGAACAAATGATTTATTAAAAGAATATTTTTTTCATTTATAATAAAAACTAAGAACCTCATTAAAAAATTACATAAAAAACTCATTCCAATTTCACCCACATTAGTTAGTTGGTAAAAATTTTATATAAAAACTATTGGAACACTAGCACCTTGTATTTAATTCCCATTTATTATTTTTTTATTTTAAAAATATTTATTTTCTCACTATAAACTCCAATTTCACAATATATTTATATTAAAAGTCAATTTTTAAGTTAAAACCTTTTCCATTTAGAAAAATAGAAAGGCCACCAACATTGGTTCAACCATAGTTCTAGAAAACAAACCATTTTCCAAGTAATAGATTCATGTGATGACTATTATGTCATCATGATCCCATCCCATAATGGGTTGAATATAGTCCATGTTATATAATCATGATCAAAATAATTATGCATTAAGTATAAATGTATAAAATAACATGACCCCAAGCTCAAGGAAACCTAGACGTTCAAAATTATTAATCTATAAAACTAACTACCTCAATTCATTTTCAATTCAATAATCAGATGAATTTTTAAAAATCTATCAGCTCCAATAGGAACATAACTCACTGAGAATCGCAAAAAATTCAAAAAATAAAAATTTAAAATTAAAACCCCCTTTTGAATAAATGAACATAAAAATTAATCAGTGATGATAATATGCTAAGACTAAATTAAAAAGGTGTGGTTAGATATCAATGGAAACTCAAACCTATAATGTAAAAAATCAATAATTATCAAAGACCAGTAAATGATAAATTTTTACCAAATTAATAAATTTTTTAAATATATCTACTATGTGGTATAACTCAAGTCAAATGGTGTGTTACCATGAGAATTCACACTTTTAGATCCTCTTTGACACACCATAAAAGAAATTTACATTAAGAGATGTGACTACACAATGATCCATTGGAATCACAGTCTAATCCCTAGTCAAGAACCCCAAAATAAATACAAATTATAGAGGAATATAAAAGATAGGTATCTAGGAGAGATTAGAACTATGATCAACATGATAATATGAATCCATACCTAATAGATCAAATGAAGAAGAAGAAGTATAATGGATGTTGGGGAAGCAAGAATCCCCTTTGTGTGAAATATTTAATGGAAGATAGCATTAAGGTGGATAACAACAGATAAAATTGGAAATTACACTTAGACCAATTTATTTTAAATTGTTAGAGTGCCACTAGAACATTGATGGCTTTCACAAAAATCCCAACCAGGCCATCAAAGTCATGTTGTCATTCAACATGGCTTCCAGTGGATTGTGAAGTGGTATAAATTCACTACCCAACCCACTAAAAATATATCGAGATACCACTAAGTGTATAGTGGGGAATATAGCAACCCATCATGACCTAGATACTCCATGTTTAGATGAAATTACAATGTAGGTATTCTATCTATGTAATTCCATGTGAAAACATCCATTAAAACTTATAAAACATGACCAAAACATCCTCTCTTCAATTTAGTTTAAAAAAATATTAATTTAACCAAACCACTAAATCAATAAGAGTCTCTATAGAGACTATGACTTTTCCATTTAATACTTTTTAACTATAATAAGAAATAATTTCAGATCTAGGCCTTGAGACGGTATGTGATTCTGAGGCCCGATGAGAAAATAATTAATTTCATAAAATTATGAAAGATATTTTATATAATGAATGCAATGTTTTCCTAAAAAAGTTGAATAACTCTCATATAGATTCAGAGAAAATAAATATAAGATCATGGTTTATTCCTTAATGTGGGGTTTACCCTAGCAGAAACATAATGTTATTCGGTATCAGATATCTGATTAAAGAATCCATTGGGAGGTACATTTAATTAAAATAAATAAAAAATTTAATTTTTTGTTTTATTAAATTAAAAGAATTTAAATCCTTAATAAATTCCCTAATATGATTATTTGAAAAGGCTTAACCACATAAAACTTTATAGATCTAATATAAGGAGGAGATTTGTCCTTATTGAGAGATCCAGATCAGAGAATGACAAACAATCAAATTGAGGATAATCTTGAGATGAAAGAAAAATGCAATGAAATCATAAACTTCATCACTAGAACATAATTTACTCTATAATAGTTAATCCATAATCAAGGTAGGGGTCATAAATTGCGGATTTCAACCTTTTTATTAGAATATTTTTCATGGATTAATTAGTTTATTTGATTTGGAATTTATTTGTCCCTTCACATGAGATACTGAAATAATTTGATTAGTTTAAATAAATTCCTTATTTAATATTCCATGTTATCATCCATGACTATAAACCTATATATCATTGAATGAGATCACATCTAGAAATGATAATTGTTATTTGTGTGATGTGCCTTTCTCCATCTATTATTGGTGTTCATTATTGGAAATCTATTAACCAGTAATTCAATGATATATGGTAGTACCGAACATTTTGAGTTTATTTTTTTCTCAACAGATCATGATCATGATTTTAGACTTTTTATTTTGGAGATATGGAAGAGATGTGGTAGAGATAAAGGAAATCCTAATTTGTATCAGGTGTTGATGGGTTCTGAACCAGATTGAGTGGATCATTATGGAGGTGCAATGATTGATGTTTTCAAGAAACAAGTTGTTGGAATTCAGCCACTAGAAATGATGAAAACTTGTTTTGGAGGGTACATAAGGATTTCCATGACTGGGGATGTTTAGTTTCTATGTATAAAAATTATGGATGTTTTTACAAAGAGGAATTATTGGAATATTATTTTTGGACAGCCATAGCCGGGCAGTGTGTGTTATTATTATTTAAACTAATAAAAACATGTGATAATAATTATTATTTTTAATAGTTTGAACTTGTGTATTTTTATTTATTACTAATAATAATGACAATGATAATAATAATAATAATAATAATAATATGAATAAAAAGATATGGAGGGGGTGAGGTCCCATGTACATAGAGTGTGAAAAAGAGAATTTCTTCATTATTTAAAATTATGTTTATTTTATATAATAATATTAAAAATAATATAAATGAAACAAATAAAACGGGTAAATATGGGTGTATAACATTATTGTGATTTTATCTATAGGGGTAGTTTAATTAAACACTATCATTCAAGATAATGATATTTTATTGAAATATGAAAACAATAAGGATAGGGGTGTGGGATCCCAATATGCCACATGAAGAGAGGTAAGAAGAAGATTTAATTCCTCTTCATATCATTATAATAATATTATAATCATATGTCCTTATTATTATAATCAATATTATTATCATTGTTATCACAACCCTATTTTGACTATACATTCTTCATATGATGTCAGATTGACAAGCCACTTTTGGAATTGCGACCCTAACATTGAGATAGTCATTTCAAGACAAATATTGGATATTTAATATTGGATCATGGATCAGGTCCATGAAGTGCCTGATATTATTATTGTTATTAAGGAGTCTAATATATCAGGTAACTTGTTCATATGGTTTCATAATAATGAATCATCTGTGGCATCAAAATCATGTTTTTGAGGTGGAAAATTCAATACCAATGTTGGGTACCTTTTTTAAACTCTTGACTCAGGCCCACAAACTTGAGTATTTACATGTTATGGTGAAAAGTGTTTTTTCAATGGGTGTCTGATTTAGGAAGGTGAATAGAATGCGTTTAATGTTTTTTTCATGAGGATCACAACATTTCAGTCTATTTGGTTCTTCATGGATGTTTGTGATGACATATTGGTGGTTTTACATTTTCACCTATCAAACATATGAAGATCCCCATGCATTTGTCAGGATTTTGGCGAGGCACACCTTATACTGTTAGAGTACATAGCCATGCCCATGGGTATATGTGAATGAACGTGTACCCAAGAATAACTAGGTACACAACTAGGTAGTGGAGTAGGACCACAGACCACGGTGGACCCCCTTACAGGTCGTGTACTCTATTATGAAACATCTACCTATCATATATCGTTTTTTTACATGTATTTTGGCCCGAGAGTAGCCTATCTTGTGTATTTTACTATAAAGAAAATGATGGTTGACTTTAAAATGTATTTTGAGATATGATGAAAGAATTTATGAGAAAAATTCTTCTTTAGGTGGTGATTGATGATGGAAGTGATTAGACATGATCATATTTGGGAGGATGGGGTTGGAAAACACCCCCTACTCTACTTACATAGTAGTACCCATCTTTTGGGTTAGGAAATGGGTCCAATACCTATAGATGGGTACCCCCTTGATGGATTCAATATTGGATCCTCTACCTACTAAGTGGAAGACCCATATGAATTAGGGCTTGAGTCCTGTAGCAGCATCAAAATCTAAAGTATGAACCTTATATTCGCTAGTGTGTATGACACAGAACACCGAGCATGAAAAAAATATAATATCCCCATAATTTATAACACATTTACTATTTTAAATAAATTCTATATTTTATATATCTTTAAATGTACGTGACAATGATTTTTCTTATGTTTTATACAATAATATGTTTCTTTAACGGAAGGCCTTACAGACAAGACTGAGTTTCCCGAAAAAATAATATATTATTAAAATATTATTATGATAAGAAATAACCTTGATCCTAAATAATAAAGTTATGAAACGGGTTAAATAAATTATGAAAATATATGGTTTATGAAAACATAAAATTAATTCATTAGTTGTGAATTAATTAGAAATGAATATGAAATCGACGGAGCCATCAGTATTGGATGCCTCTAGGGATCAAAATAAGGTGGAGAAGTTACAATATACGAGAACATTGGACAACCTAAAGGTGGAAGATATTTTAAAATGCTTGAGAAAGGATCAGAAGTTCCCCAGGTTACTGATCAAGAACCCTCAGGATTAGTGTAAAGTGGTGTGGTTAGTGTGGATGGAACTTGGAATTCTAGTCATGGAACTTATGCGCAAGATGTGCGAGCAAGAAGTGGTATCAATGCCGAAGGAGTGTCACAAATGACTGTTGAGGGAAGATATAAAGATGGATAGGACTGGGTAGAACCAAGATGGGGTTCCAATATCCTATTTAATGATAAACCGGGGTCCCAATTAAGAAGTACCTTGTAATGTATTAACTTAAATAATCACTTTGATTGCCTTGGTGATAATGGACGTGCATAGGGAATCAACAATGGCCTCTTTGGAGCAGAGTTAGGAAGAGAATCCTCAGATGATAATGAAATGGGAGATTAGGGTAATGCTCTTCAAAACCAAATGGGGAAGAGTGTAAATAAGGAGAATAAGGATCCATAGAGTTTCATTTCCAATAAAAAGAAGAAAACCAAGGGGTGTAAAGATTACTCATGCCTTCCTAGACCAATGGAGACTTGATCGACTTAAAAAGGCAGTAACACCAAGATGCAGGAGCTCCAGGTAGTGGGCAGTAGCATGAAGGATCAAGATAATGACGATCACGGGTCAATAGGTGATGTCAAAGAAGTCATAAAGGGTAATTATCTCTCATAAACCTTGGAGGATTCACATGGGGATGCAGAAGAGAAGTAGGTTGGTGACCTTACTGGGGGGTATTCGCTGCATTATGAGGATGTACAATTGGAGGAGGAGGTTCAAGATTATGTGGTCAGGTCACCTATATTGTAGTGGGAGTTTTGAACTGATCCTAATCATGTTATATAACTACTTATTCACTCAGGAGAAGAATTAATGGAGAATGTTCGTACAATTATTTCCATGAAATAGGAAGCACAGAAGATGATGGGAAGATTGATAAGCATGGAAAATAATAGCGACCAAGGTGAATGGATCAACTAGAAGGATATTATATTTATTAGAGGCTTCGACAAAGGGAAGATCAACATAGATGAATACATGAAGGCTTGGATAATCTTGAAACACCCATTGAAGATCTAGTAATAGATGATCCAGACATACAGGTACCATCCCTCTCATAGAAATTATATAGGGAGAATGCTTCCAGAATTCTGAAGCTAACATTGAACATGTTTTTGTTTTATTTTAGTATCTTAACTTGGTGGACTTTGGGTTTCTCACTTTTCCCTAAAAGTGTTTTAATAATAAAAAATTTATCTTTTAGGTGTTATTATTTCTATGCTGACAATGCTGTTTTAAGCTAATAAATTAATTTAATTACAAATAGTGATTGAAATAAATGTGATATATATTTTATATGTTCAATAATATATTTTTGATATTTATCTAACATATTTGATAGTCTTAAGATAAAACAAACACAATTTTATGCATAAACTATTATATTTTTATTATGGTATTTTTACTCTCTTTTAATGGAGAAACCATTTTAAATTAAAATTTTTACTCTTTTATAATTTCAATATGTAAAAATAAACATCACATTTAGATAAAAAACATAAAAATTATGTTTGGATATATTTTTGTATCATTCTATGAAGTTTCATTTTTAATGAATAGTGAAAAATATTGAATTTTTGTTCAAAAATTATTTTTCATCTGAATTATTTATAATGTTAAATTACGTTTAGATTTGTTTTAAAGTATAATACATCACATTTTTATCAATTATTCCAATTTATGTCATTGGAATCAATTTCACCTTTGAATTGACTATAAAAACATAAGAATCTTTTGGATGTTTTTACCTCAAAAACCTGCTTTATTGTCTCATCTGTGGGATTAAATTTAAATTAATTTCTACTTATTATGTGATTATAATTTGGAAAAATTGATTCCATTTTTTTAATATTCATAAATTTTATTGTATTATAATTTCAACTTAGTTTTTTCCAAAATATATTAGTGAAAGTGACTAAAATTATTTACAATGATAAAGGTTAAATTAAGCTTAAAAAGGGACAAAACATTAATATTAAGGATCAAAAAACCTAAAAAATGTAAAAATGATATTGGAAGACCTTATTAAGACCCTATAATATCTCATATCTAACTGGGAACATTATTGGATCCAATTTAATCATGAAAAACATGGGAATAATTTCTTTTTTAAAATTTTACAAGAGTGCCACTCCTTATCTATAAAGGCCACCACTTATACCTGTTCCTCACACCTCTCAAACCACATAGGTTAGGAAAAAATCTACCCAAAAATCCTCCCAAAATACCTTCCCTTGAACTTTAATCCAACGTTTGGGATAAATCCTTCCAAGGAATCCCTTTGGTATAAACTAAGAGGAGTAACCTGATTTTAGGGTAACAATTTCCAACGATCTCTTTTCTTTCATTTTATTATCAACTTTTATACTATTATTATAACATTATTTAATAAAATTTACAATATCCTAAATATACTATGATTTATTATGTTATTATTTGTACCTATAATTACATACACCACCATCTAATGGGTATCGAACATACGGTTTCTGTGTATAGCGAACTACTGCCTCAAAAAATGATTGTGGTTCATTTTTCCTTTACCACCTCTCATGATAGAAATTATGGTAGAAAATATGATTATATATTATATATTATATATTTATAATGTCTTTATGCTTCTTAAATTTTAATTTATAACCCAAATATATGATTTTCATCTTGTGTAAATACTATAATTTCGTTTGAGGAAGTGTAGACTATCGCCCCCTCAATGTGATGTGACTCATTCATGTCATACATGGAATGTATAAAGGATTATATTAATAAACCTATGTAACATATATAAAAAAAGATATGATACTCTAATTATAATATAAATATATCATTTAATTTTAGTTCTTTTAACATAATAATAAAATTAATGTAGCATTCATGTGTAAGTATCACCTATTATCTCCATGGACAATGGTTTTCATTTGTTATCTCTAAACTTTATAGATTATTCTAAATTAATATGCACTGAATATATATCATAATTAAGTCATTTTTTAAATAATATATATGATGAAATCATTATCTATATAATTGTATAATAAAATATCAACTCAAAACATACTTGAGAAAACTAGAAATGTAACACCTGAAATAGTGAAAATAAAGAATGATTATTAACAAATAGGTATTAAGTTGTTATAATAATATGATATATAATATTAAAAACATGAGTATGGTTATGATATTTTCTAGTAACATATTTTTAACCACTATACAAGAGGATAAATACCACAATACAAAAAATGAAGTATAAGGTAAGGAACTTCATATCAATTTACATTCCATTGAGAATTTTTGTTTTTAGGAACCCAACATCTTTTATGTGGTGTATATACTAACTTTTCCATATTAATCATGGATTCCATTAATCTCATGTTATTATAAGTTTCATTTAATTTCATACCTTTATAGAGATTAAGATTCAAATATTTAAAAGTGGTATCAGATGCCTTGGAATGTCTAATGATTATTCTCATAAAGAATATACTTAATTATTGTATTTGCAATCTCACTTCTTTTTGTGATTGTTTACTTTATCTAAAAAAAATCACATTATTAGAATTATTTTCAATTGGATGTTTAATTTAATATCTACATTATTATTCAATGTATATTTGTATTTATTAATCTATATATCATTTTACAAATGGTGTCTACTTTGATAGTTACATGATTATTTATGGAAATATTGGTAATTTTGTATACATTATTCAATAAGGATATTTGGTAAGGTATATTATTTATTATTATTATTAAATATTAGGAATGATATGTGTATTAAATTAATGGTGGAGACTAGAATTTATATATCTCCTCAATGCATTGATAGGTTCTGAAGAGAAAAATAAGTTATAAAGATTAAACATATTTCTATCTGCATTTTTAGACCATCTTGTGAAAGGTCTTGACGGTATAAGTTTTCATGTACCTCAAAAAATACATCCATAAAGAAATCTTTTACCTCATTTAGTTTTATTTATTATTCATCCATGAGATTTTGTGTCGACAAAACTATGGATACATCTCACTTTTTTCATTAATTAAATGGCATGTGTTTCTGTTTCATACCTTTCCATATTGTTTTTTATTACTGAGATATTTGAATGGAATGTGTTATCAGTAATTTACTTTTCCAGTAAATTTAATCTCATTGATTCATTATTTAATCTCATTTACTTACCCTTATTGCATATTTGATCTCACCCTTATTATGTTTCATTTCCCAAGATTTTGAAGAAGAAATACTTGAATAATATTTCTAGAATGAAGTATATTTCATTTTATTATGTATCATGTTTATAATTTATATTTACCAAAATATTATGGGTATCATGTATGTAATATAGACTTCCAAGACAACTAAATTGACCAGTCCTTGATGATTTTATTCCATATAATCAAGACATTTTAATAAAGTAATGTATAGGCTCCGGGCTTATGGAGTCAGGACATTACAGGTCCTCTATATATCTATGGAGTGTTACCCCCTTATAGACCAGGGTTTGTCTCATCTACCGAATGAGTCTTATACCGTTATATTATAGGATATGAGACCTATATCTACTCAGTGGTACCCCCTTACAGACTAGGTATTGGGTCCTCTATCTACTGAGTGATACCCCCTATACACTAGGGAATGGGTCCTCTACCCAATGAGTGTTACCCTCCTATTGTATCTAAGAATCAGTCATTTACCTACTAAGTGGTAATCCCCTAGTTGTGGGTAAACTATTTAGAGGTTATATACCCACAACTCCTTGAATATGCAATATAGTGGCGAGGTGTGGTTCCTCCACACATTTACTTCTTCATAGAGACATGTGATATGTATGGAATCAATAATGGATTTTTTGAGATGCATGATGACTCACCAGCTTTGGTTGGGATGCGAAATGGTGATCCACTTTATTTATCATATGAGATTAATATATGATATATATATATACACACACACATATGTGTTATTGTGTTTTGTTTCCCTCTATCTTTGAGAATATATGGCTACTTATACCATGTTTTTTAGATCATCTTCAGTTTTTAGGGAATCCTAATGGGTATATATATACTCACCCCTTATTAGTATTTTCCCCAAATTTTCATGTCTTATGGATCTAACAGAAAGATCAATTGAGGTATAGGAAAAGCTCTAAGATACTTGGGTGTATTTGACCATGTACTATGGTTGGGGCTTGGAGATCATGAGTCAGGCTCTCTCTATATTCTTTATTTTCATTTTTTTAAGTATGGGAAATATGTTTTGACTAGGAATGTTTTTTGAACCTTTAATTTTCATATTATTCCCCCATACTCTTTTATATTCCCCATAGTTTATTAAATGCTTGGTTTTTACTCTAGAAGATATAATATGTTATTATAATTCCTCTAAACTTATTCATAAAGATAGTGGGGTGAATGTATATATGTAATTTATGAAAAGGAATCACTTTTTAGTTATGAATTTCAAATCAAATCACCACCCCTTTATCTATGGAGGTGGGATTCAAGTAGTTGTGGCTGGTCTTCCACTGGTAAGGTTGGCCCTGGTGGGTCTGTTCCTGATAGTTTCCCCAAACATATTTTCTTATGAAACATGAAGTTGTAGGTCATTATAAACTATAAATAATAATTACTGTCATCCGTGAAAATCCTTTCCCATTATCCACCCAAAAATATCAACTTACCCAAGTTGCTAAATCACCCATAACTAGTCATGTATATTCTTAGATGCATATTTCCCTTTCATTGATTTATTCAAACATCGAAGATAGCTATTCATAGAAGGAAGAACTACTTAGTCATAAATATTTATATTAATTCATCCCTGATCAATATATTATCATCAATGTTGTTCTAATCTTATATATCTATAAACAATCTTTCAACACCATTTTAATAACCCTATCACAAATTTCATATCCATTATCCACATGCTATTTTGATGAATGAACACTTTTATATATCTTAATAAATGAGGTTTTTACTCATACAAAGACTAATAGTGCTTCCCACAACAAGGTGTAACTATAAAAAAATTTAACCAATGTCGCTACTTCCTATAAGAATTTCCTATCACAAACACATCCAAAGATATCCAAAAAAAATTATTTTCCAAGTCTAGTAATATAATACTAAATTTAAAAACATATAAAATAATTCTAAAAGATACTCACTGTTAAATATATCAGGACAAATTAATCAAAAACTGATCATTGAGCCCTAATGAAAAAATATATTTCAAAACATCTTACCACCATTTCTAAAAAAACCAAGCAACCTGATCTTCCACCACTGGTTTCTTATTAAAATAAGAATCAAAATCAATTTAAATAGAAAAAACCTATAAAGTTTTAAAAAATACATATGGAAATCAATGTTTTATTTATCGTAATAGAAAATTAAAAATCACCATTCTATATAAATTTTTTCCCAAAACCATTTCTATTTAAAATCACCTTTCCAAAATTCAATTCCCAATATTGTTTTATTTAATCTCTTAAATTTATATTAACTTTAAAAAATCCCTTTAATCTGGAAAACATTTTCATTTTGATTCGTTTATAGTGAAATAGTCTTGTTAAATTGTTTTACATAAAAATGTGTCACCAAATGAGTATAAGTTTTATAATAGGTTTTATCACAAAAATAATAAACAAAAAAATAATTATTTCCCTATGGTGGATCATGTTATATGGATTTTAACTGACCCTTCCCGTTAATGTGGACATGTTGTAATGAAATATCCTCCTTCTCACCATCATGTTGAATATTAAAGTGAAATATCCTAAATGATATGCACCTGGATTTTTTTACTTAGTTAACCTTCATTGGGTTATGCTCTAGGAGTAACAATTATATTATATCAATTTAAAAAATTCCCTAAGCACACATATTGGTCATTAAAATATATAATGGTCTCACTCGCCCTCTATGTTTACAAACCTCAAAAAATTTGAAATTTTACAAATCTCATAACATTAAAATAACACATCACTCCTCTATACGTTTCTTTGATTGTCCATAATCCATGAATATGAATTAAAACAATAATGGTGAATAATTATTCTCTTATTTAATCCACTTGTTGAATATCCTAAATCGTAAAATGAGAGAGACTCTTAAATCTTTTTTTTCATCAAGAAAATAAATGGAATTACTAACTCTTTATGGATAACCAAAATCTAAACCCCTTCATACTTTTGTTCAGAAAAATATCTATATTGTCCAAATAGAATCTCTTAATTATCTCATGTTTTACAACTTATATTTATCCCAAAACTACTGCAAAAATTATTCTAGAATAATTTTCCAAAACTAAGTCAAAGTCAAATAGTCCTAGTTTTGAAATGTCTCTCTAAAAATAAATACATTTATTGATGTTATTTTTTTATATATTTCTGCAGTATGAAATGCAAGACTTTACATCCCTATTTTTTAAATTTTCTAAACATTATCCTTAAAACACTCACCTATGAAAAAAATTATATTGTAAAAAATTACACTATTTTTGATATAAAATTTTAACTCCTCTATATAAGGGTTCACCTCAGACCATGTGATAGTTCATTTCTAGGAGAAATTTCATGTAAAATATAATATGCCAACCCTTGTATCACATTTTAGAAGAATTATAGAAAAGTATGGATGAAATTACTTGCACCATATCATAGTCCATCCATTCTACCCATTTAGTTTAATAAAAAATAAATCAATAATGTCTAACACAATTGAAAATTCAAGACACCTATTTATTATAAAATAATCTTAATAACACTATGTTAATTTAACATAAAACTTCATAAAATATATGCTATTTCTTTCCATTATACTAAATATATATGATATTTACTCATGCACTAAAAGAATTATATTATTGTTTCCTCTTTACAAAATCTCTTATAGTATGGGGATATTGGTCATTCACATTTTAATTATGAAATTTTCAGCCTGAATTTCTATACCACAACTTTACCCACAACGATTATAGATTTTCCAAAAAAAAATGAGCACCATGATGACTTTTACAATACTATAATCATTTATACCTTTATTTTATACAACCATTAATTTTTTTTACAATTCCCTGACCTATATGGAGTCTTTATTATAATTTTTTGACAAAAATTCTTGTCATATTTCTTCATTTAAAAAAATAATCCACGTAATAATTCTATATAGGATCTATGAGTATATTAGATTAATTTCACTATGATTTGTCAATAAAATAAAACCAAAAAGTATCCATATATTTTTTATATAAAAATACCAATTCATGTTTCTAAAAAACCTTAATCATAATATCATTAAAAACCATCATCTTTAATAAGTACAACATTAGTTGCAAGATGCATCCTCTGATTTTTTAGTAATGGATTCACTAATCATCCACTATAAGCTCAAAATAATTTTTATAAATGTGATAAATAAATTTAAAATTAAAAAACCCTCATAAATGACCATGTTTATCACTATATTACATGGAAATGTTTTTTTCAATGGTTAATAGTACAAGATATTGGCATCCTTTATTGGGTATAAGTTCCAATTCAATAGTGAAATACTTTATATATCACTATGTTCTTTGATACCACTTGTTTAAAAGACTAAATAATTTAACCTCTTATAACCATATATTAATTATAAGTTATAATTCAATCAAACATTAAGAACCCCACACAAGATATAGATAAGTACCCTCCCTCAAATATTTCTCAAAAAAACAATCCTCCTTTATTAATAATAAAATATAAAAACATCATACTACTCTATTGAATACTATCTACTGCATTTATAAAAAAATATTTGTCTTTATTCTCGTCATAAGTTTGGGAAATATCTGCCCCTTTGTCAAGGAACCTCAAGATCAATTTTTTGAAAGTTCAAAATTAATAATTAGAATCTAAAAAAAATTATTCCATTTGGGAAATATTAATTCTCCAAATAATTATTATAGAGAATAATTAGGAATGGAAAACAACTTAAGGTAGTGGGGGTACCTTCTCTAAAGCATCTATGTGGATAGAGATAGTTGAATTAATGCTTCCCAAACACTCACCTGGATAGTTACTCTTTCATAATATCTGAAACATGATTTATATATATATATATACTTTAAATTTACAACCCCTTAGTGAAATTTCTCCTTGATAATGGGATATTTGAACTAAATATGAATTTTACACGAGTAATGTATAGGGTTTTTACTGTGATTTATAACACTAAAGTTATGAATAATAATACAATAAAATATTTCACTACAAATCGAGCATCCTTATGTTTAGGAATCATTCATAGAAAGTGGGTACAAGCTTGAGTAGTTATGAGGTATTCAAATTATGTAGTGATAAATGAGATATAATATTGCATCTTTATAGGCTATGAAATACATAAATCTTTATGATTAAATCCATAAACCCAAACTCTCAAATACACTACTAATAACAAATTCTCTCCATATTTGTTTGAATATAAATTAAAATTTCCCAAACACAAACATCTATAATTAAAATATAAATAAAAAATATTTAGTTTGATACATACAAAAGTTATTTTAGGCCCAGATCTATATAGAGTAAAGAAAAAACATTAACTAAAAAAATCACATATTCACCATACAATGGGGTGTTCCCCATTATAGAGAGAACTTATAATTGAGCAATTTGTGTTCTATATATCACAACAAATTATCCACACCTGAAAACCATAAATACATATCATAACTAACAATGTTTTCTACAAAAATGTGGTAAATAAATACCTTAGAACAGTTATAAAAAAATCAATGTAAGTGGTTTCTTATAGTAGATATTGTCATGGAATGATAAAATCATGAATAATATGGAATGAATAAATAATAATCAAATAATTTCAAATATTTAATAACATGGTCATGTAATATATTTGTGGTTAACATAAAAATTTAAATAACATCATGGATAGAAATAAATAATTTCTTAGTGACGTAATGAATAATGTCAAACAACAAAAACTTATTATCATGTCATCATGACATGAAATCATACATAAATATATAAGGTTTACACTAAATACCCAAGATAATTTATCTCATTATACCTAAAATGAATCATAGGGATATACATAACTCTAATATACCTGTCACTATTTCATATAAATTCATTAATCATCTGAAGGAATTTTTGAAAAATACAATACATATAAAGCATACCTTATTAATCAATAAACATACAAATTTAAAGGAACAATATACAAATTTTTAGTATTTCCTTAGTTAATGGATGAAATAAAACTCATGGTAAGAATCCTTCAAAATAACACAAAATAGAGTTATGGGAATATTTTTATTCCAATATTGAAAAACATTATGATATAGTGGAAGTGATTTGTAATATATCTAGGAAATTATAGAATATGGACATGAATGAGAAAAATAAAATCTTGATAGAGGTGAATGGTGATTGGGAACATGACCATTATGAACAGGATGCATTATGAACTATAAGTTCATAAGAGAATTTAGAGGTCAATACATCAGACATAACTCTATAAAAGATATATCATATTGAGTTTTAGGGGAGAATCAATGAAAAATAATAAGAAGAAACATCATCTATCATTATCATATGGCTATAAATAACATATAAGTCACCTAAAAAAATATTTTTAAGGAGATGGAAATCAGACATTAAAATATTTAATTTCAATGGAATTATAAATAGTGAAATCTAGAAAAAGAATGATGTTGCAAATATAAAACGTAGAGTGGAATATTAAAACTTACATATGTATAATTAAATTAAATTATTTATTTTTATAAACAATTATCCTTTATTTTAAATGAAAAATTCATATAACAATGGAATATGAATTTCATTGAAATCTCATATAAAATTGGAAGGGAATATTAAATATAAATAATGGAATTGTTGTCAAGATAGTGAATTCTGATGAAATATGTTAAAGAAATCATTATTTACACTTTTTAGAAAAAAAGAAAAAAAATAATCCTTATCGAAAACTTTAAAAGGATTCCTTTTAAAACATTTTTAAATTAAGTTAAAGATAGAATAAAATGAACTTATGAAATATTCGATGTATATAGAAGATAATTAGGGAAAAATATTAATAATATGGACATGGAAGCGAATGATTCTCAACCATAATTATGATATATTGTTAGGTACACATAAAAGAAACTATATGGTTGAATTACAATACAAAAGTTAGTGATATTTAATCAAGGATTATAATCAACATAAAATAAATATGGAATAAAATATACTGAAATCATAGGTTGGAAGAAATCTATCATGACCCCATCCTCCCAAAGAGTACCCCTCTTACACCAACAATGAGAGATGGAGGATGGTGACTACTGAAGTCCTACAACAAGTTGGCCTCATGTTTTCATTTATCACTAAGTGTATATTAAGAATACAATAGGAGAAATTACCCTAAAATAGGACATGTTGAAGATATATATAAGATATATACACCAATAAACACCTACTCAAACATATATTATAGTAATTAAACATCAAGGGTACCCTGCTACTACTTCCCCATTAGTTTTTCACTCTTCCCCAAGATACGTGAATGTAAAAGGAACCTCACTTGGTCCAAGTAGTATGACCTTAAACCATATGAATTAGAATTAAGGATGTATATATTTTCACTGACCCCTAAATTTATGTTAGGTATATTTTTTCCTCATCAATGTATATGGTAAAACTCAAGAATTTCCCCATGGTTTGATCATCATGACCTAAAACATAGTGTATCCATCCCTATGGTTGCCTATGTCTTAATAGGATATTTTTTTATTCATTTTTTATTTCCCCTCAAACTATATAAGATAATATATCCCCCAATAGTCCATAAAATCTAAACATAAACCTCATCATCCCATATTACACGTCATCTGACCTTAAACCTCAATATCCTATAGATGATGCTGTATAACTATAAACATCAATTCTTTTTAAAGTTGTATACCCATAAAATCCTGTAACCTTTGTTCAATACTATATGAACATAAACTCTTGATCCTTGAATCGTGTAACTTTTGACACTCTTAACTATTAGAAACCCACAATCCATGTTTCATAACTCTAAACTAACAGTAACCCACATTCAATGTTTCATGAACATAAAAATGGAACAATACAATTGTTTTTCCAATATAACCCTAAACTATATATCAGTCATGACCATATCAATTCCATTAAGAATGAATAAATCTCATTATCATTACCTCTCATGGGGTTGAAACTGAGTTCATCCAAAAATTACACTATCCGACATGCCTTTTCAAATTTATTGGTATTCTTCATTAATATGAACAATGCATGGTCGCATAGTGGTCTGAGTGTCCAATATGTCCTTGATTATATCCCTTTGTCTCTCTATTGTACTTAGTGATTCATGAGATGAAATCCCTATCAATATTATATATCTAAATAGAATCCTCTATAATGATGGTATAGTGCCCCAGTCCCAGCCTGCCTCTTTTTATGGGTATATATTCAAGGGGAAACCTTCTAAGTATAAACATAAAAAATCCCATGTTTTAGATGTGATCCATGTTCAATACTTACTATATTTCCACCATTATTGATAGTAAAATTATGGAAACCATATTTTGAACATGGTCTATAGTCACCATAATCTTATCTATTAATCCCACTTGTATTCTAAACCATAGAGCTCTAAATTTTCTCACTCGGTCCTTTTTTTTGAAGAAAGGTTCTAATAACCTTATTGTTATCCCCATTATAAATTTTTGAATATTGAGAGAGTGAATCCATATCATGTAATTCAACCCAACTGATTCCACCAATCATTGTGGGGTTCCATGGTGGTCGATGAAACATTTTAACCCCCACACATATCCCCTATTTTGTTCTCTCATGAAACATGAGTAGTATTTCAAACACACTTTTTCCCCACATTTAGAATGAATTAGGATAACTTAGATATTTTGGTTGGTCATCCCATTTTTATGATTAATACATTTCGTAATGAAATGTTGGAAAATGTCATCATCCCAGTTTAATGATTATAAACCGGTTATCTCCATTAGTCCAAGATTCATGAATTTAAACTCAAAACCCCCACTAATTATCATCATACAATGTAAATATACATGATCAATATTATTTCCACATCATGGAAAACACCAATGATTATTCCCTATTTCACTATTTAAAATTTTATGATACTGTGGTCTTCTCCCAAGAGGACACCTCACATGAATTCGAATGGGTCTCCTTCCATTCCCAACATTTCCTCCATCTATGTAAAACCTAGAATTACATAGAAAATTTTTACACTAATAACTACATGTGAATTTATTCTCAATTCATATGAGACATAGTGATGTTTGGATCTCATATCCTAGAACGATCAGAAAATTCCAAATCATGCCCACATAATATTTATGTTCAACACCAATTCAATGAGGTATCATTTCACATAAACTATTGATAAATTGTGTTTCTCAAAGGATATGTTCTAAGAAATATTAAATTAACCTATGTGACCAATCCCATCAGTTGAACTATGTGGATGTGGGCCCTATAATCAATCTATATCATATATTCACATAGATCTAGTTAGAAAATAAGGTACATCATCTCATGGTTAAATAAATATAATCTTAAGGTTCATATCCTTCTATAGTTAACCATTCTTGAATATAAACTATGTGAATTCAGTTGTGAGGTTATATATATATTTACATTGGGTATTTATATATGGTTCGGTTTTATACTACCCACTATTGTATGGACTCTCTCATTTCTCCTCGTTGAAGTTATACCAACTCAAATTTACTGAATTTATAGTCCAAGTAATATTATATTAGGTATCAACATCCCCATGGTCTAAGATATATATCTTTAAATCATTATCCCCTCTGTATCCATGATATGTTACCTTAAGATAAGAAGTTTAAAATATCACATTGGTATCCTACATAGAGCATAGTCAAACCACATTCACATATCCCTCTTGAATAAGAATCTACATTTGGGCCATCAGCCTACACTCCTTCCATTATTTTAGTATACCATGTTGTTATACCCATTTAATACCATAATAAATTTAATAGTTCATTAAATATTCATAAGGGACCCTATATTTAGAAAAATAATTGATCCTCTAATTGGATCGACATCCTCTTCCATTTAAGAACAGAATCCCTCTGGGTGATGGAATAATTCTTTGCAGGTTACCCCTCATATTAGGTACACATCTAAGAGGATCTACTGTTAAGATTTATGAAAAAAATACCCTATGATAGTTGCATAGTTCCCCATACACCTACCTACCATTTAGGGTACATGTCTTGGGGAATTTTTTCTTAGTGACAACATAATGAAACTCTCGTTCTAACATCATCATTGGTTATACTTAAATTTATTTCCACATGGACAATGCTTTTCATTTCTTATCTCTAAATTAATAGATTGTTATAAATAAATATTTAAAAAATATATATGATAATTAAGTCATTTTTTAAATAATATATATGATGAAATCATTATCTATGTAATTTTATAATAAAATATCAACTAAAAACATACTTGAGAAAACTAGGAAAGTAACACCTGGAATAGTGAAAATAAAGAAAGATTATTAAAAAATAGATAATAAGATGTTATAATAATATGATATATAATATTAAAAACATTATTATGGTTATGTTATTTTTTAGTAACATATTTTTAACCACTATACAAGAGGATAAATACCACAATACAAAAAATGAAGTATAAGGTAAGTGACTTCATCTCAATTTACATTCCATTGAGACTTTTTGTTTTTAATAACCCAAATTCTTTTATGTGGTGTATATATAGATATTTCCATGTTAATCATGAATAACATTATTCTCATGTTATTATAAGTTTCATTTAATTTCATACCTTTCTAGATATTAAGATTCAAATATTTCAAAGTGGTATCAGATTCCTTGGAATGTTTACTGATTATTCTCCAAAAGAATATACTTAATTATTGTATATGCAATCTCACTTCCTTTTGTGATTGTTTACTTCCAATTAAAAAAAATAAAATTATTAGAATTATTTTCAATTGGATGTTTAATTTAATATCCATACTATCTTGTAATGAATATTTGTGTTTATTAATCTATATATCATTTTTCATATGGTGTCTACTTTGATAGTTACTTAATTATTTAGGGAAATATTGATAATTTTGTATACATTATTCAACAAGGATATTTGGTAAGGTATATTATTTATTTTGATTATTCAATATTAGGAATGATATTGATTTTTAATGAATGGTGGAGCATAGAATTTATATATCTCCTCGATGCATCAATAGGTTCTCAAGAGAAAAATAAGTTAGATAAATTATACATATTTCTATCCTTTGTTTTAGACCATCTTGTAAAAGGTCTTGACGGTATAGGTTTTCATATACCTCAAAAAATACATCCATAAATAAATCATTTACATCATTTAGTTTTATTTATTATTCATTCATGAGATTTTTTGTCGACATAACTATGGATAAATTTCACTTTTTTCATTAATTAAATGGCATGTGTTTTAGTTTCATACCTTTCCATATAGTTTTTTCTTACTGAGTTATTTGAATGGAATGTGTTATCAATAATTTATTTTTCCATGTAAATTTAATCTCATTGATTAATTATTTCATCTCATTTACTTACCCTTAATGATTATTTGATCTCACCCTTATTATGTTTCATTTCCTAAGATTTTGAAGAATAAATACTTGGATAATATTTCAAGAATGAAGTATATTTCATTTTATTATGTATCATGTTTATAATTTATATTTCCCAAAATATTATGGGTATCATGTATGTAATATGGATTTCTAAGACTACTAAATTGACCAGACATTGATGATTTTATTCCATATAATCATTCCATTGTAATAATGTAATGCATAAGCTCCGAGCTTCTGGAGTCAGGACATTACAAGTACTCTATATATCTATGGAGTGTTTCCCCCTTACAGACTAGGGTTTGTATCATCTACCTAATGAGTCTTATCCCATTATATTATAGGATACGATACTTATATATACTGAGTGGTACCCCCTTACAGACTAGGGATTGGGTACTCTATCTATTGAGTGATACCCCCTAACACTAGGGTATGTGTCCTCCACCCACTGAGTGTTACCCTTCTGTTGTATCTAAGAATCAGTCCTTTACCTAATAAGTGGTATAGTTGTGGGTAAACTATTTAGAGTTTATGTCCTCACACCTCCTTGACTATGCAGTACAGTGGAAAGTTGTGGTTCCTCTACACATTTACTTCTTCAGAGAGACATGTGAGATGTAGGGCATCAATAATGGACTTTTTGAGCTGCATGATGACTCACCCTCTTTGGTTGGGATGTGAAATGGCGATCCATTTTCTTTCTCATATGAGATTAATATTATATATATATAAACACATATGTGTTGTTGTGTTTTGTTTCCCTCTATCTTTGGGAATATATGGCTACTAATACCATGGTTTTTACATCATCTTTAGTTTTTAGGGAATCCTAATGGGTATATATATACTCACCCCTTATCAGTATTTCCCCCCAATTTTCATGTCTTATGTAGTTAAAAGAAAAACCAATGGAGGTATAGGAAAAGCTCAAAGAGACTTGGGTGTATTTGACCATGTACTATGGTCGGGGCTTGGAGATCATGAGTCAGGCTCTCTCTATATTCTTTATTTTCATTTTTTTAAGTATGGGACATTTGTTTTGACTGGGAATGTTATTTGAACCTTTAATTTTCTTTTTATTCCCCCATACTCTTTTTTATTACCCATAGTTTATTACTTTCATGGTTTTTACTCTAGAAGATATAATATGTTATTATAATTCCTCTAAACTTCTTCATAAAGATAGTGGGGTGAATTCATATAAGTAATTTAGGAAAAAGGCATCACTTTTTAGTTATGAGTTTCAAATCATATCACCACCCCTTTCTCTATGGAGGCGAGATTCAAGTAGTTGTGGCTGGTCTTCCACCGATAAGGTTGGCCCTGGTGGGTCTGGTCCTGAGAGTTTCCCCAACCACATTTTCTTATGAAACATGAAGTTGTGGGACATTATAAACTATAAAGAATAATTACTATAATTCGTTAAAATCCTTTCCCATTATCCACCAAAAAATATTAACTTACCCTAGCTGCAAAATCACTTGTAACTAGTCAGGTCTATTCTCAGATGCATATTTCACTTTCATTGATTGATTCAAACATATAAGATTACTATTCATAGATGGAAGCACTAATTAGTCATAAATATTTATATTAATTAATCCATGATCGATATATTATCATCGACATTGTTCTAATATTATATATCTATAAACAATCTTTTAGCACCATTTTAATAACCCTACCACATAGGTCATATTCATTATCCACATGCTATGTTGATGAATTAACACTTTTATCGATCTTAATAAATGATGTTTTTACTCATACAAAGTCTAATAGTGCTTCCTATAACAATGTGTAACTATAAATTTTTTTACCAACGACGCTAACTTCTATAGGAATTTCCTATCACAAACACATCCAAAGATATCCAAACTACAAAATACTGATTTTATAAATCTAGTAATATAATCCTAAATTCAAAAACATATAAAATAATTATAAAAGATACTCACTCTTAAATATATCAGGACAAATTAATCAAACAATGATCATTGATCCCCAATGAAAATATATATTTCAAAACACCTTACCACCATTTATAAAAAAACCAAGAAACCTGGTCTTCCACCACTGGTTTCTTATTAAAAGAGGAATCAATATAAATTTGAACACTAAAAAACCCATATATTTTTAAAAAATATATATGTAGAACAATGTTTTATTTATAATAATAGAAAATTAAAAATCACTATCCTATATAAAATGTTTCCCAAAACCATTTCTATTTAAAAACAATTTTCCAAAATTCAATTCACAATATAGTTTTACTTAATCTCCTAAATTAATATTAACTTTTAAAAACACCCTTAATCTTGAAACCATTTTCATTTTGATCCATTTAAAGTGAAATAGTCTTATTAAATAGTTTTACATAAAAAGGTGTCACCAAATGAGTATTAGTTTTATAATAGGTCTTATCACAAAAATAATAAACACCCAAATAATTATTTCCCTATGGTGGGTCATGTTATATGGATTTTAACTAACCCTTCCCATTAATGTGGTCATGTTGTAACAGAATATCCTCCTTCTCTCCATCATGTTGAATATTAAATTGAAATATCCTAAATGATATGCAAATGGATTTTTTTACTTAGTTAACCTTCATTGGGTTACGACCTAGGAGTGAAAATTATATTATATAAATTTAAAAATTCCCTAAGCACACTTATTGGTCATTAAAATATAGAATGGTATCACTATCCCTATATGTTTACAAACCTCAAAGGAGATGAAATTTGACTAATATCATAACTTTAAAATAACACATCACTCCTCTATGCATTTCTTTGATCATCCATAATCCATAAATATGAATTAAAACAATAATGGTGAATAATTATTCTCTTATTTCATACACTTCTTGAATATCTTGAATCATAAAATGAGAGAGACTCCTAAATCTTTGTTTTCATCATGAAAATAAATGGAATTAATGACTCTTTATGGATAACCAAAAACTAAACCCATTCATACTTTTGTTAAGAACAATATCTATATTGTCCAAATAGAATCTCTAAATTATCCCTTGTTTTACGACTACTATTTGTCCAGACACTGCTGCAAAAAATATTCTAGAATAATTTTCCAAAACTAAGTCAATGTCAAATAGTCCTAGTTTTAAAATGTCTCTCTAAAAATAAATACATGGATTGATGTTATTTTTTCTTGTATTTCTCCAGTATGAAATACATGACTTTACATGCCTATTTTTTAAATTTTCTAAATATTATCCTTAAAACACTCACCAATGAAAAAAATATATTGTAAAAAATCACACTATTTTTTATATAAAATTTTAACTCCTCTACATAAGGGTTCACCTCAGACCATGTGATAGTTCATTTCTAGGAGAAATTTCATGTGAAATATAATATTTCACCCCTTGTATCACATTTTAGAATAATTATACAAAAGGATGGATGAAATTCCGTGCACCATATCATATTCCATACATTCTACCCATTTAGTTTAATAAAAAATAAATCAGTAATTTCTAACACAATTCCAAATTCAATACACCTATTTATTATATAAGAATATTAATAACACTATGTTAATTGAACATACCATTTCAGAAAATATATGCTATTTCTTTTTATTATACTAAATAGATATGATATTTACTCATGAACTAAAAGAATTATATTATTGTTTCTTCTTTACTAAATCTCTTATAGTATGGGGATTATGGTCATTCACATTTGAATTATGAAATTTTCAACTTGAAATTATGTACCTCAACTTTACCCATGATGATTCTAGATTATCAAAAAAAAGAGCACCATGAGGACTTTTGAAATACTCCAATAATTTACACCTATATTTTCTACAACCATTAAAATTTTATTATAATTCCCTAACCAATATGGAGTCTTTATTATAATTTTTTAACAGAAATTCTTCTCATATTTGTTTATTTAATATAATAATCCACGTAATGATTATATATAGGCTTTATGAGTATATTAGATGAATTTCACCATGATTTGTCAACAAAATAAACCCAAAATGTATCCATCTAATTCTTATATAAAAATACTAATTCATGTTTATAAAAAAAAATAATCATAATATCATTCAAAACCATCATCTTTAATAAGTACAATATTAGTTGCAAAATGAATCCTCATATTTTCTAGTCATGGATTCACTAATCATCCACTATAAGATCAAAATAATTTTTATAAATTTGATAAATAAAGGTAAAATTTAAAATCCCTCATCAATGACCTTTTTTATCACTATATTACTTGGAAAAGTTTTTTTCAATGGTTAATAATACAAGATATTGACATAATTTATGGGGTATAAGTTCCAATTCAACACTGAAATACATTATATATCACAATGTTATTTGATACCACTTTTTTAAAAGACTAAATAGTTTAACCTCTTACAACCATATATTAATTATAAGTTATAATTCAATCAAAAATTATAAACCCCAAAAAAGATATAGATTAGTACCCTCCATCAAATATTTCTCAAAAAATAATCCTCCTTTATTAATAATAAAAGATATACACATCATCCTACTTTATTGAATAATATCTACTGCATTTATGAAAAAATATTTTTGTTTATTCTCTTAATAAGTTTGGGAAATATCCCCCCTTTTTCAAGGAACCTCGAGATCAATTTTTTGAAAGTTCAAAATTAATAATTTGAATCTAAAAAAATTATTCCATTTGGGAAATATTACTTTTCAAAAAAATTATTATTGAGAATAATTAAGAAGGTAAAAAAAATTAAGGTAGTGGGGGTACCTTCTCTAAATCATCTATTTGGATAGAGATAGTTTAAGTAATTCTTCCCAAACACTCACCTGGATAGTTACTATTTCATAATATTCGAAACATGATTTTTATAGATATATATGTTATGTTTACCACCGCTTAGTGAAATTTCTCCTTGATAATGTGATATTTGACCTAAATATGAATTTTATATGAGTAATGTATAAGGTTTTTACTATGATTTATAACAATCAAGTGATAAATAATAATACAATAAAATATTTCACTACAAATCGAGCATCCTTATGTTGTGTCATCATTCATAGAAAGTGGGTACAGGCTAGAGTAGTTATGAGGTATTCACATTCTGTAGTGATAAATGTGATATAACATTTCATCTTTATAGGATATGAAATACATAAATCTTTATGATTAAATCCATAAACCCATACTCTCAAGTATAATGCTAATAACAAATTCTCTCCATATTTTTTTGAATATAAATTAAAATTTCCCAAACACAAACATCTATAATTATAATATAAATAAAAAATATTTTGTTGGATACATAAAAAAGTTTTATTTGGCCTAGATATATAGAGAGTTAATAAAAACAATTACTAAAAAAATCCACATATTCACCATACAATAGGGTGTTCCCCATTATAGCGTGAACCTATAATTGAACAATTGGTGTTCCATATATCAAAACAAATTAACCACACATGAAAACCATAAATACATATAATAACTAACAATATTATCTATAAAAACGTGGTAAATAAATACATTAGAACAATTATACCAAAATTAAAGTAAGTGGTAGTATATAACAGAAGATATCATGGAATGAAAAAATCATGAATAATATGGCATGAATAAATAATAATCAAATAATTTAAAATATTTAATAACATGATCATGTAATATATTCATGGTTAACATAACAATTTAAATATCATCATGGATAAAAATAAATAATTTCTTAGTGACCTAACACAAAATTTCAAACATCACAAACATATTATCATGTCATCATGACATGAAATCATACATAAATATATAAGGTTTACACTAAATATCGAAGACAATTTATCTCATTATAAAAAAAATAATTCATGGGGATATATATAACTATAATCTCTCTGTCACTATTTCATACAAATTCATTAATCATCTGAAATAATTTTTTAAAAATACAATACATATAAAGAATGACTTATTAATCAATAAAAATCCAAATTTAAACAAACAGTATACAAATTGCTAGTATTTCCCTAGTTAATGGATGAAATAAAACTCATGGTAAGAATCCTTCAAAATAACACGATATAGACTTTTGGGAATATTTTTATACCAATATTGAAAAAATAATGATATAGTGGAAGTGATTTGAAATATATCTATGAAATTATAGAATATGGACATGAATGAGAAAAATAAAATCTTGATAGAGGTGAATGTTGATTGGGAACATGACCATTATGAACAGGTTGCGTTATGAAATATAAGTTCATAAGAGAATTTGGAGTTCAATACATAAGACATAATTCTATAGAAGGTATATCATATTGAGTTTTAGGGGAGAATCAACGAAAAATCATAAGAATAAACTTCATCAGTCCTTATCATATGGCTATAAATAACATATAAGTCGCCTAAAAATATATTTTTAAGGAGATGGAAATCAGACATTGAATTATTTAATTTCAAAGGAATTATAAATAGTGAAATATAGAAAAGGAATGATGTTGAAAATATAATAATTGGAGAGGAATATGAAAATTTACAAATGTATAATTAAATTAAATTATTTATTTTTATAAACAATTATCCTTTATTTTTAAATGAAAAATTCATATAACAATGGAATATGAATTTCACTGAAATCCCAACTAACATTGGAAGGGAATATTAATTATAAATAATCTAATTGTAGTTAGGATAGTGAATTATTAAGAAATATGTTAAAGAAATCATTATTTACACTTTCTAGAAAAAAAGAAAAAAAATAATTATAGAAAAAATTAAAAAGATTCCTTTTAAAACTTTTTTAAATTAAGTTAAATATAGAATAAAATGAATTTATGAAATATTCGATGTACATAGAAGATAATTAGGGAAAAATATTAATAATATGGACATGTAAGATAATGATTATCAACCATAATAAAGATATAATGTCAGGTACACATAAAAGAAACTGTGTGGTTGAATTACAACACAAAAGTTAGTGATATTTAATCGAGGATTATAATCCACATAAAATAAAGATGGAATAAAATATACTGAAATCATAGGTTGGAATAAATCTTTCATGACCCCATCCCCCCAAATATTATCCCTCTTACACCAACAATGAGAGATTGACGATGTTGACTACCCAAGTCCTGCAACCAATTGGCCTCATGTTTTCATTTATCCCTAAGTGTATATTATGAATACAATAGAAGGAATTAACCTAAAATAGGACATGTTGACGATAGATATAATATATATACACCAATAAACACCTACTTAAACATATATTATAGTAATTAAACATTAAGGGTACCCTGATACTACTTCCTCATTAGTTTTTTAGTCTTCCCCAAGATACGTGAATGTAAAAGGAACCTCACTTGGTCCAAGTAGTATGACCTTAAACTATATGAATTATAATTAAGGATGTATATATTTTCACCAACCACTAATTTTATGTTAGGTATATTTTTCAATCATTGATGTATATGGTAAAACTCAAGAATTTCCCCATGGTTTGATCATCATGACCTAAAAACATAGTGTATCCATCTCTATGGCTGTCTATGTCCTAATAGGATAATTTTTTTTATTCATTTTTGTCTTTCCCCTCAAACTATATAAGATAAATATCCCCCCTTAGTCCAAAAAATCTAAACATAAATGTCATCATCCCATATTATACGTCATCTGACCTTAAACCTCAATATCTTATAGTTGATGTTGTATAACCATAAACAATATTTTTTTAAAGTTGTATGCCCATAAAATCTTGTAACCTTTGGTCAATACTATATGAACATAAACTCTTGGTTCTTGAATCATGTAACTTGTAACACTCTTAACTATTAGAAACCCACAATCCATGTTTCATAACTCTAAACTAATAGTAACCCACATTAAATGTTCAATGAATATAAAAATGGAACGGTATAATTGTTTTTCCAATATAACCCTAAACTATATATTAGTCATGACCATATCAATTTCGTTAGGAATGAATAAATCCCATTTTCATTACCTCTCATGGGATTGAAATTGAGTTCATCAGAAAATTACACTATCCTACATGCCATTTCAAATTTATTTTTATTCCTCATTAATATGAATAATGCATGGACACATAGTGATAAAAGTGTCCAATATGTCCTTGATTTTATCCCTTTGTTTCTCTTTTTTACTTAGTGATTCCTGAGATAAAATCCCTATCAATATTATATATCTAAATAGAATCCTCTATAATGATGGTATAGTGCCCCAGTCCCAGCCTGCCTCTTTTTATGGGTATATATTCAAGGGGAAACCTTCTAAGTATAAACATAAAAAATCCCATGTTTTAGATGTGATCCATGTTCAATACTAACATTATTTCCACCATTATTGATAGAAAAATTATGGAAACCATTTTTTGAACATGGTATATAGTCACCATAATCTTATCTATTAATACCACTTGTATTCCAAACCCTAGAGCTCTCAATTTTCTCACTCGATCCTTTTTGTTGAATAAAGGTTCTAATAACCTTATTATTACCCCCATTGTAAATTTTTTAATATTGATATAGTGAATCCAAATCATGGAATTCCACCCAACTGATTCCACCAATCATTTTGGGGTTCCATGGTGGTCGATGAAAGATTTTAAACCCCACCCATGTACCCCTATTTTGTTCTCTCATGCAACTTGAGTAGTATTTCACAAACACGTTTCCCCAAATTTAGAATGAATCAGGCTAACTTAGATGTTTTGGTTGGTCATCCCATTTTTATGATTAATACATTTCGTAATAAAATGCTGGAAAATGTCATCATCCCAGTTTAATGATTATAAACTGGTTATCTCCATTAGTCCAAGATGCATGAATTTAAACTAAAAACCACCATTAATTACCATTATACAATGTTAAGATACATGATCAATATTATTTCCACATCATGGAAAACATCAATGATTATTCCCTATTTCACTATTTAAAATTTTATGATACTGTGGTCCTCTCCTAAGAGGACACCTCCCATGAATTCGAATGGGTCTCCTTCCTTTCCCAACATTTCCTCCATCTATGTATAACCAGGAATTATATAGAAAATTTTTACACTAAGAAATACTTGTGAATTGATTCTAAATTCATAAGAGACATAATTATGCTTGGTTCTCATATCCTAGAACCATAAAAAAATTCAAAATCATGGCCACATAATCTTTATGTTCAACACCACTTCAAGGAGGTATCATTTGACATAAAATATCGATAAATTGTGATTATCAAAGGATATATTCTAAGCACTATGAACTTAACCCATGTGACCAATCCCATGATTCGAACTATGTAGTTGTGGTCCCTATAATCAATCCATATCATATATTCACGTAGATCTAGTTAGAAAACAAGGTATATTATCTCATGGTTAAATAAATATAAACTTAAAGTTCATTTCCTTCTATAGTCAACCCTTCTTGAAAACAAACTATGTGCATTCAGTTGTGATGTTATATATATTTACATTGGGTATTTAAATCTGGTTCTGTTTTATACTACCCACTATTGTATGGACTCTCTCATTTTGCCTTGTTGAAGTTATACCAACTCAAATTTACTAAATTTATAGTCCAAGTAATATTATATTATGTATCAACATACCCATGTTCTAAGATATATATCTTTAAATCATTATCACATATTTATCCAAGTTATGTTATCATAATCTAAGAAGTTTAAAACATCATATTGGTATCCTATATAGAGCATAGTCAAACCAAATTCACATATCCCTCTTTGATAGGAATCTAGATTTGGGCCATCAGCCTGCACTCCTTCCATTATTTTAGTATACCATGTTGTTATACCCCTTTAATAACATCATAACATTAATAGTTCATTAAATATTCCTAGGGGATCATATATTTAGAAAACTAATTGATCCTATAATTGGATCAACATCCTCTTCCATTTAAGAACAGACTCCCTTTGGGTGATGGAATAATTCTTTGCAGGTTACCCCTCATATTAGGCACACATCTAAGAGGATATACTGTTAAGATTTATGAACAAAATACCCTATGATAATTCCATATTTCCCCACACACCCACCTACCATTCAGGGTACACATCTTGGGGAATTATTTCTTAGTGACAAAATAATGAAACTCATGTTCTAACATCATCATTGGTTATACTTAAATTTATTTCTCCATGAAATTAGCATAAAACTACGACCCATGTTTGAAATCACATCAATGGTCATCCTCATCCTATATTCTTATTAAATAAATCATTTTAGACTCCAAGAACCATAGTTTACCTCTCCACCATTTCTCATGATTAAGTGGATTTCTAATTATATTGGCATAACACCACCATGCATCAATGTATGCCAGTGGGGTGAAACTTGCTTTGGGAATTCACCAGGATGATTCCCCTCATCCTTATGGGATTCCCAATAGTGTTTAATGAAATATTTCTACCTGAACCCATCTACCCTTTTTGTGAATTCTTATGTAACAAGAAACATATTCCATTTATCTCTTATTTATCATACCAACCATGATTCATAAGGGTCAATAGATTTCTATTGGATTTTTTATTAATTAAATTTAAATATAGAAATTAAAATAACCATTATAAATAACAAGTAAATTTCATTACATGAAAACATGAAGTTCATCTGCAAATTGAAGCCTCTCCTTCTATTACAATATTCCCATAGTTGTTCCTGATCCATCACTTACTCAAGACCAACCATTTTACTCCTTGAGTCATCGATAAATTATTATAGCTTAGCTAGATATACCTTATCTTTTTGGTTCACCGAATCTTGAACCTATGCTGTAAAGCCAGCCACTCCACCACTTGAGATTAAGTTTGATCAAGTTGAGTTTCAATAGTTTATAGAAAAAATGTCAAGAATGCAGAATCCTCCTATTTCATATGGGTATAGTCCTACAGTTGTTTCCACAATACATATTTCTTATAAATTTCCATTGAATTTTCTAAACATTTTTAAAATCATGGCCATATAACATGACTATGGATGAGTCAAACTTATATTCCTTAAGTTTCTCCAACTCAAATAGAAAATTGAGGGCCATCAAATAGTTTCTACAATTGTAAACCTCACCAACACATAGGTTCACTAGCTAATGGTTGAGGCTTCCCATATTGATATCCATATTAACAAATAATGGGAGGGTGATGATTATCCATATATTTTTCTATACCCTATAATAAATTTCTTAAATATCCCTATAAACATCCAATATTGAGATGACCTACACTTTAGAAGTGGGCTAGTATTCTTTGAATATCAATAGAAGAGTAAAATGTCATTCATATTAAGGATCAAACTACATTGAGATTTATTACAATGAATGAAAAGGGCTTAAGTCACCAAATTATTCCTCTATAGGTAGCGACTCAAATATTTTATCATCTATAGGTGGTGTCACAGTCTCCAGTTCCATGAAATATTACTCCTAGGTAGACAATACTTCCAGACCACGAATCTCTAGTGATGAATTGATAGGATCAACATCGTAGTCTGTTGATAATTTTAGTACTTTATTTTTCTACTCGGTCATCAAAGTTGGTTATCCATGGAACAACAATGTAGAATCCATATAATATACAGTGAGATATTCCACTGAGGGATACAGTATCTCAAGGAAGTTGGGTACTAGTTAAACTATGAAAACAATATATTCATGTCAATGTTATAAGAAATATACATACATGCTTCATAGAGGGATATGATATCCCCATATTTTAGTGTAACATCGGGATCAAATAATTTTCCATTCTTGGTCACCACACCATCAATTATATTGGAGTTTAAAGAACTATATGTGAGTTCTACCACTAAATACCCCTTCATACCAATATGCACTCCAGAAACCACCATGGGGTGCTCACCAACCAAGCATGATAAGTTTGAAATGAGTGTTCAGGAAATGAAATATTATGTTTTAACGAATTCTCAAAGTAAATGTGTGAGTTAGAGTTTACCTATAGAGCCCCATGGAAATTATCTTCCTCTTTATCAAACACCACACTTAATCAGTGGATAGAGATTCCACCACAATATCAAGAGGTGATGTTTCTCAAACTACCTAGATTCCTGATGAATATTTATCAAACCTATGTGGTTTAACCTCCAAAGGCTATTCTGAGGGCTCATATTTCTCCTCTCTTAATTTTTCCAACATAAGAATAAAAGAAAATTTCATTACTATTTAGAGTTGATTAATGAAAATTCTTTAGATTAATTGTTTGGGATTTTACCGATTATGGCATGAGTTCTTTCAACTCCTTAGTATATAGAGTCATATCAACCTCCTTGGAATCATATATAAATTTAAATTCACTTCCCTAGGAATATTTTTCATTGTGTTACCTTAGGTACAAATCCCAAGTATGTTTGAATTCTTCTTTGGTTTATTGGTATGTCCATCAAATATATTGAACAAACATTTATGAAAATATTAATGTCCTTGCCATAGAATGACACCAAGTCTTGTAACCAATGAATTTAGGAATTATGTTCTTATTAGGGTAATGAGTATTTGAAAATGGTGATCCTATTTCTTTTAAGGGATAACACAACTATTTGGAGAAACCCCATAGTAGCCTTCAAGAGTATTAAGGATTCATTGTGTCCCTGGATTTCCTAGATCCAAAAAATACTATATCTTTTGGTATGTTATAAGTCATATTTAAGAGATTCCATAGATAAATGAATGATAAAACTAAAACCATACTAGTAGGTTCAACCTAATACCTTAATCATTTCTTAGGACTCCATTGACCAACAAACAACCCCACCCCTAAAACCACTCATTGATAATGGTTAGGAGACCTTGGGTATCCCTCAGTTACTTCGACTACATCCATAAGGAACCCCACTAGGTTAATGTTTTTCCTAACTACAACATTTATTCAAATCTATGACACTTGAGATGTCTCTAATGGGCTAACTTAAGCTACGATACTTCATATCATTACAATAAGATATGTAGATATCAAATTTCAAGTGTAGTCCTATAGTTTCCCAATTGAGGAATTAAATAATATAAGAATAATCATTTTATTTATGCCTTCATGAGAAATAATATAGGAAATATATTGAATGAGAATGAGGAGTAAATCTTGAGATACATTATTATTTCCATTTATTGTCAGTTATTGGAGTCAAAAAAATGACCTGTGTAATGACTGATGGTGTATGTCTCACATATGTTTCTCTGATCAAGTGTTTACACTATGGTTCATCACTAAGACCCCACCGTCAAATAACCTTATGTATAATATATAGTCATTCACTCCATATATATAATATATCACCTCTCTAGAATATATTCTTAAAGGGATGAAGATAAACAATCTGTGTTACACAATATTGGTCATCACCTTGTCACTATAAATCTATAAAGGCCAACCCCATGGATGTTATGTATGGATATCCTAATGTTAGAGTCCAGAGTTTATGTTCTTTTGGGTCACTTTTATACCCCTATGAAATTTTTTACCCACCCATACTAAAATTGGAATGGGTTGGAGATAAGTAGTTGAGAATTCATCTCACTAATATTATTTTACATGTCAAAAATATTAGCTATAACCAGGATGATGGAATTTATCAAATTTATTTACATTGAAATTTTTTCCTTTATGAATGTTCCTAGTGTTATTCCCATACACGAATAAAGGTACCCAGACACAGAAAAAATCCAATAAGAATGTTATTGGCCCCAAATTATAGAATTCCTAATGCATCACCTTAAGTCTTTAGTATTTATAATGGAACTAATTCAGAAATAACCAATATGACTTGGGATTCCCCCACTTGTGTTTTATAAGTAAATAATTTAACCTCATTCAATTTCATCCTTCCAACTTATCAAGTATAATTTTGACCCATACCTTGAAGGGAATATTTTTGGTGGAGGATAGTCTCTTATTGTAGTGTACATTATAATTCCCCCAATAATGATTTAAACAATAGATGAAGATGATAAGCTCCATCCCATTTGTTCCTTATTTATATAAACTCATTATATATCATTTAAAGGATAGGTATATCTTTAATAATATGGATTTCTTGGAGACTAATCCTATGTTCACTATGATAGAGGTGGGTGTTATTTATTTTGGGTGGCCACTGTCTCAAAATATCTAGCATTAGTTATGGGTGGTGGTTGATATGAAATTGATATGTACACATTTCTTCGTAGAACATGACTATATAAAAAGGTCCCCAAACTTCTATCATGATTAGTGAACATAGAAATCCTTAGCCAATTGTTCAGTGATGTTTCCCCCAAGGAATATATACAATTCATTTTTCTAGTCTGGGAAGGTATCTATGATGTTTTCATGGTATATATTGGAGTAATCTAGAGGATATTATTCAATGAATGATGGGTCTTGGTCGATTATGTGGGTTGGATTTTAGAGAATATGTCCCAAAACCCATTTATGATCCTTTATAACATTGTTGGTGGAAGATATGTTCCATTAGAAATATCAAAGTGAACTCATGAACGTGTATCCAGAGGTATTGTGGTTGGATCCCATGGTGATGGGGTCATATTAAAGTCTAAACCCATGAAGGGGTAGCCTGGTTAATAGATTATATCCCATCTATTCTTGATTTATAAAATCTACAAGTGTTTGGTGTAGAGACTAGATCTATTTATATAACCCAATCCCATGGTTCTCTACCATCTATCTTCTCTTAGTTTCCATAGATTCATCTGCATGATCGAACCACCTATGTGTTCTTTTAAAATCAGTTATGTTTGATTCATGGATATTTATTTCACACAAGATGGTTTTCATAAGTTTACACTCATGAATTTTTCTAATTTTTTTTCACTAATTTTTTTGAAGATGGTTTGTATAAATAAGAGTAATGTGGGAGACAAGGATATATATTATAGAAGATTCATGAGAAAATCAGTTCTATGAAAACATATAAAATTTTCAAATTCTAAAAAGATCATGGCCACCTATGAGACCCCCGCGCCTAATTATAGGTTCGTGGGTGACATAAATTTCATAAACTAGGAAAAAAATTGCAAAAAAATCATATTCTATGTAATTAAGTATTCCACTTCACCATCATAGAATATTGAGTGAATGGATACATTTTGGAAAAAAAATAATCCAAATAATGATTTTAGAGGGAAAATATAAATATTTATTTATTATATATTAAAATAAATATTATACAGAATGTCAAGTTGGGTTTTTTTGAAACATAACGTTTCATGAAATTGAAATCTTCAATGAACAAGTAACCTTCGCCAAAATAATAACTAGAGGAACTACACATTCCTATAGTTACATGAGTATATAAAAAATATATGGGAAAACATGTTTTATGATATTTAAACCTATAAATACGCCTCAAATATCTATTTTTGGTGTTTATAATTTCAAACATTTTTATTTTTGATTTTAGATATCTCAGATAATATAACATCAACTTCCATGCTTTACCCAAGCCAAAATAATCACCATAGACATGTATAAGTGAATAATCATTTGAATTAACTTACATAATCCCTTAATGAATTATGTTGTTGATGAGACAATTGATAAACTCCCCAAAACAAAGAACCACCATCATGAAAAATCCCAAGGTCCACGAAAGACACGGTTTCATGAAACACCCATATTGCATAAAATGTATACCATGGATTTCCACATGAGACCGTCCTTTAGTGAGGCCCAATTTTGTGAAACCTAATGGAACATGGGACTTAAATCCACCCAGAACAACATCCTTCATGAAAAATATATACACATGATTGGTATCATGGACCTTCACCTCCAATCCATTTCAACCAAGTAGGGGTTGGGGATTCTCTTTTTTTATTTCTCTCTACATATTTTGGAAACATATGTCACTATCTATGTCAATCCGAACCCATAAAACACATTCATAAGCCCCAAAAATATAATTTCTACTCACTAAAAATATCTAAGTTCCTTAATTTTGAATCCCAATTCTATCGCTTGATATCATCCTTTTCATGAAATTATCACCTTTACTACATGATGTTAAACTACATTGATCGGTCCACCAAAATGGCCTTAAACTCGTTGACTTAAACTACATGGTTTTGATTCTATATCCAATAGTATATGTATTATGTCACATTGAAGTTAAGTATCAACATAAAAATAACCATAGAATCTCATCACCTATTAAAGATATGTTAAAGTAAAAACATTCCTATAAAACACCAAAACGTATAGAGTTTCCCCACTAGACTCTATACTATACTTGTACCCACGTGACAGTAAATAGTGGCCTCCATTACATGAAAATAATATAAAAATCACCACATCCACTAAATATTAAACCATGAGAAACCCCATAGGACTCCAACTATTTACCAACATTGATATGGTTATGTGGATCTACATCCCCACTGAATGATAAAATATTCCAATGAATGCATGATGAGAATATATGGATCATTTTTCCATTATATGACGATTATAAATAGACTCCCCCCTTATGTGATGAGTGGAAGACATCTGATTTGATGAGAATTGGATAACCCCCTTCAGTCAAGAATCAAAATTTTGTCCTTCATAGGTGATGATTTTGGGATTCCTTATATAAGAGAACACAATTCCTTAGTTAATAAGGCTATGTTTACTTGTGGTATGAGAACTATTTTTATCATGTGATAAGTAGGGGATGAATTTGGTGCAATGTGTAAGTAGTCATACCAGATGACCTTAGGTTTCCAATATTTTGAGCGTGAGACGCCTTAGGTGACAAGATTAGGCCACCCTATAGAACAAGAAAATATGCCTCATGTTATGGGAAATAGATTTCATATGTTATTTTCCCAATATTACTTATATTATGAGCATATGATGCCATTATGGTCTAACATGATGAAGATAAAAAAATAATACAGGTTCCTGATAATTCCCAATTGGACTCATCTCTCCAAGTGTAGGTGTTGACCATGTTATTCCAACATGATATATAACTAACCTATGTACACATCAACCAAACATTGGAAGCGTTATACAGAAGAATATATTAAATCATAAGGAATACCTAGAATAGAAAATAATATCTGTAGAGAGATTGGTGACAATATCTTATCATCCCATTTTGATAAAATTATCCAAAACAATCACACATGTGGTGAGAAAAATCTTTGTATTGGAAATATGACATGAGGGACTCGAATTACAACATTCCATGTAAGATACTAGTTCTTCTTTTGAGGAATGAATCTTTTCCTTTTGGTTCTTATAAAAGGGAAAAAATTTAAAGGGGTTAAATTTTGGATTCTGGAATTACATAGTCCAAGTTGGCGGTTACACGCCATGTACTTATTAGTAAATGCTATTTAAGTTACCCGTGTATGGTTGAACATGGCATTTAAGGGGAGCCGGTAGAGGGAGACAGTTTTAGTACTTACACGGTGTGTATCATATTAGTACATGCAATGTAGATTTATTTTTCTTTCTAATATGGGATGTATCATCGTTTTTCTGTCATATGGATAGAGGGCTTGCCAAGTTTCTTGAGCAGCACCACCGTAGAACGTATTGGATCCCGATTGTTCGTCAATACTCCGTTTCGATCACCGTCAGATGTGTTTGAACCCAATAAGTAAGCTATATATTCCTCTTGATTCATTTTTAGTGACATTTTATCTCGAAAGTGTTAATTGAACTATAGGAGTTTTCCTCATTTTGTGGTTTTACTTCGTTCTAGCTTGAATTAGAGGTTGATGTTGGACAAGAAGAGTCCCACTAGGACAAGGTCTATGGTCTTGTGACTTTCATGAATTTTCATGAGATTTATATGTGCCAGAGTGCCACATATCAATTTTTAGGGGTTCAAATTATTTATAATTTAACCATGTTATTGTGTAACATTGATTAGGTAATTGGATTAATGATATAAATAATTTTTAAGGTTTATTGATTTGATTAAGGGACACCCCAGGTGTGAGATTCCCTTGAATGACCAATGTTTAGCCGTTTGGACATGGTTTCCTATAAGGAAATCCTTACATTCAATTTTATGGGTTGTAAAAAATGGAATTGGTCAATTGATTGTGATGATCACATGAGATAATAATTTTTTATTCCTTGTGATAGTTTAATTCACATGTTGTGGTTGTTACATAAATTTCCCATGTGATCATATATTTATTTAAGACTTATAATTGTTTATGTTACTAATATTTTTGGGATATGGTTGATTCCTATGTGAATTGATCAATATTTTCCACTAGATAGTTTAATTTACATTTGGGATTGTTCTGAAATATGCCAGTGGGTGAAATTGTACTATGCCTGCTTGTGAGATTGTGATATGCCTACAGGCGAGACTGTGATATTTTTATGGGAAACTTTTTTTCATGCCTACAGGAAAGGATTTTTATGCCAGAGGTAGAGGATTGTTTAACCCTATGAGAGGGGTTATGTTATGCCTGTAGGCATGTTTTTTATATGTATACAGGTGAGGGTTTGAACTGAATATCTTGTCAAATGACTAATGACACATCTTCCAAGCCAAAGCACAAGCTTGGATTCAGTCTCCCTTTATAACTGTTTGGATGGTCTTTTAAGTAATATGTTGTGCTTACTTGATATGGGGGATTATTGGGAAATTTACAGATCTCTAGATGTTTATAATTTAATGTAATTGGATTTTTTAATGAACATGAACTAAATATATATGGAAACATGACATGTAAGATTGTTTACTTTTGAGTATATCATAGTTTACTACTTTTCCTTTTTGTAATACACCTATTTAATATACTCAATAATAGATTTGAACACATCTTTGGTGGTTTCCTATTGGGTTTTATTTCTCACACCCTATCTGGGTCATGATTTTGGGTCCAAACAGATTATATTGTTGTAGGTGCCAATTAGGGTAAGTACCCTTCTATTTGTACCTGAATTACTATTAGGATCAAGAGAGCATGGTACCAATCCAATGATTTTGATGTTTCTGAGTTATATTTTGTTTTTCTATACCATGGCACTGTATTTTGTATATTACTATATTGTAACTATTTTGGTTATTTTCATAGAACATTGTACTGGAAGCATCATCTTTAGTATGCCAGGACTTCTAGTTATATATTTTTTAGTCTTCCATTGATTGTTTCAGTTGTATGATATTTTTTTATTCTTCTATTGTATATTATTGTTCCACTATGTTACACTCTTCCAATGAGGGCATAGTTTCCCCACTATCACATTGTAGACCCTTACTTCTATTTGGAAGCTTCTGGAGTTTGGGGAAATGTGCTTGAGGACATGTGACCAAATGGGTTTGGAGAACCATTAGTGGAATCTAGATCTGGGAAGTTATAAAATGGTATTAGAGGTATGTTTTTTTTTCTAGTTTTCCTTACTATTTAGAGACATTAGATAGGGATATGAGAAAAATGGAGTTTGGTAATAAGTTGTGCCTGAGTTGTTACAATTGATTCGATTTCACCATTGGGTGATACACTTGTTTTGTGCTATTAGGATTGATATTATTGAGGTTCTATTATGTTTCAACCTAATTAAATGAGGGCATTCCATCTCATTCATCTTATAGGAACTTGTTAGAAATCAAATGTCATGCATTATTTCTATTCAATTTAGAGATAATTTCTGGTTGTATGTTGTTATGATAGATTATGTGATAGATATGCTTGTTGTTGTGATATATGTCAAATTGGATATTCTTGATATTGTGATAGGTTTTATTGGTATGTGTTATGGTTGAATTGGATGGATGGAAATCATTGGTCTATGTGGTGTATGATTCTTATTGGATAGGAATTTGGTGGATCATGTTTCAGCCATGTGATCAAACTGAGTTGGTATGTGCTATATGTGGATTCCATGCATTGATTCCCAGGGAGTATGGGCCCGAACAGATTGGAATCTAGCACACCATTGCTTAAATTTTAAAAAATAAGGGTTTCATGTATGTTTCTATGGATTACTATCCAGAAACCTAGACAACAAAATGTGTGGGTACATGAACACATGCCATGTGTTCTTTTGTTCGGGAAGAAAGAACTTTTTCATATACATTCCGTGTACCCCATGCACACACCCTATGATAGATGACCATGTAACTGACCATGTGAGGGAAAATATAGGTTTTTGTGTTTTGATAAGAACATGTCTCGTACTTTGGTACACACCCTGTAGTTTTACTAAGACAAGCCCCATGTGAATCCTTCTATGTAAAATTACATGGATAGGGGGGACTTGTGTACACATTGTGTACCCTACTAACACATCATTTACCTAGGGTGTTTACATGACTAGGCCAGTGGATATACCTGACCATGTAAGAGCTTAAGTGTACACAACATGTACGGTCTCTATATGCCATGTACTCATATTTTTTTAACTTTTGAGGGGTTTTTTTCACTTGTTTAGTTCATTCACTATTGAAATATGAACCTTGAACACAACATGAAATATGGTGTGTGATTGAACTTGTAGAGACATGAATCTATGATGACCTCCTGTTTTATGCTAGGGGAGTGGCGATGATCATAACCCAGAGGTGGTAAGCCATGGGTTACAAGTGGATCCTCCAACTGTGCCAGTTGTATCAACAGATGTTATATAGGACACATGGGAATATGAATAGTTCCATGAAGGCTTCATGAGGTGTATTAAGAACTTCTAGGGAGTTCCTAATCCTATCATGTCTATGAAAGAATTGATACGAGTATTCTAGCAGCAGCATCCACATATGTTTTTAGGGGATAATGGACCACATGAAGTATATTCATGGTTTGAATCCATGATTTTGATCTTCAAGCATCCAAATATTCCTCCTAAGAGGAGTGTCTCGCTTGTGACTTATATGATACGTAATTTTTCTAGGAGGTGGTGGGATGTTACCACTCAGCCAGAGCAGTATCAGATCATGGCATTGAGAGATTTTTAGATGGTCTTCTATGACTACTATATTCCTGAGATGCTGAGGGTCAATAGATCCCGAGAGATCATCCATTCGGAGTAGGGTGCTATGTCAGTGATAGACTGATCTACCTATTTCACTGAGCTTTAGATATTCACACCTATTCTGATGGGGGTTGAGATAATTTGGTCTAGGCAATTGGAGGATGATATCTGGTGCAACATTTGATCGCAGGTGAACATTTTGAGGTTTTCTTTGGTATATTCCATTGTGAATCTGGCCTTGATTACTAAGCATAATATGTAGAAAGATGGAGGTGATAACCAGTGTGGTTCAGCACCAAAATTTGTTCTTGTCTCAAGTAGGTGTGAGAAGCATCGTACAAAGGTTTCTCACATAGATATGAGAAGTCTGAATGTTTCTTCCAGTAGCCAGGTGAGGTGCCACTAGTGTGTTAGAGATGACATATGAGACTGTAGTGTCCGATGGACCCAATCAAGTTATGATATTGCAGAAATATGGTCCACCTACAATGATTTTCTAGGGCATTTCCACTAGCATCTAGTGAGAGAGGTTCTACACCGACTCCATGTTTAAGTGCATGGTCAGTGGCTTCTCTTGAGACTGGTAGCTGGGGTGCGTTATGGTGTTTAGGCATTGGTGGTGGTCATGGTTCGAGTAGCCAAACCCCATGGTTTTAGGGACCATATGGTGGATCAGCTCAGGGTACCCAGGTAGTGTCGCATAGTCATGGTATTGGTCAGAACTATGTAGTGCGACAGACCCAAGAAGAGTAGGATCATAGACCCTCTACTTTCAGAGGTTCTATTCTAGTCCTCTCCATTTTATCTTTTGCACTCTTTGATACAAGGGATTCACATAGTTCTATATATATGCCTATTGTATAGAGACTTGGACTCTGTGTTTTCTCTTCTACTGATGTTATGAAAATAGACAATCCATTATGTATAAGAATGACATGGTTGATTTAGTGTAAGGAGTGCCCCCATGAGGTTGGTGGGTGTCACTTCTTCTAGGATCAATATGTCTTAGAGATGATAGGATTTGATATCATTCCTAGAATGGACTGGTTTGTTCCTTTCTAATCCTTTATCGATTACCGTATCTATAGGGTGAGATTCATATAACCATAGGTATGATCGTTTCTACACAAAGGGGAATGGGATGTCCAGGCGAGAAGAGATAAACCCCATCATCGTGGGTTGGGTGATGTGAAAGACAAGATTGCGAGTCTATATTTGGATGCTCAGGTGAAATATCAGATATATTTCCCTCTAGTAGTTGATCATTTAGGGATGTTTTCTAAGACAACTTTTCAGGGTTACCTCCGGAGAGATAGGTGGAGTACCTGATCGATCTAGTGCTAGGACCTACACTGGTATCCATTCCTCCTTAAAGGATTTTTATGATGGAGCTTTAGGAGCAAAAGAGGGACCTGTAGGATTTATAGAAAAGGGGGTTATCTAGCCTAGTACATCTCTATGGGGTTTTCTTGTTATTTTTTAGAAAATGGTGGATGGTATCCCTAGGATATGCGTGGACTATCATAAATTGAACCAACTAATGGTTAAAAATGGATAACCCTTACCATGGATAGATGACCTCTTTGATCCACTTAGAGGATCCCGAATGTTCTCAAAAATATTATTGAGGTCAAGATATCACCACGTATGTGTTCAACCCATAGAAATACCTCATAATGTGTTTTGTAGTATGTATGGTCAATATGAGTATATGGTAATTCTATTCAGTCTCCTGAATGCACTAGTAGTTTTCACGGTGTTGATGAACCGAGTGTTCCATCCTTACTTGGATTATTTTTTGGTGGTTTCCATGGATGATATCATGACGTGTTCTCACAATCAACACAACCATGCCAACAATCTTGATATCATTTTGAATACACTGAGATATTATCAATTATATGCTATGTTAAAAAAGTGCCACTTTGGGATGGACAAGATTTACTTCCAGGGTCGCATTATCTTGGAGACAAGAGTGTCAATGAACCTAGAGAATGTGGCGACAGTAGTGTCCTAGGAATATCACATGAAAATGTATGACATAAAGAGTTTCTTTAGGATATCTGGGTACTACATATGTTTATACATGACTTCTCACGCATAGCGGGGCCGTTGAAGGGATTGACTAAGAAGGGTGTGAATTTATTTTATCAAATGATTGCAGGAAAAACTTTCTAGGGATGAAGGAGAGACAGACATTAGAACCAATCCTAACACTACTAGAGCAGGAAAGAGTTATACAGTTTACTCTAATGCTTCATGTATTGGGATGGGAGAAGTTCTAATATAGGGAGATCGAGTCATGGCATATGGGTCTCGGTAGGTGAGTCCTTAGGAGAGGAATTTCCCTACACATGATTTGGAGATAGTAGATATTGTACATGTGTTTCACTGTTGGAGGAATTATTTACTTAGAGAGAGTTTTGTGCTGTAAACGGACCACAAAAGACTCAAATACATGTTTTCTCAGAGTGACCTGAATTTTAGACATTGAAGGTTGGTGGAATACCTTCAATATTTTGATTTTGAGCTCACCTAAAAACCTGGGAAAGGCAATGTAATGAGTGATGGATTGAGCAGGAGGACTCAGATACAGGTGGTGCAAGAGGCCAATAGTGAGTGGAAGCTTATGTGCTTGTTCTCTGAGATGCATTTGGAGGTTCACAATAGTCAAGGAAAGACTTTCCTTTATTATTTAACTGTGAATTATACCATCTTAGATAGAGTGTTGATGTGGTAGATACTAGATTCTAAGGGCCTAGTCTTGTGAAGAGTGTAGCGGGTGAGGATCCACATCCTAGTGTGATGGTAGGTGATGGTGAGATCTTGCATATCCATGAGTGTGTCTAGGTTCCAGTGGACATATGTGAGGAGTTGATGCATGAGTTTCATTATTCATCTTGGTTAGTGCATCTCAGAGTTACCAAAATATACCATGACTTGTGCTATTAGTACTAATGGTCGGCTATGAAGATAGAGGATGCCAGTTTTATTTCGAGGTGTTCCACCAATTAGTAGATGAAGACAAAACATCAGAGGCATGATAAAATTTTACACTAGTTAACTATTTTGAAGTGGAAATGGGATGATTTCATGATGTATTTTGTGTCTGGGTTATCAATGTCACCTAGAGGTAATGATTTTGTGTGGGTGGTTATTGACCGACATACAAAGGTCGCTCACTTCTTACTGATCAAGGAGACCATTAGTGTGGATGAGATTCGAATGATGTATATTAAGGAGGTTGTATGACTTCATGGGGTCAATCATTCTATCATTTCAAATAGAGATGCCTACTTTATGTCTCATTTATGTAAGAGTTTTCAAAGGGATTGAGGTACACACTTGTTTCTGAGCACAACATACAACCCTCATACTGATGGTCAGTCAGGGCGTACGATACAGGTGCTGGAGGACATGCTTCAGGAATGTGTCCAAGACATTGGGGGGTTTGTGGGAGAAGAATATACCTATGATTAAATTTTCTTACAATAATAGTTTCCAGGTGACTATATAGATGTCACATTATGAATATTTTTTTGGTAGGCCACGACGATCACCCCTATGCTCGTCGGAGGTGGGTGAGGCAGCTTTACTAGGACCACATCTCGTGCAGGAGACTTCTCAGAAGTTCTAGTTGGTTCAATAGTAGATTGATACTACCTATTCTCATTAGAAATATTATTCCAGTCGCCATAAATGACCTCTAGAGTTCGTGGTTGGGGATTGGGTTTTCTTTCATGTTTCTCCATGGTTGGGACCTCGGTGGATCAGGAGACATTGTAAGCTTTTACAAAGATTTTTTAGGCCATTTGAGACTATAGGAAGGGTCGGTCTAATTTTCTATCAGTATAATTTACCTTATAACTACTGATCTATGCATGAAATCTTCTAATTATCTCAAATTATCCACTATTACTCAGATCCACCTCATGTTTTTCATCCCGAGGAGGTTGATCTTTAGGTTAATTTTTTCTTTAAGGAGAATCTGATTCATATTGCGGATCATAGAATGAAGGTGCTCCAAGGCTGGTCAGTTCCTCTATTATTGGTGCTATGGAAGTATGGGTGAGTATAGGATTAGACCTGGGAGCAGGAGGCCAACTTATATACTCAGTGGATGGAGTTATTCTTAGATCATTATTTATCACCCTTAGAAGGGAAATTCAAGAAGAATTGATTTATGTGGGGATGTTTGTAAGAATTATGTTATTATTTTGAGGTACAAATCTTTTTTTTTGGTTATTATAAATGAAATTATAGTTAAAGAGGTTAAATTCTAGCTTTAGGCCTTACATGGACAAACTTGGTGGTTATATGCTATGTACATCTTAGTACACTCTACGTAACTTTCCCATGTATGGTTGAACATGGTGTGTAAGGGGAGTAGGTAGAGGGGGTAGTTGTAGTAGCTACATGACATGTAGCCTATTAGTATATGCCATGAATTTTTCATTTTTAGATAAAACAGATAGTAGTAACGCACTGTTAGAGCTTGATTTGGCTCCCAATTGTCCATCTAAACTCCCTTTCAATCACCGTCAGATGTATTTTAACTGAATTGGTTTGATCTCGATTCCTCTTGAACCATTCATAATGATTTTTTTATCTCGATGATGTTATCAATTCTTGAGAGTTTTACCTCATTTTTTAGATCTACTTTGTCCAAGACTGAATTAGAGGTTAATGTTGGATGAGAAGAGTCACAATAGGATATGTTTGGTGTTCTTGTGCCTTTTGTGAATTGTCATGTGGTTTATATGTGCTAGAGTGTCACACACCCATATTTAGGGTTTTATTTTGTTGAGAATTGACGTATTTCATTTCCTAATATTGATTAGGTAATTGTTTTAATGATATAATTCATGTTTGAGGTTTCATGATTTGATTATAGGCCACCATGTGTGTGATTTTTCCTTGAATGACCAATGTTTAGCCATTTGGACTAGGTTTACTATGAGGAAAGCCTTGTATTACCTATTATGGGTTGTTAAAAATCGAATTGGTCAATTTAATCTGATTCCCACATGATATAATGATTGTTTATGCATTGTGATAGTCTAATTTACATGTTACATTTGTTAAAAAAATTACCCGTGTGAGCATATGTTTGTTTAAGCCTTGTAATTGTTTATAATACTGATAGTCTTGTAATATGATTGATTCCCACATGAATTGATTAGTATTGTCCATGTAATAGTTTAATTTACATGTTCACTTGTAATACAATATGCTCGTGGGTGAGATTGTACTATGCTTGTGGGAGAGATTGTGATATGCATGTAGGAGAGATTGTGATATGCCCAAGGAAGATGTTGTGTCATGCCTACGGGTGAGGATTTGTTATTCATGCAAGTGAGGATTGGTTATTCCTATGGTTAGGATTGTGTTATGCCTACAGGTAAGTTTTTTATATGACTACGGGTGAGGTTTTGAACAGAATATTTTGTGGAAAGCCTTATGTTACATTTGCTGATCCAAAGCACAAACTTGGATTCAGTATTCCCTTTAAATTTTTAGATGGTATTCCAAGACATCTATTGTTCTTACTTGATCTGGGGGATTTTTAGGCTAAGGATGGAACATAAGATGTTTACAATTAAATGTAATCGAATTGTTCAATGAAAATGAACTGAATATAATCGGAAATAGGACTTGTAGAATTTTTTAATTTTGAGTACATCTTAGTTTAGTAATTTTCCTTTTTGTACACTACCTATTGAATATAATCATTGATAGATAAGCATAGATATTTGGTGGTTTAATACTAGGATTTATTTCTCACACCCTGTTTGGCCAGGCTTTTAGGGCCAAACATATTATATATTAGAAGGTGTCGATAAGGGAAAGAACCCTTATACAGGTACTTGAATTGATTTTAGGAGAATGAGAGAATGAGACAAAAAGTGGTTTTTGATGCTTCTGAGATCTCTTTTTGTATTTATCTACCTTGGTATTGTATTTTGTATATAACATTAATGTACTGTTTTGGCCGTTTTTGATGAACATGTGACATGGATCATCATCTTTTGTATGCTATGACTTATGGTTATCTTTAATATCAAACATCCATTGTCTTTTTTTCAATTATATGGTATTTACTACTTCCACTGATGTATATTATTGTTCCACTGTGTTAAACTCTTCAAATGTGAGGACTGTTTCCCCACTATCACACCCTAAGCTCTTGCTGCTAGTCGGTAGGTTCTGGAATTTGGAGAATTGTGCTTGAGGCCATGTGACCAACCAAGTACTATTCACTATTAGTGGCATCCGGATCCGAGATGTTACAATCCATAATGTATTTTTTTAGGAGAACCAAAAGAAAAAATCCAAAACATTCTATAACCTTTTATTTAAAATTAATTTATCCAACTTTCACAACATATTTTCTAACAACCTTATATTATATGTTAGAAAGTTTATTGTAATTTTTATTTTATATATATTGAATTCATTATCTATCCTCTAATTTCTGAAAATATACATTTATTTTCAAGAATCATATCAGGTAAATCAAAAATATTTTTTAATATATTATTAAAATAATAACCCATTATTTTCTTAGAATAATATAATATTAGAATTTCCTAATCCAATATATTATCGTATATTTCACTATTGTATTAAGAATTCCTCTCCTCAACCACACTGGTGTATCTTAATATTCTTACCAATTTTATTGTATACATAATTTTGAATACTATAAATATTAAAAGGTTTAAAACATTAAATAACCACTTATATACGTGCTTATTGGTCTACACACATTTTCATGAATTAGGTTAAATGGATCACTACACAGTTCTTCTTATTAAAAAATTGATCGTTGATCATGTTGCATAATAATAAGGAATAAAATAAATCAAATAATTTATAATAAAAATATTACAATAATTCATCTTGTCGAATAATTGAATGCATTTTATTATTTAAATGATCAAGTAAAAAATGATAAAGGTAAGTGATTTTAGATTAAAAAACCTTTAATTTATTATTTTTCTTGTCATATAATGGATTATCAGAATATAAAAACTATTTATCATATTTTCAATGAAATATTTAATTCATTTAACATAAAATAATATCACTCTAAAAATGAAATAAAACCACTTCATATCACAATGGAAATAGATATCAATTTTCTATTTAATTCATACTATTTTTTTTCAAATTTTAAACCAATACAATGGGTATACTTCTATTATGATCAATTATATTTTAATTACGAGTCTCTGTATATCCATGTATTTGTGGGATGTGTAGATGGTATCTATTTCCAAGGAAAAACATGTTGGTTTATTCCCATGATATGTGAATGAAATAACCCAAATAAAATTGAATTAATACATTATAGAATGGTATCCAATGGGTATTTTCTGTGGAGATAGAAACACCATACAACTCTAATATCCATGATAAAACAAGGACCTACTTTTCAAAGGCAGGAATTCATTGGGGAACTTGTCCAATAACACTTTAGAAATCAAATTGGTCTATAGGATGAGAATTTGGGATCATCAAATCCTTTTGGGGGAAAATATTTCCTATTATGGGACTCTATTATAGATTTATAATATATTCATGAATCCTTTGTTCATTCCCAAGTATTTATGACACTGACCACCCAGAATTAACGATTAATTATGAATACACATTGGTTCTAAATCATCTAGATGTATCTGAGGTTCTCCATTAATAGAGTAATCTATATATATCTATGTTTCCCCATCAAATAGTACCCTTTTTGTATAGGGATCATAGATTCATTGGCCATTTGTTTGGATGATGCTAGTTTTAAGTGATATTGTGGGGAACTCTAGAGTTTATCATCACTGAAGGATATGAACGATGTTTTGATGTTAGGATCGAACCCATTAGATGGACTTACTATATATCTTCTTGAGAGAAATAAAAACCCACATATTCAGTGCACATAATAGGACAAATCACTATTTAGGGTTGTGTGATGAGGAATAAACCATGATGTTTAATGCCATGTGACAATGATATCATGGTGAAAGGTTCTTTGTCTATGTTTTTTGTGGGATTTAAATCAAGGAGGCCTGAGGGGGAAATAACAGATGTGGTCTCCCAGGTAGATTTCACCCTATATGGAATATGGATAGGGGAAAATTATAGAGAATTTCGGTGTAGGGTTTGGACCTTAGGGGGGATTCTGATGTATCTCAGTTATTTGGGAATAAATGCCCACATAGTTTGGTAAGGGTTAGGGCTTACACCATATTGGAGGCCATTTGAGGTGAGGTTGGGGATTATACAGAGTAGGATGCCCAATAAAGGTTTGATATTTCTCATATGTGATGATATCTTGTAACCACTAAACCCACGTGAGTCATGCTCGGTGTGAGAAACATGAGGATGTAGAGGATATTAAGATCACATGAACCACTTAATCTGCTAGTGACCAAAATCTGATCCTAAAGGGAGAGGGAATGGGTGTGGATGTGACCATATCCTCACTTTTTAAGTAACATGAGGAGGAAAAGGGGAGATGAAATTCCTCCTTTCATAAGAAATACTAGTGTCTTACTCTAGGGTGGATTCCCCACATGTTCATGGGGAGGAGAGGAGTGTCCATCACTAGTGCTCATCGAAGCGAAAAGCCATTGGCTACCCTCAGTCAATAGAATAGGGAGGTTCATGTGAGCACCTCTGATCCCATAGGAACATCCAATGTTAGGACCATCATTACCAAGGGAAAGTAGAATTTAAGAAATTCATAGGGTCCACCTTGTTACGATGGCCACCAAAACTACTCCTCTTACCATAGTTATGTAGACTCGATAGGACACACTGATTTGGATGATGATCTAATAATACATGTCAAGTGGATTTGGAAGAGGCCTTAGCATGATACTGTTAGACTCAATTGTAAAGTGGAAAAAGTGGGGTCGGATGATACGATAAAAGGGAGTGATGTGGGGTGGAGAGTAGAATGTCCTAGGATTCCCCATTGTTCTTAGAATGTTTTTATGCTTGATGGGGATCCACTTGTGTGTCATTTTTCTAGGATGGTGAGGGTACCATCCATAAATAATTTTTCTACGTCAACCAATTTTATACTGGCATAGAATTTTTCTATGCGGGGTAAAGTTCCTACCGTGCAAACATTCACTACATGGGTCAAGGTTATTCCTGCGTAGCGTTTTTTATGTGTTGGGCTGGAACAGAAATGGGGAATCCATTTATGAACCACTGAATGGTGTCCCCAAATAAGGTTTATATATGCATATTGGTGGATGTTTTTATTTACCTTTTAATACTATGTGGTGGGTTTACCTTATGGGAAATGACAGACCTCTCCCAATTTTTCTCAAAGCCTCTAATTATTGCATCTCATTATTTTCACTCATCTCTCATTTCTTTTCTCCTTTTTATCAATCCCCATCTTGGATCTTTTATAGATGAACATAGGGACCTAATATCGGTATGGATGGTAGTCCATGGTGGGATGTGAGGCTCCATTTGCGAGCGCCCATGGAGGATGACCTATGCGGAAAATGATTTCTTTTGTAAGGGGTCATTCTCTGAAAAAGACATCACCTTTGATCCTCACAAATTACTTGGTTTCTTTTGCAGGATCTAGAAATACCGTATCATACTAAAAATTATTTTTATGGTGGATAGTCATTATAAGGGGTAGAAATCAATTTCTTCCCCTGTTGATGGCATGTATTTTTTTACTGACACTGATAGTATCATCTTATCCCATGAACAATTTCCTTCATGGGGTGCTTCACGAAGCGGTGGGATGCCATATAGTGCAGTGATCTAAGTAACTATTTTTACTTCATGGTCCCAAGACTTATTTCATGAATTTGACACTTTTAAGCATTTTTCTTCAAATTATATTTTTGGGTTTATTTTTTCTCTTTTTCATGTTAATGGAATTATGTTCATCTTGCATGTGAAATTTTCATAACCCAAAAAAACATCCCCATCAGAATGGGTTCCTATCGAGATAAAGAGGATGTTTTTCTAATGTATAAATTTATCATATTTTGAATTAGTTTGTGGTATTTAAGTAGATCTATAATAAGGTACCATGAATATAAATAGTGGTTCATATAATTTGATCTTTAATGGTTTCTAATTGAACTGTATCCCTCAATGAACTCTCGATCACCCACTATTTTACACACTACTTCTCCTTGGTGGAAACTCTTTCTGTGAACTCAACCTCATCACCCATGAACATAAATTATTCACGTCCTCAATAGATATTATCCAATTACTCCATTAGCATCTCAGAGACTGAACACCTCATGGGCCAATAGTTTTTTTCCCAATGCTCAATGTCCAGTGCTTTGTGAACTGATGTAAAATTCCCCATAAACCAAGTGGAAGGCCATGATATCGGTTGGTGGGAGGCTTCCAAGTTATATGGGGTTGATTAGTATCCCATATGAGATGATACATATATATCAATAGCCAATAGATACCACAAGCTATAATCTGACTATATCTCCCAAGCATAGGTGGGCTAACACCATCAGACTAGAGTGAGTTAGAAATGATGGATTGACTGAACTATCACAATCGATTTAACAATACCCCTTATGTTCAACGTTATTTTACTTTGGTATGTGATGGATATGGGGACCATGCTAGGATAGTATATCTTACAACTTTCAGTAATGGTATCATTGATGATATGATTGATGGGGAGATAATATCCATGGGGTATGAACCCTGCAGATTTAAGAATCAATTCATCTCTATTTAGATGAGGTGTCCTCCAACAATCAATAGTGTGTGCCAAGAGAAACCCCTAATGGTAGTTCATAATCTCGGGTTGATGTTTATTCAGGAGGACACATGATACCAGATTGGGATTCCTCCATCCGTGGGTTTTATGAAAGCAGTTACCAAATTCTATTCCAAGGTATGGAATTGATCATACTGTATATATCAACATGAAAAAAATCACCATTTTATAGGGAAAAACATTTCTTGAGGTTGGAGGGAAATAATAGTAAAAAGTCGATCATTATAGGCCCTGGAATAATCCAAGAAAATCTATAGCTTTTTATCCCCTAAGGAAGACATTGATGGATTGGGGTACAACTTAACATGTTGTTGGTGCTACCACCCATGGTCAAGTATCCATTCCTCCAGATGCATATTTTTCATCATACTATAGAAAATGAGTTTCTTTTAGGATTTTACATTCTTCTCATGATGTGTGATGATTTCTAGAGGATAACAAGGTTATATTGAATGGATATGTCTATGTGTTTTTGCCTGCCACAATATCTCATGCAGATGACCTTGAGAGGGTTGAATCTTGTCTTCAAGTTCTTGATGGTTCAGTCCATCACCTATAGAATAGATTTATATATTCTTGGAGAGTTCTCACAATGGTAAGGTATAAGGTAAATTATGGAGAAGAGGATGATAGTCCCACCTTTTAGGCAGTGATGAAGTTGACCCCTACTACAACTGGGGTTCGGGAAATTCCTCATTCATTCATAAGGTCTCACAATTTCCCTACCATAGAGGATTCTAGGGTGGATGAGGTTCCCAAAAAGATTTTTTGGTGGCTAGAACATGTCCATTATTTGGGTGGATATGTCAACTTTATCCATTCTTATCACCGCGGACTTCCTAGTGGCATGGAGAGAGTTGGATTCCTTGAGAACAATAACATCTTTCATAGATATCTCAGAAATTATTTAGGTATTGACGCTTCAGCTTATGATATTTTGATGGTATACAATCTTTTATAGACCTATAATCGACAAGATCTTCATGAAGTGGGTGTATATCTATAAGAAATGGAAACTTTTATCAACTCATATATGGGGGGAATTTACAAGTATGACCTAGTACATGATATGGTGGTCATCATGGCTGGGAGAGATGATTCCAATGAATATGAAATGTGGTTGTTTGTACCAATTAGTATTATTCATACTATCATGACCTTAAAACCCTACTCCTAGAAAATGTAGTCATTTGGGGAGATTGAGGAACATGTTGCTTCCCAAGAGTACACCCTAAGGGGCACCGCTGTTTGGTAAAACAATCCCTTCTGATGTGGGAGTCACTTGAGAGGGATCTGCTATTTAATGGAGCATATGGTGGTGGTTATTTAGGATCCTCGAGGAGAATTTCCACCCCATATTCTCCACTATTCCTTGCAAGGGATCATCCCCATGTCACACCACGAAGCTTCAAAAAGCATGAAAACTGTAGATACATCTAAAATCAAGGATAACAGATGATTATTGATTCTATTTACTTAGTTATTATGTTATGTGCTTCTATTTTCTAACAAATCACCTTGCACATGGATTGGTGTAGAACCAGTGAGTCAGCAGACAACAACTGTCCAGGGGCATATAGCCCATTATTTTTTATAGATGAACATGATACCTCCAATGATTGTTCATAAACCAGATAGAGAACCCAGTCCAATTGAGGCTATTAGGATGATACTGATCCCTTGGGGGAATATCTTTAAGAAAAATGAAATTTTTAATAGTGGAGGGAGATCCTTTAGTGCTCGATTATTTAGCTTAGCATATTGAACCTATTTCTAAAGAGATCACCATTATGGAATATGAAGTGACTTAAATTTAAGAGGACCCATGCTCAACTATTTTTCTTTATACCATGATTATTATCCCCATGAGCTATGTATCAGTGACTGATATTCTACAGATCATTGTCCTAGTCGATCATGATTCTACACCATGGGTGTCTTTCGAAGAACCTAAAATTAACCTACAAATAGAGGATACAACATCGGTTTTTTAGGTGATGGATTGATGGTGGTTACAAATGCTGATGTTATGAAGAATTATGTTTAGTTCCACTTTCTTCAAATCTTTTCATTTCCTTTTGAAAAAAATTTATCGACTAATTTAATTATATGTCTTGAATATTACTTCCACAAGATTCTCTGACCGCAACATATTCTTTAACATATTAGAAAACATACATTGCAAGGGGTCCAATGATACATAATCCAGTCATGCTGAGGCTATAGAGTCAACTCTTTCTTTGCTGGAACATATTCCTAAATTTATTCGGCTACATGAGATAGATTTTAAGGAATACTAGGAGACTTTGAATGAACATTGTGTAGCTTGTCATAGAATATGGAATTCTGTATAGATTCAGATTTCTTAGACCCCCTGAAAAACATTCTGATGAATCCAACAAAATTGCATTGCCTTTTTTCATTTTGTGGGTAAGGGGGGGTTTCATTATCCTACATTAATGAGATTTTAAAATAAGTTATTTATGACCAGTAGAGAAATATCATGCTCTATTATCTCCTTTCAAAGACATATTCCATGACCCATATTCCCGTATCCAGGGATATCCATCTTAATGAAGCTACTATGAATAATGGGATAACCATGAGGTGAAAGGGTGATGTTGAAAAGTAGATAACCTTGGTGGATAAGTATCTTCAAGAGGTTGAATGGCTTAGTTAGGAACTATAGTGGGTTGATAAATGATGAGATTTTATCAAGTGTGATATTAATGAAGGGAAAATATCAATGGAAGAGGTTGAGAAGGTTGGATTGGTTTCCTTAGAGAAGGCAATGGAACTGTAGTCTATTGCTAATTTTGAGACTGCAACCTTTTATGAGATCTGTCGATCCATAAAGGATTTAGATCAGGAACTACTTTAACTTCTTAAATCCCTTGTGTGGGCTCTATAATCTCAATATTATGATCACATGATGTTGATAACGTTTCAGATGTTCTTCCATTTTCTCCCTTTAAATGAATAAATATTCCCTCTTTAACTAAAATCCATTATTCTAGCTATTTTTTGGTGTCGATCAACCATAATTATTAGTGTGTTTTGAAAGATAATATCTGAAAATGTTTTGAGTGGTTTTGTCTCTAGATATCAATCTTGATTCCAATCTTGGATAGTCATGTTGACATGATCGTGTAATGATAAATTTTTTTCCCGATCCGAGGGACTCAGTGCAAAAATGTTTGAATGTTTCTATGGTTACATAAATAACATTACAAACATTGGGTCTTTTTTTGTTACAATATTTTATTTCCTAAATCCACCATTGTGTGGGCTTTAAAACCATAACATTAATTTTTCTTAGGCCACCATTTGTGGTTTTTCCCCAAATAGGTTTAGTGTATTTTTTTTTTATTGCTCAACTTTTTCCTAAACGATGAACACAATAAGTTTAGTGAGATGAGACTCTACTTTTACCCTGGGTTTTCTTGGAAAGTCTTCAACATGAAGTCAAATTTTCCGCTTTTCATGTGTGGCTTAATGTCTTTCAATCTAGACTAGTGGAAATATTATTTTTGGTTGAATAGATTTGACCAGGGCACTTGGGGAGTTGACCCCATAGGGCTTACTGGTGGAGAATGTCCCAATATTATTCAGTCATGATTGGGGGATTTTTGGAACCCATTTTTATGTTTTTTGAATCTGAGACATTATATATCGAAAGTATTCAAGTATTAACCCAAAAAATGGTTTATAATATGATGTTTTTAGTGCATACAGAGATATGAGAATCCCCTCATGGGGAAAATTTTTCCTTTTACTCACTTGACTTTTGTAAGATCCCATCTTTTTAGGTATATCTCTCTCGGAATTTTTTTAACTATTATTTTGGTTGCGTTTTCATAATGGGTTTTTTTCTTTTGAATAAAAATAGTTATGGGTTTTGAAGAAACTTTAGGATAAAAAAGAGGATCCATTTGGAGAGACTTTGTTGATGGAAATGAGTTAATGGTCAAGGATGTATAGTTGTTTTAGAAAATTGATCCCAAGGTATAAATGGGTTAAGAGTTTCATCGGTTCTGGGAATATTTTCAAGAATTAATGGATGTTTGGGTTTTTTAAAGGAAAAATGAGTAGAAAAAACATCTTTATAATATTTTCACACTACGTAAATGGATTAATTATTGTGTAATTCTTGAGTGTTTTTATAAAATAATTCTGATCTTTTCAGGTTTTCAGCATATACTAATAAATATATTTACTTGGATTGTAACTACATTAAATTCCTTGTAATTCCCTAAACTTTTGTTTTAATGCATGTTTCGCAGATACATTTCATTTTATTACACCACTTCTTTCTCCGATAAACTATAGATAATCCTCTAAGAAATTTCGGAGTGCTAACAACCCTTATGGGAAACACAATAACACATTAGATCCATGGAAAGAGGTTTTGGTTCAATTTTTCCTTCTCTCCATTCATCTTCCAACCATTGTGGATAAATAATTTGACCTGAGTGTTGTTGGTTTTGATCTTGATCAGTTTTGATCTTCGTTTCCCTTGTAGACCATCTGTACATTCTTCCTCATGGGAATTTTATGTTTGAAGTGTTGTTGGATTGTCAGTTAAATATAGGGGTATAAATCTTAACCCTATTATTTGATAATTTCATTTTTTATGAAATATGTTTATAGTCTCAACATTCCATTCACCAGAACTAATTAAATAATAGTTTGGATTTCTTCTTGGAGTCCTTTGTGTTCAATTAGAGTCTAACATGGATTATGGAAACCTATTGGGTGAGTGGAACATTAATATATTTAAATGGACTAATTGTTTAAATTGTGTTTAACATGGAATGATATCATAGGGGATTTCTTGATATAGAATACCAAGGTTATGGCTTATTGAATTTAGTTATTACTGTTATATAATTTTGAATTAATTTAATTTGATGTATAAAAGATAAATGACAATTTAAAAAATTAACCATTAAGATCTATGATGTGATATTGTGATATCCTTGTTGAATAAAAAGAATATTTTTCCATATTGAAACGCTTATATATCAAACTTGGCCCCAGAACATGAACACTTATAATTTTTAATGATATTATTGTGTGGGATTAGCCTAGTTTCATGCGGTAATGCTTATAGAGAGAAGAATTTACCCAGTCCCATTTTTTAATGCTCATAAGGATTTGACCTAGATGTTGTAATGATTACAGGTATTTGAACCAGATTTTTGTAACTATACCATGGTTATATAGTGGTAGTTGTTTTGGTCAAAATTCTTGGTATAAAATATGTTGGCATGGCTCCGAAGAATGTCATCTTACCCTGATTATATGGTTGTGGTTTTCATAGTTGTAATACATGATTATAGTTATTTTTTCATAGAGATGAAGCATGCTATTATTGTATTTTATAAATTGTTGAATGAATTAATACACCTATTTATCACTTTATTTCATACATTTCTTATCAGACTGGTCAGTTAGATGTGGTGATGTTGACCTACTAAGATATACTAAAACCCTATTCGATCTACTTTATGGTACCTGAGAATATTACATGGATATATGTTTTAACAAGGGAAAAAGACCATTCTATTTAATTATTACATGCTTGATGGGTTGGAGTTTGGAGGTGGGACCGATGTGGGGTTTGGGGCTAAGGAATTTTGAGTGTTTATTTGATCTAGCTAGTCTTTCACTTGTATTAATTATAGTATTACATTTAGTTACATTCTAAAAAATTGTCTTATAATTTCATTGTAATTTATTGGATTATTAATATGGAGCTTATTGATGTCTTCTACTTTGTATATACTTTATTTCATTCATTTATATGTTTTATTTTATACTACTATGACTCTTTATATAAGGGGTTGTAGCATCCCAACTATACATTTCACAACCCCGCTATTAGTCAGTAGGCTCTGAAATATAGGGAATCATGATTGAGGTCTCGTAACCAACCCTTTTTTTCTTGTGAGAGAGATCCATATTGGGGGATGTTATAACTTTTATAGGGGAGCATTATACAGATCCCAAGAGGGCATATTTTTCATTGTAAGACAAATGTTTCCCCAAGAAACTAACCCTTATTTTCTGATAGCCATGTAATTTGTGAAAATTCTGGTTTCTCAAGACCATTAATGTTGGAATGTAAAAAGAATGATTTATAAAAACAATGAGGGAATATGTATCTACACTAGAAATGAATTAGAAAAACCTCATATAAGATTTTTTCTTTTTTAAATGATGGATGGAGTGTGGTGTAGTTTAATGTCACACAACTAGAATATGGACCGTGCCGTTTAGTGTCTTTTGTAAAGGACATTTGAGGTCCAAGATTTAAGGTCACATATATTTGACTGAGGGATATATTGTTATCCCTTTTCATAGTAAACATTCCAATATTGTTCCATTATCTTCATACATGAAGGGGATGGGTTTTTGTAACCCCCCTAAATTCTTGAGTATGAAAATTATATTTGATAGTGGGTATGATACACGACACCAAGCGCATAAGGGAATATAATACCTTGATACCATAAGATATATTTAATATTTTAAATATATTTGGTATATTGTATATTTTTAATGCAAGAAAAATAGATTTAGCTTGTGTTACATGCATTAGAAACCATCTTTGATGACTTACATTTCAGGTAGGACCAAGTTTTACCAAACAATAAAATATTATTAAAATATTATTTTTTAAACAAACACAATATAACCATGGAATTAAATTAAAATTTATAAATATTACTAACTAACTTAAGAAAATATATATTTTTTATAGTAATATATTATTAATTAATAGGTTAAAAATTATTTATAAGTGAATATAGGAATCAATTGAATATAAATTAAATGTTTTTATATAAAACAATTTTTATGCTCACAAAGCTGTCATATCCTAATATATAAAATTAATAAAAATTAGTGAATTATTTTAATGAAATATATAATTTTTATATATTCAACAAAATATTTTTGATATTATTCCCACGGATTTGATATGAAAAATATAAGAACAACCACTATTGTACACATAAAAACCTCTATTTTTGTAAAGGCATTTTTACAGATTTTTAATGGAGAACTCATTTTAGATATGATTTTGGACACATTAGTTGATTTAATATGTAAAAATGACCATAATATATTTAAATAGAAACATAATAATTAGGTTTGGGTGAATTTTTGATATTTTTCTGAAACATTTAATTTTTTAATGAAATGTTTAAAATACTAAATTTTAGTTCAAAACTCATTTTTTGTCAAATTTATTTAGAAGGTTAAATTAAAATTATAATTTGTTTTATAGTTTAATTATATAATCATTTTATCAAATAATACAATTTATTTCATTTAAATCATTTTCAAATTGAAATGGACTCTAAAAACTTATCAAACTTTTGGACATTTTAACTTTAAAGACCCACATTGTCATCCTTCTCACGTGATGACTTTTTTAATAATTTTTTTTCGACTTATGGGATTTCAATTTTTAAAAATGGATTCCATATTTTTAATAATCATAATTTTTAATTTATATTAAGGTCAACTTAGTTTTTTACAATAAATGTTAGTGATGTTAATTAAAATTAATTACAATTATTAAGGAAAAAATTAAGGTTAATAAAGGAGTAATGCATTATCTTAAGGGCCAAAATGACCTAAAAAATTTCCTAAAACACATTTTATGGCCATATATTATCCATAAAAATTAAATTATAGAGTTTGGTTGGGTTTTTATGACTTTTAGGTCATAACATGTGTATCTAACTTGTTTCTCAAAATTCCTAGTTAGTCATTTTTCTTCTCTATAAAATGCCACCACCTATTCCACTTCATCACACCTCTCAAAAAACTTAGTTTCAGCCAATAAATTTCTAGATATCTTCCCAAATCCATACGCTATACCTTTAATTCTTCCATTTTTAATAAATCTTTCCAATGAATCTTTTTGTTACAGACCAAAAGAAGTTACCTGATTAAGAGGTAACATCGTCTCTTAAGCTATCTAGATTCATTTCCATTATCCACCCCTAAAATACATTTATCACATTAATATATATAAAAAACATAATCATATATATTATATGATGTTTTTATGTATATTTTTACACCTACACTTACACATACCTCAATCTAGTGTGTAGAAAAAATATTGTTTCTGTTTTTGACAAACTGCTGCCTCACGAAATGATGACTGTTCATTTTTCATTTTCCACCTATCATGGTGGAACATATAATGAAAACTGTGTTTATATATTTTATCTATTTTATATATAATGCCTTTATTCTTCTGTAACATTTATTTTGAATATACATTTATGATTTCAATCTTGTGTAAATATGATAATTTCGTTTGAGGAAGTGGAGTCTACCACCCACTCAAAGTGATATGACTCATTCATGCCATACATGGTATGTGTAAAGGACAAGTTTGATAAGCATTTTTTATTATTTATTTCATAAATATGATACTGAAATTATAATATACATATGAATCATTTAGTTTTCATTCTTTTAATATAACAATGAAATGAAAGCAGTGTTCATTCGTACGTACGACCACCCATCTCCATGAATGGTGCACTTCATTTATAATCTCCAAATATTATCAATAACTATAAATAAATATATACATATTATATATAATAATTAATTCATGATATTTATTCTTGAGAAGATCAAACCATGATCTAATTAATGATAATAATAAATAAAAGTTAAAACTTATTTGAGATAACTAGGCAATTAAGACTTGAAATAGTAAATATAATGAAAGCTGTCAAAAAAAGATAAGAATATATTATAAAATGTTAATATATGGTATTGTATTCATGATTATGGTTATTATATTTGTCAGTAAAATATTTTTTACTACTATACAAGAGTCTAAATACCACAAAATAGAAAATAAGGACAACGTAAGAGATTATTGTCTCACTTTTCTACTTATGAGGCATAATTTTTTGTTGTGCGTGTAATTTAATATATGTGGTGTACATACTGTGTCATTGAAATTAATGTCATGAATTCTATTATATTCAGGGTATTTAAATGTTTCATTTTTTATTACAACTTTTTGGTATTCCAATTATTATATAGTTTGGGATTTCATCTCAATTTACATTCCATTGATACTTATTTTTGTTATGTACCAATTAACTTTTATTTTGTGTATATACACCCCTTTGTCATGATATATCAAAAATATACATATTATCATGGTATTATATCTTTACTTAATTCACTAGGAATTATTATTTAGATTTTTCAAATGTTATGGGACACTTTGGAATGTTTAAAGTTTATTTTTCCCAAATAATGTTTTAATTTCATCGACCCTTGTGGTTACTTATTCTACATTAAGGTATTATTAATAAATGAATATTATTTATTCAATATGGGTATTTGATAAGGAACATTTTGTATTCAATATATAGGGAATTCATTGGACATGAAATACATGGGTTGTGGACCATTTAAGGCAAGACCTATGAGTTATCGGCTAGTTAATGTAGACCTTGATGAATATATAGTCTCATGAGGTGAATTAGTTAGAAAAAAAGATTAAACAATCTTTTGAAAGTAAATGTACCATTTTCCTTGGTATTATAACATCTGAAAACTCAGTATTATGTTTATTGCGAATTCAGTTATTATTTATCCATTTAATTTTGCATTGATATATCTATGGTTTCATTTATTATTCAGTTAAATGATTTAGTGGCATTTGTTATCATTTTCATTCCTTTAAATATTTAAAAAACATTATCTAGTAATTTTTATTTCATGTGTTATAAGTTATTTACCTTTACATGTTAATTTATTCTAATTGATTCCTTATATCTTCCCCTTTACTTGTTATTTCCATGAATTTGGGCATAACCCTATTTTTTTTCCTTTCCCCAGGCAATGGAAAAGAAATCTTTGAATAATAATTCAAGGATGAAATTTGTGTAATTTTTTATCTTAATTTTATGTCATATTTTTTAATACATTATGGGTATCTTGTATGTAATCTGGATTTCCAAGACTTCTAAACTGGTTGGTCCTTGAGATTTTTATTTCATGTAATCATTCCAATGTAATAAAATAATGGGCCAGCTCTGGACTTCTGGTTTTTGGGTGTTAAAATTGGAATCAAAGGAAGTTTATCAGAAACTGTGAAAACTATATTTATAAAAAATCAATTAGGTATCACAACCCTAGATAAAAATGGATGATTAGTATATAATCACATCATATAATTTTGAAAAGGATTTGATTATGTGGGTATTCCAAGAAATATATCCCTGTCTGGATACTATAAGTGGATTTGGATTTATCACATATACCTAGGAGTAATAACATGGACAAGGTGTTCCTGACCTAACTCAGGGTAATCTGGTACACAACAACATGCCTTACTGTGAACCTGTTTTAACACACATGATGGATCCACTTTGGATAATTAATATTTTCCTTATAAACCAATATGAAGGATTTAAAAGTAATGATATCCCCAAAGAAACCAAATTTATGATTATGTGATTATCATTTTCAATTTATGATATTTTTTTCATTATTTTTCTATTATAAATTATGTTATGATTCAATCCAGTATATTTCATTGTTTATAAATGGCTCCTAGTAGAAGGAATGTGAACTCCACCAATGGACGTGATCCAAATATTTAAAAGGATCATTTAATTCATAGTCTTAAGCCACCATTTCGAAGGGAAATAGTCTCCCAATTATTCTATTAATGTGGGGAAATAATATCACATGTTAACAGGATAAGTAAATATTTATCAAATTCCCCTGGCTAGGAAGCGATGCAAGATTAGAAGAGGATGGAAGAGAAACAAATGGATAAGGGGAAAAAGGAAATAAGGATTTTCCCATACGTGATAATTGTGGATAGAATCACCCTAGTAAATTACAGAAGGGAATGAGAGTTTTTTATATGTGTGAAGATAAGGCCAACCATGATAAATAATGTAAAAGGAAAAATAAAAAAGGCTACCATTTAGGGTGACAACTTTAAGGAGATGAGAAACTATACAAATGAATGTATCGTGTGTTAAATTAACATACCCCAGATGATGTTATTGGATAATGATCAAGTTATGATACTACTATAGAGAAAGAGAAATTATTAATATTCATATTCAATAATTATTTCATTGGAATATTTTATCAGAAATATACTAGTTATATGAATTATGAAATATATTAGGATTGTACTGTAATACTTTTTCATTAAGGATTTGAGAATCATATACTAAATGCTACCAAGAAGTGATATTAAGTATAAAGTTAAAATTTTTATAAAACACACGACTTCGGGAAGTAAATCCCTTTACATGTTCTTGATGTTGAGATAATGATGAATAAGTGTTTTATTTGGACAAGTGATGACTACCTTCGATTTGATTAATAAAGACTTGAAATGTGGTATATGCTATTATTAATTGAGTTTAAAACCCTTTTGTATTAATGTAATATATCAAATAAAAAGTTTCTTACATAATGAATAAGGAATAATTCATGTTTCCAATAATTTTTTATAGTGATTTGAGTTATTACATTATTCCAAAAGGATACATGATGAAGTTATTCACATGTTTGAAATGTAAAAATATTGTGCTGTTTAATGTTGATTAATGGAAATAGATATGTTAATCTAGGAAATATATTGACCTTATTTATAATGTGTTGGATCACAATATGTTGGAAAATTAGACTATTTATAAAATGGGTTTAGATAATAATTGGATGAGATTTTAGAGGTTAATGTATTACTTCACCATATGATGCATCATGTGCTAAGAGATGAATTTGAAGTTGTTCAATGTGTAATCAAAGGAAAATAATATATTTATAGGATTTTATAGTTAATTATATTATATTAAAAAAATAATTCTTTAACTATAGAAAAAATTAGTTGGAAATAAAAATGTTGTCGTATTATTACCTCTTTTTTTATGATATTGAAGACATAATCTCACACCTATGGTTTATGATTTTGAGGTAAAAAAAATTCACCTGAGCATGTTCTCTGGAACTCTCTATAAGAACATTATTGTTGGAATTTTTTCTCTATCCATGTTTCTATTTCCCACATTTGTTCTCCTAGTAGGGAACCTATTTATGTGACCATTGCACATTCCTTTCTCTCATATAATGATGATTTTGGATAAACCATTTTTGTAATGCGGGTATTCTAATAATATTTTCTTGTCAATCCCTAGATTAATGAGACCATGTTTAATTTACAAGGATGAATTTTAATTAATGTGGGGAGAATGTAGCACCCTGAAATTCTAGAGTATCAACATTGTATTTGATAGCATGTATGACACACGACACCAAGCACGTAAGGGAATATAATAACATGATAAATTAAAATATATTTAATATTTAAAATAAATTTTAAATATTATAAATTTTTAATTCAAAAAATAGTGATTTAGTTTTCATTACAAGCTAGAGAAACCTTATTTTATGTCTTGCATTACACGCAAGACCTATTTTTATCATAAAATAATATATTATTAATATATTATTATTTAAAATAAAAAGACTTAACTGAGACCTTAAATTTGAATTTTTGAGTATTATTGACTACAATATGAAAATATATTTTTTATAACCACCAAATATTAGTTTATAGGATAAAAATTAATTATAAATCAATATAGGAACTAATTGAATATATATGAAATTTTGTAATATAAAACCTTTTTTATACTGGAAAAGTTATATTACCCTAATAAATTAAAGTAGTAAAACTTAGTTAATTATTTTAATGAAATATATATGTTATATATTCAATAAAATATTTTTTATATCAGTCCAATTGATTTTATATGCATAAGATAAGAACAAACCCAATTTTCCTCATAAAAACCTATATTTTTATAAAGACAATTTTACAACCTTTCAATGGGAAATCATTTTAAATATTAAAATCTAAACATTAACTGATTAAATATTTCAAAATAAAATGTATATTTTAAATAAAAAAATAATAATTTGGTTAGGGTTTATTTTTGATATTTTACTGAAACATTTCAATTTTTAATGAATAGTTACAAAACTAAATTTTAGTTGAAAACTACTTTTCATTATATTATTTATAAGGTGAAATTATAATTTTAATTATTTTTAATTTTTAATTAGATAAGATTTTTATCAATTAAAACAATTTATGTCATCTAAATCCTTTTCACTTGGAAATATATTGTACAAACTTATCAAACTTTTGGGAATTTTTACTTAAAAAAACCACATTGTTGTCCCACCTATGCGAAGAATTTTGAAATTATTTTTTTCTAATTATGTGATTTGAATTTGTAAAAATGGATTGAATATTTTGAATAACCATAATTTATAATTTCTAATTAGTTCGACAATATTTTTTTACCAAAAATATTAGTGAAGGTAATTAAATTTAATTATAATTATTAAGACAAAATTAATCTTAACAAAAAACTAAACCATTATATTAAGGAACCAAATGGCCTCAGAACATGTACAACACCCATTGTATGGAAATATATAGGTAATAAACATTAAATTAATGATTGATTTTTTGGATTTTTATGCTTTTTTATATAATAACATGTGTACACCTAACATGTTTCCAAAAAATCAAAGTGAGTCTTTTTCTTTCCCTATAATGGCCATCACCTCAGATACTTCTTGAGAACTATAAACCCACTAAATAACATAAAATATCTTCCCTAATAGATTTCCAGAATACCTCTCTTATACCATGAATCCTTCCTTTACGAATATGTCACGAACCAAATATAATTGTCACTAAAACCAGCACTAAACCCAGCCCGTGATAAGGCCAGAAGGGCGTTCTTGATCCTCATGGGTAGACACAAGTTCCTGAGTGTCATAAAATGAGAATTGGAAAAAATTTACCTGAGTTTCTAAACATATATCAACTAATTAATCCAATAAAATGAATCTATATTTTTCAAAAAAAAAACAATCTTTTTACTAAAATTTAGAACTGAATTACATAGTTTAAAACAAGTCACCACGACTATAAAAAAGGTTTAAAACATAAAATAAAGAGCCCAAGAACCCTCATGGTAAGGGGAACCTCTCTTAATCCATATCCACAAGACTTCACCACAAAAGACCTGCTAGAAACTAGAACCACTCAAACTAAAAACTGTACCCAACCTATGACAACAAAAATAACAAAGTCTACTTACACCCATGGGTGTAAGTAGGTTGTGATACAATTCCTAGTAGGATACCACAACTAAGGGATTCTATGTGATAAACATTAAAAGATGAAAAGATTGCAAGTTTTCCTAAATAGGAAATACTAGTTATAATTTCTAAAAGATGTAACTTAAAAATTAAAACAGTTTTCAAGTGGGCTATCATTAAGAATAAACTGTTTTAAAAATAATGTCAACACTACTGAATTTTCCTGCCAAACATACCGTAGGACATTGGTAAGCACAATGTAACTAATGAGTACAAGCAATAGGAAATAACCCCTAGGAACTAGCTAGTTGTGGGTACCTAGTACATTGTATCTCGTTGAGAGTAACCATCACAATATCTGTTCTCGTGCACAAGCCACGAGTATGGAACATACCTATAACCTAGTGGTCCCCAATCATCATCATCCTAGTTTAGTTATTGTTGTAAGTTTCAAACTATCTATGTAAAACTAAGTCCAAACCCCATGGATTCACTAGCATACTAGTATACGTCCACCCACCTAGATACTCAGGTTTCCCTCTTGTGCTCAAACAAGTTCAACAAGACAAGAAATATAATTTTATCAAGAAAATATCACTTACAAATTAAACATTCACCAAACCAATATCATGTACATCACACATGTCACAAATCCACTTTTTCATTCAAATTGTTTTTGAAATCAAACTCACACCAAAATAGCCCACACCACATTTTTCACATCTTTCAAAATTCCACAAATCCTTTAAAAAATTTATAAAATATTTCCCAAGATGATAAAAATAAAATGACAACCCACTCACATGTCACATAACAAACTTTTCATAAACAATGTTATTTTTTCACATCACACTCACACAAAACTACACGAAAACATGTTGGGCACCCACATCACAAATTTATAAATCACCTTGACAAATTACAAAACATTAAAAAAAGATTTGACATAAAAACTGACCACTTTATCTTTCAAAAACTCATTTTAAGAACATACCACCACCAAAAAAGTACATAAGCAACCATTTCAAACTTTTTTAACTCATTAAATCATTTACAATTTTTATAAAACCAACCCAAGAGGTATAACTTTGTTTTTTCCACAAAACCCAATTCCAAATACTCTTTAAAATCCAAAATCACACCAATACCAATCCAAATAAGAATTGTAATTCTTATGACTATTTATTTAACCACTCTAACATACTATAAAATCACCTCAAATAATACAACAAAAGATGCACATGAACAACACACATTTTCATAAAATGCATTCAAGAGGCATTACATGGTTTCACACATAAAACCAATTAATATACCCTCTTTTAATCCCAAAGGCACACCAAGACCCTAAAAAATAATAATTGGCATCCCAACAAGATTTATTACACCATTTTTATATGTTACAAAATACACCCAATCAATACCCCCAAGGATACACATGAAAACACCCAATCTCAAAATAAATTGCAACTATAAAATTAAATGCTCAACCAAAACCATCATAAATAGTTTTCGCACAACACAAAACATATAAGGACCGTGAAAAATAATTAATTGAAGCAAAAAAACTCATCTATACATGATCACACATGGAATCACCTACCGAAAGTGTCCAAACCCTCAAATATTTGTGCAAAACATCAACATCACCACCATTGCTATTCAAGTAAGTGGAAAGAAACCTAAAACCTCAATATTTCACCAACAAGATAGGAAGTTAGACCCTAGTCATGAACCATAACATTTTGATATTTTATAACTCATGAAAGGGTGAAAGAAACCCTAAGTAAAGAGACGAAATCAAAGAGATAAATACCTACTTGGAGAAATCATGAAGGGATTGCCCTAAATCAAACAAAATCTGAATCTCCTAGTGACCAAAACTTGTATGGAGGCTTTAAAGAGTCATATTAGGTCATGTGGGAACTTAAATGGGGGGAAAATAATGAACATTGAATTATTTATGAAAGAATCATTTTACCTCTTCAAATATGGTCGATTTGAGAATGATTAAAAAAAATATCCCTAGTTCACGGTTAAAATGATCTCCAAAAATGAGAAATAGATAATGGGGGTTATTATAGGGATATTGGACTCGATAGGGAGGTTGAATGACCAAAAAAAAATAAAAATTGAAGGAGATATTAAAGAATTAAAAAAACATTTAAAGCAGAAAATGGGCTTACAGGTAGGCCCAATACCTTAAATAAAAACCCAAATACACAATGATTAGGGATTTTTAATGGCTCCTAATTGACATGGTGGTGTTAATAGTTCAGGGGAGGCCATATATGGGTTAGAATGGATGAAAAAATGTCGAAAAATGAAGGATTTATAAATGAAAAAAAATTGGTTTTTAAATATGGAAATGGGCTCACGGTTGGCCCAAATTTTCAAAACCCACCATTCCCACAAAATAAATAGGAAACCCCCAAAACAAATCAATAATGGAAATTAAAAGAAAACTTCCTTCTAAAGAGGTCATGTATGAGGAAATTATCCCTACCATAAAACCATCCACCCTCGGAAAGACACAACAAGGCCAAAAGTAAAAACCAAACCCAACTGATAGACCTGAAGTGTAGTCCTTCTCCATGTTTGGTCCACCCCTGAAAGGAAAAAACACCTCTAGTTATGAATTAAAGAAGAAATACTCTCACAAAACTAGACATACATCAATTTAATAAAATGATCAATAACATTAAAACTTTATCCCCAAAAGGAAACTCCTGAAACACTAAATGAACAAGACTCAAGTAATCTACCCAAACAAACAACAACATCAAATAAGGTTACACTTACATTGCTTTAACTAAACCATTGGGAACTCTACAATCTAAAATTTACCTTAGGAAGATGTTGGTAGTTAGATAGATCCAAATGAGACTACCTCCCACCAATTCAAGACCAAGGACCAAGCCAAGTTACTAGTATGGGGAGACAAAAAAGGGATCCCCACTATAAGAGCCAACCATCTTAACCGACCAGGACATGATGGTAGAGAAAGACCCCAAAAATTTAAAGAGTTGGGATGACCATGTGGTTAGTCCGTAGAGTTTGAGAAACCATGATCTATCCTTGGGGATCATTCTTTTTGCATGTCTTCCGAGCGCACAGTCACTTCTAATCACGCACAAACAGTGTGCTAAACCATGACGACACCAGAGGTTTAAACTATTCCCATATTTCATACTGAGTATGGAACTTTGCACAATGATTTAAATGACCCTAGGATTTCCCCTGACTACACTCAAGCTTCTCTTCGGGACCTATGGATGGAGCTCAAAATAATGAAGCATTTTCAGCCTCATAGTTAGGCTTTGGAAACCCATAAACAAATCTTTTTCTTCCGGTGTTACAAACAACCACACCATGAACCCGAATGGGTTTACTAAGAAAACACACAGTCCAAAACTCACATTACCCTAACCCAAAATTTCACTAAAACTAGGGCTTAGAGGATGCACCCACATCACACCTTATTTCTTCAGGTGAGAAACAATAGAATAAAATGGCAAATAAAAACACCTTCCTCTAAAACAGAGAATTTTGATGTTTTCCCATGAGAGAAACACTCCCAACTAGATACAAAATCTCATAGGATTTCAATATATCACCTTTACAATCAAACGAGCATAAGACTTCACAACGCATCACCAAAAATGACCAATGTGATGGATAGAATCAATAGAAGGAACGAGAAATTATGCCAATCCCTAGAAAACACACAAGTCCAAAAAGTTTCCACAATAGCCTCTCATGACCATATTCCCCAAAATGGTGGTTTAACATGAACTCCTACTTCAAAAAAACAATGAATAACCCAGAGGTCCTCTTAAACACCATCGAGACACTCATCCACACTAACAACCCCATACCACTTCCACAATCGACAAATTAGGAAACATAAGAAGCCAAAGTATCTTTAAACCTTCCCTGAGAACTCTCCCACTACAAGAGGATCCATAAATAAAATAAATGAATGAGTGTATACTCAATCAACAAAGATCGATAAAATATTCCTTATATTGATTTACTTGAGGATTTTCCAACATCAAAACAATCTGGGTTGAACTTCAGTTGTGCATTAACCCTTAATGGGGCGTACCTTATCCAATGAGAGATCCCAAGGACCTAACCAAGCTAGTCCATTGGTCAAAAAATTCCACAAACCAGATTCAAGCACATGATGTGAACCACCTTAAAGGTGTCCTAAAATATATCTCAGAAGAGACTACTAATCGGTCCTTCTACCCAGCTTACTGAAAAAACACAAACCCAAAACACGGTTCGAACAGGAGGGGTTCTGGCACTGAAAACATCCCACAACATCAACATTTTTAAAAAACACATAATATAGACCATCCAAAACAATTCATCAAGGAATCATGTTTTTCTTTAAAAACATATCTTTGAAAACAAATAGTTCAGTGGTTAGCGTATCCACCAATGGTACCCCATGGGACTCACACAAGCATGTTTCTATGCCACACTGGGTACCCTCCTCATATCTGTCCCAGTACTCATCTAGTCGTACCATCAACCATCCATCATCCCATATAATCCCATGCATGTGGTATCTCACGGAAATACCAAAGGTTAAATCAAAAATTATTTCCACTTTTCAATTCAAAAATAGCCAACCAATATCAAAATTTTCTACAAAAAAGGTACAAAACAAAAAATAAACTTCCCAAGAACCCACATCTCAAGGGGCACCACCCTCAAGCCATCTCCACAAGACTTCACCACCTAGTACCTTTTAGAAACCCGGACCAATGGCATTAAAAACTATACCCAACCTGCGAAAAAAATAACCATGTCTACTTACACCCAAGGGTGTAAGAAGTGTGTGAGCCAATTCCCTATTAGGATACCACCACTATGAGATTCCATGTGAAAAAAATTCAATGATGAAAATATTTCAAGTTTTTATACACAGGAAATGCTAGCTACAATTTCTAAAAGATGAAACTTAAAAATTAAAACAATTTTCAAGTGGACTATAATTAAGAATCAATAGTTTTAAAAATAATTTCAACACTACTAAATTTTCCATCCAACCATACCGTATTACAACAGTAAGCACAAAGTTACTAATGAGTACATGGAATAAGCAATAACCCCTTGCCACTAGCTCATTGTGGGTCCCAAGAACCTCATATCTTGGTTAGAATAACCATCAAAATATATGTTCTCATGAATGATCCACTAGTATGGAACAAACCCATTACCTAGTTGTCACGACCCGTCCTCGGGGCCCGTGCCGTGACTACCCCAAGCCCGCCTTCCATAGGCCAGGGGTTGGCGACTAGCACCAAAGGCGTAAAATCCCGATAACTGGGAAGGCATTGCCTTTATAAAGAAAACAAGCACCACAGAGTACAAGCGGAAGTAAAACACTAAGTACAAAAAGAAGAGCTGAAAAGTAAAAGGGGCCGGAAATACAAGCCCAACTGTAAAGTACAACTCGAAAGGGAAAACAGCGACTGAAAAGTAAAGCTGCTACGCTGAGATGTCCACTGGAAATCCCACCTGAAGGGTGGGTACAGATAGCTCCTCTGCTCCTCGGGTCCCGCCATCCGCTCCGAGTAAGTCCCGCCCAGTGGTCCACCTCCGGGTACCGCCTCGTCGTATAGTCCACCTCCAGGTACCGTCCAGTCCTCGAACCTTCGGCTTCTATCAGCACTGTCCATCGTCTGCAACCAACACAACGAGGTGCGGGCATAGCCCGTGCAGGGGTGAGTATAACGATACTCAGTAGGGACCCCGAGACCCTCAAGGTCTCACTAAAACCAACAAGGTTAAACACAAGAAGATCTCAACAGATAAACTCTACTTAGGTATATGCCCATACATATACCTAAGTTATCAAGTAACCCAACTCAGTCATGAGGAAACACAAGGATTGTGAAATCGACGGATAACCACTACCCGGGTATATGCCCATACATATACCATAGTTAGCAAGTGACCCATCTCAATCATGAAGTAAACACAAGGTCAAAAGTCTCAGCTCAAACCACGATTTTCATTATCGAAACCGTAACTGCTGAAGAGCCCCATCTCTGAAGTGTGTAGTAGTCCTATCACGACTCCGAGGTACTGCTCACTAACCTATGACTGCTGAGGTACTCCTCCTGTCGAGTACTGCGGGTTTGCGGCCAACTACCGGGCGCTCCGTCCGCTGAGGGTCTGTCGCCAAATACCGGGCGCTACCCAGATAGCCTGCTGAGGTACTCCTCCCGTCGAGTACCGCGGGTCTGCTGCCAACTACCAGGCGCTCCGTCCGCCGTGGGTCTGCCGCCAAATACCGGGCGCTCCGTCCACTGGGCTAGTCGACTCACTCCAAGTCGAGTCGGTCAAGCAGTCGTCAGGTCTCAGCCGGCTACACGGTCTCCGTACTCTGCACGCTCGTCTCCACCATCGCAGGTCTGTCGCTACAACCAAGCGCACACACTCAGTAGAGTATCGCGGGTCCGCCGCTACAACTAAGCTCTCCACCGCCAAGGGTCTGCTGCTGTATCCAAGCGCACCACCACTGTCAAGTACCACGGGTCCGCTCCACGAGCTACTGGTCGATACTCCAAGTATCACAAGGTCCCGCGAAGAAGTGTCTCAAAGGCCCGTCTCGTCACAGGGGTCTCAACGCAACAGACGGCGCGTCGATCGGACGCCCGGTCTGTGAGTTATTAGCCTTTTCGTCCCAGGGGCCCGGTTGGTTTCGTGAGCGAAACCAATCCCGGCCGTATCTCAACTGCACCCCGAACTCCCATAGGGTATACTCAAAGGGACCGTTACTCAACGTAACCACCAACGCCGCTGACGGTTCGTCAAGCGGACGTCCTGTCTGAAAGATATTAGCTTTCCCGCTCCAGGGGCCCGGTTGGATTTCGGGTACAATCCAACCCGGCCATACTCCGACTGTAACCAAAACTCGGGCGGAGTATGTCAAAAGTTTCGTCTCATCAAAAGGAAGTCAACGAAACAGACGGCGCGTCAATCGGACGCCCGGTCTGTGAGTTATTGGCATTTTCGTCTCCGGGGCCCGGTTGGTTTTTAAGGAAAAACCAACCCGACCATACTCCACCTGCGTCCAAACCTCGGGCGGAGTATGCCAAAAGATCCGATTCACTAGGAGGAACACAACGCGACTGACGGCGCGTCAATCGGACGTTCTTGGCTCAAGATATGAGCGTTTCCGCTCCGAAGGCCCGGTTGATTCCGTGAACGAACCAACCCGGCCGAACTCAAAGTTAACCGAAACCTTGAGTGCGATATATCGAAACGACCGTCTCGATCCAAGGATCGCGTTGCCGCAGACGGTTCGTCATTCGGAGGTCCGAGGCTCAAGTTATGAGCCAAAAACCAAATCAGGTTCGAAACGGGGGGGTCCGGGTCCGGGCCGACCCGGCCCGACCCCCCCCTGGGCGGCGCGGTGGCCGGCGGCGGCGGTCGGCGGCGGCGGACGGCGGCGGCGCGGGGGCCGGCGGCGGCGCGCGGCGGCGGGCCGCGCTGGCGGCGGCAGCGGGCCGCGCTGGTGGCGGGGTGCGCCGCACGGGCTGCGCACGCGGGGCTATGCCCCGCGGTTCCTTCAAGGTGGCGCGGCACAAGGCCGCGCCGGTTTCTTCAAACCGCCCCCCCCCCTCACGTGGGGGGGCCTGCTGGCGGCTGGACCAAAGGGGGCGCTGCCCCCCTTTCCTCAAGAACCGCCCCCCTCATTAAGAGGGGGGTTTTAATGGACCGGTCGGGGAATTTAATTCCCCGGTTTTGTGACATCCGGCCGGCCAGCTGGCCGGCCGGTTTTTACCTACGGGACCGGAAATTCCGGTCCCGCCTTCGACTTCCGACGCCGGCGGCCCGGCCGCCGGTCTTTTCTTCTGCCGCGGCCCGGAACCGGCCGCGGTCTTCTCGTCCCGCCGCGGCCCGGAACCGGCCGCGGTCTTCTCGTCCCGCCGCGGCCCGGAACCGGCCGCGGCGTTCGTCATCCGGCGCGGTGCGTTGGCACCGCGCCCCTTCGCCGTGCTTCGATTCTTTTCAACGCGGCGCGACGGCGTCGCGTTCTTGAAGATTTTCCCTCGGCGTGGCGCGACGGCGCCACGTAAATTAATTGTACGATCATCCGCGTGGTGCGACGGCACCACGCTACTTGCTTCCACCCGCATGAATAAACATGAACGTTGGAAGGGGGGTTCGGCCGTGTTCGTGCGGTCCGGCCCCCTCACGTTAAATTAATAACGCAACTTAAACAATCAAGCATCAAGTTAGACATGCGAGATCCACGTTCAAGGAAAAAGAATAAAGAAATAATGAACCAACAACCCCTACCTCGGGTTTAGGATTCAAAGGTTCTGCTACGCTCCGCGGAAGACGGCGTCGCGGAGGTCGGGTGTCGCGGTCGTCGTTCGTCAAATCCGTTGACGAAGTGCTATGCCCGAAGAGACACGACGTTGGCGGATCTTCGTTTGCCGACGAAGGTTGTCCGAAGAAGAGATGGCGTCCCCTTCGTTGACACGGTAAACGAAGAAGAGCGGAGCGGCGTTCTTCATCGGAAATTGAGCGTTCCTCGTCAAGACTTGAGGAAAGTCAAACTATAAAGAGAACAACGAACTCAAGAATCTCTACCTCGATAGTCGCACGGTGACGGAGTCGTGGAATATCGGTGTCGATTCCTTTGACGTCGGAGGAAGAGTCGTTATCGAAGGCGTTCGTCGCGGAAGAGATGACGCGGAAGAAGTACGTCGCGTCGCGGACACGGCGTCGCGGATGGATCGTGTTCTTCGGCGGAGAAGTTCTTCGTTGAGTTGAAGAAGAAGAAGAAATGCTTCCAAAGCTCTCAAGAAATCCTCCCAAGGGTAAAAGAAACTCAAAGAATAATATAAGCTTTAACTTATATTATTTCATAACTTAACCACAAGAATTTCAAAGGATTGAAATTCAAAATGGATAACTCCAAAATTAACTCACTTATTTAATATACATGAATTGTATAATTAAATATAAGTTAACTTGTCAAGCCATTAAGAGGGAGAGTGGGGAGTTGAAAAGGTGGGGGTTCGTGTGGGCCCCACCACACTTAATCCTCCCAAGGGAGGTTAAGTGGGTGTGGGTCCCACTTCCAACCTCCCTTGAGAGGTTTTAAGAAGTTAAAATAAAATTTGTTCTACACAAATTTTATTTAACTCAACCTAAACCCTCAAAAATTAACTTTCAACCCGCAACAAACGCAACTCCCGAAAAGGTCTCTTTAAGCGAATAACGGCGCTGCGAGTTCATCGGTGCCTTCGGATTTCAAATCCGAGCACCGGATCAAAAGTTAGAAATTCCCGCTCGTTCGTTCACTGAACGTACCCGAGCCAAACTTCGGAAATTAATTCCGGGCACTCCGGGCCTCGGAATCAGGTGCCGTCTGAAACCGCGCTCTTGTAAAATTCTAAAGAAAATTAAGAAAAAATTTCCCTTGAATTTTACGGGTCTTTACATTACTTCCACCTCAGGGCTTTACGTCCCCGTAAAGCTACATCAAAAACTAGGGAAACAAAAGAGGATACTGAGCACGCATCTGAGCCTCCCGCTCCCAAGTGCTCTCCTGGAGATTCCCGTGCCGCCATCTGTTGCGCAGAAGAGGAATCGATCGTCCATGTAGGGCCCGCTCCTGGATGACATGGACCTCTTTTGACGTGGCCCGGACCATCTCTGGTCCCACAAGAGCTGCAAGATTTCTTCTTTGCCGAAAAGAGAAACCTGGTCTCATCCCCTGGATGAACCACATTCTTTGCCTAAAACAGTCAATCCTAACATGGATGATACTAATCCATACCAAGGATGACGTCGTAAGGCCTCGACGCTACTACTAAGAGATCCAACCGTTACTCTCGCCTCCAAGGGTTGAGTCACACTGTCGGCATCAGTGTGTGGTAACTGGGTCTCCTCCAGTAGATGTCTCACAAGTGAGGGTCAAGTAAACAGTCAACTGGAACCTCTTAGTAACATCACAAAAGAGGACAGGAAAGAAAACATCACAAAAGTATGCGTCTTTTATTATTGCAGATCATAATACAAGACGCTACATAAAAGCAACATCAACATGGAACTAGAAGTACAAAAGACGTATCCACTAGTTCCTCCCCTGTCCACCTGCTTTACTGTTGCTCAAGCATTTGTCGCTGCCTCTATCTCGGTGGCTCTCCCAAAGCCTGCGGATCGGGAGTCGGACAGTCACGTTCCAGATGTCCCTTTCCTCGGCATGAGTAACACAACCTGCTCCTTGCACGGCTAGCTCTGTTCCCACTCCGGGTGCCCTGCACCACCGGTCCTAAAACCCGAGTTCGCCCAACTGCTGGTCTGGTCCTCCTGGACCTCTGCATCATCTGTCTACTGCCCACAGATGACTCGGCTTCTGATCGAAAATCACGCGGTAAAGGCAGAATCTCCTGTACACGCTCGGGGTGTAGAGATACTGGCACAAACTCCACCCTGAAGAAGGTCTCGAAGTCTTCCCATGTGAAGTTCATCTCATCGCAAAACTGAAACAAGTGGCTCCACCACCTACCTGCTGCTGCGTGTAGTAGGCTCGCAGCGAGGATCACCATGAGGTCTGCTGGTGTCCTCACTAGCCTAAACACTCGTACCACTGCCTCCAGCCAGTCCTCTACAGCCTGGGGATCCGTCTCCCCGCGAAACCTGGGCGGTCGCTGGCGCTGAAACTCATGCAGTGCGCTGAGGCGACGTGCATCGTCACTGGCTGCTGCTGGAAGCATCGGGGGCTCGGCGGGTAGAGCTACCGCCGGTGCCACTGCTGACAAAGGGCCCTGCACCGAGGCCTCGTCGCTCGGTGGGCTGTCGTCACGTTCGATTCTCGGAACCCTAGCTGGTTGCCGTCGTGGGGCCATCCTGAAAGAAACAACGTAACGCGATCAAACGATTATACCTGGTGAGCTGACCTGGTTTGAGCTGTTTTAAGGGGAAAAACCTTTAAAAACACACACGCAATCAGTGTTTTCGTGCACAAAGTCGGAAATCAGTTGTCAGGGTCCTGGTGTATGGATACGTCGGCCGCCCGCACCAACACTGGACTCCCTGAACTGAAAACCACACTCGGTACTCTCAACACTATTGCTTCACAGAAAGAAAGATCAGAGTTATAAGTTCTGCGGTAGAACCGAACTCCTCTGATACCAATTTGTCACGACCCGTCCTCGGGGCCCGTGCCGTGACTACCCCAAGCCCGCCTTCCATAGGCCAGGGGTTGGCGACTAGCACCAAAGGCGTAAAATCCCGATAACTGGGAAGGCATTGCCTTTATAAAGAAAACAAGCACCACAGAGTACAAGCGGAAGTAAAACACTAAGTACAAAAAGAAGAGCTGAAAAGTAAAAGGGGCCGGAAATACAAGCCCAACTGTAAAGTACAACTCGAAAGGGAAAACAGCGACTGAAAAGTAAAGCTGCTACGCTGAGATGTCCACTGGAAATCCCACCTGAAGGGTGGGTACAGATAGATCCTCTGCTCCTCGGGTCCCGCCATCCGCTCCGAGTAAGTCCCGCCCAGTGGTCCACCTCCGGGTACCGCCTCGTCGTATAGTCCACCTCCAGGTACCGTCCAGTCCTCGAACCTTCGGCTTCTATCAGCACTGTCCATCGTCTGCAACCAACACAACGAGGTGCGGGCATAGCCCGTGCAGGGGTGAGTATAACGATACTCAGTAGGGACCCCGAGACCCTCAAGGTCTCACTAAAACCAACAAGGTTAAACACAAGAAGATCTCAACAGATAAACTCTACTTAGGTATATGCCCATACATATACCTAAGTTATCAAGTAACCCAACTCAGTCATGAGGAAACACAAGGATTGTGAAATCGACGGATAACCACTACCCGGGTATATGCCCATACATATACCATAGTTAGCAAGTGACCCATCTCAATCATGAAGTAAACACAAGGTCAAAAGTCTCAGCTCAAACCACGATTTTCATTATCGAAACCGTAACTGCTGAAGAGCCCCATCTCTGAAGTGTGTAGTAGTCCTATCACGACTCCGAGGTACTGCTCACTAACCTATGACTGCTGAGGTACTCCTCCTGTCGAGTACTGCGGGTTTGCGGCCAACTACCGGGCGCTCCGTCCGCTGAGGGTCTGTCGCCAAATACCGGGCGCTACCCAGATAGCCTGCTGAGGTACTCCTCCCGTCGAGTACCGCGGGTCTGCTGCCAACTACCAGGCGCTCCGTCCGCCGTGGGTCTGCCGCCAAATACCGGGCGCTCCGTCCACTGGGCTAGTCGACTCACTCCAAGTCGAGTCGGTCAAGCAGTCGTCAGGTCTCAGCCGGCTACACGGTCTCCGTACTCTGCACGCTCGTCTCCACCATCACAGGTCTGTCGCTACAACCAAGCGCACACACTCAGTAGAGTATCGCGGGTCCGCCGCTACAACTAAGCTCTCCACCGCCAAGGGTCTGCTGCTGTATCCAAGCGCACCACCACTGTCAAGTACCACGGGTCCGCTCCACGAGCTACTGGTCGATACTCCAAGTATCACAAGGTCCCGCGAAGAAGTGTCTCAAAGGCCCGTCTCGTCACAGGGGTCTCAACGCAACAGACGGCGCGTCGATCGGACGCCCGGTCTGTGAGTTATTAGCCTTTTCGTCCCAGGGGCCCGGTTGGTTTCGTGAGCGAAACCAATCCCGGCCGTATCTCAACTGCACCCCGAACTCCCATAGGGTATACTCAAAGGGACCGTTACTCAACGTAACCACCAACGCCGCTGACGGTTCGTCAAGCGGACGTCCTGTCTGAAAGATATTAGCTTTCCCGCTCCAGGGGCCCGGTTGGATTTCGGGTACAATCCAACCCGGCCATACTCCGACTGTAACCAAAACTCGGGCGGAGTATGTCAAAAGTTTCGTCTCATCAAAAGGAAGTCAACGAAACAGACGGCGCGTCAATCGGACGCCCGGTCTGTGAGTTATTGGCATTTTCGTCTCCGGGGCCCGGTTGGTTTTTAAGGAAAAACCAACCCGACCATACTCCACCTGCGTCCAAACCTCGGGCGGAGTATGCCAAAAGATCCGATTCACTAGGAGGAACACAACGCGACTGACGGCGCGTCAATCGGACGTTCGTGGCTCAAGATATGAGCGTTTCCGCTCCGAAGGCCCGGTTGATTCCGTGAACGAACCAACCCGGCCGAACTCAAAGTTAACCGAAACCTTGAGTGCGATATATCGAAACGACCGTCTCGATCCAAGGATCGCGTTGCCGCAGACGGTTCGTCATTCGGAGGTCCGAGGCTCAAGTTATGAGCCAAAAACCAAATCAGGTTCGAAACGGGGGGGTCCGGGTCCGGGCCGACCCGGCCCGACCCCCCCCTGGGCGGCGCGGTGGCCGGCGGCGGCGGCCGGCGGCGGCGGACGGCGGCGGAGCGGGGGCCGGCGGCGGCGCGCGGCGGCGGCGGGCCGCGCTGGCGGCGGCAGCGGGCCGCGCCGGTGGCGGGGTGCGCTGCACGGGCTGCGCACGCGGGGCTATGCCCCGCGGTTCCTTCAAGGTGGCGCGGCACAAGGCCGCGCCGGTTTCTTCAAACCGCCCCCCCCTCACGTGGGGGGGCCTGCTGGCGGCTGGACCAAAGGGGGCGCTGCCCCCCTTTCCTCAAGAACCGCCCCCCTCATTAAGAGGGGGGTTTTAATGGACCGGTCGGGGAATTTAATTCCCCGGTTTTGTGACATCCGGCCGGCCAGCTGGCCGGCCGGTTTTTACCTACGGGACCGGAAATTCCGGTCCCGCCTTCGACTTCCGACGCCGGCGGCCCGGCCGCCGGTCTTTTCTTCTGCCGCGGCCCGGAACCGGCCGCGGTCTTCTCGTCCCGCCGCGGCCCGGAACCGGCCGCGGTCTTCTCGTCCCGCCGCGGCCCGGAACCGGCCGCGGCGTTCGTCATCCGGCGCGGTGCGTTGGCACCGCGCCCCTTCGCCGTGCTTCGATTCTTTTCAACGCGGCGCGACGGCGTCGCGTTCTTGAAGATTTTCCCTCGGCGTGGCGCGACGGCGCCACGTAAATTAATTGTACGATCATCCGCGTGGTGCGACGGCACCACGCTACTTGCTTCCACCCGCATGAATAAACATGAACGTTGGAAGGGGGGTTCGGCCGTGTTCGTGCGGTCCGGCCCCCTCACGTTAAATTAATAACGCAACTTAAACAATCAAGCATCAAGTTAGACATGCGAGATCCACGTTCAAGGAAAAAGAATAAAGAAATAATGAACCAACAACCCCTACCTCGGGTTTAGGATTCAAAGGTTCTGCTACGCTCCGCGGAAGACGGCGTCGCGGAGGTCGGGTGTCGCGGTCGTCGTTCGTCAAATCCGTTGACGAAGTGCTATGCCCGAAGAGACACGACGTTGGCGGATCTTCGTTTGCCGACGAAGGTTGTCCGAAGAAGAGATGGCGTCCCCTTCGTTGACACGGTAAACGAAGAAGAGCGGAGCGGCGTTCTTCATCGGAAATTGAGCGTTCCTCGTCAAGACTTGAGGAAAGTCAAACTATAAAGAGAACAACGAACTCAAGAATCTCTACCTCGATAGTCGCACGGTGACGGAGTCGTGGAATATCGGTGTCGATTCCTTTGACGTCGGAGGAAGAGTCGTTATCGAAGGCGTTCGTCGCGGAAGAGATGACGCGGAAGAAGTACGTCGCGTCGCGGACACGGCGTCGCGGATGGATCGTGTTCTTCGGCGGAGAAGTTCTTCGTTGAGTTGAAGAAGAAGAAGAAATGCTTCCAAAGCTCTCAAGAAATCCTCCCAAGGGTAAAAGAAACTTAAAGAATAATATAAGCTTTAACTTATATTATTTCATAACTTAACCACAAGAATTTCAAAGGATTGAAATTCAAAATGGATAACTCCAAAATTAACTCACTTATTTAATATACATGAATTGTATAATTAAATATAAGTTAACTTGTCAAGCCATTAAGAGGGAGAGTGGGGAGTTGAAAAGGTGGGGGTTCGTGTGGGCCCCACCACACTTAATCCTCCCAAGGGAGGTTAAGTGGGTGTGGGTCCCACTTCCAACCTCCCTTGAGAGGTTTTAAGAAGTTAAAATAAAATTTGTTCTACACAAATTTTATTTAACTCAACCTAAACCCTCAAAAATTAACTTTCAACCCGCAACAAACGCAACTCCCGAAAAGGTCTCTTTAAGCGAATAACGGCGCTGCGAGTTCATCGGTGCCTTCGGATTTCAAATCCGAGCACCGGATCAAAAGTTAGAAATTCCCGCTCGTTCGTTCACTGAACGTACCCGAGCCAAACTTCGGAAATTAATTCCGGGCACTCCGGGCCTCGGAATCAGGTGCCGTCTGAAACCGCGCTCTTGTAAAATTCTAAAGAAAATTAAGAAAAAATTTCCCTTGAATTTTACGGGTCTTTACACTAGTAGTCTCCAATCATCATCATCATAGTTTTATTAGTGTTGTAAGCATCAAAATTTCTATGTGAAACTAATTCCAAACCCCACGGATTCACTGGCATACAAGTACACGTCCACCCACCTAGATACCCGAGTTTCCCTCTTATGCTCAAACAAGTTAAAAAGACAATAAATATAATATGCAAAAGAAGGTATCAATTACACATCAAACATTCACTAAACTTATCACATGTACATCACACAAGTCACAAAATCCACTTTTTCATTCAAATTGATTTTGAAATCAAACTCACACCAAAATAGCCCACAACACATTTTTCACATCTTTCAAAATTCAACAAATCCTTTAAAATTTTTAGAAGATATTTCCCAATATGATAAAAATCACATAACATCACACTCCCCTGTTATATGATACACTTTTCATAAACAAATTCTATTTTCACATCACACTCACAAAAAATAGCCCGAAAATAGGTTTCACACCCACATAACAATTTCATAAATCACCTCGACAAATTATAGAACATTTCCAAATCGTTTGACAAAAAAAATGACCACCTTATCTTTCAAAAACTCATTTTAATAACATAGTACCAATAAAAGAGTACATAATAAACCATTTCACACTTTTTAATACTCATTAAATCATTTACAATTTTCATAAAACCACCTTAAGTGGTGTACCTATGTTTTTTCCACAAAACCCAATTTGAAATCCTATTTAAAAGCCAAAATCACACCAATACCAATCCAAATCAGAATTGTAATCCCTATAAATATTTATTTAAGAAATCTCAAGTACTATAAAATCAAATCAAATAATACCACAAAAGATACACATACAAAACACATATTTTCATAAAATGATTTCAAGAGGCATTACATGGTTTCACGCATAAAACCAATTAAAAGACCATATTTTAAACCCAAAGGCACAAAAAGACCTTAAAAAATCATAATTGGCCTCCCAAAAGGATTTATTACACCTATTTAATATGTTATAAAACACACCCAAACAATACCCCATGGGTTACACATGAAAACACCCAATTTCAAACTAAAATACAACTATAAAATTAAATGCTTAACCAAATATATCATAAATAGTTTTATCACAACACACATCATATGAGGAACATGAAAAATAAGTAATTTAAGAAAACTAACTCATCTATAAATGATCACACATGAAATCACCTACCTAAAGTGTCGAAATCCTAAAATATTTCTGTGAATCATCAACAACACCACCACCACACCTCAAGAAAGTGAAAAGAAACCTAAAACCTCAATATTTCTCCCAAAGTACTGGAAGTAAGATCCTAGTCCTAAACCCTAACTTAATGACATTTTAGAACTCTATAATGGGTGAAAGAAACCATATGTAATGAGAAGAAATCAAAGAGAGAAATACTTACTTGCAGAAATCTTGAAGAGATCACCCTAAATTAAACAAAATCAGATCTGCAAGTAACAAAAACTGGTATGGAGGCTCGAAGGAGTCATACTAGGTCATGTGGGGACTAAAATGGGTGAAGGAGAATGAAAATTGAAGGATTTATGAAAGAATCATTTTACCTCTTCAAATATGGTCGATTTGAGAATGATTAAGAAAGATCTACCTACTTGGTGGTTCAAATGAGCTCCAAAAATGAGAAACTAATAATGGGGGTGCTCTTAGAGATATTTTATTCTAGATTATGGTTTAATCACCACAAAACATAAAAAATGAAGGAGATATTAAATAATTAAAAAAATGTAATGTAGAAAATGGGCTTACAGGAAGGCCTAATGCCTTAAATAAAAATCCAAATGCACCATGATTAATGATTTTTAAAGGCTCAAAAATGATATGGTGGTGTTAATTATTCAGGGGAGTCCATCTATGAATAATAATGAATGAAAAATGTAGAAAAATAAAGGAGTTATAAATGAAACAATATTGGTTTTAAAATCTGGAAATAGGTTCATGGTTGGCCTGAATTTTCGAAACCCACCATTTCCACCAAAACTCATTGGAAACACCAAAAAAAATAAAGAATTTGAATTAAATGAAAAATTACTTCTAAATAAGACATGTATGTGACATAATAAGTCTGTACAAGGAATACTTTTGGTACAAACCAAAAGAAGATATCCGATTAAGAGGTAACATCTTCTCTTACGCTTGGTAGATTTATTTCCATTATGCACCTCATAAATTTCTTAAGCCATTATTATATCACCAAAATAGTATCATAAATATATTATGATGTTTCTATGTAAATTTTTTTACCTACACTTACACCCATCTATTTACAATGGGTAACAAACATACGGTTTCTGCGTGTGGTGAACTATTGCCTCACGAAATTATGATTGTTCATTTATCTTTTACCACCTATCATGGTGGACATTATGATGGAAACATTGTTTATATATGTTATATGTTATATTTATAATTCATTTATGCTTCTATAAATTTTATTTATGACATTACTTTATGTTTTCCATCATTTTAAAATATGATAATTTTGTTTGAAGAAGTGTGGACAACCACCCCTTAAAAGTGATATGAATCGTCTATGACATACATATAATTTATAAATGATGGTGTTAATAAAATAGTGAGACATATATAATATATATAATATAATGGAATTAAAATATACATATTTATCATTTATTCATCATTATTTTAATACAACAATGAAATGAAAGTAATATTTATGCGTAAATACAACACGCCGTCTCCATGAACGATGCCCTTAATTTATAATCTACAAATATCATATACATCCATAAATACATATATAATGATTATATATGATTATTAAGTCATTTTTAAAATTCTTTATATGATTAAACCATGATCTAATTAATGATAACAATAAATAACAAGTTAAAACTTACTCAAGGTGTAACACCCCAAGATTTCATAGTGTGTTATTTCTTCAAAATAATTCAATAACTTGCACTACATGCAACACCGAGTTCAAGCGCACCATGACTTACAAAACAAGACATTCAAAATATGTTATGAATAGTATTAACTAAATTTTAAACTTTATATAATCCTTATAATTTTAGAATCCATATTATGAGTTTCTTAGACATAATGTAAGAACAAATTCATTTTCAGTATTGCACTTTTACCAACTTTTAATAGTGAACCCTTTTTAAATAAAATATTTTAAACTTTTTGACTAAATGAGGACATCAAAAATTTAAAATGAAACATCCCAAGCTTCCACGGTACACTTTCCTTTGAATAATACAGTAGCGTGTGTTGTACGCAACTTCGAGTTCTAACACACACCACAACCAATCAAACTAGCCGTTATGAATAGTGATACCTACTTTTTAAAATTATATATATTTTATATTTCAAAATGGACTTCATTTTTGGATTCGGAATATCGAATTTAGTCTAGGGTGAAATTTTGGAACTTTTCGGATAACACTTATATTTTGATGAATTGTGAGAATAACTAAATTTTAATTAAAAACAACTTTTTTAATCGAAATAATTTATATTGATAAATTATGAATTTGAGTGGTTTTAAAGGATATTTAGAATATATTTTTACCATTTAATACAATTTTGGTCATTTGACATAATTTCACAATTAAACCGAACATAAACAAGTATAAATCTTTTGACAGTTATTATATCTTAAAAACACGCTTTTTGTTTTGACAGCGGGAATTAAATTTAAATTAATTTCTTCCACTTCTGTGTTTTGAATTTGGAAAAATGGATTCCATATTTGGAATCAGGATTTTCAAATTGTGTAAATCGGTAACTTTTATTTTTATACATTTTGAATAATTACTTCGGTAAATATTTTATTTACCATGGTTAAAGGGTAAATCCGGGAAATAAGGGTTAAAAAATAATATTATAATAATACTAAATTACCCTAACACATGTCCTAACCTTATTGGTTGATACATGTTAGACCATAGGCATCTTTGGGTCGATTTTGGGACCCCATGGAGCCACTTGTAGGTGATAGGGACACTTTATTTTAATTAAGTTAAAATGAATACAAAAATGACACAAGCATATATCTTTTAAGAAAAATTTTTTCAAATAGGGTTATATATGTTGTAGTTTCGACTATAAATATTCATTAGAAAGATAAACGATTTCCTACATAATTATAGTTTATTTATAATTTTTAGAGACTACATAATTTAATTTATATATGACACAATGATGATGCAGTAATTACCATAATAGTGAAAATTTAAAATAATTGATATTATAAATACCCAAATAAATATAATTTCACACTTTTAATTAATTAAACTAATTTTCTAGGATAATATGACATATTAAAATTGATTTAATTGACTTTTTTCGAATTAATAATTCTTTTATGAGTTTCAAAAAAATCAACTATTGAATAGTGTCACAATTGACATAAAAGAGTTTTTTTAAAAAAATATTATATTATTAATTGATATTAAATTCCTAAAAATCTAAGGATCGGACAAGAGACTTATATCATGATATTTTTATCATTAATGGACCACTTGGGGGTCGATTGGATGTATATAGTATGTTTATTAACTATATAATATAAAAATACAAAGTGACATGGTAAATGTCAAACTAATTAACTAAGAGTTAATACTTAAAGATATGGTTAATATAGTGACCCAAACCTATCTAAATTATATTGGTTGAATGGTTTTAGAACTATCCACACATTAAACTTTGAATAATCAACTTTGGAGCCATTATAAACCGCATATGAATTTATTATAAATTAATATTTCTAGCTTTTCCAAAGGTGCCCCTCACCCCTCTTATAAAAGGGCACTCCCCCTTCTCATTTCATCACACCTTCAAAGCCTTTTGGTTCAGAAAAACTCTGACCAAATACTCTCCCAACTTCCCTAACTACAACCTAGAGGCCTTATTTTGATCGGAAATCCAACCTAAGGAGCCCTTTTGATCAAAATAAAAAGGACGAACCCGAAGAAGAGGTAATGTTTTCACCACCCTTTTTCAAATTCATTTCTTCTTCCACTTATTCTTTATTTGTTATTACCATTCTAAAATAATAACTCTAGTATCTTATATATACTGTGATGTTATTATAAATATGGTACAAACATATTCAGTATTCTATCCACCCTTTGAATAACATGTCACTATACTTGCGTACGTATGGCTTACCGTCTCCACGTCGTGGTGTAATTGTTATTCAATATATTATTATTTGGATGGGTATCATAATGATGTGTAACTCATGTAAATAATAAATATAACATGATAATGATTCTGTATATATTATATACCATCCAATTATATATTATTTTACCGTCTCCTCGTGCGTACGTACGGACTACCGTCTCCACGAACGCGATGAGATTCATTCTCCATCGTATCCATTCAAGTATAATTCTCATTTTATGATTAATAATAGTATCTAAGGACTTGATATCATTCTGTATATGATTAAGAGACAACATATCCATTACAAACATGGCTTACATAATAAAACATATAAAAGAAAATGAGTAATTTAACACCCAAAACGACAATAATTCTAAGATATTATTAACAAAGCAATGTTAAAAGATCATATGTGATATCATATTAATGTATATGATTATTGAATAATTTAAAAACAATTATTTCACCATTATACACGAGGTTAACCTACCCCAACCAAGGAAAATTACAAAGTAAGGGTTTATTTCACAATCTCTTCACTATCCGAGGTTGTTTATACATAATAATCTACTGAGATCTCTTTATCATCCACATCCATGTTCCTTAAAAATGTATTTAATTTTTTTTTACTATTTACTAGAAATTGGGTTAAAGTCACTTATACCCTTATGTGTTTTTAAAGTAATATTTCCGTCGTTTTCCAAACAAGGCACTGTTAACCTTTTCGATAAATTTAAGGTAAGAATGTCTTTTTTTAAACTTATACGGCAGGTACAGCTATTTACCACCGTTACAAAATCATCAAAGCTTACCTTAGAAGCATATAAGAATATTTTCAAATTAAATGTTTTATTTTATAATTATGTGACTTTTAAATGATTTCAAAATGAATATTTTAAGAATTTGTGAAAGGTACTCTTTATTAAGATCATAATTTTAAATGTTTTAAAGATTTATCTTTCTAAATATTTTAATTAATGTCCATGTTTTAAAAATGATTTTAAGGATTTATTTATATGGACATGAATGTTTTGAAATGATATTTCTTTTCAAAAGTTTCAAAGTGGTATGAGACACTTTGATTCAAAAATCTCTTTTAAATTACTTCCTTTATAAATGTGTGACTTTTCAATGATTTTGAGAAAAGAGATATTTCTCTCAAATAGTTTTGATTTGCATCTATGTCAACATACTTTGATATATTTTAAGCTTATATGAAGTTGATTTATTAAGATACAAAACTTTTGTATTGTATTGAAGTTTTTGTGATATGTTTTACTGTGGATGTGTTATTTTTATACCATTCATTGTTAATGGAGAAAGTATTGACATTTCATATGCTAGTTTTAATACGAATGTTTATGTTATGTTTAAACCTTTTCATATGGGAATGAATTGGACTTAGTAAGTGATGGGTGGAGCCCGCTATTGCTCCTCGATGCATCGGTAGGTCTCATGAGACAAACTAGTGTCTTGGCACAAGGCCTTGGAAAAATCTTATTTGTAGTCTTGGCATGAGGCCTTGGCTATGTTGTTATGATAGTCTGGCATTATGCATTCCATCATTATGAAAGTGGTAATTGATATTGCATGTGATTATTCGATTAGTAGAATATCTTTTTGAATAAGTAAATGGCATTATTTCATTTTATTTTTTCCATAATATGTTGAAGTTCAAGTTTAAAAGGCTTTTGTTTTAAGTTATGCATTGCCTTAAATGTTTATGATTATTTTTGAAAGTTTCCGCTATATTGTTATCCTTACTGGGCATTTGAGCTCACCCCTTTTCTATGTTTTAATTTTCTCAGGATGTGAAGAAGTAAATTATGAATGACCTGCAGGGATATTATGAGGGGATAATAGTGTGGACTATGGAGACATTTTGTTGTTGTAGTAGATTTTCACTTTATGATGTAATGTAAAACTTTCTGAATATATCTAGTGTTTCCAAGGCTACTAAACCAATCGGTCTTTCAAGATTTAATCTTTCTTGTGATCATGCCAATGTTATGTAATAATGCACCGACTCTGGGTAACTCGGGTCGGGGCGTTACAGTTGGTATCAGAGGAAGTTTAGTACAAACCTTGGAAGCTAGATTTACATAAACTCTGATTAGAGCACGTAGACCTAAGATGAACTTTGAGGATTGGTATAGAAGAACTTCCTAGAATTTTGGTATTGTAGAGATTTTGTGAGTTTTCCGAGCAATACATCCCTATCTGGATACGAGCAGTTAGAGGCGGTTCTGGCACAGATGTACCTAGGGGTAAAACCCGAAAACACCACTTTGAGCTAGACTCGAATGGGAACTGGTGCATGACAACGAGCCTTGTTGCACTCTTGGTTACGACACTCCTGGGGGATATGCTTAGGATAACTCTCATTTTCTTTACAAATCATTATGAAGGGTTTATGAGTATATACTTCCTCAAAGAAAACATTTTTATGATTATGGATTATATGCATAAACTATTTAATTTATGTTATGTGTTTTACAAGTTTGGGATTAGGTATTGTTATTCATAAACTAATCTAGTGTATGACATTATTTAGAAATGGTGCCCAGTAGAAGGAATGAGAACTCCAGCATTGCACATGATCCAAAGAGAAAGAAGGATCATATCTTTCATGGTCTTAATCCAAAATTTATAAGAGAAATAGTCACCCATGTATTATCATCATATGAAGAAATAATATCATGTGTTGATAAGATAAGTAAATAATTTACTGAGTCCTATGGCTTTAAAGGGAAGTAAGAGAAGAAAAGGATGGAAGAGAGAAAGATGGATAAAGGGAAGAGGGAAAAGAATAATTTTTCCATATGTGATAACTGTGGGAAGAAACACCCTGGAACTTGCCTGAAAGGAATGGGAGTTTGTTATAAGTGTGGAGGAAAAGGGCACAAATTACGTGACTGCAAAGGTAAGAAAATGGTTTCAAATGTACAATGCTTTATTTGCAAGGAGTTTGGACACTACGCGAACCTATGTCCCAGTCATCAGACTATGCTACAAGTGATGCTATTGGATAATAATAAAGTTATGATACTACCACAGATGAAAAGGAATGATTAGAGTTCTTATGTTGATTATGTCATTTGAGTGTTGTATCAACAATGTACTTGTTATAATAATTATGGAGTATATAAGGATTGTACTACAATACTATTTCATTAAGGACTTGAGATTGTGTGGAACAAAGAAAAGTGAATCAATAGCAGGATAAATTTTTGGAAAATATATGGTTGAGAGAATGATAAACCATAATATAGTTCTGATACCGAGGTAGTGATTTTGGAATAATACATGATTGATTTGGATAAATTATTTTGGATATTCTTGACTACCTTGAAACTGATTAATGATTTGTATATTCCATCATTGTTGGGGTTTAAAAAATTTTTGGATTGAAGGAGTATATCTATTATTCTTTAAGGAATAAGGGATCATGAATGTAATCAATAAGGTTTTATGGTAATTCAGGATGTTGCAGTGTTTTTAAAGAATACACGATGAAGGTGTAAACATGTTGTTACGCGGAAAAAAGGATCTTTTTTGTGTTTACCTTCCTTATAAATTTTGGACTAAAGTATTTTGGATAGTTCTAGTTTGTATTATTTTGGATTGCCATAAAAGGACAACCCGGAGGTCGGGCGGCAACCCGTCGCATCAGGCAAGGCCGCGAGACTTAAACCCACAACCGAAGGGCGACAAGGGTGTATCACCTACCACTGACCCACGTGATGTCCGAGATTAAATAATGAATTTTTTTAAAATATCTAGTAGATGAATTATAAATTCGTTTTTTTGGAACCCTATATGAATAGGATAAATGGAATATTTTTTTTACGTTCTATTATCTTTTATAGTTTAAGATGAGTTTGTGGTAGAAATTAGCTAAAGGATGAGACTCTACTTGTCAAGTATATATTTTTATTCTTCTCTTATTCAAATGAAGAAATTAATTCTTATACTTTAGTGAAGGGATATTAAAACAAAAAAATGTGTTATCCTAATACCATATGTTTTGTTGAACCGATGGTATTTTAAATCATCACAGTTTGATGAATTTAAGGCCCTCAATTTTACACATTTTGTGATTGATGACATCAATCACTACCAACAAATATTTACGTTTTTGCTCCAATTATATGTCTCTAATTGCCACCAATGTTCTCCGAATAGAGATCATAATTTGGTGGTGACCCTTCCATTTCTCTTTTCCTCTTATTAAGAATAAATTTTATCAACCCAATTTCTGATGTGGGTTTCCCAACAAATATATTTTATATATTCAACCTTTTATTTTCGAAGAACAATTTTAAATTGCGAGGATGCAATTTATTGAAGGAGGGGAGAATGTAACACCCCAAGATTTCATAGTGTGTTATTTCTTCAAAATAATTCAATAACTTGCACTACACGCAACACCAAGTTCAAGCTCATCATGACTTACAAAACAACCCGTTCAAAAGAGATTATGAATAGTATTAACTAAATTTTAAACTTTATAAAATCCTTATAATTTTAGAATCCATATTATGAGTTTCTTAGACATAATGTAAGAACAAATTCATTTTCAGTATTGCACTTTTACCAAATTTTAATAGTGAACCCTTTTTAAATACAATATTTTAAACTTTTTGACTAAATGAGGACATCAAAAATTTAAAATGAAACATCCCAAGATTACACGGTACACTTTCCTTTGAATAATACAGTAGCGTGTGTTGTACGCAACTTCGAGTTCTAACACACACCACAACCAGTCAAACTAGCCGTTATGAATAGTAATACCTTTTTTTCAAATTATATATATTTTATATTTCAAAATGGACTTCATTTTTGGATTCGGAATATCTAATTTAGCCTAGGGTGAAATTTTGGAACTTTTCAGATAACACTTATATTTTGATGAATAGTGAAAATTACTAAATTTTAATTAAAAACAACTTTTTTAATCGAAATAATTTATATTGATAAATTATGAATTTGATTGGTTTTAAAGGATATTTAGAATATATTTTTACCATTTAATACAATTTTGGTCAGTTGACATAATTTCACAATTAAACCGAACATAAACAAGTATCAATCTTTTGACAGTTATTATATCTTAAAAACACGCTTTTTGTTTTGACAGCGGGAATTAAATTTAAATTTATTTCTGCCACTTCTATGTTTTGAATTTGGAAAAATGGATTCCATATTTGGAATCAGGATGTTCAAATTGTGTAAATAGGTAACTTTTATTTTTATACATTTTGAATAATTACTTCGGTAAATATTTTATTTACCATGGTTAAAGGGTAAATCCGGTAAATAAGGGTTAAAAAATAATATTATAATAATACTAAATTACCCTAAAACATGTCCAAACCTTATTGGTTGATACATATTCGACCATAGGCATCTTTTGGTCGATTTTGGGACCCCATGGAGCCACTTGTAGGTGATAGGGACACTTTATTTTAATTAAGTTAAAATGAATACAAAAATGACACAAGCATATATCTTTTAGAAAAACAATTTTTAAATACGGTTATATATGTTGGATGCTCGACTATAAATATTCATTAGAAATATAAAAAGTTTTTCTACATAATGATATTTTATTTATAAATTTTAGAGATTACATAATTTAATTTATTTATGACACAATGATGATGCAGTAATTACCATAATAGTGAAAATTTAAAATAATTGATATTATAAATACCCAAATAAATATAATTTGAGACTTTTAATTAGTTAAACTAATTTTATAGGATAATATGACATATTAGGATTGATTTAATTGAATATTTTCTAAGTAATAATTCTGTTATGAGTTTAAAAAAAATCAACTATTGAATAGTGTCAAAATTGACATAAAAGAGTTTTTAAAACAAATATTATATTATTAATTGATATTAAATTCCTAAAAATCTAAGGTTAGGTCAAGAGACTTATATAATGATATTTTTATCATTAATAGACCACTTGGGGGTCTCTTGGATGTATATAGTAAGTTTATTAACTATATAATATAAAAATACAAAGTGACATGGAAAATGTCAAACTAATTAACTAAGAGTTAATACTTAAAGATAAGGTTAATAAAGTGACCCAAACCTGTCTAAATTCTATTGGTTGAATGGTTTTAAGCCTATCACCAACTTAAACTTTTAATAATCAACTTTTTAGCCATTAGAAACCGAATATTAATTTAATATAAATTAATATTTCTAGCTTTTCCAAAGGTGCCCCTCACCCCTCTTATAAAAGGGAACTCTCCCTTATCATTTCATCCAACCTTCAAAGCCTTTTGGTTCGGACAAACTCTGCCCAAATACTCTCCAAACTTCCCTAAATACAACCTAGAGGCCTTAGTTTTATCAGAAATTCAACCTAAGGAGCCCTTTTGATCAAAATCAAAAGGAAGAACCCGAAGAAGAGGTAATGTTTTCACCACCCTTTTTCAAATTCATTTCTTCTTCCACTTCTTCTTTATTTGTTATTACCATTATAAAATAATAAATCCAGTATCTTATATATAATTTGATGTTATTATAAATATGTTACAACCATATTCAGTATTCTATCCACCCTTTGAATAACATGTCACCATACGTGCGTACGTATGGCTTACCGTCTCCACGTCGTGGTGTAATTCTTATTAAATATATTATTATTTGGATGGGTATAATAATGATGTGTAACTCATGTAAATAATAAATATAACATGATATTGATTCTTTATATATGATATACCATCCAATTATATATTATTTTAATATCAAAAGAATGATATTATCGCTCGCGCGTACGTACGGACTACCGTCTCCACGAACGCGATGAGATTCATTCTCCATCATATCCATTCAAGTATAATTCTCATTTTATGATTAATAATAGTATCTAAGGACTTGATATCATTCTGTATATGATTAAGAGACAAAATATCCATTACAAACATGGCTTACATAATAAAACATATAAAAGAAAACGAGTAAGTTAACACCCAAAACGACAATAATTCTAAGATATTATTAACAAAGCCATGTTAAAAGATCATATGTGATATCATATTAATGTATATGATTATTGAATAATTTAAAAACAATTATTTCACCATTATACATGAGGTTAACCTACCCCAACCAAGGAAAAGTACAAAGTAAGGGTTTATTTCACAATCTCTTCATTATCCGAGGTTGTTTATACATAATAATCTACTGGGATCTCTTTATCATCCACATCCATGTTCCTTAAAAATGTATTTAAAAACATTTTTACTATTTACTAGAAAATGGGTTAAAGTCACTTATACCCTTATGTGTTTTGAAAGGAATATTTCCTCCGTTTTCCAAACATGGCACTTTTAAACTTTTTGACAAATTTAAGGTAAGAATGTCTTTTTTTAAACTTATACGGTGGGTACGGCTATTTACTGCCGTTAGAAAATCGTTAAAGCTTCCCTTAGAAGAATATAAGAATATTTTCAAATTAAATGTTTTATTTTATAATTATGTGACTTTTAAATGATTTCTAAATTAATATTTTAAGAATTTGTGAAAGGTACTCTTTATCAAGATCATAATTTTAAATGTTTTAAGGATTTATCTTTCTAAATATTTTAATTAATGTCCATGTTTTCAAAATTATTTTAAGGATTTATTTATATGGACATGAATGTTTTGAAATGATATTTCTTTTCATATGTTTCAAAGTGGTATGGGACACTTTGATTCAAAAATATCTTTTAAATTACTTCCTTTATAAATGTGTGACTTTTCAATGATTTCGAGAAAAGAGATATTTCTCTCAAATAGTTTTGATTTGCATCTATTTAAATATCCTTTGATGGATTTTAAGCTTATATGAAGTTTATTTATTATGATACAAAACTTTTGTATTGTATTGAAGGTGTTGTGATATGTTTTACTGTGGATGTGTTATTTTTATACCATTCATGGTTTATGGAGAAAGTATTGAAATTTCGTATGCTAGTTTTAATACGAATGTTTATGTTATGTTTAAACCTTTTCATATGGGAATGCATTAGACTTAGTAAGTGATGGGTGGAGCCCACTATAGCTCCTCGATGCATCAGTAGGTCTCATGAGACAAACTAGTGTCTTGGCATAAGGCCTTGGAAAAATCTTATTTGTAGTCTTGGCCCGAGACCTTGGCTATGTGTATATAATAGTCTGGAATTATGCATTCCATCATTATGAAAGTGGTAATTGATATTTCATGTGATTATTCAATTAGTAGAATATCCATGTGAATAAGGAAATAGAATTATTTCATTTCATTTTTGCCATACTATGTTGAAGTTCAAGTTTAAAAGGATTTTGTTTTAAGTTATACATTGCCTTAAATGTTTATTCTTATTTTTGAAAGTTTCCGCTATATTGTTATCCTTACTGGGCATTTGAGCTCACCCCTTTTCTATGTTTTATTTTTCCCAGGATGTGAAGAAGTTAATTATGAATGACCTGTAGGGATATTATGAGGGGATAATAGTGTGGACTATAGAGACATTATGTTTTTGTAGTAGTTTTTCACTTTATGATGTAATGTAAAACTTTATGAATATATCTAGTGTTTCCAAGGCTACTAAACCAATCGTTCTTTCGAGATTTGATCTTTCTTGTGATCATGCCAATGTTATGTAATAATGCACCGACTCTGGGTAACTGGGGTCGGGGCGTTACACAAGGAAACTAGGAAATTAATACCCAACATAGTAAAATTAATGAAGGTTGTTAACAAATTTTTAATAAGATATTAAAGGAGGGTAACATATGGTATTATAAACAAGAGTATTATTATTATAGTTTTTATTAACATATTTTAAATTACTATAGATGAGGTTAAATACCACTCCACAAAAATGAAGGATAAGGTAAGGGATTCCTATCTTACTTTTATTTCCATGAGAAATAATTTATTATTGTGCACATAATATATTTTATATGGTGTACATAAAGAATATTTTACATTAATTTCATGAATTATTTTAGCTTCATGGTATTTTAACCTTTCATTTGCTTATTACTACTTTTGGGGTTTCTCAATTCATATGTTTTATGGGATTTAATCACAATTTACAAGCCATTGAAACTTATTTTGTTATGCACCAATTCAATTATATTTGGTTTATATGCTACCATTTTAAATGATATATAATGAATCTACTTATTCCCAAGATATCATAAGTTTCATTTAATACATGGGAAATTACGATTTAAATGTTTCTAGTGGTATGGTACACCTTGGAATGTTTAAAATTTATTTTTACTCAATAATGTTGTATTATCAACATACCTTATTTTTAATTATCCTAAATTAAAGTATTATTGATATATCAATATTTTTCTTAAAAATGGATATTTTATAAGAAAAAATGTTTATTAAATTTATGAGGAATTCTTTGGACATGTAATACATAGGTTTTAGACCATTTAAGGAAAGCCCTATGGGTTAGGGAATGATTAATGCAATCCACTTGATGAATAAGTAGTCTCATGGGGAAAATCAGTTGTAAAAATAGTTTAAACTATCTCTTGATGGTAAAGGTATCATGTTCATGTGAAACATGATGATTGATAATTAAGAACTTCCTTTATTCATAATTCAATTATTATTAATCCATGAGATCTTGCATCGATATATCTACAGATTCATTTCATTTTAGTTCATTAATTCATTGGAACATGATTTTAGTTTCTCACCTATCCATATGTATATTGCCTTATCTAGATATTTTTATGGAATGTGTTGTCTGTAATTTACATATCCATGTTAATTTATACCAATTGATTCATTATTTCTTCCTTGTTACGAACCCTTACTAAGCATTTTACCTCACCTTCATTTTCATTTCCCCAGGTTATGAAGATGAACTATTTGAATAAGAATTAAAGGAATCAATTTCTTTCCTTTTTGGTATATTACTTTTATTTCCTATTTTCCAATGTATTATGGGTATCATATAGGTAATATAGATTTCAGATACCGCTAAACTATTTGGACCTTCATGATTTGTTTCCTTGGAATCTAGATAATGTAATAAAATAATGCACTCGCTTTGGACTTTTGGTGTTAGGGAATTACAATTTTATGTTGTAATCAGAGGGTTTCTAAATTTGTGGAGTTATGTGTGAAGAAAAACATCATTTGAGTATATAGATATAGAGAAATTATCTCATGGAGAAAAATATTTTTTTAATTGGAAGGAATTTTATGTGGGAAACTTATTCAAATCCAAATAGGGCATCTCATGTGTAGTGAAACAATAGTGTCCAAAAAGAACTAACCATCAATTTATGGTCATGGTGTAGGTTTATTGAGATTCGAAATTCCCTAGAAACAGAGTTTGGTTTACGAACATAATGGTTCTAGATCATAAAAAGGGAATTTCAACTAGAAATTTACCAGGAATGGTTTGAAATTGATTCCCTTGCATTGGTTTGACCAATACATAGGAAAAACTTATTTTTTGTGAGATATGGGCCCAAGATATATGGATTGGGCATTTTTAAGAATCTCATCAAAATGATAATCAATCCATGAGTGGTTTTAATAAGGATTTCTTATGCTTCGATCAAAATATTTTTTTGGGGGAGGTATATTTTACGTTGAATATGAACTCAAATGTGAGGGGAGATAAGTATTGGACCCTTCTATATAGATCTAACTCATCTATATGTGGGTGATGGAATTTTTTGTTGTTGTGGCTAGACCATGATATAAGATCTGGATGCTACTATATATACCTTCAAAGAAAAAATCATGCTAAACATAGTTATAATAGGGTTCCCCATGTAGGTATAACATGTGTACAAGGAAATGAAATCTTATTATTTTTCTTCAGATGGACCCAAGATTGGAATTTCGGGTGTCATTACTTAGTTTGTGGTAAAAGGAATTAAGACACACATAGTTATGGACATCATGCAGTTTAGTGTCATGGGACTAGGACATCAGCCATGCTCTTTAACATAATGCATTGAGGAATACACAGGGTGTTGTAGTTTTAAGTCATTTGGATAAGACCATTTTTCATATAAATGACGAGTAACAGTAGGTACATCAGGTTGGGATGTTCTGAAATGCCTTAAAATTGGGGGGAAATAATGGGTAAACCATGAATCATGGATTCTCGGATCAGGAGAAATGATAATGAGAAAAAATTTCATTTGGGATAATAGAGATAAAAGAGGCCTATAATGGGGATGCATTTCCCTTTTTCATTAAAGGTCTTTTTTGTTGGAAAATTATGTAGAGCCAACTGGGGTATATTATGAAATGTTAAAAAAGGTGTCCTGAGGACACTGACCTAATATTTTTGACAGCCGAGTGAAGATTTTTCTGATCTAAAATTTTTCGAGGCATTGAGTATGATGAATGGAAGGAATGTTTTTGTGAATATAAAAAATATTTACACTGTTATTATCCACAGATTTTGAAATTTTTTTACATAGGTCATACTTATAAGTAGGGGTCATATTTATTTCTTTGATAGATCCTTGAATATGGAACAAAAATTTGATATATCGTTAATAGAAATTTGTTTGTATATAGGATATGAATATTTTTTTTACTTTACCTATGGTTCAGACAAGTACATGAGGTCTATGAATCAGTACATATCACATCAAAAAAATAATAATCAAGACACATGTAGTACTTGAGGTACCATGCCGTTTAATATCCTGCGACTTGAAATTTTTTCACTTGATTTATCATTATGGGTTAAGGAAAAAGGTTACCCAATGTGAAGAGGAATTATTGTGATTGAACACAAGATTATAGATTTGGGTGTGACTATGTATCATATAATAGTAGGAACTAAGCCATACATAGTTCTCAAACTGGCTTGGACTATGTAGTTTAACATTGTGTGGTAAGAAAATATAGTTTTCCATTAACGGTCTTGTTATGATGACCATGGAAACCTTAATATGGATTGATATGCCTTTATCATATGGGGAGTCCCATTCCCAAAATTTTAATCCCATGTGAGTAATTCTCAGTGTGATAAATAAGGGGTGGAAAAAATTTATTCCACCACACTGACATGATAAAATGATGGATAGATGAATTTTTCATTTGTGATGGTTGGACCAAGATGAAAATATTTGAGTCACTATATATCGCTTTCAAATGATAATCAAGCCATACATAGTTCTCAGAAAGCTATCTGTGTAGATCTAACCCATTAATAGGGAGGCTGGATTTTTCATCCTTCTTTGTGGATGAACCTAAGATTAGAGATCCAGGTGTCACTATGTGTCCTATGATGATAGGAATCAACCCACACATAGTTTTGAATGAGAAATCTCTATGCATGTCTGATCCATACACCATGGGGGGATTTTTTTTTTATTTTTTGGATGTTGTAGTTGGGACTGATATTAGAGATTTAGGAATCACTATGTATGCAGTGTGGACTAGAATCAAGACACACATTGTTCTTCATGGATCTCTCCTAGCCTAGGTTTGATCCATACACAGGGAGGGGAATTTTTTTTTACTTCGGGTTTGGATGGACCATGATGTATTATCAAGGCATTACTACATATCCTTTATTGAGAGGAATCAAGATGCACATAGTTCTTGAATATGGCATGGTCTGTGACTGATGCTGAGGCTAATCTTCTCTTGGCTGAGAACATTATGGTGTCATGTAATTTAAAGTCAAACATTGATGAAATTAGTTTCATGTAGTTTAATTTCTTACAACATGGGTTATATACCATGAAATTTGAAACCATGTGATCATGACAAGTGCGTCTTCTAGTTATGGAAATGATGACTTTTAGGGGCCAGTGAGAAACATAATCCCAATGCGAAGAGAGTTATTTAGGGAAAATGATGGTATGAAAATTATCATAAGAATGAAGGGAAAACTATGACAAAGCCAAACACAAGAGGACTAGGAATCACTTCATATCATGGGAAGAAAATAATCAATCCAAATATATTTCTTGAATATGGAGAAGAAGAATACTGATGATTAGGTAAATTTCCTCTCGGGTTAGATCATTATGGTGTTGTGAATTTTATTGTTATATAATGAGGAAATTGGTGTCATGTAGTTAATTTTCATATGACTTGGACAAAAATGTCATTGTTTTTACGGTTATGAGATAAATACCAACTACAAAGATTAATGTCATGAGATCATGAAGATGTACCATGAAGTTTAATGTATTGAGATCAAGACGATCTCCCATTTAGTTTTACATCATATGATCAGGACGATTTGCCATACAGTTTAACATTATTCTATCAAGACAATGTTTCATACAGTTTTACATCAGATGGTCAGGATTGTGTACCATGGATTTTAACATCATGTGATCAACATGATATACCATATAGTATAATGTAATGCGATCAAAATGATGTAACATGTAGTTTAATTTCATTTTCTCATGATTATGTACCATGATGTTTAAAATTATGTGACTAGGATGATGTACCATAAAGTTTAGCGTCATGCAATCAGGATGATGTACCATGTAGTATAACATCATTTGATAAGGATGATGTACTATGAAGTTTAACATAATGCGATCAGGATGATGTACAACTCAATTTGTCATAATTTGAGCAAAATGATATACCATGTAGTATAACATCATATGGTAAGGATGATGTACCATACAGTTTAGCATCATTTGATCAGAACATTGTACCATGTAGTTTAACATCATGAAGTTAGGATTATTGTCTAGTGATTACAAGAAATACTTCTTCAGAAACCCTATATTGATGGCAGACATAGTAATCATTCCACACATTAGGATCACAGAACATGATCCATTGAAGGATAATTTTTCTATTACATAGGGTCCCTCACACTTTGGATCTAACATTTAAATATTATTTCCAAGTATCCTTGATTTTTAAGGAAAAAACACCATCTCTCCCTCAAGGAAAGATCATAGGAAACCTATTTTATTAACGACTCATGAAATCTAGTTTTTTAGACTTCCAAATAATGAAACGTTTTCAGGATCTTCTCATACAGTCACTCTAATTCATCCAACATTTTCTGGGATTTCTCATCCATGGATAACTAATCATATATGGAAATGTAAAGTAATAGAAATTAACCTTAGATTTGTAGAACTGCATATGTCTTGTATACTAATGAGTATTTGGTCACCTATGTGACGGTGCAGGTCGTAGTCTAGTAAGCCCACAAGGAATGAAAGAGCCTGTCCACACAATAAAGTTCATCCTTATATACCATCTTTTTTAGTATGTTTGATAGGGTCTTGTTGAAGTAATATACCATTCCATTAGTCATTTCATTGTAATAGGATAAATAGTGGGACTTGATGTCATACTTTCGATATTATTTTCTGTCAGTATTTTTTGAGAGACACCAAATGTTCTAATGATGCTAGATTTGATGAAGCTAATAATGTTCCCCAACTTAACCATTTTGAGATGTATGAATTCATCCCACTTGGAGAATAAGTAGGTTGTAGTGAGAATGTACCTGAACAACATTTTCAGAGTGGTAGGATATTGTCATATGATTTCCATTCTCAATATGGAAAATGGCCAGTAGTATTTTTATATATGAAGAATCTATGGGGGTTGGTGAATGAAGTTTACATGAACATTGTAGGAATGTATCTTTTGGGGGGGAATGTAGTGCAATCCTACATTATAGCGAGACAATAGTACACAAGCCTTTGGATTTTATTGGAAGTATTTGATCCTAAACGGTTGTGACCGCATGCTCTAGTGTCAAATTCCTTCATTATAGAAGTAGTATCATCACCTTCAATCCACCTAAGAATAACTTCCTTAAGGATCCCCTCACATTTTACATTTTTACGTTTCATGCCATCATATAGAAAAAAGTTAAATGGTGATCATCTAATTTTCTCTCTTCGGGATCAATCTGATGGGAGCTCTCCCTTTGGAATTTTATCCACAATGAGTGTCATCCAACTTATGGTAAGACTATATGGTTTAGGTATGGGGATAATATCATCAATCTCTTCTATGTTTTCTTTAATTGAAGGGGATACCATCCTGTGATGCACAATACTAATGACTATTTAATCCTAGTCTGGATTATCTAGAGTAGTGGATGCATTTCTAAATTCATTTTCTTGGATATTCTGTTAACATGGGACATGATTCAATTTAGAATCTAATGGTAATTCCAACATTATTCCCTAAAAGTTATTTAATAAGGGGATTATCTCTTAATTTTTAACAAATAATACTCATTGATATACTGGATGACTATTCCCAAATAACCTTTTATCATCAATTATTTGAATGGTACCTAATGTAAGAGCTCTATCCAAAAAATGAGAGCATGATATTCAGCTTAATTGTTTGTGAAACCTTATGATAGTAGGAAAGAGTAATGTATGACTGCCTTTGCTGGATAAATGAGCATGAATATCATCTCCTCTTTGTTGAGCCTGGGGTCTTCCACCCTATTCTCTAGCAGACATTAGGAAGAGTTATGGAAATACATATCCCATATATGGGGACCCTTTTCAATATAGAAAACCACTTCATTAAGTAGTTCAACATCCAATGAATCCCTTTTTTATGATGGGTTAATTTCCAAAAAAATATGATAATTCTTGGACTTTAAACACTTTATGAGGCACAAAATGATTGTAAAACTACTCCAATATTACCTCCCACCATGATAGACATCTGGTCATCATTAGGAAGGTAAGAATTTATTTGAGTGGATTGCTATAAGAGACCAAATGGACCTTGTGATGCTGAAGGTAGTGCCTCAGCTTCTAGAATGAAAATATTAGAACCATAAAACAATTCTTGATATCTAAATAATGGGCCTCAACATCTATCATGGTTTTACTATGATAATAAATTTTGTTTTATCATTCAGTGTCAAAATTTTGTGCGAGTAAGGAACTTTATGGTTACTCTAAGAATTTCACTTACAAAATATGCATCCCTCCTTTGACATGTAACATTAGAACTAGTGGGATTAACAAATATTTCTTGAGACAATTAAATTATTCCAAAAAATCATCAGTTAATTGATATATAACCCTCTTTTTCATCAACTTATTGAAGGCCAAAAAATTTCATACAATGCTGGCTCTGAAGTTCCAAATATAGGCCATGTGTCCTTGATGTATTATTATCACGATGATATTTCTAGGATGTGACATGCTAAGTATATCATTTTCCTTCTCAGGGTCTACCTTGATTCCATGTTGGCGTATAAAGAAGTTGAGAAATTTCCCTATGTTAAAAACAAAATCATATTTCAATGGGTTCACTTTCCTGATGTATTATTGCTGTTTATTGATGACAATTTCATGATCTGCCATGTGGTTTGAGTGTTGTCGACAATTATCCACCTGTTTATCAACATAGCATTTAAAAAAATTCTAACTAAGGGTTTGAAGATATGACTCATGGAATGTTGGTATGTATAACCATAATTCTATAAGAAAAAGGGAATCATCCAATAGCCAAATAATCTATGGGGGCCCTTGACGGTTGTGTATTCCTTATCTTCCTCAGCCATTCAGATTTTATTTTATCCCAAATATAAATCCATAAAAAAGAAGGCCTGATATCCACCAATTTCATTGATAATTAATTATATGACTGATACTGGGAAATCATCATTCAGATAGTGTTCATTGAGTTCCATTAAATGGATGCAGACACTTATTTTCCCATTCCTCTTATTGAAGGGGACAATATTGGATATCTATTTGGGATATTGGACCTTCCACATGATTTTTTCACTAATGATATTGTCAAATTCAACCTCAATTTTGGAAGCATGTGTAATTTGGGTCCTTATGGATATTTTTTATGTCCTTGATGGTCCTCAAGTAAGCCTAGATAGTGATTGGACACATCAAGATCGAGGACCGACATTTATATGTCGTTCCAGGTGAACACATCCAAATTCTTATTTGGGGAAGAGTTATATGCCTCATGTTCCTTAGAGAAAATGGATTTACTGATCAATAAGGGTCCTGGGTATTTTACTTCACATATGTTTATTTCTTGCAGTTTATCAATATTGGTAGTGATTCCCTCCTCAAATGTTGGAGGGGGAATCCTTAAAGTCATCATCCTCATCTTCTTCTTGTTGTTCCTTAGGGGTATAAAGTAGTGTGATATGTTCTCTATACTCTTAGGAGGGTATGTTATCTTGTCATTCCAATGATGAAGAATCTCCCTTTAGCCTATATAAAAATGGAGTATTTCCATGAATCCCAAGAGAGAATGGGGTGAGAGACGAAGATGGACTGTCTTCTTCCACATTAGGTGATGAGATAACCTCTTATACATCAATTGGTTAGGCAATAATTTCATGGAGATCTGGGGATGTGATGAGGGAATTTTACTCCTAAATTTTATCACTGTATGGGGAGTCAACAAACCTTTCAACACAGCTGAACTCAAGGGTTATGATTGAAACCATAAAGAATGGTAAATATGTGCCTATATTTTAGATCATATACTAAACCTGATTGATCATCAAGACATAATATTCACCAATATCATTTAAGGGGTTATATGGGAAAATTTAAAAACCATTTGGGTTAGTGACCCAAGAGACACCATCAACTATGGGTTGTTTCTGTTTCCTCTAACAGATTCTTGCATTGATAAAATGTAACTCGTAGGATTCGAACACAACCTTATCGGTGTGAAATTTACCAATTTTAGTATTAGTGTAGTATTCGATGCATTTATGGTATGATAAGGGGATTTCCATGTATTGATGCAATTAGGTCCTTCCTAGAAAGATGTTGAAGGCCATGTTCCACTGAACCACCAGTAATTTGTAGTCTGCTATGAGGTATCCCAATAGGAAATTGGGATTAATTTGACCCGATTGGTTATCCACACCTTTTTCATCTCCCTATAGTATTATTGAATATGGTACTAGGTCATCCACATTTCAACCCTTCCAATGAAGTGTTTATACATGAATATGGTTAACTCTATAGCCATTTTCAACAAAATCCTTTCAAACATCGACACCACTTATGATTTTAGACACATAAATGTTTCTCATGTTTCCATGTATAATAGAATATTCATATTGATATATGAAGTAGAAAACTACATGAAATTTTTTAGGATAAGTCTCTGTCTGATATACCCCATCAACGGAAACCATTGCTTCAAAGTAATGTGGTTTTCGAAACACATCTATGAATGCTTCACTGAGATCTCATGAAAATCCTAGGGTATCCAGGATAGATATCTTGGCTGGTGCTAATGCTATATATTTTAGTATATCATACATATAGTATAAACAACCACACTTTTTTGGGTGGGTATGCTCTTTCAAAGTCAATTTAGAGGCTCGTGTATTTTATGTAGATTGTCCAGCACACGAAACAGTACTCGGAGAGCCTCCTGTCCTTGGTGCGTTGGGTTGAGTTGGTATACTTTCCCGCTGAGGGTGATCTGACACAAGTAGAACCAATGATTGATATTATAGAGTGATAGGGTTAGTGAGAATTTTGGTAGGTTTAAGGGAGTTTGAATACTCTTCTTAGACCATCAAAAGGGTGTTTCCTTGAGTTTTTGTATCATTTACTATCAGATTAGGGACATTGATAGAATTATGGTTACTTCCATAACTCATTCATCCCCTATATCCTTATCATAGGTATCATAATACTATGATCACCTAACTAGATGGTGGTAACCCAAGTTTATAACTATACACATCATTTAATAAGGGATCCTCTCAATAAATTAAATTAGTTGAACCTATTATCAACTCCTCATCCGATAATAAATTTGTGTAGATGACCGTTTCTGGTGATGTAGTTTGGAAGGACGATGCCTATTTTTATAAATATTATGGAATAATGTCTAAGTGAGTATGTATTTAATTTTTCCTTGATATAGGTTCATCCTCGTGTGCTTCCTTCCCGCATTTCAGATTATTCCTCTTTGTGAAAGGATGGATTTTGGTGGTTTGTGGGGATGATGGAATTAACTGTGTTATAGTGGAAGCAGCTGGTGGTAGAGTTGGTTGTTTCAACTATGATTCAAGAGTTCAATGAGTTCTATTTATTGTATTTAGAGAAATAAAACTATAAATTTTTTCCCTTAATCTAAAACTACTTTCCACGCATGTCTTTCCATAGGGGTGGTAGTAGAAGCATACTCTATTTGTGTTGGTAGATGTCTGAACATTACATGCTCAAAAACTATAATTTTCAACAAGGTTTCTTTAAATATGAAACATTTATAAATGGTGTGTCCTAATATCCAGAGAAATGTGAAGTAATATATAAGTTGGTTGAGACCAACAAGGATGAGCCTATTATGTTCTGTTAGGTGGAGTAAATTATCTTCTATAGAAGCTATACTATATCCCTAGAATTCATCAACAATAAATGAGTAATACTTTTACCGTATCTCCCTAAATTGATTTCACATGGGTCTCCTTCAATTATCTTGTCAAGGAAGTGGTTACTTCTGATTCCTATGGTGTGTTTCATGATATGTTGTAGGTTTTAGAGTTGGAGAAGGTGTGGAGGTTGGATTAAGTGTGACAGATTCCACCTCTACCTTTCCTGATCTTTTCCATAGGACTAGTGGATTGACCTAAGACTTATGTGTAGTCCATTTTATAAAATCATACATTATATAGGAAATGGTAGTGAAATGTTGGAGCACACAATTATATTTTATTGGGATGACCATTTTTCATAGATCTTCATAAATGTTCTCAATGAAGAGAGAGAGCATGTATTCTTTGGAAAGTTGTAGTATCAGAGAGTAGGATAGTACTTTCAACATGGAAATGAAATTTGAGACTCTATCATTTTATCACTATTTTAAATTCAATTGGTCAATGATTTTTGTGTTTTGAAACATTTTGATGAACTAAAAGAGGACCTTCTAACAAAGATCTTCCCATCATCTTATTGATTGAGCTGGAAAACTAGTTTATCATATGAAGGCCAGACCTTCTAATGTTCTTATAAATAATACATGTTTCACTACTTCATATTTCTCTAGTGTTCCTATAATGGTATTACAACGGGACACATAGTTCATCATATGTTGTTTCGGGTCACCTAGACTATTAAATATCAAAAATTTAAGACACTCATTTTTTAAAGGTGGTGGGGTGTCGCTCACCCAGTTGGGGTAAGGTTTATGTTCCATCTACAATAGTTTTCATACAAAGGGTTAACTTTACAATGTTTATAGAAATAATATGAGTTTCACTACTAATTGTTTCTTAGGAGTTCTCATCATTTTATCTAGATGGGGAACATTGTGAATCATATGTTGTTCTTGGTAACCTAGTCCATTGAATATCAGAAATATAGGACTGCTGATTTTTCGAGGTGGTGGGGTGTCACTCACCCAGTCAGGGTAGGGATTATTTTTTGGATACAGTGGTGTATGCCAGTTATTCATTATTTCAAATCGAGCTGAAAATTAATCAATGGTGTCAATATTCCCTTGATTATTGTTCGGTTGAACATGATCTTGGACATTTGTAGCAATATGAGGGATTTGGTTTTCTAGTTTTCCATTATTTAAGGATGATATCTGAATGGGGATATCTTTGTAAGATTTTCTTGAACCCAATTTGATTGTATCTTTAATAGAGGGAAATCCTGACATTTTTCTATGATCAGGATTAGGTAAACCGATTTTCTAGGAACAGATTTGGATGGGTTTCATGGCCTTGCTTCAACCATCCAGACGAATCCTTATTGTTTAGGTACACCTACTAGAAATATACATTGAGGATATACATAGGGAGGATATTTATAAACACTACCTCAGAGTAATTGAGACTTTCATATGCCCAACTCTTTCATGTGTTCTTCATGTCGAGAGAATATTTATTAGAGCATATAGATATCAACCTCACTGAGAAGAGGTGGTATATTATTTGTTTCCTTTCCTTCATTTTTTTTAAATATTTCTTGAGGTGGAATTATAGGATTGATCAAGGAAGAACCCAAATTTAGGTCTAATATATGGTTCTAAACATACACACCAGCTTCATTTTTCTCTATGTGGACCATGATCAAAATGGATCCATCCTCTCTTTACTCTTACACATTTTCATCATTTATAGTTCCATATGTAGGTTTGAAATCCATGACAATTATTGATTCATAATAAATTGTAGGCATTGTACTGGATATCAAATGATAGGAGGATTGTTTGATCATTATTATCGACTGATTCCTTCCATTTGGACAACCAGTTTGAGCTTATTGGTGAAGGGTGAATCAGAGGGAACCTCTATAAAGCTAAGTTATACGAATAAGTTATGTGGGGAAATGGGTCTCATAATGGGATGGAATGTGAGACCTTACTACTTGTTATAATCCCTAAATGATAAAATATTGACTTTTCATTGTGGGGTGGTTGAGGTATAAATTCCCCCATCCTTGTGGGATTGAGTTTCTCCCATTCTCTTATCTTGTTTCTAGGGATGAGTATATTAGCCTTGGTATGTTCTTTATGTTAAAAATTCCTACAGACCTATAGGTTGGTGCTAATATAAAATTGTGGATTCTACTACTACTATAACATCCCTATTGATCATGTACATCCTTGTTTGAGTGTGATCCAAATATTATGTAAAGTTTGTATGTGAACTTCCAACTTATGAGGACACTAGAAATGATTTACAATTGAATCCCCTTAAGCATGAGGCTTTCATAATGTTCTCAGTTTAATTATTTTGGAGTTTTTTTATGGTGTGTTGTTATTGGACCTGACTCTTTGGAGACTAATTTATATACAATTCATATAGAGTGTGTCTTCTTTCCTGAATATGTGTTTTTCTTATTAGTCACCTTGGAGTGACGGCATTACGAAATGTCATTTATAGTGGGTTTTTGAAATCACAGTGTAATGTGAAATGAAATGATACATGTTACCATCATCATTAGATATGAACAGTAGGAGGGGCATCAATAATTAGACGATGAAACTCATGAAACACATTAAGGAACTCTAATTGAATATTCTTTCACTAATTATCTGATCATGGTCAATGCGTAGATAGAAGGGATTCCAAGTAGATTTGATGAAGAAACTATCTGAATATTTTTCATGGTATGTATACCCATTTTAAGGTGTAAAATTTATTTTATATGGTGGAGAGTTTTCTGATGATTTATATGGATGTTTTTATGCACTTTTCTTCCAATTCTTTAGGAATGTCAAACTGATAAGTGGCTGAGGGCCAAAACATGAGGGTTACGTCTTCCCAAGATAATTGTATTCTCACAAGAAACATATAATTTTTGTTCTTATGAGAGATTCTACTATACTTGATCATCACAACATGAGTGCTTTATGAATGTTTTATCACATATAGTAGGTCTAGTGGAGGTCTGGTTGGTATGGGAAAAGATCAAGATGGATTAGAGGATGAGCGTTACCCCAAGCCATCTTCTGGTTCAGAAAGGATGTCAATTTTAATTGATATAGTATCTACCAATAATAGAACTATATTTTTGAGAACCTGAAATTTTGAGGGATTTCTCGTAGTTGACATTGAAATGCGGGGACCTTCTTGCTGACATGAAATGTTAGTGTGGGGAGGACCTTTGCATCAGGTTCTATAATAATGAGTAAAACCATCATAGCTCAATGTTTGACTATAGGAAGAATTTATGTATTGTATAACCTTAGGAGGACCTCTAGGGAGGAAAAAAACAAGGGTAAGAACATCTTGTCAACTTGAAATGTTAATACGGGAAGGAACTTCGCAGTAGGTTCTATAAAGGTGTGGAATTCCATCATAGCATGATGTCTGTCTAAATTAGGAATTTATATAGTGTATAACCTTAGGGGGAACAATAGGGTGTGCAACAACAAGGGGAGGAACTTCATAGTATTTGGTATTATGCGAACAAGGATGGATTCTCTGACACTCATCATGATATAATCTCTCATGACTGATTGACTTTCACCCACAAATGAATTCTTCTTAGTTGATTCTCTATATAGGACATTAAAATATGATTGTAATAATGTTATGGGGAGTAAATTCCCAAATACTAATACCAGTACCATAATTTGGAAATGGATCATAATGACCAAGATCCTGCACTAATAGATGTTTCAGGCCTCAAGAACCTTAGCTTATTATAGAGTAGGGTTGTGAGTCATCTATTCATTTTCAGGTTTCCTTTGGTTATATTTATTTTTTGGAACTCTATTGAAAGAGATTGGGGAAACATACTATGTGTAATGACAATGAAATATGAGTTCCTATTGAAGTGGATCCCATAGTGATTATAGTATATTATGGTAATATTTCAGAATTATGGATGGGATATATTCATACACTAGAGTAGCCACCGAAGTGAACTATTTCCCCCAAATTAGAACAAGTATTTTTTTCCAATCCTATAGTCCATATATCATAGAATATTTCTGATGACCCTCCTTTAATAGATCATGGAAGCATGTATTCATATAAGTGACCACCCCCTTGTGTGGATGAGTTACCCCACTTGAGGAGCCACAATCAGGGTCCTGACTTCTAGTTATTGTTGTGTACATGACTAAATATTGGTAAGTGTGTAGTATATGGTTAAGAAATTATGTCCAAATGTCCACAATTTCTTATATGTGCTGAGAAAATCCATGTTAGGAATGAGGATATACTCCCATTTCAGTTTCAGTTCAAGAATATCTTCATTCTCTAGCCCTCTATTTTCTGCCTATGAGTACTAAAAATACTCTTTTGTGGTGGTATATGTAGGCATCATTCCAGGATTCAGAACATTTATATGTTATCATTTTCTCCAATTGTCTCCATATTTTCATGAAGCGATTTATTTTCATTTATTGCAATTTTCATATGCTCATAGTGGTGTTTCTTCATATTTGAATGGCGTGCATGATGATAAAGATCTATAATTTACATTTTCAAAATTTTTTATACTATATTTGGATGAAGGGATTTATGTTAATTAGAAGGGATATGAGTCTTTTTAAATTTTAAACTTTATTTTCATGTCGGTATTTATGTTAATGTGTAGGAATTTTCATCTGATCTCAGTTTTCCACCATATTTAGTTGACGGGATTCATGTGAATTAGTAGGGATATGCATCTACCTATAGTTTGCCTCCATATTTTCATGGATGACTAGAGGAGGCCTGAGGGTCCCCAAGATAAGTGGACCTTCAGGTGGATATGTCCTTACTGGGAATGTGGCCCAAATAACATCAGGGTGAATTTGGGAGTTGTGTTTGGACCTCAGGGAGGATTCCATCATATCCTAGTTTGTTGAGAATCAATGTCCATGTAGTTTTTTATGGTTTGGGGCTTACACCATATTGGAGGCTTATTTGAGTTGACATGATTGGATATTATAATGAGTAATAGGCCCAATGATGTTTTTGAGATCATGTGGATGTCATGATCACAATTAATGTCTAAGCCCATGTAAGACATACATGATTTGTGAAACAAGATTATGTAGTGGATTTGAATATCACATGATCCACTTTATCCAATTGTGGATGAAATCTATGTCAAAATAGATTTAGAATCATCATTGAAGTTTTCATATCCTCACTTTTTTTAACCTGGGGATGTGAAGAAGAGAGGTTGTTCCACCTTTCACAAGAAGACTATGAGATTACCCTAGGAGGGATGCTCTACTAGTTCTTAGGGAAGAGTGGAGTGTCGAGATTTGGACCTCATCGAAGTGGAAGGCCAATGGTTCCGCTAAATCCATAGAATGGGGAGATTCACATGAGAACCTCCGAGCCCAACGGAACTTACAGGGTCAGGACTCTTGGTACATTGATAATGTAGACTTGAATAAATTTTTATGGCCTGCCTTGTAACCAAGGCCACCAACATGACTCCACTTACCCCAAATTTGTATACTTAAGAGGAAATGAGGATGTGCCCAATGGTCTAATCATACATGTCCGATGGATTTGTAAGAGGCCTTATCATGATGTCATTAGAATGGTTCGCGAAGGGGATAATGTGGGGCCTAATGATTTTATAAATGGGAGTCATGGGAGTTAGAGAGTTTAAAGACATAGGATTACAAATTCCATATAGTAGGTTCATATACGAGATGGGGTTCCATCCATGTAGCATGTTACTACGTGGGGGAGGGTATTGTTCATATATCATTATGCTATACGTACTTGATATCATCCCATATAGTGCATTTCTATGCGGGTTTAGGTTCCACCTGCATAGTATTTTTGATATATAGGGTCATGTTCCCCCAATATAACATTTTTTTAGGCGGGTATGGGTTCCACCTGCATAGTGTTTTGCTATGCGTGTTGACAGTCTGCAATGGGGCCATCCATTTATGACCCATATAATGTTGTACGCAATGGGGTTTTTAGTTTTTAGATGAACTAATGATTTTTATTTCCTTATTAATGTTCTATGGCGGGTTTACCTACTGGGAATCAATGGTCCTCTAAGAATTCATCTCCAAGCGAACACCTTTTGTGTTTCCTTCCTTTCGATCACCTCCCATTTCTTATCTTGTTTTTATTAGTCCCCTTAATGTGTATTTTATAGAAGAATATAGGGACTAGATACCAAAATGTCAGGTAATCTATGATAGTCTTTAATGATTCATTTGCAGGATCCCAAGGAAAATACCCTAGCACAAAAATGATTTCATTAGGAGGGGGGGGGGGTCTATCAATGGGGTGAAAATCTCTGTCTTCCACCAATGAAATGATTTTTCTTGTGGCCTCCAATGGTATCATCTTATATGATGAAAAATTTCTTGTGTGGGGATGGTCATTCTTGGAAATGATATCACTATTAGGCCCTACAAATGAATTGGTTTGTTTTACATGCACCAGTAATACCATCTTATCCCATGAATGATTTATTTCACTAAGTGATTCTCAAAGAGGTAGAACAATATCCAGAGAGATGGTCTACATGGTGATTTTTCTTACACAGTCCCAAACCATCCTTTACGGCTTCATTCCCATGTAATATTTTTATTCAAATTCTTATTATGGGTTTATTTTTTCCATTTTTCATGTTCATGGAATTCATTTCTACTTGTGTGAGTAATATTTAGGAACCAAAAGTATCACAAACCCATGATTAAAAAATTCAGGTATTTCATCCTTAAAATATATACATATATATATATACTCATAATGATTTTCTATATCTTTGGAAATACTTATCTAGTCATAATACCAATATATAAAATTACTTTCATTAATCTTATACATCTCAATGATATTTATTATATTTTTACATATTCTTATTTTGAAAAAATATTTTTAATGTAAGTAACATGATTTACATGTATTCAATATGGGATTTTAGGGAATATACATCCATAAAAATGATACCCCTTACACCATATCCATAATGGTTGAAAGATCATTTTTTCACTAATTATTGAGTATCATTTAAAATATATCTCTTATATTATCTATTTTTGGTAAACCATAATTTCTATAATATCATGTATAACCTTAGTATGGTAATGTGAAAATAATAATTTGCTATTCTATCATTGAATTATTCTAAAGATATTATACGGGTTACCTAGGGTTACCAAACAATGAATCACCAAAAATATACAATCATATGTTTCACTATGATTTTATTGTGATTTAGAACTTATCAAAAAATCTAATTTATTTTAAAATTATTATTCATTATAACCCAAAGAAACATAAGTTTGGTTTTACCATAGATATTTTAAGTTTGATGCTTTTAAAAGATCTCATTTTCGAATGGATCTAAACCATACTATTTTAAGTGGTTTACATTTCTAAATTATTTATACATCATGAACACAATACATCCCAATAATTAATTCTATGTATAATTTTTTTAAAAATTTAATTTAAAAATATCATTGTTTTTTATGAAATTAACATGTTTCAATCACATTAATCAAATACTCTTATTCAAACAATGAATTACGTTGCACATTATCAATAAAAAAATTACTTATAATATTAAATACATTTCCAAATTTATTTTAAAAAATGACACATGAAGCACTTTTCATGAACTGTATTAAAATTATAAAAAAAATCCTACTTCATTGGATGTATTAAGTGATAGGGTGTCCATGTCTAATTCTCTAGTCGAACAATAAACCCCCAGAAAGCGAGAAATTGGAAGCCATGTTCCATTTTCCATAGATAATTTTGAAATTTTGATTTAGATTATCAATTAGACCCCACATGAGATATATAAGGAGAAAGAAGGGGCGATGAATAGTCTATTTTAAAGAGACTATATTGGTTAAAATAATTTTTGAAAATTATATGGAAATAAGATATAAATAATTCTAACAAAAACTATAAATGAGGTGAGTGTGTAAAGACTATAAGAATACTATAATGAACATCATAACATGATACATTTATTATAATTAAAATCCAAAATATCTGATATATGTTATTCACCCTATGAACCAAAAATCATGGATATCCACTATATAGACCTCACTTATGAAGAAGAGTGACAACTCATTACAACCCAAATTTTTCACACAAAGATACACAAACCTAGAAAAATATTTTGTATTTATAGGTAGAACCAATATTTTCATTGAAGTAAGCCCATCCCAGACTTTCATGGATAAGTTCTAACCTATACATACTTGTAACCTTACCATTCACCAATTAGTGAATTTATGTTTATTAGGATAGAATTTCTAAACTTACAGATTTTAGTTGACAATAATTTTTTGGGAGTTATGAGTACATATCGACTAAAAATTTATAATGAATAGAAGATATAACACAATGAAATATAAAATGGTTGAACAAAAAAAATATGTATATGATGTTACTGGAGTAGAAACGTGAGGCTTCGACCTTTCATAGAGGTAATGGATTGATATGGCTTTGGGATACCCAAGAATTATATAGGAAACCAGAACATCAGTGAGTAAATTGTTTTTAATCATTTTAGCACATCTATATCACATATATGAATTTCATATATATTAAATCTTACATTTTATGATTTGTTCATTTTTTATATAGATGAAATCAAATATAATAAACCAATTTTTTTTTAAATCCATGATCATTCTATTAATGATTATAAATTACTTCACATGGGTATTTATGAAATTATCTCCTCAGGCTGAAATCACAATAGTTAGAATAATTCAACCATTTAAAAATGTAATATTTACCTTAGTTAAAATATAGTGTGTCACTGATAGTTGAATTCCCATAATCCATGTAATTTAATAGATTATTCCTCTAAATAGTATCCCCACATTCATACTTAACAACACACAGTCCTTCATTTTAATATTGAATTAACTATTCATAATTTCTTTTTTCGTAATATAGTCTTAACCTTTCTATAATAATTAATATGTAAATATCAAGGCTTCCAACCATGATATCATTTAATCCTACATTAAAATATTCTAAAACACTTCAAATATATTTTTTAGAATTTAAGAGTGATTGAAAAAATTATAAACTAGAGTGATAAAACTAGAATAATCTATAGAATGATATAGATATTACCACTATAAAGAACTATTGTACCATAAAGATCAATAAATTACACTAACATTTATATTTTTTATCAATTATATGGTGTTTTATAGATTTTAATGACAAGATAAATCATGATAATATGATCATTATATATAATAATGAAAACTATATCCATCCTATCATATGTACCACGTAAATACACAAGGATTATTTTACTGATAAAAATAAATAATTATGGGTTATCTCATTTTCATATTAAGAATCTACACATTATCAAAAATTAAATATGTATAAATATATTCTATTTATACATAATAGTCTATAAATTTTCATTATTCATAGCGGTATTTCATTACACATAAGGGTAATACCATATATAATGGTCAACTTCACTGCTAAATATTTACGGGTAATCCCACATTTAAATGTCCTCAAATACTTTTCTATATATTTGATACGTTAGATTTTTCCACCACTTTTTCATCATGTGTAAGGTTTATCGAAAATTAATATATGAGGTTCTTCCATTATATATGATAATTTACTCAATATGCCATAAATATTACTAATAACTTGGGATTCATTCATTAGTGAAGATTTTGAAATATAGGCGATTTTACAAACTCCATAAGATATATAAATTTTTTTATATAGCCAAAATTCAAAATGAAAGGTCCAATTTTATATTTTTTCTACATATATAAGGGATACCATTTTTATGCAAAAAATCATATACCAAGAAATATCTTTTTAACCCAAAATATGAGACAATGACAATAAATAATGTGAGGGAATAATAATAATAAAAACATATAAATATAAGTGATAACTAATATGTAATAATAAAAAAAATTAAAAATAGAAATAAACGCTAAACATTCTCCCCTTTTAGATAATTTTAAAACTCAAACATATCCATATTTATGATAATTATAATTTTAAAATACCACCCCCATTGTAATGATATATAGAAAGAAAATATAGAGTAGATCAAGAAAATAAAATAAATCTATATATAAAATAAAAAAACAAGGTTATAATTTTAAATTAGCAACAAACTATAATTTAAACACATCAATATAGTGAATATCAAACAATAATAATTAAATGAGTAAACTTGTATGCTTATGAAGTGAGAAATATCAATCACAAAATACCAAATATTTTTATAAGATATACAAATAGTTCACAGGAATAACTCCCCCAATACAAGGGACTAATTAGAAAATATACCTATTTTCTAAAAGAATAAAATAATAATAATATAGAAAAAGACACCCCCTTAATTCATTATTTCTTCCCTAAATTATATGAAAAAAATATCCTCATGAATACTTATCTTATATAAACCATGAAAATATTATGATTCAGGAAAGAAGTTAATTATAGTTGAATAATTTTAGAATATAAGAAATTAATTAAAAAATAATAAAAAATTAATAAACTTCCAATAAAAAAATTAATTTTTTTTAAATATATGCTCAATGTACACAAGAATCTATATGAAAATTTACAAATTCTCGAATATGAATGAATTAAATAATAAATGTAATACATGATGTCCCTAAGAAACACATTTATTTAGTAACTAGAGTGGTTTAATTCCTATTTGATTCTTAATAGTTCCTTTTGTCATCTTGATTGAGTTAACATTATGAACATTTTAACTCATCAAAAATATTACAATAAATTTATTGTGGAACCCATGTGGTTGTCTAAAACATTCAAAAAAATAACAATCATAATGACCATGTAATACAAATTTAAAACACTTGGCTATGGAATAATAAAAAATTATTTCTATCATTAAGTTTCATAAAATGAATATGATCTCCCAATATTACCTTTTAAACAATATTTCCATAAATTATATTCTTAAAACAACCTATTTCGTAAGTAATTTTGGCTAATTAACTTATAATCTTTTTATTATCATTCAGAACAACATATAAATTATTTCAAAACTTCTCAATTATACATAAATTTATCTTCCATGATTAGTTATTATATTTATTTAGTTAAGATATGTTATCCAACATAAGTTTTAATTTCCCCCTCTCATATTAATCATTATTAGAAGAAGAAACTTTGAACCTTTCATTTTCTACTTTGAGCTTCAATAGTTCAGAATCGATATTCATTTACATTTTGACCTCAAGGGAAAAATTCATTTTCACTATAACAACTTTCTTATATATCCCAAATATTTTTCAGTACATGGAAGATATTTTATCAATTTATTCTTTTTATGATAAAAAAATGTTAGTTAACTCTTCTAAATTGACCCTAACATTACTAGAATAATTAGTAAAATCATAATATAACGTTCATTGGGTTGAAGTTTAAGATTTTACCATAACATATTTATCCATGAATCATATATTACTAGAAAGTTTGTTCCCCTCAAAAGTTGAAAAACAAGATTCAAAACATTTTTATTTATTCCTTTTAAAACATATCCTCATTCACTTATTATAGGATATTTTAGATTTTTGTACTCAAATCCTATAAGATCTCATTAATATAAACAATATCCTATGATTATAGTCGTTGAATTTTTCCATCTCAAACATATATTATATCCAAAAATATGAAAATAATTATATGGATTTGTTAATTTATGTAATAGTTGTTTGGATCCCTAAAAATATATAAATAATAAAATCAAAATTGAACCAAGAAATTATGATCTCAAAAGGTTTTACTCTAATACAAAGTGTTATGTATCATGTAAAATAAAAGAGAATGACTATCCATATAGTATAATTATCTGATACTAAATGTTAGGTCCCATAAGGTAAATATAATGAAACAATAAGGGTTGAATATGACATCATAAAAAAATAAATGTAATAAATAATTTAATGAGGAATTTAGAAGAAAAAATATTTTAAAAATTCATGTATTATCAATAAATACAATTAGATTGTGAAGAGTGAAATCTGAATATAATTAAAAATAAGTCAGAATATATTTATATAAAATTCGGTCCAAATGATCCTATATATAATATTTACACTCTCAAACCAAGAAAATGGATATCTACTATATAGGTCTCACATTTCAGGCATAGTGAAAAATATTTAAAATCCTCATTTTGAACATTTGGAGACAAAAAAAACATATTGTTTTATTAGTATTTGTAGAACCCAGAGTTTTCATATGACAAAACCGATCCATAAATTTCTATGATCATCCCTAACCAATACCTTTATTTTACCAAAAATGGAAGAAATAGTGAATTCTTTTTTGATCAGGTTAACATAACCAAACACATACCCGATAATGGATCTATAACCATTTGTGAGTTGTGATTACAGCTTGATAGAACCATTATAATATACATACAATAAAATAAAATGAAATATAAAATATTTAAAAAAAAATATGAATATTATTTTTATGGAGTGTAAATATGAAGATTCCTCAATTTATAGATGTAATGGAAGGTCGTTGCTTCAAGTGAACAATCAAAGCCTCTAAAAAAAATTACAGTGGGTAAATAATTATGATTTTGATTTTTACAAAAATTTGATATATTATATAAAATGTATATAATAATTCTCTATCACACTATACATTTTATTCTTAATTTATATAGAGAAACTCTAATGATAAAAACCCTTAGAATCGAACTCCTTAGCATTTCTCATAATGATCAACGATTACTTCACATGGGTGTTTTCAAAATTCTCTCCAGGGAGTTTATTCCAAACTATTAGCATAATTCCAACATATATAAGTATAAATTTTACCTTAGATTAAAAATATTACATCACTAATAATGCAGTCTTATGAACTCACATGCCATATTTTATATATTAAATTATCTCTCCATATTCCATTTTCTATAATGTAGTCTTAAACATCAAATAATATTTCGTATAAAATTATAGATACCACCAACCATGTACTTGATATATCTTTTATTAGTCACATATATACAACTTCAAATTACATTATCATATTTTAATAATGGTCTGTATAATTGATAAAAACACGTTACCATACCAGAATAATCTATAAGAAGATAGATTTATAAAAAATATGAAGAACTATAGTATTAAAATTACCATTTTTTATACTGATTTCATATATTTACATTCATACATTAGATTTAATTTCTTATATATTAATCTCATGTATATTATTGAGAATGTGGTCTTTTGATATCGTATAGATAAATACACCCAACCTCTCACGAGTACTACAAAAAATATATATATTTTATTTTCTTGAAAGAAATAAATACAAAATAATTTTTTCCTATTAATATAAACAAGTCCATAATATTCCAAATTTTCAATAAAAAATACTATATTTTCATAATACATGAGAGTCCATGAATTATCATCAAACTATTGGAACCCAAAATTTTTATCTCATACTTTGTCACAAAATTCACGGAATCCACACATAGAAAAACTATCATGAGTTTGATATGAATGAATATCCGTGCCTATAGATGATGAAAATTTAACCTCCACGTGCCTTATGATTTCTCACAAACCAAGGGATGGAGTCTCGCAAAAAAATTTCCCAGTCTGATGATGTTGTGATGATAACCTATTTCAATGAATTGGTAATGAATTCCACAAATTATTGATGAATGGGTGTTAAGACCATGAAATTAATTTTTGATGATCTTCTAGGTACTTTTTGGCATTATAAAGAATCTTTTAAAGAATTACACACTATATAGAGGAGTTTAGTTTACTCATTATGCTTTGATCAGAATAATAATGGATAAAAAATAGGATTATGGATCAAACATTATGGTTTTTCTATTTGAGGATTTATTTTAATATCATTGGAAATTGGAAATGGAAAAATTATCTTGATTCACTTTATTTTGTTTGTATAAAAATTCACATTGTTTTCAAATATCTTCTCTCCATATATGAAGAACATCTCAAAGTTCGTAACACACTCCTTATACATGGAAGAATCATTTGTAATTAGAAGGTGTCCCATTGCCTCTTTCAATGTATGTGTTTAATTTTCCAAATTTGAAAAAACCCATAATTTGATAAAGAATGTTAATTTCTCAATGAATAAATTCATGTGATTCATGAAGAAGACATAATTCTATGAATTGAATTCAAATATGGTCCCATTATACATTTTAGTGTCTTACCACATAGAGAATAAATCTTGTAATGTTCCTTCACAATAGTCGAAATGACTTCCCATCAGGAGGTATTGTGTGAATAATGTCATGTAGACTCCCATTATGGAACTCCACGTGAATTTCCATTTCTGAGATAACTATTACTTATAGTTTCTTATCAATACCCCATACCATTTCTGAATAGGGTGATGGTGACACAAACGTACCTTGTCTAAATAAGGAATCAAGTGATCCACCAAAAAATCTTGAGTCCCAATTTAAAATAGGGCCTTCATGAAGCTATCTCCAAAATTCCATTCATGATTTAATTATCTAATGGTGTCTCACAGAGAAAACCACATAAAGGCCATTTAAAAAGAATACCATATAAATCCCTACATGAATCAGATCCAGCATAACCCTTCATGATGCACTATGTGGTCATCAATAAATTAATTTCTCCTATGTGTATTTTTTATGAGGAAGTACCTTTGTGAAGAGATGTGTGAATGTTTTATAGAGACCCCCATTATAAATCACTATGAATAGTGACAACATAATATTTTCAGGAAGTGTCAAACCTATTTTGGGTTGTACTAATTGCGACCCCAACATCGGTCCATGAATGAAAAGTTTAGTCTGGATAATAATCATGATTTATTCATTTACCTTGATTAGAGATACTCATAATCATTATAAATATCCATCCTCCTTGATCTAAGCCTCTAACTCTCAATTCCCACATTAGCCACAATCCGTTTTTTTATTTCATTGCAAAACCACTATCAGGGTATGTGGGAACCCCTACAGAACCATTCCATCTCATCATGTCACACCCACATTAGAGAAGTCAAAAATAAAAATGGTAAAATAGAACCAAGTCACTGTGTCTGCCATCATCCCACACCCAGTTTCAAAATTTAAAGGATCATCACTCCTAATCACGCCAATCCCACGAGCTAACTGATGTACATCGACAACATTGAGGAAGGACACGCCCAGTCTATACTTTGTCACCATCATCCCATCACCTAACCATTGTCACTGGCATCCACCACCAAATTTCGTTACAAACAAACCCAATACAGTACATCAGGACAAATAATCATCAAGGACAGAGAGAAAAAATCATCAGAAAACTCAATCGGTGCCAAGAAAAACCAAAACAAAACACTAAGGAAACATCCAATTAAAACCGAAGCCAAAAAATCAAATCTCACCGACTCGGGAATATTCTTAAATCCATTAGAATGCTTAACCACAATTCCCAAGACAATGTAGTTTCCATTTTTCCAGATCCAACTAGGAGATTCGAATAGAAACTTACTGTTAGAGCAGGTTGAGTAGCCATGGAGCTTCAACACACAACTATCGTCCGACTCAATGAACATAAATAAAATTCCTTTAAAATATTAGTATATTATTTATTTATAATACCTTCTCCAATTTATTTACAAATAGATAGGACAAACCAGAAATGGTTTCTCATGCATAATTCCCACACCAACCATTTTTAGGCACCTTTCACCATGTATTTATTACACCATGATGACTAAAAAAATATTGGTTCCTTTTCACATGACCATAATAAGTAGGGAATGACCCATTGAGTGGAACTAAAAATCATGGGTCTTGATTTCCATCATAAGGATGCATATGAAGTCCTCTCATTGGTCCAATCCCTACTCTAAAACACCTTCTACCTACCACGATAGTGATAAAACTATAGAGTGAATAAATACGAGGCTCTAAACTATAGTGTTAATAGTTAATAACAGAAATATTGAGAACCTATAAAAAAAATTATTATATCTCTTGATTGTTTTGATCAGGTTTATGGTACATGCATAACCAATCCCACCCTGGGATTTGGGAAGGATTATTGAAAATATTTTAATACTATAAGAAAGTCTAAGAGTAAGAAGAATCCCTTAAAATGATGTGACAATCTCATCCACATATCATTTTGATCAACAACCATTCTAAATCATCCTTGGCAAGAAACCCCACTGACCACCTACCCTAGAAAGGCTGACTCATGAACATGTTCTTGCTGAAGCATCTTGAATGAAATAAATAATTGGAGTTTCACATTAGAAATTTATAATGGAAAATCATTATTTCTGTATTATATAAGGGTCAAATTAACACCTTAATATATAATATTCCTCCTATACATTCTGAAATGATTGATATATAAGTGGTTTACAAAAAATTTCATCATACACTAGATAATTCCCTTAAACAAAAAATCAATACATAGGATACTATGAATTTGTAAGATATTTCGATTGATTTTGTAAGAACCCATATCTTATTTTTTAGGAATGTTTTTCTTTTTTCTAAAGTTTTAAAAAAAAGGGTAGTTTTTGCATATTTTTGAAGTACACAGTGTGTACTTTGTGAGTTCACGCCGTGTATTGCGTTGCCACAGGAGGCCGTGTGCTGGCCGTGTCAAGGCCACACACACAGTCGTGTGGGGTGACGTGGAGGTTTCCTAAAGAAGAGTACAAGAAAGGCAAGTACACACCATATACTTCAAAAGTACACACCGTGTACTTATTTTTCATTAAAGACACCAGGGTCCCCTCTAACATATAGAACCAACTTCTTCTAGGTCTGGTTTGTCCGAGAGTGAGGGTACAACCACAGATCTTCGACAAGCCCCTGATCATCCGTCCATTCTCTGAATCAAACACCGTCAGTTGTGTTGGAATTGCCTCGATGAGTTATCTCTTCTACTAGAGCCTCGTTTCATGATTCCTCTTCTTTTTCATGTTATTTCCGGTTCTACATTTTAGACTTTTTCGTAGATCTATGGCGTTCTAAGAAGATTCAAGCCTCGTGGTTCAAGTATATTGATCTCCCAACGCTAAGGTAGGTGGTTTGTGCCTTTCTGTTGAACGTCTTTGAGTTTATGTGAAAATTTTCCCAATACCAATGAACGGGGTATTGCACATTTACCGTTTTAGCCCTATTATTTGTCTGCTATGCTTGTCTTCCTGAGGAGATGATTATTGATTATAAATAGAGGGAATTTTTGTGCTTTGGATGTATTTACATGCATTTTTTTGCCTATTTTGACCTTTGGGTCTTGTTTTCCTATTAGGTTTATGTTTACTTTACCATGACTAGTATTGTAGTATGGTGTGACTGTTGTTATGACATGCTCATATACTGTATAATTCTATCCAAGTAGTTCTTGTGGTTTACTTGGGCCGATGCACGATGCTACACTTACTTGACTTACACATGGCCATGAGAACCCGGTGTATAGACCATAGGGAAAATTAACGTTGAGGGATTTTACAGAGTGTCTTTATAATTATGTTATGAGAGAACACATAAGGAATTGAAATTTAGTGCTTACCCAGAGTGTTTGTATTTCCTCGACGTGGGCCACAAGGGGAATTGACGTTGAGTGCTTCCCCAGAGCGCCTTTAGTACGATACGAGACTATAAGAGGAATTAACAGTGAGTGCTTCCCCAGAGAGTCTATACTTTATCTGAACCTGAGGTGTGTGACTGTGTGTGCTTCCCAGAGGGTTGCTTGTACTTGTTGGGTTAAACCATAGGGGTTAGGTTGTGAGTACTACCCATTGGGTTACCTGTGGTGTTTAGCTACTTGCTTAGCTGCTGCTTGATATTGAAACTGTGGATTGTATTTTTCTGCTGAGTACTTCCCATTTAATTCTTTCTATACTTTTACCCTACCATACACTCACTGAATTTTAGACATAGATCTTCGGGTAGTTTCCTACTAGGATTTAGTCTCACACCTTGTTTGGGTCATGATTTTGGGCCAAAATACATTATATTTCTGCAAGTATAGGCAAGGGAAAGCACCCTTCGACTTTAGGTACTTGATTTTATGTGGAGTTAGGGAGTGTGGGACCATGTTGTGGATTGTGGTGGTGAGGAGTTTATCTGCTTTATTTTTTAATTTAATTTAACAGTAGTTTTATTTAGCATTTTGACTTGTTTGGCTATTTTCCTAGACATATGTACCATGAATCATTTTATATATATGTGCTCTATTTGTTTATTATCTTAATCTTCCGCTATTTAATGTTGCTGGATATTTACTACTTCCGCTGTGTTACTCTTACAATGAGGGCATAGTTTCCCCACTATCACACCCATGACCCTCACTACTAGTTAGCAACCTATGGAGTTTGGGGAAATGTGCTTAAGGACATGTGACCATCCGGGTATGTGGCACCTCTGGGTGGATTCCAAAACATGGATGTTAAAAAATGGTATTATAGGGATTTGTTTCTCTTATTTTTCTGTTTGGAGCCTTTAGCCAGGGATAAGAAAGAATAGGTACTTGGTAATAAGTTGTTCCCGGGAGTAGCTAACCCGTGTACCGGGAAAATCCGATCTACCTCGTTTATTGCAATTTTTTGGTTTGCAATTTACAGTCGATTTTATTTTTACCATTATGTGACTCACATGTATTGTGCAGTTATCATTGATATTATTGAGGTACTATTTCTACCGAAACATGAGGAGATGATGGTATGTCATCTCATGCATCATATATGCACTTGCTAGAATTCAAACGTCATGCATTCTAGCCATTCCATCTAGGATGCATTAGCGATTGAATCTCATTGTGATAGACGTTGTGTAGAATATCCATGTTGTTGTGATAGATGCCTTGATAGAAATAACTATAGTTTGATTGGGTTTTGTGTGTATGGTATTGTTTGAATAAAAACCAAACTTCAGTTCTTCAGATGTTATGGGACCTTATGGACCATAATTTGGTGGATCATTACATTTTTCTCCTATTTATAACATGTATAAGATGCAAAGATTTGATTAATATGGAGTATGGGCCCTCACAGATAGGAATTTGGCACTTTCAATGTTCGTTTCAGTGTTTTTCTGGGTTCTGGAGTAGTTTCTAAGGCTTACTCTCCATAAAAAACTAAGAATACATGCCGTGTAATGTTAAGTACATGCCATATGTTCTTCTGTTTGGGATGAAATAGTTTTTCTTATTTATACATCATGTACTCTATGTACACACTGTGTAGTATCTAACCTTGTTACAGGACATGTGGGCGGAGACACGGGAAGGGGAGTTCCTTATAGGAACACGCAGTGCATGAGTTGAACATGCCATGTAGTGTAATCCTAGGAACCCGACCGTGTAGATAGCAACACGGGTCAGTGGAGTCTCTTCTTCTACATGCCATGTCAGGTTTGAACATGCCGTGTAGTCTGACCCAGGTACTCAGTCGTGTCACAAACAACATGAGTTGGTGTTATCCCTTCATGAACATGCCATGTCCGTTTGGAACACGTCGTGTAGTGCGAGTCGTGTGTCAGGCCGTTTCACTAACAACATGGGCTGATAAAGCTTGTCTAGTACACGTCGTGTCCACCTTGAACACGCCGTGTAGTCTTGTCTTAGGAGATCCATGTGGCTCAACCGTGTAGAAGGACTCAGATAGGGGAAGAGGATTCAAGTATATTCCATGTGTTAAGACAACATGCCGTGTGTTTGGGGTGTTACATGGCCAGTTTAGGTAGAAGTACACGCCCATGTAAATAAATTAAGGGAACACGCCGTGTGGGAAATGTACACACCGGGTAGTCATGTTTTGTAAAACTTGAAATATTTCTTTCTCAAATTCCCTTATTATGCTTCTAGTTTAGAGTCCTTCATGATCTTGTTCTACGGTGCGTGCTTGACCTTGCAGAGTCATTGTGACAATCGGGTCCCGATGACAGCACAACCACCCCGCCTTAACACGGTCGTCGGGTCCTTGCCTACCAGGTACCCCCAGTTGCCCCGCAGACACGTGGGGCCCACCCCAGGGTTCACCCACATGCCTGAACGGGTCATCTGACTAATGACAGTCCCCATAGGCCAACACATGTCCTTTCGAGTGTGCTTTGTCCTCACTCACACACACCCTGAGAAAATTCCCAGAAGGTCACCCATCCTGATCACTACTCCAGGCCAAGCACGCTTAACTGTGGAGTTCTAATCAGGTAGGCTCCCGAAAAGGATGGTGTACCTTGTTGACATGAGTCATATCATTTAGTCATTAAACCCTTTATCATTTGGGGATGTTACAATCACCCCCCTTTAGAGCACACCGCCCTCATTGTGGGCCCTACATCTCAACCCAAGTACCCCTAGTTGCCCCACAGACACGTGGAACCCACCCCAGGGTTCACCCACATGCCTGAATGGGTCATCTGACTAATGATAGTCCCCACAAGCCAACACATGTCCTTTCCAGTGTGCTTTGTTCTCACTCACACACACCCTGGGAAAATTCCCAGAAGGTCACCCATCCTGATCACTACTCCAGACCAAACACGCTTAACTGTGAAGTTCTAATCAGGTAGGCTCCTGAAAAGGAAGGTGCACCTTGTTGACATGATTCATATCATTTATTCATTTAACCCTTTATCATTTGGGGATGTTACAATCACCCCCCTTTAGAGAACAACGCCCTCGTTGTGGGCCCTACATCTCAACCCAGGTACCCCCAGTTGCCCCACAGACATGTAGAACCCACCCCAGGGTTCACCCACATTCCTGAACGGGTCATCTGACTAATGAAAGTCCCCACATGCCAACACATGTCCTTTCCAGTGTGCTTTGTCCTCACTCACACACACCCTGGGAAAATTTTTAGAAGGTCACCCATCCTAATCACTACTCCAGGCTAAGCATGCTTAACTGTGGAGTTCTAATCAGGTAGGCTCCCGAAAAGGAAGGTGCACCTTGTTGACATGAGTCATATCATTTGGGGATGTTACAATCACCCCCTTTAGAAAACAACACCCTCGTTGTGGGCCCTACATCTCAACCCAGGTACCCCCAGTTGCCCCACAGACACGTAGAACCCACCCCAGGGTTCACCCACATGCCTGAACGGGTCATCTGACAAATGACAGTTCCCACAGGCCAACACATGTCCTTTCCAGTGTCCTTTGTCCTCACTCACACACACCCTGGGAAAATTCCAGAAGGTCACCCATCCTGATCACTACACTCCAGGCCAAGCACCCTTAACTGTGGAGTTCTAATCAGGTAGGCTCCCGAATAGGAAGGTACACCTTGTTGACATGAGTCATATCATTTAGTCATTTAGCCCTTTATCATTTGGGGATGTTACAATCACCCCCCTTTAGAGCACAACACCCTCGTTGTGGGCCCTACATCTCAACCCAGGCAGTGCACCACACTTAAGGCTGGGTATCACCTCTGATACCAAATGTGACAACCGGGTCCCGATGGCAGCACAACCACCCCATCTTAACATGGTCGTCGGGTCATTGCCTACCAGGTACCCCCAGTTGCCCCGCAGACACGCGGGGCCCACCCCAGGGTTCACCCACATGCCTGAATGGGTCATCTGACTAATGACAATCCCCACATGCCAACACATGTCCTTTCCAGTGTGCTTTGTTCTCACCCACAGACACCTTGGGAAAATTCCCAGAAGGTCACCCATCCTGATCACTACTCTAGGCCAAACACGCTTAACTATGGAGTTCTAATCAGGTAGGCTCCCGAAAAGGAAGGTGCACCGTGTTGACATTAGTCATATCATTTAGTCATTTAACCCTTTATCATTTGGGGACGTTATAGTCCTGCCATTGTGACTTCCTCCGGTTGTATGCCGGTTTCCAGGAGGTGATCAGAAACCAGACATGGGCGATCAATGACTACTCGCAGATCCTCCTATTGTGCCTATCTTGGCACCAGTTGTTATAACTGATACTGGTGCTGATGAACAGTTCAGGGATGGATTTTTGAGGATGATGCAGACCTTTCAGGGGGCACTGCCTCTTACCCCATCGATGGCTGATTTGACACAGGTCTTCCTACTGCAGCATCCTCCCACTTTCTGAAGGGATGGAGTACCCCAAGATGCAGAGTTATGGCTAGAATCCATGCTGACGATCTTTGAGGATTTGGAGATGCCTCTAGAGAGGAGGTCCAAGATCGCTACCTATATGCTTTGGGACTCCCCCAAGAGGTGGTGGGATGTGATCTCACGGGCGGGATGCCATCAGGTTATGGCGTGGGAGGAGTTTCAGTGCATCTTCTTTTACAACTTCTATACAGAGACCTTGTGGGTTGATCGAGCCCGAGAGTTTATGAGTCTGGAGCATAGTACTCTTTCTGTTATGGAGTATTCCTCCCGCTTCACCGAGCATTAGCATTTCACACCATTCCTAGAAGGAGATAGGTTATTCTTGGCAAGAAAGTTTGAGGATGGTATGAGGCACGCCATCTGATCTCAGGTGAATATCTTCCGGTTAACTTCAATCACTTCTATCATCAACCAGCCACTGATCACGAAGCACAATATGAGGAATTCCGGAGTTATGAGAAATGGCGGATTGACATCTGGAGTTAGCATCCCTCATACTGACAGTATTAAGCACCGCAAGGAGTCTTCGCATGGTAATCCAAGGAGGTGAGAGTAACCTTTAGGTAGCAAGGTGGTATGCTTCTAGTGTAGAAGGGTAGGGAATACAAGGCCACAGTTCCAGAGAGACCCAGTGGAGTTCCGATCTTTTGGCAAGATGGGTTATCTTTCGCACTTCTGTCAGATCTTCTCACCAGTAGCTAGTGACAGGAGTTATTCTATGACTACTCATTTGGGATTAGTACCACCAGTTACTAACCAGTTAGGGAATTGGAGTTCTTCCTGCCATTCAAGCCGAGGTGGAGGCTGTGGCCATAGTGGTCAGTCACTAGTCTGTCAATGACAGTAGAGTGGACCAGCTCAGAGTGGTCAGGAAGGGTCGTAAGGTCATGTAGTAGGCCAAACCTTTACAGTGGAGCAGACACAGTAGGAGCAGGATCCCGGACCTTCTACAGTTCGAGGTATGATCCTAGTTGCCACAGTTTTATCATAAGCTCTTTTCAATACAGGTTCTTCCCATAGATTTATATATGTTGATATCATGGAGAGCCTCAGGCTCTGTATCATTTCTTCTTCTAATATTTTTAAACTAGACACTCCGTTGGGGACTAGAATGGCTAGTGTATGATAGTTCAAGGAGTTTCCTCTAGAGGTTGGTGGGTGTCACTTTTTACAGGACCTCTATGTCCTAGAGATGACTGACTAGGATGTTATTCTTGGAATACAATGGTTAGTTCCTTTCCAGGAGGTCTTCGACTATTATCGTCGTAGGGTCAGTTTCATATCACCATAGGGTGGAAATTTTCTTCATAAGGGTGAGTAGGATGTCCAGGCAAGCAGAGCTAGTCTAGAGCATCGTGGGTTGGGAGCAGTTACAGCCCAGATTGCTAGTCTTTATCTCGATGACCAGGGTACTTCATAGTTATACTTTCCTCCAGTGGTGGATCTTTTCGGAGATGTCTTTCCAGAGGACTTTTCAGGTTTTCCTCCAGAGCACGAGGTGGAATTTTCGATTGAGCTTGTGCTAGGAGTAGCATCAGTGTCCATTCCTCCTTATAGGATGGATACACCAGAGTTTCAAGAGCTCAAGAAGTAGTTGGAGGAGTTATAGCCAAAGGGTTTTATCCGACCCAATACTTCTCCTTGGGGTTCGACTATTCTATTTGCGAATATGGAAGATAGTACTCTCAGGCTTTGCATGGATTATCGGAAGCTGAAACTGTTGATGGTCAAGAACCAATTTCCCTTGTCGAGGATTGATGATATATTTGATCAGCTTTGAGGATCCCAGGTGTTCTTGAAGATTGAGTTGAGGTCCGATTACCATCAGTTGTGCGTTAGACCATCAGGTATACCTCTTACAGCCTTCCGAAGTAGGTATGGTCTATACAATTAAATGGGTATGCCGTTCGGTCTCACAAATGGACTAGCAGTTTTCATGGCACTGATGAACTGAGTGTTCCATCCATACTTGGATTCATTCGTGGTGGCCTTCGTGGATGATATATTGGTGTACTCTCACACTCGACATGAACATGCTAACCATATTGAGATCATTTTGATAAAACTGATAGAGCATCAGTTATATGCTAATCTCTCAAAATTCCACTTTTGGATTTATCAGATTCACTTCTTTGGACATATTATCTTAGAGACAAGAGTATCGGTAGACCTAGAGAAAGTGAGGTTTGTAGTTTCCTAGGAGTAGACGAAGGATGTCTTTGAGGTGCGGAGTTTTCTAGGGCTGGATAGATACTATAGACGTTTCATTCGGTACTTTTCACATTTTGTAGCACCGCTGATGGGTCTGACTAAGAAGGGTGAAAAGTTCCTGTAGTCAGATTCTTATGAGTCAGCCTTTCAGGAGCTGAAAGGGAGGATGGGTTCAGCCCCGATACTAGTCCTTCCATATCCAGGCAAGAGCTATACTGTTTAATGGGATGCATCAGGTATCGGGCTGGGAGCTGTGCTTATGCAGGGTGATGGAGTCGTTGCATACGGGTCTTGGAAATTTAGGCTACATGAGAGGAATTACCCGACACATGATCTGGAGTTGACAACATTTGTACATGACCTACGCTGTTGGAGACATCATCTTCTGGGAGATAATTTTGTGGTTTTCATCGACCACAAGAGTCTCAAGTACATCTTCACTCAGCGTGATCTGAATTTGAGATAGCAAAGGTAGGTTGAGTACCTTCAGTCTTTTGACATTGAGCTTTCCTACATGCCTAGGAAAGGAAACGCAGTGGCCGATGCATTGAGAATGATCACTTAGATACAGGCGGTTCAGGAGACCATTAGTGAGTGGAAGCTGATGGCCCTGTTCTCGGAGATAAATTAGGGGGTGCATGATAAATAGTGTAAGACCTTTCCTTCTTTTGTAGTTTTTATCTCTTCCCTTCTTGATCCAGTACGAATGAGGCATCTATCAGATTCTGAAGGCCTAGTCCTGCGGGAAAGTGTGTTAGGAGAGGACCCTATTTCTGGATGGACCATAGGAGAGGATGAGATCTTGCGTTTCCATGGACACATATGGGTGCCATCAGATATACGTGAGGAGCTGATGTGGGATTTTCATTTCTCAGTTTGGGCAGTTCATCCTGGTGTCACCAAGATGTATCGTGATTTACACTGTCAGTCTTGGTGGCCAGGTTTGAAGAGGGACGTTTCTGGTTTTTTCATGAGGTTTTCCACTTGTCAGAAGGTGAAGGCGGATCATCAGTGACCAACATGAATTTTACAATAGTAACCCATTCCAGAGTGAAAGTAGAACGATGTCGTGATAGAATTCATGACCGGGTTGCCGAGGTTTCCTTTAGGGAATGATGTAGTATGGGTTGTCCTTGACATACTTACGAAGGTTTATCACTTCTTTTTAATCAAGGAGACCTTCAGTGTTGATGAGATGGGATGGTTGTACATCAGAGAGATCGTACATCTTAATGGAGTTTCACACTCCATTGTTCTAGATAGAGATGCTCGTTTTACTTCTCGGGTCTGGCAGGGGCTTAAGAAGGCTTTGGGTACACATGTACTTTTGAGTACAGCCTACTATCCTCAGATAGATGGCAAGTCCGAGCGTATTATTCAAGTGCTTTAGGATATGCTCATAGAATGCATTCTGAATTTTGGAGGTTCTTGGGAGAAACATACACCTCTTGTGGAGTTTTCCTACAACAATAGTTTTCAAGAAACTATTATAAGGGAACCTTACTTGTATTTGTATGGTAGGCCATACTGATCACCCTTATGTTGGCTAGAGGCAGAAGAGGCAACATTGCTGGGACCTCATCTTGTTATGGAGACCACAGAACAGATAGAGTTGATTTGGAAGAGGATGGCTACTACACAGTCTCATTAGAAGTCTTATGTTGATCAATGAAGATGGCCTCTAGAGTTCAAGGTTGGAGATCAGGTTTTCCAGCATGTCACACCAAGGATGGGACACAAGAGGATTAGGAGACAGGGTAAGCTTTCACCAAGGTACGTCAGGCCCTTTGAGGAGTTGGAAAGAGTTGGGCTAGTTTCCTACCTGTTGCAGTTATCTCAGAGGTACCGAGCTATGCATGAAGTCTTCAACATTTCCCATATTTGACTTTACTTTTCAGACCCATATCATGCCTTTCAACTTGAGGAGGTTGATCTAGAACTGGATGCGTCGTTTAAAGAGAATCCTATCTGGATTGTGGATCACAGTACAAGGGTTCTCTGTGCCTGGTCTGTTCCCTTGGTATGAGTGCTATGGAAGCATGGTCAGGGGCATGACGAGACTTGGGAGAGGGATGCCGATGTACAATCACAATGGCCAGAGTTGTTCAGGGTTTCTTCTTCTACACCGCCTTTCTAGGGAAATTCGAGGACAAATTTCTTTAAGGGGGGAATTTTGTAAGAACCCCGATTTTTTTAGGTATGTTTTTCTTTTTTTTTTCTGGATTTTTTGAGAAACGGGGAGTTTCTAGATATTTTTGACGTACACGCCATGAACATTGTGAGTACACACTGTGTACTGCATTACTGCAGGAGGCCATGTGCTGGCCATGTCAGGGCCACACACAAGATCATGTGGGGTGATGTAGAGGCTGCTTAAAGAAGAGTAAAGAAAAGGCAAGTACACGCCTTATACTTCAAAAGTACATGCAGTGTACTTTATTTTTTTCACTAAATGCACTGGGGTCGCATCTGGCGAACAGAACTGACTTCTTCTAGGTCTGGTTCATCCAAGAGCGAGGGTACGGCCATGGATCTTCGAAGATCCCCCGAGCCTTCTTCTGTCCGCTGAACCGTACACCATTAGTTTCATTGGAATCACATCAGTGAGTTCTCTCTTCTAATGAATCCTCGTTTCATGATTCCCCTTTTTTTCCATGTTTTTGTGGTTTGAACATTTTAGATGTTTTTATAGATATATGGAATTATAAGGCGATTCAAGCCTCATGGTTCAAGTATATTGATCTCCCATGGCCGAGGTAGTTGGTTTGTGCCTTTCTGTTGAAAGTCATTGAGTTTATGTGAAAATTTCCCCAATACCCATGAATGGGGTATTGCACATTTACTGTTTTAGTCTTATTGTTTGTCTTCTATGCTTGTATGCCTAAGTAGATGATTATTGATTGTGAATAGGGTGAATCATTGTGTTTTGGATGTATTTTCATGCATGTTTTTGCCTATTTTTACCTTTGGGTCTTGTTTTCCTGTTAGGCTATTGTTTACATTCCCATGAATAGTATTGTAGGATGACATGACTATAGTTTTGACATGATGATATGATATAGAATGCTAGCCAAGTAGTTGTTGAGGTTTTCTTTCGATGATAAGCGATGCTACACTTGCTTGACATACACAGGGCTGTGAGAATCGGGTGTATAGACCATAGGGAGAATTGACGTTGAGGGATTCTACAGAGTGTCTTTATAATTATATGATGTGGGAACATAGGAGGAATTGACGTTGAGTGCTTCCCCAGAGTGTCTATAGTTCCTCTACATGGGCCAAAAGGGGAATTGATGTTGAGTTCTTCCCCACAGCGCCTTTATTATGATATGAGACTATAGTGGGAATTGACAGTGAGTGATTCCGCAGAGAGTCTATACTTTTGATGAACCGGAGGGGTGATACTGTGTGTGCTTCCCAGAGGGTTGCTTGTACTTGTTGGGTTGAACCATAGGGATTAGGCTCTAAGTACTGTCCAGAGGGTTACCTATTGTGCTTAGCTACTTGCTTAGCTGTTGGTTGATATTGAAACTGTGGATTGTATTTTTCTGCTGAGTACTTCTTGTTTACTACTTTCTGTACCTTTACGCCGCCATATACTCAATAACTTTTAGGCACAGATCTTTGAGTGTTTGCCTTCTAGTATTTAGTCTCACACCGTATTTGGGTCATGCTTTTGGGCCCAAACAGATTATATTGCGGCTAGTATAGACAAGGGCAAGTGTAGAGACCCGTATCTTGACGTACATGGACATTACATTACATTTGCGGAATACTTAGTACATAACAAAAACACACACTAAAGGATCGTAATAGTTTAGTGTCTTTGGAAACTCGGAACGTAATCTTCTAATCGTGGTGAAAGTTCTTCAATATCTCCCATAAAGGTCATCCCTTTTTTTTTACCTAAAACCTTTCTTTATATCCTGGGGAAAAGAAAACATAAAAGGGTGAGCTCAAATGCTCAGTAAGGGTAAACAAAGGAAATATCAATCACATAATTTTCATAAGAACATAACATTTTTGGAAATCTTAACCTGCAAAAGAGAGCATAATTTCATAACATGGGGTAAATCATAGTAGTGAAATGAAATCATAACTTAAAACATTACTCATTGTGGCATACACACATAATCATAGAGAATCATTTCTTGTTAGTCAAGACTCATTGCCAAGACTATCTTAGTGGACAAAGTCCCTTTCTGAATCGAGTAATCCTCGTTTCAGTCCTGTTTCACTGAACCGGTATAACCTACCATTCCAGCCATGTCTATCTCATGAGATATAAAATCTTTACCCAATGCATTGGAGGGAGATATAGGTCCCACCCATCTCTTAATGAATCCTTTCTTATGTGTGCCACAAAATCATAAATCATACATCATTTCATAACCCATGTAATAAAAATGGGATTCTTAAACAACATGACATCATAAAACCATTCATATAAGATAAAGGAATTCATAAACATAATTCCATCACAACATAGTCAAATCAATGTAAAAATATGGATAGAAACAGAACTCTTTATTATCTTAGATGGAAAATAATTTTGATAAAACACTTGAATTGAATTCTTGAGGAAAATATCCTTTCTTCTTCAAAATCAATTTCTTTTCACAAAACATCATGCAACTTTAAAAGAAAGAGATTTTATTGAAAATAGTCATGAAATATTTTAGATGAAGCTTCATGAAAATAAGGCTTTATAAAACAGTAGAAATCCGTTCGTGCCGTATAAGTTAAAAAAAACATTCTTCGTACTTTTGTCGGAAAAGTCAAAAAGTACCTCGTACGACAAAAGATTCCTTTCATACATATTACTAAAAACTCACCGAAGGGTAAAAATGGATTTAAACAATTGTAGGTGGATGGAAATAATATTACATTTTGATGAAACATGGATGTGGATGATAAAATACACCCCAGTAAATACCAAAGTATAAACAATCTCGGATAAAAATGAGATTGTGATATTTCCCTTACCTTAGGTCCAATTTGCTTCGTATGTGTCCGAACCTCCTGTATAATGATTTAAATAATGTCATTGACTTATTACAGAATCATATTCATTGTTATGATATCATATATGGTTCACTTATGACATTATATTACCCGTTCTTTTGTAAATTCCATGTTAAAGAAGCGTTTTGGGTAAAATCGTTTCATTTATCGTAGGTGTTTTGACTTGTTGTTCTTGACATCATTATTACTTATATCATGATTTACTTACTTCCAGAATATAAAATATGATTTATATATCATATATATTCAGTATATATATATATATAATAGATAGATAAATAAAATGAAAAACACCGTTCATGGAGACGGTAGTCCGTACGTACGCATGAACGCTGTTTTTCTTTCCTTATTGTCTTGAAATGGAAGTAAGTAGATGACATACATATGTATATATATATACATAAATCCAGTAGCTTTATAATGTCATGTATTTCATTATTATTTCTTATATATACATTATAATCATTCTTAAATGGTTAACATGGAGAATGAATCTCATCGCGTCGTGGAGACGGTATTCCGTACGTACGCACGAGCGATGATATCATTTCTATAAATATTGAATTGAATTGGAGTGGATTATAAAATATATCAGAATCATTATGATGTTGTAATAACTATGTATAGTTATTCTTTACACCATTATACCCATCCATGTAAGGTGGTGGTGGAAAATAGATTACACCACGGCGTGGAGACGGTATTCCGTACGTACGCACGCGCGGTGATTTCTTTTTCCGTAGGATGGATAGATGGTGAAATAGGGTTGTTTCATACTTATAATAACATATCAGTATATGAGTGATACTGATGTTATTACTTCATAATGAAACAACCTAAGAAGAAGAAGTGGAAGAAGAAATAAAGATGAAAGAATTGGTAACGGTAATTACCTCTTCTTTGAAGTGCCTCTTTGAGACCTCCTCTTAGGGCACTAGAATTGGTCTTTGAGGAAGACCAGAACCTCTAGGATGTTGCTAGGGAAGTGGAGAAGGGATTTTGGCAGGGGTTGGCCGAGCTTGAGTGCTCAAATTGGTGTGAGGAGGAGGGGGAGGAGGTGTCCTTTTATAAGGGAGGAGAGGGGCACCTTAGGAATTCTTAAAAATATTAATTTATAATAAATATAACCCCACTTAAAAACCTCCAAAAATGACTCATATTCGAAGCTTAGATGAGATAGGGTTGTAATCTCATCAACCAATCAAATTTATACATGTTTGGATCTTATTTTAAACCTTATCAATTAGATTTAACTCTAAGTTAAATAATTTAACTTTTACCGTGTCTTTTTGTTTTCTTTCACTATATGGTTAATACACTTACTATAACATGCCAAACGAACCCCAAATTGTATATTATTAATACATATATCCTTATCTAAGTCATTTGGCCGAACCTTAGATTTTTAGGAATAAACTAACAATTAATAATATAATATTTTATTTAAAAACTATTTTGTGTCAATTTTGACACTATTTGATATATGATTTTTTTGAAAGTCATAAAAGAATTATATATTCGAACCAAGTTGATTAAATCAACACTAATATATCATAGTAGCCTAGAAAATTAGTGGAATTCATAAAAAGTCTTAAATTACATTTATTTTGGTATTTATATTATCAATTATGTCAATATTTCATTAATAAGATAATTACTGCATCATCTTTGTGTCATAAATAAATTATATTATATGCTGTCTAAAAATTACAAATAAAATACCATCATGTAGGAAATCTTTTTAGATTTCTAATGAATATTTATAGTCGAATTTATCTTATGTATAACCCCATATTAAAAATGATTTACTTATTAAACTTTGATTTTAACTATTTTAACCCTTCTTTAAATAAATTAATAATAAATGTCCTAATCTAATCCAAGTGGGCCTAAATGGTCATATTTTATTCCTAAGTTTGTTTTTGGTCGAATTACACTTGTCCAATAGAATTAGGACATGTGTTAGGGTAATATTAATATCATATTTACCCTTAGTTACCCTATTTACTATTAACCGTGGTAAAAAAAGTAAAAAGTTACTATTCACCAAAAAATTATTTTCATCTCATTGAACCACATTTTAGTCCTTGATATTAACCGTGTCTCTCGGATTTTCGAAATTCCATTCACATAAGCGGTAAAATTAAGTTTTATGCAAAATTCCGTTTTTAACCTACCACTTAGTGGTTTCACTATTCATCAAAAATTGAAAGTTTTCAGAAAAATGCCAAAATTTCATCCTAAGCTATATTTCATATTCCGAATTCAAAAATGAAGTCTATTTTACCAAATTCATAACATAAAAGTTGCATTAATTAATTTTATAATTAAATCCCGCTGTTAAAACAAATAACGTGTTTTTACGAAACAATATCTATCAAAAGATTGACACTTGTTTATGTCTGGTTTAAATGTGAAATTACGTCCAATGACCAACATTGTATTAAATTGTAAAAATATATTCTAAATATAATTTAAGACTACTCAAATTAATAATTTATCACTATTAATTATTTCGATTAAAAAAGTTGTTTTTAATTATAATTTAGTAATTTTCACTATTCATTAGAATATGAAAGTTATCCGAAAAGTACCAAAATTTCACCTTAGGCTAAATTCGATACTCCGAATCCAAAAATGAATTCCATTTTGAAAAATAAAATTTACAAAATTTCCAAAAAGTGGTTATTACTATTCATAACGGCTAGCTTTAATAATATTTTAATAGCATATCGTTGTTTCGTGAAACTCAGTATTGCGTACTACACACGCTATCGAGGAAGGTCGCGATTGCGTGTAACGGAAGGAAAGTCAAGGATGCGTATTGTGAAAGCTTCTTTTGTTGTAGCGTACAACACAAGACATTAATGAAATTAAAAAGAATATTTTTCATAAAATCTTGGGGCGTTACATTCTACCCCCCTTAAAATGAATTTCGCCCTCGAAATTCGTCGGGGTTATAAATGGTTTACTATTCAAAATTTTCTTTGATAGAAACCCACATCGTAAAAAGGAATACCAAAACATGGCTTTAAAAACTAAAGTATGAAATGTAACGATTACCCAAATATACTAATCACTGGGTTTCCACATAGGTGAAAATATGGATATGGAAGAAAAATCTAACCATCATGTTCTGATGGATAGTGGTAGAGAACATGGCTATGGAAAAGCCAGTAATCACAAATCCATAGATTTGTGATGATATAAGGTACCATCTGATTCATCAGGTATAAGATCACTAGTACAACATTTTTGGTTTTCAAGATCATTTCCCTAAAGTTGAAAATTTGCTTAGAATAAATACTTACTTTATTTTGGTAAAATATCACTTTTGTTCGTGCCTTGAACAATTTCTACTTCATCTCTTAAATAAATGAAGTTGAATTTGTTATTCGTGATGTGTTAGCAGATCATGTGATAGAATGACAGGTCATTCCATCTGTCTCAAACAAAAGGTTAGCAAAACTTATATACATAAGTCGATCTATAGTGAGATTAATCATATATGGTTCCTAAAATGGACTTATACTTCATATATCATACTGCTTAATATAATAAAACTAGTTTCTACTAAACAGGGACTTCCTGTAGGTCAGTGGTAGGCGATAAAGGCCAGTCGCACTTCGGTTGTGGGTTCGATTCCCACAGCCTTGTCCGAAGCGATGGGCTGTCGCCCGTCCTGCAGGTTGTCCTTTTTCCAAAACTACTATAACATCCCATCAATAATATCATCCAACACAATCCATTCCAATCTTTAGGCTTATCCATAATACTGCAGTCCACTCTCATAACATAGTGAAAACAATTACCAGAGATTTAATATCATCGTTGATCCCCATATATCATAAGATATGTTTTTTTTTGGTCACATTCCAAACATTCAAAGTCCTTAATCATGTATACTCTTGAATACCCATTGAACCTTAGTGAAAACTTGAATGCAGTTAAAAGTTAACACTTTACACATACCAAAATCCTCAAAATTATTTATAATCAAACCATGATATCACTTAGTCCTTATATCAATCATGAGCTCATGAATACTATTAAACATTTCATTTTCTCGTCTTCATTATGCACATATCATCTTATTTCCAAAAAAAATATCTCAATCACTTTGAATACCACATCAATAAATATTGCAATACTCAATGATACAACATTATTTTGGAATCCCATTACATAAACACTTAATCATTCCACCACATCGTTGTCATATTCAACATTGCCAATAGTGATCGCATGTGATTTCCCTTTGTCCTTTGCCTTCAGTGGTTGCTCATGTTGATCATCACTAACCCTTGGATTAGGGAAATTATTAGCATAATGCCCCATTTCCTTGCACTTGAAGCATTGAAGTGTTGGCAGTGCGTTCTCTGCAGTGTTTGCTTTATCATTAGAAACCCTTTTTCCATTACTTCGACACTCAGCTGCTCGATGACCTTCTTTTCCACACTTAAAACATTTTCTAGTCCCTTTTAGACAATCTCCACCATGCTTCTTTCCACACTTTGTGCATAAGGAAACATTCATCTTCTTTTCACCATTATTCTGAGATTTCTCCTTGAACTCCATCTTTCGTTTCTTGTCAAAACCATGAGATGGATATGTAACACCAACTTCCATTTCTACCTTGATAGCACAACGCACAATTTCTTCATAGCAACTGAAGTCTCTTATAGCTAATGCCCTTCGAAGACTTGGTTTTAAGCCACTGAAAAATCGATCAACTTTACTTTCAGGTTGGATGATAATTCCAGAAGCATACCTTGCAAGTCTTGTAAAATTTGCTTCATAGGTACCAACAGATTCATCGTCCCTTTGCTTCAGTTCAAGAAACTCTTTCTCCATCTTTGTTCGAAGAATACGAGGGAAGTACTTATTGAAAAATAAGTTCTTGAACTCGTCCCATTCCATAGACTCAATTTCATCCCTTTGCCTTGTATTCTTAATAAGATTCCACCATTGATCAGCATCTCCTTCCAAACGATACACTGCTAGGATGACTTTATCATGTTCAGAACATTGAAGAACTGAAAATATCTTTTCAGTAGTACTAATCCATTGTTCAGCAACTAATGGATCAGTAGACCCACTGAAAGAAGGTGGACGCTGCCTCATGAAGGATTCAACAGAATGTTGCTCCTTCCTTTGCTCGTTTGGATGTCCTGCATGATTCATAGCTTGAGAAAGTTGTGTGATCATGGCTACAAGATTTTGCATTCCAGCTCCTATATCGTTTGGTTGCTCAGGGGTACAATCATTGCATTGCCCATCACATTCCGCATTAACACGGTTCCTTCGGGTTCCAGCCATCGTCTAAAACCCCAAAAGAATTGTGTGAGAGGAAAAAATCATGCTAGGGAAAACAACATAATAAAGGGTTAGTACCCTCAATATCTAACATCTTAGGTTAAATTCGAAGATCGTTAGCGTAATTCTAGGACTATAACCTATACATATACTTAACCTTAGAGACATCCCTAGACATACCTTAGAAATATCTCTAGGGATCTCACTAAAGTTCTCGCATCCTAGTTTCCAAAGGTTGACTAAACCTTTCCTCTGATACCAACTGTAGAGACCCGTATCTTGACGTACATGGACATTACATTACATTTGCGGAATACTTAGTACATAACAAAAACACACACTAAAGGATCGTAATAGTTTAGTGTCTTTGGAAACTCGGAACGTAATCTTCTAATCGTGGTGAAAGTTCTTCAATATCTCCCATAAAGGTCATCCCTTTTTTTTTACCTAAAACCTTTCTTTATATCCTGGGGAAAAGAAAACATAAAAGGGTGAGCTCAAATGCTCAGTAAGGGTAAACAAAGGAAATATCAATCACATAATTTTCATAAGAACATAACATTTTTGGAAATCTTAACCTGCAAAAGAGAGCATAATTTCATAACATGGGGTAAATCATAGTAGTGAAATGAAATCATAACTTAAAACATTACTCATTGTGGCATACACACATAATCATAGAGAATCATTTCTTGTTAGTCAAGACTCATTGCCAAGACTATCTTAGTGGACAAAGTCCCTTTCTGAATCGAGTAATCCTCGTTTCAGTCCTGTTTCACTGAACCGGTATAACCTACCATTCCAGCCATGTCTATCTCATGAGATATAAAATCTTTACCCAATGCATTGGAGGGAGATATAGGTCCCACCCATCTCTTAATGAATCCTTTCTTATGTGTGCCACAAAATCATAAATCATACATCATTTCATAACCCATGTAATAAAAATGGGATTCTTAAACAACATGACATCATAAAACCATTCATATAAGATAAAGGAATTCATAAACATAATTCCATCACAACATAGTCAAATCAATGTAAAAATATGGATAGAAACAGAACTCTTTATTATCTTAGATGGAAAATAATTTTGATAAAACACTTGAATTGAATTCTTGAGGAAAATATCCTTTCTTCTTCAAAATCAATTTCTTTTCACAAAACATCATGCAACTTTAAAAGAAAGAGATTTTATTGAAAATAGTCATGAAATATTTTAGAGGAAGCTTCATGAAAATAAGTCTTTATAAAACAGTAGAAATCCGTTCGTGCCGTATAAGTTAAAAAAAACATTCTTCGTACTTTTGTCGGAAAAGTCAAAAAGTACCTCGTACGACAAAAGATTCCTTTCATACATATTACTAAAAACTCACCGAAGGGTAAAAATGGATTTAAACAATTGTAGGTGGATGGAAATAATATTACATTTTGATGAAACATGGATGTGGATGATAAAATACACCCCAGTAAATACCAAAGTATAAACAATCTCGGATAAAAATGAGATTGTGATATTTCCCTTACCTTAGGTCCAATTTGCTTCGTATGTGTCCGAACCTCCTGTATAATGATTTAAATAATGTCATTGACTTATTACAGAATCATATTCATTGTTATGATATCATATATGGTTCACTTATGACATTATATTACCTGTTCTTTTGTAAATTCCATGTTAAAGAAGCGTTTTGGGTAAAATCGTTTCATTTATCGTAGGTGTTTTGACTTGTTGTTCTTGACATCATTATTACTTATATCATGATTTACTTACTTCCAGAATATAAAATATGATTTATATATCATATATATTCAGTATATATATATATAATAGATAGATAAATAAAATGAAAAACACCGTTCATGGAGACGGTAGTCCGTACGTACGCATGAACGCTGTTTTTCTTTCCTTATTGTCTTGAAATGGAAGTAAGTAGATGACATACATATGTATATATATATACATAAATCCAGTAGCTTTATAATGTCATGTATTTCATTATTATTTCTTATATATACATTATAATCATTCTTAAATGGTTAACATGGAGAATGAATCTCATCGCGTCGTGGAGACGGTATTCCGTACGTACGCACGAGCGATGATATCATTTCTATAAATATTGAATTGAATTGGAGTGGATTATAAAATATATCAGAATCATTATGATGTTGTAATAACTATGTATAGTTATTCTTTACACCATTATACCCATCCATGTAAGGTGGTGGTGGAAAATAGATTACACCACGGCGTGGAGACGGTATTCCGTACGTACGCACGCGCGGTGATTTCTTTTTCCGTAGGATGGATAGATGGTGAAATAGGGTTGTTTCATACTTATAATAACATATCAGTATATGAGTGATACTGATGTTATTACTTCATAATGAAACAACCTAAGAAGAAGAAGTGGAAGAAGAAATAAAGATGAAAGAATTGGTAACGGTAATTACCTCTTCTTTGAAGTGCCTCTTTGAGACCTCCTCTTAGGGCACTAGAATTGGTCTTTGAGGAAGACCAGAACCTCTAGGATGTTGCTAGGGAAGTGGAGAAGGGATTTTGGCAGGGGTTGGCCGAGCTTGAGTGCTCAAATTGGTGTGAGGAGGAGGGGGAGGAGGTGTCCTTTTATAAGGGAGGAGAGGGGCACCTTAGGAATTCTTAAAAATATTAATTTATAATAAATATAACCCCACTTAAAAACCTCCAAAAATGACTCATATTCGAAGCTTAGATGAGATAGGGTTGTAATCTCATCAACCAATCAAATTTATACATGTTTGGATCTTATTTTAAACCTTATCAATTAGATTTAACTCTAAGTTAAATAATTTAACTTTTACCGTGTCTTTTTGTTTTCTTTCACTATATGGTTAATACACTTACTATAACATGCCAAACGAACCCCAAATTGTATATTATTAATACATATATCCTTATCTAAGTCATTTGGCCGAACCTTAGATTTTTAGGAATAACATAACAATTAATAATATAATATTTTATTTAAAAACTATTTTGTGTCAATTTTGACACTATTTGATATATGATTTTTTTGAAAGTCATAAAAGAATTATATATTCGAACCAAGTTGATTAAATCAACACTAATATATCATAGTAGCCTAGAAAATTAGTGGAATTCATAAAACGTCTTAAATTACATTTATTTTGGTATTTATATTATCAATTATGTCAATATTTCATTAATAAGATAATTACTGCATCATCTTTGTGTCATAAATAAATTATATTATATGCTGTCTAAAAATTACAAATAAAATACCATCATGTAGGAAATCTTTTTATCTTTCTAATGAATATTTATAGTCGAATTTATCTTATGTATAACCCCATATTAAAAATGATTTACTTATTAAACTTTGATTTTAACTATTTTAACCCTTCTTTAAATAAATTAATAATAAATGTCCTAATCTAATCCAAGTGGGCCTAAATGGTCATATTTTATTCCTAAGTTTGTTTTTGGTCGAATTACACTTGTCCAATAGAATTAGGACATGTGTTAGGGTAATATTAATATCATATTTACCCTTAGTTACCCTATTTACTATTAACCGTGGTAAAAAAAGTAAAAAGTTACTATTCACCAAAAAATTATTTTCATCTCATTGAACCACATTTTAGTCCTTGATATTAACCGTGTCTCTCGGATTTTCGAAATTCCATTCACATAAGCGGTAAAATTAAGTTTTATGCAAAATTCCGTTTTTAACCTACCACTTAGTGGTTTCACTATTCATCAAAAATTGAAAGTTTTCAGAAAAATGCCAAAATTTCATCCTAAGCTATATTTCATATTCCGAATTCAAAAATGAAGTCTATTTTACCAAATTCATAACATAAAAGTTGCATTAATTAATTTTATAATTAAATCCCGCTGTTAAAACAAATAACGTGTTTTTACGAAACAATATCTATCAAAAGATTGACACTTGTTTATGTCTGGTTTAAATGTGAAATTACGTCCAATGACCAACATTGTATTAAATTGTAAAAATATATTCTAAATATACTTTAAAACTACTCAAATTAATAATTTATCACTATTAATTATTTCGATTAAAAAAGTTGTTTTTAATTATAATTTAGTAATTTTCACTATTCATTAGAATATGAAAGTTATCCGAAAAGTACCAAAATTTCACCTTAGGCTAAATTCGATACTCCGAATCCAAAAATGAATTCCATTTTGAAAAATAAAATTTACAAAATTTCCAAAAAGTGGTTATTACTATTCATAACGGCTAGCTTTAATAATATTTTAATAGCATATCGTTGTTTCGTGAAACTCAGTATTGCGTACTACACACGCTATCGAGGAAGGTCGCGATTGCGTGTAACGGAAGGAAAGTCAAGGATGCGTATTGTGAAAGCTTCTTTTGTTGTAGCGTACAACACAAGACATTAATGAAATTAAAAAGAATATTTTTCATAAAATCTTGGGGCGTTACAGCAAGTGCCCTTCGACTTCAAGTACTTGATTTGCAGTTGAGTTGGAGAGCATGGTACCAATATGTGGCTTGCGATGCTGAGGATTTTGTCTACTATTTTTGGCACTTTTCTTTAGCACTGGTTTTATTCATCATTGTAACTTGTTTGTCTATTTTCCTAGATGTGTACCATGCATCATTTTATATATATGTGCTAAGTTGTTTATTATCTCAGTCCTCTACTGTTTACTATTGTAGGATATTTACTACTTCTATTCTGTTACTCTACCAATGATGGAATTGTTTCCCCACTATAACACCCAAGGCCCTCACTACTAGTAGGTAGCCTATGGCATTCAGGGAAATTTGCTTGAAGCCATGTGACCAACCAGGTACGGGGTGCCTCTGGGTGGCTTCCAGAACAGGGACGTTACAGATTTTATGGAATATATCAATGCACAGATGATTATTTGATTATTGATATTTACAATACATAGTATAATTTCCAAAATCCATAGACTACATATAGATTTTTACTTTTCCAGTGTTCAAAACATGTTGTTCTCTTTTAGTTTCATCTAATTATGTATGACATGCTTATCCATGCATAAGATCCTATACATAGAAAAATTTCCTCATCATTGTATATGGGAATATAATAATGATTAATAATAAAAAAAATTTAGAAGAATTGTAATAATATAAACTTATAAATTTATCTGAGAGGGGATATGTAATTATTTAGAAACAAACAAATAATGGCGAGGATACACTCAATAGTCTCAAAATAATTTTTATATAAAATATTAATAAATAGTTATAATAAATCATTCCTTCAGAATTATATAAAAAAATCCTTAATTTTGGATGAACTAAATTAATTATTATAAAATACTTATCACGAATCCCTTTATGTATATTGTAAGAAAATAAAAAATATAATTTGATGAATTTAAATTTTATGAAAAAATCTTGACATAAAAACAATTCAAGGAATATTATATTTAAAAAAAATTACATAAACAAAAATCATCAAATTAAATATAATATTTATAAAAACTTTATAATCATATTTCCCTTAAATATATATATCTATGTACACTGATTCCTTTTTATTATCAAACAATACGAAGTTAAGGGAAATTTATTGGACTTGTTTTTCTAGCACTGACATTGTACAATGTAATATTTATCATTGAAGCACAAGAATAAATGTTGTTGGAATGTCCCACATAAAGTGATTTGCAATGTAGTACAAGTCTTATCCAATAGACACTAATAAACATTGATCCACTTCCACTATGTACAAAAATATATTGGGATTACTTTACCTCAATGAAATCAAAGGGTTGTCTAAAATATTCCATCAAAATAATATTAATATTTACTGGAGTAGAAATTTCAGGCTTCTTATTTGGCCTAAATGATAACTAATTAATTTAAACATGATCATTGATTCTTCATCTTATTAATATATTCAACATAAAATAGAATTTTTTTTTGTTTTATATTTGTAATATTTGACACATGGGATAAATTGTTTTAATTTTATCTGATTTATTCTTTATTCATGATTAATTTTATGAAATACAATTATTACATCAATTATTTCATGCATTTATGTTGTCTCCAACTCATGGAATCATTTTCCTTATTATAGTTCATGGGTTCCCTTATGATTTTTTCCTACCTTCTTACATTATTTTTCTAATATATACACGGGTATTATGGTTCTCTTCAACTATTTTTTTACATTATATAGTCCAAGATGTGAAACTATTTGTTTTCCGAATTTCAATTGTTTTTTTTTGAAATAGTGAATATGATATTCTTAAGTTCCATTATGTTAAAAATCACACAATATCTTCTCCTTCACATAAGACAAATGTGGAACCACATTATATTGTCCAAAAATAAAGATATTCTTCATAGGGTTTCGGGTTTTTTCACGAGTGTTCGGGGTTTTTTGGTTTTACTTTTTTAGTTTGTGCAATAGATGAGGATGAATTCTGTCCCATGTAGGTGGAAACACGATGGATTCTTTCTATAAGGGATAATGTATATTCTCCACTCTTAATAATAATAATGATATCTCCCAAAAACACCAACATTACTTCTCAGCCTCATTCCCTCCATATTTTTAGACATAGTTTACTAATTTTGATCCACTTTTCATGCCCTATCAAGAAAAATTAAATCCCTTATAAAATATATTATTTTAGTTAATATCATTAAACACCCAGAGATCTCATATGATAAAATAAAAAAAATAAGGGATCATGCTTTATCAACATTACATGATACAAAAAAGGTGGCTTCTTGGATTAAAGGGATTAGAAAATTCATTCATGAAAAACCTCTTCTGCATGTGACACCGATGCATGAATAGCCTCGTTGAACATTATTTTTCATTAAAAAGTATCAAATTTTTCAAATAAGTTCATTAATTAATGTAATATAAAGATTAAACTATTTCTATAGAACAATCTTGTGAGTCTCATTATCATGTTTGGATCACATGAAGGATGGAAATCAAATTTTTGTATGCCAATTCTAGCTATCTCAAGCTCATGTACACATCCCTATGATGGTTGAAGGTTGAAGATGATTAATGTTTTGATTGGAAAATATAGAATGAATTGTTTAGGTGGATGTGCGATAAATGTAATATTTTTAATGGTTGAAGAGTTCCCATGTATTTAGTATACCAATCGATCTTACAATCCATCTCATGATTCTTAATAATTCCCACTATATATTCATCCACTCGATCTACCACTGGTGTTGGAACTTTGGTAAACTACAGACATTCCCCACATGGGTTATCCAACCTGTCACACCCGTATTTTTTAGTCATTATATTTATTTATATTCTCTTGGTGTCGGGTGATTTTGCGTAAGTGCGGGTGGGTCCCAGTTTAAAATTTTAATGTTGGGATGAGATTATGGTTTGGGATAGTGCATGAACACCGTACGTTTAAGATGCGCAGTACACTTGGGAACTTGCTTTCTACTTGGGTACATTCATCCCGCTTGCAGTCCACTTGGGTACCGTATGGTGTGCGAATACCGCACGGTCATCAAGTTTTAACGTTATTAAATTAGTTGGTTGAGCGGATAAATAAATAAATAAATATGTGTATATATGTGTATATATGTTTATGTTTTAATATTATGTTTATATATATATATGTTTATATTTGTGTATATATATCTTTATATATTGGTATATATGTCTAAATATGTATACATATATATATAGAGATTTATATTTTTTAAAATGGTCTTATTATTATAAATGTTTTGATTATAATAATAATAAATATTATAATTAGATAATTATTAATAGTATTATTATTATTATTAAAATTATTAAGAAAAAAATTGGAAACCTAATCTACCCAGCCCAGGCGGTGCCCCACCCCCTCGGAATCAGGAAGCGCCCCCTGGTCCATTCCTATGCACGCACCCCCTCGCTGGAGCTCCCTCCAGCTGCGGCCCGCCTCCTGGCCTCCTCCTCTCTAAGCCGCAGCCCCCTCCCGTCCTCCTCCTACCTTCACCGCTACCCACACCTGCTCCTTGCGCCGTCCGACCACCCCGGCCCCCCTGACCTCCGGCGGACCCCGCCTGCTCCGGTCTCACCACCCTCAACTGGTGTGACTCCCCCCCTCTCGGGTATCCTTCTTTTTCATGTTTTTTAGGGTTTTCTTTGAGTTGGACAAAACCTAACTGAGGGATTTTTATTTGTGTGTGTTCCTCTTTTTTTAGGTATGTGAAGGGTCCACAATGTTCTTTTCTCCCTTCTGTTGAGGCACGATTGTATTTGCGCCCCTCCGAGGAAGGTGAATTCACATATTTTTATTTTTGGAGCACTCCAATAATGTTCGCGCTCTTTCTTTTTGTTTTAAAAATTGTTTTGCAGCTTTGTTATACCCTTAATTATTTTTCTATAGAGTTATTAAATTTTTTAGAATTTATTAAGAATATATTTTGAGTCAGTTCCTGGTTTATGTAAATATGCGTCTACGATGATTTTCTTGCTTAAGTGAGAAATGTAATTTTGAAAATTTTTAAAATGTAATTCACATCGCTATGGTTTTCTCATCTAGATTTTTGTGATGCTTCGTCATTGATGAATTGTTTAAAAATTGGTCATTAACGTGATTCATTAATTATGTTTATGTGTTCATGTACTTGAGGTGTTGATAAATTGTGATATGAGCTTTTAAAGTAAATTGATACAATTTTGGGGTTGTGGACCTTAGTTTTATTTAAAAAAATGTTAAAGTATGATTTGGGTTTTACTTGTGAACGTTTTGATCTTTGTAGGGTTGGTTTTTGATTTTTATCTTGATTGTTTTGTTTGGATTAATTTTATTTTAGGGATTTGGGGTGTTTTTGAGTCTCGGGATCTATCGTAGGGATTTGTGGTGGGTTTCGAAGGTGCCCACGCATATTCCGAGTTATGGATATTTATAGATATATATATCTTTTGTGTGAATGTTCCCTCATGGCGCGTGGAACACCTACATCAGTTTAAGGATATATATATATATATATATATAGAAGTTCCTGCGTGCGAGGGAGCTGCTGCTTGAGTTAGAAAGCTTGACGCAACCTTTGTTTGAGGTAGGTGTTTCTAACCATTTCCCTTTTTGATTTCAAACCTTGATCTATTGAATGTTTTTAATTAAATCTTACATTGCATTTGAATCTCTATTATATTCATGGAAAGCATCTGACATAGTTAGATTGTTGTTTTAAATATCTAAAAGTGTCTTTTTATGTATTTTTATATGAAATGCATAGGTTATTGCTAAAGTTAATTGAGTGCTTCATGATGTGATTGGATGTAATTGATGGTGACCGTGTTTTGGAAATGTAAAATTGGTTTGGTGTGTTTCTTTGACAAAAATGATAAACCAATAAGTTTTTTAGAAAAGATTTGGAAATGGTGCTTGGTTTGAAAGATGTGTTTTTTTATAAAGTGTTATGAAAGAATTGGGTTTGGTTTCAATGCTAAAGTGTTTTATGAAAGATGGTTTCTAAGGTGATTCTTCTAAAAACTAGATGTGTCAGTGGATGTTGGCACATCCATGGGAGCACTAGGTGCTCACGTGGATGTGCCTCCAAATGAAAATGACACATTAAATCTATGTTTTCTTAAAACTAGGTTTGAGAGAAAATAATGTGTTATTTCAAAGGGATTTGATAGAAGTTGGCCCGGTTGGTTTTTGGTGTGAGTTAGATGGTCGTTTAACTTAAAGACCCATTTAGTAAACTTGAATTGTTTGGGTGTGTGTTTCGATCTTAAGGTCTTGTTTTCCTTTGATAATTTAAATGATATTTGTGTAATGTTTTGGGTAATGCCTTTGGGCCGGTCAAGTTAGAGGCCCGTTTGGCTCTTCCAATTCAACTGTAATATTTTTTTTGACTCTTCAAAAAGAACGTGTTTTGGGAAAAATGTGAATGCCTGTTTGGCAACTTATTGTGTTCTAGAAGATGGTTTGAATGTTTATGTGATGTGACGGCCCGGTTAGCACTTTGATGATGTGATATAGGTATATCTATATATATACATACTTATGGGGAACCTCTACAGGGGGACTCCCCTTTGAGGGTTGTCGTGTAGCGGTGTCCGTGTAGCGGTGTCCGTGTAAGGGGTTTTCAAGTGCGGTGAGATGAGTCACTAGTGCGAGGGCCTCCCACATACACAGTATTAATAAAGCTACCCTGGGTTCCTGGGAGTCTTTTAGAGATCGAGTGATGGTTGCTGATCAACCCTGATTAGATGGGTTGTTACCCCCTGGATTTGTTGTTAGGCCAGGCGGGCTTTTCCACTTGATTGGTCAGTTACAGCGGCCAGTTTGTTATAGACTTAGGAGCTTCACCATACGTCGGCAGGTGGTTCCGAAACCGAGTACGTCCAGGGGTTTTCTAGGGATGTTTAGGATCACCCATGGTTATTTCTTATATCTTCTTATTCACTTTTACTTGCACTTGGTTTCCAAAATTTACTTATTCCATGTTCTTCTTTTTCACAAATGTGATAAACATGGATTTGAAATTCATTTTTTTAGAAATGCATTGTTTTGGAAAAAACGGTTTGTGGTGTGGGTTGGTTTGGAAATGGTAAATCATGATCCTTTTCCCTTAAAATATGAAAACCCTATTTTCTATCTTTGTATGTGCAAACTAGTGTTTTTCGGTTTGTTTCTAGAAAGTGGTCTTGGTTGGATTCTGTGGTTTACTTGGGCAACCCTACTGAGCATTTTTAATGATCATGCATATCCTATCTTTTTAGATGCAGGTTTATTTTCTTGCTTTAGTTTCCAGTTTCTTCTTCCAGTTGAGGCAGATTGTTAGTGTTAGAGGTGACCTAAATTCCACATGGAAGTATGTTTACTGTTTAGTTTTTTTCTTTCCGCTGCAAGTTTTTATTTTTATCTTTAGTTTTTATTTGTCCATTTATCTTTTTCTTATGGAAAAAATCATTCCCAATGTTTAATTTTTGATGCCCGACACTAGTTTCCATCCCAGGGGGATCAGGAACGCCCCTCAGGACATGCCGCGAGCCGGCTCGGGTGACCGGTTCATGGTCGACCTGGGATGGTTCGTGAAAAAATGGTATCAGAGGAGGCCCTTGATATTTGGGATGTCTGGTAGAAGGAGTTTAGGATTTTTCAAGACACAGGAAGAAGGTTACGGGTTGGTGCTTGATCACCACCGCCCGTGACAAGACCTGAGTTACCAGGGGTATTCTGGGTTTTGAGTCTTTTTCCTTTTATAGTTATGGTTTGAGGGATGATAATGAAGGCGAACTAGTTCATGTTGTGGCCTCACATGGGATGGTTACCCATGTGGAGTCCAAGTGTGCAGTTCAAGTTCCTTTTAGTGATATACCTTACTTGGGATATGGCTCACCACCATGTCACTGAGTTAAGCATTTGCACTATTTCCTCGTTCCAGTGGTTTGTTTTTGACTGTGTTTCATTTTGATTTCAGTTGATGTGAGCATGTATTAAAAATGTAAGTGGTTTTAAAATGGAAAAGTGTTTCTTTTAAAATTGTTTTGAAAATGGTGAATTGGGTTTTTAAAGTGGGAGTGTTTTGATTTGGAATGTTTTATTGCTTTTTTGAATTTGATGAGGGAAAGATGTGTTATAACCTTGTTATTCCTTATGGAGGATCACATGTGCATCGATATTTGCAGAGAGTGCGTGGGAGTACTTGTCCGCGAGCAATGTAGCTGGGATTTGGTGAACTCACATGTGATAGTCCATAAGGGGCCATAGGCGAGTTTTAAAATTTAAATGAAATGACAGTTTTTGGAAAAGAACTTTTTTTACTCATGTTTGTATATGTTTAGCTTATGAGTTTTTTAACTTGGATCGGGCTGTCGCTTTGATTGAGTTTTTGCTAGATGCCGATTTCAGTTGTGTTTTTCATGTTGTTATGAGTATGCCACCCAGAAAGGTCGCTAAGGTCACTAATGAGTCTTGCCCAGTTTTTAGTTCTTTTTGCATGTTTCATATCGATCAAAGTAATCAATTTCCATGAGGGGTAGTTCTGTGGTTGTGGAATTAGAGTGGGTCTTCGGGTTTTTGGGAACACCCATGGTTGTTAGGGTTCGTACCATCTGAGGTTTATTTGAGGCTCCAGTTTTGGACTAGTAAAGGTGAAATGTCTCGCCATCATTGAAGTTTGGGGTGTGTCTGATGGTAATTGTCTCTAGTGAGGGTCCCCCATCTGGCAAGGAGTGCATGCTGGAGGAACCTGTCGCTGAGACAACATCTTCATCGTTGATGACTTCCAGGTTGTCAAACTATTCTCTTATGTGCCACTAGTGTAGCCTCTTTGGGAATTATAAGCCATCATCTTGCATCCCTTTGAAAACATGCCACCTTCGTGGGCATTTGAATCATTAAGGAGAAGAATTTGGGGACTGGAGGATGAAAATGGCTGACTGTGAGGTGGGAGATGCTTCAGCCATCAGATCCCCAACTACAGGTCTCAGGGTGAAGCCCACGCACAGTCAGGTATTGCAGAGAGAGTGTGGAACCTTGGTCTGGTCCATGTTTTCAGCATTCTGAAGGGAAATATCCAAAGTTTTCTTGTTCAATTATTATCGTTGTTGTAAGATCATCCTTTTTGTGGTTTCACTATGAGCTTGTTCTACTGCAATCCAAGTGGCCTCATTTTCTCTTGGTGTAGTTTCTAAATCGTTCAGATTCTTTAAAAGGCGTCGGGTCCATGACTAAACAAACCCATTTTGATCTTGGGGATGGTCTCAGCTACGTACGTTAGGGGGATATTTGGTTATGAAAAATTAATGGGTGTCGTTTTTGGGATCTTTATTATACCGGATGCCTCTCTGTGGCTTTTCATTTATTGTGTTCGTGTTTTGTAGGGAATTCCTCATTCCCGGTGTCTGAGTGTGCCAATTTTTCCCAGAATAGTTTTAATCCTAGTGGTGGAGTTGTTCCGTTAGCATTGAGAAGTTGGGATGAGTTTAGTTATGGGAGTTCGTGCATTGCCCCCCCTGGGGTGGTGTGTTCGAGTTTCAAGGTCTCCCTATTAGTTAATTTCTGTGGTGGGGAGAATCCTCCCGTGTTCTCCCCTCAACCTCGTACAATGATTGTACTTGAGTTGTTCGGGTGTGACTTGTGTTGATAATGGTCACCCAGAGCCTCTGAGTTTCTTTTGGTTTTGGCTGGCCACCGACTCGAGTTATGCTAAATGTTGGCTTGGTGATGTTCTAGGGGCAGAAATTGTTTTTGGTGGGGAGAATTGTCACACCCGTCTTTTTTAGTCATTTTATTTATTTCATTTCTATTGGCATCGGGTGATTTTGCGTTAGTGCGGGTGAGTCCCGGTTTAAAATTTTAATGTTGGGATGAGTTTAGGGTTTGGGATAGTGCACGGACACCATACATTTAATACACACCATCCGCTTGGGAACGTGCTTTCCGCTTGGGTATGTGCAGCCCTCTTGCAGTCCACTTGGGTATCGTACAGTGTGTGAATACTGCATGGTCATCCAGTTTTAATGTTATTAAATTAGTTGGTTGAGCGGATAAATAAATAAATAAATATGTGTATATATGTTTATATATGTTTATGTTTTAACTTTATGTGTATATATATATGTTTATATGTATATATATATATATGTTTATATATGTTTATATATAGGTATATATGTCTATATATATATATATATATAGACATCTGCTTATTTTTGAAAATGGTTTTATTATTATAAATGTTTTGATTATAATAATAATAATTATTATAAATAACTAGTTATTATTATTATTATTATAATTATAATTATTAAGAAAAAAAATTGGAAACCAAATCTACCCAGCCCAGGCGGCGCCCCCCTCTGAATCGCGCATCACCCCCCTGGTCCGTTCCTACGCGCGCGCCCCCTCACCGGAGCTCCCTACGGTTGCGGACCGCCTCCCGACCTCCTCCTCTTTAAGCTGCAGCTCCCTCCCAGCCTCCTCCTCCCTTCACCGTTGCCCACAGCTGCTCCCTACGCCATCCAACCACCCCGGACCCCCTGACCTCTAGCCGACCCCGCCTGCTCCGGCCGACCCCGCCTGCTCCAGCCGACCCCTCTTGCTCCGACCGACCTCGCCTGCTCTGGCCGACCCTAGCTGCTCCGATGGAACCACCCTCAACCGGTGTGACTCCCCCTCCCCTATCCGGTATCCTTCTTTTTCATGTTTTTTAGGGTTCTCTTTGAGTTGGCCAAACCCTAACTGAGGGATTTTTGTTTGTGTGTGTTCCTCTTCTTTTTAGGTATGCGAAGGTTCCACAATGTTCTTTTCTCCTGTCCGTTGAGGCGCGATTGTATTCGCTCCCCTTCGAGGAAGGTGAATTAACATATTTTTATTTCCGAAGCACTCCACTAATGTTTGCGCTCTATATTTTGGTTTTAAAACTTGTTTTTTAGCTTTGTTATACCCTTAATTAGCATGATATAGAGTAATTAAATTTTTTTAGAATTGACTAAGAATATATTTTGAGTCGGTTCCTGGTTTATGTCAATATACGTCTAAGATTATTTTCTTTCTTAAGTGACAAATGTTATTTTGATGATTTTTAAAATGTAATTCGCATCGCTATGGTTTTCTCGTCTAGCTTTTTGTGATGCTTCGACATTGATGAATTGTTTAAAAATTGGTCAATAGCATGATTAACTAATTATATTTATGTGTTTATGTACTTGGGGTGTTGATAAATTGTGATATGATCTTTTAAAGTAAATTGATACAATTTTGGGGGTGCTGACCTTAGTTTTATTTAAAAAAAATGTTAAAGTGTGATTTGGGTTTTACTTGTGAACGTTGTGATCTTTCTAGGGTTGGTTTTTGATTTTTATCTTGATTGCTTTGTTTGGATTAATTTTATTTTATGGATTTGGGGTGTTTTTGAGTCTTGGGATTTACCGTAGGGAGTTGTGGTTGGTTTCAAAGGTGCTCATGCATATTCCCAAGTATGGACATGTATAGATATATATATCTTCTGTGTGTATGTTCCCTCATGGAATGGGGAACACATGCATCAGTTTAAGGATATAAATATATATATATATATATATATATATGGAAGTGCGTGCATGCAAGAGAGCTGCTGCTTGAGTTAGAAAGCTTGACACGACCTTTGTTTTAGGTAGGTGTTTCCAACAATTTCCATTTTTTATTTCAAACCTTGAGCCCTTGAATGTTTTTAATTAATTCTTATATAGCATTTGAATCTATTTTGTATTCATGGAAAGCATCTAACATAGTTATATTTTTGTCTTAAATTTCTAAAAGTGGCTTTTGATGTAAGTTTATATGAAATGCAAAGGTTCTTGGTAAAGTTAATTGAGTGCTTCTTGATGTGTTTGGTTGTAATTGATGGTGACGGTGTTTTGGAAATGTAAAATTGGTTTGGTGTGTTTCTTTGAAAAAAATGATGAACCAATAAGTTGTTTTAGAAAAGATTTGGAAATTGTGCTTATTTTGAAAGATGCATTTTGTTTTTATAAAGTGTTGTGAAAGAATTGGGTTTGGTTTCAATGCTAAAGTGTTTTATGAAAAATGGTTTCTAAGGTGATTATTCTAAAAACTAGATGTTCCTTTGGATGTTGGCACATCCATGGGAGCACTAGGTTCTCACATGGATGAGCCTCAAATGAAAATGAAAAATTAAAGCTATGTTTTCTTAAAACTAGGTTTGAGAGAAAATGATGTGTTATTTCAAAGGGAATTGAACGAAGTTGACCCGATTGGATTTTGGTGTGAGTTAGATGGTAATTTTTCTTAAAGACCCATTTGGTAAACTTGAATTGTTTGGGTGTGTGTTTCGATCTTAAGGGCTAGTTTGGCTTTGAATATGTAAATGATATTTGTGTAATGTTTTGGGTAATGCCTTTGGGGACGTAAAGTTAAAGGCTCGTCTAGCACTTCCAACTCAACTGTTATATTTGTGTTGACTCTTCAAAAAGAATGTGTTTTGGGAAAAATGTGAATGCCCGTTTGGAAACCTAATGTGTTCTAAAAGATGGTTTGAATGTTTTTGTGATGTGACAGCCTGGTTGGAACTTTTATGATGTGATATAGGTATATATATATACATACTTATGGGGAACCTCTACAGGGGGACTCCCCTTCAAGGGTTGTCATGTAGCGGTGTCCGTGTAAGGGGTTGGAAGGTGTGGTGAGAAGAGTCATGCGTGCAAGGGCCTCCCACTTACGCAGAATTATTAAAGCTACCATGGGTTCCTGGGAGTCTTTTAGAGATCGAGTGACAGTTTCTGATCAACCCCGTTTAGACGGGTTGGTACCCCCTGGATTTTTTGTTAGGCCAGGTGGGCTTTTCCACTTGATTGGTTAGTTAGGGCAGCCAGTTGGTTATAGACTTAGGAGCTTCACTATACGCCAACAGGTGGTTCCAAAACCGAGTACTTCCAGGGGTTTTTTAGTGATGTTTAGGATCGCCCATGGTTATTTCTTATATCTTCTTGTTCACTTTTACTTTCACTTGGTTTCCAACATTTACTTATTACCTGTTCTTCTTTTTCACAAATGTGATAAACATGGATCTGAAATTCAGTTTTCTTAGATATGCATTATTTTGGAAAAAACGGTTTGTGGTGTGGGTTGGTTTTGAAATGGTAAATCATGAACCTTTTCCCTTTAAATATTAAAACTCTATTTTCTATCTTTGTAGGTGAAAAATAGTGTTTTTGGGTTTGTTTCTAGAAAGTGGTCTTGGTTGGATTCTGTGGTTTACTTGGGCAACCCTACTGAGAATTTTTAATGCTCACGCCTATACTATATTTTCAGATGCAGGTTCAATTTCTTGGTTCAGCTTCCTGTTTCGTCTTCCCATTTAGGAAGATTGTTAGTGTTGGAGGTGAACTAGAGGTCACATGGAGGTATTTTTACTGTTTAGTTTTTTTTCATTCCGTTGCTAGTTTTTATTTTTATCGTAAGTTTTTATTTGTCTGTTTATCTTTTTCACATTGGACAAATCATTCCCAATGTTTAATTTCATGATTCCTAACACTAGTTTCCATCCCGGGGGGATCAGGAAGGCCCCTCGGGACTTGCTGCAAGCCAGCTCGGGTGACCGGTTCAGGGTCGACCTGGGCTAGTTCGTGACACAACCCCAATGTGTTATCCCCCATGCCCTCACCTTTTCACTCTGTGAATATGATATCCATATTCTTGTGTGATCCCTATGGGTTCTATACATTACCAATCACATCTGTCACCAATGGTTGGCTACTATGACCTTTGTTCCATGTGTTCAACCATTGTCTTGTATGTTTGTGATGTGGTTTTTTGGTTTTCCAATGGCTGATCAATTTTTTTTATTAGTTCCACTCAAATAATAATTGAAAAATACGTTCCAAGAAACCCAAATTTCACCATTCATTGGACTTCTTCAAACAAAAAATAATTTCTTTTTCTTGAAAATATTATCCTTTATAGTATACTTATTCTGGAAAATAGATAATATTTTCATTGATGTGAAATAAAGTCCTCAATTATAATGATCATAAAAAATATAAATATGTTTTTCATATAATTATTTAATTACTATTATTAATCATCAATAAATATTTTTGTAAAAAAGGTTTCACCATTTACGAAAGTATTTGATATTCCATAATAGCCTGAAAAAAATAATTTTTAATTAACTTCATTAAAAATATGACTTCTTTCATTTGAACTTATTATGGGTTGATCTTGTTCAATGATTCGAAAATTACCCAACTTGGGAACAATAAATCACACTTGAAAGATAGTTTTATTTATCATTTTATATTGATATCTAGTCATTTATATATTATCAACTAATCAAAAACAAAAACAAATCACAAAAATTTAGTATCATTAATCTCCCCCTTTGTATTTTTTTTCAATACCAATGTAGGAAATGGGATTTCGTTAGGTTCTCTTTATATATTCTCACCATTGTTTCAGTTTTTCTCCATAATAATGATCAACACTAAAAATAATCTGATATATGATTGTATCGTTTCATTATTAAGAAATACTCAATAAATTATTCTACTCTATGTGTGGCTAACCATTCTCGGTGTAAAAAATAAGAGGGTGTAATTTAGACATCCATATTATTAATTATTAATTTAGAATATGATACAAACTAACATAGAATAAACTATATCATTCATCTATGACTACTCCAATATCTTCAAGCCAATAGAAATTAACTATTTCCAATTTACTAAATGAAAATTTATCTTTTTTGATACCAGCTATAAAAAATTATGATGATAACTTCAATCTAATATCCATTACCTGATCTAAACAAAAATATTAAAACCATTCAATAATAAGAGGCTGTAAATGTTCATGAAATCAATCCCATAATATCCTCAATATTATTTTGATAGTTTTATTGATTAATTTAAGATCTCTCCCTAAATATCAAAATTTATTTATTTTTTAAATACCGAATGGATAATATACACACATATCTCCTCAATAAGTTATTGGTCAAGTGCCTTATAGATATATTATTTTGGAATGAAATATAATGATATGGTAACATCTGTAGATTCTCCCCCTCAAGGGTTGATATCAAGTTTCATTACATCAATATAGATCTTATAATTAACTATTCTTATGAATGATAATTAATTTGAAGTCCAATTATTGTGATATCATCTATGATGTTGAGTTTGAATTTTTTAGTCATATATTTTTTATCAATCTTCTTAATCATTGATTATCTTTAGTATTTTGAAATAAATAATTTTCAAGATACCAGAAGATATATTTTGCTAGGTTGTTTCCTTCCATTATTCATGAATTGAATATTCCACTATCCAGATATATAAATATAATTTCCTCATCATTTTTACCCCTATATATTTTTATCACCTTTAATTACATGTAAATATGAAAAAATAACAAAGTTGATGGGAGTAAGGTTGAATGTCCTTTGGTTTTCAATGAGAGAAAGAAGGTTGAAAATTTATTCTCAACCATGACACTTATCAAAACAAAAAATCTAGTCAATAGAAGAGAGTGTTCAATTTATTACATTGGTATAAGATATAAGGGATATAACCATGTAGGAATTTTTAGATCAGTAGTTTTGAATAACCACATATATACATGATTCTCTTATTAAATTATAAATATAAAATACATAGCATAAGATAAAATTATCAAATACTTGATGTTATTCATAATATACTTATTAACATACAAGGGGAAGGAAGAAAAATAATGTTTGATCTCAAATTCACAATAAGGGTTATTTATTGTGCAATATATCATGAATAAATAAATAATAATCAATAATCTAGGGTAAATAATTGATAACACATTTCATTTAATCAATAAATGAGTATGAAATGAAACCATATATAATACTAATGTGGTAATATAATGGATAATAATAATAATTAAATTATTGATGAAAATGAATAAATTTTTATGAAATGATCTTAGACATCATGATATCTTTACCATCAAGGCCTTGTTCTAAGAAAGTTTAATTGATTGGTAGGTATACACAAAAAAATCATTCAATTTGGAAAATTAATTTTTTTCATGAGACATGTCGATGCATCCAATTGATATAAATAACCAATCCCCACCGATTAGTTCATGGAAATTTAATTCATCATATATTGAATGATTAATTTAATTCATAGATGATATTCCTTATCAACAATTATATATATAGTGTAAAGAATATAGATTATTAATATTTTCCCAGTCTATTAAATAACATTCAAAGTAAAAATCCATATATAGAAATGATATATGGTTTATGAAATAATAATATCCTTTATAAAAATAAAATATTTATTTAATATTAATTTAATATTTAAAGAGCTTAAGAAAGTGAACGTTTCCAGAGAAAGTCAATGACAACATAATGAATAAGAGACAAATGATAACCAAAAATTTATTAGAAATATTGGTTTTGATAATTGAGCATTTCCTTTTGAGAAATTGAATTTAAATATTAAAATATATTTCATTTCTGACATTTCTTTTTTTAATCCATAAAAAATATATAAAAGAACCTAAATATTGTAAAATAGAAATGGTGGAGTGAAAATATGTTAATTTTATTAAAGTTAAAAAAGAAACATTTATATTGAATTTAAGTTAAAGAAATTAAAAAATTAAATTTTCATAAAATATTATAAATATTCATTTAATTAATTATAAAATATAATATATAGTTTACGATTCCCATAATAAATCTCTTTAGTAAATAAATAAAAATTATATAATACATTTTTTCAAAATATTGACACGGAAGAAAAATATACCTGATCAAAAGATAAATATGATCCTATTTTATTTTTGAAATTTAATTGATTGATTAATGTGAAAAATAGATGATAATTTGGAAGAAAATGCATAAAATCTATAATTATCATCATTATAAAAATACAGATGGAGTTTCTAAAGGATATATTATAATATTCCATCATCGGAAATATTATCAATCCTAAAAAATGATATTCTAAAATATATCCTTACCTCTTCGGTAATTATAAAATTAAAACCCATTATAAGATTAAAAGTTAAATGAATATATATTAATTATTAATAAATATATATTCATGTTAAATACATCATTATGGAAGTATATACACCATAAATAAATAAAATCGTGCATAATATAAAAAATATCTCAATGGAGTGTAAATATAGATAAAATCTTATACCCTAAGTTATAGTTATCTCATGGGTTCTATAAAAACCAGTATAAAATATTTTAGTTTTTTATATATACATAAAATGAAAATATTCATATATATAATATCATACATGACTATTTATAGAATATTATCATGTCTTCCTTTACAATCTTTTATTTTTATCTTTATTATGTTTTTAACTACTTTGTTTTTCACATATGTTTGGTTTCAATAGTCTTGATAACAATGTATTTTTCATAGTTCCATAATCTCAAGAATGATATTTAGGATAAAAATCATATATATTCAATATATATCTATATATATTCATCCATGAAAGATAGATATTGAACAATGAGTTACACCGTTATTAGAGATAGTAGGTCGTATGTACTCATGAACATTATTTTCACATTTTGAGAGATAGAATGAAATGTATTTAAATAATAATTAAAATTTTAAATATAATTTTTATATTATTTGTATCTTATATATACAATAAATCCATCCTTATTACCAACCATTAATGTGGAAATATAAAACATGTCACAATACTTCAGGGGGGTGGTAGTTCACATAGACACACGAGCAACATTATCTTCATCCAAAGGATTGGAAGGAAAGATGGTAAATATGATATTATAATAATATAATTATAAGTATCTTATAAATAATTATATATCCATTATTTTTATCATCATGAAAATCCATTTGATGATGTGATAGAAAACAAATTACAAGGGTTCGTGAACAGGTAGTCCATAAAACACTTGAGTGATGCTTTTATTTCCCATTTTATGGATAAGGAGATGTAAAGATATTATTCCATAGTCAAAATAACTTGAAATATATAAGGAAAATAGAGTTATTTTATAATAATTTTTAGGACATAATTGAAGGTCATAAAAGATGAAGTAAAAAAGAAGTGCACGGTGAAAATGATTACATTCTCTTCGAGAAACCTCCATTGGATATCCCCTTAGGGATACTAGGGTTTGTATTTTTTGAAGAACAAGACCCTTATAAATTTTATAATTATATTGGGAAGAGAATTTGGAAGGTTTATTTTTCAATCTAGGTTTCCACATGTTGTGTAAATAAAAGCGATAAGGGGTTTCCTTTTATAAGTGAGGGGAGTAGTATTCTTGAAATTTCATAACATATTTAATTAATATAAATGATTTTTCATTTCCAAATGGAACAAAATTTATATAATTATAATATAATATGATTATTGGACTTATTACTCAAAAATAATAAATATTTGACATTTTTTGTTATGTTCTCAAACTTGTCACTTTTTTTTGACTCCTATGTTACACTTTTTACAATTACTACAATAAAAATGTTGTTTAAATTATTGGAGACAAGAATGTAACTATAAAAGGAAAATTGGAATATAAATTGATATGGGATGAAATTTTAGATCATATTTTATTCTTTTTTCCCTCGTTAATTATTTTAATATAATATAATAAAATATTATTTTCATAAAATATCATTATTTTCATTTTGACATTATTTATTTAATATTACATTTAAAAAATAATCAAAAAGATGAACTTAGAGTATAATACTTCAATACATTACTAATATTTTATATTTATATTTAAAATTTACATAATATAATTAATCCTAAAAAGGTATTATATTTCATTTTTTAAAAATCATTTATTTTATTTTTTAATTAATTGAAAAGATAATTTGTTGGTGTTGCGTAATAATGTAATGTAATTATTCAATTTATAAAAATGAAAAATAAATTAACATGAAATAAAAATATTAAATATTTAAAATAACTATATATAACTAAATATAAGTCCTTTTTATACCTATCAAAAAATATAATATATATTAACAGAAGGGGAGGGATATTTTTGGCTTTATCTTTTACTTAAATATTACAAAGGTTAAAATAAAATATAAATGGGAAAAGGTAATATTTTCAATGTATTTATCATTATCAATTAAATAAACTCATCAAATGAAATAAAGAAATTTTTGATATTTTTTTAATTCCTTATTATGTTATTTTTTACCATAATTACATGATTTACCCATAATACAAGTGGTAAATTTTACCATATTTACTTTTCATAGTTCCTAAAACATATAGAGAACTATTTTAAAAATGTTATCCTCCTAATTTTAAACATAGTATAAAAATTTTCAAATTAAATTCCTATAATTTTTTTAAAATTAATTAAACAAAAAACAGCAAAATGCGATGAAAACTAGTTTAAAAGAAATGTGTTTTAAGCCTTAAAATAGGCTTATATAAATGTCATGTAAAATAAAGATCCTTATTTAAATAAAATGAATATTATATTTCTTTAATAATAGACCTAAAATATAATATAAAATTTTAAATTACCACGATTTTAATAAAAGAAATGATAGTTTTTCAGAAATCATTATTTTTTCTATTCGATTAAAATTAAATCTTTTTAGAAAAAACCCAAAAATTAAACCTAATATAATTTTGACTTTTTGATTTCAAAAACGATATAATTAGAACATGGTAATATATTTTCTTGGTTCATTTAATCTTTTTTTATAAATTAATCTATCAATGAAATTTATTTAAATAGAAATATATCATAAAATATCGAGCTATTATAAGGATCCCTTCTTTCTTAGTTTATGTGTGGGAGAACACGTTATTATAAATTTCTTATATTTTATTAATGTTTCATGAAACATTATGTATCTACAACCTTATTGCATGTGACACAAATAAGTTTTTATATTTTTTGGTTATCTTTTTTTTGAAAACCTCTCATGAAATTCTACATTATCCTATTAATAAGATTAATTTCTTTATATTATGAATCAATCCTTGTTTATTTATTTCTTTTGGAACTCTCTAAATTAATTGGAAAAATTTCATGTTTATAATTTATAATATGAACAAAATATTGGGATGTTCCATAATGATTACCATGTGTGTTATATAACATATTATTCCATTCATGTTTCTCTAAGATGGTTTTCTCCCTTGGTTGCTTAAGGGTTACTCTATTATTATGAATTCCATGAGATAATTATAGTGATATATGGGGTGACCTATTTTTCCACAAAATTAGTATATTATTCTCATTTTTGAAACAACTTGTTTTTCTCCTTAGGGTTGGGTTGAGAATAAGACTTCTTTTGATTTTCACCCAATGGAGACATATCATTATTCATTATAAAATTCATGGAAACATTTAATGAAATTATGTTTTATAGTTTCTGTCTCAAGTTAGTATTATTTCCTATCTTCGATTTTTTTATCTTCTTCTGATTTTTTAGTATAATTATCGATTCATTTATACATGAATTCCTCTTCACTATCACCACTTCCTTTTCAAATTACATATAGGGTCTATAAAATTTAAAATCTGTTTGAAATAGAAATATTATTTCATTTACATTATATACTAATCATCATCACTTCTTTTATCACCCTTTTTGTAGGCTACAATTGAAAATATAATGTTGAAATATTAAAAAAAACAATCACATTCATTGTGGTCAAATATTTAATAACAATTGTATTAGTAAAAAAAATTATGATTTCATAATTTGAATTATAGTATATATTTGATTAAAGTTCTTAATAATCTTATTTATATTCATTAAAATTATAGTATTATTTAATGGAAGAGTTATTTTTACACCTATCCTTCAGCACTATAGATGTATTGATGAGAAATTAAAATCCCTTCGACATATATTTTTTCACAGGTTTAAATTTGGAAACCATATTTTTCATAATTATAAGATTAGTACAAGTAACATTATTTCAAGTTGGTGTTACCTTCTATATATATCCTTATTGATATTGAATATTAAATTATCTTACACTACTATTTCCACTAGATGGATTTTTCTTAGGATGAGAATCATATTTATAATTGTGTGTGGCTATAGTTATTACAGTAATAAATCTATTTTTTCTTTTTGTGAAGACTCAACTTAAGAATGTCTATTATTTTTCAGTTTGAATTCAAAATCATGAAATTTCAAATTTAGGATTTTTTTTCTCATCCTCTGTTGACTTCAAACAATCTTCTCATTCTTCCTGGATGTTTATAACTTCTTTATCTTGAATATTTTTTTCTATAGAATGTTTTTATGATACATTATCATATTTTATTGGATTTCATGTTGAGAATTGTTGATATTTATGATGGTTTTATGTTTTTATTATTATTCTTTAAACATATTTTAAAATTCCTTAGGGAGATCATGTTTCTCCAAAATTTTATTCTCCCACTAATATTTCAAACTGAAACATATTTATTTATATTCAACTATATACATATCTTTTGATATAATTTTTAGGGAGAAATTAATATTTTTGTTCATTCATTCTTCAAAATATTTCTCCATTTTTTCTAAATAATCCTCAATATCATAAATTCTAGCACTATTTTAATTAAATATTATAGTGAGATGAACATATGTCATAACCATTTGTGCCAAATAACTCTATATTCTCATATATTATTATTATATATTGGGAATATCTTCTTTCAAGGTCATACTCCAATCCATGTAGCTGTCATTATTTGAGAAATTATCTTAACCACTAATTCTTGTGTATTTTGTTGAAAAATATTGTCAAAAAATATTTGATACTTTTCATTAACATCAGATGTAGAACAAGTGTCCATATCCATGGTATTATATTTCACCACTAGATATTATACTTCCATGATAGACATGTTATTATAAAAATTTAATTATGGGGAAAATGATGTTTTTTCCTCTATAATTAAGAGGGACGTATATTTCATCATTCTCAATTATTTTCTATTTTTATATTCAATGTATTGGATGATTTAAAATTATGATCTAAATAGATAAAAGACCTCAAATTTTCCCCCATTATTAATTTAGAAGAGATATATCAGATATTCATCAAGATTCAAATCATAGCATCCAATCATCATTGTGTGAACTAGTCTAATACAAATTGTAAGGATCACTATGGGAAACCCACACTAAGAGGGGGAGGGGAGTGAATTAGTGTACTATGACTTTTTATCACTTTAAAAAAATTATCTATTTTTATACCTTTATCAATTATTTAGTGAATGGTTATTTTATCTTCTTCAACATTGGTTAGGATGTATGAAAACAAAATAATAAAGAATAAATAATACTATGATTTTTAACAAGGTCAGCCTCTAATATGGATGAATATATTATTAGTGTATGATGTTTATTGTCCTATACTCTTACTAAATCCATTTTATTATAAAAGAGATCATGGGAAGGGGGATTTCCTTTGAAACATTTTATTATAACTAGCTAGGTATAATGAAATCCATGGAATTAAAGCACATGAATACAAGATGTTTTCATGTCCCACTTGAAATGATATGTATTTTATTACATGTACTCTTCAATAGACCCTAATAAACTATGATCCACTTCCTATGTATAAAAAATAATGTTGATAAGCTTCTACTTCAAACAAATTTTATGGATATATCTTATATTTATTCATAATATTATGAATATGTAGTGGAATGGAAATCTCAGAGTTCCTTTTTGACCAATGTTCTAATTAGAACATATCAACTCAGCCACTTATTCTTATTTAACCTAAATTATTCAAAAAATAATAAACTTCTATAGTTATAATTTCTTAAACTTTAACTCATTATAAAAATAGTTTTAGTTATATGATATGCATTAAGTTATTTAAGATTAATTACATGCAATATAATTATTACATATATTATTCCATGAATGTAAGTTATCTTTACTTTATATATGATACAACCCCAACATTAGAAATTCAGTGTCAATGTAGACAACATTACATTGTTATAAAATATAGGGAATCTCATCCCAAAAGACTAATCAATTTATTAATCGTAAATTACCATATACAATCAATCTTCCCTTATTACATTATAATTAAAATATAAAAATAGAGTGGAATTATAATTATGGATCCTTAAACTCATTCATGGATTCCTTCTTCATGTTCAGTAGAAAGGAAAAATATAAGGGTGAAATAAAATACTTATCTATGGTTATGTTCAATGGAATCTATCATTAGTAAATAATACAGAAAAAATATGAGAAGATAAACAACTGAAAAGTAAAGTTATCTAATTAATAACTTGAGCACAGAATGCATCACTGGGTAATATTAATGAAGTAATATCATGGATAATATTAACTGAATTTCCAATGTAAGAAATTATTAATAATGGATACAAGGATCTCATACATTATTATATATTTTACATTAAGGCCTTGTGTTAATACATTTTAGTCAATGGGTTAGTATATACAAAAAACCCCATTAAATATGTTTACGTAACTAGTTTTTCTCATGAGCCTTTTCGTTGCATCATTGGGCTATATAATTCAGGGCCTCACCTATAATTGAATATCCAATTCATTCCCCATATATTGAATGATACATTTAGTTCATAAAAATTTATTTCTTATAAAACATCATTATTGAGTAACAAATATAGAATATAAGGATTTATTAAGTAAATTGAATAACATTCATTGTAAAAAACCTTATATATTAATGATATAAAATATATACTGTAAGAATATCCATGATATAATTAATCTGTACATTTAAAATAAATTTAATTTTCCATGATTGATGATTATAAGAAAGTTAATATTCCTAGTTAAAATTAATGACTACAATATTAATTGGAGATAAAAGATAAAGATCAATTCATCATAAATATATGTTTTGTAATGAGTTTTTTGTATTTAAGAGAATGAAATAAAATATAATAGAAATATTAAAATTGGTTTTCATTAATTAGTTTTTATTTTTAAAACTATTGAATATTCTATAAAAATATAAACATCATGTCATGTTTACTATGGTGGGAAATTCTGTTGATACTGCATTTGTTAAAAAGTTAAACTCCTTTTGATTTTTTATAAAAAAAGTAATAAATGATCCTTTTAGAAATAATTATAATGGTCCCTTTCAAACCAAAGAAAAAATTTCAAGGATAACAACAAATTTCCTTGATAAATTATTTTATTAATTAAAAAGTACATGTTTAGTTATTCTTAGAATCATACAAACATGGAAGAAAATTATACGTGATTAGAAAGAGAAATAAGATATTCATTTCTTATAAACATTAATTTTCTTGATTTAAGTGCTAAAGAATGTAAAATATAGAAGAATTGTATAAAATCCAGAAATATCCAGAGTATAATAAAATGGACTGATATTATGAAAAATATATTATAAGTTTCTTTAATAAAAGTAATAAATCATGGAAAATTGAGTTTTTAAAACAAGTTATAATTTTTTTGATAATATTTAAATTGAAACCTATTTAAAGAGTAAACAAGAATTTAAATGTTAATCATCATGAATAAATACATATTCATGTTAAATTCAGATAATAGGCGGTATGTACACTACCTAAAAGTAAATAGGTGTGTAAAACCATATATATTTCAATGGACCTGAAATTGAGATAAAATACCCGATAAAGATCATACCATTGAAGTGATAATTAACAAATGAAATGAATAATTGTAAAAAAATTAATTACACATAAAAAGTGGAAATAAAATATAAAATAAAAAATTCTCATTAAACACATATTACTAGATAATTAAAATAAATAATTAGAAATATGACCCAATGAAAATGAATTAATTTATGAAATCCCTTACCTCATGCATCGACTTTGTTGAGAATTATTTAACCTGTTATTTAATGGATTTAACCGTGATACTAAATTATAAAAAACCATATTAATATTTATAATTGAATATATGATCTACTATAGCATCTTATGACCTATTCGACAATAATTAATAATTATTACCTTTGTTTTTGTTGCTGACTGACTAAGTGAAATTTATTTATTTACATGGTTGATGAACTACTTTTAATGGTTGAGTGAGATCCCAAAAATTGAACAACAATTTAGAGGAAACTATAATTTTTAAAATATATATATTTTTTTCAACAGAATAATTTAAATATGAGAGTGGCATTTACCTTGTGGAAGAACCTTTGTAGGGGAATTCCATCATTTCCAGTTCATCTTTATCCATATATTTAATTAAAATTTCCTAATTTTTCCAATACATAAGGTACAATTCCATGTTAATCTTTCCTTCATTAAATCAATGAAGTCATATTTGGTCTTCCATTATGATCGATATTGATTGATCTTCATTAAAATTAAACTAAATTTTTCTTTCTTACATTTTATTAAATTCCTCATTCGTTTCATTAACATCCATAACTTATAGCTCCATCATTTCTTTAGAATTGATAAGAAGCTTTAATTTAGACATTAAGGCCTCCACTTTTCCAAAATCACTACATTTTTATGTTTTAAATAGTATTTTCTTGTATAGTATTAGGAACCATCATAATTTATAAGGGATATGACATTGGGTTCATCAATTTCTATAATTTTCATAATGGGGTTACCTCTCCTCTCTAATCTCTCAAAGTCTCCCACCACCTTTTTTGGGTTGTAACATAGTTGATTTTATAAGGGTTGGGATTATTTTTTTACTATAAACGTTTCATTTCTATAATGTGATGGGATATAATGGTTAGTAAATAATTTAGGTGAGTTTGATGATTGTTGGAAACCTAGAGTTCAGAAAAATAGGAAGGCAAACTAAGGCACACAATTAGCAGATGATTAATTCTAATAGTATGACTTAACCATGATGGGAACCCAATGCACAAGGGAAGCTGTATGATTTGTCTAAAATAGTGGGAGGGTGGAATCATGCTCTTATAAGGGTGTATAATATTGATAGTTTTATATCAGATTGTTTGGGAGTAGTTTTCTAAACCACGTGCCTAGCCCGTGTGAGGCCCCTCCTTAAGCATACTAGATACCAAAGTTTTCCAATTGATAGGAAAATAGTATATACAAACCATGTGGAATAGTAAATGAGGGAAAAATCACACTTTCCTGCTTAAATATTTTTACCCCTTATTCTTTTCCTCCATTATTATTCTCCTGTACCCATGCCCGAAGCTCAACATCCTCTCATTGGTATGGGTTTTTATACCCTACTCACTCAATCTATAAATCATTTCTCTGTAGGTGGATTTGAAATCATAAGGAAGATCCTCATTCATCTTTATTTCATTCATTATTTTTCTCCTCCTCTATTTCACTTTTTAGGCATGACCACATTTTCCCCATTTTCCAGGATTTTTAAGATTTCTACAATATCCTCGGTTCTAGCTAGATTTTAGGGAAGATAATGGACGAGTGTTCCTCTAATCACCAATGGTTGGAATTCTAGTTATTTTCTACATGCTTCATTTCTTTTTATATGGTGTGTTGTTTTGCATCATTCCAGATCCTTCTAGTGACACCTCTAATTTGTTAAATAAATTAAAGTAAATCAATTTCAATGGTCGGAATGACCCTATGTAGTGGAAAATTATCGTTTGGGTTGATATACATTACATTAGACATTGAAATAGGCTGGTTTACCCCTTTGAGTCCTAATTCCATTAAACTCTAATTGGTTAAAAACCATTTATGTTATTTCACTTAGAGTAAGATAACTTAAGATAATTTATTGAATTAAATAAATGGAATTACGTGATATAGGCCTTTATTCCTTAGGCTAATTTCTATATACCCTATGCCACATGCTTTGTGATTTATGAATTACTTATATAATATACCTCATTCTTTATTAATCATTCTTTATGATTCCCACACAATCCTTATTTTTCATATCTTATTCCATAATCCCATGTTTGTACATCTGGCCTCATGAATTTGCGTTGGTTATTAGGATTGAATAATATGCTCTATCTAGATTTTTGTGAATTTGTTAAATGTAATTCCTATTAAAAAAGGATGTGATATTGATTTCATCAAATTTTTAATGACATGTGTCTTTGAATTATATTCCTCACTTACTTACGGTTTGGGAGTAAACATTGGTCCTGAATTAAAGAGGCTATAGATGGTCCTCATGCATGGTACTTAGATATATTGTATGCATTGGGAGTGATCCTTGTATTTCCTTGTATAGGCTCTATGGTAAGGTTATTATACCCACAAGTGACACTAGTTCCCTATAGTAGGTTCCTTGGATGGTCTAATTTAAGAGATAATTATTTTATGCCTTGGGTTATAATGAGTCTCCTATATGCGATACCTAGGACATTCTCATTGGTTAGTACTTACACCATTCCAAGAGATATATGAGGGATTCCTTTTATTGGCCTCCTTGGATGGGCATAGGATTCAGAATTTGATTTGATTATTTCTATGATTGGTTTATATGTGATTACATATTATTATATTATTAGATTAACTGAATGATTTTATAGGGATGCATCCCCCAATCCAAATCATGAGCATGGGGTCAGTTCACTCTTGAGGACTTATTTATAACAAAACATGGGAACCAGTTTTCAAATTTGTGTAAGTTATTTTGTTCAGAGACATTTGGTTCAAGCAAGAGCATGTAGTGGAGGTTGGTTATTTGGTTGAATCCTTGATGATCATATTTTATTTTTTCATTTCCAATCAATTACTATTAATGTAACACTGTTTAATTTATATTTCCTGAACTGTATAGATCTAGACATCCTTGGTGGTGGCCAACTGGGTATATGTGACACCCTTCTTAGGCCGTCTTTATTACCCAAGAGGAATTTTTAATTGAAGTTATAGATAAATGGAATCATCAAACTTTTGATGATTGAAGATAGTACTAGGATAGAGAATGTGGGAAAGGTACCGAGCCTATTATCTTGATGTTAGTAGAATTTGGTTTTTGGAGTTTTTGTATCCTGATAGCATGTTTTATATTCATATATCCAATGGTTCCATATGTAATAACTTTGTATCATTACATGAGATCATGATAAACAACATTTGGGTGTATTTATAAGTTTATATTCAACTTATTTATTATTTATCTTGGTTGATTTGTTTAATTTTATTGTATTTTCTAACTTTCATCGCTGCTTCTGCTACGGTGGGTTACTGGTCTTGCTACTACTGAATCTATTATTTATTATTTTCCAATAAATTTTTTCTCCACTATAATTTATGAGGGAATAGACTCCCCCCAAACACACCCTAGGCCCCCACTACTAGTTGTCAACCTATGGAAAATGAGGAGGCATGCATGAGGTATTGTGGCCCACCGCCACAGGGCTCCGTTTAGTGGTATCCATGGTGGGATTCTACAAAGTGGTATCAAAGGGTATATTTTAATTTTGTTTTAATATTTTATATTTTATAGTATACAAGGAGTATTGGAATTTGGTAATGAGACTATTGTTATGAGTATCTCACCCTCAGATATGGGAAACTCGAATTACATGGGATGGGTAAATATTGTTATTGTTTGTTCTTGTTACAGTTTTCTGGATTTATCTATTGGTTGGATAACTTATTTTTTATTGTTTTTATTATTAATATTATTATAATTGGTTTATTTTACTTGGCTCGATGATATAATGGTTTATCATATCATGCATCATAATAGGAACCACCAGACATAAATTTCATTCATTATGACATGGCATATCTATTTTCTTGCGTACATTTCATTTATTTCATGTGATGTTTAGAGTTACTTGTTTACAATTAATTATAGTGTGTTAGAACATTTTCATGATAAAATTATTGCATTATTTGACCAATTTTGAAACATTATTTGTTTTGAATTATGAATGAAAATGATAATTTAAGGATCAATTACTTATATAAATTAGAAATTGAAGTTCATTAAATCAAATCACTATACATGGTCTGTTACATTCTATTACTGGGTGTAAAGGTCATGTTCCAAATACAAGACATTCCAAAATCATTTAATAAATAATATAGGATTTTATAAATTAGAAATGGTTTTGAAAATAATTGTATTGTGATATCTATATAAAAAAATAATAATTTTAACAAATTAAAGTGTAAAATAAAATGTGTACCACTAGATGATGATTCAAAATTAATAATAAAGAGTTTTTCTATACTTTTATTTTACACTCATATACGGGATCCTCTATTGAGTTGTATGATATCTTTAACCAACCATGAACTTAGTTGTGATAAGTAGGTGATGTTTTATAGTGACCTGAACCTTTTCTTACATTACTATTACATCATTTTAAAGATAAACAACATAATAGTATTACACATAAAGGATCCAAAGATTTAGTGTCTTGGGAAAACTAGGACCATACATAACAAATAAAACATCAAGAATAAACATTTGTTTAATTTCTTCTTCTCTAGCTTCTTATTGGCACTTTTCCTCTCCTTAGAACATGTAGCCACCTGAGGATATACATCAAAAGGGGTGAGATAGAATCCCAGTAAGAGAATAGATAAGAACAATATATCTTGGGGTGAGCATAATCATATCATAGGCAAAAGATCATGATCATGAGAGGAGAATAAATAAAATACTAGAAATTTGTCAATGCATAAAAATGAAACATCATGTCATAGTGGTTAACTACCACACATACTTTTGAACCATGATAGAATCCTGTTCACAAATAATTTCACATTTACTCATGAGATTCATCACTTTGCCCAATGAATTAGAGAACTGTATAATTTCGGGCGCACCCATCACATTGAAACATTCATATTGCACAATATAATTCCGGGCACACCCGTCACATCAAAACATTCTCATCATCATTTTTCCACACAGAACACATATCATAAATGTACATATCAAAACCATGGAATGGAATGTGTTTCAACTGATAATAACACATTCATAAGCTTTGGGTTCCCAAAATAAAGAGGGAATAACATACATGTTACAAGAACCGTCCACTTTGAGTGAGAAGTAAAAGGGGTGTTCTTAAAAGAGGAGTTCCTTTGGAAAACATTTGGTTTGACATAAAAACCAGTGAAAAAACATTTATATCCCAGAAAAGTATAGAAAATGATTAAAAAATAATCTTTAAGGAGTAACCATATCAAAAATGGAGTGAAAGAGGTAGAACCCGAAGGAAGAAAATTGGGTTCGAGATTTCCCCTTACCTTGTATTCGAATGCTTCCTTCTCTTTAATGTCCTATATAATGACATTATATTCATTAATTAGAAGTTAAAGAACCTTTTATACATTAATAGGGTTCATTATGGTTTCATTATGTCATTTTATGTTCCATTGGATGACTTATAGAGTTTAAAAACATTATTTGGGGATGTTCGTTTTTATGGTTTTTCTTGGGTGGTTCACTTGTATTCAAAAATCAAAGTTCGGGTAGAACATGGGTAAAAATCCATAAATTATATTACATGTCATTAATTATATTACAGGATTTTGAATTATCTTGTAATTAATTATATTAGATCCCTGTGGATGAATCATTAGATACTAATTAAATGAAGATTGTTTGGGTTAATTTGGGCGGTTTTTCGATCACAATGAAGTTGTTTTAATTTATCACCCAGTAAAATGTTCATAAGTTAGTTCCAGAACTTTAAATAGGACATAATACACAAAAAATATTCTAGTTCAACAATAAAAATGGTTTCATTACCAAATATGAAGGTAGAAATGGAAGAAGAAAGCATGTCATTTTTGAAAGTGATAAATTAACACCTCACGAACAACGTTCTCTTTAATAAAATAAAAGGAACAGGGAAAGGGGTTTGTATGATATAATATCCCATTAGAATATTAAAATTACAGTATATGTATAATAATGTAGTTAAAATACCATTTTTATGAATATAGGTGGGGAGAGATCAAGAAATGAACTTGAACTTGAAAGGAAATTAAAGGAGAAGAGGGAGATAAATTACCTCTTGAATCCTTCTCTTGAGAACCTCCTTAAGGGACTAATCCTGGTGTTTTTATGAGGCTAGAAGCTCTTGGACGTGGGTTAGGGGATAGGGAAGGTGTATGGGAAGAGTTTAAAGAAGGCTTGGAGCTTGAGGGGTCTGAGGAAATGAGGGCATGAAGGGTGACTTTTATAATGGAGGGGAGAGGGGTTTCCTTAATATAAAATTCAATAGTTTATTAATTTCACCTAAGACAAGGAATAGAGAGTCTTGAATGACAAAGAATAGTAATTTAGTCATGTGATCCCGAACCAAGTGGGATTACATCAGAAGAGCATAATTGATGACTCAATTAATCCATTATTTAGCATTTATTGTAATTTATCGGATTCTACTATTCATAAAAAATTCAAGTATCTCAGAAAAATCCCAAAAAATTACTCCAAACATTTTTCAACGTGTAGAATCCAAAAATTATGTCCATTTTTCAAAAATAAGTTTCTAAATATTATTAATTTAATATTTAATTAAAATTATAATTTACTTAAAAAAAGGCATTTAAGATTAAAATTGATTTTATAGTGCTTTCAAAAATTACACAGGGTCTTATAAAATTATCTAAAAACTATAAGACATTTATTTGATAAATAATGAATAAATTTTGAGAAATTAAATTTTCATTTAAATTAATTAATTAGTTATAATTAATTATTTATGACTTACAAAATTCCAAAATGTTTGCTAAGGTCAAATTGTCACTTTCTATGATGTCTAAATTTTATTTAATTATTCACGGGTAAGGTTTCTATTATGTTGGATGATTTAATATTCATAAGGGTCATATTACTATTCATAAGGGTATGTTACTATTCCTATGGGTAAATTACTATTCACCGAAAAATATTTTTGTTTCATTAGACTCCAAAAATCAACTTGAGCATAACCACATATGTTAGATTTTTAAAATTACAAACATAGAAGTGACAAACTTATGTTTAAAGGTCACCTATCCCTTAGTAGTTCATTATTTTGTGTTTTCTAGTTATTTTATGACATAAATATAAGAAGGGAATTTCCAAAGAAAAACATTGGGTCGTTACATTCTTCCCCCCTTATGAAATTTTGCCCTCGAAATTTCACTTTACACAAATAGGTGAGGGTGTTTCTCCTTCATTGCCTCTTCTGGTTCCCAAGTTTTCTTCCTCAAACTTATGGTTCCTCTACAACACTTTGACAAGATGGGTTGTCTTGTTGCGTAGAACCTTCTGTCTCTGATCCAGAATCTTTACTGGCTGCTCCTCATAGGAGAGAACATATTCCAACTACACCACCTCTATGTTTAGTACATGTGAGGGGTTTGGTATGTACTTCCTCAGAAGTGATACATGAAACACATCATGAAATTGAGCCATATTTAGTGAAAGTGCAATACGATAGGCCACGGTTCCTATATGGCCATGGATCTCAAAGGGGCCAATATACCTTGGGCTTATCTTCCCTTTCTTCCCGAATCATATGACTCTCTTCCGTGGAGATATTTGGAGGAAGTCTTTATCTCCAACGTCGAACTCTAAGTCCCTTCGATGGTTGTCAGCATAGATCTTTTGCTGACTTTGAGTAGCTTTGATGTGTTTCTAGATGACTTGAACCTTCTCTGTCATATCTTAAACAAGATCAGGTCCATGTAGCTTTATTTCTCCAACTTCATCCCAATAGGTTGGAGTTCTACATCACTTTCTATACAGATCTTCATATGGAGCCATCTGCATACTCGAGTTGAAGCTATTGTTGTATGAGAACTCAATCAATGGGAGATTCTGATCCCAACCACCTTTGAATTCAAGAGAGTAGGATCTTAACATATCTTCAAGCATCTGAATAGTCCTTTCAGACTGGCCATCAGTTTGGGGGTGATAGTCCGTGATGAAATTTAATTCAGTACTCAATGCATGTTGAAGGCTCCTCCAGAACTTAGTTGTGAACCTTGGGTCACAGTCAGAGACAATCGATAGTGGAACATCGTGCAGTCTCACCACTTCCTTCACATATATCTATGCAAGTTGTTCAAGCGAGAGGTCTTCCCGAATAGCGATAAAATGGGCAGTCTTGGTGAGTCAGTCAACCACAACCCATATTGCATTATTTCCGTTTGACGTCTTCAGAAGACCTGTGAAAAAAACCATAGTAACATTTTCCCATTTTCATATGGGTATAGGCAATGTAAGCTTCATAACTTTGGACTTTTGTCGATAAAATTTAACTTTCTGACATACCTAGAACCTTGATATATATTCCACAGTCTCCTTCTTCATGTTATCCCACTAAAAGTGTTCTCAGAGATCATGGTACATCTTGGTACTCCCAGTATGGATAGAGAATGTTAAGATATGTGCATTTTCCAATAGATCCTTCTTTATCCCGGGTAATGAAGGCACAAAAAGCTGCATTCCAAACCGAATCACACCATCATCATCGATATGGAACTCTTACAGCGTCCCTTCATTTACTACATTCACCCTCTTTCGTATCTCCACGTCATCCCTTTGTGCTTCCTTAATCTTCTCTTGGATGGATGGTTGCACAATCATTTGGGCAAGGTAGGATGTATCCCCTGCAATTATGATTTCCAAATCCATTATTCGCATATCCATGAAGATAGGATCTTTCTCAATCCACAACATGGATCGAGTAACATGTTCTTTTCTGCTTAGAGCATCATCTACCTTGTTTGCCTTTCCGGGATGATAGTGAATAGAGCAATCGTAATCCTTAATTATATATAACCATCTCCTTTGTTGCATGTTGATATCCTTTTGTGTGAATATATAATTTAGGCTCTTTTGGTCGGTGTATATGTCACACTTCTCACCATAAAGGTAGTGCCGCCAGATTTTCTAGGAAAAAATCACTACTGCTAGCTCTAGATCATTTGTCTGGTAGTTCTGTTCATGGGTCTTTAACTTTCATGAGGAATAGGCTATCACATTGTAATTTTTCATGAGTACACAACCCAAGCCTTTCCTTGAAGCATAACTGTATATCAGAAAACTTTCTCCACTTTTCGGTAGTGTGAGTAAAGGTGTAGTGATCAGCCTTCTCTTTATCTCCTTGATGCTTCCCTCACATTCTTCTATCCATACATACTTTACCCCTTTCCTTGTTAACATAGATAGCATACTTGACAGTCATGAGAAGTTTCTCAAAAAACATCGGTAGTACCCCTCTAATCCAAGAAAACTATAGATTTCTATGACACTAGAGGGCCTGGGCCATTCCTCAATCACCTTTGTCTTTGAAGGATCCACAGAAATTCCCTCACTTGTGATCACATGTCCCACGAATGTGACTTGCTTCATCCAAAAGTCACACTTTCTAAACTTGGAATACAACTTCTACTTTCTTAATGTCTCCAACACAAGTCTTAGATGATCTTCATGTTCCTCCTTGATATTGGAGTAGACGAGAATATCATCGATAAACACTACCAAAAATTTGTCGAGGTAATGTCTAAAGACTTCATTCATAAAATCCATGAAGATTGCAGGTGAATTAGGAAGCATGAAGGGCATCACTAAAATATCATAGTGCCCATACCTTGTTTGGAAGGTAGTCTTATGAATATCTTCCTTCTTCACCTTTACCTGATGATATCCAGAATGAAGATCCACCTTTGAGAAGTGTTAAGCTCCTCTTAACTGGTCGAACAAGTCATCAATCCTTGGGAGAGGATACTTGTTCTTTATGGTGATCTTGTTGAGTTCCTGAAAATTGATACACAACCGCATTATTCCATCCTTCTTCTTCACAAAGAGCACTGGCACACCCCAAGGTGATGCACTTGGGAGTATGAACCCTTTGTCCAGATGCTCTTGCAGCTGCTTCTTTAACTCCTCCAGTTCTATAGGATCCATCATATAGGGACACTTCTAGAGAGGAGTAGCTCCAGGTATGAGTTCAATTGAGAACTCTACCTCACGATCCAGGGGAATTCTGGGTAACTCTTAGAGAAATACATCACCATATTCCCTCACGATGCTCATTTCTTCAAGGTTGGAACTTTCCTTCGACTCAACCATTTTGGCGAGGTATGCTTCTTCATAGGGAATCAACACCCACACCATTGAAGGATTTTTCAAAGGATATTCATGATATTCCTTGAATTTTTAGTGGAGCATGGGATGGTTCAGAATACGAAAAGATATTTCCTTTTCCCGATAGTTGATATGTGCTCTATATAATGAGAGCCAATCCATTCCCATTATAGAGTCGAATTCCACCAATGAAAGTATTACGAGATTTTCTGGAAGAATATTCCCACACATGCCAATGGGAGAAGGGTCACACACCTAGGTTGCAATGATTTCACCACTCGGTGTTTTTAAAAATATATCTACTTCAAGGTTTCAGGGCTTCTATTCTATAGTTCTAGGAAACTTTCAAGATATAAAGGAATCCATAGAACTAGAATCAAATAAGACTTTTTCCATTCCTGAGTGAATAGGAAGTGTAACTTGTACAACTTCATTATCATGCCCCACCTCTGCATTAGTGATGGAATAATACTTCACTTGTTACTTTGGTTTTTGTGCCGGCTGATGCTAATTACCCTCGAGGGCTCGAGGTTTAGTGCACTGGTTTTCATATTGCCCCAGATCCCTACAATTTTAGCATTGAGCCATGGGTGGTTCTCTATTTTCATTGGCTGCATTATCCTTCCTTTTCATGTATTTTTGAAACTCTTGAGTATAGTGTCTTTCTTTCCCACACTTGAAGCATTTCCCCATCCCTTTTAGGCAGTTCCCATGGTGAAACATCCCACATTTTTGGCATGTGGGATGTTGAGTTTTCTTCGCACCGTTATCATTAGATCCACCGGCTTGAAACTCCATATTTTGTTTCTTATCCCCATATCCATGGGACCATTATAAAAACTCCATCTCCACATTGAGAGCACACCGAACAACTTCTTCATAACTCCCAAAGTCTTTAATTTAAAGAGCCTTTCGAAGGTGTGGTTTTAATCCACTGAAGAATCTATCAATTTTTATATCATTGTTGATAACAAAAATCAAAGCATACCTTGAAAGCCTTGTGAAATTCGCTTCATAGGTTGTGACATATTCTCCTTCTTTTTTCTTGATCTATCTTAATTTTCTCTCCATCTTCATGTGAAGAGTTCTTGGGAAATACTTTTTAAGAAACATTATCTTAAAGTCTTCCCATTCCATCTCTTCAATTTCTTACCTTGGATTGGTGTTCTTAATCAAATCCCACCATTGATCAGCTTCTGCATCTAGATGAAAAATGGCTAGAGTCACCTTCTCTATCTCGGAATAGTGAAGAACATAAAAGATCTACTGCATAGAGTTGACCCACTATTCCATAACTAGTGGATCGGAATATCCATAAAACGTCTCTGGTCGTTGCCGCATAAAACATTCGATAGCCAGTTGCTCCGTCTTTGGTGAAGGAGGACGTTCTGCATTATTATGGTTATTGTTCATTACCTGAGATAATTGGGTAAGCATAGCCATGAAGTTTTGAACTCCACCTCCAAAATCATTGGGGATGTCGTTCGGGCAATCATTGCATTGGCCCTCACATGAGTTGTTGGCCTAATTTCTCCTGGTTCCCACCATTTTCTAAAATAGAAAAGGTTAGAACAAAACAAAAGTAAACAAGTCATCAATAAATTATTCATTTAAACAATTTATACCAAAAACATAACATATGGGATCCCTATGTAAATATTCTTGTGTGCATATTTGTACTTAGTCTCATGCTATGGTTTTCTCTAGGGTTCACTAATCCTAATTCCCAAATTAACTAAACCTCCCTCTGATACCAAATATAGTGACCCGATCCTTTTCTGACATTACTATTACATCATTTTAAAGATAAATAACATAATAGTATTACACATAGAGGATCCCAAGGTTTAGTGTCTTGCGCAAACTAGGACTATACATAACAAATACAACATCAAGCATAAACATTTATTTAATTTCTTCTTCTCTAGCTTCTTATTGGAACTTGTCCCATCCTTAGTACATGTAGCCACTTGCGGATGTACATCAAAAGGGGTGAGATAGAAGCCCAGTAAGAGGAAAGATAAGAACAATATATCATGGGTTGAGCATAATCATATCACAGGCAAAAGATCATGAACATGAGAGGAGCATAACTAAAAGACTTGAAATGTGGCAATGCATAAAAATGAAACAACATGTCTTAGTGGTTAACTACCACACATACCTATGGACCAAGATAAAATCTTGTTAACACATCATTTCACATTTACTCATGAGATTAATCACTTTACCCAATGCGTTGGAGTGCTGTATAAATCTGGGTGCACCTGTCACATTGAAACATTCATATTGCACTATATAATTCCAGGTGCACCCATCACATCATAACATTAAAATCATCATGCTTGCCATATAGAACACATATAAAAAATGTACATATCGAACCCATGGAATGTAATGGGTTTCATTTCATAATAACACATTCATAAGATTTGGGTTCCCAAAAGAAAGAGGGAATAACATACATGTTACAAGAACCGTCCACTTTGAGTGAGAAGTAAAAGGGGTGTTTTTAAAAGAGGAGTTCTTTTGGAAAAAATTTGTTTTGACATAAAAACCAGTGAAAAACATGTATATCCTAGAGAAGTATAAAAAATTATGAAAAAATGATCTTTAAGGAGTAACTATATCAAAAATGGAGTGAAAGAGGGAGAACCCGAAGGAAGAAAATTGTGTTCGAAATTTCCCCTTACCTTGTATCTGAATGATTCCTTCTCATTAATGTCCTATAAAATGACATTATATTCATTAATTAGAAATAACAGAACATTTTATACATTAATAGGGTTCTTTATGGTTTCATTATGTAATTTTATGTTCCATTGTATGAATTATAATGTTTAAAAACATTGATTGGGGATGTTGGTTTTTATGGTTTTTCTTGGGTGGTTCACTTGTATTCAAAAATTGAAGTTCGGGTAGAACATGGGTAAACATATAGACATAATATTACATGTAATTAATGATATTAAAGTAGTTTTAATGATATTATAATGAATTATATTATATCCATGTGGATGAATCATAAGATAACAATTAAATGAAGATTGTTTGGGTTAATTTGGTCAGTTTTTCGATCACAATGAAGTTGTTTTAATTTATCACTTAGTAATATGTTCATAAGTTAGTTCCAGAACATTAAATAGGAAATAATGCATATAACATATTCTTAAACCGTAAAAATGTTTTTTTACCAGATATGAAGGTAGAAATGGAAGAATAAAGCATGTCGTTCTTGAAGGAGATAAATTAACACCTCACAAACAACGTTCTCTTTAATAAAATAAAATGTAGAGGGAAAGGTGGTTGGGTGATATAATATCCCATTAGAATCCTAAAATTATAGTATATGTATAATACTGGAGTTAAGATACCATTTATATGAATATAGGTGGGGAGAGATCAAGAAACGAACTTGAACTTGAAAGGAAAATAAAGGAGTAGAGAGAGAGAGAGAGGAATTACCTCTTGAATCCTTCTCTTGAGAACCTCTTTAAGGGCCTATGATTGGTCTTTTGATGAGACCATAATCTCTTGGAAGTGGGGGAGGGGATAGGGAAGGTGTTTGGGAAGAGTTTAAAGAAGTCTTGGAGCTTGGGAGGTGTGAGGAAATGAGGGTGTGAAGGGTGACTTTTATAGTGGAGGGGAGAGGGGTTTCCTTAATATAATATTCATTAGTTTATTAATTTCCCCTAAGAAAAGGAATAGTGAGTATTGAATGAAAAATAATATTAATTTTGTAATGTGATCCCTAACCAAGTGGGCTTACATCAGCAGATCATCATAGATGACTCAATTAATCCATTATTTAGCATTTATTGTAATTTATCAGATTCTACTATTCATAAAAAATTCAAGTATCTCAGAAAAATCCCTAAAATTTAACCCAACCATATTTAAATGTGTAAAATCCAAAAATAAAGTCCATTTATCAAAAATAATTTTTTAAATATTATTAATTTAATATTTTAATAAATTTATAATTTACTGAAAAAAACATTTTTTAAGATTAAAACTGCTTTTATAGTGCTTTCAAAAATTACATAGGGTCTTATAAAATTATCTAAAAACTATAAGAAATTGATTTGAAAAATAATGAATACATTTTAATAAAATACAATTTCATTTAAAATAATTAATTATTAATAATTAATTATTTATGACTTACAAAATTCCAAAACATTTACTAAGGTCAAATTGTCAGTTTTTAAGATGTCTAAATTTTATTTAATTATTCATGGGTAAGTTTACTCATATGTTGGATGATTTACTATTCATAAGGTTCATATTACTATTCATAAGGGGTATGTTACTATTCCTAAGGGTACATTACTATTCACCGAAAATTATTTTAGTTTCAGTAGACTCCAAAAATTATCTTGAGCACAACCGTGTATCTCGGTTTTTTAAAATTCTAAAAACAAAAGTGAAAAAATTATGTTTAAAGGTCACTTATCAATTAGTAGTTCATTATGTTGTGTTTTCATGTTATTTTATGACCTAAATATAAGAAGGAAATTTCCATTGAAAAACATTGGGTCGTTACATGTTTCCTATGATCTTTTCATTCTTACCATTCCTTATCACATAGACCAGGCTTTTGGAGAAGGAAACAAGGTGTGGCTCATTATAGAAGGTCTATGTCCATGTACTATATTATTATTGATTTTCCTATCTATTATATATCTATCTTTGGAGTGTGATTAGATATTTTAGAGTAATTTCTCCATGATGTCCTTTTTCATGCACTAAGTAGGTGGAGATAAACATGTTTTAGAGGTGGTGGGACCTAAGACACCCCTGGTGCCACATACAGTTCCACTCAAGGAACCTACTATAGTTCTTCCACTTGTAGTTGATGATTAGTTACATTATATATTTTTCTGATTTTTGCAGTTAGTGCAGTGTTCTCAAAGACATTCCTCTATAATGGAATAACTGAATCGGGATTATCAGCAGCAGCATCCACCAACCATATTTGGGGATGGCGGAGCTCAGGAAGTTGAGTCTTGGATAGAGGAAATGTTGTTGATTTTCAACCATCTAGAGATGTCTCTAGAGTGAAGGGTAAATCAAAATACTTACATGCTATGTGACACTTCCAATCATTGATGGGATTCCATCTCTCGAGTTGATCATCTTGTGGATATGACCAAGGAAGAATTCATGATAGAATTCTACAATCACTTCATTAAAAAGTTCTTAAGAGTAGACCTCCCCAACATAGTTTATGCATCTTCAGTGGGGTGAAATAATTTTGTTATAGTATTATACTCATTTCCTATAAATATAACATTTTTCTCCGACTATGATCAATGATATGTTGAGGAATGTGCGAAGATTTTAGGAAGGGATCATGCATTTCATCCAATCGTAGATGAATTTATTCCGGGCTCCAATCATTATTGATATAGTTTAAAAGGCCTTCATTACATAACAAAACCCAAGAGAAGCTGACAATATGAGCTAGGGCAGTTGAGTTCCTAGGAATGATAATGGGTTGTTTGGTAGTAGGAAGCATCATTTTCAGGGTACATATACTGGAAATACCATCCAAGTGACATGTACTGATATCCATGTTATGTGTCACCATTAAGGCAAGACCTATCATAAAAATCACATGTTTATAAGGAACCTGAATGAGTGTCAAGCTTCCAGTAGGATAAGTCACAATCAACACTTTTTTCAATATTTTCATCTAGTGTCTCATGAGTAGGGATCTATACCGTCTCCTCTTTCAGGTATAGGACCAATAACTACACATCAGGATGGGATTTTGTCCTCTTTCAGCCGATCAGGATTATTATGTGGTCCTGGGAAAGGTAGTGAAGCCTTAGCGGTTCATTGTTTACAGAGTGGACCTTACCATGATAGTGAGGGTGCATATCTGGGAATCATATTAGGCCATATCTGTTTATTAAAACCTATTCTTAAGGATTAGATTATAAGGAAAACTACTATACAAGGTACTATTAAAGTAGCCCCTACATCAATTTTTCCCATTTTCATATAGGTTCTTCATAGTCTTTGATATCTACTACAGTTATAGGATTTCTGGGCCTAGATATAGCATAAATCAACCACATGATGACTCTGGGTACACCATTAGGGGTCATATTAGAGGATATATGCTGGTGAAAAGAGTTACCCATTTAGTTATGTGGGTACAATATCTTATATAGTTTCTTCCTACTCGATATTACCTACTTTGTTTCACTCTCAGTATGGACTGGATGGTGTTTTATCGATCCCATGTGGATTGCTATCACTGATGGGTTTCTTTCACATCACATGACGAAAATTCATATATTCATAGGGGTGAGTGGTATATCAAACCTATTTGAGATAGACCGGAGTGTCATGTGATAGGTGGAGTGATATCCCAAATAGAGAATCTCTTTATGAGTGATTAGGGAATGATTCTTGCAGAGTTCTCTCCCCTAGTATATTGTTTTAGGGATTTTTTCCTAAAATCTTATTTGATTGACCACATGAGAGAGATTCTATGGTCACCATTTACCTAGTTACTAGTGAAAAACCATTGTCAATTAATCCCTATAGGATGAAGCCTATATATCTCTAGGAACTCCATAAATAGCTTGATGATCTAGATGAAAAATGTTTAATTTAATACATCACATCACCTTGGGGTTCTCATATCCTTTGCATCAAGAAAGAAGATAGTACCCTCAGATTGTGCATGGATTACCACTAACCGTACCGACATATGGTGAATGACCGATATCCACTACCTCACAGGAGGGAGACATCTCGCAGAGTAGGAACTTTCCTCATGTAGACGACCTCCAGCAAGACGCGACGCGGGATGAGGAACGAGGCACGACCCCTACTTGGCCGGATCCAGGCTTCAGAGACGGAGCTTACAGGGAGAATGTAAGGCTGATGATACCCCTTTGGTTGTTTGCTTCCGATCTTCCATGACCCTTCCCCCAGATGTTCCTTCTCCAGTTCTTTTCTCTATTATTACTCCGATTCCAATTTCTCAAAAGGAATCGTCTTCATTTAAGGGATCCCCAAATTTTTTTTATCTACATCAGAGTTTGGGGATGCTGCAGACTTTCACTCCAGAACCCTTGTGGCCAGATTTGGTCGTGATCGACCTTCGCCGGAGATGTTTGAGGGTTTCATCAACTCAATATGGGGTCTTCGTTCTAGGGAGGTAGTGGGCACTTTGGATCTACGTCATCTGAGTATCCACCTTTTTTCTGATGATGATTTTTCCTGTTCCTGGTCGTCAGAGTCGCATTTATGTGATAATCACCACTTCCTTATCTTTCGTTTGATAGTGGACTTTGATTTTGGTCATGATTGAAAGTGGGCGGCGGTGTGTAGTCGAATTCCTCTCCTTCCACTCCCCTTTCAGAACCCATCCGTCCTAAAAGGAATCGGTGACATGATCAGTTGTTTTCTACGAATAGATGATGATACTCTTTTCATGAAGCAACTCGGATTTTCTCACCATTGTGTTGAGATGGACCTATCAGTGGCTCTCCTGAATCGTCTTCATCTCCAGGTGGAAGGTTCGTTTGGTCTTTGGAAACACATTCATTATAAGGGAACTTTTGGTTTTTGTTCGCTTTGCTATCGACAAGGCCACTGGGCCTCTTTCTATTCTCGATGTGGGAGGCGAGGTCACAAAGGATCATCGTCTTAGCCTAATGATACCCTTTCTGCCACAGTCCCTCAGGTTGCTATTGGAATGCCTCAGTCTAGGGCTGGGATGAGTCCAAGATCTCCATTGGGTGGTCATCACTCCCCTTCGGTTATCCAACGGTATTCCACTTCAAGCCCTGGAAAACCATCCACATATGCTTCTGGCCTACCTGGTTCTGTCACTCATGCACCTCCCTTTTTTCCGAAGGAAATAGAGTCAGGGGAAGACAATAAAGGTAATGGCATCACTGCTGTGGTTTCTAGAAGTGCCAGTCATTCTTTTGTCAATGTTGTTCACGGTGTGATGACTACTCCTGATGGGAGAAGGGATGACCCATCATTGCAGAGCATCCTGATTGTCAATGGATCCAAAGGGAGTGTCACTGCTACTGTCAGTTCAGTTGGGGAACATGTGGTGGCCATCTCTATGACCCACTTGCCTAATGATGGGCGGATTGGTGGCATGGGGATTCAAGTTGGACTAGATGCCCCGGTGGCCATCCATAAAAAGTTTGAAATCCTTGGGAACACCAATCAACCAAAAAGAAAGCCAAAATTACGGGGGAGGGAAAGGAAAATATTAAACTTGGGTGTTTCCTCACTGGTCATTAGCAGCCAGGAGGTGGGAGGAAGGTTGGGTAGGATGCGCACTCACTCCATCAGCTGCCAATCTGGTCTCATGTCTGAATCAGCTCTTGATTCTGAGATGGAACATGATGATTCTGAAGGTATGTTTGAGGATGATTTTTGGGTTTAACTTTCAGTTCTCATTCAATAATAAAATTTATCTATGGGTATGTTTTGACTCATGTCTGCAATGGTGGATCCCCTTGGGCAGGTTGTCTCGCATGTGGTTCTTGTGCGGTATCTCACCTTTTCCTTAAAAGTGTTTTTGAAAAAAAATTAATTTTCAGCCATTAATGACTACATTAACAGAGCACCAAATTTTTGAAATGTTTATAAAATGACACTTTTGGATTAGTAAAGTTCACTTTTTAGGTTATATCATTTCATGGAGGTCTTATCTATTGACCCATAGAAGGTGAGTGTGATGGTTTCTTGGGTGTAGCCCATGAATGTTTTCGAGATATTCTATTTCCTATTTCTTTATGGTGATTACAAGTGATCCATATATGATTTCTCCTCCTTAAAATATTCTATTACGAGTTTGACTAAGAAGGGTAAAAAATTTATACCATGAAAATCATGTGAGACAGATATTAAAGAGTTGAAGGGGAGAATGGCTTCAGAGCCAATCTCTATTCTTTTAGAGACGGGTGGAGGTTATATTGTTTACTATGATTATTTTGAAATTATATTGGGAGTAGTTTTGAAGTAGGGTAATTGTGTTAGAGAATACAGTACCCACTAGCTAAGAAATCATGAGAAGAATTATCCAATGCATTACACTAAGTTATATGTAATGGTCAATAACTTATAGTTCTGGATGCACTATCTTTTGGGTGTGCAGGTTTCTGTTTACATGGGTAACACGAGTCTCAAATACATCTCTAATCAGTGAGACTTTAATTTTAGGTAGTTCAAGTGGGTTGAATACCTGCATTCATTCAACTTTGATCTTACTTATACCCTAAGTATGTGTAATTACATGGATGATGGTTTTAGTGAGAATACTTAGACACAAGACATCTAGGAGGCTAGTTGTGAGTGGAAGATGATTGATCAAACATATGAGATTCACCTGGATATCTTGAAACAACATAAGGGACTAGATTTAGTATCTACAAAAGTTACATCCTCTATTGTAAAGTGGGTGATATTGATCAAAATATCAGATACTAAGGGCCTCTTCCCAAGTGAGAGTGTCTCCGGGGAGAACCCACCTCCTAGTTTAGTTATTTATTCGAATGGGACCCTGCTCTTCCATGGGAGTAATTGGGTTCCTTCTAATCTATGAGATTAGTTGAAGTAAGAATATCCTGACTCTATTTGGGTAGTTTACCATGGGAATATCAATATGTATAGAAATGTATGCTATCATTATTTGTGGGCATGTATGAATAGGTAAACTGTATTTTTTATCGCTAGATGATAAAACTTTTAGCTAATGAAGGCCGAGCACCAGCAACCTGCTAGAATTTTACAACCACTATCCATTCTTGTGTGAAATAGAATGATGTAACAATGGATTTTGTGATGGGATTATTAATATCCCCTTGATACAATGATGAAGTATGGGTGATCATTGATAGGTTGACCAAGTTCACACACCTCCTAATGATTCAGTGTACCATCCTTGTTGATGAGCTTGGGAGGATTTATTTCTGGATTATTTTTCATTTTCGTGGTCCTCCCCATTATATAGATCAGATCGATACATTCGTTTTACAACATAGTTCTGGTCAGGGCTTCAAAAGTCACTAGGTTCATAGGTTCTCTTGAATAAAACATATCACCCACATACTGATGGGTTGTTTGAGCAGACAATACAAGAGTTAAATGAAATCTACCAGGAATGAATCCTTTATTTTAGAGGTTAATGGGAAAAAATATTCCTATTAGGGAGTTTTCATATAATAATATCTTTTAGGAAATGATTCAGATGGATCTGTAAGAGGCCCTTTTCAGTAGGTCATTCTATACACCTATGTGTTAGTTAGAGGTGAGTGATTTAGTGATATTAAGTACTCATCTCATTTAGGAGACTATATAGAAAGTAGAGATGATTCATAAATGTATGGATAATGCTCAGTTCATTCATATGTCATATAATGATTGTCACGAAAAACCTCTAGATTTCATGGTGGGATGATGGGTCTTTCTATGGGTATCGCCTAGATTATGACTTAGCTGAATCTAGATATAGAGAAATTTTTTTCTCAGTTATGTTAGGATTTTCAAGATAGTTGAAAGATTCATGCATGTAGCCTATCAGATTTATTTACCTCATAAGTATTTTTCTATGCACAACATCTTCCACATATCGAAACATCATCACTATCACGCCAACCCATCTCATTTGTTTGACCTCAAGGATATAGATCTTGAGTTGGATGCATGCTTTGAGAAGAATCTAATACACATCATTGATCGGAGAACAAATTCTATCTAATGTAGGTCATTTCTATTGGTCTGGTTACTATAGAATCACAGATGGGTATAATATGAGACATGGGTGTGGAAAGATAATGTTCATGCTCAGTGGTGGGAACTTTCTCAAATGACTTTTTAACACCCACGTAAGCACAACTGAGGGACAAGTTGTTTTAATATGGGGAGGTTATAATTCCCCATATTTTTCAGAGAGGCACAAATCCTTGTATTGATGTTAAAAGAATTTAATTTCAATATTTTATTGGGATGTAATGGATAATGAATGTTTTAGGATAGTTTGGAGCCCATTTGGAAGCTGATGTTCAATTAAATGACAAGGAATTTTGAGCCTCACAATTAATGCATAGTTAGCTCTAAAAATACGCCTCAACCATGTGGGGGAACCTGGTGAATAAGGGAATCTATATGGTTTGTATGAAACCATTAATGGAGGGTCATATGCCTTTACCTACAGAATAGTCTAGTTTCTCATTTTTTTATTTATAGTTAGTCAATATGTGTGTTTAGGCCTTGTGAGGCCCCTCTTTAATTAGATTAGAGTGCATGGTTGGCACACAGTTTGACTAAAAATGTACTGAAACCATGAGGCCTAGTAACCAAGTGGAAAATTACCATTTCTCCCATATTTTTTTCAAATTCCTTAATTATTTTCCTCTTTTATTTTTCACCAGTTTCCACACCTGATACTTATCTTTCTTTCTTTGGTAGGGCTTTTTCTATCCTCCTCATACGATATCTAAATATTTTTTTGTCAGGTGCATTGTAAATAATGATGTAATCACAAAATTCCTCTTCCTTCAATTATTCATTTCTCTCATCCTATATTTTACTATTTAGGTTTCACCTCATTTCCCCATTTTCAAAATTTTTTATGATTTATCAAATATCTTTCTTTAAAGATCGATCCAGGTGCTGATAATGGATGAGTAGTCTTACAAACTTCTTAGGTATTTGGTATAGTTCTTTCCAAAATTTTTTGTCACTTTCTATATATTGAACTATTGTTCCACATGTATAATACTTCTGGATATTCCTCTAATTTGTTAAATAATTTAAATTTATTGCAATTCCATGACCGACACAACCCTAGTGAGTTGAGAATCCACCTATTGGTTGATCATTAGGACGTTATCCACCCAAAAGGTTGGGTTTCACACTTCTAGGCCCAATTCCCTTAAAATAAAATTGTTTGAACACCCTTTATGTGTGTTTCCCTTGAAGTTAAATGACTTAAATTTATATATTCGTATAAAATGAATGTTATGAATTGATTTAGGCCATTATTCCTAATTATTATTGTTATATACCCCATTTAATGTTCTTTTTGAATTCTGAACTTCTTATATTGTATGATTCGTGCTTCATGCATCATTCCATATGCTTCATGATCTATTCTTATTTCTTATGCATTATTATATATTATGATGTTTATGCTTATTTCCTCTCGCCTTGTCCCTTTATTTTTTGGCTTGAATGAAATGGGTTGTCAAGAAAATTTTTCATGCATTAAATTTAATGTCTATTTAAAAAGGATGTGATCTCCACTGTAATACCTTTTTGAAAAAATGTGGCATTGAATGATATCGATTACGTACTTATGTGATGGGAGAGAACACAGGTCCCAAAATAAGGATTCCATTGAATGGATCACAATAATTGGTACATGGATCTGTTGGATTCACTAGTTGTTATATGTGGCTTGCATTGTATGGGATCTCATAACAGATTATAATACCCATGATTCGCAATAGTTTACTAGGGGAGGTTCCGTGGATGGGCATGTGGGAAAGATAGTTATACTATGCCTCAGGTTATACTTGGCCCTCTATGTGTGATTCTTGGGATGGGCTCTGAGTTTCATGCTTACACCATATGAATAATGACTTGGGGGACACATTTTATAGGTTTTCTTTGATGATTTGTGTGTTTTTGGGTATTTTGAGAGCTCTTGCAGTGACCCTTGGAAATTATTTATCGATCTCCATGTATAATCTCAGGATGCCACATGGGATGTGACAGTTTATTTGACTTGTTTACATGTGATACCATATTAATAAATTATGGTAATGAATGAATGATATTACAGGGATTCATATCCCATTACAAATCACAAATATAGGGTCGATACACTCTTGATGGCTTATTTCTAGTGACATATGGGCACATCTTACCATATTTGTACTAGTTACATGGTTAAGATAAATCTGTCTTATGTCTAAGTGGGTAATGGTGGTCCGGATCTAGGTGGACCCAAAACATCATGTTTTACTTAATTATTTCATTGAGATTAATGTTACTCTACTACTATTCATCTTATATTTCACGAAGTAGATTGATCAAGAAAGTATTGTTGGTGACCTACTTTGTATATCTCACACACTTCTCTGGCCTACCAAGGTAGCCAAGAATACCTTATGATTATAGGTATAGAGAAATGAAATTTTACAACATTTAATGCTTGAATGACAGTTATAGGTTATAGTATGGGTGCATGGGACTGAACCTATGCTTGTGATTCTTGTAATAGGTATTTTTTCCCTTTTGAATTTATAATTTCATGTGGTATATGTATATATCCCCATTTTACCCATGTACCAATTTTTTTGTTGTTACATGACATTAAGCTCATTTTTTTATCTATTTAAATTATTAACATTCACTTGTTGAAAATTTATCATTTATTATTTTTTTACTTTTACTATATTGTCGATTTTTCATTTTTTACTTCAAATATGAAGAGTTAATAGTCCTATTGTAACAAATAATTCTTCTATTTATCATATATTTTATACAGCTGGGATTCACTATGATCTATGAGGTCATAGTCTTCCGATAGACATGCCCTAGGCCCTCACAGTTACCTGTAAGCCTTTGGAATATATGGTGGCATTATTGAGGTCTTGTGGCCAACCAACTGAGGGTACCACTAAGTGTAATCCATGGAAAGATGATATTAAGGCATTTCACTAATCATTTCCTCATACATACCTTATTATTATAATTTATTTTTCACTTCTATCTGGGTGAGCACAGTCTTTGTATATTGGGTGTAGTCCTTACAACCACTACATGTATTATTTTGGTTGAATGAATATCTAAGAGAATAAAATTTTCCCTTCTTCTTGTTACTTCTGTCTACACTAAAAAAGTATGCATCATATATATCAGGTTCACTCTTTTATGATTCAAAAATATTTTTTGGATTATGATATGGATCTTATAAAAGAGTAGTGGCCCGTTGATTCTTATAATATTAAATATACTCAATACCGAGGAGTGAAAATATATTCAACACATTCACTCTAACAAAAGTAACCTTCCCACCCAACCTTAAACTCAGGGCTACTAGTACTAGTTGGTATGAAACTGTTGAATCTACCACATTTAAAATTAAATAATCTTATTGAACTGTAACATAAAGGATCTGAGAGAATATCCTCTAATCTACAAATTTTAGTTCAATTGAGATAGGGGCCTATGTTTTCATTAATCAGGAAAAAGAGTGGCCCTAGAAGACTCATTTCCAAAACAAATGAAAGTGGATAATTGTTTGGGGGGTTCTTAAGATTATTTTCAAAGCTATGATTATATTAAAATAACGATGAATCATTGTTATATATTTGAGAATTATAAAAATAATGGTTTTTATAAGTATTATATCAACATAATTTTATTTTTTGGCGATCATATTACATGTTCCCAAATTGGAATAAATGTGACTAATGGTCTCTCCATGATTCGAACATCACCACATGATGGAATCAGAAGTTCTCTCCAAATTAAATCTATGTAGATAATAATTATGAGGTTTACACACATAAACCTTGATGAATATTCATGGATTAATAGTTTCAACCATATATTTGGGCATAGAATAAAAGCACCAGAAATGACCAAACATATTTCTTTGTATTGGGTGTTAACTTTTTAGTTTTCTAATGTATGTTGTATCTGGGATGTTTTGGTTCTTGTGAATAGTTTTTAGTACCATCATAACTAAAATAATATTAATATTATAAATAATATATTTATTTATTTGATAAATTTTTAGAATCATTCTTTTATTTTCTACATGGAAAATGAATAACATCGCTTTATGGCGATGGAAAACTGTATGTATAGAAAAGAAACATTTTCATTTTTATTGGGTGATTGGGTATGAAAGTAGATGATATATTATATTCATCAAATTAATATTATGACATAATTATCATATATATTCAGAACTTCTATCATTATAAGTAGAAAAGTTTGGTGGAGATGGAAAAAATTACATCGTTTCGCGAGGAAGTAGTCCAGCATACACACGAGTAATGATTTTAATTCAAATTTTATGTTGAAAGAGTTTTATATATGTTATTAAAACGACATAATAATATCTATGTATATGGGATATAATGGTTTTATTATATTCTAATTGTTATAAAATAATTTATGGTGGTAAAAGAAGAAGAAAAAATTAAAGGGTGTGGTAATGATTATTACCAACTCATAGAGAAAGCTCCCTCAGATAAATTATTAATGATCCTAATGTTGGTATTTTTGGAATACAAAAAATCTAGAAAATGGATAATTATTTCTGGTATATTTTTTTTTGTGGTTTGGATATAGATTTCTTAATGTGGTGAAAATAGGAGAAAGGGTGTGGTGTAAGAACCTTTTCAATCTCAGAGGGCTGCAATTTTAATAATATAGTTAAAAATGGATCATAAATGTGTTTTTATTATTCTCTAAATAACCATTAATATTCAATTTGATTATTCTACTACATTCAAAAGCATCATGTCAATTTTTTAAAGAATTAAAGGTAATCATATAATCAGAAATAATTATAAACAATTTTATATTACAAAATTGATTTTATTATTCTCAAAATTACTATAAATAATCACACAAAATATAATTTTATCTCTATGAGAATAAAATTGAGATATTTAAATCAATAATGTGACATTTTGTAATATTATTTACATAAAATATTAAATTGGTCATAATAATATATTAATGGCATAAAAGGTATATTTTTCAAGCCTTGGCTTGTAATGGAAACCAAATATTCATAAAACGTAATATTATAAATTTTAGTGTTCATTTTGAGACCTTAGACCATATTTTTATTATTTTTTTCCCATTTCACCCTCACAGAAGTGATAAATTTTAATCATGGGTTCTTTTGACAATAACCAACAATAAAAGGGTCTGATTTTTTTTAAATATGATTCCAAGTATTGAATTCATCTATCAATAATAAATCTCTATAATTTTAATAAACAAATTTTAATATAAGGGACTAAAACACAATAAAAAACAGCTTTTAGAAAAATGTGTTTGAAACAAAAAAATTAACATATATTAAAATAACAAATATCACATATTTTAATTTAATGAATTTTATTATAAAAAATAAAATATATCTTATTTAATTTTGACACTAAAGTCAAAATTAAATGGGTCTATTAAATTACATGAATTATTAAAATGAAATGACAGTATTTTAAAAATCCTATTTTCACTATTCAAGGAAAAGTTAATCATTTTGAAATAATATAAAATTACACCCTTAGTTAATTTTGATATTATTATTTAAGATAATAATTTTATAAAATACTATTTAAATTATTCAAATAAATTAATTATAACTTTCATGCACAAAAGGAAACATAATCAATTTCGAGTAAAACATATTTTTGAAGCATAAAATGAATTCACAAAAAAATGAGTTCTGATTTCCAAAGAATTGATCAACATATTTCTATTAAACAAGGCCACTATAAATATTTTTCATAATTTGGTTAATCATATCTATATCCACCAGGTCAATGGATAGTTCACTTTTAATTAACAATTTTTTGGTAATATATCTCAACTCAATAAAAGCTATGTGTAGTGTGTTAAGAAAAATATTGATCTTATTATAATTTTAAACTAAATTTTTTATGTTTTCACTTTATCAACATTTAAATAATATATTCCCTCACTATTTTATCTTAGTCATAAATGGTTAAATTTATGAAAATTACTTCATTAAAAACTCAAATCATACAGAGGGATAATAAAACATCCTTTGAAAATGGGATGTGAGAAACAATATGGTCACCTAAAATAACACACGATCATGTTATCAAATAACGATAACATTTTTGGGAAGATAAATTACATACATAGTGTATAGAACTAACATTTATGGGATAATTTTGAGTGATAGAGAATGTGGTACTAATCAATTTATTTAAAATAAACCCATAAATCCAGGAGTGGATAAAAGACCACCAGTTCATAAAAAATGATGTTGATGGATTAAAATATTATATTTAAGATCATTTTACAAATGTATGGTAATTATAATAGAGAAAATTATATAATATACTAAATTGATTTCTTTCTATTTCATTATTACAATTTCATCCATTGGTTTTTATTCAATGAATTTACACTTCATCACATATTTCAGGAAATAATGAATTATGATGAAATTTTCATGCCTTATAAGCTAAATATATCTTTAAAAAAATAATTATATCTATAAAATAATTAAAATTCATTCCGTATATCTCTAAATGTTTGAACAAACCTAAATGGTAAGAAAAATTTATCCAATTTGGATTAATATATTACATAAATCTCCAAAACATAAAAAATAACCCCAAAGTACAAAATAATCCATTTAATAAATAGTCTACCTTAATATTCATCCTAAATATTTATAACCAAATTCAAAACCTAAACATAAAAAATATATGATTAAAATATTTCCCCCGAATAATATAATGTAGCTTTTAATTTTATATGACAATAATTTGAACAACTCGAACATATATTCTCTTAAAACATTCCAATAACCTCAATTATCATAACACCATGATGGGAATTTTTTATTCAAATTATAACATGATCCATATTCCTAAAATAAAACCATAGACTATTAAACATATTCCATAAATCAAAAAATGAAATAAACTTCATCAAAGATGACCTAAATTATTTTTTTCATAGAATCACTAACCAATTTGATGGTTACCAATTCTATTCTGTTTACATAAGAAAGGTAAATCATATCTTTATACCAAATACAAATAATTAACCCAACCTTAGGAACATAATTTGGGTTACCCTTTCCTAAATCATTTGTTTTTAAAAAATATATATTTACCACTAGATCTGTTTTCTTAGTTATTTGTACCATTCTTCATATGTTTTCAAATCCTAAAAAAATCTATTGCAAAAAAATCTATAGATGTTTCATGATTGTTATAACAAGAATATAATTGGTAGAGAACCTCTACAACAAAATAATAAAACCCCAATATATTAAAACATTAATAATTTAACTTTAATGATTGGAATAACATTGGAACTTCCTTGGTCTTGGAGTAAACCCTATGATTAGTGAATTAGCTCAGATAATTACCATGTTCCCCAAACATAAGTAATTGATCTATAAATGAAATTTTACGATTAAATTCATATCCCTAAATAAAAATATTCATTTTTTAATATAATTTAAATTCCCTATATCATTATTTTACACACCCAATATATCTTCCCATTCCTTTGAGACATTTCCCCAGGGCCTTCTTCCCACATTCTTGACAAGTTGGAAGATTAATCCTCTTCCCCCAATGGTCTTTATGAAACTCTATTTTACTATTATGTGGTTTATAAAACTCACCCATGTTGAGATTTTCAATCATATAATGAGATAGATAATTAGGAAGAATCATAATGTTTTTCTAATGACTTGGACTGAATGAGTATGAAACCAGTAGACATACTGGTCATCACATGGACTCAATCACATGTCGTCATTTTATTGAGGCTACTGACAAGTAGTGAGGGTCCGATGGTGGTATGATATGTATAATATACCCTCATTACCAGAGTATCAAAATGGAATATTATTTATAAATAATCACATACAATAGGAAAGGTAGTATAAATATGATGGATATATAGAAGATAAAATTTATAACTAAATTAACATGGCTAACACCAAGTATAACTAGACATACATGAACAGATGATGCTACCAAATATAGAGGTAAAAATATATAAGGAAATACAAAACAATATAATAACAAATAAATAATTACCAAACAACCCAAGGGATAACTCCATGAGCATCCTAAGCTCCCTCCTAGTCTTGTTCTCCTAACTCTTATCCACAGGCATGAAAAAAATCCATGGATCTTGATCCTTTATCTAATGAGGTCTACTCAGGTATCCTAATGTAATAGTGTACTGATTAGAATTTTTAATATACTCAGTAGGCCCCCACAAATGATTTCTAAATCATAATAATGTTTTGGAATATAAATAAAACAATGTTCAAGGATAATAAATAAACAAAAGTTAAATAAATAAATAAACATAACAAGATTGGATCGGGTTCCTAATGGACACCTGGATTATCATACATACTTTGGCCTATCCCAAATATGATCTAACACCTAGAAACTAATACTAATGTAATTATAATGTAACAATGATGATAAAAAAGAATTATCTGATGGAATAAACCCAATATTGTGTTTTGTCTTAGAAAACAAGTCCCCTAGAAATCGTTATGTACTATTATACTTTAATATAAAATTCTTCTTGTAATTTAGTAGGTGGAACAATGATCATATACATGGATATATGAAGTTGAGTCTCATTTATTACATCAAGTAAAATATAAATATCCAATCTCTTTAGAGTCCATCTAAGGCTACCCATAAATGAAATCCTGAGTATGAGTATTATAATTGTGTGAAGTCAATAAAAAACCTATGAGTCCATCCTTAGAATCTGGAAGAGGTGACTGTGTATAACTCATAGAATAGTGTATCCATCTAGACACTGGTTTGATATATGGTGTCTCATCTATGGAATTAGTATCACTTATAAGAAGGTATAGAAAATGTATGGTGATCCCATCAAAGGAATACGAAGAATCAATTATATCATATTTACCACTCGTTAAAAAATTCTTATTATAAGCATAATGATTCCATCCAAGGAAATATATAAATGGAATCCCATGTATCAACCTAATTATCCATGACTCATTTATTCATCTAATCAGTTACTTTTAACAATAGAGAAATACAGAACCATAACCATGGAATGACACATACCACATGTACTATATTGGGAATGGAAATTTACAATTTCTATTAAATAATAATAAAGGTCATGTAAATGAGAATCATATATAAAAACTAAATAGATAAATTAAGAAAGTTATTACAATCAATAATAATTAAAAAGGGTATGGTAAAAACTCTATCCAAAGTTACGATAACTATGAAAATGATTAATCAATTCACTTTTGTTTTCAGAAAAAAAAATACACCGCAATGAGGGGTTTTTATTAGAAAACATGTTATTTCCACCAAAAAATACCTTTAATTTAATTAATTCAATTTCTTCACCAAGAATACAATATCCCACCTCTAGAGGTGGTTTAAATATGAAATAATTTTCACAAATGTGATTAAATATTACACCCAAAATGGTGGATTCTATTTTTTTAAATGGTTGGGGCTGAAGCCACAATTATTATTAAATCAAAACAAAGACCACTTTTAACTGGGTAGGGGGAGACCCATTACATAGACCGAAGTCCCAGTTGGAAATTAGCCCATTACATGGCCCGTAGGCCCAATTTTTTAGCCTAATGCCTATTATGTGAATAGTACTGCTACAGTACCCGCCTGCTACAATACCACACAATACCCGCCGCTGCTACAGTGCTCTGCCACCAATATAGTGACCTGCCGCCACTATAGTCCCCACTGCTATAATGCTCTTCCACCGCTACAAAGTAGATTCTATATGCAAAAGATAAATAATATAAATGAAATTAATTTAAATTATCTAAAAATATGATTCAAGTTGAGGTCAGTTCCTCCAACCACATAATATCTTCTAAGGTAGTCAAGGTATAGTTTAAAATTTTAATTAATGGAATTTCACAGTGTTTGAGCAATGGGTGAGTAATTTGGCATGAAAAAAGTGATTACATTTTATAGATGAGGACACATTAAATGTAAAACATAAAAACCAACTAACATGGGATTAAAATGATTTACTTTTCCAATATCAAGGATTGATTTAGTCTAATTCAAGAAAATATTATGAAATTTATGAACACCCAAAAAATAGGGTGAGTTAGGGTCATCGTCAAAAACATCAATGATAGTGAGAGAAATGATGAAAGGACCAGGATGAGTGATTCAATTACCTAGGGCTAACCAATGATACTGATGGCACCCGATTCCATTACCAGATGAAGGGGAGGCATCCATTCCTAAGAGGATGATATAGAGGAGATCATGCTACTCAGTAGAGGATCTTTACATGTAGGAGAATATGGTTGGAAGGAATAAATAATTGGGTGTTGGATAATGAGAAATTTACCCCTCTAATGAGGTGCTCAATTTGGATGCATTTTTTTTCTAAACCATGCACTAACTATGCTTCAACCACTTCCATCAAAGGGGGATTGAACGGTCATGTGAATAGTTTCAAAATCCATGTGAAATTCATGGATTTTTATTCTACCAAAAACGTTCAATTAGGTGCACGGTCTGGTGGTTCCTCTCATATGGTTAGACCAATCAATGAAATTCCTCATGTTCCAATTGATTAGCAACATTATATCTCATGGGGTTTGAGTGGTTTTTGACAAACCGTGTTCCCATGTCATCCTTCCATTATTTTTTTTTCGTGGTTCAAAACACCTAATATTTTATGGAACACCAAAGACAACTCTTAGGTATTAATGAAAACATAAAAATAACACATTTAAGGGTTTGAAATATCTGGATTTTATTTTGAGACAAGGTTTAAAAAATGGAATTTCCCCAAAACTAAAAATTCATGTTCCCTTGAAAAAATCATTGGGGAAAAAAATGGGGGATATTACAATCTCCCCACCATAAATTTTATAGTCCCTAATAAGACCTGTGAAAAAAACACAATCGACCTATATGGGCTGGGAAGTCCAGTCCAAAATGTTGTTTTATGTTCTTAAGGCCCAATGCACCATCAGATACTATTTACAACACACAATATATATACCATTAAAAATCTAAAAAATGATCATTCCCTAGAAAGAAATGTTATGATGATATTTACCAAATCCTGTCAAACAAGATACATGATCACATCATCATCTTTCCAAATACATAGCCTATGGTTCTCCCAACTAGAGGTGGAACCATTGAATTGTCAATTTCGAGTCATGGTATCTATACCTTTTGAATTTTTTATTTAGGTCTACTAGTTTTGTTATATTTATTATCATGAAAATAACCACATCTTGAAGGAATAGTCGACTACCAACTGACCACAATTATCAAGTATAATCCATATTTTCATGAAAATACTCTGCCAACTACACTATATTGACCTTATCCATACAAAATGATATAAGTGGTTCCCCACCGACTACATATGATAAGATAGAGATAGCAAGGGGAATATATCAATTAAAAACAGTGATATTTGATAGTTGGTGCATTTCAAAAGATAAACTAGATGCCTTTATGTGTAGGAACCATTCTATTTTCTCTGATAACAATCACCGAAGCTCGCAACTTGATTCTAGTGATGTTTCCATAATAAATGACACTTTAAATTGTTATTCCCTATAATTAACATAGCATATACTCAGTCCATCACAATTACATTGTCACTACCAAAATATGCCATATGATCTTTTATGATGTATGGGGAATCCTGGAAATCATCAATTATATTCCACGGGGCGCATCCATGGTAGTAATTATTCCGATTTTTATAAGTGAGATGTTAGTACATAGCCGATTATCCATTTGTTAAGTACAATGACTGATCCTAATAGTAGTCAAGAAAAGGAATGATCTAGTGTCTATGAGTCCATCTGAGGCACTACCTCTTGGGAACCCATGTATCACTCATAATTAATTGTCCCTCTAAAAAACCATGAATTTGATGTACAAATTTTATGGAGCATGTTTATCTAAACAGAATTAATTTTTAAAATTTAGCTCATTTTATAACCAATTCTCTCTATGTGTATCCTGAACAATGTCAAGATATAGTTTCTGATTATCACTATGGGAAGATTGTACTAAGAGGATATAAAATATTTACCAAGATGAACGGATAAACTCTCCTCTCCTATAAGAAGAAGTGATTGAAATTGTTTTAAGCCTTACATAACTATCTAAAAGAAAGAAGAGCAGTCAAACCACAAGTGAGGATCCACATGGTCAGTAATTCCCATCCATAAAACACTAAACCGACTCTTTAATTTTCAGTGGTTTCAAAAACACCCAACCATATCTCCATCATTCCACCCACAATCATAGAATTAATTTCAATCTCTATATCCACTATGTATTTTTAAATATGTACTACCCATTTTTAAATGGCCAACCATGGTTTTCTCCCTTATACCTAGAAGCACATGTTTGACCAAAATTGATTTTGTGTATACACCTTAAGAGTGTCCTTATCACTGTATTTAAGGAAAGGGGACTCATACCTCAGTATACACTCCACCATCCATTGACATTGGTAATGGATGTGGCCAATAAGCTTAAAGAAGAATTAAAATGAAAGTATAGATAGATTATCCACTCACAATCACACTAGTCTAGATTTATATTAGATGTATGTTTGATTCTCTTTCTAAGTTACATCAACACATGCGATAACAGAATGAATAAAATCCATAAAAACTAACCAGCATGTCGATCACCTAATCCCATAGAGAACTTCAAACCAGTTATTGAGACATGTATAAATCCCATATGTCCCTTTTCACCCTACATCATAGTTGACCCATGTACATAGTATAACCACATAATTTTTAATGATTAACACTGAACTTAAGCTGTTTGATGCACAATTTTAGGAAACATGATGGGTACTGCATACATCGACATGAAAAATGTTGATCTTCCACAAGAAAATGGCTTATCCTTGACACTATCTATAAGATTATCATCCCTATGAATCTTAGTATTAGATGTTCTATACAATAGGTTATATTTCTAGGAATTAATACCCCATAGGACTTTAAAACAATCCAGTGAACTCATATGTCATCCAACACTAAATTGGAATATAAGGAAGGGTTACATGAACTATTAAGTGTCTGGACATCCCCATGAAATATATATACTATAGAAGTGAGAATTACAAGATTCCCATGATCATAAAAAGTTTCAATGTAATGAACAACCACTAATACTAGAAAATATACCATTTTCAAAACTATGAGTCTTACATGGGACTATGGAACCTGAATAGTACCACACCCCTGAATTTTTTTAACAATATTTAGCAAGGTTTGAAAAGACAAAAGGGCTCTACCTTCATTGGGATATGACCTTAAAAAATATGATGAATTGAATCTTTATCCAATCCATACCATGGGGATCACAACGCTATACCAAAAATCATTATATTAAAATAATACTATAGAAAATTCTTATATTTCAATTCCAAGGAAATCTTATAGAATAATTTAAATTATCCTTACATGACGTTTTACAGAAATACACCATCTTAAGGTAATATTCAAGATGATATATTTATTTAAATTTGATCTTCAAAAATTTAATTGCATTGTTCAAACATCTGGTAATAGTCATGAGGAAAACATGATTTAGTACATTATTTAGCTAAGGCCACTAGGAGACACATGAAAACTATATTGAAATTCCATTTTAATCATTAGTTATCCTACTAACATCTCATCCCGATTAGTAAATTCAACTTCTAAATTCCATTTAACCATTTTATTTATCCAAAAGGTTTCCCATTGGGATTATTTAAAGAATATTCACATTCCATTTTATATAGGAAAACAATATTTAGGTTGTACTTGGAACTTTATTTAAAAGAGGCCTCATAGATGATAAATATAAAAAGAAACCAACATGTATTTTATTAATTAATAAGGAAACTGTTCAAGTAGGATGCTACTATAAATCTATACATAAACCCATCTAGGTAGGTGAAGAAACATTAAATAACCATCCCTATATAGAATAAGTATACCCCCATCGATTTAAACACTAAACCATAAAATAAAAAGAAAAGGGATATATTAGGATGTAGATCAAGTCATTATAGCTTCATAAAAAAGAATCCCCATTCTATTTGAAGCATTCAAATTTTAAACCACCAACAATGAGTTTATCTCATCAAGATATACTCTTCATGACCAACCCACTTGGGTCGAGCCACATAAAATGTCTATAAGGTGCCAATTCATTTAAATTAAAATTTTAACATCATTTATATTTATTCAATAGTCACTTGGTACATAGAGATCATTAATAATGGTTCTATTATATGAGTTAAAATATTAATATTTATATAGTCCACGTACAATTTATAGATTGAAATCCCCATCCAAATTAATCACAACTAGTTTGTTTTAGTTCATGAAACCAATAGTTTATGGCTAAAACATCTTAGGGTTGGTTAGTTAATATGTCTCCACCAATCATATGGGGGAAAAACATTTGGGTTGATGTTGACACTTTAATAAAAAATTGTATATTATATTTATAAGTAGGCATGATATCAAAAGTTGTAATAGAAGGAAACATGGTAATAATAAACAGAAAATCATTAAAAAAAGAAATTTTGAATCCGAATACCTGATTCAGGAAAAAACCCAAGATTGGTATGCAATGAAAAATTCTAAACATATAATAAAAATAATAATCATGTTTTATAGGAAAACCCACTAATAAATCACACACCATGTTGTTAAAAAAGTTCTAACTAAATAACTATGAGAATATATTACTAATATTTTTAACAAAATACCAAACATGGTATATAACAGAAATGCTAATAAACAAAAACCATCCATAAAAAATATGAATAGTATAGAAATTTAATATATATGGAATGAAATATGAGTCCATATTTGACTATATTGGTGAATGTAATGTTATATGATTGCCATAGTCATCCAGGGGTAAATAATGTAATATCATAAATTAGTAAGAAGAGGATGTACCCCAATCACTCAATGTGAAATCATAATCAACTATAGTCTGGAAAGACATGAATAATAATACCATCATGAGCCACTTGAAATTTTCCCAATGCATGTGTTGATCAATACCAAACTAGTATATTTACCAAGCATAGAAATATTAATAGTCTCTTATATACCCACCCAAAATAGTAAGATGAAGGAAAATAAAGCTCTAATACCACATTGTAACATCACAACCTGACTGACTATGAAACCCATATCAAGACTTGTCATAATATACCCTCAATAATGCATCCCTATACGCATGATGTTGTTGACTAGAACCAAGGGTATAATAGTGGTATGAAGGGGAGAATAAATTCTCATTATCCTTGTAGGGTATAATAATATTTGGTATAAATAATCACATACAATAAAGGATGTAGTATACATAGGATAGAGTAGGAAAATATTAATATAAAAAATTAGTAAATATGCCCAATGCCATTAATAACCATGCATGCATTCCCATGTGATGCTACCAAATAAATAAATAAATATATTTTAGGAAATATAGAATAATATACTAAAAATAAAAAAATGAAGAAAATTCTAAAGGGATAATTCCATGGGAATCCTGAGATACAGCTCAGTCTTGTGCTCCTAAAACCTAGGTATATACATGATAACAAAATTCATGGATCATGATCATATACCAAATTAGGTCTTCTTGGTTACCCCAATGAAATGGAGGCCCATGAAGTTTATGATATACACTATGTAGGCCACCAAAAGTGGTTTCAAAAGAATAATCCCACCCATGAATATAAATAGAAAAATTTACTGGGAAAATAAATAAACAGAAGACACAAAATTAAATAAAATTAACAAATCAGGTGCAAGTTCCTCAAGGACATATAGATGACCATACCGGTGTCGGCCTAAGTTAAACTGTATAAGATATCTGTCAACCTATATCGATATAATTAGAATTTAGTTTAGTGGATCATATAACATGTATCAAGATATGGATTGAACCCATTCATCTAAATTTTCTTGTTAGACGTGTCCCTTTTAAATAGTTATGTACTCTGAGTCTTTAATATATACACCATCAATGAATTTAACAAGGGGAACCCTAAGCCTATACATTTTTATCCAAAGGGGAGTCCCATGTATCATTTAATGAGAAATATAAATACCCAATGTCTTAAGAGTCCTTCCCAGGAGCTCTAAAAATGGGATCGCACGTATCAGTCCAATAATGGTGTGAATTCAATAAGAAAACTCTGATTTTGTTTCTAGTTTATCACATAGGGGGTTGAGTATCAATTTTGGAATGGGTTAATCATCATAGCACTGAGCTCATCCAAAGTGTCTCCTTGAGGGAACCTTTATCAATAATAAGTAGGTAGATGAAATTCATAGAGAGCCCGTTTGAGGAATACCAAGTATAGATCCTAGAGTATTTAAGATTCATCAACAAATTCCAGTTATAATCATGATGAGGCCATTGAATATGATCTGTAAATGGAATCCCAAATACAGATCATGGAATTCATGATTTTTTTCATCATTAGAATATTTACTTTTAACTGTATATAAATCCATAACAATAATCATAGCATAACACATACCACATATACTCTCATTGGAGATCCCATTTAACATATAATTTAAAGAATAACGAGGGCCATATACTTATGAATTTCACATCACAACTCAAAAAATTAATTATGACAGCTATTATATTCAATAATAGTTAAAATAGTCTTGGGAAGAACTCCTGCAAAAGTTACTATCACTATGAACATCATTAATCAATTCACTATTGGTCAATAAGAAAGCTAACCTCAATGAGGGGTTTCGTTTTAAAACAATATATTTCCATTTAAAATTTACTTTAATTTAATTAATACAATTCCTTCACCAATAATATTACTACCCCCCTCAAGAGGTGGTTTAATGCAGGAAGGAATTTACACAACCATTCTCAAATCGCACACCCCAAGAGGTGGCATCATCGTATTGTAGAAAATGAAGATAAAGTAATTTAATTTTAATCAACTAAAAATGTGATTTTGATTTATTCTAACCCCTCCAACAATATTATAGGGTTTAAGGTAGTCAAAGTTCCATCTAAAAATTTATTTAAGGTAATTTCACAATTTATGAGAAACACAATGTAATCTAGGAAGTTAAGGAACAAAGATATCATATAAAAGAATATTATTTAATGGGAATATATATATACCACCTACCACATTCTTAGGAATATTTAAATATCTAATAGTGTGGATGGATTATGTCAAGTTTGAGATAAAATGATCAAAAAAATGAACAACCTGAAAATTGGTGAATTAGGTTGAACCTCAATAGAGTGAATGGAAACAAGAGAAACAAATGAAGTGGAAATAAGTGTTAATTAATTTTTGAGTGATAACCAATGATTTATAAGGAACTATATTCTATAAATGGATGAAGGAGAGCCATCCATTCCTATGCGGTGGATAAGGGTGATATAAAGATGTTGGGGAGTGGAATTTTAGGTGAGGTAGAAGAGACGAGGAAGAAATAAATATGAGAGAAGAGGACAAATTTTAAATTCACCCCTTTAATTCAGTGCATGATTTTCCCACATGATTGAACAAACCATGTTCCAATCATGCTTTATCCATTACCTAGGATGTGGGAATGCATGGTTCATGCACATGATTAGGGAAACTATGTGTAAACCATGTATTTCCTATCAATTAATAACCTAAAGTTTGTCACATATCAATACTATTCCACTTAATTTTTTTAAAAAACATGTTAGTCTTATAAGTCCACTAGATCAACTGTACTGTTTCACATGGGGGAATTTTAGTTTTAGAAAAACATTGCGCCCTTATCGACCATCTCAGATTTTTAGATATTGGGTCCCAGTGCTCCCTAATATAAAACTAACACCAAATAAAACTATTTTCTATTAAACATACTCTAAAAAGAACACAATTAAGTGTTCAAACTATAATAACTCCATTTACAAGACCAGTTTTTTAAAACACACCATCCACCAAACTAAATATTAAGGATCCTTTAGAAATTCCATATTTTCAAGAAAACCTTGGTCACTACAGTTTCACCTTCCAAGTCTAATTTTATTTGGCTATTTGTGGAGAAAATCATTCCATTTTCCATCACATGTGGTGTATACATGGTTTCATTTACTAAATTATATTTTCTGGAACCAAAATTCATTTTATAATAAATAATAATCATAGTGGGAAATGACATGAAATTAAAAATTAGATATAGGATGTACAAATCTTGAAAAATTCATTTCAACAAAATACACCATAGGTATAACCTAGGTCATTCATGGTCATTGTATATTATAATAATTTATAGTGGTTAATAATGAAAATATAATTAACCTAATAGTATCCCTTTGGGGTGTCAAACTAGTTGAACAATAAGGGAACACTTACCGTGCACCAAAATGCTGGATGAGATATATTTTACCAACTATTTTTAGAGTAATAAGCCATAAATTCATCTTTATAAAGACAACATTTGATCATAGTATACAAGCAGACATGTGTTGCTAAAAAACTCCAAATAATCGAAACCTTAGAAAATATTTTATTATATTATCATATAATTACATAAATTCTTAAAATCTATCTTATGGTAACATTCCTTAATAAATGGTTTACATATCTAGTTTTCAATGATTCTACCAGACTTCCACTTATTTAAAATATAACGACCCCAACATAATAATCCAAATCCTATTTCAACTTTATTATATTGGAATAGGACACATGGAGTCTCATTTTGAAGGATCCATCAGTTTATTTTTATTGATGTACCAATAAAACATATTCATCATTTAGAAGTAGCTTACTAAAAGGCCACTAAAAATAAATAATTTTTTTAAGGTGGTTTTTTATAAACCAACAATAATTTATATGTTTTTATTTAAAAAACACATTTTACTCCCCCAACACTTATGCCTCCCAAAATGTATCCTTCTCCTTCAACCTACCCTTGAATTTCATTACTTCTATCCCTTGGAAACACTCCACTTTCTCCCCCAAGCCCCTTCCCCCTCTTTTTCAAACCATTAAACCACCCCCATGTCAATGTTCTAGAGGCCTCCATGCCCCCATGAAATCGAACCCTAGCACCCCCAACAAGACTCTTGAGCCCTTAGATACACCCCACTCTTCTCCCATTAAGCTCCCCTTCCCCATGGACCCTGAACCCTAGAACTATAATGCTTACCCCCTAGTCGGTGCTTATGAATCTACTCAGCCCACTAATCTTGTGCCCCAGATCATTTCTCTGTGCTATTTTCAAAACTATTTACACGTGAGCCCTTGATGACATTACAGTCATAAGACCATGCTCCATGATCTCTTTTTTGGATTAACATTCACAACCCCATGCCTCCAATCCATTTGTTAGTGTTAAAGTCATATCCCTGTGCCACCCAAGGAATTATTGGAATTTCTATCATAGTCCCCACCCTTTCCACTGCCTGAGTCATTGTCCTCACCTGAGCACTCTCCATATTATTTCCTTCACTCAATCCCACACTAGAGGTGAGATCATAAAGGTTTGATTTCTTTCATTATCAAGAATCGAACATTGTGTCATCATATTTTTTAGACTTATTTCATGTATTTTTTACTACTAGAACCCTAATTATGGGGTTATTATTTTCATTTAGATTTTTTGATTTTATATTAGTCATAAAATTTATTCATAGTATTATTTTTGGTTGTTTAGTTCTAGTTTGATCATATATGATGTTAAATCATCTTAAAATGATATTGTGAACCCTTGTAAATTATTCCCATCATTTGGTGTTTGAGGGATGAACTTATGGTTAGTGTCATTCAAGTCCATCCCAAAAAACAAGGCAACATCAGGAAGATTATCATGAATATATGATATATCTCGATTGAAAATGCATAGTATAAAAAGGTTTGGACAATGAATTTATAATAAAAATCAAATTTATAGGCATCTAGGTATATAATATTTCGATAATAATATTTAATGATATATTAATGTCATTATCATGGGATTAACTATTGAATTTTGGGTATCTTGCATTAATAAGGAGACTACCCACTATGATTCTAACATTTATGTGGTGTAATATTTAATATTCATTGGAAAATGATAACTTACTTTTTTTCCAGTGACTTATTTTAATACTTGTGGATGATACTAATAGTATATAATGAATATATTTGTTTACATGGTAAATAATGTTTATGAAATGTACTAAATTAGGTTTACATTGTGTTTTGTTTAACCCTTACATGTGATTTATTGATTCATGGAACATTAAGATGGTGTGGAACTGGATGAGAAACAAGTAATGTATTAAATTGGAAATAACTACCTAACTATTAATCATAATCCTATCTATTTTAGAAAAAATGTTATGTTTTTTATAATTTTACTCAAAATCACAATTTCATGTTTACTTCCTTAAATTTAAATGGTATTTTTCATATAAGCACTATAGAGAACTTATTAAGATAATAGTATATATTTCTTCATCATCTCAGTGAGAGTTTCCTTGAAATGTTGCGCCTTAACTTAAATTACATGATTTATAATTATAGTTTATAATTTATATTATTATAAAATAATAATTCTGTAGGGTAAACTATTTTTGTTTTAGTTATTTTTAAAATATAATAAATAATTTTGTTTGTTCTTCCCGTTTATGTGCATGGTTAGACAATAAAGTCTATTATAATGTGTATAACAGTAAATAAAATAAAAAATGTTAGACTTGACAAATGGATTTAATTTTTAATCTAATTTATACTATCCCAATTAATTGGTTGTTGTACATGAGAGCATGTCGAAATATATAATATCATTTTGGGGTTTTAATCCATGAATTTATTGGGAAGGATGGTTTGGAACAAAAATATTAGTGGGAAGATGTTTAAACCATGATAATCTTGACATAGAATATGACTACAGATAATAGGTCATAATTTTTTTCACACTAAAGTTGAAATCAATTTAAAATACATCATATTTAATTAAAATATGTCGAAATGTTTTATTAGTGTTGCCTATGATTGATTTGAAATATTCCTTTTTGTAAATTTTTTTATATTATGAGTGTTTGGTTAGGAATATTTAGAACAAGGTGTGATTTGATCCGTAAATGACTTATCTAAAGTATGTTTTTCCAAAAACCAAACACAATTTAAAATTTAAATTACGAATTTTTTGGATAACCAATAACCATATTTCTCAATTCTAGGAAACTACTCACTGGACAACACCCCTTTATATTCCCATAAATTATCTATTCATTTGAAGAATTTAAATTTTAATTAAATATGGAATATATTAAATTTCATCTAGTGAAACTTATCCATATTTTATTATTATCTCTTTTCATACATAGTAATACTTATGTTTTTTAATTTTTTTAAAAATTTCTTGGCACACTGTGAAATATATAAACAAAATCTAGATCACATTACTGAGGAGCACAACTCAGTTTGTTAAGGGTTTGGAAGAATTTTTAGATTTTCCAATTTCCATTTAATCCATTTATTATTTAATAATATATTAATGTCCTAAATATAAATTTAGAATATTTATAAAGAGAGATAATGATTATGAACACATGATATTAAAGAAATTCCATACCTAATATTTGTGTTGGATTTTCCATGAAGAATAGAACATTATATAATGCTTAAGAACTAATAGAAATCAATAGAATGATCTCCCAACATCATTGACTGTGGAAAATTGAATGAAAAGCCTTATATCGATGAATTCACTATTGAAAGACACAAATATCATCATGAATGTATATCAGAACAACCAGTTGAGGGTGCTAAAAATAGATTCTTGACTAGTGATGTTATTGAGACAATACAAAAACCAGATCATGATGGTAACAGATCGTTTTATCCTACTCTTGATTCTATGGAGTCTAATGTAAGATAAAACAACACTAATTATACAAATTCGTTTCATGGTTTTTTTATGATGGAAATTAAGATATTTTTAGTGCATATTTGAAATATTCGAAATGGTCCTTTCTATAAAAGTAGTACCATGTCAAATACCTATATGGAATTACAAATAAGGTTATTTCCATGATATATGAATAATTTTGTGATGAATTTCTTGAAGAAAATATCCTTGATTTTTTATGATATGAATGAAGTGGTCAATAAGCGTGGTCTAAATTACAAGAAACAAATGTGTGTTCCAATGATTGTATGAATTATTGGGTAGAGTAATCAAGTAGATAGGATTTTAAAAAATGTTCTTCTTTTAGAATATAATCAGCAAGTGATGTTGAGATTCTGAACCAACATACTACTATAACGAATAAGAAAAAGAAGTCACTTGCAAAGGTTTTGCGTTACCTTCATTTAAATCCTCGATTACAAAGATTCTTCATGGAATAAAAAAAATCCAAGCACATGAAATGGAATTCTATTGATAAAAACTAGGGAAGGATAATGAGATATCCATGAGATTCATAATCATGGAGAAAATTTGATTCAGTACATCTAGATATCTCATATGATCCTAGGAATGATCGATTGGGATTGGATGCTGATGGATTTAACACATTTGGGACTTTGAGAACAACATATAACATTTGGATGGTTGTTGTGATCTCTTACAATCAGCCTCTATGGATGGATATGAAACAAACACCTTTTATCATTTCGATTGTTATTCTGAGAAAACTAATCCCTATAAATGATATTGATGTATACCTAGTGCCTATAATTGAATAATTATAGTTGTTATGGAGTAATAGAGTTGAGCCATATGATGCATAATCTAAAACAATGTTCAAAATGAATGTTACTCTAATGTGGACCATTAATGTCTTCCCTAGAATTGATAATTTATCTTGTTGGAATGCATATATGTGTTTGTATTTTCATATTTGTAACTTTGATTTTCAGCCCGAATGACTACCACATAGTAAAAACGGAGTTGAACAAGTCAAAATTCAATGGTTTTATTGATCATTGAACTCCTCTAATGTTATTGATTGGTTCTAAAATATTGAAACAACTTGGTAATTATGAAACATAATTTTTTTTATGATGAATCAATTGAATGATAGTAGTAAATCAGTTCGAAGTTCAATTTCAAGTGAAATGAAAACACAATAATGGAAGAAAACTAGTATATTCTTGAATCATCTGTATTGGGAATTTAAATTTTTGTGACATAATATTGATGACAGGAAAATTGAAATAAATTTTTATGAAAATTTAATCTTCACATTGATTAATTAGAATGAAAATAAAAGGACCATCTCAGCGCTCTGAAGGAATTATAAACAATTAAAATAAAGTGGGATCTCTGTCTAGATGAGAATGGAAAGTATGTATTTGAAAAACAAATCAAGGAAAAATAGGGATAAAGATAAATTCCATTGAATTTTAGAACATGTGAAGGTATATAATGGGTATTAAAGTAACATCTCAAGCTGTGTTGACTTAACTCACCATAGGTTACATGAATTGAAAAGGCACGATTCATATATTTTGTTATAACAGTTACATCCATTAGAATTGCATACACTATTAACTGAAAAGGATACTATCAATGTAATCCATTTTTTCACATTATTAGTACTACTATGTGTAAATACTCCACAACCATTTGATCTTGAAAACCATGTAGAGTGATTTTTATTATCACATTTTGAAAATTAGATGAACTTTCCTCTTCTGTTTTTTACTATCATTATGAATTTAAATGTGCATTTGGTCGATGAAGCTAAATTTAGAGGCCCCGTGCAGTTTTGATAGATATATCCAATTGAGAAGTAATTTATTAATAATTTTTTCATTTATATAAATAATTATTGTCACGAAATTAAATTTAAATTTAAATTTATTTTATTTCATAGATATCTTTGGCATTTGCAGTCATACGCAAAAAATAAAGCTCAACCTAAAGGATCTATTTTTGAAGTTTATATGGAAGAGGAGTGTATTACCCTTTTTTATAGATACATAGATGACATTAAGATAAAATTAAATCGAGTTGGATGTGTTGATGACACATCGACTTAGTCTAAATGGCATGTTAAAGAAAAAATCATTCCTAATATTTTCCAATCAGTTGAAAAGATTGTAAATTTCACAGTGATAGAAATGAAATTTTTACATGACAAAATATATGTTCTGCATAATTGTTAAATTTTAGATCAAATTTTGGAAGAGTTCAACATACAAATAAAGAGATAGATGAGAGTCCGAACATGAAATCAGAAATATATAACAAAAGTTGTTAATAAAGAGCATATAGAATGTTTTGCATGATGTGTAAGTTCTTAAATATTGAAATCAAGAAATCTTTTAGGTTGACATATATATTTTGTAAATATAATAATGTATATTACTTTTAGTATATCATGAATACTGATAGTCGATACAAGTTGTCAGAATATTTTAATTTTCTTGTTTAATCTTCTCTAAAGCAGTCTATAATGTTTGACTCTTACAATGTTAATGGAAATAAATTTCACACATTCAATTGGGAAGAGGGTTGGAAAACAAAATATAGTGGTATACTTATGTTTGACTAAGTGGGATAATATGAAATGTTTACTCATATTATCAAATTAAACTACCATAGGAATTGTTATGTTTTTCTTAAAAGTAAATTGGGTTGATATTATTAGTGTTGTTAATAAAGATTCCATGAAATTTAATTCTATGAACTTGTCTCGCTTGATGGATGTCGATGACCATGAATTACATGATCCATATATATTATCATTATAAGAGACAATGATAGGTTATGTTGAACATGTCGTGGCTAAAGGGTGAAGTGTATTTGGTAATTTAAAACAGTGAGACTTGCATGATATGCGTGATGAAGTGGAATATTTGACCTCTGAAATTGAATACCATCCAAAAAAGAATAAAATCTATTTTTCTATAATGATATTGAAAATATTTTACTCTCAAGGTTGGATGAAGTAGATTAACTAATGATGGAGATAAAAGATTACACTATTAAAGGAAAATATGATTATATATGCAATAACCCATTCATTTAAAACCACTTATGTAATTTTTGTTGTCATTAATCGTCATAGATATGTATATTTTTTTTCTTTACTTTGTATCTCTTATCATTTTATTTATTTTTTCTCCATGAATTTTTAAAAATAAATGTTATGATGTTAAATTTATTTGATTTAATGAGTAGATTGCAATGGAGGAAGCATTTTAATTATCCTAGTCGACTCTCAGCCAATGTTCCCTCGACCATACTAAATGATGATGATCCTTCGATCTACCTCCCTACATCATTTTAGACACCCTCATGTTTCCCCATACACCATATTTCACACCATATATTAAGTCATCTTCTAGGACACCCTCCGTCAACGTCCCATCAAAAGCTCAGCTGACGCCTCCCCATTTAGAAGCCTCACCAGTGAGGGACCAGGGCATCACTACTATTTATTCATGGGGATATTATAGTGTGAAAATTATATGTAAAATTTTTAATATGAATAATGTTATTTTACTTTTTTTATACTATTAACTATTTTTCCAAAAAGATGGAAACAAATATATACCTTGAGAAATATGAAATCTTCACATTTCTAGAATCTATTCAGACTTAAGATTGATTTTTCATTTGACACCTATTGGTTTTATATGGATGAAATCATAGAATTATTGGCTAGATTCAAGGCCACCTGATGGTAGAGTCGGTAACCCTTACGATTACATATACTGATTGGAGGTGTATGCCTCCATCTTGAAAAAATAACAGTTTTTATTCATAATTAAACATAACATTAATAAATTATGTTGTAATTAAAATTCATTATGTTATTAAATTCTAATATTTTAAAAATAAATCTCTTTTTAGAGATATTTATTCACTTTCCCATTGATGATATTATAATATGAAAGTAGACATTGAAAAAATTAGGTAAGAAGTGGAAGGATTTAAAATGTAGAATATGGAACTAATTCAATGTTACTTCATTTATCATCTAACAACTGTATGATAAGGTACCTAATAGGGTGCCTAGAGATAAATGGAAGGATTTTTTTATAGCTATCTTGATGAGAAGCAAGTGAAATGTATTCATATATTATTATATTAAGATCATTTTTCATTTATACATGCATATGAAAATTAGATGACATTCCAGAAATTACTATAAAATTACATGTTATTTGTTTCAGGATGCTTCAAGGAATAATTCATTGAGTCGAGCTAAAAAAATCATCCCTTATAGATCAATTTCAAAGTGTTTTTCCCAAAACCAATTGACTTTGGTAAAATTTTATTCATTTTAATTATTTATAATACAATATTAATTAATTAATATATTATGTTGTTGATTTTTCTTAGAATAACAAAGTCACAGAATTCAGGTCACCAAGCCTCCCAAATAGAACTATGATTAAATATACATAAAAAATCAGATGGATGTTATGTTAATGAGCCTACCAAAGAAGATTGGGTATGAATTCGTTTTTAATTTTAACTTATTGTCAGTTGTCACTATATTAGTATATATTTCTTTAGATATGAATAATATTTTATTTATTTGTAAAAATTAAATAACTATGGGATTCCAATCCCACATAGTCCTTCTCAGTCTACCAGTATGACCCAGCAGCTGAAGTCCGTGGGAAGGAGCATCCTGGTCGAGCGTGTGTGATTGGTTTGAGAACATTTCTATATGTGTTCTTTGGCAGGACATCAGGGATTATAGTGACATATAATCCTAGTTTTATTCACTATATACCTCTGAGAAGATGAGAGAGAGAGAGAGTCTATTTCTATTTAATACACCATTCAGGTATAGGGGGCACATATATCCTCTTTACAGAAAGCAGATGTTGATTTATGTCTGAAGACGACCAGATTTGTCCCCAATGGTATTACATTAATGACTTGTGGTGCATAGGTATATCAAAAAACATAAAAATCATTTAGTTTAATTTTTTTTATTTTTTATAATTTTAAATATAAATATACAAAACTTTTTAATTTTTTATATAATTATCTTGTACGTGCAGGTAGTAGGAAGTAGAGAAAAAGATAGAGAGGGTGACGAGCAATGTTCATCATCGGGTAGTTATTACGTTCTACTTGATCTCTTGGAACAATATTGAAAAACTACGTTCCCCAATAATTTTTAATTTACATCTTATTTAATTGATAATCAGTAGTAAAAAACATTCGTCTCACATTAATGGTGAAAACTGAATTACAAGATGGCTTGTTTTTCTTTTTTTTTTAAAGTTTAAATCAAAAGAAGATTATACGTATTCCATATAATATAGATTGTTGTTTACTTTTCATTTATATAAACTTTTTTATGAAATGTTCTGGTTCCTGTAAAATGGGAAGGTTTAAATATTATCTATTTCTTTGTATGGACTATTAGGTGTATCATTTGTTTTTTTTTTCTTGGGATGTTTTGGGCCTTCAGATTTTGCAACTATCTTTTTTTTAAATTATCAGTTATCAACTATTTAAACCACTAATAAATATTACTAATTATTAATAAGGGTAGTTCAAATCACCGAGGTATATTGATGTTTTTCAAGGTGGTTTTAAACCCCACTAAAAATGACATACTACTGTTTTGCATTTGGTTTTTTAGTTTTTGCGGCAGTTTTCCAATCAAAAAATCAATTGGATTTAGAGTTAGTTTAAACCACCATAAAATATTCCCTCCAGGATGCTTACAAAAAAGAACCAATAGATGAAAGGAACAATCACATGTCACATGACGACCCAAACTTTAGAGGCAATTTTTTAATACAATCTTAGAAACACTTTTCCAAGGTTAAAATATCCAGAAGAAGGTCACTTTATTATAGTTAAATATAAACAAAAAAACATTCCCATATTACCTTATAAATAAAATAAAAAAACATAGTGAATGTAAAATTTTTTCATCCTTTAACTCATTAAATATTTATTCGTCATATCTTGGGAAAATAAAAAAATACAGGTGACATTAAATATTTTTTAAGGGTTATGTATAGAGGAATATATCTTGAGTAAATAAAGAATAAAGAATATGGAATGGTAAATAAATTAAAACACATGTCATGTAATGCCCAGACCCCAGAAGCCCGTAGTAAGTGCATTATTTTATTACATTGGCATGATTGTAAGAAATCAAATCTAGACAGACCGACCAGTTTAGCTGTCTTGGAAAATAGAATACATATATTAACATTACATTATAATTCAAAACATAAAATAAAACATAGACACTCCATTTATATCACCATTATTATCCAATATTAAACCTAAATATCACTCATAATATACATCTTGGCATCCTTGGAAAGTAAAACATAAGAAAGTGGTGTTCTTAGATGCACAATCAGGGTAAATAGTACAACATAAGTATTCATAAATAAGAATAAACAATGAAGGAAAGGTATAAAACTAAAACTCAATCTATTTAAACATACTCTTTATCATAATATACGTATAATAAAGCAAATAATTCCATTTAATCACTCACATGGATATTATACTTGTAGAATTATCATATTTAATATAAATTGCTAATTTTTTAGTGAAGGAATTCATAATTTCAGACATCATAACCATATCATCAAATCCTTGTACCATGACCATACACAAGTGGTTAAAATCCAAAATTAGTTTTTATTTGGAGAAATATCGATGCATCGTAGGGCTTTCAATAATCGGTCCCCATCCTGTAAGGATTTAATTAACCAGTCCCTAACCCATTACATACTATGTCTAATTCATTACTATTGTGAAATGGGAAAAAAGAACCAACATAACCATTCATATTAAAACTAGCATATGAAATGTTACTACATTAACCATAAACAATAATTGTTATCAAGATAACACATCCACAATCAAACATATGATAAAACCTATAATGTAATATAATATATTTTAACATAACCAATCAACCTAAATTAAGCATAAAATATAAAAATTATATTGACATAGATAAAATAATCTAATAAAATCATAAAAATACTTTGAGGGATATATCATTTTTTACTTTGAAAACATTAAAAAGTCATGTAATTAATAAGAGAAGATATTTAAAAAGTTATTCTTTATTCAATGTGTAAAATACCAATTTTTAAATTTTGAAAGGAATTGATATTATAAAACATTCACATCCATATAAATAAATCCTTAAACATATTTTGAAAACATGGAAATTAATGAGAAAAATTTATAAGATTAAATATTTAAAACATATAAAATGATATTTTAGCTAAAGAGACCGTTACATAAAACCATGAAAAGGTTAATTTGTGAAAACATATGAATGAACTCAAAAATAGAAATAAAATTTCATTTATATTCCTTTTATAACAACATAAATACTTATTAAAAATAATATCATGACTACTGAAATAGAGAACAGATTAATTCATTAGACATTCAAAGCATCCAAAAGCACTTTTAAGATTTAAATTATAATCCCAATATCTTAATATTAATCATTAAATTCCATGAAGAAAATTGTATTAGTGATATCAAATATAATATAGATATTACATACACCACACACTATAAATAGGTGGTGAATATGGCTTATATCACATGAATATTAAATGTGAGATGGAATTCCTTTACAAGGATCATATCATTAGAGTGAGGATAAATCAATGAAATAGTTATTTTTGAAAAATAGAAATCCACCCAATATAAGTGAATATTCAGTATAAAAAAATAATAGTTAATTTACACATATTTTTGGAATAATATAACCTATTACCTAGATGTTTAACTCAATGAATGTAAATTGAGTTATGATTTCCCTTACCATTGGTCTGCTACTCTGTGTATGTGTATGAAACACCTATATAATAGTTTTAATCCTATTATAATGTTTTACAATAATAATAATAATTTTTATGATATTATATATGATTCATTTATGACTTTATATTACCCTATTATGAATATTTTCACAGTTAAAGCAACGTTTCAGGTATTAATAACTTTGTTTATCCTACGTATTTTGACTTGTAATTTTTGATTGTATTACTTATATCTTGATTGAATTAATTATAAAATGTATATAATGATTTATATATCACATTTATTCATTATAAAAATTTATATTTAAAATATAAACATATGAAATGGAATACATTGTTTATGGAGATGGTAGGTCGTATGTGTAGAGACCCTAAACTTAACGTACATGGAATTTACATTACTTTTGCAGAATACTTAGTATATAAAAAAACACACACACAAGGACATTAATAGTTTAGTGTCTTTGGAAACTCGGAATATAATCTTCTAATCGTGGTGAAATATTTTCATCATCTCCCATAAATATCTTCCCTTTTTTTTCTTACCTAAAACCTTTCTTTATTTCCTGGGGAAAAGAAAACATAAAATGGTGAGCTCAAATTCTTAGTAAGGGTAAAAAAAATAAATATCAATCACATCATATTCATAAGAACATAAAATTTTGGAAATCTTAACCTGCAAAAGAGATCATAATATCATAACATTGGATAAATCATAGTAGTGAAATGTAATCCCAATAATCATAACTTAAAAAATGAAACCTTGTGGAATACACACATAATCATAGAGAATGATTTCTTATTATTCAAGACTCACTGCCAAGACTATCTTAATGGACAAAGTCCATTTCTGAACAGAGTTCACTCCTCCTTTCAGTCCTGTTTCACTGAACCGATTTAACCTGCCGTTGCATCCATGTCTATCTCATGAGATATAAAATCTTTACCCAATGCATTGGAGGGAGATATAGGTCCCACCCATCTCATAATGATACCATTATTATGTGTTCCACAAAATCATAAACCATACATCATAGCATAACCCATGTAACAAAAATGAGAATCTTAAACATCATGACATCATAAAACAATTCATATAAGATAAAGGAATTCATAAAAATAATTCCATCACAACATAATCAAATCAATGTAATAATATTGATAGAAACATAACCCTTTATTATCTTAGATGGAAAATAATTTTGATAAAACACTTGAACTCCATTATTGAGGAAAATATCCTTTCTACTTCAATTTTTTTTCCTTTCTTAACATGTCATACAATTATAAACTAAAAGAAGTTGATTAAAAATAAACTTGAAAACTTGTAAAGGAAGCTTCTTGGAAATAATGTTTTAAAAATACATTCATGCCGTATATGTTAAAAAAACATTCTTCTCATACTTTTTTCGGAAAAGTCAAAAAGTACCTCGTACGAAAAACGACAAAAGATTACTTTCATATATTTTACTAAAAGCTCACCAAATGGTAAAAATGGATTTAAACAATTTTAGGTGGATGGAAATAATATTACATATTGAGGAAACATGTATTTGGATGATAAAATACACCCCAGTAAGTACTAAAGTATAAACAATCTCGGATAAAAATGAGATTGTGATATTTCCCTTACCTTAGGTCTGATTTGCTTTGTAAGTGTCCAAACCTCCGGTATAATGATTTAAATAATGTCATTGACTTATTCCAGAATCATACTCATTATTATGATATCATAATAGTCATATTATTATCTTATTATTAGTAATATTTCATTGCTACTTGTTATTCGGGTGTTTATTACTTTTTGTTCTTATGTATGTTTTGTCGAATAAATTCTTATTCTTCATTTTAGGTTATAGATACCTCATTTCCAGAATTTTATTAGTGTAATATATATCATATTCACTAATTCAATTCATTTATATAATAATTATTCAATTAAGATCATGTAGAACGAGTCGTATCACATCGTGGAGACGGTATTCCGTACATATGCATGAGCGATGATATCTTTCCCATGATCGTGGAATTGTATTGGAGTGTATGTATAATATTTCAGAATCAATATCACTTAACAATAATCATATATATTCATTATTTACACCATTATACCCATCCAAGTAAGGTGGTGGTGGAAAATAGATTACAGCACGGCGTGGAGATGGTATTCCGTACGTACGCACGCGCGGTGATTTCATTTTCCGTAGGATGGATAGATGGTGAAATTGGGTTGTTTCATACTTATAATAACATATCAGTATATGAGTGATACTGATGTTATTACTTCATAATGAAACAACTAAATAAGAAGAAGTGGAAGAAGAAATAATGTTGAAAGAATTGGTAACGAACATTACCTCTTCTTTGAAGCGCCTCTTTGAGACCTCCTTTTAGGGCACTAAAATTGGTCTTTGAAGAAGACCAAGACCTCTAGGATGTCTCTGGGGAAGTGGAGAGAAGAAATAGGGAGGGGTTTTCCGATCTTGAAGGCTCAATGTGGTGTGAGGAAGAGGGGGAGGAGGTGCCGTTTTATAAGGGAGGAGAGGGGCTCCTTTGGAAAAACTAAAAATATTATTTTATTATAAAGTCATATTCGGTTATAAATAGCTTCAAATTGATTTATTTCTAAGCTAAGGCGGGGATGGGTTGAAATCCTCTCATACAATATAATTTTGACAAGTTTAGTTTTCTATTTTAATCTTATCATTTAGATTTAACTTTAATTTAGATAATTTTACTTTTACCGTGTCTTTTTGTGTTCTTACACTATAAGGTTAATAAACTTACTATAAAAATACAAACGAACCCCAAGTTGTTTATTATTAATATATATAACCGTATATAAGTCATTTGGCCCAACCATATATTTTTAGGAATAAAATAACAATTAATAATATAATATTTGTTTTAAAAACTATTTTATGTCAATTTTGACACTATTTAGTAATTGATTTTTGTGAAAATCATAACAGACTTATTAGTTCGAAAAAAGTTAATTAAATAAATTATAACATGTTATATTAACCTATAAAATTATTGTAATTCATAATAAGTCTCAAATTACATTTATTTGGGTATTTATTACATCAATTATGTCAATATTTCATTAATAAGATAATTACTGCATCATCTTTCTGTCATAAATAAATTAAATTATGTAATGTCTAAAAATTACAAATAAACTACCATTATGTAGAAAATAATTTTATCTTTCTAATAAATATTTATAGTCGAATTTATCTTATGTATAACCCTATATTAAAAATTATTTACTTATTAAACTTTGATTTTAACTATTTTAACCCTTCTTTAAATAAATTAATAATAAATGTCCTAATCTAATCCAAGTGGGCCTAAATGGTCATATTTTATTCCTAAGGTTGTTTTTGGTAGAATTACACTTATCCAATAGAATTAGGACATGTGTTAGGGTAATAATAATATCATTTTTACCCTTAATTATCTTATTTACTTTTAACCGTGGTAAATAAATGTAAAAAGTTACTATTCACCAAAAATTATTTTCATCTCATTGAACCACATTTTACTTACTGACATCAACCGTCTCACTTGGATTTTTGAAATTCCACTCACAGAAGTGGGAAAATTACGTTTTATGTAAATTTTCAAATTCTCCTAGGAGGTGGGTAAAAGACGGTGACAAGTTCAATGAAATTTTTATATCTCTAAAATTATTATAAAATTACTCCAATGAATTACATTGAACTTATATAGGTGTTATGTATCAATTTTGACCTAAAATAAATTTAAATAAAATAAATAATTATTTAAATAAAAAGTCGGTTTTTAAATAGTAACCCAGAGTTTTCACTATTCATAAAAAATTAAAAGTTTTCAAAAAAATACCAAAATTTCACCCAAGGCTAATTTCGATATTCTGAATCCAAAAATGAAGTCCATTTTAAAAAATAAAATTTATAAAATGTCAAAAAGTGGGTATTACTATTCATAATATTTTAACAGCATATCGTTGTTTAGCGAAACTCGGTATTGCGTACAACACACACTATCGTGGAAGGTCGCGCTTGCGTGTACTGGAAGCCAAGTCAGGGATGCGTGTTTTGCAAGCTCCTTTTGGTGTAGCGTACAACACAAGACATTAGTGGAATTAAATAGAATATTTTTCATAAAATCTTGGGGTGTTACATTCTACCCCCCTTAAAATGAATTTCTCCCTCGAAATTAATCGAGGTTATAAATGGTTTACTACTCGAAAGTTTCTTTAATAGAAACCCACATCTTAAAAATGAATACCAAAACTTGGCTTTAAAAAATAAAGTATGAAACATAACAGTTACCCAAATTAACTAATCACTGGGTTTCCACATAGGAGAACATAGGTGAAAATATGGATATGGAAGAGAAATCTAACCATCATGTTCTGATGGAGAGTGGTAGAGAACATGGCTATGAAAAATACAAAAGTCACAAAGCCATAAATTTGTGATGATCTAGGGTACCATCGGATTCATCGGATATAAGAGCACTAGGACAATATTTTTGGTTTTCAAGATCATTTCCCTAAAGTTGAAGAATTTGAATTAGAATAAATACTTACTTTATTTTGGTACAATATCACTATTGTTCATGATTTGAACAATTTCCACATAATCTCTTAAATAAATGAAGTTGAATTTGTTATTCATGAAGTGTTAATAGATCATGTGATAAAATGATGGGTCATTCCATCTGTTTCAAAAAAAAAAGGTTAGCAAAAGTTATCAAATATACATAAGTCCATCTATGGTGAGGTTAATCGTATACGATTCCAAGAATGAACTTATACTTCATATATCACACCGCGTAATAAAATAAAACGAGTTTCTACTAACCAGGGACTTTCTGTAGGCCAGTGGTAGTCAATAAAGGCTAGTCACACTTCGGTTGTGGGTTCGATTCCCATAGCCTTTTCTGACGCGATGGGTTGTCGCCCATCCTGCAGGTTATCCTTTTTCTAAAGCTATATTATTATAACATTCCATCAATAATATTCAAAAAAGTTATATCCTTAAACAATACTAACTTATTTCCAACATAATCCATTCTAATCTTTAGGCTTATCTAAAATACTTCGGTCCAAGCTCATAGTATAAAGAAAATGATTACTTGAAATGTCACATAACAATAACGTGAATGCCATCATTTATCTCCCATATATCATAAGATATATCTTGTTGGTAAAATTACAAACATGTGAATACCTTAATCATTTATTCTCTTGAAGAATGAATACCCATTGAACCTTAGTGAAAACATGAATGCAGTTAAAAGTTACACTTTCCACAAACCAAAATCCTCAAAATTCTTTATACTCAAACCATGATATCACTTAGTACTTATATCAATCATGAGCTCATGAATACAATCAAACATCTCATTATCTTCTTTTCCCTTCATTATGCGCATATCATCTACTTACCCAAAATATCTCAATCACTTTCCATGGTTACCGGTACCATAAAATTATTGAAAACCACAATAGACCAATACATAAATATTCCAATATTCCACGATACTATATACAACATTATTTTGGAATCCCATTACATAAACAATTAATCATTCCACCACACCGTTGTCATATTCAACATCGCCAATAGTGATCGCATGTGACATCCCTTTGTCCTTTGCCTTAAGTGGTTTCTCATGTCGATCATCATTAACCCTTGGATTAGGGAATTGATTAGCATAATGCCCCATTTCATTGCACTTAAAGCATTGAAGTGTTGTTGGTGCGTTTTCTGCACCATTAGCAACCCTTTTTCCATTACTTCGATACTCAGCTACTCGATGACCTTATTCTCCACACTTAAAAGATTTTCTAGTCCCTTTAAGACAATCTCCACCATGCTTCTTTCCACAATTTGAGCATAAGGAAACATTCATCTTATTTTCACCATTATTATGAGATTTCTCCTTGAACTCCATCTTTCGTTTCTTGTCAAAACCATGAGATGGATATGGAACACCAACTTCCATTTCTAACTTAATATCACACCACACAATTTCTTCATATCTACTGAAGTCTCTTATAGCTAATGCCCTTCGAAGATTTGGTTTTAATCCACTGAAGAATCGATGAAATTTACTTTTAGGTTGGATGATAAATCTAGATGCATACCTTGAAGGCCTTGTAAAATTCAATTCTTATATACCAACAGATTCATCATCCTTTTGATTTAGTTCAAGAAACTCCTTCTCCATCTTTGTTCGAAGAATACGAGGGAAGTACTTATTGAAAAATAAGTTATTGAACTCGTCCCATTCCGTGGACTCAATTTCATCTCTTGGCCTCGTATTCTTTATAAGATTCCACCATTGATCAGCATCACCTTCCAAACAATATACTGCTAAGATGACTTTATCATGTTCAGAACATTGAAGAACTGAAAATATCTTTTCAGTGGTACTGATCCATTGTTTAGCAACAAGTGGATCAGAAGACCCACTAAAAGAAGGTGGGTGTTTCCTCATGAAGGACTCAATAGAATATTGTTCCCTTCTCTGCTCATTTGGAATTCCCGAATGATTCATATCTTGTGTAAGTATATCAATAAGATTTTTCACTCCATCTCCCATAACTTTGGTTTGTTCAGGAGGACAATCATTGAATCATTCGTTACATTGATCAATACGGTTCCTCCGGGTTCCAACCATCATCTAAAACCCAAAAAGAATAGTGTGAGAGGAAAAAATCACACTAGGGAAAACAACATAAGAAAGGGGGAGTACCATCAATATCTAACATCTTAGGTTTAATTCTATGATGGTTAGCGAACTTCTAGGACTATAACGTATACTTAACCTTAGGGACATCCCTAGACATACCTTAGAAATATCTCTAGGGATCTCACTGAAGTTCTCACATCCTAGTTTCAAAGGTTGACTAAACCTTTCCTCTGATACCAACTGTAACGACCCATACATTACATACATTATTATTACTTCAGAATTGAAGCAAACTTATTACAACATATAACAAAACCATGAAAGGACCATATAGGTATAGAGTCTTTAGAAACTAGGAAACATAAACAACTGGTTCATAAAGCATCTACTTTGCTTCCCACTTATTTCATCATAACTAGAGTCCCTTTTTGGCATATCCTACTTAATAACCTTCTTCCTGACCTGGGGAAATAAAACATACAAAAGGGTGAGCTAAAATGCTCAGTAAGGGTAAACAAAAGAAATATCAATCACATCATATTCATAAGAACATCATATTTTGGAAATCTTAACCTGCAAAAGAGATCATAATATCATAACATGGGATAAATCATAGTAGTGAAATGTAATCCCAATAATCATAACATAAAACATGAAATCTTGTGGCATACACACATAATCATAGAGAATCATTTCTTATTAGTCAAGACTCATTTCCAGGACTATCTTAGTGGACAAAGTCCATTTCTGAACTGAGTTCATTCCTCGTTTCAGTCCTGTTTCACTGAACCGGTTTAACCTGCCATTCCAGCCATTTCTATCTCATGAGATATAAAATATTTACCCAATGCATTGGAGGGAGATATAGGTCCCACCCATATCATAATTATACCATTCTTATGTGTGCCAAAAAATCATAAACCATACATCATAGCATAACCCATGTAACAAAAATGGGAATCTTAAACATCGTGACATCATAAAACAATTCATATAAGATAAAGGAATTCATAAAAATAATTCCATCACAACATAATCAAATCAATGTAATAATAGGGATAGAAATAGAACCCTTTATTATCCTAGATGGAAAATAATTTTGATAAAACACTTGAACTCCATTCTTGATGAAAATATCCTTTCTACTTCAAAAATACTTTTCCTTTCTTTACATGTTGTACAATTATAAACTAAAAGAAGTTGATTAAAAATAAACTTGAAAACTTGTAAAGTAAGCTTCTTGGAAATAATGTTTTAAAAATCCATTCATGCCGTATAGGTTAAAAAAACATTCTTCTCGTACTTTTGTTGAAAAAGTCAAAAAGTAACTCGTACAAAAAACGACAAAAGAATACTTTAATATCTTTTAATAAAAACTCACCAAAGGGTAAAAATGGATTAGAACAATTGTAGGTGGATGGAAATAATATTACATATTGAGGAAACATGGATGTGGATGATAATATACACCCCAATAAATACCAAATTATAAACAAACTCAGATAAAAATGAGATTGTGATATTTCCCTTACCTTAGGTCCGATTTGCTTCATAAGTGTCGGAACCTCCTGTATAATGATTTAAATAATGTCATTGACTTATTCCAGAATCATACTCATTATTATGATATCATATATGGTCGTATTCTTAGCTTATTATTAGTAATATTTCATTGCTACTTTTTATTCGGGTGTTTATTACTTTTTGTTCTTATGCGTGTTTTGTTGAATAAATTCTAATTCTTCTTTTTAGGTTATAGATACCTCATTTACAGAATGGTATTAGTGTAATATATATCATATTAATTCATTCAATTCATTTATATAATAATTATGCAATTAAGATCATGTAGAACGAGTCAAATCACATCATGGAGACGGTATTCCGTACGTACGCACGAGCGATGATATCATTTCCATGATCGTGGAATTGTATTGGAGTGTATGTATACAATTTAAGAATCAATATAACTTCACAATAATCATATATATTCATTATTTACACCATTATACCCATCCAAGTAAGGTGGTTGTGGAAAATAGATTACACCACAGCGTGGAGACGGTATTCCGTACATACGCACGCGCGGTGATTTCATTTTCCGTAGGATGGATAGATGGTGAAATAGGGTTGTTTCATAATTATAATAACATATCAGTATATTAGAGATACTGATGTTATTACTTCATAATGAAATAACTAAATAAGAAGAAGTGGAAGAAGAAATAAAGTTGAAAGAATTGGTAACGGACATTACCTCTTCTTTGAAGCGCCTCTTTGAGACCTCCTTTTAGGGCAATAAAATTGGTATTTGAAGAAGACCAGGACCTCTAGGATGTATATAGGGAAGTGAATAGAAGAAATTGGCAGGGTTTGTCTGAGCATGAAGGCTCAAAGTGGTGTGAGGAATAGGGGGAGGAGGTGCCCTTTTATAAGGGAGGAGAGGGGCTCCTTTGGAAAAACTAAAAATATTATTTTATTATAAAGTCATATTCAGTTTTAAATAGATCAAAATTGATTTATTTAGAAAATAAGGTGGGTATGGGTTGAAAGCCTCTCATCCAATATAATTTGGAAAAGTTTAGTTTACTATTTTAACCTTATCATTTAGATTTTACTTTAATTTAGATAATTTTACTCTTACCATGTCTTTTTGTGTTCTTACACTATAAGGTTAATAAAATTACTTTAAAAATCCAAACGAACCCCAAGTTGTTTATTATTAATATATATAACCTTATCTAAGTAATTTTTCCGAACCTTAGATTTTTAGGAATAAACTAACAATTAATGATATAATATTTTTTTAAAAACTATTTTATGTCAATTTTGATACTATTTTGTAATTGATTTATGTGAAAATCATAACAGAATGATTAGTTCTAACAAAGTTAATTATATCAATACTAACATGTCATATTGACCTATAAAATTAGTGTAATTCATAAAAAGTCTCAAATTACATTTATTTGGCTATTTATAACATTAATTATGTCAATATTTCATAAATAAGATAATTACTGCATCATCTTTGTGTCATAAATAAATTAAATTATTTAATGTCTAAAAATTAAAAATAAAATACCATTATGTAGGAAATCCTTTTATCTTTCTAATGAATATTTTAGTCGAATTTATCGTATTTATAAACCTATATTAAAAATGATTTACTTATTAAACATTGATTTTAACTATTTTAACCCTTCTTTAAATAAATTAATAATAAATGTTCTAATCTAATCCAAGTGGGCCTAAATGGTCATATTTTATTCTTAAGGTTGTTTTCGGTCGAATTAAATTTATCAAATAGAATTAGGACATGTGTTAGGGTAATAATAATATCATTTTTACCATTAATTATCTTATTTATTTTTAAACCTGGTAAATAAATGTAAAAAGTTACTATTCACCAAAAATTATTTTCATCTCATTGAACCACATTCTACTTACTGACATCATCCATGTCTCTCGGATTTTTTAAATTCCACTCACAGAAGCGGGAAAATTATGTTTTATGTAAATTTACAAATTCTCCTAGGAGGTGGGTAAAAGACGGTGAAAAGTTCAATGAAATTTTTATATGTCTAAAATTATTATAAAATTACTCCAATTAATTAGATTGAACTTATATAGGTATTATGTATCAATTTGACCTAAAATAAATTTAAATAAAAAAAATAATTATTTAAATAAAAAGTTGGTTTTTAAATAGTAACCCAGTGTTTTCACTATTCATCAAAAATTAAAATTTTTCAGAAAAATACCAAAATTTCACCCTAGGATAATTTAGATATTCAGAATACAAAAATGAATTTCATTTTCCAAAATAAAATTTATAAAATTTCAAAAAGTGGGTATTACTATTCATAATATTTTAACAGTATATCGTTGTTTAGCGAAACTCGATATTGCATACAACACACGCTATCATGGAAGGTCGCGCTTGCGTGTAATGAAAGCCAAGTCAGGGATGCGTGTTGTGCAAGCTCCTTGTGGTGTAGCGTACAACACAAGACATTAATGAAATTTAAAATAATATTTTTCATAAAATCTTGGGGTGTTATAGTATGTACACATGAACATTGTTTTCATTTTCAAATCGTATTGAGTGGAAGTATGTAATTAACCAATATATATATATATATATTAAAGTAACATTATTATTCCATATATTTCAAATTAATTCATTATATATATATTTATATTCATAATCATTGTTTAATAGTTAACATGGAAGATGAATCTCATCGTGTCGTGGAGATGGTAAATCGTACGTACGAACAAACAAAAATTTAATTTCTTTAATGGTAAAGGAAAAATGAAAAAGATGGTAAGTTAATTAATATTAGTCATTATCATGTCATATTAATTATTTAAATATTTTATATTCATCATTATACCCATATAAATAATGTATACATGAAAAATCATTTACACCACATTGTAAAGATGGTAAGACGTACGTAGACCCACATGGTGATATTGTTTTCTGAGGGATGGGTAAAAGGAGGATTATCATTTTACCATAAACATAAAAACATATAACAATATATTATATGATGTATTTATTACTTTTTTATGAAAAAAAGTGGAAAATGAAGTAGAAGAAGAAAAGAACTTTGAAATATTTGGTAATACAATTACATATTCTTTGAGTGTCAACTAATGATTTTCAAAAAAAAAGGCTTCATAGTATTGCTTTGTGACAAATTTACTTACCCTAAGATGAAGTGATGGAATTTGAGAGGATAAATTTGCAGGGGTTGTCTGATTTAATTTACTTTAGAGGTGTGAATAAAAGAGAAGTAGTGGTACCCTTTTAAAGAGGGAGAGGGGCACTTTAGGATACTCTAAAACTATTAATCAATTATAAATTTATTTTGGATCTAAAATAAATCCAAAATGATTTATTTATAGTATATGATGATTATGTGTCGAAATATTCCCATATAATAACTTTTATACTAGATTAGGTCACAAATTTAACCTTATCTTTTGGTTTTAATCTTAGTTAAACAATTTTACTTTTAGCATGCCTACTTGAATTTTAAAAATATTGGGTTAATATAGTTAATATAAAATGTAAAAAGAACCTCAATTAGATCATTTATAACACATTTAACATTATAAAAGTTAGTTTTCTGAAATATATATTTTTATGTGTTTTTTATCATTTAATAATATATATTTTTTTATTTCAAAATCACATTTATGTTAATATTGACACTATTTATTATTGACTTTTACAAATTTTATAATAACTTGATTCATTAAAAAAAACAGTAAATCATAGAAAAAATGTCATACTCACCCAAAAAATCAAGAACATAATCAGATATTTCAAATGAAATTTATTTTTATGTTTTTAATATCATTTATTTGATTAGTTTCTTAATAAATCGAGTACTACATCATCATTGTGTCCGAATTTAATTGAATTTTATATTTTATAAAATTATAAATATATTACCATGATTTAGATAATCATATTATATTTATAATTAATTTTTATAGTATACCATATAATTTATATAACCAAATATTAAAAATGATATGGTTATTAACATTTATGTATGATATTTTTAACTCATCTTTAAATAAAATATAATGAATGTCATAAACATAAAAAAGTAGATTAAAAATAATCATATTTTCGACCTAAGGTATATTGGGGTCTCAAAACACTTATAAAATGAAATTAGGACAACTCTTATGGTAATTTTTCATTATTACAAAATTATTTTTACCTTGAATTACCATATTTACCTTTAACCATGGTAAATAAAATTCAAAAGTTACATATTCACAAAAAATTATTTTGATCTTATTAGATTAATCTTTCATGGTAATTACAACCATGAATGTCAATTTTTTTAAATTAAATTAATATAATTTATAAAATTATGCTTAATTTTATTCCCACAGATGCGACTAGATGACGGGTGAAAGAGACGTTCAAAAGTTCAATAAATTGTTCTTTCTAATTCTTTTATTAAAATGTCTAGAATGACCAAAATTGCATTAATTTATTTATTATTTATCTATTATATATTTAAAATCAATTTAAATGAAATAATTATTTAAATAAAAAAGTCATTTTTGAATAATATTACAGTATTTATCACTATTCATCAAAAATTGAATCTTTTTTGAAAAATACCCTAAATTCACATTAAGAATATATTGATATTTCAAATTCAAAAATGAAGTCTATTTTACCAAATTAAACTTCTATGATTATTGGAAATTAATTTTATTATTGTTCATAAAGGGACATCAAAAGTAGTTCCTTTATGAAAATTGTATTACCAAGCATAAAACTATTTTACCAAAACTTATACATTGAATTATAAATATGTTTTGTTTATGTGAAAAATTATAAATAACATTTTTAAATTTATTATTTACTATTCATAGAATTATATTTAATGTATAAGATATAAATATATCATTTAAATAATTATTATACTAAAGTGTTGTTCCATAGAAACTCAATCTTGTGGGTAACACAAGACAAGTTGGCATTTCATGTAGTATATGATATTAAATTTATTTAAAAAGATAAATTACTATTATATCTTAGTGGGGTTACATGTCATTTAATAAATAACTTGGTAATTAAATTAATCTATGGATAATATCAGTGATGTAATCTTAGTGATAATATGAACTAAATTCTATAGAACGTGTTTAATGTTGGATGTCATGATCATAAACATCCAGATAAAATTTCCATTATTTTTTCCATGAAATTTTAATCCATCGGTATTTATATTTTAAATCCCATTTATATGTTTGTCCAACTGGTTAGTCTTTTAAGACCTATCAATCCATCAAGGGTATATATAATTATGGGATCTACCTATCATTGCATGTCAAATGCATTGTTCATATATTTAGTGATCAATTTAATTAAAAAACAATATGTTTTATCAATACATTTCCATATTTTTTAAAGGATACAAAATATATTGGTTTCCCGATGTAATCAAAGAATTTTCATTATAAAACATTTTATATAGATCTTTATATGGTTTAGGAATTAACATATCCATGATACATATAATATGGATATTATTGAGAATTGAAATTTATAATGAAAGATGATCCTTATATATTTAATGTTTCAAAAATATGTTAATGACTTTAAAATTAACAACAAATAAAATATGAATCTCAGTTAATTAGAAATATAGGTTTTTAAAAAATTATTAATTTTGTACAATTAAATAAACCTGTAGAAAATAATTAAAAAATGTTTTCATTATAATTTTGTATTTATAAAACTATTTCAAAAGTTTAGAAGAAGATAAATTTTGTAAAATGGTTTTGGTGGGTGGAATGCCTAGTAACACTATATATATTAACAAGAAATGTTCCTTTTTAATTTTATTTAAAAAATGAACTTAATTTTTTTAAAAAAATTGAATCAGTCTGTTTAAACTTTGTGGAAATTTAATAATAAAATAAATTATCCTAAAAATCCTTTTATGAAATAAAAAATAATTTTGTAATTTTTTTTGAAAAATATGTTTATGAAAGAAAATTTTAACCTATCAAAAAGGGAAATAATATCAGATTTATTTTAAAAAACTTATTTACTCAAATCCAGTGCAAGAGATAAGGAAATTTTGAATAAAACATGTAAAAAACAGTAATTTAAAGTAGTAAAGAAAGTATATAGTGTTTATAATGTTTAACTTATAAGATTATATCAACAATAAGTTTATGGAATCCCATATAAATGAGATTGTAACGTAAATTATTATGTCTTTGGTAACTTCTAAATTTTAATACCTTGAAAGAGTAAACTTTAATTGAATATTAATAATCACTAATTAATTAATATTCTTGTTAAAAAATTCAATGTGATTGTATATCCACCACATAAAAGTAAATTCGTGTATAATACCAAATATGTATCAATGGAGTTGAAATTTAGATGGAATTCATTAGAAAGATCAAAACATTTATATAAGAATTAGTCAATGAATTTATTATATGTAACAAATTTAAATCCACATTAAACAACTTGAAATAAATAGTAAATTAAAAATATGTCGTTAGATAAATAATCTTGAGATAACATATAAAATGAACAATTAATATAAACCAATGAAATGAAATTGCGTTATGACACCTCTTACCTCATTCTTCGACATGGTTGAACACGATTTAACATAATTTATAGTCCTTTTAAACTTCTTATTAATTTATAATAAAACTAAATTAATATTTACAATATTATATATGATATATCTATAGAATATTATCACTTGTCATTCAATAGTCTCTCATTAGTTTCATTGTTTATGCTGATAACTTCATAGTTTTCTCATGTTTGTTTCTTAAATGATATTAAATTTATTTTAATAATTTTTAATTTTTTAATATAAAATATTCTATTAATTTCGTAAATATTATATTAAATTTTTATATGCATTTTTTGTAATCATTCCTCAGAGGTATACATGGAACATAAATCACATCGCTTCATAGATATGATAAGTGGTATGTATGCATGAGTGACATTATCATTTTTAATTACTTATAGGGTATGATAGTAGATGATATTTTAAATAAAAAAAATCCATTTATGTTATAGTTATAATATATATTTATTACTTCCATATTTATGATTAAATATGTGAGGTGGAAAAGGAAAAAAAAATTCATTGGTTCACAAGGTCATCGTCCACCATACACACATGCGATGGTTATATTCACCATTTCATGGATAAGAAGATAGATATATTTCATTCCATAAACATAATAACATATTAGTATATGGGAATTTTTTTTGGTTTTATTTTGGAATATTTATCATATAATGAAATATTATAGAAGAAAAAGTAAATAGAAAGAGCGTGGTTTTGATGATTACATTCTCTTAGATAAAATTCATTTAAATATATTTTTAATATTCCTAAGGATTTTATTTTTCTATTAAAGTAACCAATAAAACATCATTTATATTTCTCTGAGATTTTTTGGGTTTTGTTTATCTTTACAGCTCAATGTGGTGTAAATAAGGGAAAAGAGGGGTGTCCTTTTATAAGCCTGGGAGAGGGAACAATTGAAATTTACAAAAATATTTAAATGTAATAAATTAATTTAAATGTTAAATTTTCACCATGTGGAAATAATTTTGAATCCAATATATTATACGGAATAAATCACATTATCCAATAAAATTTTGATAGGATTAACTATTATTTTAAATCATGACTTTTGGTTTAAAGACTTTATTAACAATTTTATGCCTTAACTGTGGTATCACCTTTTTCAATATTAAAAGGTTATAATTTTAATTATTAGGTAAATTTTAGAATATAAATTGAAATATATGAAATTTTAGATTATTTATGAATATCCTTTTCCAATTTCATTATTTTTACAACTCTTGAATAATGTAATAAGATTTTATTTTTTATAAAATAACATTAATTTCATTTCTCATACAATTCATTTAATATGAAATTAAAGACATAATGAAAATTAATTAATTAAAATATAAAATATTTTAAAGAACTAAATTATTATTATAAAAAAAATTATATAAAACCATAATCCATCTGAGAATTATTACATTTGTTGTTTTTAAAATCATTTACTTTTATTTTTCAATTTTCTTCACAAGAACTATATAATCATTGTATAAGTGTTTAAGGTAATTATATAATAAATGAAAATTATAAATAAATTAAAATCATGAAAATAAATTTATTATTCTCAAAATGAAATTTATTATTCATTCAAAAATTATCTTTTTCCAATGTGCACATAGAATATATATTTCAAAGAAATAGATTGACATTTTTTGTTTTTCTTTAGTTAAAATATTATATAGATCATAATCAATGATAAATGAAACAATAATGGTTAAATTTTTATATTTCTGATTAATAAAGATGAAATATATTGATAATATTAAATATAGTTATGTTTTGCGTTGATTTGGGAACCTTATCTCATTGTATTAACCTTGTTTTACCCATTTCACATTTACCGAGGTGACAAATTTTTAACACTATTACTTTTCATAATGAATAAAAATGGACCTATTTACCCAATTTAAATATATGAATCCTAAATATGTTATAAATTTATCAATATTAAATATATTTAAGGGTCCTAAATATATTTTAACAAAAATTATTAAAGCGCAATGAAAAACAATTTATTAAAAAATGGGTCTTAAGCATAAAATTAACATATATCAAAACCATAAATATTAAAAATTGAAATGTAATTAATTAAATTATTCCATATAAAATGGATCAAATTTAATTTTAAGACCAATTACCAAATATAATTTTATATTCAATTTAATTAATTTAATGAAATAAAATTACAGTATTTAAAAAATTTGTATTCTCACAATTCACTGAAAAATAAATCAGTTTTATAAATTCCAAAAATTTCATACAAAATTAATTTTGATATTATGATTTAAAAAATGGATTTAAATTTATAGAAATAAATTTCAAATTCTTTTTGACATTGGTTATAATTTATATGCACAGAATTGAATAAAATCATTTTTAATGCATAAAACTACATCCAAAAAAAATTATTTCTTTTTTACTATGACTGAAAAAATATATTTTTATTAAGTAAGACCATTACATATATTTTTAAAAAAATATGCTTATTATTAACCTCAAATTTAATAGCATGTTCACATTTAAATAATAATATTTTAATAATATATCTCAATTTTCGTAATGCTCGTTGTTGTATATTAAGTAAGATATCAGGACTATTATTCATTGAAATGAAATTTTCTGGGATTTAAAATGAAAATATTTTCATTTTTATTGTGTAGAGTTCCCTTATGATTTTTTTATTTCCTTCCCTCTTGAAATATATATTTTTTCTCACTACCCTTGTATTTTTTTGCTTCCCAAATATTTTTTCCCATATATAGTTGATGCTGTAAAACTACATTTTTATAAAAAAAATTAGTTGTTTAAAATGTAAAAATTTAAAGAATAATATTCTTTTACATTATGTGAACAAAAAAAGAATCTTCTTCTTCATGTGAACAAATCATGGAATAACCTTCTCTTCTTTGGGAAAGAAAGAGATGATTCACATGATCTTTCCTTTTCTTCATGATAGTGATTGTTTTCACAACTTATTTCCTTTTATTTTTATAATAGATGAGAGTGTAACCTCCCTCCATTAGGTGTAAATGAGAAGTTTTATTCCCATATGTGATAATTATTATGCTCCATTTACAGAATAAAAAATAAGAGCTCCAAAAATCCCAACGATGATTCTCGTCCCCAATCACTCAATATTTATAGATAATGTCCACCACCTATGACTACCTTTCATTTATTCTTAAGAATCATTCAAAAATTCCCACAAAATATTTAATGTCAATATAAATATTTAAAATTCTAAATATATTAGATATTTAAATTAAGAACATGGGTTCTTTCCTCTTCAAAATTACATGACATTAAAAAGGTGGAATCTCGACTTCATGCGATCGACATCTTATTTCACGATGGATTGTTGAGTTCATTTATTATGGATAAGTTAATTTCCTCTTCCCACTTAGTCATATATTTATATGTAAAAAATTATTAAAATAAATATGTGTATGTAAGATATAAGTTTCATGCATGACCTTATGAAAATCAAGTGTGTGAAATTCTTATTGTTTAATCAATGGAAGGGTAAAGGTCAAATGATGTTATTTCAATGGAAATATCCTAGAGCTCATGCGTAGATCCATTAGATAGATAAAAGTTTAATATGATCAATTTTTTTATCTGATGGTGCCGATTTGTTTAGTTTGGTAGGTGTGATAAAAATTTAAAAATTTTAATGTATGAACAACATCGAAATATTTAGTATCTGACATTGATCGAGTAAACAACCTAGAACTACATAATAATACACCTCAAATCTATAGTTGTAGGATATTTCACTAGGGTAGGAACTCTGATATACTATATTAACACCCCAAATGGGCCATGCCACCCCATTGAATGGTACCCAAGGACCTCAGCTTTGTTCCCTATGTGCATATTATTAAGCCTACCATGTGAACTCTATGGGTTTTATACATGCCCACTAAGAAATTATACCTATGATAGTCCTATTGAACCTTTGTTCCATGTCGTTGACCTTGGTCCCATATTTGATTGAGGAGGCTTCTTGGATAGCCCAAGGCTAGACAATTATTTTTAATTCCCACTAAAATACTTAGTAAAAACTATGTGCTATGAAATAAAGAGTTCATCCACTAATAGTTCTTACTAATTAAAATAAAAAATCATTTTTCCCACAAATTTTCTCCACTATTCCCTTCTTCATTATGAAAATAATGAATATTTTCATGTCTATCCAATAAAAGTTCCATGAATAATATTATTAATAAAATATTAATATATTTTTCCTAGTCTTATTAATTTTTTCTTATTAATATTAAATTAATCATTTTTAATTAATATTTTATCATTTATAGAAGCATTTTAAATTCTATAATATTTCAACAATCAACACAATTTGATTCGATTTATCCAAAATACATTATTTGACCTTTGGACTTAGGATGGATGAATATTCATAAAAATAACACACATTACCAAGCTCAGTAACAACAAAACATTCTTCCAAGCTATTCTTCTTCTTAAATTCATATTTATATCAATTTATTTATCACTTTCAAGCTCATTGAAAATAAATACAACACAAACAGAAATTAGTATCTTTTATATAGTGTATATTTTGTTTATTTAATATAGTGATGAATTTATGGTGTATGTAAATGTGCTACATATATTAAAGCCCCGTATAGAAGAAACTGATTAATTTTATATCAATGTTTCTGTTGTTATATATCACTATAATAAAAAAGAGATATAATATAATTAATGGATGAAATCTACTTAATTCCACAATAAATTATCACTATATTTTTTTGCATGTCATGTGGTTATATATTCAACTAAATAAGATCCTCAAAGTGTTCAATGATCACTTAGGACAAATGGATCACAATATATAAGGAAAAAAATAAATGATTAAGGAAATTTTCAGTAATTTTATAAGTTATAACACTCAAAATAAACCATAACTATAAAATAATTCATGTAAAAGGAGTTATAGGATTTTAGTAGAACAAAAAAAATATAATTATATAATCAAATATCACTACATGATTATTGATTTAGTAACGAGGATAAAATTATATCATATCATTGGAATATAAAAATTATTTTCTAAAAATTCTTGGGAATTTGGTAGCCTAAGGTATATCTTTAATAGGGAGAACTAGTTTTCTATTTTTAAGTGTCTACAATCAAATTCACAAGGTTATGATACATGATATAGGAATTACTTTTTTATTCATTTTGATTTTCATTCATATCATCCATTTAATCAAAAAATGGGGCCATATTAAAACTATTTATATATCATTTGGTTTAAAATTCTTCTAGAATCATGAAATTTGTGGACTAATGATATAACAATAGAATGACTTTTTATTGGAGTTTCGTTGGGTTGGAGACTATAATTCCATCAAAAAATGTGTGGTAGTACACTTATCCCACCATACATTCACATGACCCAGACTTTGGTTTAATGTGATTTTAATACATTATGTGAAAGTGTTTCATATTCCACATGCATATTATTCATATAAATATTTTTTAAATATTATAATTAATTTTTTCATTGTGAAATTATAACAATAATTATATGTTTTATATGAGTTAAATATTAATGTGGCTCAAAAGAAAATAATTTAGTAAAATGCACGACCTAAAAAAAATTACCTTTTTATAACCATCAATACATATAGTAAATACATGTGATACATGTGATACATATTAAAATTGGAAGGATTAGTAAAAAAATTTAAAATGCATAAGTTGAAGATTATATCCAAAGAAAATATACATCATTAACTCAATAATTCAAATAAATAATTCATTTTTCATATATATTTAGTTTATTCTGTAAGAGTATTGGTAAAAAATAATCATTTAACTTTTTAATATCTATCATTGATATACTATACCCTTACATTGAATAGTTTTGATTCCATAAATAAAATTTTACACAAAATAAATCTTTTGAAAATAAATATTCAAATCCCTGAAATGTTTTATTATTTTGAATAAAAAAATGTAAAATATTTTATTCCCGATTTTTCACTACCACAACACATAAAAATATTATATAACCTCGCATAAGAGTTATGAAAAATAAGGAGAAGAAACTAATATGGTAATATATAAAAATTTTCATTTATTTGTTAAACTTATAAATATTTCTTCATACTAGATTTAATTTAAATGCATTTTGAATCTATATATCTATAGTTTTCCGTCATGATTTTTAAGTTTGTTATTTTTTATAACTAATATATATATATATATATAATATCATTAATTTCATATTTTTATCTTATTCATAAATATATTTACTATTATATATTATATATTTTTTATGTTGGGTCTCATATAGTGTTATGTAAGAATAAAAATAACATGAAATATATATGAATAAATGTTTAGAAATTAGTCCATCATAGTGAATGTTTAGAGATAAATTAAATTTATATAATAATTTTATTTTAAAATAAATAAATATCTGAAGGAGTTTTATTTAAAAAATGTATATTCATGTTTGGGAATATTTTTTTTATTGTTAGTGTTGTGGTTTTTTTGTTTTTAATATTATAGATTCCTCCTATGTCACATTGTCTACAAAAACCATAGATGTAACATTGAATATAAATACATGAGATGTCACATTGTTTATATCATGACCCGACCTAAAAGATTACTTAATATTGAATTAAATGAATAATTCACATTGAGGATATTTTCAGGTTTAGAGTTTTAGAGAATTAGGACATAACTATTACATCTCAAAAGTTTACAAAGTAGTCACTTCTACATAGTTTCCTTTTTTTACAAAACATGAACTCTTGAAAAAAGAGTCATGTCTAGTTCCATGTTTAAGATAGCATGGATTTTCCTTGATTCTATCCTTGAACCTATTCCACATTATGTCCCGTGAGAAAAATTTCAAAAAAACTTGGGATGAGCATAAAAAGCTCAGTAAGGGATACACAAAGAAGGAAAACTGTTAGTTTTTCAAAACAACAAGTAAACCATGAATACTTTATCAAAGTAATAATTTTCACCTTTATGAAGTAGTAAAAACTATTCACTGAATAAAAGATCATTAATTACCATTTTGTAACCAAAATATTACCATAAAACCCATATAAAGAACACATATCATATAGAGGTAACTTGGGACATAAATATACTTAAATAGAATAACCATACGGTCGATTTCCACACATATCACTAAATGGAATAGCCATACGACTAGCTTCCATACCCAATTCATTGGAGGTTATAATGTAACCACCCATCCTGGTATTCACGCCACCACCCATCATATGGTTTATCACATAACCATCCGTCAAATGTCCAAGTACCATTATAAAATCATAAGGCATAAAACAAATATAATGGAAAGAAAACATTTCCACATTTCGATCACAATATATCACTTAAATATATTGACATAAAAAATACATTATAGAAAACATTTTTAATACCAAAATACATAAAAGAGTATATGGTATTTATTTCATTTTAAAAACATTACGTCTTGTTGAGGAACCCAAAGAACAAATAATACTTGCGGCGGAGGAAAAGGTCGTTGTCACCGCGTACGTTAAAAGAAACATTCCTTTTTTGTAATTTAGTAAAATTCCTTATAGAAAAAGATTCATTTTTTATATAATTAAAATTAAAAGTGGTTTATACACCATATAAAAGAAAGTCTTGTATTAGAACAAAATATGCCTCAATGAAAGGAGATTGAGACGAAGTCCCTTACCTCATGTTCGACGTGACTCGATTGCTCTTTAATCTCCTGAATAATAAACTAAAGTTAATTTCTACGTACTTAAGAACCCTTTTCAAGTTTATTATTCCTTTTATATAAATTAGTTCCATGTTATAAACATTATGTAATCATTTAAGTTATTAATGTTCGTTTTGTCGATATTTGGTACTTAAGTCAAAAACGGACTTCTTACAATTACATGTTGTTCATGTGGTCAATGGTTTATTATATCCAAAATTATATTAATTATTTGGATATAATATATGTCATATATATAATATATATCCAGAATATGAATTTATTTATTATAGTATATAACACTTAGAGGTAAGAAATGAAATGCACCGTTCATGGAGACGGTAAGCCGTACGTACGCATGAACGCTACTTTCATTTCTATTTCGTATTTAATGGAGTGAAATCATAATTATATAAAGGTATATTATAATTATAGTATAGTATCATATATAATACCATTAAATCTATCCTTTATACATCCCACATATGGAATTAACGAATCAAATCACTTTGAGGGCGCGGTAGTCCACACTACCTAAAATGAAATTATCGCGTTTACCTATAATGGAAACCATAAAGGTATGCCATAAACTAAAAATACAGATGCATAAGGAAAAAATAAATATAATATATATCATATATAAATATAGTGACATCTTAATGGCCACCATGAAAGGTGTTAAAAGAAGATTGAACAATCATCGTTTCGTGAGGCAGAAATTCACTAACCACAGAAACAATATGTTCTTTAACCATTAGACGGAGGTGTGTGTAAGTGTAGCTCGAATACTTCTCATAAAAGAATCCTAGTATATTGAAGATACTACTGTTGTTACAAAATAAAGTAATAGAAACAGTTTAGGGGGTTGGATAATCAAAATAAAACAAAAGGACATAAGAGAAGACATTATCTTTAAATCGGGTAACTCCTCTTGGTTTGAACCAAAAGGGTTTCTTGAAGAGATTTCTGCCTAAGGTAAGGCTTATAGAATGAGGAGAGGGATGTGGAGAGATAAAATTAGAAGATCTTGGCCGAGACAATGGCTTGAGAGGTGTGGGAAAGGTGGTAGAGGTGGAGTCCTTTTATAAGAGGGAGGAGGGGCACTCTTGGAAAGTTATAAAATGTTACTTTATTATAAAATGCTTTTTTCGGATTTTAAAGGTCCCAAAAAGATATATTTATAGGCTAAGGTGATAAGGGTTAGAAATCCACCCATCCAATCGGTTTTTTACAAGTTTAAGTCTTATATTTTACATTATCTTTTTATTTTATTTAAACCGTTAACTAATGAGGTAATCGTTGCATCATCATGGTGTCATAAATAATTTAATTTATTTAATGTCTAAAAAATATAAAAAAATATTATGATGTAGGAAATATTTTTATATTTATAATGATTATTTATAGTAAAAAATATGACTTGTATAAACCCAGGTAAAAATTGTTTTAGTAAAACATTACATGTTTGTGACATTTTTATTTTAACGTTAATTAATAAGTTCTTAATGTCATTTTCTTACCCAAGTGGCTCCATGGGGTCCCCAAGTTGGCCCATGGATTTTTTTGGTCGTCCATGACACATCCAATAAGTTTAGGGCATGTGTAAAGGTAATTTACTGTTATTATAACATTATTTATACCTTAAATTACACTAATTACCTTTAATCGTGATTAATAAAACTTAAAATTTACTATTCAACAAAAAATTATTTTAATCCCATTGAACCACATTTTACTTTCTAATTAAATCCATGTATGTTGTATTTTTGAAATTCAATTCATAGAATTTGTAAAGTTTCATTTAAATGAAAAATCAGTTTTTTAACTACCACTCAGTTGTTTCACTATTCATCGAAAATTGATGTTTTCTAGAAAAATACCAAAAATTCACACTAAGCTATATTTGATATTATGAATTCAAAAATTATTTCTATTTTAAAAACTTCAAAACATATAAGTTGCATTAATTAATTTAATAATTAATTTCCACTGTCAAAACAAATAGCGTGTTTTTAAAAAGCAACATCTATCAAAAGATTGACACTTGTTTAAGTCCAATTTCAATGTGAAATTAGTTACAATGACCAACATTGGATTAAATGGTAAAAATATATTCTAATTTCACTTTAAAACCAATTCAAAAGACAATAGAATCATATAAGTAAATTAGATTAAAAATAGGTTTTGAATTAAAATACAACATTTTTCACTATTCATTAAAAATATGAACTTTATCGGAAAAATATCAAAAACATACAAAAAGTAAATTTTTTATGTCCCAATTCTAAAGAAGAATTTTATTTGGTCCAATAGAATGTATAAGAGTGACCAAAACTATATTTAAAGAGGGTTCTCCATCAAAAGGTGATAAGTCGACCTTTTAGTAAATATTAGAGTATCTATGCCTAAAATTGAATTCTTTTCTTTTTTTAAGCCTTAATATTTTATTGGATAAATGTAAAAACATTTAAAAAACATATATAATAATATTTTAGTTATTTCTATTCATTCCTGAAAATACAATGGCTACGTGTTAACTACCATTTAAAATAATATTATTATATTACTAGTGTGCAACATAAGATTTCAAAGAAACTCTTTATTGCGCATCAGGTACTCTATCGAACATAACATCCCCTTTAAAGTAAAATTAATATTTAATTAGAAAATATTAATAAATAAGAACATGTTTTAATTTTTTTTTTCCTGAGATGTTACATCCTCCCCCCTTTTGGGAATTGCATCCTCCCAATTTTATTCACTTACCAAAATAAGTGGGGGGTATTTATTCCTCATAGAATTTTCAGATTCCCACGTTTCCTCTTTAACCATATGGTTTTTCCACAAAACCTTTACCTGGTGAATTACCTTATTTCGCAAAACTTGCTCGCTTCGGTCAAGAATCTGGAATGGTTATTCTTCATAAGAGAGATTCTCCTCCAACTAAACTACCTCTGGGCTCAAAACATGAGATGGATCTGGCATATACTTTCTCAACATCGAAACATGAAAAACATTGTGTACCTGAGATAAAATCGGAGGTAAAGCCACTTGGTAAGCAACTGATCCAACTCTCTCCAGAATTTCATATGGTCCAATGAACCTTGGACTCAGATTTTCTTTCTTACCAAATCACATCACACTTTTCCATGGGGAAACTTTGAGGAAGACATGATCACCTACCTCAAAAGAGAGATCCTTCCTCCTGTTGTCTGCATAACTTTTCTGTCTACTCTGAGCTGTTCTCATGTGTTTCCAAATCAACTGATGTTTTTCTACCGTCTCTCCTACCAATTCTGGTCCCATCAACTTCCTTTCACCCACTTCATCCCAAAAAGCTGGAGTTCGACACTGCTTCCCATATAATGCCTTAAACGGAGCCATCTGTATACTGGAATGAAAACTGTTATTATAAGAAAAATCAACCAAAGAAGGATGTTGGTCCGAACTTCCCTGATAATACATCGAGAAAGCACGTAGCATATCCTCCAAAGTTTGAATTGTTCATTCTGATTTTCCATCTAATTGAGGACAAAAATTTGTACTAAAGTTTAATTCAGTACCGAATGACTTTTGAAGGCCTTTAAAAAAATTAGAAGTAAAATCGGGATCACAATCAGATACAATGGAGAGGGGAACTCCATGAAACCTGACTATCTCTTTAACATACAACAGAGAAAGTTGATCTAGAGAAAAAGTATCTCGAATAGGAAGGAAATGAGAAGATTTAGTCAAGAGATTAATAATAACCCATATTGCATTATTACCTCGAGATGTCTTCGGTAATCCCACAACGAAGTCCATGGATATATTCTCCCATTTCCACTCTGGTACTGGTAAAGGCTAAAGCATCCCTTTTTGGTAACTTCCGCTCTATTTTAACCTGTTGAAAAGTCAAACATTTCACAGTAAAATCAGCAATATCTCCTTTAATTCCACCCCACTAGTAATACTCTTGCAGATCTTTGTACATCTTAGTACTGCCAGGATGAACTGAAAATGGGGAACTATGAGCCTCACATAACAACTCATTCTTCAACTGTGAATCACAAGGCACACATAATCTCTTCCCAAAACTCAAAACATAATCATTATCAATGTTAAATTCAGGAAACATACCCTTCTGAACCAGCTCTACCTTTTTCTGCAACCCAATGTCTTTCTTCTGCGCTTTATTAATTCTGTCTGATAGAGATGATCTCACTGACACCTGAAACAAAACTGAAGAACTTCCTGCACCAACAAATTCTATGCCAAAGTTCATCAAATAAAAAACCAAAGGATCTCGTTCCAAACGTTGTATGGTTAATGAAGCATTACTTTTTCGACTCATAGCATCAGCCACTTTATTTTCTTTTCCAGGATGGTAATGAATTGTACAATCATACTCCTTGATTAATTCCATCCATCACCTCTATATCATGTTCAATTATTTCTGAGTGAATATATAATTTAAACTTTTGTGATCAGTATATACTTCACACTTTACTCCATAAAAATGATGACTCCAAATTTTTAGAGCAAAAAAATTATCAGCTAATTCCAAATCATGTGTAGGGTAATTTACCTCATAAGTTTTCAACTTAAGTGAAGCATAAGCAATTAACTAATCATTCTGCATAAGGACACAACCAAGTCCCTTCAACGAAGCATCACTATAAATAAAAAACTCACCATTCCTGGAAAGAGGTGCCAAAACTAGTGCATTCACCAATATTATTTTCAACTCCTGAAAACAATCATCACATTCTTTTGCCCAGATAAACTTAACACCCTTCTGAGTTATCTTAGTCATTGGAATAGATAACCGTGAAAAATTTTCAACAAACCTTTGGTAGTAACCTACCAAACCAAGAAAACTACGGATCTCAGTTACATTTGTGGGTCTTGGCCATTCTTCAACAACTTTTGTTTTTGTAGGATCAACAATTATGCCATTTTTTGAAACAATGTGACCAAGGAAAGAAATTTTTGTAACCAAAACTCACACTTTTTGAATTTTCAATACAGTTTCATTTATTTTAAGGTTTGTAAGATAACCCTTAAATGACTTTCATGTTCCTCTTTACTTTTATAAAACACCAAAATATCATCAATGAAAACAACCACAATCTTATCCAAGAACTCATGGAAAATTCTATTCATAAGGTCCATGAATATAACAGGTGCATTGGTTAACCCAAAAGGCATAAATAAAAATTCATAATGATCATATCTAGTATGAAACACAGTCTTTGGAACATTTGATTCTTTTACTTTCAACTGATGGTACCCCAAACGCAAGTCTATCTTTGAAAAATACTGAGCTCCCTGGAGATGATCAAACAAATCATCGATATGAGGAAAAGGATAGTTGTTCTTAACAGTGATGTTATTCAAGGATCTATAATCAATGCAATGTATCATTGAACCATCTTTCTTTTTAACAAACAAGACAGGAGCACCCCATAGTGATGTTCTAGGTCGAATGAAACCTTTATCTAATAACTCTTACAATTGGTTCTTTAACTATAAAATTTAAACTTGAGCGATTCAATAAGGGGGTTTTGAAATTGGCTTAGAATCAAGAACTTAGTCAATAGTAAATTCAACTTCCCAATCATGAAAAATACCAGGAAACTCATCAGAAAAAACATCAAGATACTCATTTACCACTGAAACATCATTAATCTGAATAGTTCCTTTATTTTCAACAATATGGTCAAGGTAACATTCATTTCCATCTTTTACTAGTTTCTCAACATCCTGATATGTTATAAAAAGCAAGGGTTCATTCTTGTACAGAAATTGAAAATCTTTCTGAAAAGAAACCTCTTTAGCTCTGTAGTATATCATAGCATGATAAACAGAAAGCCAATCCATGGAAAAAATAACATCAAACTCTACTAGAGACAAAAAAATAAGATTTGCAGGTAGATTCTTTCCGTACACAAGGATATGAAGGTTCTTATAAATTATTTTTGTCTCAATGTTCCCTCCAGGTGTTTTTACCATAAGTTAATGATTCATATCATGAGATGGAATTCCCATTTTTCTAGAAAACTTCTCAGAAATGAAGGAATGTGTAGACCCTGAATCAAACAACACATTGGCATAATCTGAATAAACAAACAGTGTACCTAATACTACTTCATTCAATGGCCCAACATCTACTGAAGTAGTTGCAAAGGATTTCACCACCCCTTTATGCTTGTAGTTTGGGTGCTTTCCCCCAGTTGAGTTCTTCGTTAGACACTCGTTTGCATAATGACCCATTTCATTACACTTAAAACATCTTACCGCTGGCTTTTCATTAACTTCTTGATCATCTTCCTTACAATTACGAGCAATATGACCAGACTTACCACACCTAAAGAACTTTCCAGACTTGGATAAACATTCTTCAGGATGCATTTTACCACACTTCCCACAAGATGGATATTTGGTTTTCTTACATCCTTCCTTCTTTGATGAATTATTCCCCTTTTCCTGCCAACTGGACCTCTTATTCTGTTGTTTGTCAAAGAACACCTGATCATCGGAAAACTTCATTTCCACCTTCTCCGCACATAGAACAAGTTTTTCATAACTTATGAACTCACAAAAAGCTAAAGCCCTTTGATACTTTGGATTTAATGCTGAGTAAAAATGGTTGATTTTACTATCAAGATCTCGTATGAAATTTGGAGCATACCTTTCCAGTTGAGTGAACTTTGCTTCATAAGAAGCCACTGAGTCATCCTCCTACCTCAATTGTAGAAATTATTTTTGCATCCTAAGACAAACAACCATAGGAAAATATTTCTCAAGAAACATACGTTTGAATTCATCATAGTGAAGATCCTCAATCTCATCACTATCCCTGATATTTTTCATCATCGACCCCCACTGATCAGCTTCACCTTCCAAACGGTAAAAAGAAAGACTAACTTTTTGATGTTCTGAACACCCCATAACATCAAAATTCTTCTCCAGTGCTTTAATACACCCTTCAGCTAGCACAGGGTCAGATGATCCTCTTAATGATGGGGGATGTTGCCTCTTGAAATGTTCCACCACTGAAATGTTCCTCTGCAGTTGATCTGGTTGATCTCGTGCATGGATACCAGCACCATTTATAGCCCGAGTCAACTGTGCCATCACTGCAACAAACTGTTCAGTTCCAATTCCGACCATCTCAGGTTACTGATTTGGAAGGTTGTCTTCCTCCTGATGTCATCCCAACATAGATGCCTTGTTTCTTCTGCAAAAGACCATTCTGAACACAAAAATATCTTAGGGGAAGCAACATGGTAATATTTAAATTCTATATCATTTAAATCATACCATAAATTAATTTATAAATTTAACAATTTTCTAACACCTAAAGTTGTCTAAACCGACCTCTGATACCAACTATCAAGCCCCGACCTTAAACAATACTTAATATTGAATTAAATGAATAATTCACATTGAGTATCTTTTCAGTTTTTGAGTTTTAGAGAATTATGACATAACTATTAAATCTCAAAAGTTTACAAAGTAGTCACTTCTACATAGTTTCCTTTTTTTACAAAACATGAACTATTGAAAAAAGAATCTTGTCTAGTTCCATGTTTAAGACAACATGAATTTTCCTTGACTACATCCTTGACCCTATTCCAAATTATGTTCTGCGAAAAAAATTTCAAAAAAACTTGGGATGAGCATAAAAAGCTCAGTAAGGGATACACAAAGAAGGAAAACTGCTAGTTTTTAAAAACAACAAGTAAACCATGAATACTTTATCAAAGTAATACTTTTCACCTTTATGAAGTAGTAAAATATCTTCACTGAATAAAAGATCATTACTTAACCTTTTGTAACCAAAATATTACCATAAAACCCATATAAAGAACACATAACATATAAAGGTAACTTGGGACATAAACATACTTAAATGGAATAACCATACGGTCAAATTCCACACATATCACTAAATGGAATAGCCATATGGCCGACTTACATACCCAATGCATTGGAGGTTATAACGTAACCACCCATCCTAGTATTTGAAGCACCACCTTTCATATGGTTTATCACATAACCACCCATCAAATGTCCAAGTACCATTATAAAATCATAAAACTTAAAACAAATACAATGGAAAGAAAACATTTCAACATTTCGATCACAATATATCACTTAAATATATTGACATAAAAAATACATTATAAAAACCATTTTCAATACCAAAATATATAAAATATTATATGGTATTTATTTCATTTTAAAAACATTACGGGATGTTGAAGAAGCCAAAGATCAAATAATACTTACGGCGGTGGAAAAGGTCATTGTCACCGCGTACGTTAAAAGAAACATTCCTTTTTTTTTCGTTTAGTAAAATGCTTCGTAGAAAAATATTCCTTTTGTATAAAATTAAAAGTGAAAGGGGTTTATACACCCTATAAAATAAAGTCTTTTATTAGAACAAAATATGCCTTAATGAAAGGAGATTGAGACGAAGTCCCTTACCTCGTGTCCGACGTGACTGAATTTCTCTTTAATCTATTTAATAATAAACTAAAGTTAATTTATAATTTCTTAAGAACAATTTTAAAGTTTATTATTCATTTTATATAACTTATTTCCATGTTATAAACATTATGTAATCATTTAAGTTAATAAAGTTTGTTTTGTCGATATTTGGTACTTAAGTAAAAAATGGACTTCTTACAATTACATGTTGTTCATGTGGTCAAAGGTTAATTATATCCAGAATTATATTCATGATTTAGATATCATATATATCATATATATCCAACATATAAATGTATTTATAATAGTATATAACACTTAGAGGTAAGAAATGAAAAGCACCGTTCTTGGAGACGGTAAGCCGTACGTACGCATGAATGCTACTTTCAGTTCTATTTCATATTTAATGGAGTGAAATCATAATTATATACAGGTATATTATAATTCCAGTATAATGTCATATATAATATAATGAAATCCATCCTTTATACATTTCACATATGGAATTAACAAATCAAATCACTTTGAGGGGGCGGTAGTCCAGACTTCCTAAAATGAAATTATCGCATTTACCAATAATGGAAACAATAAAGGTATGCCATAAATGAAAAATAAATAAGCATAAGGAAAACATAAACATAATAAATATCATATATAAATATATTGACATCTTAATGGCCACCATGAAAGGTGTTAAAAGCAGATTGAACAATCATCGTTTCGCGAGACAGAAATTCGCCAACCACAAAAATAGTATGATCTTTAACAATTAGACGGAGGTGTGTGTAAGTGTAGCTCGAATCATTCTCATAAAATATCATAGTATATTGAAGATACTGGTTTTTTACAAAATAAGGGAATATAAATAGTTTAGGGGGTTGGAGAAGCAAAATAAAACAAAAGGACATTAGAGAAGACATTACCTTTAAATTGGGTAACTCCTCATGGTTTGAACCAAAAGGGTTTCATGAAGAGATTTCTGCCTAATGTAAGGATTTTAGGACGAGGAGAGGGATTTGGAGAGATAAAATGAGTAGAGCTTGGCCGAGCCAATGGCTTGAGAGGTGTGGGTAAGGTGGTAGAGGTGAGAGCCTTTTATAAGAGGGAGGAGGGGCACTGTTCGAAAGTTATAAAATGTTACTTTATTATAAAATTCTTTTTCACATTTTACAGGTCCCAAAAGAATATATTTCTAGGATAAGGTGATAGGGGTTCTAAATACACCCATCCAATTGGTTTTTAACAAGTTTATGTCTAAGATTTTACATTATCGTTTCATTTTATTTAAACAGTTAATTAATGGGGTAATCGCTGCATCATCATGGTGTCATAAATAATTTAATTTATTTAATGCATAAAAATTATAAAAAAAATATCATGATATATGAAATCATTTTATATTTCTAATGAATATTTATAGTAAAAAATATGACTTGTATAACCCCATGTAAAAATTGTTTTAGTAAAAAAATACATGCTTTTGACATTTTTATTTTAACTATAAATAAAAATTTATTAATGTCATTTTCTTACCGAAGTGGCTCCATGGGGTCCCCAAGTTGACCCATGGATTGTTTCGGTTAGCCATGACACATCCAATAAGGTAAGTACATGTTTCAAGGTAATTTGCATATTATTATAACATTATTTTTACCTTAAATTACTGTAATTACCTTTAATCGCGATTAATAAAACTTAAAAGTTACTATTCACCAAAAAATTATTTTAAACCCATTGAACCAAATTTTACTTCTTAATTACAACCATGTATGTTGTATTTTTAAAATTCAATTCACAGTAGTGTTAAATTTTCATTTAAATGAAAAATCAGGTTTTTAACTACCACTTAGTGGTTTCACTATTCATCTAAATTTGATGTTTTTCATAGAAATACCAAAAATTCACCCCAATATATATTTGATATTCCGAATTCAAAAATTATTTCTATTTTAAAAAATTCAAAACATATAAGTTTCATTCATTAATTTAATAATTAATTCCCGCTGTCAAAACAAATAGCATGTTTTTAAGAAGCAATATCTATCAAAAGATTGACACTTGTTTAAGTCCAATTTCAAAGTGAAATTAATTCCAATGACCAAAATTGGATTAAATGTTAAAAATATATTCTAATTTCACTTTAAAACCAATTAAAAAGTTAATCTAATAATATAAATAAATTATATTAAAAAGAGGATTTGAATTAAAATACAACATTTTTCGCTATTCATTAAAAAAATGAACTTTATCGAAAAAATACCAAAAATTTACACAAAGTAAATTTTGATGTACCGATTCTAAAGAAGAATTTTATTTGGTCCAATAGGATGTATAAGAGTGACCAAAACTATATTTAAATAGGCTTCACAATCAAAAGGCGATAAGTCGACATTTTAGTGAATATTAGAGTATCTATGCCTAAAATTGAATTCTTTTCTTATTTTAAGCCTTAATATTTTATTGGATAAATGTAAAAACATTTAAAAAACATATATAAACATATTTTAGTTATTTCTATTCATTCTAGTCAATACAACGGCTACGTGTTAACTACCATTTAAAAAAATATTATTATATTACTAGTGTGCAACGTAAGATTTCAAAGAAACTCTTTGTTGCGTATTGGGTACACTATCGAACATAGTAACCCCTTTAATGTAAAGTTAATATTTAATTGTAAAATATTAATAAATATGAAAATGTTTTATTATTTATTCACCTGGGATGTTACAGTTTACGTGTAACATCCCTGTTCCGGGTGCCACTGCACGGTGCCTCGAACCCGGTTCGCCACAGGACCTCAAGCGCATTTCCAAAAACGCCAGAGGCTGCTGACTAGCAGCGAGGGACCAGGTCTGATAGTGGGGAAACAATACCCTCATTTGTCAACGTGTAGCATAGTGGAATGAAATAAATCATACAACAACAACAGAAGCAGTAAACCATACACAACTGAAATAAACAACTGCAGTAGATATACCATCCAGATATGTAGATATGATGCAACATGTCTCCAGTTCTAAGTAAACATCTAGAACATGTTACAAAGTAGTACAATACAATATAGAGTAAAAGTACAGAAAATCAAAACAGAACAGCCCGCAACATCACGTGCCCATGCTCGGTCCCATGCTCTCCTATACCCCATCAGCAATCAAGTACCTGTATAAGGACCCTTTCCCTTATCCACACCTGTAGAAACGTATTCTATTTGGGAGAAAATGCATGAACCAAACAGGGTGTGAGAAATAAATTCCCGGTAGGAACCCACCAAAGGCCCGTGCCCAACTGTGTGAAATAATGCAACAACAGTGTGTAGTAGTCAAAAGCAATAAAGTAAGCAGTACTGAAAGTAAATAACTTAACCAGTTATATTTCCATTTTAATATCCATTTATTCATTTAATTTAAAATATCACCACAGTGAATATTCTAAGAAAATATCCAATTTCCTTAGACACATACAACTCTTACCCTCAGGTAATGTGGTATCAAACACAAGAATCTACCCACAGGCATATAGATATTTCCCACATGAATAAGTAGTGTCGCCCACATGCATAGAATCAACTGCCCACATGCACGAAAGAAGTTGCCCACAGGCTAAGCAGTACAACGCCCACAGGCTAATCACAACACTGCCCTCAGGCTAACAGGTGACGGGGCCATGCCCAACATGTAAATAAACATTCACAAGCAATTCCTCTCAAGGCAATTATACTATCATTACTTTAAAGGCATACCCACGGGTATCCTGGACAAATGGATAAACAGAGGAATGAACCCCCGAGGTGGTCCGAGATCCAAGCACTGATCCCAAAAAACAGTTTTACAACTTTATTTAATCACCTATACAATTATATGTATTAAAATAGCCAAGGCCTCAGCCGTACGACACCCCAATTATGGGTTCGTAGCTCAAAAACACACAAAACGAACGACAGTTGGAAAATAAACACCAAGACACCTACCTTAACCGCCAACGAACGCTATATGTGAACGTCGATTCTAGAAACGTCCACGAACGACGTAGATCTGACGAAGAAGAAAACCCATTCAAATGTAAATAACTTTACATCAGGAAACAATTGGTAAGAACGGATTATGCAGAACGGAGGGCTTACTCGTGCGGTTCCAACGAGATCGTCCGAGGTGGAAATAGATTACCGGTTTGCAATCGACAGATCCTTAATGGTTCATCCATCCCCTCTCACTCCTTCCTCTGGTTCAAAGCCTTCCTTGTGAACAGGGGAGTCTACTGACCATTTTAAGTGAAAAAAAGTACACGGCATGTACTTCCGAGTCCTCGGCATGTACTTCCCATTTTTTAATTGTTCCTCTGACGGCTTCCTGCCATCACAGCACTGTTCACCTGGTAACATGACTACTTGGTGTGTCCTCATGAGTACACGGCGTGTGCTGTCACATAGCTAGCCACCTCCTTACTATTTGAATGCCGAATGACTACACGGCGTGTAAAGGACCACTACACGGTGTGTAGTCGGTTCCTACACCCTTCATCACCAACATGGCCACACGCCCTGTGTACTTACCCCACAAGGCCAAAAGTACACGACGTGTAATCTCCAAAATTTTGTATTTTTCCCTATATTCCATATTTTCTCAAAAACACTTAAGGAAAAGAGAAAAAAAGAAACTCGTACCTCAAAAGTAAGAACCACGTTCTTACAAACTTCATCCCTTAAAGCAATTCGTCCCTAAATTTACCTTCTAAGGGTGGAGAAGATAAAGTTGAGAATAACTTTGGCCACTAAGCACGTACATCAGTCTCCCGCTCCCAGGTTTCGTCCTGCACACGACCATACTTCCATAGCACCCGTACGAGAGGAACTGACCGGCCTCGGAGAACCTTCGTGCTCCTGTCAACGATACAAATCAGATGCTCCTCAAAGGATGCATCTACCAATAGCTCAACCTCCTCGGACTGAAAGACATGAGACGAGTCTGAATGATAGCGGCGCAACTGAGATACATGGAAGACATCATGGATGGCCTAGTACCTCTATGGTAATTGCAACCGATAGGCAATCAGACTGACTCTCTCCTGAATCTCAAATGGGCCCACAAACCGTAGTGAAAGTTTACCCTATCTCTTGATCCTCTTGTGTCCTAGCCTCGACGAAACACACAAGAAGACTTGATCCCCGACCACGAACTCCAAAGGTCGTCTACGACGATGAACATAAGATTTCTGATGAGACTTCATGGTAGCCATCCGCTTCTGAATCAACTGGACCTGCTCAGAAGTCTCCTGCATGAGACATGGTCCCAGTAAAGCTGCCTCACCTGCCTCTAACCAGCACAAAGGTGATCGGCATGGCCTACCATATAAAGCCTCATATGGTTGCATATCTATAGTTTCATGAAAACTATTATTATAGGAAAACTAAAATAGGGGTATGTGCTTCTCCCAAGATCCCCCAAAGTCTAGGACGCATGCTCGCAGCATGTCCTCAAGAACCTGTATGGTACGCTCTGACTGGCCATCGGTTTGAGGGTGGTAAGCTATGCTCAAAAGCACCTGTGTACCTAGTACCCTCTGAAAACTCCTCCAGAAATGAGACATAAAACGGGAATCCCTATCTGAAATGATAGAACGAGGAACCCCATGAAGACGGATGATCTCTCGGATATACAACTTTCCGAGCTCGTCAACACCGAATGTATCCTTGATCGGAAAAAAGTGAGATACCTTCGTGAGTCTATCCACAACAACCCACACAACATCATTGCCTCGAGGTGACCTCGTAAATCCGATCACAAAATCCATCATGACATCATCCCATTTCCACTCCAGGATGTGTAATTGCTGTAACAGTCCGGCTGGACTCTGATGCTCCGCCTTCACCCGCTGACATGTGGAACACATCGTAACAAAACTATCCACAACTCTCTTCATACCCGGCCACCAGTACTGACGTCTCAAGTCTCAGTACATCTTGGTAACCCCGGGTTGAACTTCCCAAGCTAAAGCATGAAACTCCCGCAGCAGCTCCTTCCCATGGAACCCACACTCATCCATGGAAATGAAAAACCTCATCATCGCCTATCGTCCAACCAGGAGGAGGGTCCTCACTTGCCACTAAATCCTATAGAACAAGGCCTTCTAAATCAGATAGTTCTCTCATCCTCACTCTATCCAGGAGGGTAGAAGTCAAAGCTAAATAAGATAGATAAGCCTGCCCCTGACTGTCGTGCACCTCCAAATGCATCTCAGAGAACAAATCCATGAGCTGCCACTCATCACTGGCCTCTTGCACTACCTGTATATAAGTCTTCCTGCTCAGTGCATCAGCTACTGCATTACCTTTACCAGGTGTTGAGGAAAGCTCAAAATCAAAGGACTGTAGGTATTCGACCCACCTTCGCTACCACGGATTCAAGTCACACTGAGTAAAGATATACTTGAGACTTTTGTGGTCGGTGAAAACCACAAAACATTCTCCCAATAGATAATTCCTCCAACAGTGCAACGCATGCACAACTACAGCCAACTCGAGATCATGCGTCGGGTAATTTCTATCAAGTGGCCTCAACTATCGAGACCCATATACAACAACTTGATTGACCTAAATCAACACTTCTCCCAGACCAATACCTGATGTGTCATAGTAAACCGTATATCTCTTCCCTTTCTCGAGGAGTATCATGATTGGTGCTGATGTAAACCTTCCTTTCAGGTCCTGAAAGGCTGTCTCACAAGATTCTGTCCAAACGAACTTCACACCCTTCTTAGTAAAACCCGTCAATGGTGCTGCTATATGGGAGAAGTCCTGGATTAAATTTCTGTAGTAACCTTCCACCCCTAAGAAACTAGGTATCTCAAACATGTTCTTAGGCTCCTCCTAGGAAACTACTGCTCTCACCTTCTCTAGTTCTACTGAAACTCCTGCTTCTGAGATGATATGACCCAGGAAGTGAATCCAGTCCATCCAAAAGTGGCACATAGAGAGAATAGCATATAGTCGATGCTCTCTTAGTGTACTCAATACGATCTCAAGATGGGTGGCATGGTCGTGTAGAGTGTGAGAGTACACTAAGATGTCATCCACGAATACAACCACAAAATAATCAAGGTACGGATGGAACACATGATTCATCAGATCCATGAAAACTTTTGGCATATTCGTGAGTCCGAATGGCATAACTCTATACTCATATAGACCATATCTTCTCCGAAAAGCTGTAAGCAGTATATCCGATGGTCTAACGCGTAGCTGATGATATCCTGATATCAAGTAAATCTTCAAGAAAACTCATGCTCCACGAATTTGATCAAAAAGACCATCAATCCTTGGAAAGGGTTATCAGTTCTTAACGGTCAACAGGTTCAGCTTCCGATAATCCACACAGAGTCTAAGGGTACCATCCGTCTTCTTCGCAAAAAGGACCGGAGAACCCCACAAAGAAGTACTGGGTCGAATAAAACCCTTTGATTGTAAATCCTCTAACTACCTATTGAGCTCCTGTAACTCAGGAGTAGCCATCATATAAGGAGGAATGGACACCGGTGCTGCTCCTAGTATAATATCAATAGAGAAATCCACCTCTCGCTTCAGAGGAAGACATGAAAAGTTGTCTGGGAATATGTCCCTGAAATGATCAACCACTAAAGGTAAATCCTTCTGACAAGTACCATGGTCGTCCTTATATAAACACGCAATCTAGGCTGTGAATCCTCCTCACCCATGATGCTCTCGTCCAGCTCGACTCGCCTGAACATACCATTTGCCCTTGTATAGAAACTCTCTGCCATCTAGTGACGTGAAACGCACCCTACGACGATAGAAGTCCACAAAGACTCTAAAGGGAACCAACTAGTCCATCCCGAGAATGAAATCATAAGCTGTCATATCTAAGACATAGAGGTTCCAAAGGAAGTGACACCCAATGACCTCAAGGGGGAACTCCTTGCACTGACGCACACCAGCCGTTCTAGTCCCCAACGGAGTGTCTAGCGTTATGATATCAGAATAATTAGGAACACAAAGCCCAAGGATCTCCACAATGGGTACAGATATGAAACTATGTGTAGCACCCATATCGAAAAGTACTGAAGATAAAACTGAAGCTACTAGAATAGTACCTCTGACTGTAGAAGTTCCGGGATCCTGCTCCTGCTAGGTCTGTTTCACTACATATACCTGCCCAGTGCCGCGGCCCTATGACACAGCCTGGATACTCTGAGCTGTCCCACCCAGCTGCATCTGAGATCCTAGTGTCTGGATACCACAAGCACGACCACCATCTCTACCTGTATGCCCTGACATATTCCAGTTCCCTGACTGGTAATAATCTACTGGTCCTACTCCCGCATGCGTAGTCTACATAGAACCCCTCTCACTAGCCACTGGTGGAAACTCCATTCAAAAGCGCTGCAGATGTCCCATCCTGCCGCAAGCTCGGCACTCCACTAGGTCTCATGGACACTATGGCCTCTTGTGCCCCTCTCTACCACACTGGTAGTACATGACCTGGCCACCTGAAGAATTCTTCCGGCTGGTACTACCACTTAGAGAGAAGTCCATCTGTCTCTTCCTCTTGCCCGTAGAAAAAGTACCAGTAAATGATGCTGAACTGCCCTCGCCCACACCACTAGATTCCCGCAGGTTCCTCTTTGTAATCAGTTCCTTTTTCACAATAGAGTGTACTGAATGCAACCTGAAAACATTCACCAGCGCTCGGATCTCATACCAAATACCATCCTTGAAGCGCCTCGCTCTCAACGTCTCATCTTCCATCAGAACGGGTGCTAAACGCTGAAGCTCGGTAAAGAGAGCAGAATAGTCCATCACCGACATAGCGCCCTGCTACAGATTCATTAACTCTCGAGCAATGTATACCCTCAGTGTCTCTGGGAAGAAAAAGTCATAGAAGACTATGCCTAAAAATCTTCCCACGCCATGTCTTTCTGATGTTCTGACTAGCTGGTAACATCCCACCACCTCTTGGCAGAATCATGCAGTATGTATGTCGCGAGCTTGACCCTCCGCCCTGGAGGCGTCTCAAGATGCTCAAAAATAGTTTGCATCGATCCTAGCCAAAACTCCGTAGCCTGTGGTTCTCCATCCCTGGAAAATGTCGGTGGATGCTGTTTCTAGAAGATATGAGTCAGCTCAGCCATAGATGTGGCAGCCTACGGTGCTCCTTGAAAGGTATGCATGAACCACATAAAGCCTTCATGGAACTGCACCTCCGTGCCTCTGTTCGGTATAATAGCTGGCGCCACATCTGGCTCTGCTGGAGGATCCATTGGTAGCCCATGGACCACCATATCTGGAGTAAACTTGTTGCCGCTCTCCTAGTGAACAACTCACGATCATCTAGGCGGCATGACACTACAAGGTCAAAAACATGCCTTAGATTCCAGATTAACAAGGCTAAAAACGAAGAAACCACAATTGGAACAAGAGGAAGAAGGCATTTCAAGATTTTCAAAATGAGACTACATGGCGTTTATAATGACTACAGGAGTGTACTTAACTTCCCTTCCCCTGCCCGGGTCCTTCGACATGGATAAGCCACACGTCTTCCATTTGAACAAAACTACACGGCGTGTATATCATCTACACGGCGTGTATGGTGTTATTTCCAACAGCCTGTGTCGCTTGTGACATGACCAACTACTCAGATTGACACTACACGGCGTGTTACACCAGCACACGGTGTGTACACCCCCCCCATTTTCCAGCCACTCGGCTAACTCAACACGGTCTGTCTTCGGACAAGACTACACGACGCGTCCCACATGTACACGACATGTACTAGATGAGATCTGCCGACCCGTGTTTTTAGATACATGACCGGATACATGGATCAACCTACACAACATGTTCTATATATAGACAACGTGTACATGAAAGGATTTCTCTGACCCGTGTTTGTTAGTTACATAGCCGGGTCCCCAAGTCACACAACAAAACATGTTCTTCATTGACACGACGTGTTCAAGAAACGACTACACCGGCCTGTGTTGTTAGTTACACGATCGGGTATCTAGGTCAACACTACAAGGCATGTATATCCGGAACACGACGTGTTCGCCCCTAACATTTCCCCTTTCCCGTGTCTCCGCCCACACAGTTTGTGACACGAGAAGATACTACACCGCATGCACTACGGGTACACGGCGTTTACTCAAAAAGTTTATTTTTCTTCCCGAACATAAGAACATAAATGGCGTGTCTAAAGTAATACACGGCGTGTATACTAGGTTTCCCGACATTATGCCTCAGAAACTCCCCCGGAACCCAAAAAATACGGGAAAACAACACCTATGTGCCAAATTCCGATCCGTGAGGGCCCATACTCCCCACGAATCAAAGTCTGGAATATTATCTGTGTTATAACAAAATAAACAGATAATGATCCACCAAATTCTGGTAAATGGGGGCCCATACTCCCCAAAAACCAAAGTTTGGCGTCCATTCTATGAACATGCTCGCACAAAAATACCCTATCACATAGTAGGTATTTATCAAGTAGCTATCACAATAGTATTCTTTTCTAGCACAAAAACAATCACAACAATATAAAATTTCTAATGCACTTACATGGCATCGAAACTATGTATGGAATGTGATTTCATGCATGTGCCTACATGATGCATGAGATGGAATACCCTCATCTCATTGGGTTGCAACTAAATAGAACCCAAGGATAAAATATAAGCAGGACAATCACATGTACGTCACCCCATGGTGAAATCAAATGAACTGTAAATTGAAAAATCAACAAAATTGCAATACGAGGTAAATTGGATTTTACTTCTACATGGGTTAACTATGCCCAGGCACAACTTATTACCTACTACTGTTCTCATCCTATCCCTGACTAAGGCTCCAAATAGTAAGTCAAAGAAAAAAACACCTCTGATACCACTTTTTAACGTCTCGGTTCCAAGTGCCACTCAACGGTGCCCCGAACCCCATTCGTCACATGACCTCAAGCGTATTTTCCCAAATGCCAGAGGCTGCCAACTAGCAGTGAGGGCCCAGGTCTGATAGTGAGGAAACTATGCCCTCATTTGTCAATGTGTATCATAGAGGAATGAAATAAATCATATAGAAACAACAGATGCAGTAAACCATACACAACTGAAATAAACAACTGAAGTAGATATACCAACCAGATATATAGATATGATGCAACATGTCTCCAGTTCATAGTAAATAGCCAGAACATGTTACAAAGCATTACAATACAATACATAGTACAAGTACAAAAAAGAAAAATAGAACAACCTGCAGCATCACGAGCCTATGCTCTGTCCCATGCCCTCCTACACCTCAGCAGCAATCAAGTACCTATATAAGGACCCTTTCCCTTATCCACACCTATAGAAACGTAATATGTTTGGGCTGAAAAGCATGACCCAAACAGGGTGTGAGAAATAAATTCCTAGTAGGCACCCACCAAAGGCCTGTGCCCCACTATGTGAAAGCATGCAACAAAAGTGTGCAGTAGTAAAAAGCAATAAAGAAAGCTGTACTGAAAGTAACTAACTTAACCAGTTATATTGCCATTTTAATATCCATTTATTCATTTAATTTAAAATATCACCACAGTGAATATTCTAAGAAAATATCCAATGTCCTCAGACACGTACAACTCCTACCCTCTGGTAAGTAGGTATCAAACACAATAATCTACCCACATGCATATGGATGTTGCCCACAGGCGTAAGTTGTGTCGCCCACAAGCACAGAATCAATTGCCCACATGCACAGAAGAAGTTTCCCACAGGCTAAGCAGTACATTGCCCACAGGCTAATCACAACACTTCCCTCATGCTAATAGGTAACCAGGCCATTCCCAACATGTAAATAAACATTCACAAGAAATTCCTCTCAATGAAATTCTACTATCAATACTTGAGAGGCATACCCACGGGTATCCTAGCCAAACGACTAAACAGAGGAACGCACCCCCGGGGTGGTCCTGGATCCAAGCACTAATCCCAAATAACAGTTTTAAAACTTTATTTAATCACCTATAAAATTCTAGGTATTAAAATATCCACGGCCTCATCCGTACAACACCCCAATATGGGTTCGTAGCTAAAAAACAGCCAAAACGCATGACAGTTGGAAAATAAACACCAAGCCACCTACCTTAAATGCCAACGAACACTATCCATGAACATCGATTCTAGAAACATCCAAGAACGATGTAGATCTAACGAAGAAGAAAACTCATTCAAACGTAAATAACTTTCCCTCAGGAAAGAATTGGTAAGAATGACTTAAGGAGAACAGAGGGCTTACCCGTGCAGTTCCAACGAGATCGTCCGAGGCGAAAACAGATTCCCGGGTTGTGATCGATGGATCCTAAAAGGTTCGGCTGTCCCCTCCCACTCATTCCTCTGGTTCTAAGCCCTTTCCTATGAACAGGGGAGGCTACTGCCCATTTTAAGCAAAAAAAAAAAAAAAAAACAAAGTACACGGCGTGTACTTCTGAGTACACGGTGTGTACTTCCCATTTTTTAACTGTTCCTCTAACAGCTTCCCACCAGCGTGGAACTATTCACCTGCCGACATGACTACATGATGTGTCCTCATGAGTACACGACGTGTGCTGTCACACAGCTGGCCACCGCTTTACTTTTCACCTGCCGACTGACTACACGACATGTAAAGGACCACTACACGGCGTGTAGTCGGTTCCTACACCCTTCCTCACCGACATGGCCACATGCCCTGTGTACTTAACCCACACGTCCAAAAGTACACGGCGTGTACTTTCCAAAATATAGGATTTTTCCCTATATTCCATATTTTCTCAAAAACACTTAAGGAAAATAGAAAAGAAGAAACTCGTACCTCAAAAGTAAGAATTGGGTTCTTACATTACGAATTCCACACATGTTAAAATTAGATAATTTTAAATTATTATATTATATGTAAATCAAATTTTGTGTTTTCATGATTTAGGTTTGATGTTTTTATTGTTTTTATAAAAGATTTTATAGACCTTATGTATTTATAGTTTTTTATATTTTTAGTTTTTATTTTAATTTTAGAAATTTCTTACAATAATATTTGTAATATGAAATTTTTTATGAATTTATATGAAATTATTAAAGTATTACAAAAAAATAAATGTCATATGATAAAGATTTTTATGTACTGTAAAATGGTTTTCAAATTCCAATGAAAATTTTAACATCTTAGGAAATCTTTTTCAACATCCTAAAAAATAATTTTTTATGTCTTGAAAACCTTACAATGATTTATGATTCATTTTGAAGTCATATTAGATAGTTTATGAAGTCATAAAATATTCATTTAAGATATATAAAGATACATTGAAGTCTAAAAATAATATGAGTTCTCTATGTATATAAATCATCATTACATAAACACATGGATCATGTTTATCAAAATTATAAAAAATACTTTCATGTATAAATTTAAACTAATTTTTACATAAAATACAATGATTTTTACACACATAGTATAATGATACTTACACAAATATTTCTTTATCATTTTAAGAGTATTTTATACTCTATTTTTCTATATTTTTTACATTTAAAATTACATAATATTTATATGAATTGTGTAAACTATTTATTTAATTGTTAATATAAATACAAAATGTAATAATATCCTAGAAGATGTTTTTTAATTTTTTAAAGAATGATTAATAATGACATTTTTCAAAATATAGGTAATTGATACTGTAAAATTTAAAATATTGTTAACTATGGATAGTTGTGATTAGTCTATTATAAACTCCCACCTATTTTAATGATATTCGGGTTAATGAAGATAAATTATTCATGGGGTTTTGATAATAAAAATCAATAAAAAATCAATATTGACAAAGATCATTAACATGTATACATGATATCCATATGAGAATTCTGAAGTGAAGAATCTCTATTACAACTAATATTTCATTGTTGTGATTATAATGTAACTTCAATATACATTAATTTTCTAAAGTTTTTTAAACTAAAATGAGCTAAATTTTAATTATAATATTCATTTCTATCAAGTTTTTAAAAGACATATATTTTTTTAAAAAATTATTTTAATCAACAGTTTACACTATTCCTAAATGAATGAAATAACTTTTTGGTTATACATTCCAAACAAAAGATGTATTTTCAAGTTATAACTCCCATAAAAACTCATGTACTAAGTTTTTTTATGGTCCAAATAAAGGAATGTGTTTTCACAAATGTACCTCCAGGTGATTAATGGTGGGTTTTCTAAAAGGATTCCACTCCTTTCAAAAGTGAGAGTAATTTTAGTGAGTAAAAATCTTCTCACTCAGTCACAGGGTAATTATGAGTAGATAAATGAAAATTATTATCCGAACCACTATAAAAATCCATTTTCAATATCTTTTATTCTTTTTTGAATTTTATTTTGAAAATCACTACAGTGCACTTGAAATATTTCTTTTATTTTTATTTTATTTGTTTACTTATGCTGGATAAAATGTTCTTTAATTTAGTAATTATATTTAATTCATAAAAATTATCCCATTCACCCCCACCAATGAGATTATTTTTATATAACTCTTTCTTAATAATTTTATATGATATTGTTTCTCTGATATAATGTCTAATTTATTATATTTCTCATTTTTCTAACCTTAATATCCTAGGCCATATAGTTTAAGGAAAATATATCTTTTATGATATTTGGAATAAAGTTAAATGATGGTAATATTCAAAATAATCCATTTAATTTTTATATAATTGAATATCATTACTATAAATCTAAAATGGATCTATATCTCAAGTAGTTGATCATTGATCACTAGATGACCATGGTGGAACTATATAAGATGTCAACTATTTATCTATATTCATTTATGGTAATGATACAATACAATTAGTTTTGAAATAAAAAATTATTATTATATTATAGTCTATTATATGCATAACTATTTTTATCCATGTTTTATATTATAAGAAAACTTAGGATATGAGGATAATAAATTATTTCACACACTATGATACTCAAAATAGTCATAATTCATAATGGGAGAAGTATTATTAGTGAACAATATGTTTCAATGATTTATAAGTAAAATTAATGGTATGAATGAACTTAGAGAGGCTTTGAATAAAACTATTATCGTTGAAAGGGTGTCTCAGTCGGTGTCTAAAAAGTGGAATCCAAATAAGTAATAAATCAATGATAGTAAGAACATTTTTTATATACAATAGAAAAACTCATTAGATCGTTGTTGTTTTATAAACTATAGTTAAAAAATATATTAGATGGGGAAGTTCCTAAAAGGAAAGCTATTACTTTGAAATATAAAATTAAATGTATTATAACTCTTCTAAATATAATTCACAGGGAAGTGATAAGGATTTTTATCACTTGATAAAATATTTTTAGAGCTTTTTAAGGAATGGTTATGGATCCAAGAAGTGGTTGAGGAGGTAAAATAAAAAATAAATAATGTTTGGTAATTTAAGTAAGAAGAACAATTTTTTAGAATAATTTTTTTATGAGTATAGATATAAGGGACATATTATAAAATATTTTTCAAATTCAAGGAAATAAAATAAAGAAATTTATAACGTGAAAAAATATAAGAAATAAATTTATATTTTATGGATATATACTGATGATTCGGGATCTATAAGTTAGTCAGGAAGTAATGTTAAAGCTTGAAATATTGATTTGATGGATACATGTTATAATTATTAATTTCTCTATTAAAAAAGTTTAGAAAACTTAATAATATTTGTTCTAATGGTCATACATATGATGAAAATAATTCTAATCATGTTTTTAGTTTTCATTTTATTACCAAATTAGAAATTTTTGATATTAAATAACTTATGAAGGGAAAAAGTTATTAAAGAAAAATAGTTTGACTCTTAATGTATTATATAAATAATTATGATATAAAAAATTAGAATAATCTTAAATAAAATAAGATGCCTAAAGACTAAAGTTAATATATGAAAGTTTACATCTCTAAAAATTAAAAGGATAATAATATTTAAAATTTAGAAATACAAAATAAAAAACATGATAATTCTAGGATTAATGATTTTATTTCTAAAAATAATGAAATTGAAAATTAAAATTTATGTCGGTTTTTGATGATTGAACTACAGTTGGTAATAAATGTAAGGAGATCAAAATTTTAAATAAAAGATAAATAAAAACAAATTATTTTACACATTTAATATCAGAAAATTATTTAAAAGTTATTGAAAAATAAAATGAGAAGTTAAAATAAAAATTTTATTGTTTTAAAAATGATCAATCAATATTTTTTCAAAGTAAGTAAACATATGACAGAATTATGTGTGTGATAAAAAAATAAAAAAAATTTGTTTTGAATATAATAATTGACTATGAAGAATAAAAAGAAACGTTTTTGTTTTTAATGTGGGATAAAATGTTTGTATTTTATATTGTAAAATCATTAAAAAAACAATAACATAGATCATAGATTGGTATACACAACATCTATATGAGAAATAAATAGTTTTTTATATCTTGTATAACTACTATTTAATTACTACAATCATGAATAAACATCAACATTAATTATTATTGCAAATATATTGAAGTTTCATTATGGTTCATTGAAATTATTATATTAATTTCCTTGTATTTTTAAATGTTCTATATATTTATATGAATTTTCTTCAAAATCTACTTTTTATTTTTCTGGAAAAAATAAGGTCTTATTTTTGTTATAACACTATAAAAATATTTATATAGAGTTTCAAATCAAATAAAAATATAGGTTCTTGGTTTTTTCTTGTTCTCGAGGAAGGGTAATTTATAGGGTTTACCTCCTAGTGAGAAAAATTCTGGTTTTTAAGAGTGTTTCACTCCATTCCAAAATTGTGTCAAGCTTTAGTGTATACTATTCCTCTCAATGAGATTGATGGGAATAAGAATTTGAGGTAGGATAAATATTATTTTAACTAATATAAAAATTTCATGCTCATATGTTTTATTTTATCTTAAATTTTAGAATAAACACTACTGTACATCACATGCACTTGTTTTGATTGTGCCTTTTTTATTCAGTTTCTTATGCATGATAAAATGTAACTAGATTTCAAAATAATACTAAATTAGTTAACTGATTTCAAAAAGGTTTATTGACCCTGCACTTTTTAACATTGTCTTCATCTTAACAATGGACACCAATGTCCTAAAGATTAAAAATTGAAATTAGATATCCTCATACCTAGTATGAAAATATAGACCAACATACATATAGAAAAAATTATGATTTATAATTCAAATCCAGTGAGGGTTAAAGTATTACCTAATTTACCACTAGTCTATAACATCACAACCCGTTTTTCTCAACCTAAGTTGAAAAACTATGTGATTTGAATCAAGTATTCCCACATTCCATAGGTTTTTGAACATCAACAATGTCCTAGACCATTCATTATCAACACTATAATCTCGATATCATGTCCATAATTAAAAAATAGATATTAATCATTTATCAACCCTAATGAATAAAATTAAATTAAAAATAATTTACAACCATAGAAAATTGAATCATAATTTAATAATAAAATAGTAATCCATATCAAGATAATATATGAATTTTAAAAATAGTGATTTGTACAAGAGGTTTACAATCAAAAGAACATATATAAGAGATACAAAATACAGTAATCACAACTAAAAAATTTCTAAAATCATGTGTTAACACCCCCTTCAACTCCATGTTAATCCATTATAGTTCTATTACCTAACATAAGAACCTTCCCATTCATTTCATTTCAAATAATAAAATTTTCAGGTTCACCAATGTTTATAAGCTATGTGTTAATAAAAAAAAAGTCGGATATTACTAATGGATCCTTAACAAAAATGGTAAAATATTTTGTGTCTATAACTATGTAATTAAAAGAAAATTATAAAATTAAACCAAAAATTGATATTATTATGTGCCTAACAAGAATTCAAAAAACACAACCTTACATACTTCAGATAATATCAATTGAAGTCACCATCATCCCTTTAATTATGCCATGAATACACCTCATGTGGAGAATGTTTTTACAATCCATATCTCATAAACATATGCATATTATTTTACTATCTCGATATTTTTTAATCTATCAAATAGAATATAAAATTAAATCCATGATATATGGTTACAAAACACATGATGTCCCCTTAAGTTGAAATAAATTGGTTGAAAATACTACTATCAATTAATGCTTCACATTACATGCCTATTGAAAAAAAACTACATAGTAGAAAACATAGAACCCATTTTAATTCCCTATTTATTGAATAAACATAAATCAAAATCTAATAGTGAGAAAGGTTTCATATGTCCAACCTATTGGAAACATATCATCACACATGGCCTAAATTCGTACACAAATACCCTATAAATCTAATACTCTTAATAAATAGTCATACATATTTCTGAATATCTATGTATCCTATGTGTCCATGGAATTCCACACCTTATCAAGCTCAATATAGTGTCTAACTATCCATGGAATGACCTGTCACTAAGACAACCACCCCAAGTAGATTAAATCCCATTATACTGACTATAATTCCACCCCCAAACATCATATGATAAATATATTACCTCAATAATTTCATATATCATATTTGAAATGTTTGAATGCTAAAACACATGTACCATAATTGCCTCCTATTCAACCATTCTAAAAATTATACACCAAAAATGGTTTGTATTATCGTATTTTATAAATAGATCAACTAAGAAATCCATTATCATAAAATATCATGATTTAGGAAATTCGTCTATATCCATGTAATTAAATCTTTATGGGTTATATATGACCTCAAATGAGCAGAAATATATATTTATTAGCTTTCAAGGATCCTAAAGATCACTTAAAATTCCCCAGACATAATGTAGTATATATGGACACACATAAAAATAGAAATGATTACAGAGAACCAAATACATCTAGTTGGTAGATGGTAGCTCGTGTATCGTAATTTTCAATTATTCCTCATTCATGATAAATAAAAGTACAAAAATTCCCTTGATATTATAATTTTAGATGGAGATACATTAGATTAAGAAATAAAATCAATATTGTTTATCAACCAAGGTTATACATACAAAGGGGATATCATTATGAAAGGAAGAACAAGATTGCATAAGGAAATATACGGTGCGAGCCAAATTTGCAGGATAATTAATGCATAAGATTGGATAATATTATCATGTTAATTAAATGGATTATGAAGGAAGTATTTAACATAAAAAGGTGCCCTAATTTTCTAAAATGGAACTCCATTTTATTATGGGCCATATTACCCAGCAGAAATTTTACGGGGTCCCATGTACCTCTTCATTAGAAACGAGGATCATGGTGTCTAACATTATATTTTGAGCAGGGATGTTATGGATTAATTACCATTAGATAACAAAATACACTGAGGATGAGTTATAAATAGTCTTTTAGAGGGAGTATTATATTTACCACCAATTTTTATGGCCCTATAATAACCTTTCTCCCAGACCCTAGAACCCAAAAAGTCACCATGATAGTCAATTTGTGTATAAATAGACATGAAAAGACTTATATTAAAATAAAATCATGGCTCAAGATCACTGTAGTGTTATAAATCCCCCTATGATATTCTCTTCCTCATGAAGCATCATCAATCCTCCTTATAGAAAAACATATGCTAAGGGAATCTCATATCTAACTAAAAGTCCTATAAATATTCCCTAATGTGCCTATTCTACCACTGTACAAATAAATACACAAAAAGAAACAAGAATAACCATCTTATCCAAAATAATATTTTCACTATAATACATTTTCCTCATTATTGCATCCATTGATGATATATCTCCAACAAACTGAATCTTATTACTATCAATCATATGTTATGGGTCAAAACATTAATTTTGGAGAAGAGATATGTGGAACACATCAAGAATAGATTATTTTATTGGAGTAATATATATTAAAGAATATGAAATGATGATAATCTATAAAATATTTTTGGATATCATGAATTATGACAAAATCATCCCTATATTTTCAATCTAGTGATAACCCATCTATTGTGATTTATGTATGAACACTAGATTTCCCATTGTTAACTCAAAGGCTTTCCAACTGTGATAAATATAGGAATAATGAATGATTTCAGTATTTACCAAATACTTATATATCATATAGACTAGATAAGATATCTTATATATGAGGTTCAGTCCAATAATTTCTGACTCATCCAGCTATAACAAACTTCAAGGAGGTTGAAATGATTTACCATTAAGGTAATTTAGAATAGTAATTATATAAAATATTGGTAACATATGTTTTATAAGAACTAATACAAAATCATTTGACACTTTCAAGAACCACTAAAAATAATGATATATGTTAGGAGTATATAATTGTGTATTATAATTATACTCTATAACATACCAACAGTCTCTAAGTGGATAGATGTATTTAACTTTTTCTTAGATCCAATAACATTTTATTATCCATACCAAAATCAAGATTTAATGTATCCCTATATATTCATTATGATTATCACTATTAATTTTTTCTAATGATAAAATTATTTTATGCATAACAAACCCAATGAATCTTCTAATTGGATTTTATGGTGCGGAAAGAAGTGAAATTCCATAACCAGTTATTTAGGGATAACTTATATGAATTACCAACCTCATGTTAACATAGGTATAACATTAATAATTTATAGTTTAACCTTATCCCACATATACATGAGTAACGAAAGAGGATTTTGAAACTGAGAAGGTATTTAGTGCATTACTTTCACAAAAAAATAGATAATTCTATGAGAGATAGATCCTACAAATATTTATATTCATTATAAGACACCATAATAACCATAAAATGTTGTGGAACATTTTAATAAATTTATGATACACCCCACGTAAATATAATGAAGCTTACCTCACTAGCACCTCTCTCATACAAGTTGGAACAACCACCCTACCATGGATGTAAAAAACGAAATACCCATTTATAGTCTATCCTACATCCATCCTATGATAGAACCCAAAAATATAACCATTATTTCATAATAAGTTTTTTAATTTAACTAATAGATATTTTATCCCCATATAATTGTACAACACATTCCCAAATTATTTGGGGTATTTGTTATTTGATGATTTATTTAAACTTCCCTTCTTGGGTGACACTAATATTTGGGCCCCAAGATAGTCTTCTATATGACCTTAGGCGTGCCTCCCTATATGTTAGGGGATTCTCCTTGTAGAACACGTCTATAGGGGTACATTGGGTTGATACCCCCACGTATAATAGTAAACAATTGTGGAAATACTATCAATGGGTATAATAATGAGTAGAATTAGTAAATGGAACAACATATGACAAGTTCTAACAACAACCAAAGTGAAAAATGATACAAATATGACATGTATACTTTAAATTTTACAAAATAATAGAATAAAAAACATAATTATATAATGTATAAGAGAATCCTCAATCATAGTCTCTAATCCACACATAGTCTTGACATCCCAAGTTTTAACTTTTAATCCCAATGATAAACCAAGGTGTAGATCCCTACCATAAATGTGTACCTAAAAATATACATCATCTAGTTGGGTAACCATGTACTATAGTGACCCAAGAAGAGTGTGACTAAAATTCACCAGGCCACAACAAGTGGTGTTTAAATAAATAAACAGTCCAAAAGTATTGTACATAGGGATAATGTGAATAATATATAAGTAGTGCAAAACTATGATTCATTATTTATCAATATTTAATTGAACCACATTTTTTTCAATTCAAGGTTATACATAAAAAATCAAACCCAATTCATCCCATTCCAATCATCTAAAAAATATGTCATATGGGTCGCATTTCAGCATACAATGAGCATGAGTTCATATATTCAAAACAGGATTCGAAGTTAAATTTTCAACCATCCAAACCATGATATGGAACTACATGTCTATACCCTTGCAACATAGACCATCAGACAATCCTATAAACCATTCAATCATTAGGTGCTGATAACATTATTTCTGGCCACCCAAGGATGTGCTTCCTCAATAAAACATCCCACCATACCATTTATCACATTTCGAAGGGTCCGCATAAATAACCTATTATAAATAAATAACAATGAGGTTTTACCTTTTTTTCAACATTCTCTAGGTTCATTGTTTTCAATAAATATTAATCAATTCCACCTTATACTCATTTCATGATTGATTTATAACAAAAACATTAAGGATGAAATTAAGGCATTCTATAAACATGGATACTCCCCTTTAACCATTTATCATATTAACCCTTTATCATCTCACAGAACAATTTATTATTTCAGAGTAGATCCAAAAAATTATTTATACCATACTAACATTCCATGTAAAAAATGGAAGTGGTTAAAGTTCATAAACCCTCCAAATTTTCATATTACAACTCAATTTCTATTTCTAAAGGAGTGGTACACCCCATGGGTGGCGTTAGGCCCAATATACTCAGTAAAAATAGACCCAATGGGGGTTTTGAAAGGTCCAATACAATATTTCATCACCCTATTTATCATTAACTAATAATAAATAAAATGTGAAGTATAACAACACAAATCAAAACCACATAAACATTTAATTAAACATCAATAAAATGGGAATAAATTTTATACTAGCTACCTCAAGAACATATAAAACCACTCATCTAATAAAGGCCCTTGATTGAATCCCAAACATCTTTTCTAATGACCCAGTATTGACATACATGAATATTACATTACTTTATCGGAATACATAATACATTACACAAATAGATTCCCAAAGACTGTATTAGTTTAGTTATTTTGTAAACATGGAACACATTCATCTAATTTGGTTAAAGTTGTTCAAAATATACCTTAAATATATCCCCTTTAGTTTTTCCACATAAAACCATTCTTTATATCATGGAGAAAAGAAAAAAAACTATGAAAAGGGTGATCTCAGATGCTCAGTAAGGGTAAAAAATATAAAAATCAAACAAAAAATGAACTTAAGAGTGTAAAAACAGAAATATAAGAATGTATAAACCATAAAATAGCTTTTGAAAATTGTACAACATATAACATATATCAAAAATCTCGAGTCATGAAATAAATCCTGGCAGTTTACAATGTATAAATCATATGGATCATGAGCCATGATAAAATAGTATTGGTATAAACCATGGAATTATAGAAAAAAACAAGACTAGAAAAATAATTTCCATATTAACATGCTTTAATTTCCTAAACCATCATAGTCAAAAAATTACATTACTAAACAGAATTGACTCCTCATTCCAACCTTATTACTAAATTGGATTTACATACCATTCTTGGCCTATATTACGAAACTAAGATCAGTTATGGTTCAATTTATTCCTATCTCATTAGATAACAATCTTGACATAATTAATTGGAGGTAGATATTGGCCCACCCATCAGATAAGTAAAACCAATCATAGTGTTATACTTGATCATAAATCATTTTCCATAGCCCATTGAATCCAATGGGTTTCATAAAAATAATTATATCATTACTTAATCCCTGAAAAATAAATGGATTTCATAAATATCAATCCTTCATAAATATAATCAATACATAGTTGTAATAACGATACAATCCTTGAAAAATATACCAATAGAAACATATGAAACATCAAAGTATGTAAATGAAAAATAATATTAGGATATCACTTCAAAAAAATTCTTCAGGAAAATATTATTTCTTCTTTGAAAATCATTTTTTTTCTTAAAATACCATGAAATTTTAATTGAAAATAATTTCCTTGAAGAAAACCATGAAATCATGTAGGGTAAGAGTCATGGAAATAAAGTGTTATGAAATCTTAAAAATAAATTTATGTCGTATAAGTTAAAAAATCATTCTTCTTATACTTTTTCTAGAAAATTTAAAAAGTACCTTGTTTGGAAAAAAAAAATTCTCTTCAAACTATTTAGTAGATAGTAAAAATAAAATCAAATATAAAAAGGAGAAAATTAATAAATTTTATGAAAATATTTCAAGATAACATGAACAAGTTTAATAAATATCCCTCAATAGATACTTAAATGAAAAAAAATCTAAATATAGAATTGATTGTGAAATAAATACTCTTAACCTTATAATAAATTGAATCTTATGCCACATGATAGAATTAAATAAAATTAAAATAACAAACTATTTTTATAAGACTCATAAAATACATTCCTGGGTAGTATATTCATTATTTAGAAGAAACATGTAGTGTGTACGACATGTGTCTCATAAAAATAAAGGTGAGACAAAAAATGATCACTTACAATAGATATGGGTTCCATCCTATGTATTAAAATCCATATTATAATGAATTATAGAGTGTTATAAACTTACTTAAGAACCATATTTATATTTATGAGATCATATATGATCATCTTACCACCCATTTAATAATATTTTATTATTACACTTTTTTCAGGTGTTAATTGCTTAATTTTTCTATCCATGGTATGTATAAGTATCATTTATTTTTAATAGGTTATATTTATATTATTTATAGAATAATATAAATTTAATATATATCTTATTTATTTATTAGATATATTTATGTAAGCATTCTTTAATTATGATCATGTATAAGGAATCATATCGCATTGTGGAGTGGGTAGGTCGTACGTTTTCACTAGCGATGATAATATTCCCTTAATTAAGGAATAGTATTAGACTGAATGTTATATTTTTTTAAATAATCAATTTCATGATATAATAATCATATTTAGTTATTATTTCCATCATTATAACCATCTATGTAATCTTGTGGTGAAAAATAAATTACACCACGACGTGGAGACGATAATCCATACGTACGCACATGTGGTCAATTTATTTTTCATAGGATTGATAAAATGTAGAATATTTTTATTTCCTAATCATAGTAAATCTAATAATATAAGTGTTATTGTATATATTACATTATAAAGGAAACAAATCATGAAGAGGAAGTATAAGAAGAAATAAGTTTAAAATAATTGGTAGATGAGATTACCACGTTTTCGACCATCTCCGTATAGATCTAATATTAGGGACACTATAGTTGACCATTATGAATACAAGAACCTATAAAATGTTAGTAAAGAAGTTGAGTTAGGAAATCGGTAGAGGATGGTTCTGATTCAAGGCTCAGTGTGAGGTGAAGATGTGATAGAGTATGTTCTTTTTTATAATTTTGGTGAGGGGCCCTTTTGGAATCTTCAAAAACATTAATTTATATTAAAATCAAACCACACAAAAACTAACATAAAAAATGTAATATTATAGAATATTATTTTATTTGAGGTCATTATATGATCAATAAATAAATTTTAGAAAAGTCTTTCAATCAATTTAAATCTTATCATTATAATTAACCCTTGGTTATTCTATTTATTTATAACTATAGTAAAAAATTATTCAATGTTAAAATAGTGTAATTTTTACTTATTTGTTGTAAATTAGACCATAAATGAAAAATTAAAAACATTTTATACAATAAAATAATTATTTTATTTTAAAAAAAATATGATTATGATATTTAAAAAATTTAATAATGCATTATTTTGATAAACAATCAATAGTTTAAATTTTGACACTATTCAATTTATTGATTTTTAAAAATATGAAGATAACAAGTTAACTTATAAAAACATATATTATTATATTTATAAGAGGTAAAGGTCATATATAAAATCCTTTGGATATATTAATTAAACAAAATTATATTTATTTTAATATTTTTAATAACAATTTTTTTTATTTCCATATGTAAAATAATTATTACATCAATTTTGTGTAATTATTTAATATGATTAATTTATTTGTAAAATTTAAAAGTAAATTAATATGATTAATATAAATCCATTATATTTCATAATATTTATTTTATTCATATATATATTAAATAAAATATTACATTTAAAATATTATATTTATTAAAACATGAATGTGACAACATTAACATTACTTTAGATAAAAAATTATTAGTGGAATGATCTTTTTCATGTGGCTCCAAATGATTTATAATTCTACCCTTAGATGATTATGATCGATATATTCTAGGAATATAAAAATTTTCCATGTTTTTTTGGTTTTAAATGGTTATAATCATATTAATTAAAATTATTTTTAATTATTTTTCATTAATTAAATAATTTATGTAGCGTCATTGTATAAGAAATTAATATAATTATTTGTTTTCAAAAAATTAAAAATAAATTTACATGATAAATAAAAACATTATATATTTGAAATAAGTATTTATGATAGAATTTTTCTTTTGTATAACCTTATATTTAAAATAATATAGTTATAAAATTTTAATAAGACATCTTAACCTTTTATTTAAATAAAAGATATTAAATTTTATAATCTCATCCACGTAGCTACAAAAGGATTCTATTTAGACCAAAAGAATAATTTAGTTTGAAATAAACTCATCCAATTATATTAGTAAAAGTTTTAGTGTAATTTTATAATATCATTTTTACCCTTAATTACCCGACCTAACTTGGTACCTAATTAAAAAAATTAATCATGTTACTAATTATATTAACCATAAATAAAAGAAAACTATATACATAATTTGGACCCAATTATTTTAAACATAGAATCTATTTTTCAAAATTCTAAATATTGAATTTTTGGTAGTTAATTTAAAATTAATCCAAGGATCGGAATGAGAAAATGAGTTTTAATAGTTAAAATATGCAAATGATTAAAATTATTTTACATATAACATCAATGTAAAATTAATTCCAATTACCTAAATTATATTAAAAGATAGAAATATAATATATTTTAACTTTAAAAACATTCAAATATACAATTTTACAATATAAAAAAATTTAGCAAAGAATGTTTTTTCAATTAAAATGAATTATTTGTTTACTATTCATCAAAACAATAAACATGTCAAAGAAATACTAAAATATACACAATGGTAAATTTTGATACTAATATTTAAAATATGAAGTTTTCTTTGTCATATATAATAAAAAAAGAGTTAAAAATATATTTAAAAAGGGCACTCCATCAAAATTTGGTAAAAAAAAATTTTAAAAAAAATACTTCTTTTATCCAAAAAAATGAATTTTCCCTCATATCATGTATAGAAAACTTATAAGATGTTTTTTAAAATTTATATTGATTATATTACATGTTTATTTAATTAATAAAACCTTTCATATGTGATATTATTATTTTATAAACTCAGTTACTTTCATGTAAATAGTTTTCTAGAAAATTTTTTCCTTTTATTTAAAAATGGGTTTATTTTCATTTAAAATTAGTTACACACCATGTAATTAATTACATATACATGTGTACCTCAAAAGTGTGGGTAAAATCATCCAAGCATGGTGTTGAGTATATTAAATTCTAATACATTGTCGCATATTTAGTAACATTACATTAGTTTAGCGTATAACATAAGATATCAAATAAATTAAAAAAAATTATCTCATAAAAATATATGGGTGTACATCCTTCCACACCCAATATATGAATTCCCAAGAAAACTATGTTTTATTAGATTTTTAAAAAGATAAAACAACCTAAATTTTTTCATTCAAAAAATATAAGAAAAAAGACTTAAATATGTACCTAGAGATTCTATTTTCAGGAAATAGAGATCCAAAGTCCTACGAATAGTATGAGACAGATCCATGGGAAGAATGGGATGAAATGTATTACACTATAGGCTTATGGAGATAAAAATGGGAGATAAATTCTTGGAAAAATTTATACGGTTTGGGTGAAAAAATGGGAATTTTTACTAGTTTTAAGAGGTGCACGGTTTGGCCGCATGATTTGTAAATCATGTGCCAACCATTCGGAACCCTTTGTATAAAAGGCAGTCATGCCACATGATTTTTATAGAACACCAAAATGATTTTTCAAACCTCATGGTAGATATACAGTATCCATTATTCAATAGGTTCTCAAGAAACATGATTTCTTGGGTCTCCAAGACTGATCTTCTAACCATGAATCACCTACCATGAGGCCACATGGTTAACACTAACCATGTTCCAACATTTCAATGTGAACTAAATAACCACATTTCACCAATTTGTGTTTCCCAAACCCTATGGAAACTTCTCAGACCATCGATACTCCTAGAATACTATTCATTGAACATTTTAAGTTGAGTTTAACAAAAATGAATATGGGTACGTTCCTTATCAAAAAGCAGAACCTTATAACCTCTAAACCATATAATAGATCATCCTTGATCTACTCTTCCAAACATTACTATGAATAAAAGGTAAAAATATTAGGCACCACACTCTCATATAAAACACTTTCAAAAAAGTTTATTATTGAAAATAGTTAATCAGTTTCAATAATTGATCTAACAGAATGATGTTACATAGAATAATTTTCTCACCATGATCTAAAACATGAATCAGATATTCCCCAAGGGAGGTATCATCCTCAATAAAAACCTCTTCAACATCAACCGTATGATAAAGTTCTGGGTTATAATTCCTAAACTATGTTATATAGAAATAGAATAAATGTGACTATACCACTATGAAGGATCCATTAAATATTCCACAGATCTGATTCTCTTCAAAATCTCAAAAACGAACTGACATACATGGGTGTCAACTTGACTTGTTTCCAAATCCAATGGTGACCCAATATTGGTGACACTCAAATGAACACATTGTTCCCACTACAACATCAATGGTTTGATGATTTTGATCTATGTATTAATCATGTCAACTATATTCTATATCTATATAAATCTGGGTAAACTAAACCTGTTGAAATTTTCCTTCCACAAAACCAAAAATCCAAAATACTTTTTAAATTTAAATCATCCATACTAGAATAGTTATCTAACATCATTCCCCAACCAATATTGGTTTGTGAATGTTAGACCCAATACCCTGTTTTATTCTGAATTTTTTTTGCAAATCCACAGAATGAATTTCCATTCAAGGAGCTCAATGGCTAAAACTTGAGTTGATGCCAACTTTTAGTACCAAAACATAGTGCTGACACTTACATAACATCATCTAAATAGAACAATAATTGTGTTATATCTTCTTTTCTTGACAAGATTTTCATTCTCTCCACTATATTATTTATCTTAAAACATCACAAATATTATATTTGAACCTCTACCATATGAAATATCACAAAACAACATGATCACCCTCCTATAACATACTCAATGATTTTTTCACTCACTGTGTCCAAACACCCAGGAGGATAAGAATCAAAATTAGCTCCCATCCCAAAAAACCAATAACCCACTAGGATGAACCCATATTATCCAAATATGAATGATCTCAAGATAAAGTATCCTTTCCCAAAAATCCATTTTTTCATTTTGAAATGCACAAATCCTATCCAATTTCACATAAGAGATGCATTATTTCATCCATCATAAGTTTCATCTACTAACACAATTTCTAAAATCCTCATTAAATTCATCCTAATAAAATATGGAACCAATTTGTAGCACGAAACCTCTTTACTTGACCACGATGCCTTATCTTCTTAAGGCACCCCATAACCAGCTAAACAAGCCCACTATTTCCTATACCCGAATTCTAGTGTGTTTACATTTTAAAAACCTGGACAATCCCAAAACCATATTAATGATCGACAACACCCGTAGTTGAATCTCTGACATGATCACTATAGATTAATTTTGAGCAACATTATGTCGAGAGGCAAGGCTCTGATCTACCATCCACACCATCAAATTCCCTACTATTATTCCATAATGTAATGAAGAACTCACCTAATTTTTTGTTTACTAGCATCTCATTTCCCTCCTTAACATATCCACTAACATCTACACATATCCAAAAATCTTCCAAGATGAGGTTTGTATCCTCATGACTAACACATTACTCCCAAACTTTGTATTTTTATTGACAACACCTCACAAAGGAATCTCCAAACATCCCAGATAATTTTCTCCCTACTACAAAATCCATAAATAAAACACGAATTCGTTACTATAACTAGATAAAAAGAATTAAACTTCAACTATCGCTCATTCTTGAATCCTAAGAACAACACCCATGGAATTCTTCAACATCCATTAACCCATGAGACACTGGATCCTAGATGGACAATGGTGCACTCCCCACAATAGAGCATCACATACATAGCTTCATAAGAAAAACCTCCAAGAAGGACCTATATATATATAAATATAAATCATTAAGTAGCTTCATGTATAGTACATCCTCTCTCAACATTCTCAACATGATGTAAAGGCATGATCATATCATAACTAGTTGTACACTAAGATGTAATCATTGGATACCATCATAACCAATCCATTCCAATTTTCACCAATATTTTTTGAGACACATCAACCCATCCAGAGACCCAGGGCCACACAAGATGCAGGTGACATAGATAATCTAGATCTCCACGATTCGAGAGAAACCTTACAACCAAAATTCAATACCACAACTTGCCTCTCTTTTATGTTTCCAAGAGTTAATGTTCTACATAGAACTACTACCACCACACTGGTTGGGATCTTCTACTATGACACAAATGTTTCTCAAAAGAAACACACACATTTTCCACTACACCTATCCAATAACAACCTATCCAACTCTTATTTGGCACACAACATCTTGATTTCAAAAAAAAGTCTATTACTCGTAATTCACCTATTCACATATACCAAATGGCCTAAAGAACCTCTTACATGCTCTTATCAAACATACCTCACTAGGATCCCTGGGTCAAACACATTCCTATGATCATTCACTATCTCTAACTCAAAATCATGTGAGATACAGACTACCAAAAGTAGTATTATTCCCACTAAAACAATTATCCACACCTACTGTCCATCAAACACATTAGATTCGATGAATTTTCAATATTAGTTTACAAAAACTCTATCTTTTCACATATATGGTCAACACATAGGACCAACCATCACTCTAGAATCATCCCATAGTAAAAATAATCCATCCACATTCTAGTCACCAATACCTTGTCCATCCAAAGTCAATAATGATTCACACATTGAACAACATCAGAACAACAATGTCAGGCATAAAAATGACCCTTCCCATCAAAACCATCCTTAACGCCAACCACATGATCTCTAGGTTCGTTCTTTATAATAGAAGAAAATTCATAACCATGCCTTTTACAAAAACTCGATCACACCCACTGTGCATCAATTCCACTATCAATGAATCAATATTTCTTCATATTACTATGCACCAGAACAATAGGATTTCCATCCTCAGGGTTACCCTTGAATTACCAAGGCCACCAACTCCTGAAAAAATACATTTCATATTTCCAAAACCATTGGAGCATCCACCTATCCACTAGGCAAGACCATATACTAATTAACACTATTTATCAACTATTATCAAAAGTCCAAAACATCCTCATATGAATCAAGCACCCAAAGACACTCAACACATGGATAACCCCCATCACATGGAATCAAATAAGTTAAAAAATAACCATCACCCTAAGATGGAGTTACATCAGAAATTTCACCAGGCACTACCACTAATCTATACACATCATATCACATAAAAGACATATCTCAATGGTATATCTTCTTAGATCATTCCAAAACAAATGATGTCTAAAAGGTCATGTAATATACTTTCTATAACAATGAAACAAAAAATCAAGGAACCCATTTTAGGGTCCGACATAAATCCCACTTAGTTACTACACACTAGGGTCACCACATACGAAATGTCATAGGACATATCACAACCTAAATGTTTCATTTTAATTGAAGGCATACCAAGTAGAATCCCACTACCCAGTACATATAGACCCATCAAGGAATCACATCCCACAACTATGGGTTTCAATCCAAGGGAACTCTCACTACCCAAACCACCCATACACAGGGTTAGACAAAAAATCCAAGGGATATCCACTAAAAATTTCCCTAATTTTTTAGTCATTTCACAATTCCATTTAATTAAACTATACCATATTAAATGAAATGATTCATATTCAAAAACCTTTAATCGTCCATCATTTCAAAATGATCAGGTTCATTGGATTTCATGCTTCACATTTTTGGTTAGATAGAACATTTTTCACATTTAGTACTGTGAAAAATCATTAGAAGTTTCTTAATGAAACTCTATTTATCCATAAAAATCACCTACCAAATAATTTATACATGCATTTTTCCAAGAATCTACCATAAGTGTTCAATAAGTATATTTCCAGCATAAAATTATATTTAATCAGATAAATGGTTTAATACACATTAAATACCAACCACAATAAAACCTTTAACACCATTGATATGTATGGATGACCAATACACTTAAACCACATAATGAAAATATATTTTCAGCATAATTGAATACCATGAAACAATCTGTAACAGACAGAATATAGTTGACATATAAATCCTATGTGCATATCATAATGAATCAATACACACTGTCCCATTTCATACCACAATAAGAGATAAATATTCATAAAATATTAATGTAACATCCATGTTCACCACTCGAGGGGGAAAACCATTCAATGGTAAACACATAAATAAAATATATTTGTTTTCCACCCTTAATAACTCGGTTTCCCCTGTAATAGGGTCACATAAACTAATGAATGAGCTTATTACCAATATCCAAAAATATCATAGTATCCTATCTATCCTTCCCATGTATTAATAAAAAAGGTAAAAGCTTTGATACATCTTTCTAATGTCTCATGTCAGGGAAATAGTAGTAGTGGCACCTTGGCTATGATGTTACACTACTTGTGTGTAGGGTGTTGCAGTGCAGCTCTTTTGAAGTAGTTCAATCATTATAGTGTGTCCAATGAAGTTGTATCATGGTACATATATCTGAAGTACCAAATTATACTTGTGGGTGTGTTATCCATGGAATATATTTTCTTTGATTAGTTCCCTGCATCACAACTCATTTTTAGAGTGTATTAGGTATTGATTACTGATAAAAGAAAATATGTACAGTAGGTAGCGTAAATTGGGTTTTATTATTATAGATAGGTGTGCCCAAAAGGGATACTATATGTTGTATCAGCACCACAAGTAGCTTCATATCCTTAATAGGGAGAATATTAACATGTTGGGAGAGAATGAAATTAAATATAAAAACAATAGGTGTGATAATAATCCCCCTAAAATGTTTGAGATGTGAGTTGAATGTATTGATATTTACAATCATTTTAAATTGTTATTTCCAAATAATATAAAGGGGAATTCTTTAGAATATTTTTTTAGAATAATTTTTTAATTTTTATTGTTTTTATTAGTTTATAATGAGTAATGATTTCATTTATATTATTATGTTGAAGATGTAGTATAGTATAAGTTTCATTGAAGTTAATAATTAAGTATCCAAAATTTTTGGCGAAGAAAATAAATTACCAAGAAGGAGTCTAAATACATCTACATGTTTAAATATTGCATAAAAAACAATGGAATAATTGGTTTTAAAAATGTTTGAGGTTTTTTCCCTAAAATTATTGAAAGATAATTTTATTATTTCTGTCAAAAGTGGTTGAAATATTGATGTTTCATAGAGTCTTTATATTAAAATTTTATATCAATATTATGAATATAAATTTAGGTTTACATAAACAAGTGATGGAATATGTATTAATAAACCAAAATGTAGAAGTTTAACTTGAGCTACCTATCACAACAGTGGTTATCAATGTGTTTAGAAATATTCTTGAAGACCAGTAGTGAATCGCAATGGTAATGTTTTCCAATTTTTACTATTTTCAAGACGAAGTGGATGTGATTATTTATATTTCATTTTATTATCAATACATCAATATCATCAAAACTCACATTTATTTTGGGGTCATGATATTTTGAGACTAATTTAGATGATGGTTAATCAGGTTCAAAGTGATTATATATAATAAGAAGTGTTTATAAGGAAAACCAATTGAAAGAAGCCATAAAAAGATTTTCATGTCATAAAGCATGATTTTCTTCCATTTATGTCGATTGGATATTGCAAAATTGACGTAACTAGTTTCCATGACACATCTAGGTGTCATCAATTTTGGCCATGTCAAAATAGATCATTCCAAAATGTTGAGATATTGACATTGGCTGTAAGATGGAAAATTATACACATGGACTCAAACCACAGTGTATGTATGTATGTCATGAAAGAGACTTGATCCGAGTCCTCTATGAAATATTTAAAGAACATAGATTATAGGATTCTTGGTTTAATTTTGTGGCTCTATAAAATTTGATACCTCTACACTATAGGAAATGTTTATGCCACATTTGGAATTTAGTCGCTCTTGGAATTTGTGGTCATCCACACCATAGATCATATTACATGTTGTAATTAAGAGAAAACATGGAATACCATTCTATAGTTCATATACCATTCCAAAAAATATTTTTAAATAGTTTTTGGTAGCTTTGGAATTTCAGGGACACCATGATGTAGAAGCCTTATCACAATGCAAAATATTTTAAAAGATGGAAATCTAGTTTAAATTACCATGATATGATCTAATGTAGATTTTCTCACCATAATTTCTGAATCTGGGATTACTTCATGGGGATTGTTAACTTTCATTTATTTTTATCCTTTGGTAGTTATTTTAATTTAAAATAACAACCTATTTTAATTTGTAGATCATAATCTATTTACACAAATATCCATATGTTGGGTCGAAAGAAGAATTTGAAGGAAGATGGTGGATTGAATGTGAATTTTAAATTCAAAATCAAACTAGATCAATGGGGGGAATGTTTTAATGAATTATTTATATAAACATAATTCTTATGAAGAATATTTTGGATGTAATTTTTATTCGAAATTTGAACATAGATGATAAATAGTTGACTATCTAATCACAAATCAAATAAATTTTAGCAACCCATTATTTTCATCGATAACTATCACATCTTAATATATGAATATTCATTAAATTATATAAAATTAAACTCTAGAATCATATATTTCTAGTTCATATTTAGAATTAAACATATAAAAAATAGTTCATAAAATATATACCTCAGGTCCCACTAAGTGGTTCATAAATAGTACCCTTATTAGATATATCATACATAGCGTTTTTTTTTCAAGGCTTGGGTGGATACAAAATAAATAGAATGCTCAGACGCCCATTAAGAGAAATAAAGGAATATATCAATGACCACATGACAATTACAAGAAATAATGTGTATGAAAACATGATAATAAATTAGAAAATCATACCCTGCATATCGTAGCTTATAATATTGAGTCAAGGAATAAATATTGGAAGATTATAATAAATTAATCGTAAAGGAATCAAAGAACATAACACACGAGAGCATGAAATTGAAATAACACATAATTCTAGGGCATAAAAATAAGCATATACAATAAATTCCTTATTAGTTTAGTATAATTTTCAAAACAATCATAGTGGATTGGGTTCACTTCCCAAAACATCACTGTTGTCTTCTATCATTCACATGTTATCATATTGGAAACCGTCTCTTAATAAATAGCATTCACTCTCCATTAATTTTTTGTTTATATAATGATATATAAATCTATAGCCAATTCAATGGAGGGATATATAATACCCACCCATACATTATTACAACATATCTAGTGTCCTTAGTTATAAGGTGACCACCATCCTGGGTTTTAATGTAACAACTCTCATTGGTTATAATGTAACCATATTATATGGTTAAAATGTTACCATTATCATTGGTTATAAGATAAATTATATCATTATTAATAACATAACCGTAATCTCACTATAAAATCCATATATATGTGTGACACAAAATCATACTGTATATTGTACCAAAAATGATAAAAAAAAATATTTTTACGCAATTTTTTAAACAGTAAAAAATGATAAAAATGAATTTAAAAATAATTTTAAAATAGTTAAAATATTTTTTATAACATTTTAGAACTCATGTATATGATATAAAAAGGTTTTTTTAATCGAAGATATGAAACATCGATTTTCCATTAAAATAATTCAAAGTATCTTGTTTACATAATGTGAAGAAAATGAAATGAAAACACATATAATAATTAAATAACTATAGTAGAATAAAATAAATTAGTTTATTTATAGTTATATGAAAATTTTTCATCATTATAAACATAATCATAAACAACCCCGATAAATAAGGATACTGTGGTATAAAAACCCTTATGATTTTGGTACCTATTGAACCATAATACCCAAGAAAGAAATAAAAATATATGGATATGTGTAACCTATAATTTTTATTATAATAATTATCAAATACATTAACATTTAGTATCTAAACCACACAAAATAAACAAGTGGTGTATAGGCCATGTGTCCTGTAGAAATAAAAGTGATAAGAAAATCCCATAACATAGGTATGAATACCTTTGTACACATCGAAAACTTATATATAATAAATATAATTTTATTATGAATATATAAAAATACATAATCAAAATTTTCATAAAATATATGATTTTATTATTACTATTTATCAACCATCTAATAACACATAATTATTAAAATCACTATTCCAAGTGATATCTCCTACGTTTTTTCATCTATGTTTCAGTTCAGTGGGTTTTTATAATGGTTCCATCATATATATATAATTTTAATGAAGCTATAAATATATTATATATTATATATATACATGATTAGAGTCAATCAAAAAATTATTGATATTGAAATATGAGTTAAACCATTAATAGAGATGGTTAGTCGTACGTACGGATGAATGTTGTTTTTATTTTTTTACGGATGGAAAAAAGAATGTTTTAAAAAATAATCACATTTTTGAATAATATTTTGGTTATATATAAAATAAATATTCATTATATCCATCCATATTACCACCCTATTCAATCATAAATGGAATATTAATGACATCGATTTTTTGAGGTGGTAGACCACACCTATTCATGATCAACGTAATCATTTTCTAATGATTTAGAAGATAATAAGATAGACATGATATTATAATTAAAAGGGTATAATTATATCATAGTTTTCATATATAATCATTCAAAATATCATAATACACATCCATAAAATATGGTGATGTGAAATGAATAATATCTCTATGTGGAGATGATAAGTTGTATATACACAAGACCAGTATTTTCACTTCCCATTTGACGGAATGATGGATAATTTAGAAGGGTTAATAATAATAATAAAATTTTAGTATATTTAGTAAATTAAATTTATTATTTTATGAAAAATAAAATAGATTTATAGGATGTGAAATAATAATTAAATGAAAAATTGATTGGTTAAGGTAATTACCTCTTATTGGAAATGGCTCCCTCAAATATCCTCTTAAGGGATCTAGGGATGGAATTTTGGGAATCAATGAAATCCTAGAATGAATATAAGTGAGTGGAGAAGAGAAATTATAATATTTTTCTCAATATATAAGGATCAATGTGATGCAAATAATAGAAAGAAAGGGTTCTCTCTTATAATTGAAAGTAGGGACACCCTAAGAATTTTTAAATTATTAAAATAGATTAAAGTAATTATCATGAAAAATTGTTTAAAAATGAAAATAAATTTGAATGTGATGAAATTATATACCCTAACATATTCCCATTTTTTTTTAATATTTTTATTATTTTTATATAATTTAATATATTTTTTATAAAATATATTTATTTCCAATTTAGACACTATTAATTAATATCACCCTTGTTAGAAATATCATATTTTGTACTTTTATTCTTAAAATGGAAAAATAAAATATAATAAAGCGTGACATTGTATGCTCAGTAAGACTAAACATGGGACAGATGAATGATCACACGAGCCTAACATAGACATAATTTTATCAGATCGGGATCAAAACATTAAAAATTGATACCCATCAATTCATATATTAAAATAATGACTCATTAAATAAATATTTTCGGTTCATAACATAGAAATAATTAAGAAATAAAATAACATGGTCTATTAGAGAATAAAATTTTCATATTATCTAAGTATACAGAATATACATAATTATATAAAATCACTTATTTAGTAGTCAAAGATCATCTCCAAAACTATCATAGTGTAACTGGTACACTCTCCAACCCATTGTAGTATTTGCGGCTGACTCCATGGATTATAATCTAGAACTATTATGCTAATGAAATATGTTCATTATGATTGTAGTCATTTTTATCAAATTTGATATCAATCCTTACCAAATTCCTTGGATGGAGATATAGGTTCCACTATCCTTGGTTATAAGGTAACCACCCTCCTTTGTTATAACCATAACTCTGTCCTTGATAATAACATATCCACCATCATTAGTTATAATGTAACCAACAACATGTATTATAATTTAATAACTAGAACATAATGAAAACCGTACATATTTTCCACAACATCGTGACCCAATCATTATATCATCACATTATAACCCATTAAAAGAAAATGCGGTTCAAAAAAATTTCCTCAATTCAGTGTAACATAACCCATGGTAAATAAATGAGTTTTATAAAAATAATATGAAAAATAACCATCCCATGGAAAATAAGAATGGAATAATTTCATCATAACACAAGTACTTTATAATTAAAATTCAATATGTAATCTAAGATAGAAAATTATTTAGAAATATCACTAGGAATTTTTTTTGAGGAAAATATAATTTTTTTACTGAAAGATAAAATAAACAAACCATAAATATTTTCAATTATATAAGGTAACTTATTATTTGAAAATACTATTTTCAACATGTAATGGAATCTTAAAAATAATGGTCAGTAATGATGGTTGGAATTTATATTCATATCACATATGATAAATTAAATCATTCCATTCAAACTCTTATAGAAAATGTCTAAAAGTAACTCATTCGAATAATAAACAGAATTTTCCATTAAAAATGACTATAAAATTTCAAACATGGGTGAAAATAAATTTAAAAAACAATGGATAATAGTAAAAACCTTGTTTATAACATTTTTAGAAAACAATGATGTGGAAGAAAAAGTGATTCCAAATAAGGAGAAAAATATAATCAATTATCCTTAAAATGAAATATTCGGCATCTTGATTAAGTAAGAAGAATAAAATGAAAGTTAAAAAATTTATTCTCAAAAAATAAAGATATGGGAATAAAATTAATGAGTTTTTTTATATTTAGATCATAATATTTCATCATTGCAAATATAATCATAAACAATATGGACAAAAAACGAAATATTTGTCCAACTTGGAAATATTGAAATAGAATTTGGAAAGGTGCATCATTTTAATGATCACTGGAAACAAGTTCTATGTGCGTCTTCAGGTGAAATCAAAATAAAAAAATTGAAGAAGAAGTATATTTTTAAAAATTAAGTAATGAAAATTTTATTTGTTACAGTTTAATATTGATTTGATTCAAATTGAAAAAAAAGTTTGTGAAAAATTGATCTTCACATTTCTTAATAAACATGGAAAATAAAAGGATCATATCAATGCTCAGAAAGAGTTAAAAACAATGAATATATAGTGTTCTCTCTTTCTAGATGAGAATGAAAAGTATTCCCCAAAAATTTCACAATGAAAAACAGGGATAATGATACATTACATCAAATTTTTAAAAAAATTAAGGTAGATAATGGGTATTCAAGTACCATATCAAGTTGTGTTGAATTAAATCATCATATATTACAATGATTAAAATTTTGTGATTCATATATTTTATTACATTAGATACTTCAATTTTCATTGTGTAGATAATTATCTGAAAAGTTTACATCTTTTGTACTCATGATTTTTACATTTTCTAGACAGCTATGTGAGAAAAATATACATCCATTTGATCTTGAAAACATTCAAGATATATTTTTATTGAAACTTTGTGAAATGGATATGGACTTTCCTCTTTTGTTTTTTACTTTCATGGTTCATTTAACTGTGCATTTGGTTGAGGAAGCTAAATTTTGAGGCCCCCTACATTATCGATAGATGTTTCTAATTGAGACATACTTTATTTATATTACTTTAATTTATGTAAAGAATTCTGGGAACTTCATTAAACACCAAAGTTGTTTTATTTTTTTTATTTTACTTATATCATGGGAATTTGAAATCATATGTGAAAAATAAATATCAACCAGAAGGCTCTATTTCTGAAGGATCTTTGGCAGACTAGTGTCTTAATTTTTTTTATAGATACATGGTTGATGTTGAGACAAGATTCAATCGAGTTAGACATTTTAAAAACACATCAGTTTAGTCTCAACTACTTGGAAAATGAAAAATCATTCGTACTATTGGCTGACCAGTTAGGAGGAGCTAAAATGTTACATTGATAGAATTGGAATTATTACAGGAACATTGATATGTTCTACCAAATAGAGAAATTTTAGATCCATTTATTGAATATTTTAGGATACAAACAAAGAGATGAATGAGAGGAAATACATTAAAAGAGAAAGATATAAAAAAGTTTCCTAAAAAGAGCTTGTAGAATTGTTGGAACGACATATAAGTTCATAAATATTGATATCAATAAAACTATTAGGTTGACACATATACATTGTAAATCTTTTAATGCATATTACATTTTTCAGATCATGATTACTAATAATCGATCAAATTTGTCATAATTTTTGATGTTTCTTTCTTGAGGTCCTCTAAAACAAGCTAGAATGTTCGATGCTTATAATATGAATGGATTTAAATTTCTTATAGTAGATTGAGAAGAGGGTTTGAAAACACAAAGTAGTTATATATTTACAATTGGTGAAGAGGGATACTTTGGAATGTTGAATGATATTAAAAAATTGAACTACCATAAGAATTTTTAGTTTCTTTATTCAAATGAAATTTGGTTGATATTATCATGGGTGTTAAAAGAGATTCCTTCTAATTTACTTATATGATCTTATCTCACTTGAGGGATATTGAAGAACATGAATTAAATGATTCATAAATATTATCATTGTAAGAAAAAATGTTATATTATATGGAAGATGTTTTGGATGAAGGATAGAATCTAGTTTCTCACATAAAACGGACTTGTATGATATTGAGATAAAGTGGATAATTTGAAATTAGAAAATTGAATCCCATTAATAGAAGGATGAGAAATTATTTTACCATCATAATATTTAAAATATTCTTCTTACAAGGGTGTAATATGTAGATGAAGTAATGGTGGAGAAGGAAAATTACATGATTGAAGGATAAAATAATTGTATGTGCAGTCATACATTCATTTATCAACCACATGCATCATTTCGTGTAGTCATTCATTATTATACTTATGTATATTTTGTTGGTTTGTTCTATGCATCTATTATCATTTCTGATTTTTTCATGAATATTTTGAAATATATGTTTTGAAATTATTTTTGTTTTAATAAATGATAGGAATTCCAAGGAGTAAGTGTTATACTGATTCTAGTTGAATCTCAATTGACATTCACTTGACCATACTGACTGATTATAACCCACATTTATCTCTCCCTACCGCATCTAATACACAATTCACCATCCCACTACAAAATCTCTCACACCCTTCATCAGTTTCCCATATGCGTCTTAGTTGATGCCTCCCTATTCAACAGCCTCAGTAATGAGGGTGAAAGTCACCACTACTTGTTCATCATGGTTATATTGGAGGGTGACTTTATAGGTAAAATTTTAACATGAAAAACGTTATTGTACATTTTTATAATACAAATTATTTTTTAATAAAAGATATAAACAATACTACATGGTGAAAAATATAAACAATTTAGATGTCTATAATCTTAACAAACTTAAAATAGTTTTCCCATTTGACTTTTATGGGGTCCCTACGAACGATGCTGGGGGATTATTTTTCTAGTTTCTAGGCTAGAAAGCATCTATGCCAGTTACCCTTCTGATTACATATGATGATTGGATTTATATTCATTAATCATCGAAAAATTAAGTTTTTCATTCATAGATAAAGGTAATTTTAATACATTATACTTTAATGGAATTTCATTGTTTTGTTAAATACAAATATTTTTAAAATGAATATCTTTTTACATATTTTTTTTCAACGTTCCTATTATTAATATTATCGCATAAAAGTGGACATTGAAATGTTTGGGGTTGAAAAAGAATTATTTTAAATAGATATTAGGAATGAATTCAATGACACTTCATTGAGCACCCAACAACGGTATAATAAGGTACCAAATGGTGTACATAGAGAGAAATGAAAAGTTTATTTTGATAGACCTAATGTTGAGAAAAACATGATATTTAAATATATATTATTATATTAATATTAGTATTAAATCTATACATGCATTTGAAAACGGGATGACATTTCATACATTACTATTAAATTTCATTTCATTTATTTCTAGACGTTTCAAGGAAGAATGCAACAAGTCGGGCTATGAAAATCATTACTCACAATGAGGGGTCTAAGAGTTTTTCAAGAATCTGATCTACTTTGGTAATATTATAATTATTTTAAATATTTATAGGTCAATATTAACTATTCCATATATTATATTATCTATTTAACATTGTTTTATGCAGTTACAGAATATAGGGCACCAAGCCTCCGGAATAGAACTGTGGTTGGATGTTCATTAAATATATGATGGGAGTTTTGTAAATGATCATGGCAAAGACGTTGGGGCATGAATTAAATTTTCATTATAATAACTTATTATCAGTTGTCACTATGTTAATATATATTGCTTCTAGTAAGAATAATACTTTATATATGGGTAAAAATCAAAGAACTATGGTATTCCAAACCCGCACAATCCTACTCAGTCTCCCAAGATAACCTAGTTGGTCATTATTTTGGGAAGGAGAATCTTAGTTGAGTGTGTCAGATGAGTTTGGGACCATTACCATCTGATATCTTTGACAGTCCATCAAGGATTATAATTGCATCTACACCTAGTTTTATTCAGTCCCCACTCGGAGATGCTTAAAGAGAGTTTGTTTCTATGAAATATATAATTCACAAATAGTGGGCTTAGATATCTGGTTTGCAGAAAGAGTTAGTTGATTTGTATTAGAGGATGACTTGATCTATCCCGGTGATATTTCATCGATGAATGGTTATCTGTATGTAAATAAAAATAATTCAAAATCTTTTATTTCATACGAGTTTATTTGATTTTCATTTAAATATAAATATACAACATTGTTTAATTTTTAATATAATTTCATTATAGGTCCTAGTAGTTGGATGTTTAGACCGAGATGCAGAGGTTAACGAGCAAAGTTCATTATCGGGCAGTGATTATTGGTCTTTTTGATGTCTTTAACCAATATAGAAATTAAGGGTATGTTCATGTATCATTTTTGGAATAGAGTATTCACATGAAATTTTCATTGTTTCCCACATTTGAAGAGGTTGAAAAAATTTATGGTTCATGTAAATTAATATACTTATTTATGTATGATTACATTCCTTCACTCATGTTTCAGGGGAATATATAGACAAATATGGTCTAACAAAACTATAGAAAAATATATAAGATTGTTTTATGTCTCTTAAGATTATAATAGATTCTATATATCACTATAGGTAATTAGAATAGGTGAGCAGTGTGATTGGATTCATTCCATGTTATTTATCTTATGTGTCTGATTTTGTGTGATCGTGATAGGGGATACACTTGGTTTGTGCATTTATTCTGTTACGGTAGTTATGGGGTTGAAGAATCTACATATGGTGTTTTTTGAATCAACATATTGAAGGGGTTTAAAAAACTGCTAAATATGGAATATTTTTTTAGTGTCAGTTTAAAACACCACTATATGATGATGGTTTTTATCAATGCTTGTTAAAAAAACCACAAAATAGGGCAGAAAATGTTTTTAACGGTGGTTTTCTTAATTTTAATGGTGGTTTGGTAGTTAAAAAACATTGGGATTTAGCTTCCATCAAAACCACAACTAAATATTCATTTATGAAACTTACCAGAAACTACCACCAAATGGAAAGAGCCACCGAGTATTGGATGTCAGCACCAACATTAGCGAAAGCTTCCTTAAACAATAATAGAACTATTTTGAGGTGAATTAAAGCACAACAACTTAGTGATTTTCTTTAAGTGACAATAAAAGTGTATGTGGTTCTGGAACAGATGTACCTATGGTTAACAACAGTCACCAGGTGCGATGGACCTGATTTGAGAATAACTTGGTAGACTAAAATGGGCCTTACATTGCACCTAGTTTGTCCCCCATGGGGGCTATGCTTAGGATCATTCACATTCACTTAATAAAAAATTATTATGGATTTCAATAGATAATGATAATGAATTTACTAGGTGAATCCTAAGGTGTTTTTTATTAAAGATAAGGTTTCATGATTTAGATATCCTACAAATGATATTTTGGATAAACATTAGACCATGGAAAGACTTATGTGGAAATAAATGGATGAATGTTTTGTGTATTGGGGTTGTATTTAAAACCTTAGTTGATAGGTTATTTAGTTGGTAACCTTATTTCAAGTATTTTTATAATATTTATTTTGGAAATTATATGATTTTAGAAAAATATTAACCTATATTCCATGTGAAAACCCATCATGTTGGGAAATGCTGTGCGACATGAACCCATGACAGAAGGATGATAAGGGTTTTGAACCTACCACTTTCCTATGCAATTCCATTATTAAATGGTCATCATTTTTAGTTGGTTAAATTTATGAATAAATATTAATGATTAAATAGTAGTTTATTTTATTTTTTAGTGATTAATGTATTAACCATACTGTATTTAAAAAATATTTAGAGAAAAATTGTTAGGCTTTTCATTTTTTGGACAATAATATCCGATTAAAAGTTTATTTTTATGCTTGGTTAATCAATGTCATTTTTTGGATATCGATTTAATTATGTAATTTAGGGATTATAAATTTATCAAATAATAAAATCTAGATGAATGTTTTCAAATAGAAATACGTCAAGTATGTATATTTCCACATATTCATTGGTAGTAAAATAAATAATAAAAATTTGAAAAAAGATCAAAAATATTTTGTCATAATACATTAATTTTGTTTGAATGTATAGCCTTTTGAATCACCACACCATGTAATAGATTTTTTTATTTTAAAAAAACGAACACTATATGATTAAGTGAGAAATAAAAAAACAAAACAAGATAAGGTAGTATGCCTAAGAGGACTCACTATTACTGACACAACCAGATGAACCCAAAAAAACACAAACAAAAAAACAGAACATAGTAAGCTAAAAGCAAATATGTATAGGTGCCTTCAAAGGAGGATGGACGATGGTTAGGGAATCATCGATAGAGCTCCAGAATGAGGAACCATGAGACTACCGATCATCCATGGATGATGCAACCAACTAAAAGAGAACCTGAAAATTTCATCCTTTAAATCCACCAACACCATCCAAAATATCCTTTAATCTGCTGAAAAAGATTAAATTGGGGTCATGCATGAAGGAGCATAACGAAATGGTAGAGGAATCCAAGAACACATTGACCTTTGTACTCATACTGTCCAACTTCCACTATTTGTTATTCTACTTAGAGACCTAGTTATATGTTTTTTCACAAGACTTTTTTACACACTATTCTTTATTTTCCAGAGGATGTTTTAAAAATCCTTCTCAAGATTCAGTATTTGAACATAAGAAATATCAAAAAATTTATTTCCAATTTTGAGTTTAAATTTCATGACCACATTTTAATTAAGGTTTGGAGAATGTAACGACCTGAAATTATAATGTAAGAGCATTGTATTTAATAGCGAGTATGACTTCCAGCCCCAAAATCAAAAGAGAATACAATATCCCATGAATTTAAAGTATGTTTACTATTTACAATCTATTTTATATATTTCACTGCATTAAATATGTAGCATCCCCGACCTGATTAGCCACCCAAATAGTGTTATCGGGATGATTTCTACTCGACTTAGGCACACCTTCCTATACACTAAAGGCTTCTGACTAGAAATAATAGTGTTATAAAATTCATAGTGGGGAGATTATACACCTAGGCGACGATATAATAATAGTTTGAGTAAATGGATATGACATGTAGTGGAAGATTAAAGACTCATCAGACTTGAACCAGACCCCCAAAATGGAAGAAGAGTAATAAAAAAACACAATAGTGGAAGAAATAATTGAATAAATAAGTGGAAATTAATAAACATGCAAAACATACCACTTGTATCACTAAAAAAGAGCATGCTTACAATACATTTCATACATTTAATATTCATAAAGGGTCTACAATGGATTACCAACAATAATATATATACATATATAGTATTTTAGTACAAAGAAACAAAAAGAAAATATAAAATCCCACTTAATCAATACCCTAAGGTCCTATGCCAACATCTAATGCTATATAAAAACTTTGATCTAGCTCTTGAAGCCAATACATTACCTGAAACAAAAACATAGAGGCTACATGTATCTGAAATGACTCATATAGTGTGTGAGAACATATCTTAATAGGATACCACCCATGTCTGTATACCCAAAACAAGTTTTTAATTAGGATTTAACTATAATAAAATAAAACATCACATGTGTCATGTAATCACAGATTTCCCTGGTGCTTAACAACCACCAAGTAGCTATCATCTACCTCTTTCAATGTTGAAATCCCGGAAGAGGTGAAGATCCCTGGCACATGCACCAAGGTATCCCATAATTTCATGCATTATAAGGGAACTCTCAGGTTCTACCTCCAAATAAGAAACTTGAAACAACATTCCTCCCGACACCTCATTTTTCAAACAAATATCAAACATCCTGAAGGTATTATTAAGAAGAAATCACTTGGGTCCCTTGGACCCCAATTTGAAACACCCATCAAATCATAGGCCGATGTTTGGAGAAACAAAAACACCAATACTCCAATAAAATTCACCATTGGAACATAGCACGATGTCCCAAGGAACGACAATCACCATCCTCCCAAGAATTTATGGACTTGATGGCCATAATACGGTGAGCCTCAAACCCCAACTGATAGCCTCAAAAATATCATTTTATGTTTCTACTCCATCCCTACAGATTTCTATGGCATGAACCCCCAACCCAAACACATAAGCTGCACTATTGGTGGCCTCTATAGACTCGAGTGGTAAGAACAACCTTATCACTAAGTCCTCATGTGTGCACATGACTCTTATCAGTGCTTTGGCCATAAAGGGTGAACATAAATCACCAATTTAGTTCCTAAGGTACAGCTAACTTCCACATTCTACCCCTACATCCATGTCTCTTAAGTCTGGTGGCCATGGAATTCAAAATCACATGATCCTCACTCATAACCCAACTGCCATGCCGCCATAAACTGAAGTCCTTAATTCCCTATCAGGTGATCTACATCATTCAAATATATCCACTCAAAGTCATCAAAATGACCACATTTCCTGAATAGAAATGGCCATGTCATCCAAGTTCCATAGGACAACCAGACCATGATGTAATGGATCAAAACAACATATAATATAAAAATTAAGAAATTCACTTAAAAAACAATTCAATTTAATATGATTTATTTTTGTAATTTTAATAAGTATAACAATTCAGTTTAATATGATTGACTAACTCAATTTCAAATAGCCAACTCACCTTAAGTAAAAAAATACGAATCAATTTAAAAAGACATCCTCAAATTATATTTGAAACACACCCCATCCTAACAACCCATGGTGGTAAATTTCCTTTATCCGGACCTCATAATTATGAATTAGTTTAGGTAATACCTAAAGACAACCCATAAGGCCATACTACTAATTTAACAACATGAATGAGTGTATTTCTTAATTACACTATGGTTCCCTAAAATAAGTTCCCCTAAATTGACTAAAAACACATGAATAATGGTATCCAACACCTACCACATACTCATATACATGGATTCATGAGTTATTAGCCTTTAACTCGATGTGTTTTTCATGAAATTTATGATTATGTTGAATACCCGGAAAATAGGGAAAAATAATTGGAACCATTCTGCACTCCGTGAGGTGATAAAAAAAGATAAGAGATGAAAGGGATAAAAAAGTCTTACTGATTCAGTTTTGACACACCCAATGGTGGATGAAATAGAGTCCAATTGAAGGAGGGAGATCAATCCTTAGTGGAGGAAGAAATGAGGAGATCCCCCGACTGTGCCTATGACCTAGAAGGAGAAAAAAGGGGAAGAAAAGAATAAAAATAATGGAGGGAGTTTTCATAATTTCTAATCTTCAATGATATGCATGGTTTCCTCACATAATTTTGAATACCATGCCCCAACCATATTTCACCCACTGTACAATCCTCCAGGTACAACCGGTTACCACACACTATTTGAACAAACCTTGCAAAAACCATGCATAAGACACTACAAAAAAATACAGACATGGACACATGGGTTTTCACCCACATGAGTGGTTTCCTCCAAACATTTCTCAGTAAAAGTATGGGTTGTATAGTACATTGTAAGAGGCCACATAGTTTTCCATGGATCGTATTCCTTAACTTACAACTCCAAAAGAGGACCTTCAAGGCTCTAATGATCCCAAAACCTTTATGAACACATACATAACTCTCCAAGACTCTAAATCCTTCCAAAAACATGATATTAGGTTGATATAACTCACAAAATTTAGTTTCTATGATAAAAAAAGATGAAGGCATACCAATGAATTCAAAAATTCAACATAAGAGATGTTTTCAACCTAATTCAAAAACTCAGGACACTAAAATCTCTCCACATTAACGTAGATCACCCATAAGCTTTTAGAAAATACCCTATGATGGTATAAAACATACCCATCTTGGTAAAAATACCTTAGACTCCCTTAGTCTTAAGGGTAAATGTCAAACACCTAAAGGGGGATCACCTCCTTAGGAGTAGCCTACCCCGATCACATCCAGGACAAAAATCAAATCAGGAATGTGCTCCATCAACCAATTTCCACACTATAAAGTCCTATCATGACACATTTTCACTCTTGAACCTCATGATGTGTTCCTGTTTCTTACCTGACACACATCAAATTCCCACACAGGATCGGTTTCTGCCTTGTTCCCGTGTTACACATGGTACCAATGATGTCACACATTCCATCAAATATTCCAATAATTCATTGTGCCTCACACCTCATTCAAGTATTACATCACAAAGATTCATATTTTCCTCACACCTCAAGTAACATTATTTCCTAGATTACCCAATTCCATCAAATCTAAACAATCCAATATCCAACAATCTTCAAATATAGATCCTGGTGGAATGAAACTCATATATATATATATATATATATCACCCATGAGAAAGTTCCAAACTACTAACCAACATCTGGATAGTCTGTATACATATATCATGCACCACATCCACCCAAAATAGAAATGCCTCCATAGGTCATTTCAAGGAAAAAATATAAATGGATACACCCAAAGCATACCTATAACTGTCATCGGCTCACCTACCTATTTAACACATAAAATCTCTATGGCATGCACCTCTCATATTGGTTGACTTCCTGATGGATGACATCCCTGTGCTGCTTCACCAACCACTAAACACTGACCCCATTGTTGGGTCCTGTTATCTCTTTCAAGACATCTTCATTTAGTTAAAACTCAGCCACCCTCCCCTAGTATTGATATTGAAACCACATTAGAAACCTGGTTCTGCACCGGTCCCTAACTACTAGCCTTCTGATAAGAATTTTTGCAGAACCTATCATGATGTCTAAGGTAACCACTTGCCCGAAATTTATTTATATTCCACTCATAATGAGCCTAAAAATTTCCTTTGTACCCACACTAGAAGAAACTGTAGATGATCCACTCTGAAAATGTCCAGCTGTGTCCTTTTCTTAACTTCTTTACTAGAAATCATCTAAACCTAGATTTCATCCATCAGAATAATTTCCACTGAAATAACCTGAATCCATTTCCCCTCATGATAAAGACATTTCTATGATGTTTCACTTGGCTATGAGCTCCTGGTTCACCATTTTAAAGAATAAGGTAAACCTAAAGATGTTTACCTACACTTGAATGGTGTTCCATAAACTGTCCTTCCTGATCCTCACTTTTGAGGTGTCATCACTCACCATATGGGGGGTAATGTGAGAAAAAATGGTGAACATTGTTGAATAGTCCATGGATTACATGTCACCCTAGTAAAGGCTCAATAAAATCTCAAGTCCTTTCTTGCCTCATCCTCAATGAGAATAAGTTCTTGAAGAACCTGGACTGAATGTCTTTCCAATATAGCCCCTCAGTCCTTTCTATATGATCCTGTATGTCACACTAGTTCTTATCCAATCCTCTAAGCATATAGGATTCTAGTTTCACCCTCTACGCTGGAGGAATATCTAACTTGTCATATTTCATCTTCATGGATTGTACCTAGTTATCAATCTCTTATAGAAAACACTCACCATAATAATGTGTTTTTTCCATCGTCTAGAACCCCCGATTAAGGTATACCATTGATGGGCCAGCTCCCTGAGAACCCATATCAATTCCCTAGAACACACATAACGTTATCACTCTTAAATACTCATCAAGAAATGTCCCAAAAGCTATCATGTGTTTAATCTTTTTCACTAGGACTCGAACCTAAACTTGATCCAATACCAATGGTCCTACCTGTGACCCATGCTCTTCTTGACCCTTAGGGGCCTCAACCTTCTCGTGCTCCAATGGAACCAGGCCATATCCCACCTAACACTCCACAAGAACTTCCTATGTGGGGACCCACAAAATACCACAACATGATCAGATAACCAAGTAACACACACACACACATATATATCATGCAGAGAGGGAATACAGTAGTAGGTAGTGTCAACTCACAACCCTTACATTCCCCCCATCACAACTACAGATCATGAAATCCCAACCTCATAGACTCCTTAACCACCTTCAATATATCAATGTATAAAATATGCCCTAGGCCATGCCCATCCTGATGAACTACATCACATAAAACTGATGATCTCATCGACCAACCTGGTGATCAAAATCACCCCATTTATCTATCCATGCTTTCACATATAAGAAAAAAAAACCCATATCATATAACATGAAATTTATATATTTATATCCCATGGTGTATCACATTTAACAAGAAAATTTGATATCACATGAACTTTTATATTTAAAAAATGAAACAACATATCATCTACCTATTAAATCATAACCAAGCATCACAAATAAAAACACCCCATGCCATACCAGGCCAATAATCCAACAACTCATTCCATGCCATACAAGTACATGGTCACACATCATAGGAAATTAAAAATTCACATCCAAGAACACCACCCAGGGTGGAAACAAATAAACATTCAAATGAGATAAATTAATCATAAATTCCCACCCCAAGAGACTTGTTTCATCCATCATACAAGGGGCTGAAGGCACCCAAACACAAGCTTTGAATCTTGTCCTGACCACATCAAAATCTCAAGACAACCATATCCCAAATAGTATTACTAGTATAAAATAAAATTTAAATATCGATCTCATTATTAACCAAAAAAGAACTACTACAATGTCCCAGTCAAAAACCAATCTAATACTAGTTGTAGCATCCCAACTCGAATAGCCACCTGTGTAGTGATATCGGGATAGGTACCACAAAACATAGGTGTGTATCCCCCTAGTACAATGGTTTCTAACTAGCAGTGAGGGAGTTATAAGAGTTATAGTGGGGAGACATCACCTTCATGTGATGATATAATAATGGTCCATGTATATAGATATAATTTGTAGTATAAGAGTAAAGAGTTAGTATACATGAACCAAACCCACCAAAATGGATGAAGAACAATAAAAAAATATACAATATAGGAAGAAATAATTGAATGATATAACATTAATAAATAAACATGCAAAACATACAAATTTTATCTCTAAAATAGGGAATTCATAAAATACAGGTCGTACATATAATATTGAAAAAAGGGCCTCCAATGGTTAACCAACAACACAATACATACAAATATAGAATTATGATACTGTGAAATAAAATCAATATAGAAACTCCCATTGAACCAAGACCACAATTTTCCATGCCAACATTCTATTCTAAATAGCTATTATGATCCACCTCCTAAATTCTATCCCTTACCTGTACGCAAAAACATAAAGTCTACATGTGTCTTGAAGGGTCCATTTTGTTGTGAGAACATGTCTCAGTTGGATACCAAAATTTTTTCATACCCTACATAAGTGTCATATAAAGTGTGAAAAATAGTAAAATAAGAATACACATGCAAACTATAAGCACAGACTTCCCTAGTTCTCAATGGACACCAGGAAGCCATCAACTACAAGTGCCAACACTTGAGTCATTGAAGGGGTGATGATCCATAGCCCATGGACCATGTTATACCCAAATTTCATACATACCAAGTGAACCTTCATCTAAAACCTCCAAATACCCTACCTTTAACCTAGTGCTTCCTGATACCTCCTGTCTCAAAAAACCCTACAACATCTAGATGGAACGTCAAAGTAAAACAGTACCCTAGTCTGTCAGACCCCTACATGAAAGCACCTGTCGCCTCATAGCATGATGTCTGGAGGAACAATAATACCTATCCTAAAATAAAAATAACTGATTTCCATAGCATGATGTCCTGAGAAATGATGATCTCCATCCTCTAAAAATAGTTCAAACTCAATAGCCCCAATACAGTGATACACATTCCCAAACCGATATCCTCAACACTATCATATAAAGGTTCCTCACTTTCCTCACATATTTTTGTGGAATGAGCCCCAAAAAATATTTCTTTTTACCTATATTAGGGTGACACAAAGAGTATGTATAGCATCCCGCCTTTTTATAACATAAAATTTCATTACATTGTACAAAACCGAGGATCTTTAAGGTTTAGTGTCTTGGAAACCGGGAACTTAAAACATGAAAACATAAAACATTATTCTTAAAAACTTGAAAGGATTCTCCTAATGTTCATCCTAGGTTCATTACAGCATCTCATAACCTGGGGACATACATCAAAAGAATGGGTGAGCAGAAGGCCCAGTAAGGGAAACAAGAGAAACATTTAACATGTGAACTTGAGATAATCAACTATGTCATGAAAAAGAACTTTAAGGCATGAGAAATAATCATATGGAATATCATAATTAAAATAACATTTTTCATAACTTAAATATGTGGCTACAACATTTAATATTGAAAATTATTTCGTTTCACCAAGGTCCATCCCCAAGGTGTCATTAAAAATTACCAAGGTTATTTACCAAGGTATCAGTCTAAAAGGCAATCTCTAGAGATTAAGTCTTTACCCAATGCATTGCAGCGCTGTCTGGGCGCACCCTTGACATGTATTTATTATCATGTGAGCCACATATATCATCATCAATCATTTCATAAAAAACCTAGATAGCATAAATGAAATGGGTTTCATTTCATAATCATAACATTTTAAAAACTGCTTTAAAGACATGATCTTTATGTCACTTTAAACCCACGGAAAAGGGAAAGCGGGTTTTATGTATGTAAATACCAGAATATAAAATAGAACATTTTGATATATATTTGAATACCCCTATAGAAATAAGAGCTTTGAGTATTCACTTAATAACATAAAATAATTTTGATAAAAAGAGAGAGACAATTTGAGACGAAAATTCTGCAGCATAACGACTATGTTACAGGGTTTTAGAAAACATTGAAAGGAGAGGGGAAATGGGTCAAACATTAATAAATGAACCATAGAACAGTAGAGGGACAGAATATAAGGGATTTAAGAACATGGTAATGAAATTTGAAAATATACCATATGAAATGAAGAACTTGAAAGGAAGACAAAAATAAGATTTCTCTTATGAAAATTCGGCAGCTTAACAGCGTTACATAAACTTCAACCAAAAATGAATTGATGAGATAAAATAGGGTCTCTCATCATATGAACATAAAAGATCAGTATGATAGATATAGAGATCATACCCCAACACAATAAAAAGGAACTTTCAAGACTTGACATGTAATTAGAACTTTGAAAAGGGAGAAAGGTGCAAGGACCACTTAAAAATTCAGCAGCCTAACGACGCCACTTAAACTTCAAAATACTGAATTGACGAGATCAAATGGGGTCTCTCGTCATATGGTCAAAAAATATCAGTATTATAGATATAGAGATCATACCCCAACATAACAAAAAGTAACATGAAGGAATTGACATGAAAGTAGAACTTCAAAACGAGAAGGGTGGAGAACTACTTAAAATTTCGGCAGCCTAACGGCGCCACTTAAAACATCAAAATACTGAATTGAAGAGATGAAATGGGGTCTCTCATTATATGGTCCTAAAAGATCAGTATTCTATATATAGAGATAATACCCCAACATAACAAAAAGTAACTTGAAATAATTGACATGAAAGTAGAACTTCAAAACTAGAAGGGTGAAGAACCACTTAAAAATTCGGCAGCCTAACGACGCCACTTAAAACTTCAAAAATACTGAATTGAAGAGATCAAATGGGTTCTATAATCATATGATCATTAAAGATAAGTATGATAAATTTAGAGATCATACCCCAACATAAAAAATGTAACTTGAAATACTTTACATGAAAATAGATCTTGAAAAATAAGAAGGGAGAAAGAATCCGTTACAAAAATATCGGCAGCCTAACGACGCCACTTAAAACATCATAAAACGAAATAATGAGAGTAAGAGGGGATATCCCATTATGTGAACATGAAAAGGAAAGTAGGAGGAGTATAAAAGAACACCCTTTCACATATGAACATGGAGCATAAAAGAAATTACATAAAAGAGATTTCTTGAAAAGAAAGAGAGAGATCAGATCCCTTACCTTAAAACGTAACTCTTAAAACTCAAAGGTTTGGACGTTGAGGGATTGGGGGCACCTTGGGAGGACTCCTTGGGAGGTAAGGAGACCAGAACGTCGTTGAGGATGGTTTTGGAGTCGAAATGATGAGAGGAGGGCTTGGTATTTTTAGGGAAAGTGAGGGGACAAGGCATTAATGGCCAAGGGACACCTCACATGTGCTTTTCTCAAAACCATGTGCTCTCCCATGATATTTCCCTTTAAGTTTGGACACATGGGGCCCCCAATACAAATATCCATCACCTTAGGTCTTACAACCATTAAAATATCTCATGACATCACCATGACATAGTTATGATGTCACTAAACATACCGAAACCCTAAAACTGTATTTTTACTATTCACTGAAAATTCAACTTTCTCAGAAAAATCCCAAAATTTCACCTCAACCAAATATCAATTCTCTGATTTCAAAAATGAACTCTATTTTATAAAAATAATTTTTGAAATATTTTTAATTTATTTTTTTAAATAAATACACTATTCACCGAAAATTCATTTTTTCAGAAAAAACCTCAAAAATTACCATAACATAATATCGATACTCTGAGTTCAAAAACGAAGTCCATTTTATAAAAATAATTTTCTAAATATTTTTAATTAAATTTTTAATTAAAAACACTATTCACTCGAAAAAAACTAATACTTGAATAATAATTTATGAAACCGTTATTTAACCATTTTATTGAATCACATTACTTAATCAAGGTGTCTAGATTATATTAATACTTTCTTTAAGTGAGATTACTAATCCATTTGGACACATTACTAATCCTAATCATAAAATCACTATTCATAATTTACTATTAATCAAAAAATCAAGTTGATCTTATTAGACTCTAAATTTTGTACTGGACATATTTGTAGAAGACCATTTTTTGAAAATCATTACACATTTTTAATTATTTAAGGTTTACATAAACATTTTTTTTAAAATATCCTTTCTCTAAAATTCACCAAAAATATGCATACTATATTTATCAGGACATTTGAAAATTCATAAACTTCATAAGAAGAAATCCCAATTTTTATTTAAAACAAAGGATTACACAAGGCAGTTACATTCTCCTTACATATCCCCTTATCACACCAGAATAGGACCTACGTGTGAGGTGTGCTAAGGTGAGAGAATCTGAGGGAGGATCGGCCAACATCGCATGAGTGGTAATTTCTATCAGTTTTAACTTCTCGCAAAGGAGATTCCGTTCTAGCTTCACACGATGAAGTTCGGCTTGGGTTTGGTCTAGAGCAAAGCCTAGTGGTGCTACCTCCTCCCAAGTTCTGTTAGATGGGCTTCGATCGGTCCAAGACTACTGGGTGAGGCCATCAAATCTTCTTTCTATATTAATTAACCAATATTACTTGTATTTAGAAAAAATAATCAAAACGTTTAGTTTACAGCGGTCATATTGACCAATGGTCATATAACAGTCAAAACCCAACGGTCTCATTTTAATTATACTCACGTTATCAAATGAAACATTTTTGTTGAGTATAAAAATAACACATAAAATTAAGAAACAAGATTTATTCAAAATTTCGGGTCGTTACAGTATGAGTTGTTTAAAATAGTTCATTATAGAGTCCTCTAGTATGCATATGCCTCCTATCGATGCTTTCAACTTCATGGGAGATAAAAAATCATCAATTTTGTACCTAACCCACATCCAATCGGCACCTCGTCCCCCTACAACAATTTCACTCATGGTTGATGGTCATGCCATCCAATATCACACAAAACTTGCTCGTAACCTGATGAACTTACCGCTTCAAACCAACATCGCTGAAGCCAAATAATTTGATCCACACCAGTCAAATATATCCATGCCAAGTCCAACTAGATGGCCACATTGCTACAATCTTGATGACCATGCCATTCCAATTCCATGGATAGATCCCGTCATGGTTCAGTGGATCACAAAAACATATCATATAGAAATAATGAAATTCAATTAATTAATAATTCAATTTAATATGATTTAATTATTCAATATATATAATCAGAATAAATTCAATTTAATATTATTGACTAACTCAATTTCATATAACCAACTCAAATTAAAAAAACAATTAAATTTAAAAATAAAATCTCAAATTACATTAAGAATGCACCCCAACCTAACTACCCAAGGTTGTTGAAAACCTATATCCCAACCTCATATGTATGAATTGGGATATGGAATTCCTAAATAAATCCCAAACGGTCATACCATTATATTTTACACTAATCATATGGGTATTTCTCAATAACCAAATGGAACTCTAAAGGACACACAATAAAAAAGAATGTGAAAATAGGAAGAAAGGTATGAACCATATACCATGGGATAATAGATGTAGGCACATACTTTATTATACTATAACATAATAAATTTTTGAAGAAATTGAAAATTCTGTCAAATTCCATGAAAATAGGGTAAAATTGCATTGACAGATTTTGCACTCCATGAGGTGAGATCAAAGGAGAAGTGATGAAAGGGTGGGGAAAGCCTTACTAATGTGGTTACAATGCATCAGATGGTGTAGGATATAGAGTTTTATTAAACTATGGATATAAATACCTAGTTGATGAATAATAATGGTGAACCCTATCCTGTGAATGCGATCAGAAGGAGGAAAGGATCAAAGAAATGAAGAAATAGAAGGGGAGGTAATGTTTATAATTTCACCTCATTAATGAGGCGCACTATTGCCTCAAACAGTTTTGGAAACATTAGGCCAAATTTATGAAACCAATTATCTAATGGTATAGGTACACCTCGATACCCCTACATGGTTTTTCAAAATTTGCACAAACTGTTTTTGATCCTCTGTAAAAAAACTGCAGGCATGGTCGCACAATCTTTCACCCCACACACATGGTTTCCCCAAAACTGTGCTCTGTAAAAATATCTGTTGTGTGGTTAGCTATAAAAGGCCCCATAGTTTTCCCTAAACTGTAAACCATGAACTCTAATTTAGAAATAGATTCACTAGGCCTATTACACTTCTAAAACCCTTTCAAACACCCTAGGAACTCTCTAATTATGAAAACCTATATGAAAAATGTAATTGGGTTGACAGAAAACTCAGAATGGAGTTCTTATTATTGAAAACAAAAAATGAATACCACTAATTCAAAAAAATAAAAAAAGAGAGGTTTTCAACCTGATTTAAAAACAAATAACGTTATAATAACACTATGTTAGCTTTCCTTTCATGCTATAATGACCCTGTTCACTGGCTTGTATTACACGTAAGACTGAGTTTTACCGAACAAAAATATGTTATTAAAATATTATTTTTTAATAAAACAATATATATCTAGGATATTAAATTATAGGTTATGAATAGTATTACATAACTTGTCAAAATATATTGTTTACAAACATAGAAGATGATATCATAGGTTACCAATGAATTATAAATAAATATAAAACCCAATTAAATATGAAGGAATGGTTTTTATAATTACAAAAGAATTTTATCCTAATAAATTAAATTTATTAATAATAATTAATGGTATTAATGAAATCAGATTATGAAATATTAAATCAATTTTTTTTAATTCAACCAATAGATTTGATAATCATAAGATAATAAAAAATATAGTTTTATTCTTAAAAATTGTATTTTTCTAAGAGGGAATTTTTACCAACTTTTAATGGTGAACCTATTTTAAATTCAATTTTTTTGAACTTTTATAAAATTAATATGTAAAAATAATAATAATTTTTAATATTTTAATATAAAAATTATCTCATGTGGATTTCTTATGTATTTTTATATGAGTTTTCATTTTTTAATGAATAATGAATCATACATAATTTTAATTCCAAAGTATATTTTCATTCAAAAGATTTACAAGGATACAATATATTTTTGATTGGATTTAAGGTTTAATTAGATAAATTTTGTATAAATTAATCTTATTTATGCCATTGAAATAAATTTCACAATGAAATAGAATATAAATACCAAGAAATGTTTTAATTTTTCTAAAACTAGCTTTGTCATCGCATTCACATGATTAAATTTAAATTAATTTACTCCACTTATATGATTAGAAATTAGAGAAATGGATTCCATATTTGTAATAATCATAATTTATAATTTCTAATAAGTTTTAGTTTTTTTAACCAATAATATTTGTGACCGTAATCAAAATTAATTACAACATTTAAGAGGAATATTACCTTAACAAGGGACTGAACCTTAATCTTAAGAGCCAAAATGACCTATAAAATTTTTCAAAAGAAAGTATATTTTTATATATATACCATATCAAAAATTTTATCCAATATTTACAAATATTTGGGGTAAATGAAAAGGAAAAACATGTGTGTAATTCCTTTTAAATAATTTACACGAATGCCACTCCTCCACTATAAAAGGTCCCACAACCCTCCTACATAATCAGACCACTGAAGAAACTTTTCTCACCCATACTCTGCTCAAATAATCCCCCCAAATCCCTCACCTCATCCTAGAATCCTAATTTTTTGTAATAATCTATCCATTGATTCCCTTTGGGGAAAACCAAAAGGAGTTACCCAAAGAAGAAGTAACATAATTCAACAATATATTTTTTTTTATTTTCATTCTAAGACACTTGATATTTTTTTAATCCAAGCATAAATAATAAACTCAATATTCTCAATATACTTAAATTTTTTTATATTAATGGTTTTCCATAAATTTATACACACTTCCATAAAATGGGTAATGAACTTACCGTTAATGTGTATGATGAAATACCACCTCACGAAATGACGTCGTTCGTTTTTTTATGTTACCACCTCTCATGGTTATGAATTATGATGGAAATAATATCATTATATTTTATATGTGATATTTATGTTCTATTAATTATTTTTAATTTTAATATAACACATTCCAAAATGATTTCATTTTTGTGTAAATATGATAATATAAATTGAAATGTGTGGACTACCACCTCCTCAAATCGATGTGATTCATTCACTCTATACAATGAATATATAAAGTATGGTTTCAATAATACAATGTGACATATAATAAATAAATATGATTGTGGAATTATAACATACATATATTTCAATTAATGTTCATCATTTTATATCTGGAAAATAAATGAATGTAGCGTTCATGTGTACGTATGACACACGGTCTCCATGAATAAGTCTTCAAATATCATTTATTGTTATAAATAATTATATAATAAATATATAATATATTTACATAATGTTTTAAATTATTTATATTATTAAATCATGATCTATGTAATTGTAACAAAAATATGAAGTTAAAACAAACCCAATAAACTAGGAAATTGAAGACCGAAATAGAGAAAATGATGAAGGATTACTAACAAAAAGTTAAATAAGATATTATAATAAGATCATATATGATGTAATAAATATCTATATGGTTCTTTAATAAGTTACAATCATGTTTAAAACCATTATACATGATGTTAATGGATGTTCACTAGAAAGAAAATGGAAGGTAAACTATTATTCTCTCACTTTTATTTCTGTGATCCATACACCATTTTCACCACATACCTCTCTTTTTGGTGTATATACTTCCCATTTTGATATATTATATCATTTATTATGTTATAATCCTGTAATATAATTTCTTATTTGATTTTATCACTTTCATGGTCTTATAATACAAAATTTATTAAGTTGTATGGGACTTTATCTCAATTACCATTATTTAAGACATACTCAATTATTGGGAATGTAATTTCTTATATATGGGTTACATACTAACACAATGATATATAATAACATTATTAATTAATTATTAATAATATATTAATTTTCAATTTTAATTATTTAAACTAAGCATATTTGAAATAAACATTACAAATGGGAAAATAATTTCATATCATAATATCTTTGCATAGGGTCATATTACTTCTTTTTTATTAATGTTATAAGATTATTGATGTAATAAATATTTACTATGTACTTTCAAATTTACACTTGTTTTATGTGGATTAAAGTTTTGATACAGAATAAATACATTGGTTGAGCCACACTTCAACATTACGTTCTTCACTAGGTTTTTCTTCACAATATATTTTTATTTTGGATTATTTAAACATGAATTTCAATTTGAGTAAATTATACGACCATTGAACAAAAAATCATTTCATTATATTCTTCTATAGTTATTCATGTTGTTTTCCATGTAATAGTACCATTTTACCACGATTTGGTACCTGGAATGTTTTATAAAATATTTTTATGAAATCTAGACTTCAATGCACTCATTAGTCAGAGAACCTATTTTCTTTTAAAATCTGTGAATTATTAAAATGTTTTAAACAAATTATATAAACATTTAAAAATTATTTGGTTATAAATTTTTTCTTTTTTTCTTATATAAATGATTTCAAAGGAATATTCTTATTGCTTTCTGAACAATGAACCTTTAAAACATTTTTACATTTGTAAAAGAAATTTTTTAACCTTGTAAGGAATGTACTGATTTACCCCCATTCATTTTTGAATACTATTTTTAATGTTTTAAAGTATAATTTATTGTGAATTTTTTGAAATATAATTTCAATGAGAATGACTGTAACCCCTTGAGATTTTGAGAATTAGTTGTTGAAATTAATTTATCTCTTCAATATTTTTCAATTAAAATGACACTAGAAATAGTTATTTATATATATATTTATTAAAAAAACATTTCAAACATTAATTTCACTTTATATACCAACTTTTCTTGGGATACATACAATAACAACATGGATTACACTACAAACAACACCGATTTGGCGTGTGATGAACAAAAAAAATGAGTTTCTATGAAACATATCTTTTTATTATTTTAATTTTTTAATTAAGATAATTAGTTCATAGATATTAAAATTAATTGTATGAATAGTAAATTTCATGTATTTTTTATAATTGTTTTATGTAAATAAAACATATTGATAGTGAAACATAATATTTTCGGTAAAGTCCTTTTATATTGCACATAATATTTTCTTAAATTAATATCTTTTAAAAAAAGTAATTTTAGATGAATTTAGATATTAGATTGGATAAAATAAACATCATTTTATAATTATGTACATTTAAATTATCCTATGGTGAATTTTTGGTATTTTTCAATGAACTTCATTTTTTGATGAATAGTAAAAAAATATAGTTTTTAGTTAAAAAATTCATTTTATTTAATTAATTATTAATGGTAAATGATATTATCAATTACTTTTAAGGTCACATGAGATAAATATTACGTATTTTAACAAAATTTCATTCATTAAAATTATTTTTACATTTAAATTGAAGATAAAATCTTAAAAAACATTTGAGCTTTTTTCTACTTTTAAACACTGTTATTTCGTCCTGCCTACAGGATTAGTACTAATCCTAATTTTTTAGTTATATTATTTAATTTTTAAGAAATATAACACAATACAATGTATTAAGTATAATATTTAGATTCTAATAATACCATGTTAGTTTTTGACCAAAATAATTAGAAAATGTGAATAAAATTAATCACAGTAGTTAAGGCCAAATTAAGCTTAATTATGGATTAAAAATTATAATTAAGGACACAAATGACCAAGAAAAATATAAAACAACCCTATTATGCCCATATTTCTTGTATTAACCTTAATGTAGTGAGGTTTTTTGATTTGGTATGAGTTTTTTATGTAATAACTTGTGCAAACCTAACTTGTTTTTAAAAATTCCACGCAAGTAATTTTCATTCCTTATAAAAGTCTACCACTTATACTCAGTAATAACTCCCATAAAAGCTTTTAATATCATACAATATCTTTCCAATTAACCTCAAAACAATATTATCTTGTATCTTTAGGATTCAATTTGTGAATTAACTTCTATAGAAATCCATTTGGCACCAACCAAAAGGAGTTACTAGATTTAGAGGTAACAACTTATCTCACGCTCCTTCCATTAATTTTCTTTCTCCATCCCCTACACTCTCTTTATTTAATTATTGTGTGAAAAAACCTATATCCTACATATTATAGGATGTTTTTATTCAATGTTTCTTACCTTCCCTTACACACACCTCCGTCTAATGGATGTTGAACATACTGTTTCTTTATATGGAAAACAACTGCCTCATGAAACGATTATTGTTTATTTGTCTTTCACAACCAATATTAATGCCCATTATGATGGGAAAACTATTTATATATCATTTATATTATCTTTTATATTAATATATATATATTTATTCCCTTTTAAAATATACATATCTTTACTTTTCATTTGTTGTAAATATGATAATCTTATTTGAGGAACTGTGGAGTACCGCCCCCTCAAAGCCAAATGATTCATTCACACACCACAAGGAATGTATTAACAGTTTAATGAAAATATAAGATATATATTATAAATTAATTACACTAGATTAATGATATATAAATATACACACACAGATATATATATATATATAAATATACTAATTTCATTTACATTCTTTCTTTCATTACGATAATTATAATGGAAACAACATTCATGCGTACATACAGTTTATAGTCTCCATGAATGGTGTATTCTATTTTGTACTCATGTTTTCTACAGATTATTATAATAAAAATATGATTTATATACCTTATATTTATATCATGGTTTACATTGTGGAATCATGATATATTTATAAGTACAAAAGATGTAATAAATAAGACACATGCGAAGAACAAAGTGAATTTCAACCAAAATAAAACATTAAAACATTATCATTAATAAGTGGGTAATATAATGTCATAATAAAACCATGTATTTTATTATTTATAATAATATTATTATATAAAAGATTTATAATAAAACTATATTTATTATACCAGAATATTGTATGAGTACGAAGAGAGTCAAGACACAAGGTATGGGGATTTCACATAACATTTAATTTCTGTGTGATACAAGCTATGTTCACCAATATAAAAATCTATGTGGTGTGTGTAATAAACATGATTGTATTCTATATAAAATTTATGTAAATTTATGGTTATTTACATTCCCATTTTATGATCTTTATTTCATGGGTTCTAGGTTTCAAAAGCTACCAAATTGGTAAAAATGTTTTGTCTTAAATTTTTTTCTTTGAGACTCTTGTTTTGTTATATACCTAAACTCGTTTTGGGGGTGCATATATATAAATTATAAATTCCATATCAAGAATCTAAATAATTTCATGAAATTATATGCTTAACTTAATTTAATTTCATTACATGGTGTTCGTGATCCCATGATACTAAGTTATACGGTTTTATTGGGACAATCTCTTTGCTTTTCAAGATTGTTTCTATTTATGCTTACTCTAATGAAATATTATGATACATATCTCAAGAATATATATATGTTTCCTTATAATATATTATTTAATGATATAATAATGTATTTTTAATAGTATCTTCCATTTATTACATAAGATAGTTAAGAAATTGTTTTTAGGAAAGCCCGACTTTACCCTCTATTCGGTCGGAAATCTATGTTGTCTAAAAAGTGTATCCATAAATTTTTTACCTTTCCCCTATAATATATAAAAGAAATTTTCACCATTTTTACCTTCTAAAAATCTCTCCAAGGGAATATTTCTATAAAATTCTGAACATGGCACTTTTTATCCCTTTTTCCATGAAAAAGGAATGTTGTTTTGACCTTGTACGACATGTATGGATTTACCCACTGTCATTCCTTTGAATCTTAAATTGAATTTTTTTTAAAAGGTTCATATTTATTAAAAAAAATTAAAGGTAATTTTTAGGGGAAATTATTTTCAAATTTTTTTAATATTATTTGATATTTTTTAATGGAAAAATATTTTTGAAATGTTTTCAAGTTATATATATATGTTTTCGAAGTGTTTTTAAAGAAATTGTTTTTCATAATGTGTTCAAGATTATTTTATCTATTTTTATGTACAATGGTTTTAAAAATCTTTTTAATATATTTTTATATGTTTTCAAAGTGTTTTTAAAGAAAAAGGATTTCAATTTTTTTGAGGATTATAATATATGTTTTCAAGGAAAAATGTTTTCAAAATGATTACATAAGTATCCTGGTATTTTCTAAGAAAATGATTTTCAAATGATTTTATGTATTAAAAATACTCTTTCAAACAATAAATGATATTTTATTCAAGATATGTTTTTAAAATATCTTTCAAAATAATTTTCTATCTAAGATAACACTCATTGGTTATAGTCATGACTTTACGGGGAATTATTCAAAGTATCCATTCATATTCATTCTCTAAATAGATTACGTTTTGATGGAATGATGTTATGTAACCCATTCCCATTTCATAGGTTAAATGATGTTGAAACCCTGTTCTTTTCATGGGTAATTCTTATGATGAAATTATTATTAAACCTTTATCATTCCACAGGTTATGATATATTTTCTTGTTTTTGATACCCATTTCATTTCATGGGAATTGATATGTTTATTTATGTTCTTCTGAAACATGCAAGTATGATTTAATTATGTTATTAGTGGGACCTATATCTCTCACCAATGCATTGGGTAATGATTTATATCTAATGAGATAAAATAGTCATGGAAAAAGGGTTACTTGGTTTTGTAATATAGGGATGGAATGAGGTTACTCGGTTTAGTAACACAGGGCTGGAACAACGGTCAATTGGTCCAATAATATAGGGCCAAAATGGGGGTTACCCGATTCATTAAATGACTTTTTCCACTAAGATGGTCATGGAAATGATGCACTGGATACTATTAAAATCAATATATTCAAATATGTTTTCCACAATTCCATGTTTTATTCAAATGTTATTATTTCATGGATTATGCTCTATATTTCATCATGATTTATGTCTTATGGAATCCAAATATTTATGCCATTATATCTATTATGATCATTGATATGAATGGTGTGATCTTTAATATTCATGATCACATACTCATACCCTTATGATCATGTTTATTTTTACATGTCTCTATTTTTTACCCTTACATAGCATTTGATCTCACCTATTTTATTTTTAACTTTCCCCAAAGTCATGATGATATGTACAATGATTGATATGTCTAAAAAGGTTGATAGTCAAGAAGACCCTAAGGGGAGATGATATAGATCACATATATACTAGTGTTTATATTTATATGTTTCCAAAGTAAATATAACTACTACATTCTTTGGGAATATATTTGTAAAATTTTTAAGTATTCTGAAACAATATGTAATGTCAATGTTTGTAAAGAGAGGTTCTCTACAGTAAATATCAGATTAAAGGAAATGTTAACCTTGGGAAACTATGATGAAAAATATTTTCTGAGATCCCCAGGTATATTTTGAAGGATATTTCTAGAGTTTTTCCTAAGGATATGTATAAGTATCATTTAACATTTAGGAAAAGGTCAGGGAATTTTTGTAAAGGATAGAATGAGTGGTTTCCATGAAATACATCCCTGTCATTATACTATAAGTGGATGTTTCTCTCGCACAAGTTTTTCAAGGGGTAAAAACTCCAAGAAGTTTTTCTTGGATTGACTCGGGGTAATCTGGTACATGATAATGGCGCTTGATGCACACTAGGTTTGACACTGTCAGTGGATATGCTTTGAGAATTTAAAAACTCTTCATGAACCAATATTAAAGATTTAAATATATGTTGTATATGGTAACAAAAAATTAGCCTTTTACAGCGCTAGAAAATCCATTAATCATTGATAAAAAAGTGATGATAATCAAAGCATAGGTAAAATCTAGAAACATTTATCAATGATAAAAAGGTTCTATTAAAGGACCCCTTTAATAGTGGTAAAACTATTTCACTTAAAAGGATCCTTTAACATCACTTTTTTATTACTAATAATGTCTTTTCCGGCAAAGGGAATATAAATTTCTTTTTCTAGGACCACATTCACCTTTACTAGTGTGTCCCCATCCTTTTTTATAGGAGTTCCCCCACCAATTTATCCTCATTTTATCCTCCCATGTGCACCCTTTCCTCTATCAAGTTTCGAACCATAGATAATCGATATATACATCAAATCGATTTCCACTCCCCTAAACTATTTTGTTTATCATTTTATGATATATTATATATTTATTTCTATTTTATTTCATTTTTTCCATATATTTAAATATATGTTTATATATTTTTTTATATATTATGAAATATATTTTATATGTAAATATGATTTATTTATTTATTTATAAAATTAAATTTTAATGTGTAAATATAAAAAAATATGTATACATTGTTAAATATTTGATTATAAATGAAATTTTGTAATGAAAAATTATAAAATTTGAAATTCATAATATTAATATGAATTTAATCCTTGAGGATAAATTTAGTCCCCATCGTAAAAGGGGGAAAATACCCTCACAAATGAGGCTTAAATCCATGAAAAGTTACAAAATTGGGAAACCCCATCTAAAATCTCAATTTTGGAGGACTTTGGGGAATTTTTGGCATCCAAATATATTGACATAGATCCACATGGTCGTGATGGTGTAGTGATCATCATAGGACTTGATTTGATATATGGTAGAGCGTAAAAAGACACTCAGATCAAAATTTATGACCGTTTGAGGTTTGAGTTATGTTTTCAAATTATTTGAGATCTGTTGTTAATTTTTTTAATTTTTTTAATTTAAAATTGATATGAAAATACTTTTACTCGATAATAATATGGAAATTATTAACTAAAAATAATTTCTTAGTTATGTTATAATCCATTTTCCCTGAATATCTTATAATTTATGTGTAAATGACTATTTTCCTTATCTAAAACATATTTAAAAAAAGATATGTTATATTTATATCAATATAAATATATTTATATATTAATATACTATTTTTAATAAATTATATTTTTTTCTAAAGTATACATTTCTCAACACTTGTAAAAATGTACAGACAATGCAAGGAATTTATCAGGGCTTCAAAAAAATACTGATAAACCCCCACTTTGACAACACTTTTTTAGCACTGTCAAATACTACCTTTACAATTATAAAAACCACAATTAAATTCCCCCTTTAACTACGATTTTTAGTGCTGACAAAAGAAATATTTAATAACATTTTTAGAAAGCACTTTTAATTCCCAAGCGCTGGATAAACTCAGATTTTTGTAGTGTGATAAATAACCTAGGATGACTTTCGGTTATCATAGATTGGGTAAGGGTACATTATTTAGATATTCTATATGTAATTATATTCACGTGTATATGGTTTTATTTTATTATAAGTAGTGGTCACACTATGCTTATAGTTTTAGTCAATTGCCGGAACCGAAAGGAACTGTATTAATATTGAATGCGATGGAATATTTTCTGATGATAAATCAAGTGGGATGGTCACTATAGTGAAAGATATCATGATCATGACTAATCAGATTTCATGGATGATGATTAACAATTTTTACCTTAACCAACTCTTAGACTCCCCAAAGAAGAGAAAGAAAGAGTTTACTGACAGTTCATGTAATGGAGACCATAGAGGAATGAAGATTCAGTTTCCTTTGTGTCAAGAATATGGAATGTATCACCTAAGTGAATGTATTAGTGGAATAAGAAGGTCTTTTGATTTTGGAAAAGAAAGACACAAAGCTAGTGACTGCAAGGGAAAATTAAGTGTTCAGTTAGCAGAATGGATGGGAATTTTGGTCTTCCTAAGTCTTCATCAAAGGTTATGTATTTTAAGTGTAGATAAAATGGTCATTATGAAACCCAATGTATGAAGAGGAATTTTCCTAAAGATAATTAGAAAGGTGGTGTGAGTAATGATTACATTGTGTATGGTGAAGAGACTAGGAATGAAATGTTAAAGGAAATATGAATTATTGTTAATCAATTAAGGATGAAGTAGTTGATGTATTAATGTATTTCGATTCCATAATTAAACATGGATAATTATGTATGGATTGTTCAATTTATGTTTTCACAAGTATTTACAAGAATACAATGAATGATCACGATGGACTTGAAAGGTTGTCTCATGAAAGATAACATTTTGACTAAGGGAGTGTAACCCTAAAAATGTTTTTTATGTTAAGATAATGATGTATGGGTAAAGATACATGGGACATGAATAATTAAATTGAACTGTATTTATTACCATGGAACTATGTAAGGACTTGTTAAAGGGTTTTTATTCTATCATTTATGATCCTTAAAGTATTTTTGAATTTAAGGAGTAAATCCAATATACTTTGGAATGAGTAAGAAAGCATGTTTTCAAATTATGGCATTTTAGGTTGTTACTATGTTTCAAGGGAATATAAAATATGGGTATTCACATGTTTGGAATGTTATAACTAAGTGATTATTTATGATATAGGGGACTCAATGTCAATATGATTTTGGGAATCTATTTCTATGGTTTTGTATTTTTATCTTTTAGAAGGGTTATAAAGTTATTCGTTCACAAAAAGTTTATGTTAAACTTAATAGGAAGTATTTCTGCACTATGATTATGTTTAAACTCGGGTTAAAAGGATAATCAGTGATTAACCTTATTTCAAGGATGTTCATATTATATACTATATTAGTTTAGTTTTTAATAAAGGACATCATGTATGTTAGGTGACAAATAATCATGTCCAACAAGGCTTTAGGTCTTGAACCCATGACCGAAGGATGATAAGTGCTTCTTTCCTACAATTGGCCTACACGATGTCCTAGTTAATGTATTTTTATTAATAATCGATAAATATTTATAATGAACTATTATTGTTAATTTTATGTTAATATATTAATTCATTTTTATTTTAAGAGATAAATAGTTGGAAATTTCATTCTTTTATAGGCCTTAATATCTGGTAAAATAGTATTGATTTTCACTATAAATCAATATTAATTTCTAGACATTAATTATATGAGGTAATGGATTTATACGAATGTTTTCAAAGAACTACCCCAAAATGATATTTTTTTAAATAAACTTATAAACAATTACTCAATATTCTAAAAGTGTTCAAAAGAAATTATCATCCAAATACCTTAATTTTCATTAAGCTAATGACCTTTTTAATCATCACAAATTAATGACTTTTTCGCCCTCAACATTCTTTTATTATTCAATTGTTTTTGATTGATGACTTTAATCGATCACTATAAATATTTATGCTTTTCCTCTCTGTCCAATATTCACTCCGAACCTCTGTTATCCTATATGTACATCCAATTATATAACATTTTGGGAAAAAATTATGCTTCCAAATTCCCTTTTTAGGGGATGTTTTAGGATCCATTTTTACAATATGGGTTTTTATGAAAGAATCTTTCAAGTATAAAACCTTTGATAACCTAGATAAATTTTTTGGGTGAAACTTATTTAATGGGGGGGGGGAGTAGAATGTAACACACTGATATTTTGAGAATTATTTTTGTCTCAAATATATTTTTCTTTTCAATATATTTCATTTCACATGAAACTTGAATTATTTTTTTATACATATAAATATATATATTAAAAAATTATATCAAAAATTCCTTTCACTTTCAATAACGACATGGCTTTCGGTACCAGAAATACCAACTCGGCTTTCACTATAAGTAACACCGACTTGGCATATGTTACACACAAGACTATGTTTTTAAGAAACAACTACTATTTTTAATTTAATTATATAAATAAGACTATTATAACCCGACCATTAAAATTAGTAATATGAATAGTAATAAGTACTTTACAAATATTTTTTAATTTTTTTATTTAAATAACACATAGTGATAATGAATGATAATATTTTTGGTAATGTCCTTTTATGCTAAAAATATTGTTTTCTTGAATGAATGAAATTTAATAATAGAAGTAAAATTAAGCAAAATTACATATTTAAATAGATAAATTATAATTTATTTTTAAATCCATTATATTTAAAGTATTATAGGGGGAATTTTTGGGATTTTCCCAAGAAACACAATTTTTTAGTGAATAGTGAAAAATACTACATTTTAGTTAAAATATGATTTTTGGTCTAATTAATTTTTAATTATAAATGATATTATAAATTTGTTTTAAGATAAAATTAGATAAATATTACTTCTATTAATAAAATTCCATTTATTAATATCAATTTCACTATGAAAATGATTTAAAAGTCATAACAAACGTTTGAACATTTTCCTACTAAAAAACCCTGTTATTTCATCCCCTCTGTGGGGTTAGCACTAATATAAATTTTTCCAATTCTGTGATTTTAAATTAAAAAATCCAACATTAACCATTTTATTCAGAATAATATTTATATTCTAATTATACCATGTTAAATTTTTACCAAAATTATTAGTAAATGTCATTAAAATTAATCACAATAGTTAAGGCCAAAGTAAGCTTAATTAGGGGCTAAAAATTATAATTAAGGACCCAAATGACCTAGACACATGTCTAAAACCCATTTTATTCCCATAGTTTGGCCATAAAACTTCCATTACTGAGTTGTTTTGGTTTTTTTGACTTTTTTCAGGTAATAAATTGTTCACAACTATGTTTCTCTAAAAACTCGAAGTGAGTCCTTTTCCTTCTCTATAAAAGGCCACCAGCTCTACCCATTTCTCACACCCATCAGAAATTTTTTGTTCCTACATTATATTTCCATGTATCCACCAAAAAATCATCCCTTTGACTTTGAATATTCACTTTCTGGATAAAGAATATCAAGGAAGTTTTTTGGTACAAACCAAAAGGAGTTACCCTATTTAGAAATAACGTCTTCTCTCCAGATCCTTCCTTTTCTTTTCCGACACCACCCCCTACACTATATTTCTTATATTAATGTGTGAAAACACCTTTATCCTTTATATAATAGGATTATTTTATTATAAGGGTCATACCTACACATACACACACTTCCATCTAATGGATGTTGAACATATTATTTCCGTGTACAGAGAACTACTGCCTCACAAAACGAGGATTGATCATTTTTTATTTACCACAAAAATGGTGTCCATTATGATGGAAAATATTTTATATATATCAAATATTATATTTTCTTTTTATTTATGTTTTTTATTTCTTTTTTACATCACATACCTCTTTAATTTTCATTTGGTGTTTATTCAATAATCTCGTTTAAGGAAGTGAGGACTTCCACCCCCTCAAGGAGATGTGAATCATTCTCACACCACATGGAATATATGAAAAATGGGATTAATGAAAGTATATGATATATATGATATATTAATTATATTTTAATAATGGTATATATATATATACTTACATATATATTCTTATTTCATTTATGTACTTTCTTGCAATACAACAATAAAAATGGAAACAACGTTCGTGCATACATAAATCTTATCATCTCCATGAACTATGTATTCAATTTCATAATCCTATATTTTATAGTTTCTTATAATAAAAATAAATCTTATGTAACTGATATTTATATGAATATTTACACTATGGAATCATGATATAAGTACAATCACCAACAATGTAACAAATTAAGATACATGGATATGATTATATCCTAATACATATAAATTTTTTACATATGTATCTTTCATTAAAAATTAATGTAATGGGGAAATATTGATATATATTTATCTTTTACTCAAAAGAAATATTTTATAAAGAACAGTTTTCTTAAACTAAATCAATTATTCAACATACGTGTCCTAATTTGAATAAGTATGACACTAGTGGGGCCCTGTTATAGTTATCCCTTCAATTCATCGATATTATCTTGGTTTGAGATTAGTTTTCTAGCCTATGGTAATGGGTTTTCACTTAGTTTGTTATAGACCATCTTATGAATGGTGTTGATGGTAAAGTTACATTGTACCTAGGAAACAAGGTGTCTAATAATTAAATATTTATTTCATTTGTATTTAGTAAATATTTAGCCTTGAATTTTTCATTGATATATACATAGATGAATTTAATTCTCATTTAATTGATTAAATGGCATGTTTTTCAGTCATTTTCATTGTAATATTTATTATTCTGTATCTATTTGTATGGATGTAATTTTTTATTTATTAACATGTTTTATTGTTTATCCATTTAGGTTATTCTTTTTATAGAATACGTGTTCACTTATTAAATTACCATATTGACTATTCTAATTGATACATTATTTATTCCACTATACCTAACCTCCATGAGAATTTGAGAACAACCTTATTTTGTTTTCATTCCCAAAAAAATCCAAGAATTATATTAAGAAATTAATTCAAAGTTATCATATATAAAATGAAGTTATCCTTAGAAAAAAAAGTTATATTTTAAGTATTATATTGATTTATAATACAACACTCATTTATGTATTTGGTTTAACAAGACTACTATACTCTTTGGTACTTAAATATTTGATTACATGTAATTATTCCAATGTAATTGTAGTAGACATCAGTGATGTGCTTGCAGTGGTTGGTTCTCTACACTGGTGATATGGAACACCACATAACCATAGCAGTATCTAATTCTGGAACTCACAAACTACTATAAGCCTGCATACAACTTTCATTTTCTATACTAGAATTTTTTGTTACTCTAGAAGAAGAAGCGTTAGTCCATTCGTTCTTGTAGAAAATGCCTCATGTGACAGACCCTTAATATAGACCACATCACTCAACAGATCATCATCATTATCCTAAATTCATAATTTGTCTATCCACCATCATGAAGGCATCCTGAAAGAGATGAAGACAAACTACTTCAATATGATCATGTATATATTGGGAGCGTACTAAAGAAGGATAATAAATGACTAAATACTATATAATACATTCACCATTGATCCTTATCTCATATGTGTTGGTATATTGAGTGAAACTTTTGGTATTAGAGTCTTAGTGTATGGATATGTTAGCCCCAAAAACAACACTAGGTTCCCCTGCATAAAATCCACACTCAAAAAACATTGACAACATTTCCCTAAGTCCAATCCAATCCTTATAAGTCAAAATATAAAAAACCATTCTATTGAATGAAGATCCCTAATGTCAATCTGCAATGACTCGACCCACCAAGGGCTATATGTCCGACAAAAGTTCATTCCACCACAACCCCACAACTACTTCTAATAGTCTAGGGGTTGGTAGCAATCACTGATATTGAATAATGTAAATTGGTGAAATTTTCCTAGAGTACCTGTATGAACACATGCAACTATATCCATGAAGTAGTGTAGATGAGTAATAATAGGAGTTTTAACCTCAAGTGTGAAATTTTACATGAAATAAACTAATTCAAAAAAAAACCTAGAGTAAAATCTAATAAAACCAATGTGTAATTTGGAAAAATAAATACCAAACTAGAAATTTGGCCCCAACCTGATAATTAATGGAAATGAAGAAATCTAAGAGATCTAAACTCTTGATCTATAATACAAACTACCATACTAAGACTAAACACTTGAGTATCCCTAAGATCAAAAAATTTAATCATTGATCTATCTATCATCTACATAAGACATGACACTTTTCGGAAAAGACCATGTAGGGGTGAGAATTTACATAACACATAAGATGCACTGAAATCAGTAGAGGGTGGAATGAAACGATACAATAACTGTCATATCAACCAAACGAAAGTGCGAAATAGAACCCAACAATATATATGCTCAGAAGGAATATGGGAGTATAGACAAAGGGGATCTCCATATCACATCACGACCCAGAATAATGATTCTTCTTATAGTTCAAATGGTCTGTTATCGATGCCCAATATCTCATGTCGCAACACAAGAAAGTCAGGTGGATGACTGTCATCTAAAAAATTCACTCTTTCCCAAGAGGGTATAGTCTCTATTAGAGGACCTATATAATAGTATTATAAGGGGGTGCCACTAAATATATAGATAACTCATTCCATAGTGTGATATGGGGAATCCAGTTAGTAGATTGATATATTCCGTTCTCCCTATTGAATCATGGGGTTCTAATCTAGCATTTAGAACCCACAATCTAGAATTATAGGGGTTCCACTAAAAAGGTATCATTGGTGGATCTATGCACTAGTGTGCCTAGTGGGTTCCACTCTGTAGATCCATAAAGCACATGTGTCCTAGTGCGTCAGGGGGTCCCACTCAATTGATTGATAATTACTGGACCCAAAAACTAGTCCATCAGTGGGTTCCATTAAATGAATGGTGGGCCCATTCCATAACGCATTAAGGTGTACCACTCATTGAGGGAAGAAATATGGGGGAATTTCAACCACGTACAAAAAGAGGATTACCATCACCGACATCTCATAGATAATCCCTCATGATCACCAATATCATTAAGTTTACCTGAAATAATACCATTTGGAACACCTTGAATCATTTCTCTTATGCCACATCTAAGTCCACTAATGCATTCTATAATGATAAAAACTTAATATAGGCCACACATAGGCAAAAATATGAGTCTTGAAGGATGATATAGGAGGAGAATAAACACCATATAAATGTAAAATGCATGATCTAGGGGTCACATCACATGTGACCTCACTTATCCTCTTGTTCGTGTCCTCTCCATCACATATATTGGATGATGTAGTGGTAGTATACATTGTGTAATCATAATAATTGGAATGCCTCAGCCACCTAGGGCCTCCCTATGTTTTTTCCATGTTCGTGTATATGTTGTCATGTATTTGTACATGGATATGCACCTATCCATGTCCAGGTATTGAACCTTTCCCAGGTACTCCCATATTACAAAACGTTTCCCCACATAGGGTCCAAGGCATGTACAATAGGCACACGACCTTAACTCATGGGGGGGGGGGGCACAAAACATATAGTGTTTCCACATGTCATGTGATATTTTTCCTCACTTGAAACCCTAGAGTTACATTCACGGAGACTATATGACTTCTGTTTTTCAAACTCCACATCAAGTAGTTGGATTTGTTTTAAAGAATCCAATGATTTCACATCTTCTCATTATACTTTCCAACACTCTCAATTCCAGCTTGATACTTACATGGGCTCTCAATTATGGGGATTTTTTCCTCAACCCATGAATAGTGGTTAGAATCAAGAGAATCGAACCCCACCCATCTCCTTCTCGTCACTATCACAAATATTAACATTGCCACTTAGCATCCTGGATCCCCACTGTTCTCGCCCAAAACACGTAACTCATCCTTATTTTTTCAAAAATGAATGATCTATTCATTATTTGTGAAACCACCATTAATTTTTGTTTCGATGATGCTCAAACCCACCCCATAATTTTCAAATTACAACCTCATGGGATAATAATAATGACCATGAAGAACATATGGGGAATAAAATATGAAATGTGTATCAATTATTATCCAATAATTCATGGTACAATATTATAAGATCACTAAATTTTTGATAATCGAATGTGTAATGAAGGAATTTAAACCAAGTAATATTATATATGAATTTGTGGAAGTCATGTGAAAAAAATGGATATAAAATAATGAAGATCAAATCCAATATTTATAAATTTAATAAAATATAAGGAACCCAACAATGGAGATTTCTATCTTAAATTAGGATCGATCAATGTAGATCATTGTGTTTTCTATTGATGGGTATAATAGTTGAGTTCACTATATCTTGATCCACCTAAATCTAATGACCCTTCATCCTTTGACCTCTATCATCTAATGAATAATGCTTAGAGATCCTCTTAATTATCCAAGTTTTTTATGCGTATAAACCATAAACATTGTTACAAAAATGTTTATAAAGATTTAAATTAGTCACTGAAATTTAGAATAAAATAAATAAATTTAATTATTTATTTTAATTAAACACACTGCCACCAAATTCCTTAATCGGAGATCCATTTTCATCCAACCTTAGGTTGTGACTACGGTAAAACCTATATTTTGGAATAAATTGTGGTATAAGACATCTAATTTTAGACCTTATTTCCATGTTATTTATCCTTTTTAGGAAAACTATGTTTATGTGATATTATTAAATTTAATAATTTTGTATTATCAAAACCAAGACTTAGAATGTTTTGAAAACTCAGTGCTTTCCTAATAAAATATTCCTTAATATATTCCAAATTCACACAATGAATAAATAGATTATTTATAATAGTTACAAAACCCAACACTTTTATGTTGTCTTCTCATTCACACCCCACAAATAGAACTATATAATTTTTATATAACTGAAATGAACCATTATAATATCATCACTATATGTTCTAATTAATTGAAATTTCATTAATGAGTTATATGTGAACATATGAAATAAATTATTATTATTATTCTATTAATTAAAACACTTTTCAAAAGAAAAGTATAACCCTGTGAAATAATTCACAAGTCATGTGAACAATTGCTAAAAATACGATGCATGGACACATTCCAACCTATTGCACTAGGAAATGAGTAATTAAATAAATAATATTTTGTACCACCAATTTAATTTATATTCACATAAAATATATCCCCCAAAAAAATAATATAATTCCAAAAACCTTGATAACATAAATATTTGTTATAAAAGTGTTGAGAAATTATAATAATATATTTATTCATAAGTATTTAGAAACCATTATATTTTTTCAATGAATCAATATCACTAGTCAATTACAAAAAGTCCTCTAATAACTTTTTATAGAATATTAACCCAAGTTTGTTTTAACCTAATATGATATCCATATGACCTAAAGTTCACCTCCCAATGAAATGGAGGTTGTTTACTAGTAGAAATGTACTAGAAAATATAATGGTATGTAAATTCCCTTAATTTCATTATCATTAATAACGAATACATATAAATTATAGATCATATATAAATAAAAGTATGGGGTAAAATATAAAATCAATCCATAAGTGATAGAATTGCAATGTAATAATATAATTGCTACACTTTTCTAGATCAAACATTAGCATTAAATACATGGGTCCCAAGAAGATATCCATCATATTCATTGAGATAAGAAAATTAGAAAAAATAATGAAACCAAAAAATTAAATTTTCAATGATTTTTTTGAAACTACATCTTCCTCATTATCAAGACAACCATGCTCAACCACCTTCCTTAGGATCCCAACCCATAACTATATCTTGAATTGTGAAATTTACAAATCCACTGAGGTAAATATTTTTTGGGTTTTTAAAAACTCAGTAGGAAACCATGAATGATCCATTAACAAAAATTATATTTTTTTGAGTATTTGTACTATATTGTATATAAATGGAAAATTAAAATAAATAATCAATTTGGTCCATTATGTTATTAACAACATTTTATGACTCTAAACCACAATTTCTTTGGATAGAATTTGTGTACGTTACCATTATGAAGTCAAGTATCATTGGAAAACACCCCAAAATGATAATTTGATATGAAAGTCACCTCCCCCAAACCCATGATTAGAATTTTACTATTGGTAAATGGAATAATTTATCCATCACATGGGAAAAGCATCTATACACTGAGGTTATGGCACTCATTATTGCCTATAGAATTAAATGAATGGGAAGAGTGGAAATATTTTTGGGACATGATAACATAAGAAACCTCTCAAGAAACAAATCAAATCATCATTAACATTTAACTAATACGCATTTCCTTGAATTTGAATGAATATGAAATAAATATGAATTGTGAGGAAGTAATCATATTGCCACACTCTTAATAACATATCATCACATAAGTTATTAAGGGTCACAAATATAATTCAGTCATTTATGGATATCATGTAAATACCATGACTACCAAGAAATATATATGTATCTCATAAATATATAGGATTTTTTAATTTAATAATCTCTATATAGGGTTTGACAAGCCATGGCACATCTTACCACATTACCAAACTCCCTTAGAAGAGTCATTTCCTTATGTTGACTCTCTTTCCCCACCATCAAGACATAATGGAAACATAATTCCTTATGATTTACCCTATATCACATTTTAATATTAAAAAAATCAAAATGGCCATAGTAACTTCTCAATTTTTCATTCCCATGCCTGAAAAACCTACGTGGTCTCTATTATCAAATTTTCTAGATATCCCAAATACTCAGTCCATTAACTGAATACTTTTTGAGAAATATAATTGGTGTAGTAAATCCAATTCCCATTTATATCGGTCATGAATAAATTTATATTGCCATAAATGCTCGTTGATGTAGATTTATGGGTTTCACATTATGAATTAGACACTTCTAAATATAAGTAGATACATAAAACCGCATATAAATTGTGGTAAATATTATGGGTCCACTAGACTTTAGTTGATAGATATTATCTTGTGGAGGTTATTTATCCCACTCATCCTCAATTGGAAAAAATAAAAAGTAATTTAAAATATAGAAAATATGGATTTGATATAGAGAACTATCATTAAGTGAGAGAAACTAAAAATTAAAGAAATGGCAAGGGTGAGGAATGAATTAGTTAGGGAATATTACTATGATATATGGTGTTTTATTCTATCATGTTATAAGAGTATGGGATTTTATTTTATTGGACTTGGAGACGAGGAGGTAGGTTACCACCATCATGATGATAAAATTGAGTAAGAATGAATATTTTTAAAAGGGGTGCCTCAATTTACTAAAATTACCCCTTTATTATGGGATCTTATTTCCAACTAGAATTTTGGTGGGTCCCCATCGGTCTCTTAGGGGGCTATCTAAATCTTAATGGCTACCATTAGGTTCCATATGGGGATCTTTTGGGCTAATTGTTTTATGGAGCCCCAATTAAATCTTGGTCAGTTCCTAATGTAATATTAGAGAGAGTTTACTACTTTATATGATTTGTTTTGGTAATAATGTATAAATACACCTGAAAACATAATATCAAATTAAATCATTCCTCTAAATCCATATAGAATTTAATATTCCATGTTTTATATTTTATTATTAAATAAAATTTCCCTTTATAAGAGTGTGGATGATATAAAAATATATTTATAGTAAATATGAATTTGGAAACATCATAGAATTTATAACTCAAGATGAACTACATGTACACCTTGATTTATGAAATTAGTACATAAAATCTATTTTCAAAAATGATTGGGTCCTAAAATATGTTGCATTTTTTACTATCATTATTCATAATACACACACTTTTTCGATTACATATTGTTCATATTAGATCTACATGAATAAAAAGGAATATAATGAATAATATAAAATAAGCAATAATGAGTAATATATTACAAAAAATGATGTAGTTTCTCATGTAATATTTTTTATTATTTATTGGAGGTAAAACTCATAGATATAATGAATAATATTATATTATACATAAACTGATGGATATGTTTTTCTATATCATGAGGAAAAGAACTGAAATGTTCCATCAAAATAATACACTATGATAACGTCACACTATGAGTTCATAGCTTGATTGAACCAATCCAAAACAATGTAAAATTATCACTATCAAATGGGGATTTCACCCTGATTACAATATGGTTCATTCATTCATATAGTGTTTTAATTGATATTTTTTACAACTTATGATTCATTCAATTATTCTAACATATCTCAACCTACTAAAACAATATTTATTGTTATTTATGTTTTTAGATAAAGGTTTTTTAATTAAGGTAACTAAATTATGTTTTTAGATAAATATTATTTAAAAAAAATCTTATTGGGAAATAAAATCTTTTATTTTTCAATATGAAAAAAATTGAATTAGTTTAATATTTTAAAAATTGGAGCTAAAAATTTTAATTTTTTGTTACACACATTTTAGAGAAATTATAATAAGAATATGTATAACAAAGTGAAATACACATAATATAGATGATATTATTTTTTAATTCGTTAGTGGTCAACACTCTTAAGAAAAATATATTGGTTCAATTCAAATTATCCCAAATAAAATCTATAAATAATAAAGTGATTTTTCTTTTTATATAAAAATGGATAAATAAAATCATATATATATTTATTTATTTATTTTATTATTGGAAAATTTAAAAAATATAAATTATTTCCATACCTTTTACTTTTATTATATTAAAAATCATATAATAGTATAATTATTTTATCTATTTTCCTAAATTCCAATATTCTTTCTTCCATGTGTTCCACTCTAGAATTACACAGCAAAATAGGTGTTAAAAATTAATGAGATGTAACATAGTAAAATGTTTAATTTATCCATAACCTTGAATCCCATCAGAGACCCCATAACCTGGAAATGACATCACTCCCATTAATGTTGAAATAATTTAATTTTTACCTATTCCCATTTGAATAAACATAGTTAATGTGTTCTTTAATAGGTAAGAATAAATATGGACGTTACAGAGTACCACTTTTGTATTCAATTCTTTGGTGTTGAAGAGATCCTTTATCTTCTACTATTTGATCACATGTACATGGATCCTAAATAAGTTTGGTTGTATCTAAAATAATCATTTTGAAATTATTTACAAATTTTTAAAAAGTTTCATCTTTGAAATAAAAAATCTACGTAATTATTTTGTGGGGTTGAATCATATGAAACCACAAACACAATTGATCAATGAAACCCCCTGAAGGGATAACCCACCCCTAAATGAATCACAGTCACCTAGAATCCCTACGAATAGGGTATAAATTTACTAGAACAAGGCACAAAGGCCTTTTATATAAGGATCATTAGATATAATACCAAGACACCCAGAAATGCAGTTTTCTCATCATTGTTTTGGACGCCGAACTAAAACATATTTGCCTACTATAGTAACTTGATGATATACAATTATATTACACTTAATAATAAAAATTTATAAATTTATAAATTTAATAAAATATATATAAATAATATTATAATAGATAAATAATTTAAAAATAAATTAAAAATAAATTAAATCAACAAAATATTAATATATAAAAATTAATACAAACATATAAAAATATAAATAAATTCAAAAAACAAAACAATTAATAGAAATATTTATACATAGATATATATATTTCAGTTTATAATTATATAAAAATGATTTCATCCAAGTGAAGGGAAACATTTGTTCAAATTGATGTAATCTAATGAAAATAATAATTAGAAAAACTGGTTTTGTATACATCTATTTATTGTAAATTATTTTATTTGGAATGATTTTGTAGTTTAATGGACAATATAAACTAGTAAAAATATATCATTTTCAATCATAAATACATATATTTCAATAAGTATATAATTAGTTATTAGATAATTGGGATTAATACTTACTAGATTCTTAATATTCTTACAAGAAAAATTAGCAAACGAGCCTCCACTTGATGTTCTAAAGATAATGTATTAGGAAAAACCATTTGATCCCCATCAAAATTCCAACTAAATCCCATAGAAAATATTTTAAAAAATAAAAAAATGTTTTAAGAATATGTTATTCCAAATATATGAATACTAAGGGATCTTATCAATAATTTAATGTTATTTTGAATAACATTTTATTTATTTCCCACAAGATGTTATTTTTCTAAAATTCTATTCTTAAAAAACCCTATGTTAATAAAAAGGTATTATTTATTTTTAAAATGTGTTAAAATTATCTAAAATGAGTCAATTTAATCTTTTATAGGAATTTCAATTTAATATAATTAAAGTGAATAACCCAAGATAATTATGGAATAACCTAAATAATATGCCCAAATTTCTAGAATAGTGTCAGGATATTCTTACTATTTTCATGAAATTGCATCTAAAAATGAATTCTATGAATTATTATTAACCACCCGTATTAGATATATATATATATATATATATATTACATTTTCAACAAGTAAATAATTTAATTCTTGAAATATTTTCTCTTTTCAAAAGAATAATTCAGATGGTTTTGTTATAATTTTTATTAATTTATTTGTATGAGTATTATTCTGATTGATAAATAAACTCTGTAGTTCATTAGTATATTAATTAAGGTTCACATTTTGATAGGTATAATATTTAACAGACATTAAATATTTCATTTTATTTTGATGTTGAATTAAATAGAATATTTAGCTAATTTAATGTGTTTAACTTGAATTTTGTTCCTTCTTAAAATTTTTCCTAATCCTAAAATTTATGTCCTTAAGAACCCATTTCAAGAAATTTTCAATTTAATCAATAAATTTTTTATATTGATTAAAAAATATAGACGTAATATTCCTAAAAATATTTACCTAGGAAAAAATAAGTTTATATCTCCTACATTACTCATATATAATGTGGAAGTATCAATACAATTCCATATTCAACCAGTCTAAATTATATATATATATATGATAAGCCAGATAATAGAATATAAAGACCTTGGATGAAGATATATAACAAATTTTCATGAAAAGTCACCTTGAATATGTTTTTACTAGATATTATAGCATAAGGTATACCCTAGGTCTTCGATCAAGGGGAGCCGATTTGTTTCTAGTGTCAAGTTTCAATAAGTAGTTTTAAAATATAATAGAAAAAATGGGGGATTTTAAATGAAATTACATAATGGAATGACTTTATAAAAGAGTTTAATAGTTTAAAAACAGGAAGGATTTTAAAATTAAAATTAAGTATATCATTTTAATATTACTACACCACGTATCATGTTCATTATTCAATGAGAACCATCTAGGTTTTGAGAAAGAATATGGATGATATTAATCAAAATCTAGACTAATCTCTAAAATTTTATATCAATGAAAGTAAAACTAAATATGTTCTATAAATGTTGTGTAATCTTGGTTTATATAATATTTCTGGTGAATGAACTTCTAGATAATACTGAAATATAAAATTTTAGAGAAATAAAATTATTATGGTGTTTTCTAATTGGAACAACATATGAAACACATAGAGAACAACACACTTATATTCTAAAAACAATGATCCTTCCATTCACATCAATTTAAAAAAGCATTTAAATAAGAATTAAAGTAAGATAATTATGAATGAAATGTTTTAAAATTATAAATACGTCAATATAGTAAAAAATAGTGTTGGAAGTCCCTCTGAAATGGTGTTCATCTCCCTTTCAATGATCTCCCACCATTTAGCCTTCCATCGACGTGTGGATGAGGCTTGGGTAGATCCCCTTCCTAATACAAGATATACCTATGATAATAAGAAACTCATAAACCTACAAGTTAATGAGATAAATCCTATATCTCTACAAAATTTTAGAAATGTACTTATTTTTCATTCTTAATAATTGGGTACCCAATGTAACAATTTATAGGCAAAGTGGGAGGTGGTTTTGAGCACATTGATTTTGATATACAACATGGACTGGGGTTTTTTCTATGTAGAATTACTTATCTAACTTGAAGAAAAAAGTTATTTCCACACCTATTTAATATCATACTACAAAATTTGCAAGATATTTAATTTAAAAAATAGGATTATTTATATAATTCAGAATCCAACTTTTTTACTTCGATTAGAATTAGTTTCATTGAATGATTATTTCAGTTGGGTGGAATTTTTGATAAATTTGGCTTGGGCGTCATAAAAATAGTAGTTTCCCACAAAATATAATATCAAAAAAATAGAATTTTAGCACTATTTAATGCATCTTTTATCTGAAATGTTCATTCCAGTCCTCATGAGTTTTTGGGATCTTATGTAGTTTGGCCCATTTTTCCTCAACATCACTCTGGCACCCTAAATATCCTCATCATATAATGTAATTATCAATAAAAGTAAAATATCCCTTCTTAAAAGTGATAAAATAAAATAAATGAATCATATGTGTGGTACAATTTATTATTATATTTTTATTTTCAAATACTAATCCCGTTTAGTATGATGGTATAATGATGAGATAAAACAGTGAATCAAAGTTCAATCACACCCCCAAACCTAAACATTTTTCATCTTGGGAAATGTATCTGTTCTAAAAATAAGGGACATATAAATTCCCAAATTAAAAAATACATAACATTTACTGAATATTGAATTCTTAATAGTAGTGAGATCAAAGGAAAATTCATATCAAGGAGTTATTCTCAATGATCATGGAAAAAAATACCTTCCAATTGTAATAGAATGTAATTCATGGACATATATGATACCTTTTAGATAATTAAATTAAAAATATATCTATTTCACAACGTATCATTATGTTTTTGTGAAAAATATTTCATGATATTCTTAAAAAATTATATCAAGTCAATATAGGTTATTTTAATTTGTTTCTTTCCAGATTCATTCCACCGAACTTGACTTACATCCATTCCAATCAAATTTCAAGACCCATTAACTTTTCAATTCCTAAAAATCAGACCATAATCACTCAACCCAAATATATCGATACTTAGTACATTTTGTTAATATTCTTATTATTTATTTTTGTTTTTTAATTTTGTTTATTTTTTGTGTTTTTAGGGTGTACAACAGTTATACATCATGTACAAATGCATAGTTAAATTAGGTATATCAATGGAAAATTTTGTGTAAAAATTGAAATTGTGGGAAAAACATTTTGTAAAGATGATAAATATAAACCAAACATATATTTACCTTCAATTATGTAAAAAAATTTCACACATCACTGTTGAGTGTAATTTGGTGCATATATATTAATGGAAATAATTAAACCATAAACTACTCAAAAAAAATTATTAATCAACTGAAAAGTTTATAGATATAAAACCATTTATTTCATAAAAAATAACCAATTTACTTAAAAAATATCTCCCAAATGTAAATTTCATTCTAGAAATCACATTCCATCAGTGAATGATGTGCTCTTTAAATGATAAAAAACATTAATTAAGTAAATTCATTATAAATTTTAAATAAATTCATTGATTAGGTGGAAATTATGAAGGATTATTTTGGAACAAAAACGGTACAATAAAAATGTTATATATAAAGAAAAAAATAGAAAAGTAATAAATTTTATTACATTCCTAATGAACATATGAAATTGGTAAAGTAAAAAAACACCATGTATCATGTGAAAACCATAAAAAGGAATAAATGTGAAAAAATATATAACTAAATCAGGAATGTATCCAACCCCCCAACACACACACACACCACTAGAGTATGTAGTTTCATCAGTATATGAAAAGAGAATGTGTGAAGGAAGGCTAATACTTGGAAGGTGTCACTGTTTTGTTTCTTCTTAAAGGTGGAGTTATTTTATAGGGGACTGTAGAATGGAATCATAAAAGTAGTTTAGTAGTTTTCATTAACAATGAATGTTTGTTTTCTTTTTTTCTTTTGAACCATCAAAACACTAACTGAATAGAAATTAGTAATAGTGAATGGTACAAACCATTTGGAACAAACCATTCGTAGGTGAAACATTATAATTAAATTATAAATTAAGACCCTATTTCTAATGTGGAATTGATGAAAAAGGATTAGGTGGTCATGGGAAGACATAATTATCACCTTATAGATCTATGAGGTCTCATATGAGTCTCCTTGAATCTCTTACAGCTCTAGAAACTATAACTTCCCATGCTCACCATTAACTAAGAGAATCATATTAAATTGTTTAACGAAATGATATTCATAGTTATATACCACTGCAGGGAGGTGGAGGACTTTAAAAACTCAACCTGATATAGTGAAACATTGATTGGGGGTTTAAAATATATATGGTGTATCGAAAGTTAATCATCCTATCATAAAATACATTCTTTACTATTGGGTTTTAGTATTTTTTTATGATTTTATTAACTTCCCAATTTTAAATTTCTTATTGCCCATTATTTTGGGCATGACATAAAGTAGATACATTATTAACAACTCCATATATAAACAATTATGTTTAAATGATTCAATTAGAGAAACTTAAAACCTAGTCACTAATGATGAATCGTGGAGAACCAAACCTTCTAAATATTTGATATCTCACAAAATCCAAAACCACTCGAGAGTCCTCGATCAAAGTTGCCAATATGTCAACCCATTTAGATACATATTCAATGTCAAAAAATATTTATAAATAATCAAATGAATTTTTTAAATGATCTATGATGTCAATGAATGATGAATTAATTATCCAAAAAATAAAATGGATTTTTGGGGTAATTTTATTACCCTTTGAGATATTCCCAATTAATTTAATTCTTGTGCATGTCTTACAAAACTGATGGGAATCTATATAAAATGTTATCCAGTTATTCCTAGATTCAAGGAATATTTGAGCTATATGTTGAAATACTAAGTGGCCCCCTTATTCTAAAGTGTGGAAGAAGCTTAAAATAGAGGTGAACTCATGGACAAGGATATACTAATGAATAACATCATAATGTATCTTATCCTAAATTATGGGTACTCCCAAATTTACCATAATGACTCATGCTTATTTATTTGGAGTTGTGAGGGGATAAAAAATTTGGGGACCCTAGATGCTACCAAAAAATTCACAATGTCTGCATACGAAGGGGTAAGGTCAACTACATCACAAAGGTTCTCATCAGGGAAGAAATCTCCAATGGGGAGGGATAATTCATCCGAGTGGTCAAATAGTATGTAAATCTTACTAATGATTTCTTCTAGGACATTATATTCCCCCTTTGTACCCCTAATTTATAGACAAAAATCATTAATTAGGAGAATCTATTGAATTAGAAGTGGGTTGGATTCTAGTTTTTTAAAGAGACACCAGAGGGTTGTATGGTCTAAGAAAACAATAACATTAGACCCTAAAAACTTTGACATAGATCATTCCAAGTAAAACACAATGTAAAATAATTTTTTCTAAATTGTGGTACCTTTTTGGGAATATCTGTTATGTATGAGGCATATGTTATGGAATGTGGAACTCTATTGAACCATTTACATAAGACAATACCAACTTCATAGTTAGAGGCATCATATATGAGATCAAATGGTAAATCCCATTGAGTTTATTCGATTTCCATAGCTTATTTTAGACTTTATATTAATTTCCTTGGAGAATTCTCATAATCTTTATAAACAAATTAATTTTTCATTTTGGAGAATGTAGGAGAAGGGGAGTAAAATAATACTAAATTTTTGAATGAAACAATAATAAAATCTAGAATGACATAATAAATAACACATATCAAATACATTTTTACAGAATGGTAAAGAAGAAATGATGTTAAATTTTGATTTTTCTACTTGGATACCATAGCTAAAAATTACATTTCCATGTATTATACATTGTTATAACATGAAATGTAATTTCTCAAAATTTAATAAAAGATTCATTTCAAGACAAAAGTATCAGAAAGATCCAAAACTACTCCAAAACCCATAAAAATGATCCATAAATAGGGAAGTCTTACATGAAAACTTTTAATCAATTATACAGGTAATCCGAATAAAAAATAATCAAGCATCACTAGAATATAAATAGATCACTGCGTTGAACAAATGCAATTCTCCTATATGATAATTTTTCAAATGGGTGGCCAAAGGATGTGTTTTTTTATAATCCATGAGGGAAATATGGATCTAAAAGTATCAAGAATACGAATCAAGAAAGTAATAACATTTCTATCATTTCATTAATTAATTACAATGGGAAATGATCATTCATAGTGTTAAGTTTCGTTGATGATAATATATATAGACCTGTCAACTACTCTACACAAGGGTTACAAAAACATAATTATTTCATTTTTTATTTTTTAAAAATTTGTATTTCATTGGAAGTACCTACAATGAACAAAACTATTTTCTATGAGGGGTGGGGTAAATGATTTTAACAGCTAATAATTTGGTTTTATATTTTTTAATAACATCAATGAAGTTTGAGTTTAGTAGTAATTGTTCCTACCTCAGTGGTTTATCCACATAACTTAACTATATATGATGCATAAAAATTCCTGGTCTAATACGGAAAATGTCATAGAGTTTACATAACGATGATTATTTATACCCGTCAGATGGTTAATAAATCATAAATCCTAATCTAGAGGGAGTGAACTTGCAATTATGAAAGGAAACATGTTTTTATTTTCATGATATAAATATTTTATGTCTTGATTCCATGGTTTAAGTACCATGTTAGGGGTTTTAGATTGATTAGACTGAATTTTAAATTTTGAGGTCAATGATAAAATCTAACTACTCAATGGGAACATTACTATATGAGGAATGTTCTTTTAGAAACAAGGTATAATAATTAATGGTCACAGGATCCTCAGTTCTTAAGAAACCATCTATTAAAAAAAATATTTAAAGTTTTCCAAACCCACAAAACACTAGAATGATGATTCACAACACATATTGTTAATGTGTGAATAATAGGAAAACATATTATAGCATGGGTTGAGGAGATAATTTTGTTTTTCTTAATTAGAGATAATTTAAATTAGATGGATTAGAAGAGTCAGGTGATCATCAATAGGGTTTTCCATAGCATCAAGGTTATTGAAACTTACCTTTTCTCCCCAAAACACCATGGAATTGGTAATAATTTGAACATTGATTAATATTTTCTATTTCATGAAAAATTATTCAATGTAATAGAGGATTATGTAATTGGGCCCAAGTGCCTTCCATATTAAGAACATAAAAGTATATAGGGGAAATGAAATTCTTTACTCATATGAGTACATCATGGATCACCCCGATTTCATGTGTGATCATTGGGTAGTCATGTTGTAGGATTTATCACATTGGTTTAAGTTCTCCAATAAAAAGATAAGTGTATACAAAAATTAGGCATAAAATCAAATGAATCCCAAAAATCCATTTTTAAATCAAAAAGTAATGTCTCTCATATGGTGAAAGGTATCATAAAAGTTCCCAGATCCAAGGATTTTTTTGGAATTTTTAGTTTTATCAATGTTAAGACATATCTTCCATGGTAGATTCTGTCTTTCACATTCAGTCTCCATGTGTGTATAAATTTCATTGATAAATTTGGCATTGTGATGAATTTTTTTAATCACATCCAAGGGTTAATTGTTATCTTATAACTTTTCAAATATATCCATGATCTATTTACCAATTTCAATATAGAAATGTTTTATTTATTTAGAGAGACTTTGAGGAAAGGTAATAGTAATGCATTACTTGGGGGAATCCTCATTGATAATTTTTTTGCCTTTATGTTTTTTTTTCTATACCGGACTCTTTTGAGAGTAGAAAACGAGAATTTTTAGGAAGAGGAAATACCTAAAGTATTGAATCATTAGAAGTATTATTTTATTTACCACCATGAAATATTATCGTATATACATTATCATTGTCCTTCAGTTTGGAAGGTGGTTGGGATAATAGTCATCCATACCCTTGAATTTAAATTTCTCCAACCATGGTAGAAAATTAACATAATTTAGATTTTAGGTCTTCTATGGATGATTGGGTGGTTTGTTGAAATGGGATGTAATTTGAATCCATTTTTTTCATCATTTCCTCAAGGAATGTCTTGTGTTTCGGAGGGGTTTTGTGGATATTCCGTTATGGTAGTTGAGTATTTTTGGGTGGTGGTTGGGATTGAACACACTACCCTTGGTGGTTATAGGACTATTAGGGATGGTTATAATAACCCCATTTTATATATGATTTATTATCCTTCCATGAATATTTTGAAAGATAATATTGTTCTTTCCCAATGGGTTGGTTCTAGAGTAGTTTACTTACCTATTCAGACTTTGGGCCCACCCTCTTCTTGAATTTAGAAATTTACACCGCATGGAGGACCCAAATGGGTATACTAGGCCTTGAACCAAATTATTGGATATTTTATTATATATTATTAATGAGGGTACTTGTAGTTATTGGACTCTTTTAAACATGGGAACAACCTATAATAGCATCAATCATGTTATGATTGGTTGGATTTAAACATTCATAAAAGTATTTTATTAAATTTTTATTTCATAATTGATGGTGTTGAAGGTTTGAACGTAACCTTTAAAACCATTTATATAATTTGTGATTTCCCTTTGTGATAGTCTTATTACATAAATGTATTTCCACATAGTATTATTTCTAGAGGGATGGAAATATTTTTCATGATAAATGTGTTTAAGTATTCCCATCCTATAATTAAGGATTTAACATAGTATAACCAATATTTATCAATTTCTTATAATCAGAATAAATATTCACTACAATTAACAAATTCTCCAAGAACATTAGCTTGTAGTAACATTAAAAATATAGTATGGAATTCCTTTCAGTTATTTTGTGGGTATTCTCCAACCAGTCAATTAAATTTTGGTAATAAGTGAATTAATCTAGATTTTAGTTTGATGATTCGTGTTTCACCATTTGTGTAAATATTTATAGGTTGGAAATCAACATCAAAAGAAGTGAGTTCTATTAGTGTTTAGTTTTTTATTCCTTGTTATACATGTTATGTTTAATTTTTTTATTTCTATAATAATAGGGGTCTAAAAGAGTCTCAAGGTGTGTCACATCCACTTTTTAGGGACCGTCCTATGTTTGTCAGGGTAACTAATGTTGGATCCTCTATGGTTTAGGGTTGAGAGGAAGTACATCTCAAAGATATGAATGCATAAGGAAGAGAAAAGTCAATGTAAATAAATAATAAGAATTAATGTTGTAATATAAATGCACAAATATTCACATTATTCACAAATATTTTGTAATCAATTCTCACCAAAATAACAGATGCACTTCGTAGAAATAGGGCCAAAATTTCATCCTGTTATAATGAGACGTGAAATTGATTATGTTTTTAGGTGATATTATAGAGTAGGGTTTCCCCTAGGACATCTATAAATTATACATTATGAGTTTAAAATGTGAATTTTAAATATGTGTTTCAGGAACAAAGCATAAAACAAAAAGGTTGTTAACTGTGTTTCAAAATGGAATAATTTAATTAAATTGTTTAAATGTTGACAATAGAGGGTGTGTTTTCTAATGAAATTGAATAATATAATTTAACATTTACTACAGAATATATGAAGTTCATTAGTCATTACGTATCTTCTAGGTTTTGAGAAATTATTTGGTTGATAATAATTTAAACCTGATTAATCTCCAAGATTTTATATCAATGAATGAAAAATTGAATCATTGATATAAAAATCATATAACAATGGGTTGAATCTTATTAGTTTTATAAGAAAATATAAATCAAATTTAAATATAAAATATATGAGAAAGAAAAAATATTTTCGTGTTTTCTAATAGGTACAAAACAATTCACACAGTCAATTACTCACACTGGTCAGTTAATAGTAAAGAGAATTCAGTTTGCATGAATGAAAAACTAAATTAAAATATGAATTAAAGTAATCTAAATCAAAATTAAATTTTATAAAACCAAAAATACATTAAAATATTGGAATCATAGATCCAAAAATCCCATTAAATGGTTTGTATATCTACTCCAATGATCTCCCTCCATTTAGTTTTCTATCGAGTGGAGGAGGAGACTCAAGTGGATCTCAATCTTTATTTCACCTATCCCTATCAGGATATGATGATCTAGAGTCTAAAAGGTGATGAGTAGACTCTTTTTTTCCCTCCAAGTAGTACTACTTAAATTTTTGGTCATTCATACCAATGGGGTGGGCGAGGATTGAATTTATAGGCAATATGGGAGGTGGTTTTGGAAACCCTTATTTCAATATACAAGTTAGCATTTGGTTTTTGGTAGGTATACAACCTTATCTATCTTTATAAAAAATTACAATGTATTCTCACCACCTATTGTATATGAATCGATAAAATATCGAGGAGATTTAATCTATAAAATTGGATTTATTTCTAAAATACAGAAACAAAATTTTCAATTTGATCGGATTTGGTTTCATGGATAGATTAGTTTGGTTGGACCACATATTGGATGACATGGTGTTGGGTTACATAAAAAGAGTTGTATTCAAATAAATTGAGGATATTTTGAGAATAGTTAATCCCAATTGGATACATAGATTTTCTATAGTGTGCATTTGATTTGTTATGTGTTCTTCAAATCTTACATTGTTTGGCCCATTTTTCATGTACAACGTCTCATGCCATCCACATCACTACATCCAATAAAGTAATTATAAAAAAAGTAAAATTATCTTTTTAAATATTATAAACATAAAATAACAAAATCAAATGTGAAGTATATTTTTTATTATATTTATAATTTTCAATACAATACTAGTTTAATAGAGTGGTGTGATGGTAAAATAAAATAATGAGATATGGTGTGATCAGATATCATTACATCAATGATATCAAATTTGTAATCCAATATTTCATCATGTTTTATTTAATTGTATGAAATAAAAGATCCATCAATATAGTAGTTATCCATATTCATGAGATTATATGTCATAGAATATTTTTTGATAATTATTGAATGGGTTTCAAACTATAAAATGAATCAGCTATAATTATCTAATGTAGTGGGTGTTATTGAAAAACTAATTTAAAAATATTTGAAATATTTTACATTAAAATAAAATTATAGATTCGCTTTTATGATTATTATACTGATTTTTTTTTTCAATTTTGTTCACATATGATTTTTGTTCCCTTCGGGTCAACTCATTTTTTTTAATTTAAGAAATGATTTATTTTCATTTTATGATACCATATTTTTTAAGTTTGATATATTTCTGTTTGTTAAGATATTCTAAAAAATAAGAATATGTGATTCAATTTTTCTTCCTAGGGGATTTATTATATATTGATTATATAGTGGGATACTTTTTTGAATGAACCAATGTTTATTTAATTTAAGATAATTGATTGGTATTTTTTTATTTCCCTTATTAAATGAATAAATAATAAAATATATCATTTTCTTAATATTATATTGAAAAATAAAATTATAATTTAGAAATTAAATTTATAATTCTAATAAATAATATATAACTAAAATAAATAATATTAAACAAAAAACATGTATTAATTTATAGATTCAGGTAATGAAGTATTCATTATTTTTAATCTAAATAAATCTAAAATTATTATTTGTTGTCTCTAAATGTAGGATTTGTTTTTATTTTATTTGAGTGTACCTAATAATATTTGTTGATTAATAGAATAGATTTGGGATTTTTATTTAAAAATAATCCAAGAAGTTGTTGTCAAATCAAATATCAAAGAGTTATATCTTTTATAACTTATATGATTATTATATTAAATAGAAACATGAACTGAGAAATGGGAAAGAAAGCTCAAAACATCATTAAATATTAAAATTTTACCACTAATATATAATATTTAGTGGGTTATCATTTTATTGGGGGATATAAAATAAATTTATTTACATGATTATTTTATAAGAGTCTTATTAAATTAATAAATATTTTATATTATAGATTAGATTGGATTAAAAAACATTCTTCATTTTGAGCTTCATTTTAGGCTTGTATTATAACTAAAAATTATATTGTAATAATTTTTTCAAATATTTAATCCTGTGTATTTGATATTGTTAATTCATTACGCATTTGTTTTTATTCTCATAGAATCGCAAATATGAGGGAATTTATTAAGTGATTTCATGCTATATATATATTTAAAATATAGAAATAGTTACTATATTAGAGGTAGACACATATGATTTATATTTTCCAGGTGGATTAATTATAGAAATAAAAAAAATATTAATACAGTATCATTATAAAATAATTTTATTTTTTCTTTATTCACTGGTTAATAATTTTTTTTATTTTTAATAATTCAAGAAAGAGTTATTATATTCACAAAAATGAATGATTTACGACATAAGAAGTTTGAATGATCATTTAGATATTACAGAAATAAATAATCAAATTTTTAATATTCAAAATAAGAAGTTCAGTGTAAATGATTCAAATATCACATAATTTGTTTATAGTTTACTTGGAAAAATTAAAGAAAACAAATATAAAGAATTATTTTTTATGTATTATTAATCATTTGATAGATAAGAATTGTGTTATTTTTGAAAAGTGATCAAAAAAACATTTAGTCGAAATTATGAAAGAACTAATAGTTTTTTTAGGATTAATAGATAGTGATATATCTAGAATAATTATTACCTAGAAAAATGGTGATTATACATGTATTTTTAAAATTTATTGATTTATTTATTAACTATTTTTATGTTTTTCCTATGAAAAATAGCACCTAATGCTTTGAAATGTTCAAGGTGTTATTTAAGAAACTATAGAATCATCATTGAATGTTTTTTAAAATATTCAGATCATATTAATGTAGAGAATATTTAAGTCATGTCTTTATTGATTATCTCAGATATTAATATTTTTTCATGTGACACCCCTCTAGGTTCAATTTAGTTGAATTATATATTTTGAATGACATATCATGATAGATTATAAATGGTTCAAGTAAAATTTATTTACTATGAATTTGTGTATATCATTCAAGTAATACTACCAATTTATCAAAATAAAATATAATTCATTGATAATGACACTCCATGACATATAGACTTCTAAATAATAAAATTTTTATTTTTTAGCCTTATGGATCTGAATATTGTTATAGGTCAATTTCGCTAATAAACATGGAATTCAATCAAAATATTATATAATATTATAATAAATTTATACAAGAATATATCTTGATAAATAACATAATACGAAAAAATTAGTGGGATAAATATTGAAATTATTAAAATTTAAAAGAAAAAAATTTAATTGTTCATGTGATGTAAATTTGGTTGGTAATAAAATGAATTTAACAAATGGTAATAATTCAAATATCACAAGAACATCACATAAATTATATGACTATTTAGAAACCTAGAAGATATGAATTTATTATTGAAATTGATAATGAGATTGAGTTCATATAAGATTAAAAAACAACCTTTCATTAGGTTATTAATAGATATTATTCCCAGAAATGGTTTAGAGTACCACAAATATGAAATGGATTCAAATACAAGAATCATGATTGAAACATTATTGTGTCACGTGATGTGGTAAGAAAAATATTGTATTAGTTGGATTATTTTGAAATAAAACTAACATGTATGGTAGGGTTTCCATTTGTATGACTGTCTTGGAAGGAAAAATAAATAAGAAAATTAATTATGTTGAGTGTTATCAATCATTTTTACAAGTAACTCTGATAAATCCTATTTATATTATTTTCCATAGATTATTATTATGGTTATTCATTTGATTGGATGGATATAATAATTATTTCATTAGTAAAGAAATCTTTATAAATCTATATATGTTTAAATCCAATGGTTTTGAGGATCAAAATGGTGGTTCTAAGGTATGAAAGTGAAATATATTATTTGTTTACCTAACCAGGAATTCCGAAGTAATATTATTAGTTTATATTACATTGTAAAATATATTTTTTCCACAAAAAGTGATTCAAATATTGTATAAATAATCTTTCCAGTGGTAGTACTACTATATTTATAGAATTTTTTATAATAAAATACAACTTATAAAAAATTATACATATACTTTATAGAGGATTGGTTAGGGAAATTAATCTCAATGTAAGACATGGGTGAGGTAACATCCATGTTGGGATTGTATTTCTATATAGATAGATATAAGAGGTTTATTTTTCTAAAACTGAATATATATAAATATATATATTAGAAAAGTTCTAATGTGGTTTATTTTGAAGTATTTCTTAAATGGATTTTTCCATGTGACTCTTATAATGCATCAATTTCTTTATATAGAGAGAAAATGGAAAAACATAAGTGATATTATTTATTATTTTATGACAGAATCGACTATATATTCTATGTTATGTACAAGATTTAATATTATTTATTCTTTTATAATAATGAGTTAATACCAATAAAATCTTTTAAGTGAAATTGGATTGGAATAATTTTTTAAAATACTTATCAATGAATAGTAATTTATTGTTGTTATTAATAGGTTTTTAAGATATCATAGTAAATGGTTACTCATATTCCACATTTTAGTAACAATCATTTTTTATAAATGATTGAAATAAATTCATTATTAGATATTTTGATGAAAATTAGTGTTTTTTAAAATAAGATACAATGGTAGATTTCATAATTAAACAAACATGAGATTTACCAATATATATTTATTTTCATATTATAATGTAAAACACATGGATAAGTGAGTAGTCTACTAGATCATGTATAATAATTTTGAATCCTCAAAAACCATCGAAATTTTTTTTAACACTATTTTTTTTGGAATGTTTTATTTAGTATCACATGAATTTCATAATATTTTATAAGTGGTTTAGACATATTATAAAATAGTTTTCATAATTTCAAATAATATTAAATTTAAAGTTTAGTGTTAAAATCTTATATTAATCTAAATTTCATTATTTTAATAAAATTAAAATTATTTGAATAATGTGACTATTTGGACTATTTTATATTTTTGCGTGAGAATTAATATTGGTGTAATTAATATTAATAACTTGTATAATTATTTTACTTTTTTCTTATTTTTATTTTTATCATTGTTATGAGTTTTATTATTATTTTAATGAGTGTAAATTCACAAATTTTTCTTATTTTAATCTTGGTTGATTGGTGGAATGGTGATGAAATTGGTAGGTTTTTAGATAATTTTGGTGTATGTTCAGGGGGATATTTTTGGTCTTTATTTTCCTTGTATATTGTGGTGAAATTATTATCTGATATATTTAAACACACATTTTTTTTATAAACAATATTCATTCTAAAAGTTAGATTTTGAGTAATCCTTCCATGAATATTGTAACATCACGTTACATTTTTAGGTAATTTTGATGTTTCTAAGTACCTCTACTTTAGAGTAGTGACTTGGGGTGTGTTTGGTTGAACTTTTAAGGAAAACTAAAGAAAGAGATTTGTGCATGGTTTTACAAACCATCTGACCAAACCGTGCCAACAATGCAGAACTGGACAGAGAGGTCCACATGGTTTGCGCACGGTTTGACAAACCATGTGACCAAACTGTGCCATCCTTGCAAACGTCGATAGTGGGTTCGACACAGTTGGCACACAGTTTGTTTGACCATGCGCCTCTGCCCTGGAAACCGTGCGCGCAGTATTTTAATTCCGAAAATACTTCTTAAAACCATCTGAACTCCCAAGACTTCCATATTTCCGACCATACCTTGGGGTTGAAACATTCTAGGTGTTTCCAAAGACTTACAGAGAGATTCCAAGGTGATATGAACTTCTTCCTTTGAGATTGAAGGCTCGGATTGTGGATCCTCTCTCCTCCTAGTAAGTGGATTTCAACTTGTTACTTCTCCCATTATTTCCTCTCTCATTCCTTGATCTTTTCATGGGATATTTCCACCATTTTCCTTGGATTTAAACCTATGAGTTGAGATCTAGATCTAGGATTGTGGATCTAGATATAGTTTTACAATATCTTTATGTAATTGATCTTAATTTTTTATTGGTTTTAAGGATTTAGATCCCAAACATGATCGACGACATTGTGCCACTCAGTTTTTGGGGTTTCTCTTTGGGCTAACTCTCATCAATAAATTTAGGTTAGTGGTTCTGTCCCGACTTTCCAAATTGAGCATCCTTGTATTTATAGATTTAAATTCCATTGATCAAATTTTCATTCAATTAAATTGATAAAAATTGTATTCCAATGAATTGAGGTATTTGAAATGGTTTTGGCATTAAAATTTAGAAAACCCATAATTCCATTGAATTGGGTGGGTTTATAGAAATTTCATAATTTAAATTGTTTAATGTAAATTGTGGATTTGATGGAAATTATTTCAATTGAATTGTTGAATTTAATTGTGAAAATAAATTGTGTGATGATGGATTTTTTATTGGATTTCAAACTAGTGAAAATGTATTAAAATGATTTTATAGAAACCCATTGTTTTAATCTTGTGAAAAAGGAATGTTTTTCAATAAAACCTATTTTGCTTCTAAATGGAAAGAAATTTGAACATTTGAAATGGAAGAAGGTGATTAATCATATTTTTAAGAATTCTTCAAATAGTTCATCCATCTTGTTAGAGTGCATCTCAACCTTAGGTATCTAGGGAGTTATTTGGATACACTACACGCTACGACAATGTTCTAAAAAATACTTATGGAGGATCACATCCCCGATGGGTTGATAAAAATTATCCTTTGGCCAGTGTTATAGGGACGTGTGCGTACACATTTTTATGAGTTCACATAGAGAGTGTGGAATCCAATAAATGGTTAATACTATCATACCTTTTGGAAGATGACCATTTTGCTCGTTTGTTTATTTATATTTGATATATAAATGTATATTAATAATTTTGAACGGATTTACATGCCTACTGAATTTTTATAAACAGTTTTATATAAATGTTTTATTTAAGCCATTGTTTTAGTAAAATTCCATCATTTGTAAAATCATTACTTAAAATATTTATTTCCATCATTTGAAAATGTATAGCATGTTTTGTAAAAAAATGATTTTGAATTGCCAAAAATGTTTATTTGAAAATTGAAATCTATTCTTTTGATAATCTAAATTTGGAATCTGTTACAAAATCGTTGGTGGTATCCTACTGGGCTTAGGCACACACCCAACTTTTTCCGTTGGCTGTTTGTTGAATTTCTTCTTCCAGGTTCGAGCAAAGGGAAGGGATCTCTTGGAGGTGGATCCAGCTGTTTATCTTTGGTCTTGGTGAGTTGATTGCTTAGGGACCTTGGGACTATTTTCCCATTTTTAGTACTTGGTTTGTTGTAATTTTGGATTTATATGCCTCTTTTTATTTTGATACAATACTCCCAGTGGAGTTTCTTTTGTTATTCATACTGTCTTGTTTCTTTTCATTCGCATTTTTGGTGGAAAAATCATTCCCACATACATGTTATGCGATTCCAGGTGGTAGTCACCGAACCGTGGGGATCAGGAATGCCCTTCGAGCTATGTCATGTCTGGCACAGTTGTCGGGTTACTTGGTTACCAGGGTTGGTTCATGACAAAATGGTATCAGAGGGAGGTTAAGCATCTTGCCTTGATGACAGTGTAAATTTGAGTATTCTTGTGGGGACTTAATAGGTAGTTGTGATTGAGTGCCTATCCAGCTCTCACCTTAATGAACCTTAAGTCACCAAGGTCAGTTAGGGAAATACGACTTGTAGATTAGCTCTAGTATTTTCCCTGTTTTGATTTGGATAGAGTGGAATACAAATCTTTTTTAACCTTTCTATTATGATTTTTTTCCTTGTTACTCAGTTTGAGTGTTAATCTAATGTCTTTTTATGTTATGTATCATGATGCCTCCTAGAAGACATGGGAATTTGATCCAAAAAGAGGCTGCTGTTGAATCTCAGCAAGTGAGTCCTATTATGGATATGAGTTGGGTTGAGGTGATTGTTTGCATTGTCCAAGCTCTGGGACATGCACCACCTTCATTTCCTTTTCAAGCTTCAGCAATAGATCCTCATAGTGATATTCTCTGAATTCATTCTCAGGAGTTCCAACACTAGAAGCCACCCATTTTCAAAGGATCCACTGACCCTCAACATGCTGAGAATTGGTTGAGTAAGATTGAACATTTGTTTGGGTTCTTAGACACACTTGATGTGATCATGGTGAATTGTTCCAACTTCATACTGGAGGGACTAAGTAGAAGATAGTGGGAAACGATGGCGATTTCTAAGAAACATGAGGGTTTGGAGTGGAAAGGCTTTAGGGGTTCTTTTCACTAACTAGTTCTATCCAGTATAAATGGTGTTGGCCAAGGCTATGGAGTTTTTCATGCTTGAGTAGGCCAACAAAACTATGATTGAGTACTCAAATCTCTTTTCTGAGTTGGTACAGTTTGATCCTGAGATTGTATCTAATGTGAAGATGAGGGCTCAACGATTCGTGTTGGGACTTCAATCAAATATTTGTTCTCATGTTTTCTTACTAAATCTCCCTCTTATAATGATGTGTTGGATATGAAAATGATGGTTGAGATAGACCTTGCAAGAATGTCAGGGTTGAAGGAAGTTACTTTCCCTCCTAGTGGCAGTGTTGGTTCCTTTGAAGGAAAATAGAAGCATGACGTTTCTAAGGGTTGTTCTTGACAATAGATTCATTCCAATCCTCCGATAGCACCAGGAGGGGGTTATTTGACTTGATATCAGTGTGGAAACCCATGACATTCAAAGAGGGTTTGCACTGAGGCACCCAAGAACTATAGCTCATGCTGATGTTTAGGGAACTTACAGAGATTTTTCCATCACTTATCTACTCCATGTAGTGGAACATGATCATCCAAACCTCTAAAAACTGTGAGGAAATCAAATGCTTCAAGTAAAAAAGGGTTCCAGCCCCATGCATTCAGAACAAAGCTTCTTCACACATTAGAAGAGTCGCTAGAGGTAGCTGATACTGGTCCTGCAACTGTGAGAGGTAAAACCACTATAGCTTCATCTCTAGTGACTTCTCATTTTGATACTGGTGCATCTCAATCATTTATTTCAACTCACATTGTCAATCTAGTTAATCTACCTATGAAGATTTTATCTTGTGTAATGGATATTACTACACCCCTTTGTAGAATGAGAGAGAAGAGTCTCCATAGTCCTGCTTGTGTCTTCTCTCTATCAGATGTTGATCATGCTTGGAGTTTTTTGGTTCTCGACATGAAATACTTTAATGTCATATTTGGGATGGAATAGCTTATTTTCAGTAAAAAATGGATCGATTGTTATCTTTTATAGGTCAACATTACTACACCCAGTGGTCTGCCACTTGTTTTTCAATGAGAATGGGACCCAAGGTCAAGCAGAGCTGGACCCTATAATCTATAGTCGGGGAAAGTTATATTAGTGTCTACTTTTATTCTAGAGAGAGATTCAATGTGTGGTGATCTTCCTACAGTCGTCGCTGAGTTTCCCGACCTTTTTCCTTCTGACTTCTATGGGTTTCCACTAGTAATGGAGGTTGATTTTTCTATTGACTTAATGCCTTGTACTCAATTTGTTTCTTTTCCCTCTTATAGAATGGATACTGCAGAACTAAAATAAATGAAGTCTTAGTTATATGATCTTCTTGAGAAGGGTTTTATATGCCTGAGTGTGTCACCTTGGGCAGCACCATTTATCTTCGCCATGTAGGCTGATGGTTCTCTTCGCTTATGTGTTGATTATCGAAATCTCAATCGAGTTATGATAAAGAACAAATACCCGTTACCACAAATTGATGATTTGTTTGATCAATTGAAAGGTGAAAAGTGGGTTTCAAAAATTGATCTTTGATCTGGTTACCATCAATTGAGGATAAAAGAATCAAACCTTTATAAGACTGCTTTTCAGAGTAGGTATGGCCATTATGATTACCTTGTTATACACTTCAACCTAAAAAATGATCTTGCAATTTTCATGTGTTTGATGAACATGGTTTTCCATGAGTATCTGGATACTTTTTTGGTAGTCTTTTTGGATGACATTCTTGTCTACTCTATGTATGAGGAGGATCATGTGCATCATCTGAGAACAGTTCTGAGTCTTCTAAGGAATCACTGACTTTATGCCATGCTTTCAAAGTGAGATTTCTAGATTCAGGAAGTAAATTTCATGGGACATGACATTTCAGAACAAGGAATGTCATTTGATCCAAACAAGGTGAAGTCTATTATGACATGGGAACAACCATGAAATGTTTTTGATATTCAGAGCTTCTTGGGCTTAGAAGGATATTATCGCCGATTTGTTAAATACTTCTCAAAGTTAGCTTCTCCAATGACTGCTCTGACTCTAAAGAGAGTGAAGTTTTCCTGGAATGATAAATGTCAGAGTTCATTAGTTGAGCTAAAGCATCTTTTGACTACTTCCTCGGTGTTAACTCTTCCTGGGGGTGGGGTAGGTTACATGGTCTTCTGTGATGCATCGGGTCTAAGTTTGGGATGTGTCCTTATGTAAGGTAATCATGTTGTTGTCTATGGATCTCATCAGCTTAAGTCTCATGAGAAGAACTATCCTACCCATGACCATGAACTTGCAGTAGTAATGCATGCACTTAAGTGTTGGAGACATTAACTTTATGTATAATGGTTTACAGTGTATTAAGACCACACGATCTTGAGTTATATCTTCCCTAAAAAATATTTGAATCTCTACCATAGGCGTTGGGTGGAGTACCATCAGTATTTCTACTTTGACATTACCTATACGCTGGGGAAAGGTAATGTAGTTAAAGATGTGTTAAGCATGAAACTTCCATCATAGGCTGTGAAAGAATCTTCAGAAGAGTGGATTTTGATGGCTCTTTTTGCTCAGTTGCATATTGGAGTTTAGTGGAAGGGGAATGAAGATTCTTTAGCCAATGTCCAATTGACATCTGCTCTTCTCAAGTTAATTATTAAGGAACCACAACAGGATGATGAATTCAATATCATTAGAGACTCTCTTTATGGTGGGGAGACTGACACCTAGTGGTCATTCTCCAAAGAGGGTGTTATGTGTTATCAAAATCGTTAAATTGTGCCATTATCGGCAAGGAAGGATGCGATGGGGGATTGTCATAACTCTCAGTGGGTTGTGCACCCAAAAACCAAGAAGATGTTATATGACATGCGGCGATAGTTCTGGTGGCCAGGTATGAGACTAGACATTTCTGAGATTGTATTTATTTGCTATACATGCCAGTAGGTGAAGGCCGAGCACCAGAAACCATCGGGATTGCTTCAACCACTTCCAGTACCTACGTGGAATTGGGATGAATTATCTATTGAATTTGTGGTTGGGTTACCTCAAAACCTGAGGAAGAATAATGCGATATGGGTTGTTATCGATAGGCTGACCAAGTCAGCTCACTTTATACCTATTTGAGATACAACCAAAGTTGAGGTGTTGGGAAATATCTATGTGAAAGAAATTGTTTGTTTGCATGGAGTTTCGTTTTCTATAGTCTCTCATAGGTATCCTTGGTTTACTTTTCTCTTTTGGAGAGGCCTTCAAGATGCACTGGGATCTCAGGTCCATTTGAGCATGGCCTACCATCCACAGTCAGATGGCCTGAAATAGAGAGCTATTCAGATCATTGAGGATATGCTCCGCGCATGTGTTCTTGACTTTGGTTGGTTTTGGGATGATCATCTGGGGCTAATTGAGTTTTATTATAACAACAGTTATCATTCTGCGATCAAAATGGATGTTTTTGAGGCATTGCATGGCTGGCCTTATAAATATCCTTTATGATGGTCGGAGATCGGTGAATATTCCTTGGTAAGAACAATTTTGGTCTAAGAGACGACATCTAAGACCTAGTTGATTCATCAGAGAATGTTGACAGCACAGAGTCGGTACAAGTCTTATGATGATCATTGGTGTAGAGCTTTAGAGTTCTCAGTTTGTGACTAGGTGTTCTTGAATGTTTCACCCTGATTGGGTCATCGATGGCTTGGGAGGAAAGTAAAGATTTCTCCTCATTTAATGGGACCTTTGCAGGTTGTTGGTCATGTAGGGAAATTTGCTTACCGTCTAGCTCTACCGACCCAGATGATGTCGATGCATAACGTGTTCCATGTATCGCAACTGCGAAAGTATCTCTTTGATCCATCTCATGTTTTGTGTTGGAGTGATCATGAGATTAAACCAGATTTATCTATGACTGAACGACCAGCTAGGGTTGTTGATTCTGAGACCGAGGTACTTCGTGGGAGAACGATACCTCTGGTCCGTGTACTATGGAAACATGATTGTAATTCTCATGAGATATGGGAAATTGAGGCACTATTAAGAGAGCAGTGGCCTCATTGTTTTGATGTGGAGGTTTCTTGATAGGCTTTCTGGGGATATAAAGATCTTATGGTGGGGAAGTTGTAACATCACGGTACGTTTTTAGGTGCTTTTTATGTTTCTAAGTACTTCTGTTTTGGAGTAGTGACTTGGGGTGCGTTTGGGAGAACTTTTATGGAAAAATAAAGGATAGTGATTTGTGCACGGTTTGTGCACTATTTGAAAAACTATGCGACCAAACCATGCCAACCATGAAGAACTAGAAAGAGTGGTCCGCACAGTTTGCACATGGTTTGATAGACCATGCGACCAAACCGCACCCACCTTGCAAACCTGGACTGTGGGTTCCGCACTGTTGGCACACGGTTTTCATGACCATGCACCTCTGTCAAGGTAACCATGCGCACAATTTTTTAATTTCGAAAATCCTTCTTAAAAACACATAAACCTCCAAGACTTCTATATTTCTGACCTTGACTTGGGCTGGAAACATTCTAGGTGTCTTCAAATCCTCCCAGAGAGATTCCAAGATGATCTGAACTTCTTCCTTCGAGACTGAAGGCTAGGATTGAGGATCCGCTCTCCTCCTGGTATGTAGATTTCAACATGTTACTTCTCTAGTTCTTTCCTCTATCTTTCTTGGATCTTTTAATGGGATATTTCCACATTTTTGCGTGGATTTATACCTATGGGTTGATATCTAGATCTAGTATTATGGATCTAGATATAGTTTTACAAGATCATGATGCCGTTGATCTTATTTATTTGGGTTTTAAGGATTTAGATCCAGAACTAGATCAACGACATTGTGTCTCTCTATTTTTGGGGTTTCTCGTTGGGATAACTCCATTCAACAAATCGAGGTATGTGGTTCCATCCCAACATTCCCAATTGATCGTCCTTGTATTTCTTGATTTATTTCAATTGTTGATTTAAATTCAATTGCTCAAATTTTCGTTCAATTAAATTGATAAAAATTTGATTCCAGTTAATAGAGGTATTTAAATTTTTTTTCAATGAAAATTTGGAAAACCCCCAATTGAATTGAATTGGGTGTGTTTATGGAAATTTTCTAATTTAAATTGTTTAATTTAAATTATGTATTTGATGGAAATGATTTCAATTAAATTTTTGATTTTAATTGTGGAAATAAACTGTGTGATGATGGAATTAGTTTTGATTGGATTTCAAACTGTTGAAAATGGAATAAAATGATTTGATAGAAACCCATTGGTTCTATCTTGTGAAAAAGGCATGTTTTTGAAAGAAACCTATTTTGGTTTTAAATGGAAAGAAATTTGAACATTTGAAATGGAAGAATGGGATTGATCATATTTTTAATCATTCTTAGAATATTTCACCCATCATGTAAGAGCGTATAAAAGCCTTAGGTAGTTAGTGAGTTATTTGGATACACTCTACTCTATGAAAATGTTCTAAAACATACTTTTTGTGGGTTATATCCCCGACGGGTTAGTGAAGAGTCTCCTTTGGCCAATGTGATAGGGACGTGTGTGTACACATTTTGCTGAGTTCACATAGAGAGTGTGGAATCCTATAACTGGTTAATACTATCCTACCTTTTGTAAGATGACAATGTTGCTTTCTTGTTCATTTATATATAAGATATAAATATATGCCAATAATTTTGAACTGCTTTACATGCCTGCTGAATTTATATAAACTGTTTTATATAACTATTTTATTTAAGCCATTATTTTCGAAATATTCCTTCATTTATAAAATCGTTACTTTAAATATTTATTTCCATCATTTGAAAATGTATAGCATGTTTTTTATAAATATTATTTTGAATTTCCAAACCTGTTTATTTGAAAATAGAAATCCATTCATTGGATAATCTATATTTGGAATCCGTTACAGAATCTTTAGTGGCATCCTACCGGGCATAGGCTCACACCCTAATTTTTCCTTCGACTGTTATTAGACATTATTGTTCCATGTTCGAGCAAAAGGAAGGGATATCTTGGAGGTGTATCCAGCTATTGATCTTTGGTCTGGGTGAGTTGTGTCCTTAGGGACCTTGGGGCTATTTTACCGTTGTTAGTACTGCGGTTGTAGTAATTTGGGCTTTTTATGCATCTTTGTATTTTTGTACATTACTCATGGTGGAGTTTCTTTTGTTATGCATACTGTCTTGTTTCTTTTCTTCCGCATTGTTGGTGGAAAAATCATTCCCACTTATATGTTATGTGATTCCAGGTGCCAGTCGCCGACCCATGGGGATAGAGAACTCCCTTCTTGCTATGTTAGGGTCGACTCTGTTATCAGCTTACCAGGGTGCCCTTGTTGGTTTGTGAAAAAATGGCATCAGAGAGAGGATAAGCATCTTTACTTGATGACAGTATGAATTGGATTATTCTTGTTGGGACTTAGGATGTTGTTGTGATTTATTGCCTAGACAGCTCTCACAATAATGAACCTTAAGTCACCAGGGTTGGTTAGGGAAATATGACTTGTGGATTAGTTCTAGTATTTTCCATATTTTGATTTGGATAGAGTGGAATCCAAATCTTGTTTATCCATTCTATTAAGAATAGTTTTCCTTGTTACTATGTTTTGAGTGTTAATATAATGTCTTTTTATTTTATGTAGCATCATGCCTTCAAGGAGACGTGGGAATCAGATCCAAAATAGGATACTACTGAAGATCAGAAAGCGAGTCCAATTGTGGATCTGAGTCTGGTTGATGTGATTGTTCACACTGTCCAAGATCTGGGATAGGCACTAACTCTAGTTCCTATTCATGCTCCAGCTATAGATCCTCATAGTGATAGTCTCTAAAGTAATTTTCAAGAGTTCCTATGCCAGAAGCCACCGGTTTTCAAAGGCTCCACTGACCCTCAACATCCTGAGGAATGGCTGAGTAATATTGAATGCCTATTTGGGTTCTTGGAGACACCTCATGTGACAGTGGTAAAGTGTGCCACTTTCGTGCTCGAGAGACCAATTTGGAGATGGTGGGACATGATGGTGATAGTTGGGAAACATGAGGGTTTAGAGTGGAAGGACTTTAGGATTCTTTTCACTAACCAGTTCTATCCAAAATCAATGGCGTTGGCCAAGGCTCTGATTTTTTTTTCAACCTTGACCAGGCCAACAAAACGGTGAACAAGTACTCAAATTTATTTTCTGAGTTGGTACAGTTTGCTTCTGAGATTGTATCTAATGAGAAGATAAAGGTTTGATGATTAGAGATATGAATTCGATCAGATATCCGTTCTCATGTTTTCTTACTGAAGATACCCACTTATGCTGATGTGATGGATAGGGAGATGATGGTAGAGATGGACCTAGTAGGAATGTCAGGGTTGAAGGAAGTTCCTTTTCCTCCTATTGGCAGTGTTGGTTCCTTTAAAGGAAAATCTAAGCACGGAATTTCTCATGGTATTTCTCCACAATAGAGTAATTCCAGACCTCCGGTAGCACATGGAGGGTCTTCTTTGACTTTATATCAGTGTGGAAAGGCAGGACATTCTAAGAGGGTTTTCACTGAGGCACCCAAGAAATGTAGCCCCTGTGGATGTTTAGGGCACTTACAGATATTTTTTCATCACTTCTCTTCTCCACATAGTGGAATAGGATCATCAGCACATCCAAAAACTACAGGGCAATCAAATGCTTCACGTACAAAAGTGTTCCATCCACATGCATTTAGAACAAAGCTTCTTCACACAGTGGTGGAGTTGCCAGAGGTAGCTGATATAGGTCCCATAACTATGAGAGGCACCATTACTATAGCTTCATCTTCAGTGACCACTCTTTTTGATACTGGTACATCTAACTCATTTATTTCAACTCATATTGTTAATATTCTTAATCTACCTATTGAGATTTTGTCTTGTGTGATGGATATTACTACACCCCTTAGTATAATTAGAGAGAAGGGTCTCCATAGTCCTGCTTATGTCTTCCCTCTATCAGATGTTGAACATGCTTAGAGTTTTTTGGTTCTCGACATGAAGTCCTTCTATGTCATATTTGGGATGGATTGGATCATATCCAATAATTCCCGGATCGATTGTTATCTTCTATGGGTCTACCTTACTACACCCAGTGGCGTGCCTCTTGTTTTTCAATGAGAATGGGACCCAAGGTCAAGAAGAGCTGGACCCTCCTATCCAGATTTGGGGAAAGTTATATCAGTTTTTGCTTTTGATCTAGAGAGAGACTTAATGTGTGGTGATCTTCCTCCAGTCATCAATGAGTTTCCTGACATGTTTGCTTTTAACTTCTCTGGTTTTCCACTAGTAAGGTAGGTTTATTTTTCTATTGACTAAATTCCTGGTAATCAACTGATTTATTTTCCCTCTTCACGAATGGATCCAGCAGAACAAAAATAACTGGAGCCTTAGTTAGATGATCTTATTGAGAAATGTTTTACACACCCGAGTGTGACACCTTGGGCATCACCAGTTCTCTTCGCCAAGATGTCTGATGGTTCTCTTCACTTATGTGTTGATTATCTAAATCTAAATCGAGTTATGATGAAGAAAAAATATCTATTACCATGAATTGATGATTTGTTTGATCAACTGAAAAAGGAAAAGTGGTTTTCAAAAATTGATCTTTGATCTGGTTAACATCAGTTGAGGATAAAAGAATCTGACATTCATAAGACTTATTTTTGGAGTTGGTATGGCCATTATGAGTACCTTGTTATGCCCTTCGGCCTAACAAATGATCTTGTAGTTTTGATGGATTTTATGAACAAGGTTTTCCAAAAGTATCTAGATACTTTTATGGTAGTATTTGTGGATGAAATTCTTGTCTACTCCATGTCTGAGGAGGATCATGTGCATCATCTAAGAACAATTTTGAGTCTTCTAAGGAATCACTGACTGTATGCCAAGATTTCAAAGTGTGATTTCGGGATTTGGGATGTAAATTTCATGGGACATGTCATGTCAGAACCAAGAATATCAGTTGATCCTGAGAAGGTGAACGCAGTTATGACTTGGGAAAAACCACGATATGTTTTTGAGATTCGTAGCTTCTTGGGCTTAGCAGGTTATTATCGACGATTTGTTAAAGTCTTCTCAAAGTTAGCTTCTCCAATGAAATCTCTGACTCCAAAGGGAGTGATTTTTTCCTTGAATGATAAATGTCATAGTTATTTAGTTAAGCTAAAGCGTCTTTTGACTACTGCGCTAGTGTTAAGTATTCCTGAGGCTGGGATAGGTTACGTGGTCTTCTGTGATGCATCGGGTTCCGGTTTGGGATGAGTCCTTATGCAAGGTAATCATGTTGTTACCTATGGATCTCATTATCTTAAGCCTCATGAGAAGAACTATCTTACCCATGACCTTGAACTTGTAGCTGTAATACACACACTTAAGTGTTGGAGACATTACCTTTATAGAGAATGATTTAGTATGTATTCAGACCATAAGAGCTTGAGTTATATCTTCTCTCAAAAATACTTGAATATCTGCCAAAAGATTTGGGTGGAGTACCTGCAATATTTAAACTTTGAAATTACCAATAATCTGAGGAAAGGTAATGTAGTTGCAAATGCATTAAGTAGGAAACTTCCATCACAGGCTGTGAACGAATCTTCAAAAGAGTGGAGTTTGATGGTTCTTTTTGCTCTGTTTCATATTGGAGTTCAGTGGAAGGGGAATGATGTTTCTTTAGCCAGTGTTTAGTTGGAATCTGCTCTTATAGAGTTAATTATTCATGAACAACAACTGGATGATGAATTCCATAGAATCAGGTTCTGTCTTTTTGGTGGGGAGACTGACACCCCATTGTCATTATCCAAATAGGGTATTATTTGTTATCAAAACATTTATGTTGTGTAGTTATATACAAGGATAGTTGTGATGGGAGATTTCCATAAATCTCAGTGGGCTGTGCACCCAGGAACCACAAAGATGTTCTATGACATGCAGCGACAGTTCTGGTGGCCAGGTATTAGATGAGACATTGCTGAGTCTGTATCTTGTTGCTATACATGCCAGAAGGTTAATGCTGAGCACCAAAAACCTTTTGGGTTTCTTCATCCACATCCAGTCCCTACATGGAAGTGGGATGAAATCTCTATGGAATTTTTGGTCGGGTTACCTCAAACCCAGAGGAAGAAGAATGCAATATGAGTTGTGATCGACAGGCTGACCAAGTCAGCTCACTTTATACCTATTCAAGATACAACCAAAGTTGAGGAGTTGGGAAATATCTATAGGGAATAAATAGTTCGTTTTCACAGAGTTTCGTCTACTATAGTCTCTAATAGGGATCCTCAGTTTACTACTCACTTTTGGAGAGGACATCAAGAGGCATTGGGATCTCAGGTCCTCTTGAGCATGACCTACCATCCACAGTAAGATGGCTAGATAGAGAGAGCTATTATGATCCATGAGTATATGCTCCGCGCATGTGTTCTCAACTTTGGTGGGTTTTGGGATGATCATCTAGGGCTGGTTTAGCTTTCTTATAACAACAGTTATCAGTCTGCGATCAAAATGGCTCTTTTTGAGGCATTATATGGATATCCTTGTAAATCACCTTTATGTGGGCAATAGATTGGTGAAAGTTCCTTGGTAGGACCAAGTTTGGTCCAAGAGACGATAGCTAAGATCCAGTTGATTCATCAAATAATGTTGATAGCACAGAGTCAGTACAACTCTTATGATGATAATCACCAAAGACCTTTAGAGTTCCTAGTTGGTGACCAGGTGTTCTTGAATGTTTCACCCCGATTAGGTCATCGAAGGCTTGAGAGTCAAGGTAAGCTTGCTCCTCGTTTTGTGGGACCTTTCGAGGTTGTTGGTCGTGTAGGGAAAGTTTCTTACCATCTAGCTCTACCCCCACAGCTGACGTCGATACATAATGTGTGCCATGTATCGCTGCTGTGAAAGTATTTATCTGATCCATCTCATGTTTTGAGCATGAGTGATATTGAGATTGAACCCGATTTATCTGTGACTGAATGAACAGTCAGGGATATTGATTATGAGACCAATGTACTTCATTGGAGAACGATACCTCAGGCCTGTGTACTATGGAAGCATGGTTCTAATTCTTATGAGACGTGGTAAAGGGAGGAACTAATGAGAGAGTGGTGGCCTCATCTTTTTGTTGTGGAGGTTTCTTCATAGGATTTCTGGGGATAGAAAGATCTTATGGTGGGGAGGTTGTATCATCACATTACGTTTTGATGTACTTTTGATGATTCTAAGTACCTCTATGGTGGAGTAGTGACTTGGGGTACGTTTGGGTGAACGTTTAAGGAAAAATAAAGGACAGTGAGTTGTGCACGGTTTAAAAAATCGTGCCAAACATGATGAACTGGACAGAGTGGTCCGCACGGTTTATGCACGGTTTTAATGACCGTGCGACCAAACCGTGACAACCGTGCAAACCTGGAGAGTGGGTTCTGCACAGTTGGTGCACAGTTTTCCTGACCATGCACCTCTGCCTAGGTAACCGTGTGCCCGGTTTTTTAATTCTGAAAATCCTTCTTAAAACCACCTGAACCACTAGGACTTCCATATTTCTGACCTTGGCAAGGGATTGGAATATTCTAGGTATTTCCAAAGCATTTAGGAGAGATTCCAAGTTGATCCTAACTTCTTCCTTCGAGATTGAATGCTCGTTTTGAGGATCAGGTCTCCTCCTGGTATGTAGATTTCAACCTGTTATTTCTCTTATTATTTCCTCTACCTTTCCTTGATCTATTCATGGTATATTTCCACCATTTTCCATGGATTTAAACCTATGAGTTGAGATCTAGATCTAGGTTTGTGGATCTAGATCTAGTTTCACAAGATTTTGATGCCATTGATCTTTTTTTTTTGGTTTTAAGGATTTAGATCCAAAACTTGATCGACGATGTTTTTCCGCTTAGTTTTTGGGGTTTCTCATTGGGATAAATCCTATCAATAAATTGAGATAGGTGGTCCCATCCTGACATTCAAAATTTATCATCCTTGTATTTCTTGATTTATTTCAGTTGTCGATTTAAATTCAATTTATCAAATTTTCTTTCAATTAAATTGAAACAAATTCAATTCCATTGAATCGAGGTATTTGAAATGGTTTTGGCATGAAAATTTGGAAAACTACTAATTCAATTGAGTTGGGTGTGTTTATGGAAATTTGATTATTTAAATTGATTAATTTAAATTGTGGATTTGATGTAATTGATTTAAATTAAATTGTTGAATTTAATTGTGGAAGTAATTTGTGTGATGATGGAATTTTTTTTGATTGGATTTCAAACTGGTGAAAATGGCTTAAAATAATTTCTTATAAACCCATTGGTTTTATCTTGTGAAAAAGGAATGTTTTTTTAATAAAACCTGTTTTGGTTTTAAATGGAAATAAATTAGAACATTTGAAATGGAATAATGGGATTGATCGTATTTTTATGTATTCTTAAAATAGTTCTACCATCATGTATATGAGCATGAAAGTCTTTGGTAGTTAGTGAGTTATTTGGTTACACTCTGCGCCACAAAAACGATCTAGAACATACATACGGCTGGTCACATCCCCAATGGGTTGGTGACAAGTCTCCTTTGGCCAGTGTCTGAGGGATGTGTATGTACACATTTTGATGAGTTCACAAAGAGAGCGTCGAATCCAATAACTAGTTAATACTTTCATACCTTATGGAAGATGACAATGCTGCTCACTTTTTTTATATTTTAGACATAAATGTAAGACAATACATTTGAACTAATTTACATTCCTTCTGAATTTATATAAAATTTTTATTTAAGACATTGTTTTAGAAATATTCCAGCATTTGTAAAATCATTACATATATATATTTATTTACATCATTTGAAAATGTATAGAATGTTTTTTTAAAATATTATTTTGAATTGACAAACCTATTTATTTGAAAATTGAAAGATTTTATTTGGATAATCTATATTTGGCATCTATTACAGAATCATTGGTGGTATCCTACTGGGATTTGGCTCACGCCCTACTTTTGCATTCAAGTGTTTGTAGACTTTCTTCATCCAGGTTCGAGAAAAGGGAAGGGATCTCTTGGTGGTGGATCCAACTGTCGATCTTTGGTCTTGGTGAGTTGTGTCCTTAGGGGCCTTGGGGATATTTTCCCATTTTTAGTACTTGGGTTGTAGTACATTGGGATTTTGATATCTCTTTGTATTCGGGTACATTACTCTTGGTGGAGTTTCTCTTGTTATGCATACTGTATTGTTTCTTTTCTTCTACATTATTGGTGGAAAAATCATTCCCACTTGCATGTTATGTGATTCCAGGTGCTAGTCGCTAACCCGTGGGAATTAGGGACACCCTTTGGGCTATGTCAGGGCTGGCTTGGTTATCGGGTTACTAGGGTAACCGGGTTGGTTCATGATAAATATAAATGAAGAATTAATGATAGCTTCTTCCTCCTCCCCTCATCATCTTTCTCCTCCTCCCCTCATCATCTTTCTCGTCCTCCTAATCTTTTTCTTTATACATCTCTTCTCATTCATTCCCCAAATATATATTTGTTGATATTAAAAATTAATAAATTATTGGGTTCACCATAAAGAGTTGAAACCCTTAATTAATACATTTATTTTACAATATATGGTTGCACGAGCCTGATTCTAACCCCACAAAACTTGTTGGGCCCATGGAATCATTGATTAGAAACATAGTGCTTAGGGTAACACCTGCAGTTTGGTAGAAAGAAATTCATTATTTAAAAAAATATTGATTCTAGTTTTTTATATTATTTTATATTATTGATTAATTATATAGAATTGGTTCTTAGTGTTTTATTGTGAGTCCATACTAGATATAAGATTTTATATTTTATGTTTTCTCTAAGTGATATAACATGTTATTCATGGATTCTATATTATACTATCATTATGTTAAACCCTAATATAAAATTTTAAATGTGTATTCATTGAAAATATGTTTATAAATATTTGAGTTCAACAATTGGTTATTTTTTACCACTCAAGGAATTGTTATATTAATGGGAGTTCAAGGTTAGGACATGTGAGTGATTTTAAAAAATATTTAAGTTTATTATTAATTTTGAATATTGAATCTCTATGAATTTTATAAGCTCATCGAGTGATAGTGTTTTAGATGTCATGGTTTCACTCTAACTAGTACACTTAGATAGGATTTCGCCCACATAAATATGAAGCTGATAGTTATGATTTGAAATTTTCTTGTGTGAAAAAATGATTATGCTTCTATCAAGCATATCAATTTATTGGTTAAAATTGTTAAAAATATAATAGTTCCTTTTTCCATAATGAACCATGTCATTATTAATTGAGGTATAGTCCTCTTAGGTCCTTATATTGAAAATGATAATGGATATGACATGGAGCCATTTTATGTTCTTGTTTCCTTTAAGGGATTCATTTATAATGGGAATTTATATTGAAATTTTCGTTTATACGATGATTTATTATATGTTTCTAGATGCATTTTTGGCTTCATTATAGGGTTAAGAGGTAGAGTGAGGTACTAGGTCAATACACATAGAATTTTAAACTAAATGTGATACCAGGTTCTTGTTGGTATATTCAAAAGAGCCCCAAGTGGCCTGGGGGTTCCACCAGGTACCTTGTGTCCCCATATGGGGTACCCAATTTTCTGGCATGGTATATTTTATGTGGGAATCATATAATTATTTCAAAATAAACCAATTATTTCCTCTTAATTATTCTCCCTCAACCCCGCTTCTATTTAGCTATATAGAGGCCCCTCTAATGTTCTCTTGTCATGATTTTATTTACCCATTGTTCCTATTATGACATGATGAATCTGTGTGAGTAATCTATGAAAAAATTCAATGTAAAACTCTCTTATCCTCTAATTTTACCTCCCCTTATATTTTCATCAGATTTACATATGATGGATGTGGATTGTAATTATAATCCCATGATGCATAGAGGACTTCATCTGATTCCTTGGGGTTTCTTCTTCTCTTATTCAAGATAGATCATGTGGGTTGGTTACTCATCATTCACCACTGTCTTGATTTGAATAAATTGAGGGATGGTTTATGTTATGTATTTATATATTTTTGGTGAATTTTTGGGATTTTTTATTAGAGTTATTTGGGAATTTATGTCATTATATTTTTGGGTAAATCTTAGTAGTCATTTCTATTGTTTTTCTCTTTATATTTATTATCAATTGGTTTAGTTTATATGTATTTAGTTTTATTCCCTGATAAAATATTTTATAATGATTCATATACTCTATATGAATATTTTTTGTTATTTTAAATCTCTCTAACAGTATTGATAGGTAGCCTTTCCTCTCGAAGTGATTCTCAGGCTATGTCTGCAATATGTCATCCCTTTATTTTCATTAATATTATTAATGAATATAAATATATATTAAAAATTTAAAATAATGGTTTAAAATTGTTTTTTTATTAAAAAACAGTTTGCGCTTATGTGGTACTACATAAGGACCTTCACTCTCTCTTAGTTTTATTGGAAAAAAATTTATCTCTTATTAAATTTAATTAATCGCTTTCAAGTCATTTATTTATTAATTAATTTTTAATCGAAAGAGTAATTTGGTTAGCCATGTTTATGTACTTTAAAATTATTTTATTAACATTAAACAATTCACAACTTATTTAATATTATATTTTTTTAAACTATAATCAATTTTTCTTCCTCTTATGAAAACCTTGATTGAGGAAACGTGAATGTTTGGAATTACAAGACCGAATAAACCTTCTTTGTTTATTAATACAATGATAAATTTCAACAAAAAATTTATTATTAATGTTCTGGGTTATAAAAAACCTTATACAACATAACATAAATAAACTATAATTCAGTTAACCACACTTAACCCCCAATTAATATAGTTATTCATTCAAGATCTGGTGGGTGGGATGAATGTTTTCATAATAATTTATTCTATTTAAAGATACTATTAGTTTCATTAGTATCATAATGTTTTAAATTTCAATAATATCAATAGTTTTTATAGAAATAAAATCATAGTATAGTTTTATATTAAAGTTTTCACAAAAATGGAAGCCTTTTAGGAATACAGTCTTTACCTAAATTTCTCTTTGTCTTTATTATTTTAAATTTCTCACCAACACATATTTTCCAAGGAACCAACCATATAATCTTTTCACTTATCTAATGTAATGAACAATTTAATTAAAATATGTTGTAAATAATTTAGGATTTTGGATTCCAATATTCATATTTTTCATTGGATTGTAGGTGTAATGAAATTATTTTCTTGTGTATATATTATAAAGTTAACTTTCATTAAAAACTGATCCTGAAGTGAAATCATGAAATGATATTAATTCAAACATAATTTCAAGAAATTAATGGGGGATATAGAGCATTCTAGATATACTATAATGTATTTTGGGATCGTATTCCTCAAATTGTTGGCTGTTTCTTTCATATTTTAATCTAAGTGATATCATTGGTAGGTTGTAGTTAGTGGATCACATTAAATGTTACTATTAAGTCTAAAACAATTATATTTCATTATATATTTTCTATTTAATATTAAAATAAGTATGTCTTGGTGAATAGAGTATATTTTACCTCAAATATCTATTTGGATTGACTCTAGCATCATCGATTACCAAATTATTTTATATTATTTCTTAGAGCATGTTCATCTATAAAGAGTTGTTTAAATTACTTATTAGTTTCAATTATTATTTAATGAATTGATAGTTCCTCATTTATTTAGTATATTTATATATATATATATTGAATGGTTATTATTTCCATTGATATAGAGCAAGTTTACTATTTCATAATTTTTTTTGGTTATATCCATGTCCATGATCAAGTATCAAGCATGAAAATTCCATAATGTAGTAATAGATTTCTCGAATAGCTCTTTTGTACAATGATGTAGAGGTCAAGCTCATGACATGGGTCATTATACCATAACTAATAATACAGGTCGATGATTTGGGATGGGTAAAAATACCATAAATTATAATACCCATTTTTGTATTCATTGGGATGGGAAGTAATATTTCCTTGAATAGTTGTAAATGATCATCTTAGTATAAACACAAAGAAAATATATTATTTTCCACACATATACCCATATGTTTGGGTGAATATGTTTAAAATTTTTATCTATTTAGAGTTACTTACCATCATTGTGGAAAAAAATATTCTATCATTTTAGGCATTGAACAAATGAAGGTATTGTAGGGGATTACCCTCTCGGTATGGGGAGTTACTATTAAGTGTTTTTATAGTTATGTGTATCTATTTATTGTTGATATAAATAATTAATTCGTTTCTAAAATTCTATTATAATATTTTGTTTATTGTAAAACAAATTTTTATATTTATATAAATTTTATTTATTATTTATAAATAATCCTATTTTTCACCGTATCTGGGGCCCTACTGAAAATTTATGCTCACACCATGCATGTATGCATTAGTGGAAATGTATAATTTCTATTGATTTTTTGGAATATAACAGTACATTGGTGAATATTGGGTCTCCATTTTCAATATCTCATGTTTTTAAATGATTTTTAGTTGGATATAACTTCATAGTTATGACTACTCATGGTGGTTGGAGATCATGTCTGACAATTCACACATTGACCATTGGATTTATGTTTTATTAGGAATTGTTTGGTTTTTATATATTTGTTTCCATATTTATATATTGTGTACTACATGTTTACTAGACAATTATTCATTTATTTAGAGTTCTATTGGTTACAAAATTTATGTTTTATTTTCATGTGATAAGTATGGTTTCTTGTTATTTTTTTAGAACATCTGAATTATGGGTGAGTAATTCCGTATTCATGGTTAATTATTCTGATGAAATTAAATATTAAATCATTTTCTAAATTATAAAATTATATCCATGTATAATGTCATAAATAAATTGTGTTTAAGAAGGTGACCTATAGTTGTATAACTATATTTTGGTTCTTGTATGGGAATTTAGGTACATGTTTCTACAAAGAGGTATTAGAGTGATATTGGTTTTTAATGGATTTTCATTTTCATACAGAATAATTAGGATACTCATGAATTAAGAAGCAACCCATAATAGGCATAACTATGCTATTTCTAATAGAATATCAAGTTTCCAAGGGATTTGAAAGTACTCAGTATGTATTATTGGTTTATATGAGGATTTTGTTTTATTTTATTGGGGAAAATAGAAATGAATTTCAAATATAAAAATATTTTTGGATAGGGAATAAATATTTTTTTGTTCTTGTGTTGTGTTATAAATCTACAGGTAGGAACAAAAATGATGTAACATTATATTTTATATATTTTCATGCTTTTTATAATCTATTTAGACAAAAAATGAGGTTTGTTTTAATTGAATCATAAATAATATATATTAGTATTGTTTTCATTTATGTATTGGTGATAATTAGGTAAATTTGAAGTAATAGTTGAATTATTTGATTGGGATAGTTTTTCTTATTCAACGTTTCTCTATTGAGTATATTCCTAATTTCATTATTTTATCTTATTTTCAGCAGCCTCCTTTATTTAATGAATATATTTTACATCCATGAATGAAATTGGTTTTTTTCTACAATATGTCCAATTTTTTTTCATGTTGTTTGTGTTCATATTTATATGTATAGTTAAGAAAATATATATACTACTAGTGATGAAGTTGATTTATTTCTTATGTATGAATGTTTTAGAATATTTTTTTTTGAAATTGATGATCAAAATAGTGACAATGTATTTTTTCATATCTATGGGGAATTAGTTTCATCTCTTATGAGTTACTATAAGTATAATATTACTGTCATCTATAAAAGGAAACTATTATTTAATATTGTGTTTATAAAGTGTTGAATTTTTTTAACCTAAATGAAATTCAAATTGTGGATTATTTTTTAATGGGGTTCTGATTATTTCAAACTAGGTTTTCAAAATAATTTAGTGTTGAAGAAAACATGGAATTTAAAATTATAATATCTTTTTTTTCCTATAATTGGGATGTGAAACCTCAAAATCTTATTTTATTATTTATTATGCTTAAATTGGGTTTTTGAATAAAATCGATGATTTTGAAAATGGAATGGGAAGATTATTTTGAAATCTAATTCCATTTTGTTTTTATAATATTATTGAAATTAAATATGTGTTTTATTTATACTCAATATATTATAGTTCATAAGTCTTTCCAAATTTTAGAATGTATTTTCACCCTATAACTAGAATTTTATAAGGTGTTGTTATGTAAATATACAGTGTTTTAGCAATGAATTTAATAAAATTTTATATTGATGAATAATATTTGATATCCATTAAAAGTGAACCTTTTGGATGAATTATAATATGATGGTTGGTTAGGAAAAGGTAATCCAAGTATAATTTTATGGTTGGGAACACCTCAAATATTTTTTTACTAGTTAATGGTATTTCGAAAATCATTAGGATAATAGTACAATATTTTTTTTTGATTTATTGTAGTAATTTAATGTGAATTTCATGGATAAAAGAATTAATAGTTTTTATATTTATTGGTTTTTTAGGTGTCATGATTAAGTGATATAATTATTGTTTAGTAATTTGGAATATGAAATTGGTCTGTTTTAGTGAATTGATGTAGATTTAGTACATGTATATTGGGAATTTAATGCATGATTTAGTGTATTTATTAAATAATCAGAAGTAATGAACCCTTAGGTAAGATCCCCTTGATACTTATCAAGGATTATAAGAGATATTATGATGATATTTTAATGACCAATGTCCTCTTAACATCATTATGGTTCCTTTAAGGGCCAATATTTTAAATTTAGATTGTTAGAGCATTGTTAAATTTTAATTTTAGGTTCTTATTTATTGTTAATTTTTCATTGTAGGATATAAATTAGAATTTCAGTGTTTCTAGATTAATTATTAGGGTAATTTTGATTTGTTTTAGTACTCAGTAGTGAGCATTGAGATCAGATGAGGTACTAGGGTGGTACTTCTATCAGTTTCAAACTATAGATGGAACATAGTAACTTTTAGAATATAATGAGTACCAAGTGAGCTAGGAAGGGTCTCTAGAGGTGAAGAGGAATCCTTAGGTACCTATTAGGTTTCATAAGAGTTTTTATTTATGGATTTAGGATCATTTTAGTATCACCTTCATATTTTCCCTCACCTTTGTCAATTGACCTCACTTCAATCTAGTCTTATAAACACCCCTCCCACGTTCTCTATTGGTTTTCTCTTCCAAACCCATAATACCCCTTATTTTAAGGATAATCCGTAGGAATTATTATTATAATTATATAAGGTAACACCCTTTTCACCTTTTAACATACCTCCCCCTACCATTTCTTCTAATTAAATAGTGATGTCTTGGGATTTTAAGGAGGATATGGCTAGTGCATGGGGGAATTAATCTCAAAACAATAGACCTATTCTTAGGTTTCTTCAATTAGTTTTTTGTGGGTTTCTCGTAAAATTTTACATTTTTATTGAAATAGATTATGTTTTTATATATTTTAATTATTTCAATGTATTAGGGAATATTTCGAGATTTTTTCACATAGTTATTTCTGGAATTTTATAATTACATTTGTCTATAAATTTTACAAATTTTTGTGTGGTTTTCTTTCACTATTCAGTATCCATTGGCTCGAAGACTGTGTAATAGTATGTCATTCATGATGAAACTCGTTTTTATAATTTCTATCTAGTTTTCATAGATGATTTGTGAATGAAAATACAAACTATGATATTGGTAGGTGGTCTTAAACCTCTGATATATTATATAACTATTCATAAAATATGTCTGGCATTAAATTTTCTTAAAATTATTAATGTGTCTATTTATAATTTCTAAAAATATAAAATAATGTTTTGAAATATAAATTTTGGTAAAACTTTTTATAATTTTTTTTATTTAAAACTATGTAGAGAACATTACTCTATCTAGGTTGTCTTGAAAAAACTATTACCCTAAATTTTATTAAATTAATTCCTTTATTGTATTTTCCATTATAATTATAGTTTATTATAATGTTTGATTTGGGTTATGAATATTTGTATCAATACACATGATCCAATTATCTTAAAATATTTCACACGTTTTTAGTATTATACTTAGGTAGGACTAAAGACTACAAATTTAGTATTTTATGAAACAAATATTGAGGAATACTTATATGTTGGGTGTTATCCCTTGGAATTAACCTTCATGGTTGGTTAAAATAATAATAATATAAACCATTTAAATTCATATTCATTTTATATGCTAGAAAAAGATCTTCTCACTTTACGTGAATAAACACTAATCCAAAAACCATAACTGAATCTGTGTTAAGATTGGGATTGAATGGTGAACAGTAGCTACTATGATTTGGTGAGAAAAAACTGGCCTTATTTAATGATATCATTAGTTACAGTATTAAACTAAATCATTTATTTTAATAATTTAATTATTTTTCATGTGAATCAAAGGTTGGTAAAATTTTATATAAATTTATTTATTAAATGTGTAATCCTTTTGGAAAATGGTTCTTCAACTAAATTTCCCTCTTTATTTTTTTAATTTTTTTAAAACCAGGTTTTAAAAGGATCTGACCACATTTATTGAAACATATTTCTTATAAAATATTGATTCATAAATATATGGTCTGTTTACTCTAATAAAATCTTTAAATGGGATTTATATTTCCAATATTTCTTTTGGTATTCTTTTTCCCATTTTAAGAAATATTTTTATGCATATAATATAATATTTCATTTTCATTGAAAACCAAGCGTTATGTTAAATCAAGTAATTATTTTAACTCATTATGTAATTATTTATGTAAAAGAAGGTGTTTGGACCTTATCAGTTGTACAATATTTTATTACAGTATCATATACCTCTTGTTGTTGGATAATACTTTCTCATTTTAGTATATGGGATATCATTAGTTTGTTCTCGATGGTGTCACACATTGATTGTTTGAACAGTTTCTATATACATTGAATTTGAATGTATATTACCTTGTTTGGATTCTAATTGTTATAGATTTGGGAATAGATTATTTTGTACCTTTGTTTTTCATATGGATTTACTTTTTAATGATTGGATGATTCATTATCATATCTTATTCGATGTAGTATTTCAGTACCTAAATCCCTTGTGGTATTCCTTATTGATAAAATTGATTCATGAATTCCATTTTGGTTTTTTATTTTGAGAATAGATAAAATCCTCCAATGATAGGATTTCTGCATTCATTGATATAGATAATTTCAACTAATGTTTTCATATTATGGTTACGACCATGATCATAAACACATTCCCTATCAAGTTATTTAATCATAATATTATAAATTTCATGAGTAGGTATATTGGCCAGGGACACTCTTGTTAAACTAAAGGGATGGGTTGTTTTACCCTAACTAAATTTACATGCATATCACTTGGGATTATTTTTCAATTCCCTAATTCAATATATTATTTCCCCCATTTATTAAGACATACTATAAGATTTCCCTAAATAGTTCTACCATATTATCCCTATGATAGGTCTCTTGGAACCTGAGTAATTTTTGAAAAATATATATTCATATTTTTGGGTGTATAGTTATATACGATTGAGATATTTATAGGTACTGATATTTCCTCTCATGGGGGATGAAACTGATACATCATATCAATTTTTTTGTCAACCCAAAGTTGGCAGTGTACATATGGACCCTCTCCGCAAGGGGAGTAAATATTTGGAGTTATAAGACTTAATTTTATTGCATAAATTTCAATGAAATACTATGGATTGATTTAAAGTTAAGATATACACTAATTCTTAGTGTTAATATTTTTTACATAAATAAATGAGTATACAAGTCGACACAGACCCCAATTTTTCACTATTGTGTTGAGACATCATTGGGGTTCCCTACTACATATTTATGATCCCATATAGTATAGACACCACAATAGACCTACATATATGATGTTTACTTTTATGTACTTATAGGCACAATAATATATTTTAGGTATTAATTGACAATTTATATTTTTTCATTGAAGAAAGAATAGTTTACACTTTTGGAATTGTAGCTATTAGAGGTGGTTTGAGGTCATTATGGGAACATTCCATATTCCCCTTTTATCCTATATCATTTTAAAACAAGTTTGGATTTAATGTATTTAGTGAAATTTTTATAAATTTTAAACTACATTTTAACTAGAATAGTTTGAATTTGTTTAGAGTGTTTTGTGTATTCTGGCTTCTGATTTATATTCATGTGAACTAATGGGATTCATGTTAAATGTTTAGAAGATTTCACATAAAAGTGAGTAATTGAAGTTTAATAAAACAATTTATTCATTAATTTTAATATTATAAATCTTTCTAATTCCATCCCCAAATGAAACATTGAAAATCATTATGTTAGTTTCCTAGTGATCAATGATTTCTCTTCTGGTATTTTCAGACTAATTTGGGTGTCATGTTTAAAATAATGCCAGTGTTTTTACAATGTAATAATGTAATTTATGTTATTATCATTTTATTATATAGGTCTATGATAATCAAGACCGAAAAAATATCATACAAAAATGGGTCCAGATCAACTTTAGGGTGGAGGCTCAAGTTACTAGGAGACTTGTAGGTACTCATTTGGTGTTTAAGAATTGAGAAAGTCATCCAAATTCTTTTTTATATAAGATGAGACGGAAATTGAAAAATTTTAATAATTCTTTACTGGGCATATACCTTTATTTTGGTTCATGCATATGTTAGGTGTCAATATGTTGGTACACATTATATTTCATGTTATATTTTACGCTTGTTTGTTCTTGTTATAATATTAATCTAACCAATTAATGTCTAAATTAACTAAAAAATTAACAATATATATAAATAATATATATATATATATAATTGTGATGGTTAGTTCAATAGGAATGAACAATTTACTCCGTTGAATGATATATTTTTTCTTGTTTGATGTTTCAATAATGGGAATTCTATAAGGGACTATCCTTAAAAAATATATATATTCTAGTGTCTTTATACTATAATTCCTATCATTACATTCACAGAAATATTTTAGGTTTATATTATAGAGAGTCATTTCATATCTATTTTATAAAAACCCAGTATATTTCAAGGTGGAAACTTCTAATTAGTATCAATATTACCCCAATTTATATTTTTTAAAATCTAACATGTTTTAAATTCATGACTAATCTTTATAGATTTGAACTTGACTTGTTATTTTTTTGAACCATCCTTAAACCCTATAAAAAACTATTAAAAACATGTTAAGAACACAAAAAATACTTATTAATGGACACTAAAATAACTAAATATATTAGTCATGTGAAAAAATGAACACCAAAAAAAGGTTTACCATCACCACAATATTATTTAATAGTTTGAAATAAATAATATCCAGCTGAAAAACACACACTTATATATAAAAAAATACATTAAAATCCATATAAATGAAAAGAAAATATTTTTGGAAAATTGGAGCATTATATCCATAACCCATGTTAAATTCTTGTCATAAATAACTGTATTATAGTTAAACTAATAATAGAAACCACACAATATAACACATTCCTTTCACTTGAAGACATGGAAAATTACTCAATGAATTGAAGAGATATAGTGGAGCTGAAACATCATATAATATTAGTGATTCTTGATTATCATATATAATTATCAAGTTCCATATCATTAATAAAAGACATTATGATTCCACCTTTTCAATATAAAACCATAAAAACACATTTGAACCTATATGGAAAAAACATTTATATATCCAAATACAAACTGCCTTTGAGGAAAATATTTTCATAATAAAAAATACCCAATACAAAATGTAATAAGGTATTTTTTTTATAAAAATTTAAATCTTATAAATCAATACAAACATTAAATTATAGTTATGTAAGTAGGAAAAACTTTTTATGCCTTACACATTAAAAAACATTCCTTTTTTATTTCTTCTCAAATAGTTCATAAAATGAATCCCGTTTGAAAAACATTGAAATAAAGTAAAAACATGAAATAATATTACATTTATAATCCATTTATGTCTATTTAAAATCATATGTAAAATATATTTATGAATATGTACTTAGAGGAAAACGATTTAGAAAATAATTCATGAAAACATTTTTATTGATGTTTTAATGTAAAGTGTCTTGTACATGGATTCTATCTCGTCACACACATTTTTTATATTCATAAAACATAAAATAATATTTTTTATTTAATTTCTCAACAACCTTTTCTAAAATATTTATTCATTTATTTCATTTATTACCATGTTATATGAAAATAAATTTTAATTTAAGTTCATGTTAGTCGTTTTGAACTAATGGGCTCATATACCCAAAATGAAATATTTATGATGACTATGGTCAATGAATTAATTATTATATCATAACAAGAATAATTATAATTATAATATAATTAATATTTTATTTCAAATATTTTTCATTTAGAAAAAACTATGAAGGATGGTTTTGGAAAGTGAACTATGTCAAAATCATTGAGATGGTAGGTCAGAAGTATGGATGACAGAAATATAAAAAAATATTTTTCATATAATATATTTATATATTTCATCAATGTGATTTAGTGAGGTATAATGAATCAAATTTCCTTGTAGAGGTGGTAATCCACACATACGCACAAACACCATTATCAATTTTCAATTAATGAAAATATAAGAAAATAGATGATATATTGATTTTACAGAATGATAAATAAGACCTGAATATATTATATATATATATATATACACATTAAAATTATAATTTTAACTATCCATGATAGATGGTGATAGAAAACAAAACTAATCACTTTATGGTGGTTGTAGTTCACACGTATGCACAAACGATGTTTTCATTCCCCATTGGATGAAAGTGAATATAGATATTCATTATGATATTAGCATAATAACACCACAATATATGGAAGATAATTTTTTAATTTTTTTAATTTTTTAATGAAATTTAAAGGTTGTGGAAGAGGAAATAAATTTAAAAATCTTGGTTAAGAACAATACCTCTTTTATAGACAGCCTCAACAGGTTTACACCAAAATCCTTCTTATGATGATTTTTTAATAAACAAATACCTCTAGAATTTTTGTATAAAATTTGGGGAGATAATTTTTTATTTATTGTATGAAATAATTTCCTCAAAAGGTTTTAGAAAAATAGGAGAGGCAATGACCTTTTATAAGTAAGGGGTTGGGTATTCTTGGAATTTCATAATGTATTAAATTAATATAAATTCATAATCTTCGTAAAATGTCCCCAAATTATTAAAATATAAATCTATGATTATGATGGGTTGAATTTATCTCATCCAATTAAATTATTTACATTTTTAGATGAGGTTTTTACCATTATCTCTTCATTGTATTCCATTGTTATCAATTTTAACGAGTACCATGATATCAAACTTTTTTACACCAAATGATTCAAGAAAGATAATTTAATAAGATAAGTTGATCAAAAATAGACCATGGTAGATATTTTATATCCTATACCATTAATTTTACCAAATATAACATTTTTAGGAGTTCGAATAATTTAATTAAATATTATTTATTATATAATATCACTAATTTCTTTTTTTGGAACTATTCATTTAATTCGGCTATGAAAAAAACATTAATGAAATGTAATTATAAAATAATAAATTTACAGATGATTTTTTTATATGAATATTAAAAATTTATAGAATATATTAATTAATTAAAATTTTACTTCTTTTAATATTTTACAAATCAATAAATTTATTTTTCTATTAATTTAAAAAATATTATGTCATAGTTGCATTATAATTTATGGAAGTTATTCCATAAATAATTTTTTTAAATAAATTACCATGACTAAAAAGTAACTTATATTGAAAGAAAACAATAAAAACAAAACAAAATTTTTTATCCCTCCATAAGGTATTATAGATATTGAAAGAACAAGAATGGAATTTTTGAGTTAATATTTACATACAATAATTACACTCTTAAAACTATAGTAATGTGGAAATAAATCTATATATATTCAAATAATGGATGGTACATTTCTAAAAAGCCGTGTTAAATAAAATAAGAATATGTTTTATTGGTGTTTTTAGTCCTTACCTAGTTATAGTTTTCCTTAATTACCTGACTTACCCAAACATAGGTGATAAATATTCCGTATGGTAACTATTTATCTTGAAAATAATTAAAGAGAACTACATAAGGAATTTGGAGATCCATAATACTAATATTGAATCTATTTATGAAGATTTAATTCAAAAAAATGGAAGAATTTAATTTAAAATAAATCCTTTGAAAAATGAGATAAAATGGTTTTTTAAAAATTATAGAAAAATTTTAATTCCAAATTCAAGTATTAAATTAATTACAAATACAATAATTGGAATTTTCTTTGAAATTAATTTGTTAATTTTTTAAACATATAAAAAATAATATTTTACTTTGTAAATACATGAAAAGAGGGTATTGTTTTCAATTAGAACAACTATTTTTAACTGATAATTAAAAAAATTAATCTACTCAAAAAAAATAAAAAAACACATACAAAGATAATTTTGATATATCGATCTCAAAAATTTATTTCATTATGTAAAATTAAAATAATATAACTTGGAAATAAATATTATAAATAAAACCATATATTTCCTTAAAACCCAATTTAGATAGTATAAATTTTTTCTTTTCGTCTGAAAATTTTCCAAATATTTTTATAATAAATATGACCATATAATATGTAATTAATAACTATATGATAATGATATATATTAACATTACATGGTTTTTTACATTATTCCTTATTTTTCAAAATTTTTTCATCGATGTTTATTCATTACTTAAACTAGAGGGTATATCTTTCCCTCATTAAATTTTTAATTTTTCCTTGATACTTCTTCAACAATATAATTTTTTCATAAAATATTAACAGGATAAATTACCTTATTTGACAATAATTTATATCTATATTCAGTAATTTCTTTTGGTTCATCCTCGTAAGGAAGTTTATCTTCCAACTAAACTACTTTAGGGCTCAAAACATGAGATGAATCAAGCACATATTTTTCTAACATTGAAACATTAAATATGTTATGTACATGAGATAAACATAGGGGCAAGGCCCTTAGTAAGAATATAATCCATAATTCTTCTGGAATTCATATTGTCGGATGAAATAGGAACATATCATCCCCTTTTTACCAAAATGAGTAAAACTTTTCCATCGATAAACATTAAGAAAAATTATTCACATACATTGAAATAAATAACCTTCCATCGGTTATCCACATAAGTTTTTTAAATGCTCTTATCCATCCTCATATATATTTCTAAATAATTTTCACCTTCCCAATTACTTCTTCTATAAAATTTGGTCCCATCAATGTCCTTTCTCCATCTTCATCCCAAAAATAGTAGGTCTAACACCACCTTCTATATAATTCCTTAAACAGTGACATCAATACACTAGAATGAGAACTATTGTTATAATAAAATGAACCAATAATTGATATTGATACCAAATTCTAGGGTATTTCATTGAATTAATATGATACATGTCTTCCATTGTCTCAATCCTTCACTCAGACTATCCATCATATTGAGGATGAAAATATGTAATAAATTTTATTCAATAACCAAATAATTATGAATTCTTTTATAAAATTTAGAGGGGAACCTTGAATCAATGTACAATATAATGGAGATACTCACTCCATATATCTTAACTACCTCGATGAGATATAGTCGAAAAGGTCATTTACATTTTTTTATCTATAATGGGAAATAAATGCGTAGATATAGTTAGTAGATCAATAAAAACCAAAATTTCATTGTTCACTCAAGATATCGTTGGTAATCCGACCATGAAATACATGGATATGTTTTCTCATTTACAGTCTATCATAAGTAAAGTATGGAGTATCCCCTTAAATAATTTCAATTTTTCATTAAACAATTAAATATTCACAATTTTCATAGAAAATTAAACAAATATCTATTTCCATTCAATCCCACCAGAAATACACCCATAGCTCTGTTTACAAATTAGTTCTTTCATGATGAATAGAGAATCTGAAACTATGATTTCAATCTATAATTCACCCTTTAATGTTGATTCACCACACACTAATAATATTTTTCTAAATATGATAAAACCATCTTTATCAACCCATCATTCCATCGATAATAGATTATACTTTTCCCATTAAACATGATTCTTCTTCTTTGATTTCTTAGTTCTCTTCCCCATGTTCAATAATTAATAAGTGAATATATTTTCCAAAATTGTATGATCAGAATATATTCTACACATTAATCCTTATAAATTTTGAATCCAAATATATAATTCATAAGACACAAAAATTATTTCTAGGTCTTCTATAAGATAATTTAACTCATGAGGTTTCAGTTGACATGAATCCTAAGTAATTTCCTAATAATTTTCATTAATAAAAAACCATTTTTATTTAAATTAAGAATCACTATTGATGAAATATTAAATATTTATAGAGTTTATGGAAACAATTATATCATTTTATACTGTTGTTTTTTGTTCATGAAAATAATCATCACACTATTTTATTAAGATTATTTTAAATTCTTTTGGAGTCATCTTAGTCAGTAGTCTAGATAAAAGAGCAATGTTCTCAATAAACTAATAGTAGAAACCCACTAATCCATGAAAACTATGAATATTTGTAATATTTATAGGTATTTTCCATTTTCCCCCAACTGTTATTTTATCATGTACAATAGTCATGGTATCAAAATAACAAACTACCCAAGTAATAAAATTATTTCCAAACAATTTTCAAACATATAATACATTCCATATCATAGTTTTTATTTTAAGGTTTTAAAAAACATTTTAGATAAAATTTCTGATCTTAATAAATGTAATAATACAAAAATATATCTCTAAAAACATAAACACAAACTTATCCAAAGAGTCAGAGAAAATTATATTTATAATACCCAGAGATACTATAGGTTTATTAGACATCCTAGTGGGAAAAACTACAAAATAACAATACCCATATCCTATTCGAAACAATGTCTTAAAATTTTCTTCCTCCTTAACCTTCAATTTTTATAACCATAACTTGAGAACAATCATTGAAAAATACTTCTATCCTATGAGATAATAAAACAAATCATTGATATAACGTGAAGGATAATTGTTCTGGCCAGTGATGTTATTAAAGTCTATATAAAAATTTAAAAGTCTCATTGAATAATATTTATTCTCAACAAATAAAATATGATCTTCTCAATGTAATGTTATAGGATTAACAAATATAATATCTATGAACTCTTACAACATATTTTTCTATTAAAAAAATATTTACTTGATCTATTTGATTAATACATTTTGAAATAGACTTAGAAATATGCACTAATTGAATAGTAAATGCGACATCCTAATCAATAATAACTACATGAAAATAATAAAGATATACATCCATAAATTTAGTCACTAATGGGATGTAAATAATCTGATAAATTTAATTCCATTAAAAAATACGAGCTATGTAACTTTCACTTCCATTATACTAAGGGTATTTGATTCTTGATAGGCCATTGAAGGGTTGAAAAAAATAAAACATTATTATATTGTAAATCTATATTAACTTGATAAAATAAAAACTAATCCATAACCAAAAATAATATCAAACTATAATATATCCATTTCATCAAGATTAATAGGAATTACCATACCAATAACAATAATACTATGATTCCTAAAAATTAGGGTTTTATTAATATTTCCATAATGATTTCTTACAAAAATTTTATATTATTTTGAAAATATTATAAACCAATATTACTTGTAAATTTATCATAAATAATGGAATGTGAAGATCTAGAGTCAAACATGGAAGTGGTATAATTCAAATGATCAGTTAACATACCAACCAAAACATTATTAGATATCCTAACCTCATCCTTAGTTATAAAAAATAATTTTACACACATTTTCACATTTTCTCTTGAGGAATTCCCCCTTGAGTAACAAAATATTGACCCAAATTAGCATATTATTTCCAAATTATTTCAATTAAAACATCTCCCTATTGAATATATATTTGTCAGAACATTCTAAGATTGTTCAAGACTCTTTACTTTTTAGTCACTAATCTTATGATCAATCATAAATCACAATTAACTCTTTCAAGATCCAATAAAACATTCCTTGAAATGCGTTTTACCAAACAAGGAAAATGTTTGGAGATTTCCTATAGAATTAGTTGTTCTTTAATTCTATATTTCATACCACCTTAATTGTTTCTTAATTTTTTCATCTTGACAAACATATCTTCGAGATAAATAAATCACAACATTCTAAGGAAAACAAAAAAAATTCTCATAACATTTAAATTATCATGAATTAAAATATATCCATATACTAAGTTTCCATCGTGTGTAAATATAAATTTTACTATCAGTTTTCCTATTTCATTAAATACAAAGCTAGACAATATTGTAAAATTTTATGCATACATAGCTACTATATATTTATAATTTTTTCTTCAATTAAAATAATTTATTCTCCTTACAAAGTAAAAAAAAAACTTGGTAAATATTTCTCTATAAAAATATTCTAATATGTATCCCATTCCATGGTATCATGCTCATCTCACTATCTAGTATTCATATTCAAAAATGATCATCTCTTAGCATAACCTTCATAATGGTAAATAAAAATTATTCTGTTTTGATATTATGAACATCCCATGAAATGAAAAATCTTTCATAGAGCATTGAAAAATCATTCAACTACCACTATATATAAGTTTACAAAGAAATTTGGAGCATTCGATTTCAATAAATGATCAAATATTAACATATTCCTTTGTGGTAAATCAGTGTTTTCTCTAACATGGATTCCAACTGCATTTAGATCCAATGTTAGTTGATCCCCCACTGTAACAAACTACTCAATTCCAATTCCAACCATTATAATATACTATTTTGGAAGGATATATTCTTGTTGATAGGTTCCTACTTCAGTTTCCCTATTTCATTTGTAGAAATTCATTCTAAACATAGATATATTAGATGATTTAATAAGTTTATCTTTAATGTTTTTTATATAAACATCACCATTAAGTAGAATAATTCATATTTATTCTATTAAAATTATTCTCATCTACAAATTTATATAAACATTTACTCTAATACCATCTATAATGAATAAATATTAAACATTACATAATCTATTGTATTTTGACTTGAATTCACTATATTAAATTTCTAAAAACAATTAATTTTTACATTTTATTGAATTATTTCACAACTCTTGAAAAATAAACTATATATTACATAGTGGGAACTTCTACTAAGAATATATTTTTCATAAAATATATATTTTTTAAATGAAACATCTTTTCTTTTTTATGACTACTCTCTATGTTGTTCCAATGGAATTATTATTAAATATTACCCATCTAGAATCGAATTTTAAAATACCTAAAAAAGGGATGGGAACTAAAATATCACTAAGGGACATAAAATAAATAATTTTTTAATTCTACAAAAAACCATTACAACACATAATTGTTTTTATCTTGATCATAATATTCTTCTAGTGTATGAAATAAATCATATCCACATGATAATACAAACACATTTATCTCAAATAAAACAATTAAAAAGCATAAAAAGGAATGAAAAACTATTTTGGAAACTTATATAATGAAATTAATAACCATTTGTAACTTATATAAAAGAATAACATTATCCTAATAAACTTCCGTATGACAGACTACCCAAGTTAACTTCATCCTTCTGGAATTTGGAGATAATTAACATTTCCAAGTGAATTGGAGTTCTATAATGAGGCTCACCCATTATATAATCTCTATAAAAATCATTCATTCATCATATATAATTCTGAATCAACATATCATGAATAATAGATTTTATTGTTGAACATTTTTATCATAAAACTGATGATAAAAAATTTTCAAATTATATAAAAAACACTTTAAGATATCGAAATAACATTTCCATTTAAAAAATATAATTTCAAAACTAAATACAAAAAAAAGTGAAATAAGATTTTTATTTGAATAAAAATTTAATCTTTTAATGTAATCCAAACATCAAATATTGGTTACAATGGTGGGAAAACCTCTAATGTCTTATATGTTAAAACAAATCATTCATTTTACCATTTTGTCAAAACATTGACATAAAGTAAAAAAGTCACATAAATTAAACTTTTTAAATCACTTATATCCATATAAAAACATGAAAAAATAATTTTAATAATATGGACAAGGAAGAAAAATATTTAAAAAAATCCTTAAAATAATTAAAATGGTGCTTTAAGTTACGTTGTCTCTTACCTTGAGTCAAGCTCATCATAAAAATAATTTATATCACTAAATAGTTAAAAAATTTAAATTATATAATTAATTAGAAACTATGTTTTAAATTATTATTCCTTTTATTTTATTTATTATTATTTTATATTCAATTACTAAATAATTTTATGTTTATTTCTGATGTTTTTATGATTTCTTCTCTCATATCAAAAATGAAATTGGTAGGTTAACTATGGTCAATGAGGTAATTATTACTTCATCTCTAGAATAATAATTATGAAATAGTTATAATTTTATACATGAATTTGAATTATGAAATCATCCATGATGAATTTTATGAATAATGAACTATGTTACAGTCATTGAGATAGTGGAAAAAAAACACATCACTTCGTGGAGGTGATAGTCCACACATACACATGAACAATGACTTCATTCTGTATTATATGGAAGGGAAGATTGATTATGACATGGATATTAATATAATAACACCTCAGTATATGGAATATATTTATTTCATTTTTAAGTAATTTTTAAGTACATTTTAACAAGAAATAAGAAGATATAAATCGAAAAATTTTGGCCAATACATATTCTCCAGACAACATCGTTAGGTTTACACCAAAACCCTTTCTTTGAGAAATTTATATTAAAACAAAAGAATATATGATATGGAGAGTGAATTTGGAGATATTCCCTTATAGACACCATCTAAACTACAAATATTTTAGGGAATTATGAAAAGAAAATGGAGGTTCCATTTTACAAGTGAGGGGAGGTGCATTTTAGAAATTTTTTCAAAGTATTGAATTATTTAAATTAATTCTCCCAGAATAATGACTCAATAATTTTGTAAATAAAAAATAACCTGATTATGGGTTGAAATAATTATCCAATTAAATTTTAACAGGTTTATATGAATTTTTTACCCAATCTCTTTGTTTTAACCCCTATTAACCCTTTTGATGATTATCTTGATATGGATTTTTTTGAAAATAAATTCATGAATATTACTAAAAATATCTAATTGGACCATAAATTCTCTAGGGATAATATTTCATACATTATCACACTAATTAATCAAATATATAATTTTATTAATTTTAAATTTTCTAATAATACACTATTTATTATAAAATAACAATAATTTCTTTTTGGAACTATTAATTTAATTTTAATTTCAATATCATATAACATCAATGAAATTTAAATATAATATCTGAAAATATATATAAAATTTCATATCTCACAATATAAATTGCAACACAATAATTCAATAAAAATATATCACCTTTAATATTTGGGAAATCAATTAGTGTTGTGAAAGAATTTAATATAATTATTTGATATCTAAAAAACAGAAATAAACATCCATGATATATATAATATTTTTTATTAAAAATTGATATTTATAAAAAAATACTTTTATCTGATCCCCATAATAACTATGATAGACATTCAAAGAAAGAGATTATCATTTTTACTCTATATTTACTTAAAAAAATATAAACGTTATAATCAATGGAAAGTGGAATGAAATTACCACATTTTCAAATCCTAAATGTCGGTGGTTGAAAAAACATGTCAAATAAAATGATTTTTTTGATATTTATAGGTTTCGTCACATTATTTTTTACCATAATTACTAGATTTACCGTTACAAATATGAAAAACATTTACTATGGTTACTATTAAAATTGACCAAAAATGGAGTATTCACTAAATTTGTATATAATGATTCAAAATAGGGAATATTTTTTTTATGATTAAATTCAAAAAAATTGGAATAATTAAATTTAAAATTAGAATTAAAAAACGTGGTGAGAACTGTTTAAAAAAATCATTTTAATAATGAATGTATTTTTATAAAAAATGTTTGTATAATATAAATTAAAAATACAATAATAGGATTATTTTTAATTAATTTGGATTAATAAATTTATAAAACTAGTCAAAAATAAATTTCTACATTGAAAATACATGAAAATTAAATTCAGTTTTCAATAAATTATTTATTTTCCATTATTTTATAAAAACTAAACCCCTTAAAAATCCTAAAAACTCACCCTAATATAATATTGATATGATGATATCAAAAAAGAATTTATTTCTATAAAATTAATATTCTATAAATCGGAAGAAGTTTTTTTAATCAGACCATATAATTCCTAAAAACTCAATTTTGTTAGAAATAAAATTTTCCAATTCAACAAAAAAATTATAATATTTTTATAAGGAATATAAATATATAAAATATAATTAATAAATATTTTCAAATGAATTATCTTCATATTACATCATTCTTTAAAAATGCTTCTTTTTTCTTATTGTATTATATTTTTTATCATGTAACTTACTATTAAGTGTTATGAATCAAGGAAACCTAAGTTATCTACATTTTGTTTCAAATAAATAAACTAGTTTTATTTAAACAATAAATAAACTTATTTTTCATGTTTTTTTATTTAGATTTAAATATTTTATTTAGTATGTTAATATTCATCTAGAGTACATATGTTTTTCAAATGAATGTGTTGCTGGAAGAGTTTTTTAAAATAAAGCACTAAAAAATTCTTGTCATTTATTTTTTGTCCCCTCTAAGGGAAAACTATGTCCATCGTAATGAGTAACTATAAGGATCCCATTATTTTTCTCAAGTAAAGGAAAATATTTATTAACATTAATTTTTACAATGTGGATAAATTGATTTAATTTTAATTAATTTTAAATTGTGGTATATTTAAAAGGTTATTTTGTTTATTTTTAAACTAGTTTAATATATCATATAATTTTTTGTATAAAAATTGAATTTCCCCCTTCAGAATTCATTTTTGGGTCTCGAATTGGGATGTATCATGATGAAAAAAATATATTAATATAGTTTATATTCAATCTTGGATGAAGATTTTGAAACGAATGGATAAATCTGAAAATTGGTATGGAAAGGTTATTTTAAATCATAATTCAGTGTTGGTTTCAATATTAGATGAAAATTCAATACATGGAACTTTTATAATAAGTATTTTAAATAACATGAGTATTTCAAATGAATAGTAATAATTTTCCTCTATTGACATGAATTGTATATTTTTTTTAAACATAAAGCTTTTTCATAAATGAATTAAAATTTATTTTTTTGAAATAATAAAATATTATCTTCAATGCCTTATATGTAAACCAATTTTATGAATGTGAACATGATGTTAGGTTATACATGGTTAGTAATTGAAGAACTATTAGAATACAAGTACCATGCCTTTCTTTTTTTTATTATTTAAAACTAATGAGATGATCAATAGGAAGACTGTATAAACATTAGTTTAAACCACTAATGCTAATTTAATATGATAGCCTAAGTTTCCAGAATTTAATTTTTTTAGATATTTGGGGTTTTTAGGATATTTATAGGTTATATGATCATTGTTTGGTAATATGGGATGAGGAACTAGTTAGTTTTAGTGATTTGGTCTAAATTTATGAGTTAGGTATTGTGAATTTATTGGATTATATTTTGTATGTTTTGGAGGCTAATAATTAGTGAACCCTCAAGAAAAAATATATTAGGACTTATTAGGGACTAAAAGTAATAAAATTGGGGGTTTTTAATCACTTGTGCCCAAATTACCCATCTTATGATGTCTTAGAGGTTATAAGTAGGAAATTTATATAGCCATAGTGTAGGATTGTTTAATTGTTTTCCAGTTGTGGGGATATTTTTAATATAATCCTTTAAATTGTATTTTTAGTGTTTTATGATTAAATAATTGGTTTTTTGGACAATATTTAGGGTCTAGTGGATGGTTTGGAGATTGGGTGATGTACTGGAGTAGTACTGGTGCATTATTAGTAATAGATATAAATTAAATGGAGATTTGGGAACTCGATGAACAATAACAAGTTCCAGGTGCACTAGGGAGGGGCCCAATTAGTCTGGGATACCATAGGTAACCCAATGGCCCCATATTAGGTAGCCAATGGGATGAATTATTTTTTTAGTGGTATACATATGGAATCTTCATCTTCTACAATATATTTTTTCTTCCTTCTTCTCTATTGACTTATAATCTCTACTACCATAAGGAAAACCCTCATATTCTCTCTTGATCCTTTACTCCTCCCTCTTTTACCTTGGTTTCTATGTGAATCCACAGATTTAATTCTTTCCTAAATATATGTTGAAACCTTCTTATACTATCTCCTTCCGTATCATTATATTCTATTTTTTTCTTTATGATGTATAGTTACTCTAAGGATAATTACAATGTATCATGTCGGAATTTTGTTGATATTTTGGGGATTTTTCTTCTCTAACTTAAAGGAAGATCATGGGGGTCGGGTTCTCAGCACCCATTTCTTTTTTGTCAGAATGTATTAATTCATGTTTATCTTTGGATTTATATATTTTAGTAATGTTTTGGGGTTTTCTTATTGAAGTAATTTTTGAGTTTATTTATTTATATTTTTTGTTTAAATTTAGTTGTTATTGGCCCTATTTTTCACATGGTCATTATTATCCTTCAAGATTGTGGTTCTGTAACTGGATTTTTCCATGATGAATTTGTTTTCTAATTTATGTCTTCTATGTTAATATTTTTTTTTATTTTTAATATAAAAATATGTTATTATTTAGTGGACTTGACCCTCTATTTTCTTTTATGTCTTTTCTTTAACGTTCTTGTCCTTATTATGCCAAACAATAATTAATAAAGAGATATATATATTTTTTCAAAATGTAAAATAATGGTTTAAAATTATTATTTTGGTATATGAAATAAATTTATTTAATGGTTTTATATGGTACTATGTGTGTACATTCACATCCTCTTTGTTTTTTTTGAAAACATTACTTTCCAGAATAATATTTAATTATTACCATAAAATTATTTTTCATTTATTATTAAAGATAATTATAAATTATTATTTTGGTGGTCTATTTTTGTGGCATGTCATAAGATCCTATATTCTTAAAATATTTTACACCTACTTTGGTATTATACATGGGTTAATCATGGAATATTTAGTGGACCTTCTATGACAACCCACCTTAATGAAAACTTTTATGTTTGGATTTATCATTTTGAATACATATTTTTTAGTAAAAGGTAGGAATATGACCGTCCAAAAGTCCTATTAATTACGTGAGATAGGGAACAATTCTTACTAGTTAACATAAATGAATGATATGTTGAAACACCGAACCAAACCCCCAGTTAAGCGATATATTAGGCAGTGATGTGGCGGTTGGGTTTATTCTGTGAAAAGGTATGGAATTATTTAAAAGGTGTATTAGTTCCAGAAATATCCTAAAGTATTGTAATTTAATAATTTTAATAATTTTAATATAAATTAATGGTGTTTCATAATTTATATAAATGATTTTCTAGAAAACAATTTAATCTTTAAAAAACATCAGAAATTATATTTCACATTACTTGTAATCTTTTAAATGTCTATCAAATTTTTTTTTTCAAAGGAATATGCCAAATGCAATTGTAAATTATTTTTTTATAAAACATTTATTCATAAATATATGTTATGCACACATTGAAAAAAATGTAAAACAATGATTTGGGTTTCATATAGTCCTTTTTCAGATCTTTTCATGATTTAAGATGTGATTAGCTTTTTTATTTTATAAAAACATAATTTTCCTTGAAAACAATATCTTATTTAAATCATGAAATTGTTTAAAATCTATAGGCAAGACATGAAAACAAAGAGGTACCTTATGTAGTGTCCCCTACCTAGATCTCCTGAATGACACCGAAACTAGAGACCCAATGATCTCATGCATTCTTTGTTGCATGCCAAAGCCTTCTGAAAATAAGAAGTGGTCTAAGGGGTGATAATAGAAAATTTATAACCTATAATAAATGAATTATAAAAAAATTAAAGTGTTAGGGAATGACAAAAAATAACACCCAATAAGAAAAAATAAAAAAAGTAATGTCTTGTTGGTCATTCAAAAACTAATACGATCACCTGTAAAAAGATCATATAAAAACATGATCAAAATGACTAAAAAACCCCATATCAACATAGAAGAACCATTTGATCCATTATAGGAATTGACAAAAAACTTTAATGAGTATAAATTTCATCAATATACACTAATCACTAGATATTAACCTCTACCCTACCTACATAAAAAACTGATGAATGTTTCTTGTTTTTCAGTGGGCATGTGAAAATCATGAGTATAAACACATTACACTACCACATATGGGTCACAAGGTAATATCAATATTCATTAGAATGTTTGAATGGTTAAATAAATTCAATCTAATATACCATGCACAATCTGCTCCGCCACACTCATCAAGTCATGGTGAGAATAATACCTTCCTTATGCATGCCAAAAGTGGGATGATATACCTATTATCTATCACATTGAAATCACCCAAGGATTTCTAACCACTTATAAACCTTGAAATGATATATACCAAAATAAAATAAATCCACACAATAATATTAGACAGTTAAAAAATTCCCAAAATAAGAATCTATATATTTTTCCTCAAGAAACCTAATCAATCATTTCTCAATTTGATCGTTAAATCAAAAACCCAAATAAATACCAAGCATTGGGATCCCTCACAAACATATGATAATTTCAATCACCACCCATATAATGTGGCATCATATATATTATCCCTCCTCTAAAATTGGGATTAAAACCACCAGAACAATTTTCCCAACCATAGAGGATATCACCAAATAAGGAGTGTTCAATACTACACCATTAGCATTATTTTGTGGGCACTGGACCCCAAAATACATATCCCCGTGGTGAGAATAATTATTAAATAGCCTAAAAAAGATACTCATATTGATAATATTTAAAAACATTCATGTAAATTTTCACCACCACCTTTGTTACCTTAGTTAATCGATGTCACCTCACAACCCCATAATCTGTGCCTTTTTTCCTCCTAAGGAAACATATCAAGTAACATATCACATGATCCAAAACATTTCTCATGTTGTGTCATCCCCAAAATTCCAAAAATCTATTATGCGATAAAAGGACACATACTTGGAATATTTCAATGTGTACCATATGTGAATACACCTAAGAGTCATATATGAATTATGGAAACTAAAAGTTGCTAATTCCTGGATATACACACGACCTTACCCATACCTATAAATCAAAAAATACATGAAGATGAAAATGAAATAAGAAAAATATACATACCTCCTAAATCATAATAACACATTCCTGGACATAAAATACACCATCTTAATTTGACCAATGATGGATAAAATTATTGATATAAGGAGAAATAACTAAAATTTAGGTATTAGCTGAAATTCACCATCATAGTGATGAAAATAAAAATATACAAGAGAGACATGGGATACTCACCCACAATGACTCATGATGATGACTTACACAAATAATCAGTGAATGATAGATATGACATGCTATTATATGAGAGAAACTAGATAGGGAAGGGGTTTTGGAATTTTTAGGTCTAGGGGTACCCATTTCCAATTTTTTAATATAATACAATAATAAAATAAAAATAAGAAATAAATAAACTACCTAAATCCATTGGAACTCTAATGCACCCAATAAATCCCTATTGGCCCCACCAAAACTAATGTTTTCCTATTAATATTTTTATACCTAATAAAAGCTTCTATAGAAGTGTTATTGTCTATTACCACCCTCACCAAAGCACTAATGGATTCCCAATAGGATTCTATTAAAAAATATGCTACTTTGTTACATTTATAACTAATGAGTATCCTCAAAATAGAATTTTTGTCCCTGATTACTACCTACAACACCTCAATTACCCCCCAATCTTGATTGGGATTGAATCAGGACTAAAATATCTCACTTGAAAACCTATTTTATTAAAATCTCCCTTCCCTATGACAACTCATCCCCAAGTTATCTTGGTCCAAAACCCCCACCATCCTATACTGAACCAAATAATGCATATCCCTACTCAACCAAAATACCATGATAATGTCAAACACATTTTTATATTCCTAATTAAGATATATAAATAACCCAAATAGACTGATTCCATCTATGTGGGATCCCCACCTTAGGATTCACCTACCCATGATCACTACCACCATCCCATATGAATCACTATATCCATCAATTATTTTTAATTCTAAATGTACTATTCATTACATATGGTCATCATGCATCATACATGATTACAAAATCTCAACCAACATTTGTACAATCATACCCAATAAAAATCATTAACTTGAGAAAGAAACATTCTAAGCTTCAAATAATTTTCATTATACATCACGACAACTTTCAAACCATAAATAGAATCTTGTTAATCCATAAAACACACCATGAAAATTGATCAACCATAAAAATCTTGTGCAACATTTTCATGGTGTACTTATATCTTTCAATAGATCCTCCACATTCTATGAGAAATATTTCTAAATCACACTCTATAGAACTGAATACCAACTTCTTAATTATTTTCCCCCATATAGAGACACACTTTGTGTCATACACTACCACAAATATTGGTTATTATTATACTATCATGACCTAGTAATATAGGTGAATCTCTGATTCCACCTCTTGATATTTCCACCAATCCCAGCTCAAATTCATGGTTTTAACTAGATCCAAGATCTTTAGTGTAGTATGAAATCATCCAAAAAACCTACATGGGTTACCCATATATATATAACACCAAAATACATAGGAAATAAATGATGTTGGGCATGAACATTCCCGATTTTTCTATATTGATAACACCTTAATTGAATCCCACTTTGTGGTGTAAATATTTATACCTTATATTGTTCACTCTAGTATTTCCCCTCAAGTTCTTACTTCTAGTTAATAGATTCCCTTATACTTACCTGAATTAATATTAATAACTAACATAGTAAACTACCATATTTCGTGTTCATATTTTCAATAAACTCCCAATCCATGATCTTGGAAATATATGTTTTCGTTATAATATCCTCATGTAAAAAATAGCATATTGACATACATCCTTGAATTTTCACACAATAACAATCTCATCCGCTAATTTTTTTGTAAATCATAGGATATATATAAATCTCATTGTTCGGTCCTTCAATGATGTATCTACCAACACTAGGATTATAAACTCATAAGATTAGTCTTACCTAAGTGTGCTAGAGAAAAGATAGTTAGTAAATATATCATCAAAAAAATTTAAATTCATCCATTTGTTCATACATGCATATAACATAACATCCCACCACCTTTACAATATCCCATTAATGTATACGCCATTAACTTTATCCCCCACCCTTGAGGAATCTTGATATGATGAAGGATTATCTAAACTAACTTGATAATATTCATGGATTCATATGATATATCCTCTATCTAAAATAAGGGAGGATACCGAAGAAATAACATGATCTACATGTCTTCCAGAGACATTTCATCTCCTTGATCCCTAAAATCAACATTTAATATAAACCAAAACAGACTCCACCAAATATTATCATCAAAATATTTCTATGGAACCACTATCCAATGTGCATAACCTTCCCACCATAGAACATTTACCTAATACTCATACTCATTTATTCCCTCATTAGTTCCAACTATCTCTTTCCTTAGTGGATGTAAATATTTTACCCTCTAATGCTTCAATGGAGTTCATTGGAGTGGAATACCATTGAAAAAATTTCATATTCATTAAATATATAATTCCATATTTGATAAATATGGAAACTATTAACTGGAATTGGATATCACTAGCTGTTAAACTTATCTACTCACACTGAAGTTCCATATCAACCAGGATTACAACCATGCCAACCCATTTCTGGGTGAAGATTAACATACAATACACAAACTCATGAACCGCATGTCTAATAACACTAGGAACCATAAAAAAGTTTTCTAAGTAGATTCATTCTAGTATGATTTATGGTAAAACTACAATATTGGATATTTTTATGTATTTAAATATAAAATTCCATTCTAGAAAAATAATAAAATCTAATAGTAAAAACAAAAATATCATGTGAACACCTTTGTGCCTAGTATGATAACTAAGTATCAACTCTTTCATCTACAGGATAAGTACCAAAAAAATAAATCACTAATATATTTTCCTAAATAAATAACTCAACACTGATAATGGAATACAGAAACCAAAATCCCATTTCCCCTTGTGATATTGACTTCAACCCCCACATGTTATATATAGTAAGACTGCATGACATCATTCCAAAAGAATATCATATTCCAAAACCTCCAACTAACATAGTCTAAATAAAAAACCCAGGTAACATAATATGTATGAAAAATATAGGGTCCTCAATAATTACACTTTATAACGTCCACAAACTAGTTTTCTTAAACAACATAAAAGTCACTACCACACTGACTGTATGTGTGGGGCCTCATATGATAATGATTATTGACTTGTTGTAATAGTATAATGAGTGATTGTGTGGCCACTAAACCTAGTGATAAGTAAAATTTAATTAATAGAATCATGATTAAAAAAATTTATTGTATCACTGAATAGGAAAAATTGAACATAAATAGTGTATTTCCAATCATACAAAAACTAATAGGTTCAAGGATAATAATGGACTATAAAAAAAATTCCATGATCATAATGATAATTAAATATAAAATATGGAGTGTATTTGGTATATCTATGTAATTACTATATGGTTTTCCAAGAAAAATTGAGTCACTAGATAAACCATGAATTTATAGACCATTTGAATATTACAGTTGGAGTTCAAAATTATTTATTATCATGAAATTTTATGGGTTAATTAATCATGGTTTGTATGTTGTAAAAAATTTAAAAATTGTTTGTATACTAGGCATTGTTTCAATATATTTCCGATAGGATAATTAATCTTATCAATTAGATAAGAGAAAACGCAAGTATGAATATAATAGCAACATGAATTGGTTATGAAGGAGGCACACAACAAATATAAAATAAACATATAATAGACAGAGCAGATTCAGACTAGTGAGAGAAGGTTATTGAGTAAAAATTAGAAATATCCAAGGGAAAATCACATCAAAAGATTCATAGTATTTTTCTTCATGATGAAATTATAGTAAACTAAACCATCATTGTTAGTGTGACCATATTTCTCCGTTTGTGAATATTGAAGTAGCAATGATAGGAAAAATAAGGTCTTCCTTGAGTATTTAATAGTAGTTTGATTTCATATTATGAGGCTTGTAAATTTGTAGGGTTAGTTGAGCTACAAAAAAATGTAATCAAATTAGGGAGATTGGAATTTATGGTACATTGGAATACTGCCTTTCTATGATCCATGGAGTAGAATATTTGGGTGAACCATGTAAAAATATGTGTCCCCCATATGTAATACATTATTTCATTATAATGAACATACGGAATAGAGAGAAATTATTATTAAAAGAGAATAAGGTCATTGGAATGTTATGAGAAATGAATTCGGCCTCCTCCTACAACATAAATGCCTCCTTTGGCCCCTTATTGTTCTCTAGCCTCATGTCCCACACCTCTTTTCCATGTTATATCTGGTTTGTTGGGAACACCAAGGCTATGAGATAGCATTTTTGCATATGTGAATCCTCTGGATTTATCTTATCTTCTTAATTTACGATTTTGGCTTCTGGTCCCTTTATGGGATTTTACCCCCCACTATAGTGTTTTTTTGTTGTTCTCTAGTTTATTTTTTAGGTGGGTTCTATCACTGTTTCTTTTAGGGTTTAGTCTCATATTACCCCTATTCTATTTTCTTCCTATTTTGGGTTATTTTTTCATTTTTTTTTGTTTTTTTGGTATTACCCCTTGTTTTCCCCTTTGTATTGGGGTCATTGTGTCAGCGTTTTTCTATGATCATAAATGGAAAAAGGTTGAAGAATATGGTTTTGTATTCCCCAGGAGGCTCTCAAAATTTGGGCAGTTCACGACCGTTATTGTGGGTTCCATTGGTGGATGTCTCTGGCATTTTGTGGGTTTGGTTTTGATTCAAACAGTGACTTAGGGTATTTTTCTTGTGGGGTATCCTCCCTCATTATGATTTTTATATCATCACTGGCTCAATGACATTGACCATGACATCAATGATAGGTTTATTTTCTTTTTTTTTTGATTTATAATTCTCTTTTAATGATTATGGTCATCGGTATTTGATGGTATCTTTCAACCTTGATGTTGGTTCTAGTTGTGATCTATGGTGACGATTTCAGCGATCTAGGTGAGGAAGAGGGTGTACGGTGGAGACAATGTTGTAATGGATGAGTCTTTGGTGTCAGTTTGTGCATCCTAAGGCAATAATGATAGACACATGGTGATGGTCAGCATTTTTATTATCATTTTTGAAATGGTTTGTTTAGTGGAGGCATTATGAAGTCAAGATCAGTGTTAGAAAACCTTGGTCGACTCTTGGTATTTGGTTTCTTTTTAGATTTGGATCAGAATTATTATGAAGATATTGGTGCATTGAATGGTTCTGTTTTTCTAATTTTGAACTCTGTAATGTTGGATTTGTTGGAGTATGTATTGAAGTTGTAGTATTGGTATAATTGGTTCCCACTTACCCTCATAGTGAGTTTTCAATAAAATAAAATAAAATGGATTGTGGGATGAGAAATTAATTTATAATTCCCAAATTCACCCACACCACCTGTTATGATATTCACGATTTTTAGACCAATAAGTGGTATTTGAACCAAAGTGTCATGATAGAATTATTTTTTCCTATATCTATTTCTCTAAAATAATGGAAGATGTTTTAAATAATAATTTAATTCCAATAATAAAAATTAATGACCCCCATTTATGTAAAAATATAATGCATGACTACTCTATATTAGTGGGAATGTACGAGTACATAAGTAAAATGCAAAGAATCTTGGACAGTAATAATAGTGGATCTATATTTTATGGGGATCATAAAGATTTGGAAATTAACACTATGATTTTTAATGCACTAATGTGATCTTTATATGACCCTATCTAAAAAGAATTAATATCATAAAAAACACTTCATTCTATATGGTATAAAATTATCAATATTTATAAAGGTAATTCAAATGTTTGATAATAAAAGTTATTTGTTTTATGAAATAATTTTTAAGAATTATAAATGTTATCGAATGATATAATTAATGTGTTATTTGAAATATGGAACACTCCTATTGAAGATATTCATGTAATTTTAGTTATCAATGAAGTTATAAAAACTTTTACAATAATTCCGAGAAGATTGTATCCATGTTTTAATATGAAAGTATCAGTGCTATAAAGAAAATATAAAATAAGGTTACACCGGTTATCCAAAATTGAAATCACATCTCTTATTAGTTATGGAATAATGAAAATGAGTCTATGTAAATAAAGTATTCTTAATAGGTTTTATTTGAAGAATTGAAGAAACATTATTTACATGAGGGCCTTGAAAAATAAAATTCAAAAAACATAATTCATTTCGTATCCTCTAATCTAAAATTTTGTAATGAAACTTTCAAGGGAAATATTCCACATACTTTCTTCAATTGATGAAATGTTATCCATCTCGTTATTAAGTGACATAAGAAATTAAAATATGTAAATAAAGACTGAGTTCCACTAAAAAACATAGTGACGGTAAAAAATGTATGATAAATTCATAGAATAAATTTGTTAAGAGAAATAATTTAATTTAAAAATATAATGATTTCATTGAAGAAAAAAATAAAAGTATTTTGAGGGTAGTAGAAACCACTTTGTTGATAATCGTATAGTCATTTTAGAAAATCCCCAAGTGAAAGAAAAAAAATGATGAATGTGTTGAATTTGAGAACATAGTTTACCATGAATCTAAACATGAAGAAAATCAAGGTGAAATATATGTTTTTAGGTCCAAAAACTAGAAATATGATAATGTTTTACATGACCTCATGATATACATATATAAAAAATAATAGTAAAAGTGTGAACTAAATTTTGATATTGAATATCTCAAATATATAAATTCTATGAACATAGAGAAGAATTTTTAGAATAAGATATAAATTTAATTACATGATTGGGAATATATTTTTATTGAACAATATTATAAAATATAGTTACAAATGATTTTCATTACATTAATTTGAATTTTTTATTTTTAGAAAAGCTTTATTATCCCGAAATAATTTCATGATATCAAGGAGTTTGAGTCGAGTGGCCAATAAAGGGTATAAGGTGGTTCCCATAAAACCTTTTGAAAATGGTTTATTTTGCTCATATGTATAGTGTTTTATTGATAATATGAAATAAATTATGGACTTTCACAAATAGAAAATTAGTCATGGTATATTTAAGACTACAAGTACCCACACCTAGAAATAATATGAAATTGCATCCTATAAAAAAGAATAAAATTCCTATTAACAATATATAAATGGAAAAAGAATAAAAAATAAGGAAAATAATGTGATTTTTATGAAAATATATAAAATCACCAATATGTGTTGTCTGATTAAAAAGATACTTCATAGAGAAATTAAAACTGAAAAAACTCATGAAAAATTCATTACTAACAATATTTCAGTAAAATTTATTACTTTTGGTGTTAAGGTTATGGAAATAATGTGATGAACTATTATTTAAGGAAAAAATAAAGACTCTAATGGATAATTGTAGAAGAATAACACAGTAGTATGATACATCTTCAAACTGGCTGAAAATCATAAATTATTTACAATCATACAAAATAATGATGATGTAATGGAGCTTCAGGAAGAACTATTTCATTCACCATCAAAAGAAAAAATGGAAATGGACTAAAAGAGAATAAGGTTTGTGGATATCAATTTCCTTTACAATGTGATAAGAAATTAATATCTCATCACATTGATAAAATGATAATAATAAGGATTCATTCAGACTAATAATGATGAGTGAATGAATATCATCAACTTTGGGAAAACCATAGCATATGAAAGATAAATATTATTTATGGACATATTACTATATGAAGTTGTCAGTAACAATCTATATAGTGTGAGTCAGTTATTTGAATCAAAACATGCAGTGAATTATTATAAGGAAATCATTTATTATCAAAGGGCGATATAGCTCAACAATTATTCAAAGAAAGTATGCCAAGGTAAATATTTGTCTAATTGACGATGTAGATTGGTATTTTTTTCTTTGGAAGTATATAATATATTATAAAGCAAAATACATTTCCATTTGATACAAAAATAATTGAGTATTGGGTTAAGGATAAAGGTTCTCCAGATATCCAAAATCTAACACAGACTCACATTGTTGATGATTTTCTAAAAATAAATATTGTCTAAAATAACTACATTATAAAGGAGAATACATCAAAAAATTCCCAAGTTACTATATAATGATGATTTTGGGGCCACCACCCAAAATTATATAGATGGGAAAGGTATTATGTCATGATTATGGATGATTATAGCAGTATGTAACGAAAATTGATATTATTCAAAAATTTATGGTGTCTAAATATATTACCTTGAATCGAATGTTAGAAAAGAAGATGCTTGGTGTGAACTTTTTTAAGTTCTATAAAAATAATTGTATGAAATTACATATCAACCATTTAAAAGAGTATTATTTAAATTAAATAATTCATCATCATGTTTTAGTGGTGAGAACAACTTAAAAAACCAATTCATTTAGAGGATGAACAATATTATCAAAAACATTGATTGAAAAAAGGTCATTGAAAAGAATATACTAGGGAAATATTAGAATGATATAGTGATTACATGAGTTTATATCTCTTATATATCCTTTTTTAATCCATTTTATGAATACGTATAACTTATGGTATGGGTAAAATCCTCCACTTGACTAATCTTGAGTTCTCAGAAGTAAAATATGTATTCTGAAGAAGGAGATGAAAGGTATGTTTAAGGATCATGTGGATTAAACTATATTCAATATATATTTAATCAAAATCAAGGAATAAAAATTATATAACTAAATAATTGATAAATTTAATTAAATACATAATTTAACAACTATAGAGAATTATTTGGTTTTGAAAACGAGTGAGTATAATTCATATATGAGAAGTTTTCAAATAAAGTAGGAAGGTGATGATAAGGTGAAAATATTAGGGGGATCACATGGGGATGTACAAGACATTAACAATGATAAAAATATTTTATATTAAATATTGATAAATAAAACAAATAATAAAGATTAAATCAATGATAGATATAAAATCTACAGCCATACAACTCTTATTCCTACTCATTAAATTATGTATCAACTGAAAACCACAATGTAATATCATGTGGAGCCTACCTTTTTTGATGAGGCTACTAGGGATGTGAATAGTGTTATGTTTTGGCATAAATATCTTGAACAAATAGAAAAAAAATGAAACATTAAATGTTTTTTCAAGGCTGGAGGACAACAACATCATCAAATCCAAGTGAATGTTAATATAATAAACATAAATAGCATATAAATGTAACATATAACAAAGAATATATGGTGTGAAAGGGAATTAAAAAAATAGGTATTGAAATTGATGGGAAATTTTTATTTATGGCCTAATTATAGAAAATAAAACTATTCATTGATATATTGTTGAAAATAAGCCTCAATGTCTACGAAAATGATGTCAAATTAGATTTCTAGAATAGATTTACTTAGGATTAAGTGTACACTAAATAACTATAATGGTATGTTGTTTATGAACTTGAGAACTATGTGTGGTGGTTGAAAATGGAATTATATGGGATGAAACATGTTTTAAGATCATCGTACACTTAGTTTGATAAATATCTATATATCCTCAGATTACAGAGGGGAGTAGTTGATCACAAAATCTATATAAATAATTAAAATGAAATAATGATATTTGTTCTCATTTATGTAGATTATGTTATTATTTTTACAAATCCCACATTTTTTTTCACTGATATGTAATTCAAGGATATTATAATACATTTGTTTGATTAATAAAATATGATTCAGAAATTATTAAAAGGTATGAAATGGTTTTTTTAAAGCTTTTGAAAACTCCAATGGCAACATTGATGATTTTATTAAAGGATAATGACATAAAGTAGGTTTATGTTATAGATAACATGATAATTATTTAGATATTATTTTTACCAATCATCCACATGTATTAATATATTATTTTCCATATTTTATGTTTCTAGTTACAAATAATGTCACAAGGAGAGTCACATGCTCATAGTAAACATGATACATGTATTTTTCAAGAATATAGTATAATATGGGATATATTATTATAAATTATCCAAGAATGAAATTGTTGGTTATATAGATTAAAAATATGAAATATTAATTTATGATAGGAATTCAATATTAAAATGTTCTTTATATCTTGTAATTTATTTACTTTGTTGGTAGATTGATAATTAAAAGAAAATTTTCTTTATCATAGTGGTGTTTGAGGATATAGCTACCACAAAGGTATGTACTCAGTTAATTTTTATTATTTTATAACATCAGTAAGTTCAATTAGATAAGGAATATAATATTATACTAAAATGGGATAATATGAGAGTTATCAATATTTCAAAAATTATTATTATTCACTTATGAAAATGTATATTGAGATCAAATTCCACTTCATCAAATAGAAGTTTGAGATGGGCTTCATGAATTTAGTATATATTCCAAAAAAATTGGTTGTAGATATCCTGACTAAGGAGAAATATAATGAATATTTTTTGAGGCATTGGTGGAATCATCAATTCCAAAAACTCCCTATAACAAGAATTGATGGTCATTAGTATACCACTAACCAAAAATATTTATTTTCTAGAAAAGTATAGTAACTCACTATTTGTCACGACCTGCTTTCACCAAAAGGTGGGAAGGGATAGCATTTTTCCAGACCCTTCCTTCTTTAATTTGAAGGAGGGATAACGACCCCTGAAGACTGCCTTCAATAGGTCCCAGAGTGGTGACCAGCACCAAGGGTATAGAATCTCACACAAAATAGAAGGCATTTCCCTTATTATATTTATAGGATCGAGAGATAAGATAGAAAACCCAAAAATACCAAAGCTGAAAGTAAAGGTAAAGCCAAAAGTAACCCATTCCTTTGTGCATGTTCAACAATAAATGATACAAGCCACAAAACTCCAAAGGTAATGTACCAAGAAAAAGGAAAACGACAACAGCAACTGCCCCATGGTCCGAGCTTGTATAGTCCCGCACGATCCATGAGGTCCTCCTGTAATTTTGAAAGCAGTTTTATATACGTAGGGTGAGAATACAAGTATACCCAGTAGGGAAAACCAAAATCTCTCGTGTACAAGTGGTGAAGCATTCTAATTCCCTGTGAGAAAGGAGAAACCAATGCACCTTGCAAGGAAAACTGTCCGCCCAAGCCTCACCAAGGCACACTCCCCAAATAACAAAAGGCATGTAAAGTATAGTAATAGAACATTGGTATTTGGGTACCCTGCGCCACTTTCCCACTGGTTATTGAAGACATCCTACGCATCAAAAAAATCTATCCATTCTCACTGTAGTCCCACTGCCAAACCCACCTGCAAACACCTGGGCCATATCCTCAACGCAGTCCCACTGCCAAACCCCTCCCAAACACACCTGGGCCATAACCGCCATCTTGTAACCACAATCGCAACACCTGGGTCAGAACAACTACAGCCACGCCCGAAGACACCTGGGCCGGAACAACTACCGCCACTCCCGAAGACACCTGGGCCTCATCCCAAAGACACTTGGGAAACAACCTTCCTGCAAAAACCTGTGCAAACCACTACAACTACTCTGCCCAATGATTCTTGGGCTAACAATGGACTTCAGGCCATCACAGCCTGCCCGAAGAGTCTTGGCCTATTCAGTAAAGGGAGCAGAAAAGAACTAATAACCATCCACTCATAATAGTGTTGGGAAAAACACCCTCCACATGAAATGGAGTGTTCAGCACTAAGTGCTCAACTTGGGTGGGGTGCGAATAAGAAACATAATAAATACAATATATGTATAGGTAATAGGCACTCATCCCAACCTAGGGGCTCCAAAACCTAAGCACAAACACCCTAGTTACTATTTATTCATAAAGAAAAGCACAACACTCGCGGCCAAGTTGTAACTCATCCCCAAAACCAATTCCCCATTTAAAACATTCTTGTTTTCATGTTCAAGTGACCCCAGTTTGATAAAAATTACACTACTGGGAAACTAACAGGGATATGTGGGATCCCTTGAAGTATTATAAACAAAACAAACCCCGAGAATCAACCCCATGTCCCCAAAACCGGGAACCAATGGTTTCTCAACAATAGAGGATCCCACCTGAGTTCATGTCATAGTAGAGCAACCACATAGCTTCAGATTCACAACCAACAACCGTACCATAATTGAGGATCCCATCCCCATCCACACCTTCCCATAAGCACCAAGAAGAAAAACACACCTACCACCAAACATAGTGGGAAACTTCCAGGTTCAAGAAAATCATTCATTAGGTTCTTCTTTTTGTTTGTTAACTAGGGTGGTCAGACATGGATTCTTGTTTTACTGAACATCCATTTAAACCAACTGTGTTTAGGTGACTATAAAATTCCATGTTACAGTCATTTAATCTTCATAGAAGACACAGTTCATTAGTGCGAAAGGAAAGACCACCGACGACCATGATATTCAGTGAGCATATGCCCGCACAATTCACAACACAAATCAACATAAAAGAGTACAAGCGAACATCGATCACACCCCCTCCATTTATTAAGGTCTGTTTATTATCTTCATTAAGTTTGGTTTCATCAATACCCACAGAAACAAAATCATACCCACCCCACATGATGCATAGTAAAGAGAGGCGAAGGAAAACCCTACTTTATTGATCATAGATCGATGTTCATCTCCACACGCCAAGAACAGGTAAAAACATGACTTGCACGGGAGGGACATCGAGAACTCCAATGAAGAGTAGAAAGACTCCAGCACAGGCTCACCACAATCCTCAGAAAGGGGAACTCCAAACGCACTAAGAAAAAAAGGGAGTCATACAAGAGGAAGAAGTGGGAAGGAGGAATTCATGTGAGATATATAGATAAGATCCCTTTTTTACGGGATATGGGGAGTTTAACAGCTTTAAATTTGGATCGTGGTTCCCCATGCGGTTGGGTGGTTACACACGACGAGATTAATTGTTACTTAATATCCCCCATTGGGGAGGTTCCTCGGGATTTTTGGTTATTAATATGGGATATAAATGGATTTTAACCACGTGAAAAGGGTTAAAATGTCCCAAAAGAGGCGTTATGGGAAAATTGTAGAAGAGAAACCCGACAAGGCTAGGTGACACCGATCGGTCATGTCGATCGGTCGCCAGCCAATTGTTCACACACCGGTTGGTCACACACCGAGATGACGTCCTACCACTGAGACGTCACCCTTAGGATCTGGAAATTGGAAAAGGGATGGACTGTGAGGGTCTGGGTCATCACATCAGATACCTCTCAAATAATTCTTTCCCTCGGGAATTTGAAACCAGACCTGAAGAATAGAGGGGGGTCTGACCAAACACCCCAGAAGATACCTCTTAGGAGTGAACCTCTCCGACACAGGGGAACATGTTCCCTCCTTAAGAAATCATGAAGCATTTAATATTCATGTTGTCCAGTCATACGGGTTAGGGAGTTTCTTCCTCCATGTCAAGATATTATCCGCTTTGGGTGGCACTGACTCACTCGCATGGGTTTAATCACATCCAGCTTAATGCATCTTGATTGGGGATCGGGTTCTCCCCTCCCCTTAGTAAAGATTTTTCACACGCATCTAGAGAATAATGAAAAACATACATTCCATAGTTAACAAGGTAAAGTGTTCCCCGAAAACTATGTACGACAAACAAAACTACTCAAAACAGCTCTAGGTACAGGGCACACATCTGGGTCTCCCGTTCCTAGGTACTTTCCTCAAGACCACCATGCGTCCATAGCAAATGAACCAGAGGAATGGTTCATCCACAAAGAACCTTCTCGTCACGATCCTTGATCATCACTGGTCGCTCCTCGAACGTTTCATCGTCTTCGATATCAAGCTCTCCCCAGTCAAGTATGTGTGAGTCTCCGTGTAGATACCGAGGAAGCTGGGACACATGGAAGACATCATGAACCCTTTGTATATGTGGTGGAATTGCAAGCTAGTAGGCCACTTTGCTGACCACCAGCAACATCTCTAAGGGTTCGACAGACCTGGGACAAAGATTACTTCCCCTACCAAACCTCTGCTGCCCACGGTGAGGGGAGACCTTCAAGAACACATGGTCCCCAACCTCAAACTCCAGGTGTCTCCTCCTATCGCCGACATACGACTTATTCCGGTCCTGAGATGCCTTCATCCTCTCTCATATAATCCGCACCTTCTCCGTCGTGCTCTGCACCACCTCCGGGCCAAGGACGCCAACCTCTCTGAATTCTGTCCAGCACACGGGTGAGCGACACAACCTCCCGTACAAGGCTTAGAATGGAGCCATACCAATGGTAGAGAGGGATCTATTATTGTAGGTGAACTCTAACAGATCCAAGTGTCACACCTATGATCCCCCAAAGTCCAGAATGAATTCTCAGAGCATATCTTCCAAGGTATGGATGATGCACTCTTTCTGTCCATCTTTCTGGGGGTGGAAGGCAGTGCTAAGTCGAAGTTGGGTTCCAAAATCATGTTTCAATCCCCTCCAGACTCGTGAGGTAAACCGTGCATCCCTATCCAAGACTATGGACCTCAGAACCCCATGTAACCACACCACCTCATCCACATACCTCCGTGCTAAGGCATCCACTATGCCCGACTCCTTGATTGCCAGAAAGTGGGCCGATTTCGTCAACCGATCCACCACTACCCTGATAGTGTCGCAACCTCTTTGAACCTTGGGTAGTCCCGTGAAAAAATCCATCGAGATGTCATCCCACTTCTACTTGGGAACATCCAAAGGCTACAACAACCCTCCTGGAACACGGTGTTCAACCTTCACCTGCTGACACACTAGGCATCTGGCCACAAACTCTGCTACTGCCCGTTTTTCCCCGGGCCCCCAAACCTGTATCCTTAGTCCATGTTACATCTTGGAAACTCCTTTTTGAACTTATAGGGGTGATTTTTGGAACTCACCAAGAACTCTCTCATGCATATCCTCCAGAATGAATGAATTCCCTTGGAAAAGCATCAGATTCTGACCATCCTCCGTCCACCCTTCTAGAGCATCGCCTTGGATAACCCGGTCATGCATCACTTCACTCTCTGAGTCTCCCCATTGAGACTCCTCTACATTCCATAATAGAGAAGACTGTACTTTCATCTAATATAGGAACCCTCTACCACCATCCATCATTGCATCCAGGTGTAGGGAAGCCAACTCTTCCATTGCCTTCCATGCATCAGCTGACTCTCGAACCGCATCCTTCTATGACTTACTACTCAAGTCATCAGCCAAATCATTCCCCTTTCCTAAGGTTTAGGAAATCTCAAAGTCTTAGAATTTAAGTAATTCCATCCACCTTCACTGCCGTATGTTCAGGTCCCGTTGGGAGAAGACATACTTCAAGCTCCTGTGATCGGTGAAGACAACAAAGCTCTCCCTGACGAGGTAGTTATGCCACAACTTTAGTGATAAAATGACTGCCGCAAGCTCCAGATCATGGGAGGCATAGTTATGGTCATGGGGACATAACTTCCTAGACCCATAGGAGTCACCCTATGCCACTGCATCAACACACATCTGAGGCCTTTCCTTGAAGCATCACTGAACACCTCATACATTTCCTCTTTTTCTGGCAGCCTCCGCACTGGGGAACTGACCAGCTTATCATTCAGATTGCTGAAGGCTGCCACTCACTACCCACCCCATATGAATGCTCAATCCTTCTTCAAAAAAGATGTGAAAGGTGCAACATCTTGGGAGAAGTTGGGCACGAATCTCCGGTAGTAACCTGCCAGCCCGAGGAAACTACGAACCACTGCCACATTCTTGGGTGCTTACCAAGAAACAACCGCCTTGACCTTCGATGGGTCTACAACTATCCCCTGGTCGAACACCATGTTCCCAAGGAAGTGCACTTCTCACGTCCAGAACTTTCACTTCAAAAACATCCCATAGATTTGGTGGCATCGGAGGACCTATAAAACTGTTCTCAAGTGCTCAGCATGATCCTCCTCTAATCTTGAGTAGATCAAGATGTTATCAATAAATACGACTACAGACCGATCCAGGTTGTCCAGAAAGATAGAGTTCATGAGCCCCATGAATATAGCTGGAGCGTTCGTAACAATGAACGACATGACTATAAACTTGAAGTCTGCATATCTGCACCTGAAAGCTGTCTTCGAGATGTCACCCTCCCTCACCCTCAACTATTGGTATCCTGACTACATGTCAATCTTAGAGATACATCCTTCTTCCTTCAGCTGGTCAAAGAGATTTTGTATCCTTGGGAGGGGGTAACGGTTCTTGGCCGTTACCTGGTTCAGTCTCCGGTAGTATATGCACAGCCAGCGACCACCATCTGCTTTCTTGGTGAATAAGACTAGAGCACCCCATGGTGACGCACTTGGTGGAACAAAACCCTTCTTCATAAGATCTTCAATCTAAATCGGCAACCCCCGTATCTCCTAAGGTTTCATACTATAGGGAGCCATCAAAATCGGATGAGCACCAGGTTGCAATTATATCCCAAACTCGATGTCACGTCAAGGGGGTAGAGTTGTCACCTCCTCAGGGAAGACGTCCATAAACTCACTGACGACCCCTGGAACATCCACTATCTCTGCATCCACCGACTCCACTGATAGGTCAGCTAACAAGGAGAGTAGGGGTTCTCCTCTCTTACTACTCCCCTTGCAACTCCGCTCGCCGATGAAAGTCACTCGTCGGCTGCCCAAGTCTGAAAACACAACCCTTCCTCTGAATCAGTCAATGATGGAACATATAGAGAACTACAAGTCAATGCCTAGGATGACATCATATGGCTGTATCTACAATAGTATAAGATCCATGACAGACTGATGTGGCCCTATCATTAGTCCTCATCCTCGACAAACGTACAACAATTCGGTCTGACCTCTGAATGGTATGCTCAGCACCAGGGGCACTACAATTCTCTCAGCATCTTAACCCAGAGCATGGACCAGACTGGGTGTAACAAAGGAGTGCAAATATGCTATATCAAACAAGGCATGTGCAAGGGTACTAAACAAGCTGATCGTACCTCGAACGATTTCTGGCCATGCCGGAACTGCTGCCTCCACGACGTGCAACTTCCCACGCCATACTCCTCTTCCTCTAGGTTGTCGGCCACCTCCCCGACCACGTCCGTGTCAAGGTCCCTGAGGAGCACCCTGAGGTCGGCGTCCCCTTGCAACGTTTTCCCTCAGAGGAGTGGGAGCTCGCTGACCTTACTGCTGCTGCTGATAGGGCCTATCTGGAAACTACTGCTCTAGAGGTGGTCATTGAATCTTCCCACCCCCACCGTACTGTAGTATGTCCGGGCACTGATTCTGAAGGTGCCCATGGATTCTACAGATGAAGAATCTCGACCCTAGGCTCGAAAGGAAAGGGCGAGGGCCGGAATGTCAGAACTGGATCTGCGGAGGCCTACTCCCAACTGGTCGAAACCTAGAGGGTCCTAATGCTAGAGGCCTGCTACTGATGACCTTCCCCTTTTTCGAGCCCAAATGGATCCCCTATTGTGAAACACCTACCAGTGTACGCTTCCTTTCCACCACTTCAGCCATCTTCTGCACTTCTATGTATGTCTTTAGTGTGAAGGGAGTAACAACGTACTGATGAAAAGTTCGGAGTGCATCCTCTAAAGGTCTCGCTCGAGACTCCTCGTCCGGAAAGAGGACTGGAGTGAAGCGATGGAGATCTTTGAACTTGATCCCCAACTATATCACTGACATACTCCCCTGATGGAGGGGAGTATCTCCTGCCTTTTCTCAATCTTCATTGTGGAAGAGAGGAATTATGCTCAGAACTCTTTCTCGAAGTCTACCCATGTCACCTCGGTCTCCCTCTTCTCCCCAAGATAAAGTGTACACTAGTGATGTACTTCTCCATGCATTTGGCTTACAGCCAGAGGAACCCAGTATTCTGTCGGAGCCTGGATCAAGCTGAAGGCTATCACCAGATCCTCTAGACAGCTCTCTGTCTCCACGTCTGAGATGCTACCCTCGTACTTCTCGAGGGGTTGTTGCTAAAAGGCTCGAAGCCTCTTTTTCCACTGATCATCCTCCACCTCTCAGTCAATCCTCTGCCAATTGTCCCAGTCAACTTCCTGTGCCTCGATCACCCGCACTAATCATGGTCGCCTCCCAAGTGCCCTAGCTCCAAGGTAAACAAGGAATGCCTAAGCCCGAGTAGTGTATAATATTGTTCTTAAATTTTAATAGATTTATTTATTTATTTTGAATCCCCAATACACCCATGAAAATTAATAAAACAAGTCATTATGATGCATGTAACTTTTCTAGGGTCTCTACCCTGCAATAAGTGTAGCCTCACTTGGTCGTTCAGTAGGTCCAGAGTCATTGCATCGGATCACGGGGGACCCTAAAATCCCTTGCCCTAGCCGGTCTTCCCTGGCCTAATTTACACACCAAGGCCACCCAATGCTGTTTCCCTACCAATCCATGAAATCCTCACTGTGCCTAACTCTAGACTCCATCCTATCTCTCAACATCCCATTTGATACCATTCTGTCATGACCTGCCTTCACCAAAAGGAGGGAAGGGACATCAGATTTCTAGGCCCTTACTTCTTTAAGTTGAAGGAGATATAATGACCCCTGAAACCTGCCTTCAATAGGTCCCAGAGTGGCGACCAACACTAAGGGTGTAGAATCTCACACAAAATGGAAGGAATTACCCTTTTTATTTTTATAGGATCGAGAGATAAGATAGAAACCGCAATAATACCAAAGTTGAAAGTAAAGGTAAATCCAAAAGTAAACCATTCCCATATGCATGTTAGACAATAAATGATAAAAGCCACAAAACTCCAAATGTAATGTACCAAGAAAATGGAAAAGGACAACAGAAACTTCCCTAAGGTATAAGCAAGTATGGTCCTTCACAATCCCTGAGGTCCTCCTAGAAACCTGAAAGCAGTTTTATATACGTAGGGTGAGCATACAAGTATACCCAATAGGGAAAACCAAAAGCTCTCTTGAACATGTGGGGAAGCATTCTAATGCCCTGTGAGAAAGGAGAAACCAATGCATCTAGCAAGGAAAACTATACGCCCAAGCCTCACCAAGGCACACTCCCCAAATAACGCAGGCAAGTAATGTATAGTAATAGAATATCGATTTTTGGGTACCCCATGCCACATTTACACTGGTTATTGAAGACCTCCTACGCAGTGAACCAATCCCGCCATTGTCACCGTAGTCCCACTGCCAAAACCCACCCGCACACACCTGGTCCATAATCACCATCCTGTAACCACACCCGCAACACCAGGGTCAGAACAACTACTGCCATGCCCAAAGACACCTAGGTCAGAACAACTAATTCCACGCCCGAAGACACATGTGCCTCATCTCGAAGACACTTAGGAAATAACCTACCTGCAAACACCTGGGCCAACCACCACAACTTCCATGCCTGAAGATTCTTGGGCTAACAATGGACTTTAGGCCATCACAGCTTGCCCAAAGAGTCATGGGCTATTCGATAAAGGGAGCATAAAGGAGCTAAGAACTAGCAACTCATAGGAGTGTTGGGAAAAACACCCTGCCCCTGAAATGGGGTGTTCATCACTAAGTGCTAAAATTGGGTGGGGTGTGAATAAGAAAAAAAATTGAATATATGTATAGGTAACAGGAAGTCATTTCAACCAAGGGGCTCCAAAACCTATGTACAAACACCCTATATTATATTTATTCATAAAGAAAAGAACAACACTCGCGGCCAAGTCGCAACTAATCCCCAAAATCAATTCCCCATTTAAACCATTCTTGTTTTTGTGATCTTGTGATCCTAGTTGGATTAAAACTACCCTACTGGGCATCTAACAGGCACAACTACAAGCCAGAGAAGAGAAACAACCAAACATCAAATTAAGCATTCACACCCGGTTCTCTTATAAAGTTTCAACAAAAAAGGGGATTAGTGAGATCCCTCAAAGTACTGGAACCAAAGAAAACCTCACAAAAGGTATAAGTGAGATCCCTTAAAGTACTGGAAACACAAAAAACCCCGAGACACAGCCCCGTGTCCCCAAAACCAGGAACCAATGGTTTCTCAACAATAGAGGTTCCCACCCAATTTCGGGTCACAGTAGAGCAACCACAAAAATTTAGATTCACAACCAACAACCATACCATAAATAAGGATCCCATCCCTATCCACACCTTCCCATAAGCACCAAGTAGAACAACACACCTACCACCAACCATATTGGGAAACTTCTAGGTTCAAGAACATCATTCATTAGGTTATTCTTTTTGTTTGTTAACTGGGGTGGTCACACATGGATTATTGTTTTACTGAACATCCATTTAAACCAATTGAGTTTAGGTGACTAACCAATTCCATGTTACAGTCATTTAATCATCACAGATGAAATAATTAATTATTGTGCAAGGAAAGACCACTGACGGCCAGGATTTTTAGTCAGCATAGGACAACACAATTCATAACACATATCAACATAAAAGAGTACAACAGAACATCGATCACGCCCTCCTCAATTATTTAATGTTCATTTATTATCTTCGTTAACTTTGGTTTCATCAATCCCCACATAAACAAAAGAATACCCTCCACACATGATGCATAGTAAGGAGAGACAAAGGAAAACCCTACTTGATTGATCAAAGATCAACATTCTTCTCCACGCACCAAGAACAGGGAAAAGCGCGACTTGCACAGGAGGGATGTCAGGAACTCCAAGGACGAGCAGAAAGACTCCAGCACAGGTGCACCACAAGCCTCGGAAAGGGGAACTCCAAACGCACTAAGAAGAAAAGGGAGACGACCAAGAGGAAGAAGAAGTAAGGAGGAATTACCATGCGATATATAGATAAGATCCCATTGTTACGGGATATGGCGATTTGAACGGCATTAAATTCGGATCGTGGTTCCCCATGAGGTTGGGTGGTTACACACGACATGATTAATTTTTATTTAATATCCTCCATTGGGGAGGTTCCTCGAGATTTTTGGGTATAAATTATGGGATTTAAATGGGTTTGAACCACTTGAAAAGGGTTAAAAAGTCCCAAAAGAGGCGTTACAGGAAAATAGAAGAAGAGAAATCCGACAAGGCTGGGTGACACCGATCGGTCGCGCTGATTGGTCGCCCCGATCGGTCTCCCTGATCGTTCGCACACTAGTCAGTCGCACACTGAGATGATGTCCTACCACCGAGACATCACCCTTAGGATCTAGAAATTGGAAAATGGATGGACCGTGAGGGTCTGGGTCATCACACTATTATTATAAATGTACGAATAACTAAATATCTTATACTAAGTTTCATTGATTTTTTATATGGGTTTGTTGAAAAATGGTGAGAAGGTTATTTTTAATTTGGGGGGGGGGGTTCATTGTTTTTATAAGTATTTTTTGTGTTCCTACTTATTTACAAAAGGTCATAAATATTGTTTTCGAAAGGGGGAGAGTTATAATATTTTTTTTTCATTGAGAAAAATATCTTGAAAATTTTGATGAGATCATAAAAAAACCTAATTTTTTATGATTTCATTATCATTAAATCACTATTTATTAGGATGATATTTTATTACACGTTCTTAGATTCAACGACTAGTAATTTATAAAAACACTATCTAAAAGTGGATGATTTAGAGAATAGGGATGTTTAGTTTTGGTGTTCGGATGCAACAACAGAGCCTCGATTATAGTATGTGAACATTCTATTTTCATAAAACTAAAATTAAACACACATTCTAAAACTTTTTGGATAAAAATATAATTTTATAGTAGGAATATAAAATTTTAACTTGTTTAAAATATTCTTAAAAATAATTTTTGAAATTCTCTCTTAGAAATATCCTTTTAAAAATGATTGAATATATAATATTTGAATTTTTATAATTTCATTTATAATAATGTGTAATAACATGTATAATTAAAATAATATGTATACTTTTTTTTTATAAATAATGATAATATCATTTGGAGTTAAAATGGGTATTTTCTAAAAAAAAATTTAGAAAACAATTTTTGTTTAAAAAGGAATAATGTATATCCATTTAAATTTATAAATAAAAAATATTTAATTATGAATTATTTGAATGAAATTTATAAATTTGATATCTAAATATATAAATTTAAATCAATATTTTGTTTATTACTGGTAACATAGTTAATACATGATCATTTTATTCGTGAACATGTCTTTATTCAATAAATAATTTTCAATATAATTTGGGCATCTATATTTAAAATTAATTCTTCTGATTTTATGGTTTGAATTTGAAATAATGGATTAAATATTTGGAATCATATGGTGTATTATTTGGTATTATTTTTAACTAATTTTTTGGTCTTAATGAATATTACTAACAAAAAAATACAATTACCATGGTTAATGTTAAAACTTTGGTTTTCACATTTCATAAATTTGTGTTTAGTTTAATTTTACACACATATATAATATTTATTTGATAAATTGGATTTAATATTTATAATTATCGGGGAAAAATTAAAAAATATGTAAAAACATTGGTATTCCTTAAATGATAAATTACATATGGTAAAAAAAATATTTACAATGTTGAAAACTCAGATGGTAAAAGTAAGTATCAATTGAGGTAAAGGGAATAAAATGTTCGAAACAAGATTCATTCTAGTGTTGGAGGTGTGTTTTGAACTTATCATCCATAAAACTCATTATATATCATATTTATTGTCAGTAGGGTTGACTGTGTCATCCCATTACTAAATAATTGTGTGTATTTACAAAAAAAGACACTCCTCCTCAACTATAAAAGGGCACCTCTACCCTCACATATTTACACATATAAATCCATTTATATCAATGAAAAAAATTATAAAGTATCCCACAAATATATCTACAACCATTATAGATGTGTTTTAGTCCCAAAAAACGAATATTTTGGTCTTAAATAAGATATCCAATGGAGGTTTTTCTAAGATAAGGTATTCGTCTTCACTAACCCCTTTCATTTTACTTATTCTATGGTTTCAATTTTTTATGTCTTAAAAATTGAAATATATTATCAATAATATATTATGTATACTTATATTTTTTATGGAATAATATTTTTCTATTTCATTATCCATCAAATGGGAAACAAATATATCACTCATGTGTACAATGAACTTCCACTATTTGAACCGATGTAAATTGGATTCCATCTTTGACTCAAATGGATAGTCATAATCATTGAAATATTGAATGTATATGATACATATGTAACAATATTAATTATATAAAATTAATAAATAATCCACTTCGTTACCCTTTCACCCAATATATGAATGATATCATCAAATGTGATTATGTGCGACATACCATCTCTACGGAACAATGTGAATCATTTTCAATGTCCAAAATAATATAATGTTTATAAAAATGTATCTAACGAAAAATAGGATATTTATAACATTAATATCATTCAAGATATGATTTATCTATATTCAATTCATAAGAGTTGGAACATCCATGACAAAACATGCATAATAAAAAGGATAAGTTAACTCCCAAAACAATGGTAACAATGAAACATTATTAATGAATGGCTCGTAAATGTTATAAGTGGATCATACATGATACTATAAATATTTATATTGTTACGGTATAAATTAATAAAATTCTCAAAACCATTACACAATTGGTTAAATATTTTTCAACTAATGGTGACCATTTTTCAAGGGATTTCGTCTCAATTTACCCACCATTGAGACATATTTGTTATTATGAAATTATTACATTTTTGTGGTTTTTATATTACCAATATGATGTATTTAATGTGAATAAATATTTATTCATTATGATTAATGTTTTAATTCAAGCCTATTATTTCAAGGGGATACAATTTTAATGTTTCCAATGATGTAGTAATCTGTTTTATAATCTCACTTTATTTTGGAATTACATTTATTTTAATTGTAGGAATCATAACATTTATTCATCATAATATTAAATAATTTAAGTATCCCCTTGATATTTAATAATTTTAAATATTTTATTAATAATATTACCCTCTCTGGAGCTTTAACCATGAAAATTTATATTTAGTATTAAAAAATGATTTATTCAACTTTTAATCAGTAATATTTTTCATCAATATCCACAATTTTAAAATTTGTTTTAAAACATTAGGATTTTTTAATTAAATAATATATTAATGAATTTTATTTTACACATGAATTTTTAAAAGGTTATTAATTAAGTAGTCCACTATTTTTTAAAATGGGTATTTGTTTGAAAAATTCAGAGAGAATAACTTTTTTAATGAATAATGTATTAATATAATTTTACTCTACTATAATTATATTACGATATTTAGGTTCTTATAAAATTTTTCAATGGTTTTACAATGAAAACCCTTAAATTAAAGGTCCATTAAGTATTTTTATCCTTTTTATTTAATCTTCCAAATGACATGATTTTTTTAAAACCCTATATTCTTTATGAACAAATGGTCATCTCTTAACACATATTATTTTTGTTGTCGTTAAATTTATATTGAAATATTTCCTTTATTATGACCATATATCATTGGAAATTAAATATTTACTCAATTTTAAAATTAATTTTACCATTTATATGAAAATTTTGCTAAACCATATACCATTTTTTAATATTATGATTTACTTTGAATGTTTTTTGATTAACTAGGAAATTAGTTGTAATCTATATTAATTTCTCAATGTGGATATTTTTTATAAGTATTAGTTTTCATGAATTAAATTGATCATTCAAAATATAATGAATGTATTGATCATGTAGTGGTGGGTAGGGCCCAAAATTTTGTATCCCCTCAAATAATCAACATGTCTCATGAGACAAATCAGCTAGACAAATGAAATGGGGTTTTATCCATAGTTATAAATTGTCTTATTACAAGTTCTTGGATGTATAGATATCATAATGTATGAGATCAAGAAATACAATATCAATCATTTCCTTCATTGAAAATTTTGATATTATTGTCCCTAAATTTTTTTCATTAATATTATTTATGGATGTATTTTGTTCTTATGTTATTGATTATCTGGAATGTGTTTTTAGATATTTACAATACAATATTGATTATTCATTATTTACTCAAGATCAAATTATTTATATGTAACCATTACTGATAATTTTATAAGACCTCTATTTTTTCCTTCCCTAATGATATGATGAATAATTCTTTAGATGAGTTTAAAGATAGTGAATTTTACTATTACTATGTTGTATATTTCATCCCCAATGTAATATGGGTTTCATATATGTATCTAGATCTCCAATACGACTAAAATAAATGTTATATTGTTATTTTACCTCTTTTATCTATGAAAATATAATAAATTTGACAGTGGTTATGGGTTATGGGAGTTGATATTGTAACATTTGGTATTTGGGGGAGGTTTAGATGAAACATTTGGACATATATATAAAGAAACATGCATTATAGAGAATAATATATTGATAATATTTGAGGTTATGAATAATTTGTGAGTAATATCTTAATGTTTTGGAACTGTGGACATTATGTGGTTTTTCCATGGAATAAATCCATGTGTGGATTTTTTGATGTGTATATTGTTTGGAAATAGTTTTACCTATAGGTTATAGCTCTAAAAAGGTAACATTGGAATCTAACTCCATTTTTACTTATTGAATGACTAAAGGCTTTACCAAATAAGTGTTTTTTGAAATACTATCGGAGTTTTTTTTATGATAATTCACATTTTATTTAAATTAATTATTAATGATTTGAAAATATTTTTTATGATTTAATCTATTAAAAAAATTAGAAATATGATTCTGAGATTAACAATGCATAAATTTTTAATTTATGTTATGTGTTAAAATAGATTCATAATTATAGGTTATGATTTAAAAATCATAATTCCAGGAGATAATATAATATATTCTAATGTTAATAAATGGATAATAGAATAAATAATGGAAACATCACTCATGTTCAATGTGGAAATTTATATTCTAAGATGAAATTTTAACTGAGCAGTTCATTACAACATTATAGATTCTTAATTAGGCTGTGACATAAAACCTCAATTGAATGGAGAAAGATGTGGTCCCATATTTTTATTATCCTATGTTATAATTTTTAATGTCATAAAATTCCCCTCTATTAATTGAGACTACTAATTTTATGGTAGCTGATAAATGGATTAGGTCCCTAGAAAAGTTATTATATGCCTTAGGATTTGATAAAAAGTAAATGTTTATATTAGAAATATTTTTTTTCATTGTAGATTCTAAATAATCATTGTAATTGATCCATAAAACTAGAAATGAAGAATGAAAAATAGTAAAAATTGATATGTTAAGGAGTCATTTTTTTAATAATATTTCCCTCATTAGAAACAGACTAAAATGAATAGTGTTTCTCAACAAAAAGTAAAATGGGGAGGAAACTATTGTGGTGAATATGGATAAATTTACAATTATATACCACTATGCTAAATATTAAACAAAAAATATGGAATATAATATTGACGATTTCATTGAACTAATTAAGTCATGTATTCAACGAGTGTTTCTTTCTAAAACTGTTTCATCATATTAGGAAATAGTTTTATGCACTATCCAAATAGAGAAGGAATTTTATAGATAATATATATTCATTGGGAATCAATAGAAAAAGAGATAATATGAACACCATAAAAAGTGAATAAAACAAGGAATAAGAAAAATTAAATCAATTAACATCATTTTGAAATTATTGGAATTAATATGTTTGAAAATTTGGGAGGGCACATGCATTTATTTCAGGTGAATCAATAAGGGTCATGTAGATAATGAATGTAAGGGGAATAAAAATTTCAACGAATTATAGTTCTTTAACTATTTTAAATTTTGGAATTATTCAAAAAAATTCCAAAATAAATAAGGGAAAATTCCATAGAATAGACTAGGGGAATATATCTAAGCATATGCGATTACTATAGGCGAGGTGGAAGTACACAATTATGTAGAGGTGAGTACATTAATCATAGAAAAAAATATTTCTATTTTTTATATTAGTCTAGATCCTATATATTTTACATATATTTATTTTTTTCCATTGAAAACACATATTTACCTAACACCATAGGAAGTAAATTTTCAATAAAAACTCATAGGGTAAATATCATAGTGATAAATATGTGTCAAGATATTCCCATAATGACCCATTAATGTGCCCAATAATTTGAATTTATTATCATTGTTATAGTTTAATTTTATATAATCCTTGACATGGACTAGATTTCAACATACGAGCAAATATATATTATAAGGAGAAAGAAATTATGATTCTTAATAAAGATATAGATATCTATATCATTATATTAGAGTCATCATCTTCTGATTCAGGTCTAGATCCACCCCCAAAAGAACATATGAATGAGTTTGGGGAGAATAAAAAAAACACCAAAGGGAAAATAAAATATTTAAATTTCAAATATACCTATTTCATAGGAATAAATTGATTTATTTCCAAATAAATTAACAGAACATATAAAAAAGTATGAATTCGAGTTCCCTATTGATTTACTTATAGATGTAGGACCTATATAAAATACTTCCTATAAGACTTCCAATAGGTATTTAGTAAAGTTTGAGAAAAAACTATGGGACTTCTGTGATAAGGGGTTTATATTCCCAAGTTTTCTACTATGGGTATATCTTATTCTATTTATTAAAAAAAATGGATCCATGAGGTTATAAATATATTTTAGGGATATTAATGAAATTAAAAAAATAACATGTATCATCTAGCTTACATTTATTACTTATTTTATTAACATCATAGAGTTCAAAAAAATTCTTGGATTAACCTTCTCTCTATGTTTCAACACTTGTGAATAAATAATAAAGGCATTCAGAATGAGGTGTAGACACTATGGTTTTAGAGTAATTACATTGGTATTGATTAAAGAACAATCAAATTTTATGGATATAATTAGTTTATTATTCAAGGAATATATTGATAATTTTAATCTGGTATTGATTGGTTATATTTTTTATATATTTTAAGATCTATTTGGATCCTAAGAATCACAATAAAAATAATTCTTGAGAGTCATAATAGAATAGAGTTATATTGGAAATTTTGAAAGTGTGAATTCTAGCATTATAATGTTTCCTTTCTAAGATATATTATATATTAGGATGGAATCTTTATTGATCCTCCAAATATAAATGCAATTGTAGAATGACCTACACAAATGAATATAATTGAGGTATGTAGTTTCATTTGGTTGGCAGGTTAGAGTTAGTCATTTGTTAAAAAAATTCTCTAATTTTCAAACCCATTAATAAATTGTGTATGTGAAGTTTCAAAGTTTAAATGGATAATGGAATGTGTATAATTTTTTTACAGATTGAAGTGGAAATTGTTTAACACACTTATTTTGACTCTACCATCATAAAATGATGAATTTATTATATATAGTGGTACATTAATGATGGGACTTGGTTATGTATTTATAAAAAATGTTAAAGTTATTTCATATTAATAAATTTATTTAAAGACAAGTGAAAATAACTATCCAACCCAAATCATGACTTGAAAGACACAGCCTTTTCATTAAATATATAGAGACATTATCTCTATGGTGAAATATGCGAGATATACACAGATCATTTGAGCCTAAAATACATTATTTCTAAAACAATTCACATTATGATGAAAAAGAAATTGATTAATAAACTAAAGTATTATATATTTTAAATAATCTACCACCTAAGTAGGAAAAATAAGTTAGATGATATATTAGAAAAGAAATATCATAGTCTGAACCATAATGTAGATAAATAGGGGTCCTATGTTTATGGAAATAGTAATTATTAATATGGTAATTTTTAAGGAAGGAGAGACATGAATAATTTGTTGTATGACTACCAAATCATCTTTATTAGAAAAGATTATATTTTCTTAACCCCATGCTGAGAATTTTTGAAATAAAATAATAGTCATGAGTTATTAGAAACTATCATAATTATTTTGTGTTAATGACATTCAAAAATTGGGAATGAGACTATGAGTTCCTTATATATATGATAAAAATTGAACTTTTGGATGATGATCATTTTTGAATTTCTATACACAGACACTAAAGATACAAGATGTAAATGGATTATTTAGATCATTTTCGGTGGGATTACATGATGCCAGAAATTGATGATTATGTGTCAAGAGGATTAGATATTCAATAAGTGAAGGCTAAGAGACAACATCCTAGTGGTTTCATGAAATTAATTACTATTACTATGTGGAAATGAGATAACAATACTGTGTACTTTTCTATATGGTAACCAAGTACTATAAGAAGGAACAATGAAATCTTTATTATTTTTAATCTCCATAACAATTATACACACTTGAATGATATATAAGAACATTAATTTATTTAGAACATCAAAAGTATCTATATTAACGATGTTGTAAGAAATTAAAGAAAACCTCATTTAATATTTTCTATTTATGATACCTAATTTAATACAAAATTTTAGAATAGTCCTTAGAATCCTCTAGATATTGATCTTCATTTGAGAACTATTTACCATCCTAAAATTGATGGATAAAAAAGAGACTATTCAAACATTAAAATATAGTAAAAAGATGCGATATAATGAATTTTAAGGTATATGGGATCATTATTTACCTTTTATAGAGTTATCATATAACAATATCTTCCATTAACGCATTAAAATGGAATTGTATGAATCATTATATGGGAAGAGACAATGTACTCCAACTTGTTGGGATAAAGTTGGTGAAAGGAAACTTATAGGCCCAGATATTATTGAGGATACAATTATAATGGTAAATACTAATCAAATTCATATTAATGAAGCTCACATATGGTAAAATATTTGTGTTGATAACTGGATAGAATATTTGGAATTTGAGGTGGGAGATCTTGTTTTCATAAAATTATCTCTATGGTTGGATTTTTTAAGGTTCGATAAGAAATAGAAACTAGGTTCGATGTATATCAGACCTCTTGAAATTATATAAAGAACTGTAGAAATGGATTATCGATTAAAAATTCTATTGAGCCTATATAATGTTCATGATGTGTACCATATGTAATTGATAAGGAAGAACATGAAATACCCAATGCATGTTCCCACATTTGATTCAACTGAATTTGAACCATATATATCTTACAATGAAGATACCATTGAGATTATAAAAATTAGGGAGAAATTATTAAGTAATGAGATGAATTGATGGGTAAAGGTACTTTTGAGAAATAAGAAAATACATTATGTAATATGGGAACCAGAGGATGTTTTAAAGAAGAACCAATCTCATTTGTTTAGAAATAAATATCCATGAAAATTTTGAGAATGACATTTTTATTAGAGGGAATATTGTTAAACTCAATCGTCAAATTTAGAAATTGAAAATTTTATTTTTATAAAAATAATAATAACGAAAACATTAAAATTTAATGGAAGAAAAAACTATTGTTTGATAGTATTAATATTGAATATGAAATTAGACCACAAAAATAATCTAATAATGAATATTTGAAAATTTTCATTAGAAATAAGCTTTTATAAATAATTCCAAAATGATGTATTTAAAAATTCCATTTATTATTTATAATAACTTTTAATAATTTTTATTGTTTACAATTTACTAACTATTTATATGTGGGAATAATTGAAAGAATGGTCTAAATGATTTATGGTGATATCTAATTAATCCATGTGTATGTTGGACTCTCTATAGGAGGTTTATGATAAGGGCCACTGGGTGGTGGGAAGTGGTGGCATCAATTAATGTAATTATAACTAGTTTGGGGAGAAGTTGTATTTTATATGTTTACGAGTCCCCAATATCTCTTTAAATGTGGAATGTATGAACCCATAGGTCATAGATTCCACCATGATCCATGATCAGAAGGATCTTTATAAAAATATTCAACTAGTTGATGAAACTGATAAGTTGGTGTTCTCTGGTTCATAATCTGCGGATTCGAAAAGTAAGGACATAAAATATTATTTTAATGAGAGAAACAAACATAATTAATGGGCTCCCACACATTGCTTCAAAGAGATTACTAGAAAATTAAATTTTCTCATTTGTAGATTAAGGAGTAATACACTGATGACTGATGAGAATATTCAATGGAAAGGTTTAATTCTGGAATCCGGATGTCATTGCTACACTTCACTCAAATAAGAATCAGCATGGAATGTTTTCTTCACAAGAGAACTTTATATAGGGATCTAAATTTTTTTGGGATACATGTTGGGACTTTAGTGCAATTGTGAGACTATACAGGTGATTCTGGTGAACTGGTTCTAAAGAGCTGTTTAAAAAAGAGTGGAAATGAAATCACAAGCAATGATTATTTTCATATTTTCATGGATCATCTGGGAAGCTATAAATAAAATTGTATAAGATATAAGATACATGACCATGATCATTTAGGTCTGTACGTTGTATCTCATTTCTGAAATAGTAGATCCACTAAAATGAGGGATGCCAACTACTATTTTATAAATACAGCAACCAAGAATCTTATACACCGAGGAAAGGAGAAGAAGTGTTCCAGGGATTTTCATTAAATGGATACCTCATACCTCCAGTTTGAAACATAACGTGGAAAGATCCAGCATCTTTAGGGTGATGATGGGTGGATGTTTAATAAGATACTATTAGGTCAATTTCCTTAGGTGGGTTAGTGAATTTAATAGAACATGTTCTTCATTGGGAGTGAAGACAAGATTCATGGAGATTGTATAAATGGTGTGTAGAAGGCTAAATTTGAGGATTTCAGAATTCAGATATGACTCAGCCATGCAGGTCTACTTATTCAAAAACTATAACAGTGCCCCATGGGATTTGGTATACATTATTAGGAATTGAAAAAGCACTTCAACCAAGGAAACCACATCAAACACATGTGTAGGGAAGGGAACTACTCTATGGATGATATTTCCAACAAAGGAACTCCATGAGTGAGAATTAGTTTATATTATAATAAAATATCTATTCCAAATGAATGTAATGTTTTTGTTACTAGGGATTCCCTTGGTCTTTACCATTTTCATCCTCCATGTTTTACAGTGGACTTGGTTTCTTGGTTCCTTTTTCAAAAAAAAAGTCAATTTTTTGTTAGAGAACATTTTCTTCAGATAATTGTTTTGTTTAAAAAGGCATAATGTCCATTAATTTTAATTAATTAAAATAATAATTAATAATTAATTATTTAAATTAAATCTATATATTATATATCTCTATATAAGAATTTATATCCATATAATGACTATTAAAATTTTGGTATTTAGTATAAGATTATCTTATGCTTGAAAATTTCATTTTTTGAAAACTTTTTTTTGAAATGATTGGTTGTATTATTTTAAAACTAAATTATAATAGTTATTCACTTGAATTAGATAAAATAGAGTCAATTTTTTTAATAATTATAATTAATTTTTTTAATGAGGTCAAACTTTTGGGAAATAAGGAATTGTGTAAATAGTAAAACTTAATTATCACATATAAGGTTAAAATGGTTTTTTATGTTTAGCATGGGCTTATGTTAAAATTAATTTTCCACACACATATAATTTTTATTTGATGAATTTTATTTCATATTTTGAATCATTAGGTCCAAATTATCTTATGAGTCTCATTTAATTTTTAATTATAAAGGATATATTACCTAGGGTAATTTTATTTTACTATGGTCAAAAATGAAAAGGTTAAATTAACCTTATAGTTAAAAGAAAAACTTATTTAAATTGAAACACCCCATTTTTTTAAAAGATAAAAACAATGTCATGTGAAACACCAAACCCAAACAAACAATAACTATAAAAATATTAATGTTATTACATTTCTATAAAATTTGTAGTTATGACTAGGGTTAAATACTATATGATATATATATATTTGTCTTAAATATACTTATAAATTAAAAGTAAATAATCCATCAAATTTTGGTATTGTCTTATATTTCTTTGAAATATATTTTCTTAAAATTTGATTTTTTTTATAAAACAATATATTACAATTAGTTTCTAAAATATTTAAAAATTTTATTGGATAAAATTTGATCCATTTTTTATTTCAGCATATCAATAATAACATATGGTTAAAATTTTAAATTTTTCAAAAGATTATTATTTTTAAATAAATAGTGAAAAATAATATTTTAAGTAAAACATTCATTTCTTTTAATAAATTAAATTATAAAAATTCCCTAATATTATTTTAATTTTATTTAAACATAACATAAGTATTATTTTTTTTATTTTACTAAATGAATTATATTTAAAAATTCATTAATATGATTTTATTTTTTTCATAGGATTAAAAACCCATTTCTCTAAAAACAATTTTAAAATGTATAATGGTCCTCCAATATAATAAATTAAAATAAATCCTTATTAGAAATCCTATAAATTAAAATTTTATATTAGATATTTACATTTATGAAGTTAAATTTATATAATTAATATTATGAGTTATAGTGTTAATGTAAAATAATCTTCTCTGTAAAATGGGTTATTTAAGGGTAAAAATAATTTTATAAATGACTAAAAAATGAAACCCAAATTTTATGAGTATTAATATTTAAATTTCATCAAAAATATGATTATATTTATTCTTTATTGTTTTTACTATAAAAAAAATATTGTAAACTATTTAATAGAAAATATATATTTATAATATGAAAACAAAATTGTAATATAAAGTTACATAAAATTTCAATTAAAACATTCCTTTTTATTAATTAAAGTATTTTTGAAATAAATTTTACTATACATAATATTATTATTAATTATTTTTTTGTTAAATATAAATGATTATATATTTTTAGGAAATCAAATGAAATTTTTATTACGGTTTGAAAAATGTTATCATCAAAAAGACTGATCATTTTTCAATAAATGTAAATTCATATTTCAAAAGATAAAATTCTCAATGTTAGAAAATTATTTAGATAAAATTAATACAATTTTTCTAATCATAACTTCAAAATTATACAATTGTAATTTTTTTTACTATTTTTGAGACAGTCGAATTTTCGGGTAAAAATTAAATATGGAATAATTACATAGTGGGTATTAGGAAATCATAATGTCCCAAAATTATCTAAAAAATACTATAAATGATATCCACGATCATATATATGATTATAATTTAATATAATATTATTTTGAGGTTAATTTAATTGTTTTGTAAATCCATCATAAATACTCCAAAACATATAAAATATTTTAATGTTTTAAAATCTTGGTTTTAAGGACATGAATCACTACCACATATGAAAATGTATTATTTTAATATGTTCGACCAATAGAATAACGAAATTATAAAAATCACCTGTATTTGGTAGAAAACATGGGGAAAACCCATGGTAAGCTTTGTGTTATTGATTAATTTATTATGTTGCTTATAAAAACAATGTTTGAGAAATGATAAATAACCATACTCTCATTTACTATATAAACCCACAAAATCTACCATTTATATTCCCTAAAACACCTGGGATCATTCCCTTACTCTACCCTAACCCCTATAGAGTCTTCCCTAGGTTACCCAAATCTCCCAAGTACCTCCTCCCAAGCATTTTTAGTCACCCAATCAAGGAAAGGGACCCTCTCCTTCTCTTATTTATTCAAGTGTATTCTTTATCATATGTATTTTGACATCAGTGAAAAATATTTTTATATGTTTTCCATATCCTCACTACTATTTATTTTCTTTCAAAATTAAGATATATCCAATTCAATCTCTTTAACCCCATCCACAAACATTTATACGCCCCTGTTATGCTGTAGGAATTTCACCGTGACTTTCTATGCCAAGCAATTGTGTAGTGAACACCAATACCCATTTCTTATAAACGTTAATCACCTTTATTCATATATAATTAATTAATTAGGAAATAAATATATTTATTGGACACACATTGATATTGGAATAAATATTTATGATATATGACTCTATGTTTTATGATCAATGTGGCACACTTAAGTTTTCAAATAAATGAATGTGGCAGCTACGCCTAGAATTATGTAGCACTTTAATGTGTTGGGTAATTTATAGTCTCATGTGACATTTTGAAAGGGATTATGGGGTGAAACTAATATATCAATGAAATTATACCATATTTATGTTTTTATGTTATTATATAACTATTCATATGATGTAGTTTTTAAGTTATAAGAACATTTATCAATTTTTGTTTATGATTATCATTTTAAATCATGTAATATTGTTCTTGTTCATGATGATCACTCCTTTTATGCTCCATTTATATTCTAAATTTATAAATTGTATTAATTTCATAATGTTTTGATATTTTTATTCCCATATAGTGATTTATATATCTCCCATTTCTTATGTATGTCCCCAAGTTATCCCATGCAATTTTAAGTTAGAAGGAATATTGTAGAGACCCAAAGTCTGACGTACATGGACATTACATTACTTTTTCTGAATACTTAGTACATTACAAAAACACACACACAAGGATCGTAATAGTTTAGTGCCATTGGAAACTCGGAATATAATCTTCTAATTCATGGTGAAAGATCTTCAACATCTCCCATAAAGATCTTCTTTTTTTTAATACCTAAAACCTTTCTTTATATCTTGGGTAAAAGAAAACATAAAAGGGTGAGCTCAAATGCTCAGTAAGGGTAAAAAAAAGAAATATCAATCACATCATATACATAAGCACATAACTTTTGGAAATCTTATCCTGCAAAAGAGATCATAATTTCATAACATGGGATAAATCATGGCAGTGAAATGTATTCACAATAATCATAACTTAAAACACGAAACTTTGTGGCATACACACATAATCATAGAGAATCATTTCTTGTTAGTCAAGACTCATTTCCAAGACTATCTTAGAGGACAAAGTCACTTTCTGAATCGAGTAACCCTCGTTTCAGTCCTGTTTCACTAAACCGGTATAACCTACCATTCCAGCAATGTCTATCTCATGAGATATAAAATCTTTACCCAATGCATTGGAGTGAGATATATGTCCCACCCATCTCATAATGAAACCATTCTTATGTGATCCACAAAATCATAAATCATACATCATTGCATAACCCATGTAATACAAATGGGAATCTTAAATGTCATGACATGATAAAACAATTCATATAAGATAAAGGAATTCATAAAAATAATTCCATCACAACATAATCAAATCAAAGGGATAAAAACAGAACCCTTTATTATCTTAGATGGAAAATAATTTTGATAAAACACTTGAACTCCATTCTTGAGGAAAATATCCTTTCTTCTTAAAAAACATTTTTCCTTTCTTAACATGTCATACAATTTTAAACTAAAAGAAGTTGATTAAAAATAAACTTGAAAACTTGTAAAGGAAGATTCTTGGAAATAATGTTTTAAAAATCCATTCATGCCGTATAAGTTAAAAAACATTCTTTTCGTACTTTTGTCAGAAAAGTCAAAAATTACCTCGTACGAAAAACGACAAAAGATTCCTTTCATTTCTTTTACTAAAAACTCACCGAAGGGTAAAATTGGATTTATACAATTTTAGGTGTATGGATATAATATTACATATTGAGTAAACATAGATGTGGATGATAAAATACACCCCAGTAAATACTAAAGTATAAACAACCTCGGATAAAAATGAGATTGTGATATTTCCCTTACCTTAGGTCCGACTTGCTTTGTAAGTGTCCGAACCTCCTGTATAATGATTTAAATCATGTTATTGACTTATTCCAGAATCATATTCATTGTTATTATATCATATATGGTCCACTTATGACTTTATATTACCCGTTCTTTAGTAAATTCATGTTAAAGTAGCGTTTTGGGTAAAATCGTCTCATTTGTCGTTCGTGTTTTTAAATTGTAATTATTAAAATGATTACTTGGATCATGATTACTTATATCCAGAATTTAAAACATGATTTATATATAATATATATTCAGAATATATATATATATATATATAATATCGATAAATGGAATGAAATACACCGTTCATGGAGACGGTAGTCCGTACGTACGCATTAACGTTGTTTTCGTTTCCTTATTGAAGTGAATGGAATTAAGTAGATGACATAAATATAAATTTACATAAATCCAGTATCATTATTATATCATATATTTCATTATTACTTATTATATAGACTTTATAATCATTCATGAATGGTTAATCATTGAGAATAAATCTCATCGCGTCGTGGAGACGGTAGTCCGTACGTACGCACGAGCAATGATATCATTCCCATGGTCGTGGAATTGTGTTGAAGTGTATGTAGACTATTTCAGTATAAATATCACTTTATAATAATCATATATAGTTACTCATTACACCATTATACCCATCCTATTAAGGTGGTGGTGGAAAATAGATTACACCATGGCGTGGAGACGGTATTCCGTACGTACGCACGTGCGATGATTTCATTTTTCCGTAGGATGGATAGAAGGTGAATTAGGGTTGTTTCATCTTTATAATAACATATAAGTATGTAAGTAATACTGATGTTATTACTTTTTCATGAAACAACTAAAGAAGAATATGTTGAAGAAGAAAGAAATTGAAAAGATCGGTAATGGATATTACCTCTTCTTTGAAACGCCTCTTTGAATCCTCCACTTAGGGAACTATGATTGGTCTTTAAAGAAGACCAGGACCTCTAGGATTATTCTAGGGAAGTGGATAATGGATTTTGGCAGGGGTTGGCCGAGCTTGAGTGCTCAAATTGGTGTGAGGAGGAGGGGGAGGAGGTGTCCTTTTATAAGGGAGGAGAGGGGCACCTTAGGAATATCTCAAAATATTATTTTATATTAAAGTCAAAATCGGTTTATAATGGTTCCAAAGGGTATTATTTCGAAGCTAAAGTGGGGATGGGTCGAAATCCTATCAACCAAAAGTATTTAGACAAGTTTAGGTTATTATTTTATCCTTATCAATTAGATTTAACTCTAAGTTAAATAATTTAACTTTTACCGTGTCTTTTTGTTTTCTTACACTATATGGTTAATACACTTACTATAACATGCCAAACTAACCCGAAATTGTTTATTATTAATATATATATCCTTATCTAAGTAATTTGGCCGAACCTTAGATTTTTAGGAATAAAATAACAATTAATAATATAATATTTGTTTTAAAAACTATTTTATGTCAATTTTGACACTATTTAGTAATTGATTTATGTGAAAATCATGACAGAATGATAAGTTAGAAAAACGTTAATTAAATAAATAATAACATGTCTTATTAACCTAGAAAAGTATTTTAATTCATAAAAATTCTCAAATTATATTTATTTGGGTATTTATAATATCAATTATGTCAATATTTCATTAGTAAGATAATTACTGCATCATAGTTGTGTCATAAATAAATTAAATTATTTAATGTCTAAAAATTAAAAATAAAATTCCATTATGTAGGAAATCTTTGTATCTTTCTAATGAATATTTATAGTCGAATTTATCTTATGTATAACCTCATATTAAAAATGTTTTAGTAAATAAACTTTGATTTTAACTCTTTTAACCCTTCTTTAAATAAATTAATAATAAATGTACCAATCTAATCCAAGTGGGCCTAAATGGTCATATTTTATTCCTAAGTTTGTTTTTGGTCGAATTAAACTTATCCAATAGAATTAGGACATGTGTTAGGGTAATAATAATATCATATTTATCCTAAATTACCCTATTTACTTTTAACCGTGGTAAAACAAAGTAAAAAGTTACTATTCACCAAAAATTATTTTCATCTCATTGAACCACATTTTAGTCCTTGATATTAACCGTGTCTCTCATATTTTCTAAATTCCACTCATAGAAGTGGTAAAATTACGTTTTATGAACAATTCACTTTTTTTTAACTACCACTTAGGGGTTTCACTATTCATCGAAAATTGAAAGTTTTCAAAAAAATACCAAAAATTAGGCCTAAGCTATATTTGATATTATGAACTCAAAAATGATGTCTATTTTACCAAATTCAAAACATATCAGTTGCATTAACTAATTTAAAAATTAATTCCCGTCGTCAAAACAAATAGCGTGTTTTTAAGAGATAATAACTATCAAAAGATTGGCACTTGTTTATGTCTGGTTTAAATGTTAAATTACATCCAATGACCAACATTGTATTAAATTGTAAAAATATATTCTAAATATACTTTAAAACCACTCAAATTAATAATTTATCACTATTAATTATTTCGATTGAAAAAGTTGTTTTTAATTAAAATTTAGTAATTTTCACTATTCATCAAAATATGAAAGTTATTCGAAAATCACCAAAATTTCACCCTAAGCTAATTTCGATATTACAAATCCAAAAATGAATTCCATTTTGAAAAATAGAATTTAAAAAATTTCAAAAAGTGGTTATTACTATTCATAACAGCTAGTTTTAATAATATTTTAATAGCATATCGTTGTTTAGTGAAACTCGGTATTGCGTACTACACACGCTATCAAGGAAGGTCGCGATTGCGTGTAATGAAAGGAAAGTCAAGGATGCGTGTTGTGCAAGCTCCTTTTGGTGTAGCGTACAACACAAGACATTAATGAAATTAAAAAAAATATTTTTCATAAAATCTCGGGGTGTTACATTCTACCCCCCTTAAAATGAATTTCGCCCTCGAAATTCGTCAGGATTATAAATGGTTTACTATTTGAAAGTTTCTTTGATAGAAACCCACATCGTAAAAAGGAATACCAAAACTTATCTTTAAAAAACTAAATTATAAAACGTAATGGTTACCCATGTTAACTAATCCCTGTGTATCCACATAGGAGAACATAGGTGAAAATATGGACATGGAAGAGAAATCTAACCATCATGTTCTGATGGAGAGTGGTAGAGGACATGGCTATGAAAAATACAACAATCACAAAGCCATAAATTTGTGATGATCTAGGGTACCATTTGATTCATCGGATATAAGATCAGTAGGACAACATTTTTGGTTTTCAATATCATTTCCCCAAAGTTGAAAATTTTGAATTAGAAGAAATACTTACTTGATTTTGGTACAATCTCACTGTTGTTCATGGATTGAACAATTTCCACTTAATCCCTTAAATAAATGAAGTTGAATTTGTTATTCGTGATGTGTTGGCAGATCATGTGATAGAATGATGGGTCATTCCATCTCTTTCAAACAAAAGGCTAGCAAAAGTTATAAGTCCATCTTATGGTTAGATTAATCGTATATGGTTCCATAAATGAACTTATACTTCATATATCATACAGCTTAATAAAATAAAACTAGTTTATACTAACCAGGGACTTCCTGTAGGCCAGTGGTAGGCGATAAAGGCCAGTCGCACTTCGGTTGTGGGTTCGATTCCCACAGCCTTGTCCGACGTGAGGGGCTGTCGCCCGTCCTGCAGGTTGTCCTTTTTCTAAAGCTATATTACTATAACATCCCATCAATAATATCGAAAAACAAACAATACTAACTTATGTCCAACATAATCCATTCCAATCTTTAGGCTTATCCATAATACTGCAGTCCACTCTCACAGATTTAATACCATCGTTTATCCCCATATATCATAAGATATATCTTGTTGGTCACATTCCAAACATTCAAAGGCCTTAATCATGTACTCTCTTGAATACCCATTGAACCTTATGTAAAACATGAGTGCTATTAAAAGTTAACTCCTTCCACATACCAAAATCCTCAAAATTCTATATACTCAAACCATGATATAACCTTCTCCTTATATCAGTCATGAGCTCATGAATACTATCAAACATTTAATTTTCTCCTTATCCCTTCATTATGAGCATATCATCTACATTCCAAAAATATCTGAATAACCTTTCATGGATACTAGTAACATTAATCATACACTTTCAAAACTCAAGGAAAGGCAATAGTGTAACAATCCTTAGATGTCTATTTATTCCGTAGTACCATGCGATTACTTCTACAACATTCCACTACATTCTTTAACCATTGACCGAGCTTCAACAATTCTTTCATCTCAAATATCATTTGTAGTCTCTTCATCATCATCAACATAAATACTACCCATACAACCATATTGATTCTCTTCATGAGACTTTCCCTTATGGAATTGGTTTGCATAATGCCCGTACATTCCACATTTAAAACATTTAACCATTGTTGATGTCGTAGCAATACCATTATCCTCATCCCTGGTGTTAACTGAACCTTTTCCTTTACACTTACTGGCTTTGTGTCCTTCTTTTCCACACCCAAAGCATCTTCCAGTTCCTTTGAAACATTCTCCTTGATGCCTCTTCCCACATTATTTACATAGGGGAAATTGAACTTTCTTTCCTCTATGATCATCATGAAACTCCATCTTTCTCTTATTAGCCGAGTCAAGAAACTTACCAAATTTTACTTTATTGATCATATTATGAGATTGCTGATTCGGCATAATAATGATGTTTGGACTTCCAAATCCCATTTCATTATGAAGAATATCATTCCATTGTCCATCATATTCTACATTATCGTGAATCATCTTGTTTCCAACCATTTTCTAAAACCCAAAAAGAATAGTGTGAGAGGAAAAAATCATGCTAGGGGAAAACAACATAATAAAGGGGGAGTAACTTCAATATCTAACATCTTAGGTTTAATTCTATAATCTTTAGCGTAATTCTAGTACTATAACCTATACGTATACTTAACCTTAGAGACATCCCTAGACATACCTTAGAAATATCTCTAGGGATCTCACTAAAGTTCTCGCATCTAGTTTCCAAAGGTTGACTAAACCTTTCATCTGATACCAACTGTAGAGACCCAAAGCCTGACGTACATGGACATTACATTACTTTTGCGGAATACTTAGTACATTACAAAAACACACACACAAGGATCGTAATAGTTTAGTGTCTTTGGAAACTTGGAATATAATCTTCTAATTCCTGGTGAAAGATCTTCAACATCTCCCATAAAGATCTTCTTTTTTTTATACCTAAACCCTTTCTTTATATCCTGGGGAAAAGAAAACATAAAAGGGTGATCTCAAATGCTCATTAAGGGTAAACAAAAGAAATATCAATCAAATCATATACATAAGCACATAACTTTTGGAAATCTTATCCCACAAAAGATATCATAATTTCATAACATGAGATAAATCATGGAAGTGAAATGTAATCACAATAATCATAACTTAAAACACGAAACATTGTGGCATACACAAATAATCATAGAGAATCATTTCTTGTTAGTCAAGACTCATTACCAAGACTATCTTAGTGGACAAAGTCCCTTTCTGAATCGAGTAACCCTCGTTTCAGTCCTGTTTCACTGAACCGGTATAACCTACCATTCCAGCCATGTCTATCTCAGGAGATATAAAATCTTTACCCAATGCATTGGAGGGAGATATAGGTCCCACCCATATCATAATGAAACCATTCTTATGTGTGCCACAAAATCATAAATCATACATCACTACATAACCCATGTAATACAAATGGGAGTCTTAAACATCATGACATCATAAAACAATTCATATAAGATAAAGGAATTCATAAAAATAATTCCATCACAACATAATCAAATCAAAGGGATAAAAACAGAACCTTTTATTATCTTAGATGGAAAATAATTTTGATAAAACACTTGAACTCCATTCTTGAGGAAAATATCCTTTCTTCTTCAAAAACATTTTTCATTTCTAAACATGTCATACAATTTTAAACTAAAAGAAGTTGATTAAAAATAAACTTGAAAACTTGTAAAGGAAGATTCTTGGAAATAATGTTTTAAAAATCCATTCATGCCGTATAAGTTAAAAAAACATTCTTTTCGTACTTTTTTCGGAAAAGTCAAAAATTACCTCGTACGAAAAACGACAAAAGATTCCTTTCATTTCTTTTACTAAAAACTCACTGAAGGGTAAAATTGGATTTAAACAATTGTAGGTGTATGGAAATAATATTACATATTGAGGAAACATAGATGTGGATGATAAAATACACCCCAGTAAATACTAAAGTATAAACAACCTCGGATAAAAATGAGATTGTGATATTTCCCTTACCTTAGGTCCGACTTGCTTTGTAAGTGTCCGAACCTCCTATATAATGATTTAAATCATGTTAATGACTTATTCCAGAATCATATTCATTGTTATTATATCATATATGGTCCACTTATGACTTTATATTACCCGTTCTTTTGTAAATTCATGATAATGTAGCGTTTTGGGTAAAATCGTCTCATTTGTCGTTCGTGTTTTTAACTTGTAATTATTAATATGATTACTTGGATCATGATTACTTATATCCAGAATGTAAAACATGATTTATATATAATATATATTCAGAATATATATATATATATAATATCGATAAATGGAATGAAATACACCGTTCATGGAGACGGTAGTCCGTACGTACGCATGAACGCTGTTTTCGTTTCCTTGTTGAAGTGAATGGAATTAAGTAGATGACATACATATAAATTTACATAAATCCAGTATCATTATTATGTCATATATTTCATTATTACTTATTATATATACTTTATAATCATTCATGAATGGTTAATCATTGAGAATGAATCTCATCGCGTCGTGGAGACGGTAGTCTGTACGTACGCACGAGCGATGATATCATTCCCATGGTCATGGAATTGTGTTGAAGTGTATTTAGACTATTTAAGTATCAATATCAATTTATAATAATCATATATAGTGACTCATTACACCATTATACCCATCCTATTAAGTTGGTGGTGGAAAATAGATTACACCATGGCGTGGAGACGGTATTCCGTACGTACGCACGCGCGGTGATTTCATTTTTCCGTAGGATGGATAGAAGGTGAATTAGGGTTGTTTCATATTTATAATAACATATCAGTATGTAATTAATTCTTATGTTATTACTTTGTCATGAAACAACTAAATAAGAATAAGTTTAAGAAGAAAGAAATTGAAAAGATCGGTAATGGATATTACCTCTTCTTTGAAACGCCTCTTTGAATCCTCCACTTAGGGAACTAAGATTGGTCTTTGAAGAAGACCAAGACCTCTATGATTATTCTAGGGAAGTGGAGAAGGGATTTTGGCAGGGGTTGGCCGAGATTGAGTGCTCAAATTGGTGTGAGGAGGAGGGGGAGGAGGTGTCCTTTTATAAGGGAGGAGAGGGGCACCTTAGGAATATCTCAAAATATTATTTTATATTAAAGTCAAAATCGGTTTATAATGGTCCCAAAGGGTCTTATTTCGAATCTAAAGTGGGGATGGGTAGAACTCCTATCAACCTATAAGATTTAGACAAGTTTAGGTTATTATTTTAACCTTATCAATTAGATTTAACTCTAAGTTAAATAATTTGACATTTACCGTGTCTTTTTGGTTTCTTACACTATATGGTTAATACACTTACTATAACATGCCAAAAGAACCCCAAATTTTTTATTATCAATATATATATCCTTATCTAAGTTATTTTGCCGAAACTTATATTTTTAGGAATAAAATAACAATTAATAATATAATATTTGTTTTAAAAACTATTTTATGCCAATTTTGACACTATTTAGTAATTGATTTTTGTGAAAATCATGACAGAATGATAAGTTCGAAAAAAGTTAATTAAATCAATAATACCATGTCATATTAACCTAGAAAATTATTGGAATTCATTAAAAGTCTCAAATTATATTTATTTGGGTATTTATAACATCAATTATGTCAATATTTCCTTAATAAGATAAATACTGCATCATCGTTGTGTCATAAATAAATTAAATTATTTAATGTCTAAAAATTACAATTAAAATACCATTATGTAGGAAATATTTTTATCTTTCTAATGAATATTTATAGTCGAATTTATCTTATGTATAACCCAATATTAAAAATGTTTTAGTAAATAAACATTGATTTTAACTCTTTTAACCCTTCTTTAAATAAATTAATAATAAATGTCCCAATCTAATCCATGTGGGTCTAAATGGTCATATTTTATTCCTAAGATTGTTTTTGGTAGAATTACATTTATCCAATATAATTAGGACATGTTTTAGGGTAATAATAATATCATCTTTACCCTTAATTACCCTATTTACTTTTAACCGTGGTAAAAAAAGTAAAAAGTTACTATTCACCAAAAATTATTTTCATCTCATTGAACCACATTTTAGTCCTTGATATTAACCGTGTCTTTCAGATTTTCGAAATTCCACTCATAGAAGTGGTAAAATTAAGTTTTATGAACAATTCAGTTTTCTTAACTACCACTTAGTGGTTTCACTATTCATCGAAAATTGAAAGTTTTCAGAAAAATACCAAAAATTAGGACTAAGATATATTTGATATTATGAACTCAAAAATGATGTCTATTTTACCAAATTCAAAACATATCAGTTGCATTAACTAATTTAAAAATTAATTCCTGTCGTCAAAACAAATAGCGTGTTTTTAAGAGATAATAACTATCAAAAGATTGACACTTGTTTATGTCTGGTTTAAATGTGAAATTACATCCAATGACCAACATTGTATTAAATTGTAAAAATATATTCTAAATATACTTTAAAACCACTCAAATTAATAATTTATCACTATTAATTATTTCGATTGAAAAGGTTGTTTTTAATTAAAATTTAGTAATTTTCACTATTCATCAAAATATGAAAGTTATCCGAAAATCACCAAAATTTCACCCTAAGCTAATTTCGATATTACGAATCCAAAAATGAATTGAATTTTGAAAAATAGAATTTACAAAATTTCAAAAAGTGGTTATTACTATTCATAACGGATAGTTTTAATAATATTTTAATAGCATATCGTTGTTTAGTGAAACTCGGTATTCCGTACTACACACGCTATCAAGGAAGGTCGCGATTGCATGTAATGAAAGGCAAGTCAAGGATGCGTGTTGTGCAAGCTCCTTTTGGTGTAGCGTACAACACAAGACATTAATGAAATTAAAAAGAATATTTTTCATAAAATCTCGGGGTGTTACAAATATTATGACCTTGTTAAAGATGTTTTCAATAATGATGAACTGTTACATAATATAAGTCATTATGTAATGAAGCAACCTACCATATAGTCTTTATATAAAGATATATTGTGTTATTTTTTGTGTAATATTTTGTAACAAATCTTGAATTAATGTGTAATAAAGAGAAAAGTGTTCATAGATGTTATTATAGGAAATATTTTTTAATGTTCGAGATTTGGAGTATAAATGTATAAAAACCCATTAGGAACAATGATATGTATTATAAAACATCCCTAAAATTTGTTAAAATAAAGAGTAAGTGGTTTGTCAAGAAAATACACCCATTTTTAGATACTATAAGTGGTTGTGGATCTGGCATAGATGTACATAGGGATAAAATGAATCAACACCACATTAAGATAGACCTGATTCGGAACTGGTCCATAATAGTTGGTATTATTGAACACTTGGGTTGAAAATCCAGAGAAATATTCATTTGTAAATTCACAAGCTCATTATGAACCACCATTAAGGGAATTGAAATTCCCATAAATTTTATCTTAGAAACTAGATCATTTTTAAGATATATTTAATCACATATATTCTCATGTTACAGAATATCTGTCATTTATAATCTATCACCTTAATATTAATTGGATTCTAGTTTTTTTGTTTAATAGTATAAAAGTACACCTCATTTTGATAAAAGTTGATATTATAGTGGAAAATAATTAAATAATTAAATTATACCTATCTATAATGTGTATTTTTTTCCCTAGTCTAGATGGTATAGTAGTCCCTTAACTCTAGTAAAAGAATCTTAATAAGTCATTTTAATATCATTTTCAATGAATTGATTGTCAATTTACCCAAAACCAATTTATGGTTTTTTGTTCACTGACATTCTTATGAATATGTTATATATCAAACTCAATTAGTTATTTAGTGTTTGTTTTCTCTTCCACGTTTATGTTTCCACGAACTACTAATGTTTTCATATAAAGAATCTTAGTTATGTTATTACCTTCATACTTCAATTTCTCCCTTATCTATTATATAATTTATTAAAACTTTTTAAAATATGGATTTTCAATAAGGATATTTTAATGTGTCAATTTTTTTTTTGAATGAGTTAATGTTTATGTTTTTGGGAAAAAATTTATTTTAGAGTTAGTGGGGGATAATGTAACACAATTTTTTTTAAATGATAATAAAAATGTGATACTCAACACCATACCCCAACAAACAATGATTATTTAAATATAATAATTTTAACCATTCCATTATATTTGAATATGTGATTAGGATTAAATATATTATTAAATATATATATTTATTATATAAAATATTTCATTATTAGTAAATAATCATTCAAATTTTGGTTATGTCTTTCGATTATTTCAAATATGTTTTTTAAATGATTTATTTTTTATTTTTGTGTAAAAGTATATTAAACTTATTTTATAGAAAATTTATAATATTTATTTTATTAAATGAAATAAATTTCATATATTAGGATATTAATATTAATACAGGGTTAATTTTTGAATTTTTTTTGAAAGTATATATTTTATGTGAATAGTGAAAAATATCTTTTTAAGTAATTCTCATTTATTCTGATAAATTATGTAAATAATGTCCGAAAAATATTTTAATTTTATTTAAACGTAACATAGGTATTATTTAGTTTTATTTAATTAAATAAGTTACATTTAATTCATCATTATTATATATTTTAGTGTAAGTTTATTTTTCAGATTACAAATGCATTTTTTGGAAAACTCTTTTAGAATGCTTCATATTTCCCCATTATAATTCATTAAAATAAACCATAATGAGAAATGATATAAATGAATAATATATATATATATATATATTAATTTCAATGAAAGTAATGAATATTATAAGTTATATAGTTAATGTAAAATCATATTTTCGTTAAAAAGTGTATTTCATAGAAAATCGATTTCCAACATGCTTTAGGGTTTTATAATAAATTAAATTAGTCCACCTATTTTAATTGATATTCATAAAATGGATTCCATGTGTAACACCCCAAGCTTCCATGAAACACTTCTCTTTCAATAATGCAATAGCTTGCATTGTTCGCAAGTTCAAGATTCTAACACACCGCGACCAATCAAAGTAGCCGTTATGAATAGTAATACCAACTTTTTGAAATTATATAAATTTTATATTTCATAATGGACATCATTTTTGGATTCGGAATATCGAAATTATCCTATGTTGAATTTTTGGTATTTTTTCGAGAACTTCAAATTTTAGATGAATAGTGAAAAATATTTAAAAACAACATTTTTATCAAAATAATTTATAGTGATAAATTTTACTATTGAATGGTTTTAAAGTATAATTAGATTATAATTTTACCATTTTATCCAATTGTGATCATTATAATTAATTTCACTTTGAAATTGGACATAAACAATTGTCAATCTTTTGATTATTATTGTTTCTCAAAAACACACTATTTATTTTGACAACGGGAATTAATTATAAAATTAATTAATGCAAATTATATGATTGTAATTTTTTAAAATAGACAACATTTTTTAATTCAGAATATAAATTACAGCTTATGGTGAATTTTTTGTATTGTTCTGAAAAACTTCAATTTTTGATGAATAATGAAACCACTAAGTGGTAGTTAAAAAACTATTTTTTCATTTAAATGAAATATTACCACTTCTGTGAATTGAATTTCAAATATTTGACATACATGGTTGTCATTAGGATGTAAAATGTGGTTCAATAAGATGAAAATAATTTTTGGTGAATAGTAACATTAAAGTTTTATTAATCGCGTTTAAAGGTAATTAGTATAATTTAAGGTAAATATAATGTTATAATAATATGAAATTACCTTTAAACTTGTGATAACCTAATTGGATGAGTCATGGCTGACCAATAAAATCCATGGGTCAACTTGGGGACCCCATGGAGTTACATGGGTAAGAAAATGACATTAATAACTTTATATTTAAAGTAAAAATAAAATTTTCACAAACATGTGTTGTTTTACTAAAACAATTCTTACATTGGGTTATATAAGTTATATTTTAGACTATAAATATTCATTGTAAAGATACAAATACTTCCTACACCATGGTAATTTTTTAATAATTTTTTAGACATTAAATAAAATAAATTTTGTATGACACCATGATGATGCATCGATTACCTCATTAATTAATGATTTAAAATAAATGAAAAGATAATGTAAAATCTAAGACTTACACATGTAAAAAACCTATTGGATGAGTATATTTCTAACTATTATAACCTTATACCTGAAATATATAATTGTGGGACCTTTAAAATCCTAAACTCATTATATAATAAATTAACATTTCATGACTTTCCAAGAGTGCCCCTCCTCTACTCTTATAAAAGGCCCCCACCTCTACCACCTTATTCAAACCTTCAAATCCATTTGTCTTGGCCAAACTCGGCCCAAATACTCTCTCAACTTCCCTCTCTTACTCCTAGGAGCCTCCCTTTGGGAAGAAGTCTTCCCAAGGAAGCCTTTGGCTCAAATCAAAAAGTGTTACCCGATTTTAAGGTAATTTCTTTTCTTATGTTATTTTGTTTTATTTTGCTTCTCCAACCCCTTAAACTCTTTTAATTACTTTATTTTGTAACAAAACCAGTATCTTCAATATACTATGATGTTTTTATGAGATGTATTTTATTGAAAATTACACAAACCTTTGTCTAATAGTTAAAGAACATACTGTTTCTGTGGGCGGCGAATTACTGCCTCACAAAACAATGATTTTTCAATCTTCTTTTAACACATTTCATGGTGGACATTAAGATGTCATTATATTTATTTATGATATATATTATGCTTGTTTTTTCCTTATTTTTATGTAGTTTTCATTTATGGCATGCCGTTATGATTTCCATTATGGGTAAACGCGATAATTTCATTTTAGGAAGTGCGGACTACTGCCCCCGCAAAGTGATTTGAATCGTTAATGCCATATGTGGGACGTGTAAAGGATGTAGTAAATGATATTATATATTATATTACACTGTAATTATAATACAACTTTATATCATTATTATTTCATTCCATTAAATATTAAATAGAAATGAAATTAGCGTTCATGCGTACGTACGACTTACCGTCTCCATGAACGGTGCATTTCATTTCTTACCTCTAAATGTTATGTAATATTATAAATGCATATATATACTGGATATATATGATATATATTATATCTACATCATGAATATAATTTTGGATATAATGGATACTCTACCACATGAACCATTTGTAATTATAAGAAGTTTATTTTTGACTCAAGTACCAAAGATCGACAAAATGCCCGTTATTGACATAAATAATTACATAATGTTCATAAAATGGTAATAAGTGATATATAAGGAATAATTAACTTGAAAAATGTTCTTAAGAAATTATAAATTAACTCTATTTTATTATTCAGGATGTTAAAGAACGGTCAAGTCAATTTGGACACGAGGTAAGGGACTTCGTCTCAATCTCCTTTCATTGAGGAATATTTTGTTTTATACACAAATTTCTTTTATAAGGTGTATAAAAACCTTTGACTTTTATGTTTATTCAAAAAGAATATTTTTTATATGAAGCGCTTTAGTAAACGACAAAAGGGAATGATTTTTTGGCCGTACGTATGCGGCGACAATGACTTCTCCGCCGCCGTGACCATTATTTGAGTTTCAGCTTCCTCTACAAGCCATAATTTTTTTAAAAAAATGAAAAATAAATAAAAAGTTTTAATTTTATTTTATTGAAAATGGTTTTGATAATGTTTTGATCATATCAATGTGTTTTATTGATATCTTGTGATTGAAATGTGGAAATGTTATGTTTCCTTTATTCATGTTTTATGTGATACGATTATATCATGGTTTATGATATGTTTAAACCTGTTCCTATGAGGAATGCATTGGACTTAATATATGATGGGAGGAGCCCGATATAGCTCATTGATGCATCGGTAGGTCTCATGAGACAAACTAGTGTCTTGGAATGAGGCCTTGACAAAATCTTATTTGTAGTCTTGGCACGAGGCCTTGGCTACGTGGTTATGATAGTCTGGCATTATGCATTCCATCATTATGGAAGTGGTTATTCATATTGAATGTGTTTATTCGACTAGTAGAATATCCATGTGAATAAGTAAATGGAATTATTTCATTTTATTTATGACATATTATGCTGAAGTTCAAGTTTAAAAGGTTTTTGTATTAGTTATACATTGCCTTAAATGTTTATGATTATTTATGAAAGTTTCCGCTGTATTGTTATCCTTACTGAGCATCCGAGCTCACCCCTTTCTATGATTAATTTTCCATGGATGTGAAGAAATATTTTATGACTCACCTACAGGGATAGTCTGAAGGGGATATGGTTGTGGACTACGGAGAATATGTTATTGTAGTTTTTCACTTTATGATGTAATGTAAGACTTATGAATCTATCTAGTGTTTCCAAGGCTACTAAACTAATCGGTCTTCTGAGACTTGATCTTTTGTGATCATGCCAATGTTATGTAATAATGCACTGACTCTGGGTAACTAGGGTTGGGGCGTTACAGTTGGTATCAGAGGAAGGTTAGTACTAACCTAGGAAGCTATATTTAGATAAACTCTTATTAGAGCACATAGCCCTAAGATAGACTTTGAGGATTAGTATAGAATAACTTCCTAGAATTTTGGTATTATAGAGATTTTGTGAGTTTTCTGAGAAATACATCCCTTCCTGGATATGAGCAGGTAGAGGCGGCTCTGGAACAGATGTACCTAGGGGAAAAACCTGAAAACACCGCTTTGAGCTAGACTCGAATGAGAACTGGAGCACGACAATGGGTCTTGCTGCACTCTTGGTTACGACACTCTTTGGGGATATGCTTAGGATAATCCTCATTTTCTTTACAATCATTTATGAAGGGTTTATGAGTATATACTTCCTCAAAGAAAACATTTTTATGAATATGGATTATATCCATAAATAGTTCAATTTATGTTAAGTGTTTTGCAAGTTTGTTATTTTGTATTTCAATTCATAAACTAATCTAGTTTATGACATTGTTTAGAAATGGTGCCTAGTTTAAGGAATGGAAATTGTATCAATGCACACGCTCCATGTAGGGAATTCCCTCCTGCTCAAGATAATTATAGTGGAGCTGGTGATACAACTGGTGCTGATAAGATTATCACCATACTGGGACAACTCGCTCAGGTTATGAATAATAACCTTACTCGTATGGAGCACCCTGATCCGCAACGTGGAGGATCAATGTTAGACCGCTTCATGAGGCCACAACCACAAACATTCAATGGGAGTACAAATCCCTTAATAGCTGAGCAATGGATAAATTCCATAGAGAAAATATTCCATGCCTTGGGGAGTAGTGAAAGGGAAAAGTTGATCAGGGCAGTTTACCGCCTCACTGGAGATGCTGATCAATGGTGGTCATTGATTCAAAACACAATGGAAGATGATGAAGTATCCAAAATTTAATAGAGGGAGTTCAAAGAGATTGTCATAGAAAAATATTTTCCTCGTGACCATCAAGAAGATATGGAAAGGCAATTTCTTAGACTGAGACAAAAGGAGGATGAGAATGTCGCAATGTATGAGGCCAACTTTACAAGGTTAGCGAGGTATGTTGCAGATTATATACGTAACCCTAGAAGTAAGATCGATCATTTCATTGATGGGTTAAAACTATTTCTCCATCTAGCATTAGTATCACAATCTTTCTCAATGTATGAAGATATAGTCTCGTATGCTATCAAGATAGAAAATGAATTATCTAATTCTTATGACAATAAAGTAAAGAAAGGGATGGAGAGAACGGTGGAACAAGAGATAGATAAAGGGAAAAAGGGTAATAAGTATTTTCCATTATTCGATAATTGAGGGAAGAATCACCCCGGTACATGCCTAAAATGAATGGGAGTTTGTTATAAATGTTGAGAAAAAGGTCACCAGACTCATGATTGCAAGGGAAAGAAAGAGGCTATCAATGTTGAATGCTACAATTTTTGGGAAATGGGGAATTGTGCAAATGAATGTCCTAAGCATCAGGGAAACTTACCTCACAAAATACCAAGGGATCAAGGCCAATCTTATGCTATTACAACAGTTGAAGTGGAATAATTATTGTATTGGTGCTTTTGGACCCAAGGATTATATTCTTATTATAAGAAAAATGTGATATATATAAGGATTGTACTGTAGTACTTGTTGTTATCATTAAGTTTTTAATATGATTAAGGTAATCATATTTTTAGTATGTGACAATAAGAGAAACTTTACTTTGTTTGGGGAATCTGATGTTATAATTGATTTTGGAATTTAGAGACCTTTTAGAGAAAGTCTGGACAGAGGTGCTTTGGATAACTATAAAGGATGGAATGGATTAATTTTAACATTGGATAGTATTGTCTAATGTTAACACATTTCTAAAGATTATTTTTGGAATATTATAATACTATAGTTTTAGGAAAAGGACAACCTGCAGGTTGGGGGATAACCCGTCACGTCGGACAAAGCTACAGGAATAGAACCCACAACCATTGTGTGACAAGCCTTTAATACCTCCCACTAGTCTACATGATGTCCCTAGTTATTAAAAAATAGTTTTCTTAATCTAAATGGTATGTTTTAATATTTTAAAGTTTGTATGATTAGGATAAATAAAATATTTTTGAGTTCTATTATCTTTTTGTGGAAAAGATGATTTTGTGGTAGAAATTAGTTGAATGATGAAAATATACTTGTCGAGTATATATATATACCTCTCTCATATTCTATAAATAAATTAATTCTTAAAATTTAGGAATGGGATATTAAAAAAATGTGTTATCCTAATACCTTATGTTTTGATGAATTGATGATATTTTAGATCACCATAGATTAAAGGATTTGAGGCCCTCAATTTTACACTTTTTGTGATTGATGACCTCAATCACTCCCTACAAATATTTACGTTTTCCCTCCAATTATTTGTCTCTAATTTCCAACAATGTTCTCCTAATCGAGATCATAATTTGGGGGTGACTTTTTCATTTCCCTTTCCCTCTTATTAAGGCTAAATTTTATTAACCTTATTTTTGATGTGGGTTTTCCACAAAGGTATCTTCTACATTCAACCATTTATTTTTGAAGAACAATTTCAAATTGTGAGGACACAGTTTATTGAAGGAGGGTATAATGTAACATCTCAAGTTTCCATGATACACTTCTCTTTCAATAATGCAATAGGTTGCATTGTACGCAATTTCGAGATTCTAACACACCACGACCAATCAAAGTAGCCTTTATGAATAGTAATACCCAATTTTTGAAATTATATAAATTTTATATTCCAGAATGGACTTCATTTTTGGATTTGGAATATCAAAATTAGCCTATGTTGAATTTTTGGTATTTTTCCGAGAACTTCCAATTTTAGATGAATAGTAAAAAATACTCAAAAACAACATTTTTAATCAAAATAATTTATAGTGATAAATAAAACTATTTAGTGGTTTTAAAGTATAAATAGAATATAATTTTACCTTTTTATCCAATGGTGATCATTATAATTAATTTCACATTGAAATTAGACATAAATAATTATCAATCTTTTGATTTATATTGTTTCTTAAAAACATGCTATTTGTTTTGAAAATGGGAATCAATTATAAAATTAATTAATGAAACTTATGTGTTTAGAATTTTGTAAAATAGACATCATTTTTGAATTCAGAATATCAATTATAGCTTAGGGTGATTTTTTGGTATTGTTCTGAAAAACTTCAATTTTTGATGAATAGTGAAACCACTAAGTGGTAGTTAAAAAACTAATTTTTCATTTAAATGATAATTTACCACTTCCGTGAATTGAATTTCAAAAATCTGACATAAATGGTTTTCATTAGGAAGTAAAATTTGATTCAATGAGATGAAAATAATTTTTGGTGAATAGTAACTTTTAAGTTTTATTAATCGCGATTAAAGGTAATTTGTGTAATTTAAGGTAAATATAATGTTATAATAATATGAAATTACCTTTACACTTTTCCTACCTTAATTGGATGGGTCATGGCCGACCTAGAAAATCCATTGGTCAACTTGGTGACCCCATGGAGCCACTTGGGTAAGAAAATGAAATTAATAACTTTTTATTTAAAGTAAAAATAAAATTATCACAAACATGTGTTGTTTTAATAAAACAATTATTACATGGGGTTATATAAGTTAACATTTCGACTATAAATATTAATTGGAAAGATAAAAAGATTTCATAAATCATGGTAATTTTTTTTATAATTTTTAGACCTTAAATAAATTAAATTTTTTATGACACCATGATGATGCAACGATTACGTCATTAATTAACGATTTAAATAAAATAAAAATAAAATGTAAAATATAAGACATAAACTTGTCAAAAACCTATTTGATGAGTATATTTAGAACCCTTATCACCTTATACTAGAAATATATAATTTTGGGACCTTTAAAATCCGAATCCCATTATATAATAATGTAATATTTCACGACTTTCCAAGAGTGCCCCTCCTCTCCTCTTATAAAAGGCCCCCACCTCTACCACCTTATTCACACCTTCAATGCCATTTGGCTCGGCCAAACTCTACCCAAATACTCTCTCAACTTCCCTCGCTTTCTCCTAGAAGCCTAAATTTTGGCAGAAGTCTTCCCAAGGAAGCCTTTGACTCAAATCAAAAAGAGTTACCCGATTTCAAGGTAATGTCTTTTCTTATGTTATTTTGTTTTATTTTGATTCTCCAACCCCTTAAATTCTTTTAATTAATTTATTTTGTAACAAAACCAGTATCTTCAATACACTATGATGTTTTTATAAGATTGATTTTATTTACACATACACACACCTTCGTCTAATGGTTAAAGAACATACTGTTTCTGTGGGTGGGGAATTACTGCCTCACGAAACGATGATTGTTCAATGTTCTTTTAACACCTTTCATGTTGGCCATTAAGATGTCACTGTATTTATTTATGATATATATTATGTTTATGTTTTACTTATGCTTATTTATTTTTCATTTATGCAATTTCTTTATGATTTCCATTTTGGGTAAACGCGATAATTTTATTTTAGGATGTGCGGACTACCGCCCCCTAAAACCGATTTGAACCGTCAATGCCCTATGTGGGATGTGTAAAGGATGGAGTAAATGATATTATATATGATATTATACTGATATTATAATACAACTTTATATCATTATGATTTCATTCCATTAAATATGAAATAGAAATGAAAGTAGCGTTCATGCGTACGTACGGCTTACCGTCTCCATGAACGGTGCATTTCATTTCTTACCTCTAAATGTTATGTAATATTATAAATGCATATATATACTAGATATATATGATATTTATGATATCTATATCATGAATATAATTCTAGATATAATGGACATTTTACCACATGAACAACTTGTAATTATAAGAAGTTTATTTTTGACTTAAGTACCAAAGATCGAAAAAACGACCGTTATTAACTTAAATAATTAAATATTGTTAATAATATAGTAATAAGTGATATAAAAGGAATAATGAACTTGAAAAAGGTTCTCAAGAAATTAGAAATTTACTCTAGTTTATTATTCAGGAGTTTAAATAATGGTCGAGTCACGTCGGACACGAGGTAAGGGACTTTGTCTCAATCTCCTTTCATTGAGGCATATTTTGTTTTATACACAACATTCTAGTATACGGTGTATAAACCCCTTTTACATTTACGTATATTAAAAAAGAATATTTTTTATACAAAGCGTTTTACTAAACGACAAAAGGGAATTTTTTTTGGTCGTACGTATGCGGCGACAACGACTTCTTCGCCGCTGTGACCATTATTTGAGTTTTAGCTTCCTCTACAAGCCATAACTTTTTAAAAAAAATGAAAAATAAATACCGTGATTTAATTTTATTTTATTTAAAATGGTTTTGATAATGTTTTTATCATATCAATGTGCTGTATTGATATCTTGTGATTGAGATGTTGAAATGTTATGTTTCATTTATGCATGTTTTATGTGATACGATTATGTTATGGTTTATGATATGTTTAAACCTGTTCATATGAGGAATGCAATGGACATAATAAGTGACGGGTGGAGCCCGCTATAGATCCTCGATGCATTGGTGGGTCTCATGAGACAAACTTGTGTCTTGGAATGAGTGCTTGACAAAATATTTTTTTGTAGTTTTGGCACGAGGCCTTGGCTACGTGGTTATGATAGTTTGGCATTATGCATTCCATCATTATGAAAGTGGTTATTGATATTTCTTGTGATTATTCGACTAATAGAATATCCATCTGAATAAATAAATGGTATTATTTTATTTTTTCCATATTATGCTGAAGTTCATGTTTAGATGGATTTTGTTTTAGTTATACATTTCCTTAAATGTTTATGTTTATTTATGAAAGTTTCCGATGTATTGTTATCCTTACTGAGCATCTGAGCTCACCCCTTTCTGTGTTTTATTTTTCCCAGGATGTGAAGAAATATTTTATAACTGACCTACAGGGACAGTTTGAAGGGGATATGGGTGTGGACTATGGAAACTATGTTATTGTAGTTTTTCACTTTATGATGTAATGTAAGACTTATGAATGTATCTAGTGTTTCCAAGGATACTAAACTAATAGGTCGTCCGAGACTTGATCTTTTGTGATCATGCTAATGTTACGTAATAATGCACCGACTCTGGGTAACTGGGGTCGGGGCATTACACCATGTTTTGAATCATCATAATTAATAATTGGTAATAAGGATAATATAATTTTTGAAAAATATGAATGTTATCTGTTATAAAAACTAATTACCATAGTAAAAAAATTTGATAATAGAGGGTAAAAATAATTTAACAAAAAATTAAAACAAAGTAAACCTAATAGTCAGAATTTTTATATTTAATTTTACTTAAAATAATTTTTATATTTATACCTTTTTTAAACATTATAAATGATTAAGTAACCAGTTTGATAAAAATTATTTTTTTATATGTGAAAACATAAATTATATTTTTATGTAATATGAAATTTCAATGATAACATTTATTGGTATAAATTATTTTTATTTTTAAATAAATAATATTTAAATAAAATTTTATAATTAAATTATTTTTTAAATATAAATGATGAGATAATTTTTATGAAGTCCAAATATAATTTCCATAAGGATTCGAAAACTGTTATTTTAAAAAAACTGAGTATTTATCAATAAATGTCGATTTTTATTTTAATGGAAAAAAAATTTAGAAAATTATTTTGATGAAATGAATATTATTTTAGGATTAATAATGTCTACATTATCAAGGTTTTATTTTTTATAATTTTCTAAGACATTCAAATTTTAGGGGGGAAATAAATATAATACAAATGTATGGCGTGTACTATGAAAACATAATGACCCCAAATGATATAATAAATACTATAAATGGTTTAAATGAACAAATATATTATTTCCATTTAAATTAATATGATATTTAGGTTTCTGGATTTTTTTATAAATCCACTATGATTCCTCTAAAACATATAATATATTTAATTTTTTTTAAATCATTTCATTGCATACATGACTCACTTAATCATAATCAAGGGTATTATTTTGATAATTTAAGCCATTGGATTAATAAACTAATGAAAGCCGACCTTATTTTTTATAATCACGGACAAAAACCACGTGAAGGTTTGTGGTTTTGGTTACTTTATCATATAGATTCCAAAACCCTTGTTTGATAAATGGTAATGTATTCCCCACTAATTTTTTATATATACCCACCCAAGATCACATTTCACATCACTAAAAAACCATATATCACGTCCTTAATAATCCTTCATCTTTCTAGAGCCCTTGCAAGCCTCCACCAAACTCTCAATAAGCTCATCCAAATCATTTGTAATCACCCATCCAAGGTAAGGGATCATATCCTTCTCCTCTTTATCTTAGTTTTTTTTTATCTTTTATCTTTTACCTTTATTTAGTAATGTTGGTATATGTTTTTCCATATCCTCATACTATCTATTTGATGTATAATTATGATATACAAATTTCACACTCATTAATACCATTCATGAACATTAATACACACCCATTATGCTGCCAAAATTTTACCGGGATTTTCTATGCCAACCAATTGTGTAGTTAATACCCATGACCATTACCTATCAAGGGTTTTAGTATTTATAGACACATAATTAATTAATTGGGGAATTAAATTTATGTATTCTATAATCCTTGTTCTTGTAATAAAATGTGATGATAAATAATACCATGTTTTATTATCTATGCGGCACACATTAAGAATGAGAATGAAATTGAAGTAACATATGTGCCCATAATAATATAGCACTTTAATGCATTGAGTATTATTTTAGTCTTAGGATACGTCATTTAATTGATTAGGGAGTGAACCTAATATATCATGTTACTTTTCCATCAAGATATCAAGTATGTTTTCTTCGACCTATGTTAATATTGCAATGTTTTTTTTGCCACATTTCACATGTTGCCTTTATGATTACCAATATATATCATGCCTCATTGGTCATGTTTAAAATTATCATTCATTGTATTTCCTATTTATATTCAAATTGTCTAAAATTTATTACATTATTCATGTAATTCCATGTTTAATCCCTTACTGCGCTTTATATATCACCCCTTTTTTATGTGTTCTCCCTTGGTATCCCATGAAGTTTTATGTACAAAGGAATATTATGATCATGTCATAGATGTTTTAAATAATGGATATTTATTCCCTTAATTATTTTTTATGTAAATTAACTAATTCCCTATGAAATTAGAATTTTAATCAATTTAGATTGTATTATGTTTAATCTTATGAAATAAATGAAGAATTAAAGTGTATTAAAGTCAATGGTTTTCAAATAAACCATTTTTCTTTTTAGTTATCAAGGTATGGATTGACCATATCTTCCTTATACCCCATTATTTAACTATATTTTAGTCATTTTGGTTGAAATTTTCTTTAATTCTTGATTACTTTTGGGTATTTACAAAAATATCACCCCTCAATTATAAATGGCCACCTCTCCGCTCACTTCCTCTCACCTATCAAGAAATTTCACTCCTCCAAACTTTAAAAAAATTATCCCCAACAACATTATCAATAGTAAAGAGGTTATGGAAATACCCAAATACCCATCTTAGTATATTTAATAATATATCCCAAGGTGGTTTCGATAACAAAAGGTAAATCAATTTATCAAGATATTTATCTTTTTTAATTATTATTTAATCACATACAATTATGTATTAAACATTATTATAAAAGTATCCCCCATATACGGATATGTTAGTATTGTTGTTGAATAATTTAAATCCATCTCCTTCTCCATCAAATTCGATGATAAGGCATCGCTCATGTGTACGGTGGATTACATCCTTACAAACCGATGTATTTTTTTGTCAATAACAGACTCACATGGATATTTATAATGAGGGAAATAATGAATATATATGATTTACCTAGAAATATTAATTCTAAAAAATTAATATATCATTAAAATTCTTACCCTTAATCCCTTTAAGTGAATTATATCATCACATGTTTGTATGTATAGTCTACTACCTCCATAAAGAAATGGGATTAATTTTCCATGTAAAACACTCCAAAATAATTATAATTATTTATATAATGAGTTTATGTGTTATATATAACCTTAATATTATTCATGATATTATGTATCTATATCGCATTCACAAGAATGATAGCTTCTTTGGAAAAATATTCATGATAAAATAAAGAATTTAACACCCCAAAAATTGTTACATTGAAATATTAATAATGAATAGGAGGTTATATGTCATGAGAGTATCATTCAGGATATAATAAATATAGATATTTTTATAGTATAAAATATTAAAATTCTTATAAACAGTATATATAAGATTAAATCATGTTCAATTAAATGGAAACGAGAGTAATGGGATTTTATCCTTATTTACCCTCCATTGAATAATATTTGTCATTATGCACCTATTCACTTTTATGCATTATTTATAATTCCCCTTTGATGTATTAAACAAGAATAATTATTTTTTCATATTGATTAATGTTTTATTCATGTCTATTCTATCAAGTGATTACTATTAGAGTTTTTACAAAGTGGTAGGAATATATTTTAAAATGTCACATTCTTGGGGGATTCATTTTATTTTCGTTGAAGGAATTATATAATTTATCCTTGATAAGACCTAATAATTTTTGTTTCCTCTAGATGTTTAATTAGTTATATATTTTTGTATAACATTTCCTCTCTTGGGAAATTGACTTAATTAACTAAATTTTTAAAAGAAAAAATAATTTTATTCCACTATAAATTGATTATATTTTTCGTCACCATATATATTTAAAAAAGTATATTACAAAAGTTATTTTTTATGTTAAATTATTTTTAAGTAATTTTTTTGTTACCATTTAAATTTTAAAATGTCATTATATAAAATTTTAATTTTTTCTGAAAAGGTTGTTTTCGATGACTATTAAAAATAAATTTTATCTATAATGTATACAATATTGACAATTTTTTACACCTCTATAATTGTTTTATGATATTTAGATTTTGTCTACACATTTTTAATGGGTTTATAAAGTAATAAATTTATTGAAATGTTATTTTAATATTTATTTCTACCATTTTCTTTCTTCATCTAATGGAAATTATTTAACTAAAATCCAATATATTGTAATCTCTAATATCTTAATAATTATAGGGTCATTAAATTTATCCTGAAACATTCAATATATTTCTATAATCTGTCGTTGGATATTCAATATCTCATAAATTTCCATATAATTTTTATCCGGGATATGATTATTTCACAAATCAAATTCCACTTTTACATAAAGTTTTTTACTTTTAAGGTTATTTGATTTAATAGGAAATAAGTGATAATATGTTTTATTTAATCAATATGGTTATTTATATACAAGAAAGATTATAACACAATTAAATAAATTATTTGATATATGAGAAATGAGTTATATTTATAGTGATGGGTGGGGCCTGTAATTATATATCCTCTCAATGAATCAACATGTTTCATAATACAAATATATTGGAAAAATTAAATGGGGTTTACCAATTTTTTTAAACTATCATAGTGAATAGTCATGACATTATAGATATCATGATGTCTGAGAACAAGATGTACAATATTTATCATTTCCATCGTTGAGAATTAAAATATTATTACCCATTATATTTTTTCATTGATATTATCTATGGATGCATTTGGTATAAAATTTAATTATTAAATGGAATGTATTTTCATTTATTTATCTTTTTGTATTGATTATGCCTTATTTTCTCAAGATATCATGCAATATAAATAACATTTACTTTCCATTTTATGTCAACCATATTTTTTTCTTTACCTAATATATGGAGAACAATTATTTTAATGGGTTCAATAATTCCAAATGTTTTCTATTACTATGTCTTATATTATATCACCCATGTAAAATGGGTATCATGTGTGTATCTAGTTATCCAGGACTATAAAAATGAATGGAACTTCTGTATTATTTGTATCTATTCCAATATAATAATTTAGGAACCGAATTTTGGTAACTAGTGTCAATATTATTACATATCAGATATTAAGATGTTAAATATTTATTTTTTACTTCAAATTATTGTTTTTTGGGAATATTTATCATCAATTCCCAAGGGATATATTACATGAAAAAATATCATGAAGAATTTTTGGATTTGTTTATTCATAGTGGTGTGTTATGTGAATTCTATGGGAGCTTGCTTGATGATGGAGGATCATGGAATAATTTTAAAAGGAGACCATGAACATAAAATTTTGAAATAGAATTCATTCTATTATGACCAATGTAACACCGTGAAGGTGTGTTTCTATAAAAAAGGAAGAGGTATAGACTATTTTTAAGATCATAAGAGTCATTCACAATGGAATACCATTAATCACGAAATAACTAGAACATCAAAATACTATTATGTGAAAATCAAAAGATACATGCATGGTGCAAGCTCAAAAAACATGTTGACATAGGTTTTAATAAAGGTAAATGATATTTTCATACGGTAAATTCCATTATGTTATTTTTGTTTCAAGTTGCACTAGATGACAGAAATGTCATTCAATGGAGGTGATTGAGTGATTTCTTGTGGAAATATCCTTCTAAAAGATACACCACGGAAGGATTATCACTCAATGGGAGTATAAGGTGTATAAATTTGTGGTTATAGTGTATATGTGACAACAATGTGATAATATATCCCATTTCACAATTATATATAGGTAAATTTTAGTGGTTCTTTATAGGATATGGTTTTCTAAGGATGTAGATTGTCACACCATGACTAGTTCATTGATTGAATGGATTTTAAAATAAATTCAATGAAATTAAGAACCACTGAATGTGATATATGAATCATATTTTTGGATCTAGTTTTTTATTATAGATTGCACTTGGAAATATGGATTCACTCTAAGAACCATGACATTCTAGACAATTTGACAGTTATTACTAGAGTCTAAATTTATGAATTGACACACAAATTTAAAGGATTGTGAGATATTGATTAGAATGATATAAATTCATTAAAATGGGGTCTATACCTAGTATGATCACTTTGGATTTGATAAAGGACAAGTAGTAATATTATTTTGATTAAAAAAGTATATTCTTGTAATAATAGGAAAATAACTTATAGCCATTTTATGGAATCATTTAGAATAGTGAAAACACACATTGAATAGTAAGAGAAGATACATATTTGTGTTAGAACTTTATAAAATCAAAAGGGGATTGATTTGGGAGACATCATCATAGGAATATTAGTGGATTTATTCATGTGTATGAATGTGAAGTTGATTGACATGCAATTTTTATGGTAAAAATACTTTATTGTTCATTATAATTGAAGAATATATTATGAGAGGTTTGGAGTATTCCATAAATATTTGAGAAATGTAATCATTCATATTACAAGGTTTGTAAACCAAGCAGATTTGTGTGGACACCAAAAAATTATATCCACTGTGTTGATATTAAATTTTATTGTTGATAGGCACATTTCCATGAAAAAATTCATTATTTATACCTTTTGGTTGCACCCTGTAAAAAATATTGGGACCCATGTTTACTATTTTATTTATTCATAATGGATGGGAAGAAGAGAGGGGAGTTATTTTTAAAATGTAAAAGGGGTGTTTTAAAGGGTTTAGAAAAGAATTTACAAAACCCCAATCGACCCCTCCACCCCTTGAGTAATCAATCTTATTTGACACTAATATATATAAATCTATCATGTTATACAATATGTAGAATATTAATTATCATTAATACATATAGGATTAAAATAGTTAATAATGAAAATGATAATTGACCACTTAATATATGACTTTGTGTTTTCCCAAACTGGTTTTCATCATGGGTAGTTATAGGTTATTAATAATTAGTAAGGTTAGTGTGAGTAAATTTCATATAGAGATTTGAGATACGACCATGATGAATAAAAGGAGTTTTGTGTATTATGTGACCCTCTACATACCCCACATGGAGTCTTATATAATATTTCTTCGGTATAATAGTGGTTCATGTTTCATATTTAGGTTCCCATAATTGATGATGGAATTATAAGTATCATGATAACACTCATACTATGTTAAATATCTTACATTGCCCATTGGGATTAGATAATTATGGGTGGTTGGGTATTTGACTGATCTTGTGGTTGGATGTAGCTTAAAAAAGATGGGATTTCTCCTTTAATTTTGAGTATGACCTATGATCCAATGATTGAGATCGAATAAGGAAGTTTATTTCCTAGTCAAGTTCAAGTCATTTTCTAATGTATCATATAATTGCCTTGTGATATTCTCATCAACTATTGTAAGTAACATGTAAATTATTCATTAAGGATTTCATTTTATACTCAAAGAATCAAGAATAAATTATTAGACTAATGGGATTGATATAATATTAATCCTATGTTTACTTGATGTCTTAGATAAAGAGATAATATAATAAATAATTACATGTATTTGATACAAACTTGTGTACATAGGTATAGAGATACCTATTTTTTATAGAGACACAGTATATTCGATTATCACATATTTATAACTATTTCATTGTTAAAGGCTTATCTTTTTTTAATTTTATCAATTTCGTAATTTATATTTATTTTTAATACAGAAAAGTTCAATCCGATAATTGTTTATGGTTTACATAATGGGTTGGGATTATTACATAACATAGATATTGGATATAAATTTATTTTAGAGATTATAGATAAAGAGTATTGTATAGAAATTTACAGTGTATTATATATGGTGTGACATATAGTAAATATTCAGAAAGCTTCCCCAATGTTTTTTTTGGAATATTTTTTAATTAAAAATTTTTATATGGTTTCACATGTAATTATATATGACATAGTATAAGGTGGAATCACATAGAGTATATGATTATTTAGTATAAGTGGGAGTTCTCTAAAGCCATATCATATTGTGTGATATATGTTCTTTGGTATTTTTCAACATTCGTGTATAAAATACATACCATATTATACTACAAAATTAATTTTAATAAGTTGAAATGTGAATAATTTCCCACTTAAGGTATCAATTTTATCAAATATGGATTTTGTAGTTTGGTCCTCTGTATATATATATATATGGATTTTTCTTCGGTATCAACCCTGTGTCTTGGGTGTCTCAAGACCTCATAATTAATATATCAAATATATATATATATATATGTGTATATTAATTCACGAATGCACATATTTTTAGAATGAATTATTTTCCCTCTGATCAGAACCTCATATGGGAAATATTAGATTATGGCTGTTTTTAGAACATGAGGTTCACTTGATGTGTGACATAAAGTTGGTTAGTTCCATTTTTATTAGAAATATGTATGTGGGTTTTTTTCTAGTTGTCTGATTATGGGTGGGGGGTCAATTTCCTAGACAATCCTTAATGTTGGGATCACTATTTGTTAATGTTTTATAGAAACATCATATGATTCTCACATCTATAATTAGTATAGACCTACTTTTAAAAAGTATGAAGTTAGTTGAGTATTTAGACCGAATGATGGTTATGAAATTACATTGGATGAGAGTATGGGAGATCGGGCTCATCAAACCCTTTTCTGGAAAATTTATACCTTCAATGGAACATTCTTATATATTTTAGATATGTTTGAGAATATCTTCCAAATCTTGATACATGATCAGTTAACCTATCAAAATTATCATGGCATTAGTCTCCCTATATTTGATGAGAGAGGGGACTCATATTGGTGAATCCATCTGTATATATCTGAGTTTCTTCATCAATTTCACTTTGGTGGGTAGCTGATTATATTTTGATGTTTTATAAGAAGGCACTACAAATTTTTTTGTCTTCTTGGGAGGAAATTAATATCTCAAGAATGGGATAAAGCCAATATGAGGAATCCTATATATTCTATTTTATAATAGGAATCAGAGCCAACATATTTATTTTAATCCATGAATTTTAATTTCATATAAAACCGAATATATTAGGAAATTTGGAACCTAGTATTTGATATCAAACCACGAGGAGGAATCATACATATCTAGGTTATAGTTGGAATCGGAGTTACCATATATCATTCACACCCTTGAGACATTACGAAATGTGGATACCCATTTAAGTTGGATAATTATATCATGAAAATGATCGAGGATTCCACATTATGGTTTCACACAATGGTTGAGATATGCCTGATTTGAAGAGAAATGGACATAAAGTAGTCAATATCATTTCATATGTATGTAGAGCATACATACTGGGACAATCCATTGGATGCATATTGTAGATCATGGGAACTTTGAAGGTATCCCATTATCCTAATTATGGAAGTAATCAATGTCCTTTTAGTTTAGAGAATTAACAATTCATTGATGGATAATGAATGATTATCACCCCTTGGATGAGAATGGGTTACAATGGATGGAATGATCGAGACATGGTAGGGTTTACACAAATTTTGATGCCCATTTGTGTTTGGGATCAGACACTGGTAATTCATCCTATGTATTCTTGTTATGGAAGGAATCAGATTTCTTGTAGTTTAATGATTTGGGGCTTTCAAACTAAGAACACCCTTATATAAAAGAAAATATCATATTATTCATATGATCTAGGTTTAAACACTAGGGTTACCATTTTCTTGATATATTTTTATGATGCGAATGATATGATCATTTTAACTCCCTAATCCCATAAGAACAATTTTATGATCGAGAAAAATGTTTGAAAAATAGTTAACGTTATTACTTGTGGATGTGGGACTTGGGTAATGGTAATTACCTAATGATGTTTTAATATGGAACTTAGACCTTAGGAAGGAATATTATGTATCCTTTTCATAATAATAATTATAGTTATCTTAGTTCAAATAATTAGGGATTACACACTAACCTTTCCTTTTATGGAGGCTAGAAAATGTTGTTTTGTCTTGGGATTCCCATTCTACCTACCCGACTTGACTACATGACATGTGTTGATTTTTTTCTAAACATTCCTAGATTTTCCCCTTGAAATATAGTACAATGCATTCCATATAAGGCCTCGGCATTAAACCTTACTTATTATTGAATTAAATGAATAATTCACATTAAGGATCTTTTCAGGTTTAGAGTTTTAGAGAATTAGAAAATAACTATTATATCTCAAAAGATTACAAAGTCGAAACTTCTTCTAAGTTTCCATAAAATAAAATCTCTTAAAAAGAAACATGTCTAGTTCCATGTTTTAGGTATCATGACTTTCCCTTGATCCCATCCTTGACCCTATTCCAAGTTAAGTACTATAAAAAACATTTCAAAAACCTGGGATGAGCATAAAAAGGATCAGTAAGGGATACAAAAAGAATGAAAACTGTTAGTTTTTCAAAACAACAAGTAAACCATGTATACTTTATCAAAGTAATACTTTTCACCTTTTTGAAGTAGTAAAAACTCTTCACTGAATAAAAGTTCATTACTTACCCTTCTATAACCAAAATATTACCATTAAACCCATATAAAGATCACATAACATATAAAGGTAACATGGGACATAAACATACTAAGTGGAATAACCATACGGTCGACTTCCACACATACTTAATGGAATAGCCATACGGCCGACTTCCACACATACTTAGTGGAATAGCCATACGACCGACTTCCATACCCAATGTATTGGAGGTTATAACGTAACCACCCATCCTTGTATTCATGGAACCACCCGTCATAATGTCCAAGTACCATTATAAAATCATAAGACATTAAAAAAATATAATGGAAATAAAAAATTTCCACATTTAGATCACAATATATCACTTAAATATATCGACATAACAAATCCTTTATAAAAACCATTTTCAATACCAATATACATAAAAGAGTATATGGTATTTATTTAATTTTAAAAAACATTATGGCTTGTTGAGGAAGCCAAAGACCAAATAATACTCGTGGCGGTGGAAAAGGTCGTTGTCACCGCGTATGTTAAAAGAAACATTCCTTTTTGTCGTTTAGTAAAACGCTTCGTATAAAATGATTCATTTTGAATAAAATTAAAAGTCAAAGGGTTTTATATACCGTATAAAAGGAAGTTGTGTGTAAAACTAAATATTCCTCAATGAAAGGAGATTGAGATGAAGTCCCTTACGAAGTCGGTATCCTTAAATTAAGGATAAATCAATTATATGATTATGTGTGACAAATACGAATACACAAAATATAAGTGGATATTAAGTGTAAAACAATCAGAGGTCATTCACACATAATCATGGAAAAACAAAACCAATGACATAGATATTTAACTCAATGAAATGAGATTTAGTTATGATTTCCGATACAAGTCTGTCTAAATGACATAAGAATTTATCAGTGAGATGATTATGTGTAGAAATAGTATATCCACACAAAGGTTTGTGGAAACTACAACATATAGATTCCACACATAATCTTGGCATAATAAAGTCAAGAATTAGAGGTTTAACCCAAAGAATTGAAAGTGGGTTAAGAAGTTCCGTTACAGAAATTCGACAACCTAACGACGTCACTTCAAAACTTATAAAATTAGTTGATGAGAGATAAAAAGGGTATCTCATCACTTGGACATAAAATTTACATTAATAAGGATATAGAAGAACATATCACAACATAATAGTATGTGAATTAAAAGGCATAACAAAATAAATCCTTTAAAAAGAGGAGGGTGAAAGTTTCCCTTACCGACTTGGGTAACTTTCAAAACGTACATCCCATTGAAGAATGGTCATACAATGAATATGTAAGTACCCATAAATGAAATTATATTACACAAAGAGTATAATAATGGGAATTACATACACCAGTCAAAGGAAATGGTGTCAAATGTAGCATAAATCTCACGGGAATAAAAGTGAGATGAAAAATTCCCTACGAAAACTCGGCAGCCTAACGACGCCACTTAAAACATACAAAAATGGATTGATGAGATCAAATAGAGTATCTCATCATATTAAAATAAAATTTATAGAAAGAGGAATATAAAATAACATCCCCCATCATAACAAAGTGGAGATTAAAATAAGTGACATAAATGAGAGTACTTAAAAAAAGAGATTGGTTAGATCTCTTACGAAACTTCGGTAGCCTAACGGCGCCACTCAAAACTTCCAAAATGGATTGATGAGAGAAAATAGGGACTCTAACCATATGAACATAAAAATTAAATTAGGAGTAACATAAAAGAACATCCCAATCATAATAAATATTATCTTAAAATGAATGACATAAAAGAGTGTACTTAAAAAGAAAGAGAGGAGTAGGATCCCTTACCTCGTGTCCGACATGACTCGATCGTTATTTAATCTCCTGAATAATAAAATTTGGTCAATTTATAATTTCTTAAGGACCTACTTTAAATATTATTATTCATATTATATAACATATTATAATGTTACAATAATTGGTTAATAAAGTGAGTTCGTATCAGAAGTTTTTGTCTATGTTCAGTACATGAGTAAATATTGAACTTATTGGAAAAGAATTTTCCATGTAGTTATAGGTACATCATCTCCAGAATAGTATTTATGTTTTAAATATCATATATATCCAGTATATATTCATTTTATAATATTACATAGCATTTGGAGATAAAAATTAAAAGCACCGTTCATGGAGACGGTAGGCCGTACGTACGTATGAACGCTACTTTCATTTTTTGCCATATTAATGGAATTAAAACAAAATGAGAGATATATATATATTATAATTACAGAATGATACCCATAATTTAGATGTAATATATTACATATATATCCATTATATATATATGTACTTATAATAGTACATAACATTTGGAGATAAGAAATGAAATGTACCGTTCATGGAGACGGTAAGCCGTATGTATGCATGAACGCTACTTTCATTTCTTTTTTTTTGTATTCAATTGAATGAAATAATAAAGATATAATGGTATATTATAATTCTAGTAGGATAAAATATGTAATACCATTAATGCCATCCTTTATACGTCCCACATATGCCATTAACGAATCAAATCACTTTGAGGGGGCGGTAGTCCGCACTTCCTAAAATGAAGATATCGTGTTTACCCATAATGGAAACCATAAAGGTATGCCATAAATGAAAATTACAGAAGCTTAAGGAAAACATAAACATATTATATATCATATATAAATATAGTGACATCTTAATGTCCACCTTTGAAGGTGTTAGAAGAGTGTTGAACAATCATCATTTCGTGAGGCATAAATTCACCATCCACAGAAACAATATGTTTTTTAACCATTAGATGTAGGTGTGTGTAAGTGTAGCTCGAATACTTCTTACAACAACATCCTAGTATATTGAAGATACTGGATTTGTTACAAAATAAATGAATAAAAAGAGTTTATTGGGTTGGAGAAGCAAAATAAAACAAAAGGACACAAGTGAAGACATTACCTTAAAATCGGGTAACTCCCTTTGGTTTGAGCTCAAATGCTTCCTTGGGAGGACTTCTGCCCAAAGTGAGGATTCAAGGAGTAAGAGAGGGATGTGGAGAGATAAAATGGTCAGGGTTTGGCCGAGCCAAAGGCTTTGGAAGTGTGGGTAAGGTGGTAGAGGTGGGGGCCTTTTATAAGAGGAGAGGAGGGACAGTCTTGTAAAGTAAAGAAATGTTACTTTATTTTAGAATGAGTATCGGATTTTAATGGTCGCACATTGATGTGTTTCGAGGATAATGTGATAAGGGTTCGAAATCCACCCATACAATAGGTTTTGGACATGTGTAGGTCTTAGATATTACATTATCGTTCCATTTTATTTAAATCGTTAAATAATGATGTCATCGCTGCATCATCATGATGTCATAAATAATTTAATTTATTTAATGTATAAAAATTATACAAAAAATACTATGATGTAGGAAATATTTTTATATTTCCAATTACTATTTATAGTCAAAAATCTGACTTGTATAACCCCATGTAAAAATTGTTTTAGTAAACCATCTCATGTTTGCGTCATTTTTACTTTAACATTAAATAAAAAGGTATTTATGTCATTTTCCAACCAAAGTGGATCCATGGGGTCCCCAAGTTGACCCATGGATTTTCATGGTCTGCTAGGACACATCCAATGAGGGTAGGACATGTTTCTAGGTCATTTAATTTTATTAAAACATTATTCTTACCTTAAACTACACTAATTACTTCTAATCGCGATTAAAAACATAATAAGTTACTATTCACCAAAAAATTATTCTAATCCAATTGAACCAAATTTTAATTCTTAATGACAACCATGTATGTCGGATTTTTGAAATTCAAAACACAAAGATGGAAAAATTTCATTTAAATGGAAAATCAGTTTTTATAAGTTCCACTTAGTGGTTTCACTATTCATCAAAAATTGAAGTTTTTCAAAAAATTACCAAAAATTCACCCTAAGCTATATTTGTTATTCCGAATTCAAAAATGATGTCTATTTTAAAAAATTCAAAACATATTAGTTGCATTAATTAATTTAATAATTAATTCCCGCTGTCAAAGAAACTAGTGTGTTTTTATGAAACAATAAGTATCAAAAGATTGACACTAGTTTAAGTCCAATTTCAAAGTGATATTAATACCAACGACCACTATTGGATTAAATGGTAAAAATATATTCTAATTTAACTTTAAAACCAATTAAAATGATAATATAATCATATAAATAATTTATATTAAAAAGTGGGTTTGATTTAAAAACAACATTTTCACTATTCATTAAAAATTGAACTCTTTCGGAAAAATACCAAAAATTTACACAAAGTAAAATTTGATGTCCCGATTCTAAAGAAGAATTTTATTTTGTCAAATATAACACATAAAATTTTCAAAAAGTGGATTTAAAGGAGGTTCACAATCAAAAGGCGGTTAATCGACCTTTTAAAGAATATTAGAATGTTTACGCTTAAAATTGGATTCATTCCCATTTTTAATCCTCTAACATTTATTTTAAAAAGTAAAAATATTTGACAAACATATATAATCATTTTGTAGTTAGTTCTGTTCATTCCCGCCATTACAACGACTAGGCGTTAACTACTATTTAAAATAATATTATTTTATTATTAGAGTGCAATGTAAGATTTCCAAGAAACTCGTTGTTGCGTGTTGGGTACGCCATCGAGCATATCATCCCCTTTAAAGTCATATTAATATTTTATTCACAAATATGGACAAATGTGAAAATTTCATACTCTTTATTTACCTGGGGTGTTACATCCTTCCCCACTTTTGGGAATTGCGTCCTCACAATTTTAAAATTGAGCTTGGAAACATCCTTGAAAGTCCCACATTAGAACAAGAGTCAGTAAAACAATCACTTTAAAATAAAGGAAGATAAGTACAGAGGTCACCCGAGTTAACCCATACTTGGATTCCATGTAGGAAAACATGGACACGGAGGAGAAAACATAGGGTCATGTTCTGATGGAGTGTGATAGTAAACATGTCTAGGAGAAAGTTAACCATAAGAGAATCACAAACTTGTGATGGGTTAAATGGTATTCGATTCTCCAGTAGGAAATTTAACAGACAACACTTTTGTTTTAAGTTACTCTTCATTGAGGAATTTATTTTTGATCTTAAGGAAACATACTTAATTGTCACGTTGACATTCAACTTTAACTATATTTCTTACACAAACTCATATTTTCTCCAAAAGACGAGTATTTAGGAAGACTTGTTCACATTAAGATTACTATAATCAACTTCTAGAGAATCACCTAATCCAAAAAAGAGAAATATATACATACCATGTCTTTAGACCTTAACCAAAACCAAATCCAAAAAGGTTAGTACACGATCTGATAATCCAGAAAAGGATAACCCTTTATAAAAAGAAAATCTATTCTTAATCTCCAAAATTTGTCCAACAAAACCCAAAGTTCAACTAGGACCATTCGATAAACAATTTTTCCATAAAATTCTTCAAAGTAAAACAAACTAAGATTGAAACCCAAATATTTAATGGATTTAGTCACATAGTTTTCCAAGTTAAATCGTAACATTTATCTCCAAACAACATCAATTGCTATTTATGTCTCATATTGAAAAGTAATTAACCAAATCACATATCCTCCATGATAGGTTAATCATTTCCATAGATTACCCAAAATAAACTTACTCTTGATTCCTAAAATCATCTAACTAAAAAAAATTATTCAAAACAACCAGGGACTTCACGTAGTCCAGTGGTAGGCGATAAATACCAGTCACACTTTGGTTATGGGTTCGATTCCCACAGCTTTGTCTGACGCGACGGGTTGTCACACGGTCTGCATGTTGTCCTTTTTCCAAAACTATATAATTCTTAAAACATTCCCCGAAACGAGATAAAATCTTCAGAAATAATCATAACATATTTTAACCTCAAGTTTATCTCATTCCTTTCATTTTCCATCATAACATATAATAACACATAATTACCTCAAAAGTAAGGATCATATAAACTCTAACAGTTACATTTATAATTATTACCTGAACATCCACATCGATTGGTCATCTCGTACATGATGCATTACAGAACATACCAAGGTTCATGTTTTTGATCATGACTCCTTGATAGTTGGTTTAGAACAACCAGGAGTTTCCTCATTGAATCCCCCATTTTATCTAGTATCTTAATCAGAGAACCACCACAGTTTCCTTCAAACCTGTTGTCTCTTTGGTGCCTGCTAGATCTATCCATTCACTAAAAACAGAAATGTCAGAGTGAGTATATCAACAAAACCATCATGTACTAATGAAGAAGGTAAACACTACTATATACTTACTCATTCACTTTATCTAAAACTATGACTCTTTCTAAAATCCTAACCATTATGGTAATGTCAGTTATGCTTAGAGGATACCCTAACCTCTAAAGTTATCTAAACCGACCTTTGATACCAACTATAAGCCCCCGGCCTTAAACCTTACTTATTATTGAATTAAATGAATAATTCACATTGAGGATCTTTTCAGGTTTAGAGTTTTAGAGAATTAGGAAATAACTATTACATCTCAAAAGATTACAAAGTAGAAACTTTTACTAAGTTTCCATAAAATAAAAACTCTTAGAAAGAAACATGTCTAGTTCCATGTTTTAGGTAGCATGACTTTCCATTGATCCCATCCTTGACCCTATTACACGTTAAGTCCTATGAAAAACATTTCAAAAACCTGGGATGAGCATAAAAATACTCTGTAAGGGATACACAAAGAATGAAAACTGTTAGTTTTTCAAAACAACAAGTAAACCGTGTATACTTTATCAAAGTAATACTTTTCACCTTTTCGAAGTAGTAAAAACTCTTCACTGAATAAAAGTTCATTACTTACCCTTCTGTAACCAAAAGATTTTCATAAAACCCATATAAAGATCACATAACATATAAAGGTAACTTGGGACATAAACATACTTAAGTGGATTAACCATACGGTCAACTTCCACACATAATTAATGGAATAGCCATACGGCCGACTTCCACACATACTTAATGGAATAGCCATACGGCCGACTTCCATACCCAATGCATTGGAGGTTATAACGTAACCACCCGTCCTGGTATTCATGGCACCACCCGTCATAATGTCCAAGTACCATTATAAAATCATAAGACATTAAACAAATATAATGGAAAGAAAACATTTCCACATTTAGATCACAATATATCACTTAAATATATCATCATAACAAATCCTTTATAAAAACCATTTTCAATACCAACATACATAAAAGAGTATATGTTATTTATTTAATTTTAAAAAACATTACGGCTTGTTTAGGAAGAAAAAGACGAAATAATACTCGCGGCGGCGGAAGAGGTCATTGTCACCATGTACGTTAAAAGAAACATTCCTTTTTGTCGTTTAGTAAAATGCTTCGTATAAAAATATTCCTTTTGAATAAAATTAAAATTCAAAGGGGTTTATACACCGTATAAAATAATGTTGTGTGTAAAACTAAATATGCCTCAATGAAAGGAGATTGAGACGGAGTCCCTTACAAAGTCAGTATCCTTAGATTAAGGATAAATCAATTATATGATTATGTGTGACAAATACGAATACACAAAAAATAAGTGGATATTAAGTGTAAAACAATCCGAGGTCATTTACACATAATCATGGAAAAACAAAACCAATGGCATAGATATTTAACTCAATGAAATGAGATTGAGTTATTATTTTCGATACAAGTCTGTCTAAATGACATAAGAATTTATCAATGAGATGAATATATGTATAAATAGTATATCCACACAAAGGGTTGTGGAAACTACAACATAGATATTCCACACATAATCTTGGCATAATAAAATCAAGAATGAGAGGTTTAACCCAAATAATTGAAAGTGGGTTAAGAAGTTCCCTTACAGAAATTCGACAGCCTAACGACGTCACTTCAAAACTTAAAAAATGAGTTGATGAAAGATAAAAAGGGTATCTCATCACTTGGACATAAAATTTACATTAATAAGGATATAGAAGAACATATCCCAACATAATATTATGTGAATTAAAAGACATAACAAAGTAAGTCTTTTAAAAAGAGGAGGGTGAAAGGTTCCCTTACTGACTTGGGTAACTTTCGAAACGTACACCCCATTGAAGAAGGGTCATACAATGAATGTGTAAGTACCCATAAATGAAATTATATTACACAAAGAGTATTATAATGGGAAGTACATACACCACTCAAAGGAAATGGCAGAAAATGTAGCATAAATCTCACATGAATAAAAGTGAGATTAAAAATTCCTTACGAAAACTTGGTAGCCTAACGACGCCACTTAAAACATCCAAAAATGGATTGATGAGATCAAATAGAGTATGTCATCATTTTACAATGAAATTTAAATAAAGATGAATATAAAAGAACATCCCCCATCATAAGAAAGAGGATCTTAAAAGAAGTGACATAAATGAGAGTACTTAAAAAAAGAGATAGGTTAGATCTCTTATGAAAATTCGGCAGCCTAACGACGCTACTCAAAACTTCCAAAATGGATTGATGAGAGAAAATAGGGCCTCTCACCATATGAACATAAAAAGAACAGTAGTATTAACATAAAATAATATCCCAATCATAATAAATATGATCATAAAAGGAATGACATAAAAGAGTGTACTTAAAAAGAAAGAGAGGAGTAGGATCCCTTACCTCGTGTCCGACATGAATCGATCATTTTTTAATCTACTGAATAATAAAATTTGGTCAATTTATAATTTCATAAGGACATCCTTTAAATATTACTATTCAGTTCCTATCACATTTTATAATGTTATAATAATTGGTTAATAAAGTGAGTTTGTATCAGACGTTTTTGTCGATGTTCAGTATATGAGTAAAAATTGAACTTGTTGGAAAAGAATTTTCCATGTAGTTATAGGTAAATCATCTCCAGAATAGTATTGATGTTTTAAATATCATATATATCCAGTATATATTCTTTTTATACTATTCCATAGCATTTGGAGATAAAAATTAAAAGCACCGTTCATGGAGACGGTAGGCCGTACGTACACATGAACACTACTTTCATTTTTATCCATATTAATGGAATTAAAAAAAATGAGAGATATATATATTATAATTACAGAATGATACCAATCATTTAGATGTAATATATTACATATATATCCATTATATATATGTACTTATTATAGAACATAACATTTGGAGATAAGAAATGAAATGTACCGTTCATGGAGACAGTAAGCCGTACGTACGCATGAACGCTACTTTCATTTCTTTTTTTTTGTATTCAATTGAATGAAATAATAAAGATATAAATTTATATTATAATTACATTAGTATAACATATGTAATACCATTAATTCCATCCTTTATACGTCCCACGTATGGCATTAACGAATCAAATCACTTTCAGGGGGCGGTAGTCCGCACTTCCTAAAATGAAGATATCGCGTTACCCATAATGGAAACCATAAAGGTATGTCATAAATGAAAAATTCAGAAGCTTAAGGAAAACATAAACATATTATATATCATATATAAATATAGTGACATCTTAATGGACACCTTTGAAGGTGTTAGAAGAATGTTGAACAATCATCGTTTCGTGAGGCAGAAATTCGCCATCTACAGACTCAGTATGTTCTTTAACAATTAGTTGTAGGTGTGTGTAAGTGTAGCTCTAATACTTCTTATAAAAAAATCCTAGTATATTTAATATACTGTATTTGTTACAAAATAAATGAATAAAAAGAGTTTAGGGGGTTTGAGAAGAAAAATAAAACAAAAGGACACAAGTGAAGACATTACCTTAAAATCGGGTAACTCCCTTTGGTTTGAGCTCAAATGCTTCCTTGGGAAGTCTTCTGCCCAATATGAGGATTCAAGGAGTAAGAGATGGATGTGGAGAGACAAAATGGGCAGGGGTTGGCCGAGCCAATGGCTTTGTAAGTGTGAGTAAGGTGGTAGAGGTGGGATCCTTTTATAAGAGGAGAGGAGGGGCACTCTTAGAAAGTAAAGAAACATTACTTTAATTTAGAATGCGTTTCGGATTTTAATGGTCCCAAATTGATGCGTTTCGAGGATAAGTTGTTAAGGGTTCGAAATAAACCCATACAATAGGTTTTGGACATGTTTAGGTCTTAGATATTACATTATCTTTCCATTTTATTTAAATCATTAAAAAATGAGGTCATTGCCACATCATCATGATGTCATAAATAATTTAATTTATTTAATGTATAAAAATTAAAAAAAAATACTATGATGTAGGAAATATTTTTAGCTTTCCAATTACTATTTATAGTCAAAAATATGACTTTTATAACCCCATGTAAAAATTGTTTTAGTAAACCATCTCATGTTTGTGTCATTTTTACTTTAACATTAATTAAAAAGGTATTTATGTCATTTTCCAAACAAAGATTCTCCATGGGGTCCCCAAGTTTACCCATGGATTGTATTGGTCTTCCATGACACATCCAATGAGGGTAGGACATGTTTCTAGTTCATTTAATTTTATTAAAACATTATTCTTACCTTAAACTACACTAATTACCTCTAATCGCGAATAAAAACTTAATAAGATACTATTCACCAAAAAATTATTCTAATCCCATTGAACAACATTTTACTTCTAAATGACAACCATTTATGATTTATTTTTGAAATTCAAAACACAGAGATGGAAAAATTTCATTTAAACGGAAAATCAGTTTTTATAAGTACCACTTAGTGGTTTCACTATTCATCAAAAATTGATGTTTTTCAGAAAATTTCCAAAAATTCACCCTAATCTATATTTGATATTCCGAATTCCAAAATGATGCCTATTTTACAAAATTAAAAACATATTATTTGCATTAATTAATTTAATAATTAATTCCAACTGTCAAAGCAAATAGTGTGTTTTTTTGAAACAATAAGTATCAAAAGATTGACCCTAGTTTAAGTCCAATTTCAAAGTGATATTAATCCCAACGACAACTATTGGATTAAATAGTAAAAATATATTCTGATTTAACTTTAAAACCAATTAAAAATATAATCTAATCATATAAATAAATTATATTAAAAAGAGGTTTTCAATTAAAATACAACATTTTTCACTATTCATTAAAAATTGAACTATTTCGGAAAAATACCAAAAATTTACACAAACTAAATATTGATGTCCTGATTCTAAAGAAGAATTTTATTTTGTCAAATATAACACATAAAATTGTCAAAAAGTGGATTTATAGGAGGTTCTCAATCAATAGGCCGTTAATCGACCTTTTAATGAATATTAGAATGTTTACGCTTAAAATTGGATTCATTCGCATTTTTAATCCTCTAACATTTATTTTAAAAAGTAAAAATATTTGAAAAACATATATAATCATTTTTTATTTAGTTCTGTTCATTCCCGCCATTACAACGGCTAGTCGTTAACTACTATTTAAAATAATATTATTTTATTATTAGAGTGCAACGTACGATTCCCAAGAAACTCGTTGTTGCGTGTTGGGTACGCCATCGAGCATAGCGTCCCCTTTAAAGTAATATTAATATTTTATTCACAAATATGGATAAATGAGAAACTTTCATACTCTTTATTTACCTGGGGTGTTACATCCTTCCCCCCTTTTGGGAATTGCGTCCTCGCAATTTTAAAATCGAGCTTGGAAACATCCATGAAAGTCCCACATCGGAAAAAGAGTCGGTAAAACAATCACTTTAAAATAAATGAAGATAAGTACAAGGGTTACCCGAGTTAACCCATACTATGATTCCATGTACGAATACATGGACATGGAGGAGAAAACATAGGGTCATGTTCTGATGGAGAGTGATAGTAAACATGTCTAGGTTAAAGTTAACTATAAGAGAATCACAAAATTGTGATGGGTTAAAAGGTATTCGATTCCCCAGTAGGAAAAGTTAGTAGAAAACAATTTTGTTTTAAGTTACTCTTCATTGAGGAATTTATTTTTGATCTTAAGGAAACATACTTACTTGTCATGTTGACTTTCAACTTTTACTAGATTTCTTACACAAACTCATATTTTCTCCAAAAGACAAGTATTTAGGAAGACTTTTTCACATTAAGATTACTATAATCAACTTCTAGAGAATCACCTAATCCACAAAAGAGAACTATATAATTCCCATGTCCTTACACCTTAACCAAAACCAAAACCAAAAAGGTTATTACAAGATCAGATAATCCAGAAAATGATAACCCTTTATAAAAAGAAAATCTATTCTTAATCTCCAAAATTTGTCCAATAAAACCCAAAGCTCAACTAGGACCATTTGATAAACAATTTGTCCATAAAATTCTTCAAATTAAAACAAACTTTGATTGAAACCCAAATATTTGAAGGATTTAGTCACATAGTTTTCCATGTTAAATCGTAACATTTATTTCCAAACAACATCAATTTCTCTTAATGTCTCGTATTGAAAAGTAATTAACCAAATCACATATCCTCCATGATAGGTTAATCATTTCCATAGATAACCCAAAGTAAACTTAATCTTGATTCCTAAAATCATCTATCTAAAAAAAATTAGTCAAACTATCCAGGGACTTCACGTAGTCCAGTGGTAGGCGATAAATACCAGTCGCACTCATGATCGGGCCCACACATGACCTGTAGGCGCTGGTTCACACAGGACCACTGAGAGCAAAGACCCACACAGGATCGAACCCACACAGGATCGAGCCCACACAAGACCTTTAGCACTGATCCACGTAGGATCGCTGAGTGCTGTAGTCATCGTTGAATCCACTAAGGATCTCTGTACTGTCGTCGTCGCAGTCACAGTAGTAGTAGCAGTAACAGTAGCAGTCACAGTCGCAGCCAGCACTAGGGTTCCCGCACACAGCAAGCTCGTTCAGGAGGGTCCGCTCCACGAACCGAGAGGCTGATACATCAACTGTCACATAGTCCAGAGTTGATGTATCCAAAAGTTCCGTATCATCAACAGGAACTCAACGCAACAGATGGCGCGTCAATCGGATGCCCGGTTTGAGAGTTATTGGCTTTTTCGTCCCAGGGGCCCAGTTTGTTTTTAAGGAAAAACCAACCCGACCGTACTCCACCTACGTCCAAACCTCGGGAGGAGTATGCCAAAATATCCGTCTCACTAAGAGGAACACAATAAAGCTGACGGCACGTCAATCAGATGTCTGTAGCTCAAGATATGAGCGTTTCCGCTCCGAGGGCCCGGTTGGTTTCATGTACGAACCAACCCGGCTGTACTCAAAGTATTCCGAAACCTTGAGTGCGATTTACCAAATCTACCGTCTCGATCCAAGGATCACATCGCCACTGACGATTCATCAATCGGAGGTCCGTAGCTCAAGTTATGGCCAAAAGACCGAAGTCGATTCGAAAACAGGGGGTCCGGGTCCGGGCCGACCCGGCCCGACCCCCCCTGGGTCGGCCCGAACCGGGTCGCCCCGACCCGGCCCGGTCAGCGGCACGACGGTGCGGTCCGGCACGGCGGCGCGGCCCGGCCGGCAGCGGCGCGGCCTGGGCGCCGCTCGGGTGCCACGCGCGGGGGGCAACGCCCCCACTTTCCTGCTGGCGGCGCGGCTAAAAGCTGCGCCTTTGTCCAACGCCCCCCCCCCTTATGGGGGCCTGCTTTTGAAAAAAAAAACGGGGGGGCGTTGCCCCCCCCTTGGTGTAACCACGACCCCCCCATTATGGGGGGCCGATTTTGGCCAGCCGGGGGAATTAATTCCCCCGGTTCTTTTCCCTTCCGGCCGGCCCGTCCTGGCCGGCCGGTCCTTCCTCAACGGGACCGGCAAGGCCGGTCCCCTTTCCGGCTTCCGTCACCAGCGGGCCGGCTGGCCGCCGGTCTTCCCGTTCCGCCGCGGCCCGGAACCGGCCGTGGCCTTCGTCATCTGGCGCGATGCAATGGCATCGCGCCCCTCCGCGGCGGCCCCGCTCCGGCCGCGGCGCCTTTGGTTTCCTTCGACGCGGCGCGGCGGCGTCACGTTTAAGATAATCTTTCCACGGCGTGGCGCGACGGCGCCACGCAATATTTTCCATGTGATTCCCGCATGGTGCGATGACACCACGCCATCTCTTTCATCCTCAAGAAAATAATAATAATTAAGAACAGAGGAGGGGGAATTCGGCCGTGTTTGTGCGGTCCGACCCCCCTCCCTCGTTAGATGATAACCCTTAAATATTTATCCACAAGATTATCATGCTATAACCAAGAACGAGAGTAAATAAATAATCAACAACAAACCCCTACCTCGGTTTCAAGAACGATGATCGTCAACAACCCGCGGAAGACGCGTCGCGGTGGTCGGCATTACGGAAGAAGGACGTCGATGTCGTGAAGCGAGGATTCGAAGTTCTTTGAGGACGATTTCGTCGCGGGAAATCATCGCGGAAGAGAAGATGCGGAAGAAGACGTCGTTGGTGTCGCGTGTATGGCGTCGTGGAAGACAATTCCCGAGAACGTGGCGTTCTTCATCGATGTTCGAAGGTTCATCGCGTTCTTTGTCAAAGTTTGAAGAAGAAGAAGAAGAAGAACTCCAATTTCTCTCAAGGCGGCTAGAGAATTCTAACCCAAATAAAATAAGCTAATGTCTTATTTTATTCACACACTTAACAATTTGAATTTCAAAGGTTTGAAATTCAAACAATTCAACTCCATTAATTAACAAAGTTTTCATGTTTATTAAAAGAGGAGTCTAAGGGAGTTTTAAAAAAAAGAAGGTGAAGAGTTATGCTTCGTGTGGGCCCCACCACACTTAATCCTCCCAAGGGAGGTTAAGTGAATGTGGGTCCCACTTCTAACTCCCTTTGGGAGAAAAAAACCAACAAGTTAAAATAAAATTTGTATTCTACAATTTTATTTAACTTATTCTAAAAACCCAAAAACTAACTCTCAACCCGCAATAAACGCAACCTCTTAAAAGGTCTCCTTAAGCGAATATCGGCGCTGCGAGTTCATCGGTGTCCTCGGATTTCAATTCCGAGCACCGGATCAAAAGTTAGAAATTCCCGCTTGTTCGTTCACTGAATGTACCCAGGCCAAACTTCGGAAATTGATTCCGGGAACTCCGGGCCTCGGAATCAGGTTCCGTTAGAATCCGCGCTCTTGTAAAATTCCAAAGAAAATTAAGAAAAAATTTCCCTTGAATTTTACGGGTCTTTACATTACTCCCACCTCAGGGCTTTATGTCCCCGTAAAGATACATCAAAAACTAGGGAAACAAATGAGGGTACTGAGCACGCATATGAGCCTCCCTCTCCCATCTGCTCTCCTGGAGGTTTCTGTGCTGCCATCTGATGCGTACAAGAGGAATAGATCACCCACATAGGACCCACTCCTGTCGATCCTCTATCTCCACCGGGACCTCCGTAAAAGTCGCCCCATTGTCAACGTCAAGCTCCCCATGGTCAATGATGTGCATCGGGTCATGCACATATCTCCTCAGCTGAGATACGTGGAAGACGTCGTGCACCCGGTGCAACTGAGGTGGTAGAGCTAGGCGATAAGCCACCTCGCCAATCCTGCTGAGGACCTGGAAGGGTCCGATGAAGCGCGGAGATAACTTGCCGCCTCGGCCAAATCTCCGAATACCACGTCGAGGTGAGACCCGAAAGAAGACGTGGTCACCATCCTCGAACTCTAGTGGCCTCCGCCTCCTGTCAGCGTATGACTTATGCCGGCTCTGAGCTGTCCTCATCTGCTATTGGATGGCCTGGACCTTCTCTGTCGTGGCCTGGACCATCTCCGGTCCCACAAGTGCTGACTCCCCAGGGTCTGTCCAGCACAAAGGAGATCTACAAGGTCGGTCGTACAATGCCTCATATGGTGTCATCCCGATGGTGGAGTGGTAGCTGTTGTTGTATGCAAACTCCACCAAGGGTAGGTGGTCCTCCCAGCTACGACCAAAGTCGAGGACACATGCGCGGAGCATGTCCACGAGAGTCTGAATGGTCCTCTCCGTCTGATCATCCGTCTGAGGGTGAAAAGTTGTGCTCAGGCGTAGCTGCGTCCCAAACTCCTCCTGTAACCCCTTCCAAAGCCGGGAAGTAAAGCGAGCATCTCGATCGGAGACGATAGATGATGGAACACCGTGGAGCCGCACAATCTCCTAAACATAGAGACGTCCCAAGATCTCCACTGAGCCCTGCTCTCTGATGGGTAAGAAGTGTGCCGACTTGGTGAGTCGGTCAACAATCACCCAAATGGAGTCGTGACCTCTGGAGGTGCGTGGAAGTCCAGTCACGAAGTCCATAGATATGCCGTCCCACTTCCACTCTGGAACCTCCAAGGGTTGTACCAAGCCTGCTGGTACCTGATGCTCTGCCTTCACCTGCTGGCAGGTGAGGCATCGAGAAACGAACTCTGCTATAGCCTTCTTCATGCCCGGCCACCAGTGCTATCGTCTGAGATCCTGGTACATCTTCGCCACTCCGGGATGTACCACCAAAGGAGAAGTGTGAAACTCTCTCAGAACCTACTCTCGCAAAGCGACTGGTACCATGGTACGTCCTCTGAAAAGGATGTCGTGCTCTTCTCCAAGGGAGAAACCATCAGGTGCCTGTCCCGAGGATATCTGTGCACGCCGTGTCTCACAGTCAGCGTCCTCACGCTGTGCCTCTCTGACCTGCTGCAGTAGTGGAGGGGTGACTGTGAGAGACTAGAGGAAGGCTGCTCCATCTCTATCCACGAAGGATATCTGCAAAGAGGCTAGCTGCTCCGTCGCCTCATCAAGTAGCTGAATGCCCATCCTCCTGCTGAGGGCATCAGCTACTACGTTCCCCTTCCCAGGAGTATAGACTATCTCAAAGTCATAGTCCTGGAGGAACTCGAGCCATCGCCGCTGTCTCAGGTTCAGGTCCTTCTGCGAGAAGATATACCTGAGACTCTGATGATCAGAAAAGACTGTAAGGCGCTCGCCCATTAGGTAATGTCGCCATGTCTTCAGAGCGAAGACCACTGCTGCTAACTCCAGGTCATGGGTAACGTAGTTATGCTCATGCGGCCTCAACTGATATGATCCATAGGAGATCACTTCCCGCTCCTGCATCAGAACACATCCGAGTTCGGTCCCTGATGCATCACAGTAGACTACGTATCCTACTCCCTCCTCAGGCAACCTCAAGATAGGTGTGCTGGTCAATCTCTGTCTCAGCTCCTGGAAGCTCTGCTGACATCTGTCCGACCACACGAATGGTTTCCCCTTCTTCGTCAAAGCTGTGAGTGGTTCCGAAACTCTAGAGAAGTCTGTCACGAATCTCTGATAGTATCCAGTTAGTCCCAAGAAACTCCGAACCTCAGTCATGCTCCTGGGTGGCTCCCATGCTAACATAGCCACGATCTTCGCAGGATCCACTGCAACTCCCGCCTCAGAGATAACGTGTCCCAAGAAGTGGACCTCACATATCCATAAATGGCACTTCGAGAGCTTACCATAAAGCTGGTGCTCTCGGAGTGTGTCTAGTACAACTCGCAAGTGATAGGCATGCTCCTCCTCAGTCGTAGAGTAAATCAGTATGTCGTCGATGAAGACAACGACAAACCGATCAAGGTATGGCTGAATGATCCTATTCATGAGGTCCATGAACACTGATGGAGCATTGGTTACGCCGAAAGGCATAACCAAGAACTCATAGTGGCCATACCGACATCTGAAGGCCGTCTTCTGCACTTCCTCGTCTCCGACACTAAGCTGATGATAGCCTGACCTGAGGTCTATCTTTGAGAACCATCGTGCTCCCTTGAGCTGATCAAAGAGGTCATCAATCCTCAGTAGCGGATACTTGTTCCTCACTGTCACCTGGTTCAGGCGACGATAGTCAACACAATGTCGCAAGCTCCCGTCCGCCTTCTTGGCGAACAATATCGGGGAAGCCCAGGGTGAAACACTAGGTCGGATGAACCCCTTGCCCTGCAAGTCCTCTAACTATACCCGTAGATCTCGAAGTTCGGAGGGGGCCATCCGATATGCTGGAGTGGATATCGTGGTTGTCCCAGGGTACAAGTCAATATAAAAGCCTACCTCTCTGCGAGGAGGTAGCCCTGGAACATCATCGGGAAAAACGTCCGCAAACTGATCCACCACTGCAGGAAAACCAGGACTCCGCACGTCAACTGCTCCAAGGATGAGGCTAGCCAACTGATGAGTAATGGGCTGTCCTCTCCTCCGCGGATGTCCATCCCGTTCTGCAAAGGCTCCCTTCTCGCCGGTGAAGGTGAACCTGCTCCCGTCGGTGCATACACATCGCACCTTGCGCCTAAAACAGTCAATATGTGCATGGACCGTAGATAGCCAATCCATGCCCAGGATGACGTCGTAAGGCCTCGACGCTTCTACAAGAAGATCCCAGACGAAGCTCTCACCTCATAGAGTAAGATCTCACTACCGGCACCAGTGCGTAATCGTCGAGTCTGCTCCCGTAGGAGTCTCTAGCCGTAAGGATCGAGCCAACGGCTCTGTCGGAATCTCAGAGCTCCGAACAAGGGCAACGACTATGAAAGAGTGAATCGCTCCTGTTTCTATAAGTACTGCAGTAAGGGTGGAATAGACACAGATAGTACCTCGAATCATCTCGGGTGCGCCGTGGTCGTAGGCCTCTGCTGCCTGGAGCAGTGCCTGTCTCTGCCCGCCTGCTCCCTGTGGTCGGGGTGGACCTCCTGGTGGTGGTGGTGGCAGAGCCTCAAAGCGTCGCCCACCACCTCCTACTCGGCCAGCTCCTCTACCTCGTCCGCCTCCTCCCTACGGACCGCCACGGTCGACCCTCTGCCTCTGCCTCGGTGGTCCCTCAACCGTCTGTTGCTCCTCGGAACGGCGGGTCGGGCAGTCACGAGCCATGTGGCCCTACCCGCCGCACGAGTAGCACTACCTGCCTCTCGAAAGACTGGATCCTCGCTGTGTGCCCCGCACTGCTGAGCCAGTGTGCTGAGGTCGTCTGCCTGAAGGTCTGGTCTGCCTGGACCCCTGAGTCATCCGTCGACTGCCTGCTGCAGATGACTCTGCCACGTGCCGCCCTGCGGTGGGTCTCGACGCTGGTGTAGAGTCAGCAAGGAAACTCTCGATCAAAAGGGCATACTCCAGTACTCTTGTCTGAGTCGGTATGCTGAGGGAGATCAGCGATGCCCTGATCTCGTGTCTCAAACCCTGCTCGAAGGTCCGGGCCCGGAAGAATGGGTCCCGTACCATGTCAGTCGAGTAGCACGAGAGATCATTAAATCTCGCCGAGTACTGAGCGAACATCATGCTGCCCTGCCGCAGCTGAAGAAGCTCCTGGATACGCACTGCACGAAGGGTGGCTGGGACGAACTCCGAGTGGAAGAGGCTCTCAAAGTCCGTCCATAGTAGAGATGCCTCATCGTGCACCTGGATCATCAAGCTCCACCATCGGCCCGCTTCTACGTGCAGTAGGCTCACAGCGAGGACCACTATGAGGTCTACAGGTGTCCTCACTAGCCTAAAAACCCGTACCTCTGCCTCCAGCCAGTCCTCTGCTGCTTGGGGGTCCGTCTCCCCACGGAAACTAGGCAGTCGCTGGCACTGGAACTTGTGCAGAGCTCCAAGGTGACGTGCATCATCATCAGCTGGTGCTGGAAGCATCAGTGGCTCGGCGGGTAGAGCTATCGCCGGTGCCACTGCTGAGAAAGGGCCCTGCACCGAGGCCTCGTCGCTCGGTGGGCTGTCATCACGCTCGACTCTCGGAACCCCAGCTGGCTGCCGTCGTGGGGCCATCCTGAAAAGGAAACAAGTGCGCCACGGTCAGAATAGTATACCTGGTGAGCTGATATAAAGTAATCAAAAAGAAAACATTGAAACACACACGCAATCAATGTTTTCGTGCATTAAGTCAGAAATCAGAAGTCAGGGTCCTGGTGTACGGATATGTCGGCCGCCGCACCAACACTGGACTCCCTGGACTGATAACCACACTCAATACGCTAAACATTATTTCTTCACATAGAAAAGATCAGAGTTCGCGGTAGAACCGAACTCCTCTGATACCAATTTGTCACGACCCGTCCTTAGGGCCCGTTCCGTGACTACCCCAGGCCCTCCTTCCGTAGACCAGGGGGTGACGACTATCACCAAGGCGTAAATCCCAGTAAAAAGGGAAGGCATTTCCTTTGAAAAGTAACAAACACCACAGAGTAAGCAAGCGGAAAAGTAAACACTAAGTAAAACAGAGTACAACTGAAAGAGAGGAAAAGTAAATGGGCCAGTATACAAACCCAAACTGAAAGTAAAGTACAACTCGAAAGGGAAAACAACAACTGTAAAGTAAAAGCCGCTACACCAAGCTGTCCACTGGAAATATCACCTGAAGGGTGGGTACAGATAGCTCCACTGCTCCTCGGGTCCCGCCGTCCGCTCCGAACACGTCACGCCCAGTGGTCCACCTCCAGGTACCGTCCTGCTCTGCAAGCCTCAGCCAAGATCAACGATGTCTGTCGTCTGCAACCAACACAACGTAGTGTGGGCATAGCCCGTGCAGGAGTGAGTATAGGCTACTCAGTAAGGACCCCGAGACCCCCGAAGGTCTCCCAAAATCCACCAAGGATAATCCACAAAGGATAGATACAAACACGAAGTAACAAACGACACTGCTAAGGTATATGCCCATACATATACCTAAGTCATCAATTCCAATACGCTCCAACCTCCGAGCCCAAGTACAACTCAGTCCACACAGGAAAGTATATGTATTCCACTCAGGAAAGCAAAACGAAATCCACACAGGATAGCACAACACAATCCACACAGGAAAGCAACAGGATTCATCTCACACAGGTATACTACTTCGAAGGACAATAAAGATGATCTCTAATCCATCTAAGTCATCGGACCCACGAAGGATCGATAGGTAACTAACACCCGCAAAGACCCACACAGGATCGGGCCCACACAGGACCTGTAGGCGCTGGTTCACACAGGACCGCTGAGCGCAAATACCCACACAGGATCGGACCCACACAGGATCGGGCCCACACAAGACCTATAGCACTGATCCACATAGGATCGCTGAGTGCTGTAGTCATCGTCGAATCCACTAAGGATCTCTGTACTGTCGTCGTCGTAGTCACAGTAGCAGTAGCAGTCACAGTCGCAGCCAGCACTAGGGTTCCCGCACACAGCAAGCTCGTTCGGGAGGGTCCACTCCACGAGCCGAGAGGCTGATACATCAACTGTCACACAATCCAGAGTTGATGTATCCAAAAGTTCCGTATCGTCAACAGGAACTCAACGCAACAGACGGCGCGTCAATCGGACCCCCGGTTTGAGAGTTATTGGCTTTTTTGTCCTAGGGGCCCGGTTGGTTTTTAAGGCAAAACCAACCCAACCGTACTCCACCTGCGTCCAAACCTCGGGCGGAGTATGCCAAAAGATCCGTCTCACTAAGTGGAACACAAAAAAGCTGACGACACGTCAATCAGACGTCCATAGCTCAAGATATGAGCGTTTCCGCTCCGAGGGCCCGGTTGGTTTTGTGTACAAACCATCCCGGCCGTGCTCAAAGTATTCCAAAACCTTGAGTGCGATTTACCAAATCAACCGTCTCGATCCAGGGATCGCATTTCCGCGGACGGTTCGTCAATCGGAGGTCCTTAGCTCATGTTATGGCCAAAAGACCGAAGTCGATTCGAAAAAGGGGGGTCCAGGTCCGGGCCGACCCGGCCCGACCCCCCCTAGGTCGGCCCGAACCGGGTCGACCCGGCGCGGTGGCGCGGTCCGGCACGGCGGCGCGGCCCGGCCGGCGGCGGCGCGGCCTGGGCGCCGCTCGGGTGCCATGCGCGGGGGGCAAAGCCACCGCTTTCCTGCTGGCGGCACGGCTGAAAGCCGCGCCTTTGTCCAACGGCCCCCCCACGTGGGGGCCTGCTTTGGAAAAAAATGGGGGGGGGGGGGGGGGCGTTTCCCCCCCTTGGTGTAACCGCGGCCCCCCCATTATGGGGGGCCGGTTTTGGCCAGCCGGTGGAATTAATTCCCCCGGTTCTTTTCCCTTCCGGCCGGCCCGTCCTGGCCGGCCGGTCCTTCCTGAACGGGACCGGCAAAGCCGGTCCCCTTTCCGGCTTCCGTCACCAGCGGGCCGGCTGGCCGCCGGTCTTCCCGTTCCGCCGCGGCCCGGAACCGGCCGCGGCCTTCGTCATCTGGCGTGATGCGATGGCATCGCACCCCTCCGCCGCGGCCCCGCTCCAGCCGCAGCGCCTTTGGTTTCCTTCGACGCGGCGCGACGACGTCGCGTTCAAGAAAATATTTCCACGGCGCGGCGCGACGACGCCGCGCAGTATTTTCCGTGTGATTCCCGCGTGGTACGACGACACCACGCCATCTCGTTCATCCTCAAGAAAATAATAATAATCAAGAACAAAGGAGGGGGAATTCGTCCGTGTTTGTGCGGTCCGACCCCCCCTCTCGTTAGATGATAACCCTTAAATATTTTTCCACAAGATTATCATGCTAGAACCAACAACGAGAGTAAATAAATAATCAACAACAAACCCCTACCTAGGTTTCAAGAACGATGATCGTCAACGACCCGCGGAAGACGCGTCGCGGTGGTCGGCGTCACGGAAGAAGGACGTCAATGTCGTGAAGCGAGGATTCGAAGTTCTTTGACGACGATTTCGTCGCGGGAAATCGTCGCAGAAGAGATGACGCGGAAGAAGACGTCATCGGTGTCGCGGGTATGGCGTCACGGAAGACGATTCCTGAGAACGTGGCGTTCTTCGTCGATGTTCGAAGGTTCTTCGCGTTCTTCGTCAAAGTTTGAAGAAGAAGAAGAAGAAGAACTCCAATTTCTCTCAAGGCGGCTAGAGAATTCTAACCCAAATAAAATAAGCTAAAGTCTTATTTTATTCACACACTTAACAATTTGAATTTCAATGGTTTGAAATTCAAACAATTCAACTCCATTAATTAACAAAGTTGTCATGTTCATTAAAAGAGGAGTTTAAGGGAGTTTTAAAAAAAAGAAGGTGAAGAGTTATGCTTCGTATGGGCCCCACCACACTTAATCCTCCCAAGGGAGGTTTAGTGGATGTGGGTCCCACTTCTAACTCCCTTTTGGAGAAAAAAACCAACAAGTTAAAATAAAATTTGTATTCTATAATTTTATTTAACTTATTCTAAAAACCCAAAAACTAACTCTCAACCCGCAATAAACGCAACCTCGGAAAAGGTCTCCTTAAGCGAATATCGGCGCTGCAAGTTCATCGGTGTCCTCAGATTTCAATTCCGAGCACCGGATCAAAAGTTAGAAATTTCCGCTCGTTCGTTCACTGAACGTACCCGAGCCAAACATCGGAAATTGATTCCGGGCACTTCGGGCCTCGAAATCAGGTGCCGTCAGAAACCGCGCTCTTTTAATATTCCAAAGAAAATTAAGAAAAAATTTCCCTTGAATTTTATGGGTCTTTACAGATCAACCTTTTATAATAATAAAATATTTCCTCCTTAAACCCATTAGTAGAATGAAACTATCTTGAGAAATGATGGACCCTAGAAAAATTGGAAAGATTCCATAGTCATAAATGGTTATGATATTGACTATAAAAATATTTAATGAGATATATAACTTTTAATGGAATAGATAAATTGATTGAATCATATTGGATTTAGATAGGTTTCATTATTCCCCTTCAGGTAGGGGGAGTTGTGAGTTATGAATTCTTGTCTTAGGGTTAGTCCATCCTTGATTGTTTGGTTTTTGTTTCCTATGTGAATAGTTAGTCTATGATGTGAGCATGGATATGATGAAGAAATGATACCATTTATGTTTTGTGATTTCACTATATATTTTGGAATGAGTTAAAAAACCATATGTTCGATATAGTATATAATGTGACATAGTGGACCATAGGGGGTGACCCAATATTATGTTGAATATTCAAAGGATAATTATAGGGGGATAAAATGATTGTGGACATATTTGAGTGAAATAACGGTAATGATTTGTGTTCTTGGGAGGAAACCCATGAAAATTTCTATTAATCTCTATGGAAGGTTCTATTACAACCCATATGTGTATTTATGTTATGTGGTTGCATCCATGGCAAGAACCTATTCCCTTTTGAGTATGATATATGATGATATTTGGGGTGGGATTTTATCTCCTTAATGGGTATAATATATTATGGTATATGGGGTGTGATATATTCCACTTGATGAGGCGATATATCAAGTTGTTTTTTAACCCCTTGAATATTATAATATATGTTGATATATATGATTAGATTTATTCCCCCCAAATTAGGTAATAACTATTATGGGCATTTATCCCCCTTTAAGTAGGATATATGATCATATATGGGGCATGCTATATTACCCATGAAGATTACGATATATTATAACATATTTTGTTATATGAAGGGTGAAAAATTCCCCATTATGATATATAATTCTATAAATGGAGATTGTTATTCCACTTTAGGAGATATCAGGGTATCCAAGGAAGACGTTATTCCTCGAATGAAGTATGATGATATGTAGGGTGTGTTTTATTACCAATAATGATATGATATAAGATTCTATATGGGGAATAAAAATTCTAGAAAAATTTATAAGAAAGGGTTCTAGAGTATGTCAATAATCCAATCCAAGGTGACGATGTTTCATGTTTAGAGACATCCAACACTATCCAATTTAATATGATCACTATTATATGACATATATTATCTTCATGGACCTGATGGCTATTTTATTTATAATGTTTTACTAATTACTTATAATCATGCCACATTGCACGTGTACTACATTTAATAGTTATGTTAAGAACACCATTGGTTGTGGCCTACTGATTTATACTCACACCATTTAGGAGAACATGGAATATTGGTACTTGGACATACCTCATAATCAAATGTGTTTGTAATTAATAGGTATAATATTATATATTTGATAATGATATATTTGTAAATATCAATAGATAGAAATAATTAGGGACTCAGGACCATGTTGTTGTTGTTTTTAATTTTGATTGTCTTTGGTATGTTTTTTATATTATTTATCAATGGGTGATCTTGTTAGTTTCAACTAAAAATTTGTGAAATTTATGATAGATATTTTTTATAAGATATATATTTTTTATTTCGATTGGATGTTTCAATGATATTAATTTAACTCAGCTGCATATTGCGATTATCCGTTCTTTTTTATTTCTACAAATTGTCTATACTGTTATATGTGGGTATAGTCACCTTATGGTATAAAAAATGCCCCTCTCTGGTAGTTAGTAGCATATATTATATGGGATGTTGTCCCTGAGGTTATAAGGTGCTCTAATCCAATTACTGAAGTATGATATGAGCCAATATTTCTCAATGTGTTATCATAGAATTGATTTATTTTTTATCTATTTAGGTTTGGGTAGACCATGTATAAAATAGGTTAAAACTAAGATATTTGATATTTTGTTGCCTTGGCCCACACTTTCATGATCTAAATTCTATGTTTACTAGTTTCTGGGATTTTTGAAGTTTATTTTGATGTGAAATTGGGTTAATTATTATACACACACATGATTCAATTTTTTTATTAAGGAATGGAGAAATACAAGAAGCAAGAACCCCGTAAGGAGGTATAAAACAATGATGACCAAAGGTATCCCCTCTAATCATATTAGCCCCTTTGGGTTTCAAAGTGTGAAAATTGTGAAGGAAAACAAGATAAAGTCCAAATACATATTGAGAAGAAAGATAATATGAAATCTTATTCACCTCCCACTAGGAGTGTCTTACTTTGGTGCTCCTATTGATCATCCTCCTACCTTGTCTAATGAAATAGGAAATTGACCACAGAATATGAAAAAAGCCATTCAAAATGTCATGACGAATTTTCAAGTATGTTTCCACCTATGATATAGAAATGAACTTCAAGTGGAAAAGATTTAGACCCTATAACATAGCCTTTGCTTCATCCTGGATAGTAGAACCATGGCTGAGATGAGCGGAGAAGGCCAAGATAACTGAGCCTTGCAAGTCTCGGACAACTCCACCACCATGCAAGACCCCACAGATACCGGACCCATCGATATTATGCTTAAGTCCCCTAGATGGGGGGAGGGGAACTAATATAGTGTCCTATAGAGTTGGTGTTGATAAAATGAGCATCAAGAGACCATACGTTCATTAATCGTAGAGAAGGAGCCCCCCCCCCCCCGCAAGTTTCTGATGAGATGGCCTAGGTCAAGGAGGAGGTTTTTTGTCTTTGATATGACATCATAGATGGTTTAAATAACCCTATCATGCCTCAGCTGGTTCCTAGCCAACCTAATTGAACAACACCCCTATTTTAGGTTCAAAATATGAACCGTCTTCCCCATCCCTTTGTCCCCCAATCCATGAATCCACTTTTCCATAAACGTTGATCCATCCGTGTTTCAATCACACAGCCCAGTAAAATCCGAAAAATAATACCACATTGAACTTTCCCATTCTCCCCAGATTAAAATATGAGCAGTTCTCTCCTAATTGTGGGCGACACAACATGAGGAACAAGAACCCATTGAAACTCCACAATATTTAACATTATCCTCCGTATGAAGGGCCCTATTCTTTATCCAACACACCAGGAAATTGTATTTTGAGGGGATAAAATTGGATCATAATGTTTCATTCCAATAATACCTAGTAGTGGGAAGAGACCATGTCCCACGATAGTCCCATGAATTTAAAACCCCTAAAGAGGAAGGAGTGAACACACAGCTCTCAGGATCCGACGAGAGATCAATAGAGTTGAAAATATTCCATTGAACCTCATCCAGCACCACGTTGATGAGGGCTTGGTGATGGAAGGCTTCCCTAAATGTAAGAGTAGAACCAGGGAAGCACAAAAAAATTATCACCTTCCCTGTCCAGTTGTGATACCAGAAAGATATATCACCTCACCCGATAATCCATTGTGAGAGCTAGTGTAGCTCTGAGGTCAGATGGGAGATATCTGACTAGAACAGGGACCCACGACCTTCCCCCGGGGGTTGAAGCCCATATTGTGTGTGGATTCTTTTACCCCATAGATTAACCTTATCCACAACTTCCCAAACCAGCTTAGCATGCATTCATTTGGGGGTGTCTTGAAGACAACACACAATGGTACCACCCTCACTATCGGGCCTAGCCCCCTACCTAGAAGAACCCTAGTGTCGTTTCCCTTCCTCAAGGCGATCCCAGACAAAACCAGCAAAATATTTTTCAATGTTTTTAATAACACTCTTAGGGGCCTTAATAGATCAGATTTCATGGACCGAGTTAGCCAATAGAACACTATTAATAAGGGAAATACGACCAACAAAGGATAAATACATATTATTATAATTAAGAATACATTTTGCAATATTGCTGATAATATAATCAATGTCTCTTATCAGAAGCCTGCCTGGAGAGGTTGGGGCCCCGTGGTATTCCTTGGGGAAGTCGCCTTTTTTCCTGAAGAGGGTGTGATCGATCTCTGAGATCCTCCTAGATGTGAATTTATTTGAGATAGAGAAAAGGATCTTTTCCCTATTAATCCTTAGGCCACTCTAGTGGTAGTACTACTTGAGATAGATGATTAGGATTCTAATCAAGGGTATTCCAACATTGGTAAAAATTATAGTGTTTTCTACATACTTGAGGTGAGAAAAGGGATGCACTCTCATACTCATCTGGTAAGGATGGGTCTCTACACTACTAATACTCCTATGAATGGGGCGGCTAAGACCATTTTGGGACAGAATTAAAATACTTTGGGAGATTAGGTCGCCTTATCTTAGCCCTATAGTAGCCTTGTAGAACCCAAATGATTTCCCCATGAACGAAATTTACATCCATGCGGAGCTGAAATATCTAAATATAAGTTCAATATTCTAGGGAGAAAAACCCATCCCATGCATCACCTTGTTAATAAAATCTCACTCTATACGATTGTAATCATTATTCATGTGGATCGTGATTAAAATGTCATAGATGACGGTTTTTTAATTGATATATCATATCATTACATGGGTTAGATAAATTGTCTTTTGAATGGACCAGACCTTGAAAAACCCATGCTGTTCCATGGAAATCCACTGTGGAAGATGGGCATCCAGACTCACATTGAGGATTGTCGCAAATATTTTATAAGGGAAGTTACATAAGATCCCCGATATGTAATGAGTGATAGAAAAAGTGTTTCTTATATTAGGAATGAGCACCATGGTCATAGAACATGTGACCTACGATAAAATACCACCCCTAACGAAATCTTGGATGGCTGAAACAACATCAAATTTCACCACATCCCAAGAGACCCTATAAAAGAAGCCTGAGAAGTCATCCTGGCCCAACACACTATTCGTATGGTGGTTTGTGAATGAATAATAGATCTCTGACTCATCAATAATTGAGCTCATATTCTTATTAGTATGGATAGACACACAGTTGGGATTGACGTCGAAGATCCATTTTCCCTCTCTATTATACCCATTATTCATCTGAGAATATGGGCCAACCAGAAGATCTTTAAAGTATGAGAAGGCCAAGATTCCCATAATTTCTCTGTCATCCATATAAGAGTCTTCTCCCATGAGGATGTTTGATTTTATAGGCCTCCTTCTCTTCTTGAAGCATGCATGAAAAAATGATGTGTTCCTGTCCCCCTATTTAATCCATTTAATTCTCAATTTTCCCTTGACTTTCATTCTTGAAGCAAGAGCATCTTCGCCACCCCCTCCTTCCTTCCTTAAATATCCATAGAGATGTGATCATCCCATGAAAGTTCCATCCATAACTAAAAGGTATGCACCACTGTCATGGGATCATTTATCTTACTGCCTTTGGATGTGATTCCATTCAACCACACTTGGAGGATATTCTTAAGCCTCCTCAACTTTTCAAGCACTGAAACCCATGTTTTGAGTTATTTAATTATTGGAAATTTATTTTTGTTTTGGGTTATAATGGAGTAGGTGTTCATGCGACATGTCAGGAACATAAGTTCACATTCTATATAAATACTTATGTGTAATTATGAAACAAGTTCTAGTAATCAAATAGGTTTTTGTACTTTAATTTTTAAAAAATATAAAATATCGTATTTTCCCAAAACAATTGGTTCCTTTTACATAACCAAACCACACATGTGTGATTATTCTTAGTATTTATTATTAAATGAAAATTACGTTATATATATTTTCACATGACCTTGATCATTGAAGGAATAGTTTGATATATGTCCTGCTATATAGGATTATTACCCTATAGTGGCTAATGGCTTTTGTTTAGAGATGAATGATATATATATACATATAAATATAGGAACCTGGTAGTTGGTGTGTTATCTTGTGAGTATCCTTACGATGTACAAGTTAGGCATGCAGATTTAGTGGTATGAGTTATGACAAATTAGGATTTCATTTATGGATAGGGTGGGAGATCCCATTGATTCTAAAATATGAATCATGTTTTTTATGAGTTGACTGTTATAATTGTGTTTCATGGAGTTTTCTTGTGATTTCTTGGGATGAGTTCTAATGATTAAGGGTTACCTGAGAGTTGGATTAGATGAGGCTTGTGAGTAAATTCAAATATGTGAATTTTGGTTTCAAGGATTATTTTCAATATAGATTCTTAAAACATAATACTAAATATTTGGAGTAGGAATTTGTTGGATTACCAAGTTATATAATTGGGAAAGAAAACAACAAGGATGCTTTTTGTGTGTGATGATTTTGACAAGAACATGAAGCATGGTTATCTATTTGTACTTATAATTTTTTTCTAAGGATTATGTGATATTACTTTATAAATAATGGGTTGAATGGTATGGAAGGGTATCACATGGGTGTATGACTCCATGGGTGTGATTTATTTCAATAAAAGGATTTTACAATACAATTATGAGATTTTTTAAATGGATCCTCTATTACTATTGGACAGTTTATTGAAAATTGTTTAACCTATAATGTCATTGGATTTTTGTGACAAAAGATTATCCTATGGTAGGGAAGAATAGTGTCATATTATGAATGATTGAACTTATTGGACATGTGGGAAAATATCATTAGTGGAATTTTGTAAACATTGAAAGATAGGGATATTAAGATCGATGAGTCTGGTCACTCGTGAGGTGGGGTCACAAATATGGATGAAAATTCATAGTGGTTTTTTGAGCCTTTTTAATTTTGTATATATTGAATTGTGGATTTAATTTTGTATAACATCCTAGGACATGCACTTCGATATCCTTTTCCAAAATCTCGAACATTACATATCCGGATTTATGCCAATTGTTATGGCACGATTTTTCCCTCTAAACCATACAACATTAAAAAGGAAAATGGATAATATACGAACTTGTGGAACTTTAGGTTTATAGTATTGAATAATAAGTAAAAACATATAGCAACCATCAAATTATATAAAATAACATTACAAAAACATTTTTGGAATACTTAAAACATTACAAAAATAGATTCCTGGAGACCATATTTGTCTAGTGCCTTTAGAAACATATACATTTAAACACTAGTACATAAATGGGAAATAACTTCTCTGAAAAGGTTCTTCTTGACAAGTAACCTTCTTAAACTAGTAATACATGATACATATCTTCATAACCTGGGGTGACATAAACATAAAAAGTGGTTAGATCAGATGCTCAATAAGAGTAAACAAGGGATATATGTAAGCATAATCATAAGCATTAGGGTATAAGAACATGATCCCGAAAATTGAAGATTCTACGCTACTTGTCAAAGATAATATACATGAATCATGGCACAAATCTTGGTAGATCATAAGTCATGAATGATAAGTAAATAGATAACATAATCTACTAAAAGATAACATAAGACTAAAAAATAGAATTTCAACACAAAAATTAGAATATATAGTGATTTACATAGTATTCAAGGCACTGCCACTAAGAACATATTAGTGGAAAATGTCCTTTACTAAAATAGGTTCAAAACCCATTCTATACCTTTATTACTATACTGAGTCCACTCCCCTTTCCAGCCATGTAATATTGAACCATGTTCATTTCCCATTCCATCCCTTTAATAGAGAACTGAATTCATTTCTCATTCCATCCAAGTCTGTATCATGACATATTAATCTTTACCTAGTGCATTGGAATGAGATATAGATCCGACCTGTCTCATCATGAAATCATACATAAATGTAGCCTAATTTCATAAATAATCATATCATAATCCATTAAATGAAATGGGTATTATAAACAAGAAATTGTGTCATAACCCATGGAAAATATATATGTTTCATAATCCATTAAATGAAATGGGTATTATAAACAAGAAATTGTGTCATAAGCCGTGGAAAATATATTGGTTTAATAATTATTATTATAAAATACCATGAATTCTTATAATTAAGACATAATATAATTTTGAAAAAACTTTTCCTTCAAAACATATAAAATAATCTTGTAAATATTTTAATTTTTTTCATTGAAAACACATTGAATAAATATAAGCAAATGTTGAATTTTTTTCTAAATCCTTTTTACTTGAAAACATATAAAAGAAGCTTGAATATATTTTGGAAACAATTTATTTGAAAATACAGTGAAAACATATATATAAGGATTGAAAAAAATTTGAAAAAAAATTCATTCAAATATTATAAAATAAGATTGAAAAAATTGAAAAAAATTTACCATGGAAATTACATTTACAAACATTTTCTTAAAAATTATCTCTTTTAAAATCAAATGTAAACATCAGAGGTATTTTTTCAGGTAAATCTATACATTCCATCTGAAATAAAAGGAAAATTAATTTTACATAGTAAAAAGGTTAGAAAAAATTCATTATTCAGAAAGTGACAAAAATATTCCTTGGAAGATATTGGTAAAAGTTAAAAATTTCAAAAATTTATTTTAAAAATTAGTGTAGAATGGTACACTATTCTGGGAACCATTTTTAGAAAACATTGATTTCTGACTGAAGAGAGGGTAAAGTTGGCTTTATTAAAAACACTATCATTACTGTCTTATGTTTGAAAGAGTCGAAACATGGCACAAAAACAAATATATATAAATAATAAGTATATTATAATAAATTTCATGAATTTTCATGTGGTATGTTTTATAATAATTCAATAAATTAAGCATAAACACAAAAAATCATGAAAAGTGAGGAGATTGTTTCAATAAACTCATATCACTTTGTAACATTGGATCATACTCTCAATGTATGGAAAGGTAATTACATGAAACATAAAATATCATTAAAATAATTGATCTCATAATATAACTTGTAAAATGGATTTATATACACATTGAAAAAGAACATAGGTGTACAAACAACACGAGTCTCAAAGAAAGAAAATTGAGGCAAAATTTTGTTGCCGACTTGGAAACTTTTGAAACATTAATCCCATGAAATAAATATTATAGGATGGATTTTTAAATACAAATAAAATTAATTATAACATAAATAGAATAAATTAATTTGAAGTACATACATCAAACAAAATAAGTGAGTGGGTATTATGGAATGAATCTCAAATAAATAAAAAGTGAGATGAAATACCATTACAATCTCTCTTCACTATCGTTATACTCATTCAAGCATCCTATGTAATAAATATAAATTTATTATATATATGTGTGTATATATCAAAGAACCATATTATTACTTATAATACAATATATTCTTTTATTATTGATTCATATTACCCTCTTGTTATCAATTCTTTGTTATGGTTTCACATTAGGCAATATCTGCTTTTTTTCGTATCTCTCTTAATTTTTTATATCATTAGACCTCATATTTATATCACATTTTCCTGAATTTACACAATGAATTAAATATAATTTATATTCCTTATATAATTTTTTATAATAATCGATATGTTATAGGAGTATGAAATGGAATACACCATTCATGAAGAAGGTAAGATATACATACACATGAACGTTATTTCTGTTTAATTTTCATGTTGAAAAAATGAAAGTAAAAGGAATATATTTATATATTTGTATATATATATAATTATTAAATTAGATTTATTATATCATATATTTCATATATATTCACATCATACATCATTAATAAATTCCATGTAGTGTATGTAAGAATTACTTCGCATTGAGGGGGAAGTAGTACATACTTCCTCAAACAAAATTATCATATTAATGAAAAGGGGAATGTATAAAAATATGAGTTATAAAAATATTTAAATAAGAATAAAGAACAAATAAATATAATATATAACATATATAAACATATAAACCATTATAAATTTCAATATTAGAGGTGGTAAAGGAAAGAAATGATCAATCATCTTTTTGTGCGGCTATAGTTCGTTGTACACATAAACATTATGTTTGTTACCCATTATATGGAGTTTTGGGTATGTTTTCATAACAATCATATCATATAAAAATAATATAATATTTAGTAAAATATTTTAATACAATTATGCAATAATGTTATTGGAGGGGGAGTTGAAAGAAGAAAAAAGAAAAGATCTTGAGAAAAGATGTTACCTCATAATCAAGTAACTCCTTCTGGTTTGTGAAAAATGGATTCCATGGATAGAATTATTACAAAAAGGGGGCTTATTAGAAGACGGGAGGGGTTTTGGGAAGTGTATTTGGTAGATTTATTCTGATCCTACATGTTTTTAAAGGTGTGAAAAAGAGGGAGAGGTGGTGACCATTTATAGGGAGGGGAAAGAACTCACTTGCTATTTTGAAAACTGGTTTTGTGTACAAACATTGTTTACCTAAAAAAAGTAACAAAAACCCAGCCAAAATAAATAATCTAAGGATAATTTCTAAATATGTGTAATATAATTGGTTTTTTACATGTGTATAATTTTTTTGTTGATAAATTTAAGGTTTAGTCATTTGTTACGATTAATTTTACCATAATCAATGAAAATAATTTTAATTACTATCACTAATATTTTTGTAAAAATATATTTTAGCCTTATTAGACATTGTAAATTATAATTATTCCAAATATTGAATCAATTTTTAAAATTTTAATCACACTGGTAGTAGAAATTAATTTAAAAGTAATCTCATTGAGGGGATAATAATGAGGGTTTTTGAAGGAAAAACATCCAATATTTTGCTATGTTTTTATATCAGCATTAAAATTAAAATTGATTACAATGATATCAATTTAATTAACTGATAAAAATAATATCAAATAAATAATTTAAACAAATTTAAAATATATATTGAGCTTCAAAATTATTAAGACTAAAAATTAGTTTTTAATTAAAATTGTTTATTTTTAACTATTCATTAAAAAATGAAACCTTATAGAAAGTTTAAAAAATTATCCTAATGTAATTATTATATTTCTATTTAAAATATTATTATTTTACTTATTAAATATATTAAAGTTCCAAAAATTGTATTCAAAATTGGTTCTTTATTAAAAGGCTGTCAAACTACCTAAAAATATATTTTTTTAAGCATGATGTTGTGATTATTATTATCTTATATCTATCAAATAGAATGTATTATTATCAAAAATATATTTTTTAATATATAACATATATATTTAGTTAATATAAATCAATATTAGTAATTAATTTCACCAGTAAATATAAATAGTATTTTTCAAATAAAAATAGACTTTTATAAAATTAGTCCTTCTATATTCATTTGATTTCTATATTCTTTTCTAATTAATAGATATCCCATTAATTCAAATATATATATCCATATGTCAGGTATTACTATAATATTAAATTCAAAATACATGTAATATCCTGTATGAATATTTTAATAATTAATTATTGTTCGGTAACCCTCAGTTTTACTTATTACGCCTTTCATCAAGGAATGTTAGTATTATGTGTAACGTAAGCTAACATCAAAATTATGTGTAGGGAAAACTAAAATTTATGTTGTTTTAGTGTATTATTAACTCATTTCTACATACAACACAAGCGATTCATAGTTTATTAATATATAATAAACTGTTTTTAGAGTTTCATGAAATGAAAAATATCATAATGATAAAATTAATTCAAAAAAAATCCCAAAATCTCAGGGTGTTAAATATTACCACCCTGAAAAAGAATTTTATCCTTGAAATTTTTATAGTTCATCATTTTTTAGTACTAGAATGTTTTATTCATTAAAACCCAAAATGTATAAATTAATACGAAATCCTCCCTTGGTAATTTTGGAACCAAAATGGTTACCCAAAGTAATGTATAATTAGTTTTCCACATAATATAAAATTGGTTGGGACTGATTATTGGAAATGAAGAAAAATGTAAATATTTATAGGGAGGGATTAAGTACAATAATCAAAATCAATTAGTTGATCAATGAAAAGTTTATGGATTCAAATTCCTAAATCTATGATGATTTATAAGGCTATAAATTAAACAAAAATCATGGTATTAGTACAATATTTTTTTTATCATTATCCTATCATTGATAAATTATTTTATTTACCAAGAATATAACAAAATATACATGATTTATATATTTCGATAAATAAAATTTCATTCTTTCATTTTTTAACTATTTCAATTTCATTTATTACTTGAATAAATGGATATCTAGAAATTGACTTTCATGCCCAATGTACTAAAATAAACATTTAGCAGATATTAAGACCCATGAAAGAAAAAAAATAATAACTATTTTCTATAACTACTATTACAAATAAATATGGTCAATAATATAATCTCCAAACATGAAACCTACCACTATTGTTTCTTCATAAATAATTACTCATCAAAAATATTTATACATTTACCCGGACATCACGTAGGCTGGTGGTGGGTGTGAAACCCTTATCATCTTTCAGTCATGGGTTCATGACTTATAACCTTAAAATATTTTATTGGATGTCATCTAGAATATATTACTTCCTTTTATAAAACCATTGTAATATAATTTCCAAAATAGGTGGACATCTTTAAAATTAGGAAAATCGCTAAATAGCCTTTTGACTAGGGTTTTTAATAAAATCTCAATACATAAATACCTCCTCTAATGTTTAACATAAAATTTTCTTGAATGGTTAACCCCATAACCCTTATAAATGGTTAAAATACAAGAATCTAGAAATAAATTCATGAAATCATCTTAACATGGATCCAGCAAACATTACAAAGTAGCTCTTGGTCATTACATTCCAAACATGTGAACACACTTGGGGTAAATTCTCTTAGAACATGTTAACAACCATAATTACAACTAATACTTTTGGAAAACATACATGATTCCTTATTCCATAGATTACTTGATATATTTCATAAATCCATGAAATTGTGACCTTCAGGTACGATAGCAAGAACTACTTTTTATTAGGTCCTTAATTAGTTCCAAGGTAATCAATACCATATAATATACTTATTCATATCCCAGATATTATTATCCAAGCAACATTATCATAAAATAAGGAAAATATAAAGGGTTATATGTCCTTTAATCAAGTTTTTTCCATGGACATCACCTTTCTATTATATAACTTTTCTATTCCATCATAACCATTCATGGTATTCTTATAAATACATAGTGAAAAACATTAACAAAAAAATACATATATATTTCACCATTAATATAACATAATTATTCAATATAAATACCTATCTTTGATCTATTAATTATGATACCTCATCTTATTAAACAATAACCTTTTCCTTTGACATTTAATCTGTAGTATATTCAATATCGGCATTGTAACCATTACTTGCACTAATTTGCCAGTTCCCTTTAAGAGCATTCATTTTAGGACATTGAGTTTCAAAATGACCATTTAATCCACAAAAAAACACTTATAATTAAATTATTTTATAGGGAGGACAATATTTTCTTCCATTTCATTAATTGAACTATTCAATTTTCCATTGCATTCGCACTCTATGTGTCCATATTTTCTATAGTCAAAACATCTTCTTATACTACTTAGACAATAAAATAGGAAATTATTTGCACATTATGGATGTATTGGAAAAAATATATTCTTTCCTCTATGGTCTTAACTACCCATTATCTTAGATATTTACTTATTTCCCTTCCATAGTGAGTCCAAGAGTTAGTTTAAGTCTGTGTTGTTTTTCACCTTCCATGAAAATTGATTTGGAATGATCATAACATATTTGACTCAAATGATCATCCCACATGACTAATCATCATAAAATCATCCATTTCTTTCAACATTAATCCAGTTCCTTCATGTACCCTATGTTGAGTATAACCAAAAATCATAGTGTGAGCATTACTTATCATAGTAAAAAACCATATAATAATTAAATTATTTACTTATAGGAATTATAAATAATAAAACATTCCTTAATATATGGAACCATAGGTTTATCCTAGGTTATTCATAGACAACCTATATTTAAATCATTTATAGTGGTTCAAGAAGAGTTTTTGAATTTTCAAAACATGTCCCCCTAGATTGTCAAACCAAGTGTGATGCAAGGCACATTTTCATGTACCAAATTACACCAAGTGAATACCAGAACATCTTATCAGAGTAGTTACTCCTAGGTACATATGTTCCAGAGCCACACCCCCCATCTAGTATCTAGACTATGATGTATTTATGGGAATGAACTCACTCGACCCTTTACCAGAATTCTAGGTATTTTTCCTACAATTTATATATTCTTAGAGTTGTAAATATACATGTCCTTAGATTTCTCACTAAGATTTTATCATCATACCATCCAATGTTTAACTTTCACTTTTATCTAATATGAACTATAGCGACCCTCGATTTACATACATTAAAATTAAATATTATTTTTGGTGTACTTATAACAACACAATTTTTTCCCCAAATACCGTATTAGTATTGTACCTTTGGAAGATTGAAAGACAAAAACTAGTTTATAAATGAGCTATAACATTTCCCACATGGTTAATCTAAACTATTAACCTTGTTAGAAAAATAATAAATAATACATATATTCATAATAATGGGGGATGGAAGCATAAAAAGGGGGATCTCATACGTTCACTAAGAGTAAACATGGGATATATGTATGTATAATCATAAACATAAGGGTATGAGAACATGATAATGAATATAGAAGATCATAAACTTCATATAAAATATCATATACATAAAGAATGGAATAAACCATGATACTCGATAAGACATGAATCACAATGAAATAAAGTACATAAACCATGAAATCATAAAGTAAGAAAAAACATCAAATTATGGAAAAAAGATAATAACATATAATGATTTCCATAGTAGTCAATTATTTTCTTCTGAGACCATATTAGTTAATAATGTACTTTTCTAAATCGTGTTCACACATAGTTATATCCATGTATTACTACACCACATTCACTCCACATACCAGCCACATAATACTAAACCGAGTTCATTTATTTCTTTGTCCATGTAATAATGAATTTTGTTCATTTCTCGTTCCATCAATTTCTATCTAATGGGATATAAATCATTATCCAGTGAATTTGATAGAGATATGGGTCCTACAAATCTCATAGTGAAATCACATATACATGTTATATATGATTTTAAATAACCATACCATAACCCATGAAATGAATTGGGTATTATAAACATGTAACCATATCATATCTTGTTGAAAAAGATACATGTTTAATAATCATTTCATCAAAATCATAAACCATAAAAAAAATGAATTTCATAAACATATAAACCATGAAAGGGAAATTGAGTTTATATACATATATAATATTAAATAAAAGAAAGCTTCATAAATATCATGAAATTATTAATAAAACATTAATATAAAGAATATGAATAAAACCTTTATATCATTTACTAGAAAAGAATTAATAACACAAACAAGTGTCACATTATATGGAAAAAAAATTGAAATATCATTCAAAAACGTTTCTAGAGGGAAATATAATTTATTATTTGAGAATGGATTTTTAATACATAAAACCATTTGACAATAATTTATTATAAAAATATCTTGAAAACATATAATGAATACCTAAAATTATTTTGGAAAACTATTTCCTTGAAAACATATAAAATAGACATAAAAATAATTAATAATATTTTTCCTTGAAAACAGTTTTCAAACATAAAATAAAATTATGAAATTTTTTTTAAAACCATTTACATTAAAAATATGATTGAATCAGGAAAATATTTTGGGAACCATCTCTTTGAAAATAATTTAAAAAACATGTAAATAAGTTATGAAAAAGTTTAAAAAATAATTTTCCTTGAAAACTGATAAAAGAAGCTTGAAGACCTTTTTAAAACAATTTTCCTTGAAGAATAATTTTAAAAACACTTTATTAAAAATTAAAATTTTAAAAATCCAATGGATGGTTCAATGAAATGACAACAAATAAATTCATACACATCGTAAAAGGTAAATATAACATTCATTCATCATGGTAAAAAGGTTAGAAAAATTAATTTTTTAGAATGTGACAAGAAGATTAATTTAATGATGTTGGTAAAAGAAAAAAAAAGGAAAAATGTACTTTAAATATTAAAGGATAATTGTAAAATAATATTGTCACCCTTTCTAGAAAACATTAATTTTAAATTAAATAAAGGGTAATCTCATGATTTCTTAAAAACACATTCTTACCAATATTTTGTATGAAAGAGTAGAAATATGATACCAATACATTAAAATATTGTGAATAAATAGGGGATAAAAAAATTCACGATTGTTCATGAGATATGGGTCAAAAGATTTCATCAAATTAAGAATAATCATAAACAATCTTGAAAAGCGATGAGGTTGTTTGAATAAAATCCAATCACTTGGTAAATTGGGATAATTATATCCACATAAGTAAAAGAAATTAAATGAAACATAAAATATAATGATAAGAATTATATAGAAGATATATCTTGTAAATTTTAATTAAATTAACCTTGAAAATGTATTTAGGTGTATGACGATACGTGGGTCTCAATGATGGAAAATTGAGAAAAAACTATATTAATGATTTGGTAAATTTTGATAGATTAACCCCATAAAATAATGATCATAGAAAAGATATGTAAATAACAATAATATTTAGTGTAAGAAAAATCAGATAAATTCTTTTTAGGTATATACAATACTCAAAGGAAGTGAGTGGTCGTTAAGGCATATATTTCATAGAAACAAAAAAGTGACATGAAATCTCATTACATTGTGTCTTTAATCAGGTCGTACTCATTCAAAAATATTGTATAATAGATATTAATTTATTTTAAATTTAAAAAAAACTATTTTATTACTTCTAATACCATTTAAAATTTAATTATAGAATTATATTACCCTCTTTTGAACAATTCTATGTTACGGTTTCACTTCGGGTAATGTTCACTTTGTTTTCCACATCTTCCTTAATTAATCATTGGTTCCTATATTTATAAAATGATTTAAAGAATTTAAACAAAGATTTATATAAAATTTTTATTAACTATATGATTATTATAATAATTTATAAGATATAGAAGTATGAAACATAATACATTGTTCACTGTGATGGTAAGTCGTACATACGCATGAACATTTTTTAACTTAACTATTCTGTTGAAGGAAAGAAACTAAAAGACATATATGTATGTATATACATATAATTATTATAGTAGCTTTATTATATCATATATTCACAAAATACATCCTTAATACATTCCATTTCTTGTATGAATGAATCATATCACTCTGAGTGAGTGGTTGTCCACACTTCCTCGAACGAAATTATCGTATTAACATAGAATTGAGAATATAACGATATGTGTTTTAAAATAAGTAAATAATATTAAAGAAATAAAAAATGTAATATATAGGATATATAAATATATATTCCATAATAATTCCCACCATGATAGGTGGTAATGAAAAAATGAATAATTATCATTTAGTGAGGCGGTAGGTCGTCACACACGTAAATAGAATGTTTGTTAACCATTAGATGAAGATTTGTGTAAATGTTTGACAAATAATTAGCCTAAAATAATAATTTTATATTTATTATACTCGTTATTTTATTCAATCATGTAGTAAATAAAATTTAGGGTGTGGAGAAGGAAAATAAAAGAAAAGAGCTTGACAGAAGACATTACCTCGTAATCAGGTAACTCCTTTCGGTTTGTGCCAAAAGGATTACATGGATTGATTTCCAACCAAGGGTATGATTATATGAGTAAGGGAAGAATTTGGGGAGCTATATTGGGTAGATGTTTTCTGATCCTATGTGGTTTGATAGGTCTGAAGAAGAGGGAGAATTGGTGGCCTTTTTTACTATAGGGAGAAGACTCACTTTGTATTTTCCAAATAAGTTAGGTGTGCCAATGTTTTAATCTAAATTATGTCATATAAAACCAAAAATCAGAATATATGAAGGTTTAGGGATGAATAATTCCTAGAAAATTGGTTTTGGACATGTCTATATGCTTTTTTGGTTTTTAAATTTAAGGTTTATTACTTAGTAAAACATAATTATATCATTATCAATGTAATTAATTTTAATTACTTTAGGTAATGTTTTTGAAAAAAAAACTTTTTTGAACTTATTATAAATTATAAATTATTCTAATTAAAAATATGGATCCATTTTTTCAAATTCAAATGTTATAATTGCATGAAATTAATTTAAAATTAACAATTATGACGGGAAGACACTCTGAGTTTTTAAAGCAAAAACATCCAAACTTTTGCTAAATTTTTACCCATATTCAAAGTGAATATGATTAAAATGACCAACATTTGATTAATTATAAAAAATATTATTTAATTATACTTTGGAACCGATTTTATACATAATATAACTTGTAAAATAATTAGATGAAAAAATATTTTTTAATTAAAATTCAATATTGTTAACTATTAATTATAAAATGAAACCTACTTGAAAAATACCAAATATTTATCCTCATTTTTTTATATTTCCATTTAAAATATAATGTTCATTTTTAAATATTAAATTCATGAATGTTCCATGAATTTTATTTAAAAAGGGATCTCTTTTAGAAACATGTAAAACTACCTAAAAATATTGGGTTTTAAGCATTAAATTTGGTTTGTTCTTATATTATATCTATCAAATCTATTGAATGATTATCCAAAATAATTTTTTTTAATATATAACATATAAGTTTAGTTAATATCACAAACTATTAGTAATTAATTTAAACTATTAATATAAATCTTAATTTCCACTAAAAAATAGACTTTTATAAAATCAGTCCCACTAAATTCATTTGGTTTTATATTCTTTTTATAATTATTATTTAACCAATTAATTCAACTATATATAATAATAAGTTTGTTATTACTATAATATTCACTTTTATTTCCATCTTATACCCTATAAGAGAATTTTAATAATGAATTATTTTTTGGTAAAACATGGTCTTTCATGTTACCTATGCCATCAAGGAAAGTCAGTCTTGTGTGTAACATAAGCTAACATCAGTATTCCGTGTAGAGAAATATAAAATATATATACAATTTAGTGAATGGTTAATTTTTTTTGTTTCTAATCCAAGACAAACATAATCATCTAATATTAAATAAACTATTTTATGTGTTCTGTAAAATGAAAAATATCAAAAAGATTAAATTTATTTGAAAAAATTAATTCTAAAAATCATAGGGTGTTAAAAAACACCAACATAAAAAAATAAAATAGCTTTAAATGATCATTTACCTCACATAAAATTTGTTTTATTTTTCACATTAATACATCATCATCATCCAAATGAAATACCCACTAGACATAAGTCCTTCAACATCATTCTGTAAAAACCATGGAAAAGGAAACCTAAAAATGGTGAGCTCACATGCTCAATAATGGTAGACATACACATTAGCAACAAAATTTCAATAATGAGAATAATAAATTCATAACGGTTTTATTACATAATCAAAGTGCACAAGTGAATCATAAAATAACTCATACCCATCAATACATAGATCATCAATTATAAAAAACAGTACTGAGATGATTCATCAGTATCAATAATCATGAGGCATGTACTATCGATTTTGATAATGAGAAACATTATAAACCCTTAGGAAGAAATTATAACGTTTCTTTAACTTTTCCATCATATTTACGAATCTATTTCAAATTCCTTTTAATTGGAATAACCGTAAGGGAGACTTCAAATGTAACCATTACCCAATGCATTGGAGATCTATATTGGGGATCACCCTTTGTAAAATAAATATTGGTCTCCATTTTGAGATATAATGGGTATCAATCCATAATATACTCTATATTTGGAAAACAAATTTCTCAGGGGATATATTGGCACTCAAACCTTTTTATAAGCTGTCTCGAGCTTACCCGTGACATATAATAAGGCCCAAACCTTACTATAAAAAATATTGGGCTCATCTTTTTCATATAATTAGCAATTATTACTTCATTAATAATATAATTTAACCATAATAATCATAAAATAATTATTAATTCATGGAAAATAAATTATTTTCATATCAATCAAATTTTAACATAACTGGTTAGTAAAAAAGAAATGGGTTTCATAAAAATATCACTGAAACATTATTAATCCCTATAAGGAAATAATGAGTATGGTATCACTAAAATGCAACACCAATTTATCATAGATAAAAACTATATTTTCTGATGATTATTAGTTTAAATAACATATGTATATGACTAAAAAAACTTTTGAGGAAAATACCATTTTCATTTATGAAACATAAAACGTTTCAAAATAATTTTCTTTGAAAACACCAATAGAATCCAATGAATGATGTTTCAACAAAAAATTAATAATGATATTAGTGAATATGTTCTTCTTTCATATAAAAATATTTTAAAAACATTTTTCAAAACATTATTAGATATTTTTTTGAAAAACAATTTTTCAATAAAAAAGTTGATTTTGATAAGAACATTCTTTTGAACTATCAAGGACACAAAGAGAACAAAAAAATAATGAAAACCCATTGTCTCATTAAATAAATAGATAATAATAAAATTAATTATAATTAATTAGAGTTATATCTTTATATTTCATCATTGGGAACTTAATCATAAAAAATCCTGAGAAATGGTGAGATTATTACAAAATAGTCTTACCAGTTTTTTTACTTTGAATAACAATCCCCATGAAATAATATAATTAAATATAACATATAACATCAGGAAATAAATTATAGTCATGATATAACTTTTTAAATTATTATATATATGACAAATAAAATAATATAGTTTTATAACATAACAAACATCTTAAAAAAGGAAAATCAAGGAAAAAATACCATACTGTTTTGGTAACTTTGAAACCATAAAACCCATTAAAGAGAGACCCTAAAATATATATGTAAATCATAGTAAATTTAATTATAATAATCATAAAATAAATTAATTTTATGTATATACAGTGTATAAACAAAATAAGTTGTGAATATTGAATGTATCATATATAAATAGAAGTGAGATGGTAAAAACCCTAACATAACACTTCCTTTTGATCGAACATGCTTTAACCTCATCATCATCAAGAATCCTTCTTCGGTTTTCAATAAATCCTTGAATGGACATATTTAATAACAAAAATAAATATTCTATGATTATGATAGGTAAATTGGGATGTGATTCGGGATGGGGTTGGATGGGGAAAACGATTAGGAGGTATGAGGCAATGGATAGACGAGTGCCTTTTCATTATGACAACTAGTTTTACAACCCAAGAAATTCATCCTTTTAAAAAAATTAGTGTGGGAATTATAAAATAATTTCAACCCACTAATTATAATAACTAAATAATTTCTTTTCAAATTAATTTTTTTTTAAAAAAAATTAAATTTCAAAAAAAATTCATGTAATACACGAAAACACCGCTTGAACATGAATTGCTCTAACAATGTTTTTTTACTATTTGGTGGTATAAATATTCATTACAAAATTAATATTGAAAAAATAATGTAAATAATTTATATTTTCTAATATTTAAAAAACTATTTTTATAATATTTGTATTTAGTAATTTTAAATTAATTAATAAAACATCTATTATTATAAAATATCAATAAAATCAAATTTGAATCTATTAATCTAATTTGAAATTAAAAATATAAAGAAAATAATTTAATTCAAATATATTAGTATTAAATATGTTTCTCATGATATAATAATATAAAATATTAATCGAAAACCCTAATTAATTCTGTTTACATCACTTTTAATGTTTTGGTATAATATATTTTATATAATTAATAACTAAATAATCCACATGTTGGCGTTTCATAATATATTCGTGTAATTATAACACATATAAAAGTAAAGAAAAATAATTAATATAAAAACAACCCATTCAACTTCCAAAATAATATTTACAACTGAACCTATGTAGTTTTTCCCCTAAGACAATGATTTATCGAAATTAAAAGGAAATAAAGTGAACTTTATTCCTTTTCTTTATTTATCATTTTATAATGGTGGAATTCATTTAATGGTGTCCCAAAAAACTCATAAATTTCAAGAATAACGTTATATGTGTTTTAATAAGTCAATAAAATATGATTTTTACTAATGGTTGGTTATTTATACGCCTTATATTCTATGTTTAACCACAGTGTAAACCCATTTATTTCCTTAATCATTGTAATTAATTTTAATTATTTTCACTAATCACTATTGTCAAAAAGTAAGTTGAAATTATTTTATAATATAATTTATTTTGATTCCAAATTTGGAATCTTTTATTCCAAATTCAATTCAAATAATTAAAAATATGAAATGTAATATTAATCTCAGAGACACAACGACGAAGCAATTTTTTAAATTAAAAATGTTGTAAGTATTACTATATTTTTATAAATACATTTAATAAGAAACATTATATAATGAAATAAATTGAATTAAATTTTATAAATATTAACTAATATTTCATTAAAATTAAATAAAAACTTAATTTGAAATTTTAAATAATTTTGTTGAAAATACGGTTTTTAATAAAAATCGAGTATTTTTCACTATTCATCAAAAATTGAAACATTTCAAAAAAACTATAAAAATTTCACCCTAAAATTATTTTGGAATTCATATTTAAAACATTAGGTTTTTTTAAAATAAAAAATATTTATTTTTTAAAAATTAGTTTCGATATAAGTGCACCAAAAATTGGAAACATTACAATTTTTAAGAAAAAATACGGCTGTAAGTATAAAAATGGATTTGGTTTTTATATGTTATATATAAAAACATATAATGAATTTTGTGCATTAAATTGAATATATTACATTTAATATTTCATTAATATAAACCCAAAATAGATATTTATTTATTATATTTGAGGTAAAAAATACCTGCGCACATTTAAATAGTTTTTTTGAAAAAGATTTTCTTTTATTTGAAAAATGTATTTATTTTAAAATCTAAATTATTTGGTGACCATATAATTTATTATATATACATGTTTAATACATATTTTAAAATTTTATTTTATAATATCCATTCCCATTTTTCCAATTGATAGGTGATAACTCTCATGTTAACTAATAATATTTATAGTATATTGTTGTTTAGTAAAACTTAGTCTTGCATGTAACCCAAGATATTGAAAAAACTCATTGTTGTGTGTATCATAATATAAAATATGTGTTTAATGTAATGAATGATAGTCATAGTGTTTCATTTCCTTTAAACAATATAATATAATTCTATTATTTTAACATCTTTGGTTGTTACATCCCCCAAACATGAAAAATTGGGTGCTTAGAATTTCAACATCATCTTAGTAATCAATGGTTTGACATTTGAAAATACCTTTGAAGTAAAATCATAAAATAAAAATGATACTATAAAATATTATTGATGAAATTTAAATGAAAGTATTAGGTTCATGTGTAACTAGGTATCAACTTAAGATAGGATTGGTGTAATGTAAATATTTGAGAATGTAAGAAAATTTTAAATCTCTAATAATGATACAGAGTGACAAAGATCATCGATAATTATAAATTATATGATCAAGATATAGTTAATAATCACAAAACCACAAACCAAAGAGGCATGAAAATTGTTATTTATACTATCCATTATGATTGTAATAGTATTGAATTATGTTTTTAGGATCCTTTCCCAAGAGTTAAGTAATTATCTTATCATCTAAACTAATAGATTATGAAAATATACTTACTTAATGAGTATAATTTAACCAGTTAATCTATTTCCACCATAATCTCATCTTTTTTAGAATATATGTATTTTAGATGAATATTGATGCCCAAATCACTAAAATAAAAATTTTAAGACACATTACCATTAAAGGGATAACAAACATTACACATATATTTTAACATTAAACAAAACCAATATTTTTATCACATGGTAAGATAATTTCCAAATTGACTAAACCTTCATATGATACACTTAACATGAAAATTCAATAGTAATACCCAATGTTCAATGTAAATCATTCCATAAAAAAATATCTATAAAAAATTTGAAATACATACTAACTATGTTTGAATCGCAATGATTAAAAGGAATTGGTCATATATTATTCCATGATAAGTCAACCATTATTCCTAAAATAAAATATTGTTTTTTAAGTAAACGGAATACTTATTTATAAAACTTTTATACTATTTAGGAGATTATATAGGCCTATTGTAGTCGTTACACCTTTTCACCCATCATTTGATCGTTTAAGACACACAACCATGCTAGATGTGATAGGTTGTCACACTGCCTTTGGTTTGTCATTTTTTCATTAAACATGATGAAATAATTCCTCCCAAAATATCACTTTTTTGTGGATCCCTATGGTTTAGAATAATCCAAGAAAATAAATTTTCTCCCAAAATGTCATTAATAACCTCAAAAGTTTTACTACTTAAAACCCTCAAATGGGGTGTATATGATTTTGAACTTATGGTCAACCTTAATATTATAGTCCTATGACAATGACCATAATTGTTAATATAACCCCACATTAATACCTATTAATATACAAAATAATCTAAACCAAACATTTATAGCAACAATAACTACCTGTGAACCACAATCCTATATCTTGTGATAAGATCATGAACATTACATTTCTATCTTTGATATTGATAGTGATGACCCAGTTTTTCCCTCAAAACTGTTCTATATTGAAATGAATAATTTGATCACATACAATCTAAAAGATCCCATAATTTTAGAGTATTTAAGAATTAAGAAAATCTCTATTATAAAAAACTCTTTTAATTAAATGAGAATTTTTTCAAATGAACCCAGATTTTCTTCCACGCATTAATCGTTATCCATAGAAAATCCCCTCCAGACATTGCTCTGTCAATATAATTCATTAAAACATGGAAATTTTTATCCTAATATGGGTGAAATAAAATTCATTGTAATTAAAAATTAGTCATTGACAATTTAATGTCATCATTGTGCATATGAAGTTTATAATGCTATATAGACATAACAAGAGTGGATGAGTGAATCAAAAAAGAACTCATACCCATCAACACCCAGATCGTCAATTATCAAAACATTTAAAAGGAAAGATTCATTAGAATCGATAATAATGAGCCATGTGATAAAAATACTAATCATTAGAAACATTATAAAAATGTAAAAATAAATTAAATCCCATTTTGGAATAATGGAGAAACCTATTTATTAAAAACCTTCAAACCTCTTTTAATTTGAATATCCATATGGCGTACTTCTAATATAACCATTTCCTTGTGAAATGAAGATCTATAATAGTGATCACCCTTCATATAATTTATATTGGACTCACTCATGAGATATAATGGTGTTTAAATCTTTTTATAACCTATATTGGGACCACACATTTTTCATTAGCTATAATCTTGCTCAACTCTTTTTATAAGAAATATCGGTCTCATTTATGAGCTATAATGGGGATCAACCCTTCTCATAAGTTGTATCAGGATCACCCAATTCCTATAATGATCGAGTACCATGTTATGAATAAAAAACATTAATCATAAAAATAATAAAAACATGATAAACCCTTGGAAAATGGGTTATATATTTGTATCTAGTAAACCTGATTAACTGGTAGAAAAGAAATAGGTTTCGTAACAATCACTTTCAAACAATATTATTCCATCCAAAAATTGAATGATGGCAGTATCACTAAAACATTTCCACATTTGATCATAGATAAAAACAAGGGTTTTTGTTTTGATAAGTGGGAATAACTTTAAAATATTATTAATGATATTTTTATGAAGATACCATTTTTATTTGGAAAATCACATTTTAAAAGATAATACATTTTAAAAATACATTTCTTTGAAACAACCATTGAAAAAATAAATGTATTTTTAAATAATAATTTAAAAAAAATTATTGAGGAATATATCCTTTCATCTTTGAAAATAATTTTTTTTAAATTGATATTTTTTTAGAAATTTTTTTAAAATAAGAATAATTTCTGATTGAAAATTGATTTTCATAAAAAACATATATTTAACTCTTAAGTACTTAAAGGGATAAATTTGAAGACAAAACTTGTATTCTCATGACATAAAATGATGGGAGGTATATTAATGCGAATTATTTAGAGGTATATGGTCATATTTCATCATTAAAAATTAATCACATGGAATCTCATAAACCATTATGTTGTGAAAAATGACTAATACAACATTTCTAACTTCAAATTCCAATTCAAATAAATAAATAAATATAAATGAAACTTATAATATTATGAAATTGTTGAGAGTTGGGATACTAAATTTCATCAGATCATTATATAAACCTCATAATATAAGATATATGTATAACATAACTTAGATCTCATAAAATGAAAATTGAGACCAAAATCAATTTCAGATTTGATAACATTGAGACCATAAACCCATGGAAGAGATATTCCATAATGAGAATATATATCCTATTGTATTTTATCATTATAATCATAAAATAAATAAATTTCTATTATATACAAAATATTACAACTAAATGTAGGGAATATGGTATGTATCTTATATAAATAAAAGTGAGACAAGAAAAAAACTTACCACAAGCATCAATTTGGTTGAATGTACATTAAAATTCTCTTCTTCAGGTACCTTATTTCGGTTTTAACTAAAAAATTGGAAGGTTTTAATTATTCCATTATTTAAGATTCTAGTATGGTGGGGGGAGAAATTTGGAATGTGACTTGGTAGGTTTTAGAAGTGCCAAAATTTAAGAGAGTGTGAATATGTGGGGAGAGTTAATGCCTTTTTGTAGTTGAGGAGTGGAATTCCTATAAGTACTGAAAATAATACACTATTGGAATGACAATCTTACCGAAAGTGTATCAAATATTTATAATTAATGGGTTTTATGGATTTTATTATTAAGAAACACCTCTAATACATAGTAGAATACATGTTTTAATATTTCCTTCAATATCTTCCTTATTTCCCATTTGTTACCAATTTGGGTTTTCCTTTTGAAAACTATTATTACAACCAAATTAATTTATCCATTAAACTAATTAATAGTGATATGCATAAGATAATTTAAACCCATGATTTTAAAAATTAAATCCAAATTTATCAAAATAAAATATTCGGTTTTTTGAAAATTAATCTTTAACAAAAGTGCATGTAACATGTGAACCAACGTATTTTTCCTTAACTACATTAACAAAGTCCTTTTTAAATTTATAGGTAATATATTCATTATAAAAAGAAATAAATTTCCATGATTAGACCATACATAAATTTATTTTAATATTTACCAATCACGTGATATATTATAGGTTTTTGAGCAATTTTAAATTAATTAATAAAATATCATATATTGTAGAATTGAAATATTGTCAATTTTGACTTTTTTCACTTAATTTAAATTTAAAAATATCAAGACATTATTTTAATTAAAATATATAAATTTTAAATCTATAAATAACTATATATTAGTATAACAATATATTGGAACATAATAATTCATTCTATTTACTTCCCATTCGATGTTTTTAGTATTTTTTTTATTATTAACTAAAAAAATTCATGTGTCAGCATTTCCTAATAATTTAATGTAATTATATCATTATATAAAATTATAGGTAAATTCTTATGAAAAAAAACTCATTTATCTTCCAAAATGATATTTAAAATTGAACCTATGTAGTTTTTTTCTATCAAAAAATATTTATGTAAATTAAAAGGAAGAAAGGTATATTTATTTATTTATTTTACATATTGTATGGATCACATTGATGGAACATTTTTCCAGAAATTCATAACACTCATGAATAAGGTCATATGAATCGAAATATGTCCATAAAATAGGTATTTGACATGTGTTGTGACATTTTGACCCCTCATATTCTAAATATAAACTCTATTTAAACATGTTTTGTTCTTAATTGCTGCAATTAATCTTAATTTCTTTCAATAATAAAATTGGTAAAAAATTAATCTGACTATATAACACAATATAAATTATTTTTATTCAAAACTTTTAATCCATTTTTAAATAATCAACTCATAAAAGTGGATAAATTTAAATAAATTAATCATGTATATGTGATGTGAAAATATTTTTTTCAATTGATAATGTTTAAAATATTTCTATGTTTTTATATGAACATTTATCATTAGAAAGGTTTAAATGAACTAAATTGCATTTATTTATATAAAACTAAACTAATTTTACATTAAAACCAATTCAAAATATAATTTAACTTTGTAAATAATTTATGTAAAAATATAATTTTCAATTAAAATTCAATATTTTTCACTATTTATAAAAAATTATAACATTCTAGAAAAATAAGAAACATTAACCCAAAGATAATTATGGATTTATAAATTCTATAATTAAGTTTAATTTTTATAATTAAAATTATAAAATTGGTTAAAATTATTTTTAATATAAGTTCACCCTAAAAAGCCGACAAATTGGTTTTTAGAAAAATTACAGCCTTTTAGGCGAAAATTGGATCTTTTTTATATATTATATTTATAATTAATATGATGAATTTTAATGTCTATATTGAAGATATAAAATATAAATTTCATTAATATTTCACAAAAGTGTTATTTTTTTATTTTATTAGTATAAAAGACTCCTTTTAACATTTAAATAAATTTTTCATAAAAAGAATTCCTTTTATTATTGAAAAGAAATTTTCCATTTTAATTAATTATTCACCAGAAAATTCATTATATGTAGACATGTAAAAAATATTTGAATTTTTTATTTAATCCTCTACATATGCTTCATTCCAAAGGAAAGGTGTTAACTATCATGTTAAATAATAATTCTTATTATTTATTGTTTTTTGAGAAAAAAGGTCTAATGTGTAATTTAAGATATTGGAGAAACTGGTTATTTTTTGTATCGTAAGATACAATGAGTGTTTCATGTAAAAAAATTATACATATTTTTTCATTTTATTTATTCTATTGAATATATTTTTTCTTTTTCAAGTATCATGTTGTCACATATAGTACTTGCGACCATATTTTTTTGAATCATAGGGTCTTCAAGTATGTTGTGATATGGTCCAGAACTTCTTAATTTCCATTTTTCATAGTGTTATGTAATGTTTTGTAAAAGGGATAATTTGGTGATCATGAATGTATGGTTATTGAATATGAAATTATAGTGAAATGTTTTTATACAACATATTGTGATTGAGAAATAAAATGTGAGTTCACCCAATATTTTATGACATGTGTTTTTTTAAAAAGGGGTTTTCATAGTGATTCCTCATAGGGATTTGACGAATGGGACCAATGCATTGAGGTATAACTGATGCGTGAGATGATATAAATAAAGTGTGATAGTGGGATGACATAGTGGTTAGGAGATTACATATATGTTGAGATGATTAACTTATAGGGAGGATGTGTTGTGATATTTATAGAAATATAAAATCACTAACACACCCACTGGGGCTTGTGAAACACAGAGGGGAAGATTGGATTAACATGTTTTTTTAATAAATCATAATAGTTTTTCTACAATACTATATTGGTTACCAATGTTATTGTGAGTTTCTTGATGTTATAGGTGGATCCTATCATGAGATGTAATGTAAGTGTTGTGTGTTAGTGAGTAAGGTCACATAACTTTCCTTAGGTCCACTAAAACCTGATGTGTGGAGGATGATTACTTGTAGTGTTGGAAAATTATTCTTAGGGTTCTATAGAAATTTTGTACAATTGAATAATTCTTGGGGTGTGGAATAATTGAGTTGGGATCATGATTTTTAGAATTCTATAAATGGTGGATATCAGATAGGATTTTATTGTTGATCAATAATATCTAATGTCTTCTATTATGGAGTGAACCTAAGATAATCATGGATTATTGAACTTATTTTAAGTATTTTTCTATGAATGAATGTAGCGATATATTAGTAGACCCAACATAATGGTCATTTCAATATTTTGACTTCTCCTAGATGAAAGCTGCTAGTTTGTGTGTGATAAATTAGGAATATTTATATATGTGTTAATTTATTGGTGCAAATTAGGGTTAGTAAATGTGGTAGCTAGTGGTTGGGATTTTTGGCAGATAGACTTTTGTAGTGTTATTTCTTATTGGATGTTGGTGACCAAAGAGAACACATTGAAAAATATAATGAACAAAAGTCTTGTGTTATGGATTTATTTTACGGAGCGCGACTCTTGATATTAATGATAATAGTAAGGTGATGCTCAAGTGTAATTTCAAGTTTGTATGAATTATTGTATACTTGTGATATAAATAAATATCATGTGACATCAATGAATGTAAAATTCATGAATACATCTTATACTGTGTCATTATTGTGAAATAGTATTAAATAATCATTGTTGTGATGTGTGGGTTAAAATGGTTTTGAGAAATGGAGCTCATTTTGATATGGTGTCAGCATAAACTTAACTATTGAAAGAAATATACTTTGGGAAATTTATTTGGTCAAAATGACCATAATGGTTCATAAATGAAGAATAAGGACACTTCTTTGCTATGATGGTCTTTATGGTGGAAGGTTGTTAGGACTAAGGCTGAACAGATTTGTTAAAATCATTGAAATTATGGTTTTTTTAGTTCAATAGGAGTGTTGTGTAGAGAATTTTGAATTGGATATATATTCTATGTGATATAACATATCCATGAGGTGTTTTTAGATGTGTTGAGAAGCTTCTGAGGTTTATCTGGTTGTCAAGTGAGCATTGAATTAGGGTCTATGGGGATTTTAAATGACTCATCCATATTCATTTATTAGAAGAATTCATGAGAATTTTTTAAATAATATAAAATAATGATATTAAATATATATGATTTGAGTCTACTTGAGATGAATTACATAGGAATTATAGAGTTATAGGTTTCTCAGAAATTGGGAATGACTATTGTATTCATAGCGTATGATAAAATAAAGTATACATTTTAGGTCTTAATTTATGATATTGGTGATATTATAGGATTTGATTGGATTTAATGGAGATATAGGTTTCTGGGAAAATGTTAATGTATTGATATATAAGGCTCAATATATAATAGTCACTCTATAATTGTGTATGGGTAATGTATTCTTGAGTAAGTGTACTCTTAGTTATAGGTTAATTCCCCATGAATAAGAATACATAGTTTATTCAAAATATTGGAAAATTTTTGGAAGCCACTATGACGTATAAGTGTTAATAAAATCATGCTTATAGTTTAAATCTATTATGTTGAAGGGTTATAATACACATGGGTTTTAATACATAATGTTTTCCCATAAAATGAAGATTATTGAACGGAATATAATTTAATATGTATGGGTAAATAATGTTTTCCTTATGATATGTAAGGGTATTCCTTATGATACATAATGGTTAACTATGATGTGTAAGGGATAGGGATATGAACTCTAAGGGTTCCTTAGATATGTAACATTTCTCAAAATGAAGTGAAATTTGATAATTTTAAAGTCACTCTGGGGTACATAAGGCTCGGTATTTAAGATTAAAAAATTCATATTGAGATATATATATATATATATATATATATATAAGGGTTTTTTTGTACAATGCATAAGAGTTAAATGATAATAAAGGGTTCTATAATTTTCAAAATTGAGTGTGATAGATAAGATTCTGTGAGGGTTCGAGTTATGTTTTGAGGGTTTCTAAAGGAGAAAATATCATAATATAGATTGTGGAATATGTTTTGGAAGGCCCTAAGAGGTAATTTTATTGGGCTAGTCCATGTGGTTTAATGTTAAATTAAGGGGTAAGAAACGTTATGAAGGCCTAGCATATGAGAGTTTTTATTCTTCCTAGTGGTAGGGAACCAAATCATGGAATGAATATTTTCCCAATTATGTGTTTCTAGTAGATGCATTTTTTCATGATCAGAATTAGTCACACCACAATGGTTCCTTTTTAAGATTATTTTAAAATAAAGGGTAGGTAGGTATTTTGAGTATTTAAACAAAGGTATTATTAATTTTCTAGGATGTTTAGACAAGGTGTTTTGGATATCCTCTTCACTTCATCATTTTCCTTTCAATCTATTGATATACAAATACGAATGGTGATTTAACACATAATTTAAGGTTAAGCTTTCTAATCCTTCCACATTTCTCAATCCTATTAGTTTTATTTATGTTTTTTTGTTTCATGTTAGTTTCATAAGACAATCCTACTGGTTTTAGGTTAAATCTGTCTAAATAGAAGGAAAATTTAATATTTCTCAGTTTATGGGGTTCTGGGAGGATTAATGAATAAATTTTTTGTTTGTTTTTATTATGGTATGTCACTCATTTGAATTATTTACTAATTTCCATTAATATTAGAGAAATTTTTGGAAATGTCGAAATAAATAATAATATAATTATTATACTAGAGGTTGTGGTGGATGTCGAAGGTGGTGTACACCCCTTATCCCATGGATAAAGTCACAATAGATTCTCAAGAGTAATTAATTATTTATTCCAAAATAAATAAATTTAAAATAAATTTTTATAATTAATAATAATGAGGTAACAATTGTTTAAGTGGTTATTACTAGATTTGTTATCTAATGTTTATTGGAAGTGGTCTGTAAGGATTAAATGACCTTACGGGGTGGTGATCAATGCTATATTAAATTTTATGAATAAATAAGATATAACATAAATGATATAATATATATTACTTGTTTTTAACAATATCATATTATATGACTAATGTCAATCATATGGTACAACATGAATCACATATCTAATCATTTACTACAATATATATGATTTCAAAGTCACTACCTTGGTGTTTTTATATGGTTGATGTCTAATTTTTAATAGTTATGCATTCGAATAAATTCAACTAGATAAAATTTTGAAATATGTTTCATAAGAATAAAAATATGGGGGTTCAATTGATATGATGGATGCTTAACTATTCGGGGAATTACTCTTGTGTTTTTTAATGCAGGAGTAAATTTTTTTGAGACCTCCATAGATTTATAAAGTTTATATTAAGGACCTTACTTGCATAATATGGTTGTAATAATTCTCGTTAATTCTTAGCCAAAACACCCTTAATAACATATCTCTCTTACAATTCACCCTTAGCCTTTACATTCCACTAAACATTCATGCAGTGTGAGAGGATATTGCTTGAGCATCGATTGATTCATCATAACCCCTAAATTATTTTGAAAGATGGATTTCATTTTTTTGCCTCATTTGTGATCCTCATCAACTATGGTTGATGTATAAGAATATTGTGGAAAACTAGTGTCAGGTTCAAATTGAGTAGTTTCTTCTATCTATAGTTGTATGATATTATTTATCAAATCACAATAATCATGGATTTTTTTATAATTTCTTGACTACCTTATATATGTACTATATATCAATTAGAATCCAACCAGTGGTATATGAGATTTATCATGATTTTGATTCAGGAAACCATGAAATTACATCTATTTACAAAGAATTTTTATATCGTAATGTACATCATTCCATATCACAATTTATGATAAAAAATGGTTAAGTGCCAATAGTTGGACCACACTTCATGTATTGATGATATATGATATTGGAATGTATGATTATTTTTTCTGCATAGTTGTAGGGTACAAATAGTGTTTATTATAAGGTATGATACATCAAAATTTAATTAATTTATTATATTTCATATGATATGAAATATTTGATATTATATGTTATGATTGAAATCCATGTTTCATGAAAATAGAGATTTATTCCATAATAATAATATATTGTATTTTGTTAAATATGATAGGCTCATATGTAAGATTCTATGAGATTCATGAAAAAAGTTTATCGTTTAACACCTTAATGAAAATATGATATGTATTACTCTATAAATAAGAGTATTTATCATTTTTACCAGAGTGATAACAACTTATTTTAAGGTTCAATAGGTTCATCCATCATAAAATACATTAGATAGTGGTTAAATAGTTTAAGAGTTGTATTCCTACGAATCATATTTTAAGATTCCATTTCTATTGGTTAATATTTATTTAGATGAAAAATAATAGTTCTTAAACATAAATTTCCAACTGAATTATATAATTTATAAAATTTTTATTTGAAATATATTAAAATTTATTTTGTGATATTTATTCATTTATAAACGTTTTTGAAAATTAAATAATTATAAAATATTGTGATTAATTAGTTAAATGTTCATAAAAAATTAATTAATAAATATTTCACAATTTTAAATGATAATTTTAATATAAAATTTAAATTATATGGAATTAAATTTAATTTATATACAAAATGTATCTATATAAATTATAAGAGTAATATATACAATATTTATAAATTACAAAATAATCTGAAATTTAAATGGTTCATATAAAAATTATTAATTTTTCATAATAATAAATTTAAAATAATAAAATTTAAAGCCTTTTATTTAAAAATTATTTCATTAATGATGAAATAATGATAAATATGTGATATTTAGATTATGTAAGTTGTATATATATTAGAATTTGGAAAATAAATGTTTTATATTCCATCAAATATAATTTATTTAATGTAAATATTCAATGGTGAATAAAACACAATATTTAATATTAGGAAATACAGTCAATGTAATTATATTAAAAAATTATCTAATTTATATAATGGGTACCTAAATTATAAAGTTTTTATTTTATATATATTAATTAATTATTCATAAATATTATGTCGTGTTTGAATACATGAATAGTGAATTTATTTAAAAATTATTCAATGATTTGTTATTCATTTATATAATTTTTATATTATGAAATGATTTGTTATTTACTTTAAATTATTAGACTTATTATAGACAATATTATAAATACATCTAAAGAGTTAGAATATAAGTGTGATAATGAATTTATTTTTCTACTATAATGAATTTGGCATGTATAGTGAAATGATCGTGAATTATGTAGAAAAGAATGAGTTATATATTTTAGTTTAGAGTCTTATTTTGATATTGTGATCCATTTTGAGTAATCTATCCATGTGTAGAGGTATTATGAGTCCAAATTCCAACTAGCCTAAAGGATTACAACATATTCTTGAAGAGTAGTGGTTAACAGTCTATGACTCGAGGATTAATCGAGTTGATAATTTTTGTTTCATATAATTAGAAACCATAAAATTATGGGTTTCATGCACCATATTCATATGATTAATTTTTATATGTATCAATATATTTTTATTTTCAATTATGTTGATAAAAAAAGTTATGTGATTCATAAAGAGTTGATTAATGTTATAGCCTCAACATACCCATTTGTGGAAGGAATACGATTTCAATCTAAATAATTTGAATCATGTTTATATTATATGTTAATAATAAAAGATAATATATTGAAATTAATACCCCTTCAAAGTACTATGATTTAGATTCCATCCAATGTGAAAATTTTCAAGACCATGATCATCTAATTGAGTAATTTAATGCTATCATTGGGTGCCCTTGGATTATCATTCATATTAAAATAATGCAATGAGGAAACTCTAGACATTAGGTTCCTTGTGATAAAAATTTTATTTAGTTTACAAATATCTAGTTGAACATAATTGATTTATGATACTGGAGGAATATAGTTGGGGTTATCTATATAATGATTTGGGAAAACCGTTAACCACATAACTCTCTAACAACCCTATATGATATGATTTGGATGATTCCCAACCTAAATAACTAACTAGTGATATGAGCACCATGAAACACTTATTTCTTAGTGAAATAATTATTTTGGTCCACTAAAATATTTAATGAGTTAAAAAGGGGTTATCATTTTAGTGTGATCCTATTTAATAATGGCAGCATAAAGTTTTTTAGAACCATGATACTCATCTAATGAAATATTTTTTTATACATAAAATTATCATTAACATAAAATATAACATTGAGATCAATATATGAAAGGATGGTCTTACTATAATATACTACTAATATTTTCATCCTATGATAAATTATTAAGTTAGAGAAATTCTATTTGTATGTGAAAAACATCCAGAGAAACCAAGTTGTTCAACCGATGAATCTAGATTCTTACAGAATCATATAAGTATTTTCAAAATGCTTTAAATTAATTAGATTAATTATAACCCAATGATATTTATTATATACTAAAATATAATTAGTATGTTTTTTAGGTTAATGACATTGAGATACTCGAGGATTCCTTCAGACTCACTCTAGTTTTATAATTTATTCAGTTGGAAAAGTACAGAGAAGATGACTGAATTTTATTATAGTTTATCTTATTTTATCAAAATGTTGAGGATGTATGGACTGGGTATATGATTTTTATGTTCTGAAACTATTTATACAATATATTTTTATACAATGTAAAACCATAAATTTATCCAAATGTATGTTTTAATATGAGGTATTTGATTAAAGCACCTATAATGAAATATTTTAAATTATAGTCTTATTTTCAAGAAAAAATTATATAGACTAATTAAATTCCATATTTGACATGGAAATGATAGTTTGTTTGCTAAATATTATCCCTTAGTAAATAAGAGTTATTTATATAACAAAAAAATCCTTATAAATTGTAGCATTATATTATTTTATTTATACATTTCCTAAGAGGATAGTGGAATTATGTTTAGCTATTGAGTAGTCCAAAGTTAACTAATAAAATAATCTAATAAAAAAAGTGATTTTAACCTAAAATTTTAAATAATAGATGGCATATTAATAAAGTTAAATTTAATTAGTTTTATTTATTTTTGACAACAATGTGAATGTCTCTTTATATCCTAAAGCAGTTTAGGAATTTTTTGTTAATATAATTATGTAAATAGTTACATAATTTACAAAAATATTCTAAAGAAAATGTAACATCCCATGTTTTTAAAAGGATACCCTATGATTGATATATTAAATGGTATAATACATTTAGATTAAATGGACATCTTAATATTCATATTTAATATAATATTTATCATATAGCCATTATTCAATTAGGAATGAAAATGATTAAGTGAATTAGGAAAATATGGTTTACACAAAATTATATAATTATTTATTGGTTATAAAATTAATTCCAAAATTAAATAAAACCCCATTGAATATAAATGATGCTTGTATGGAAAACTATTTTAATGTGAGTAATTATTTAGAAAAACATTCTTATACATATTATGGTTCTATGAAAGGTGATCATCCAAAAGAAAGGTAATGTTTTTATTGAAATGTTTCTATATTATTTCTTCTTCCACTACCCTAAAATCTTCTTCACCCCAGAAGAAAAAATAACTCTAGTATCCTCAATATAATGAGATGTTATTATGTTTCAATCATCACCTAAATACATATACACTTTCATTAAATCAAAATGAATGTAATCATTCGTGCATATATGTTAACTACCACCTATACAAACCGATATAATTTATCTTCCATAACTGTCTCTAATGATAAGTTATAATAATTAAATTAATGTTAATATATGATATTAATGACATATTAATCAAAATTAAATAATAATATAACAATTATTATCTTACTTTCTATGAACATAAAAATGATAACGTCATTCGTGTGTACGTGTGGACTATCACATCCATGAAGTGATGTGACTTGTTTGTACTCATTACATCACTTGTATGATATATATTTATTTCAGTATATTTAAATTACTATGATTATGGTAACTATATCCTGATAATTTTTTAAATATAAAATAATAACTGCCTTATTTCCATAATGATATATCAAAATGGAAACGTTACTCATGTGTGCGTACAACCTATCATCTCCATGATAATAACATTGTTCATTTTTTATACAGTAAATGAATTGTTTGATTTAAACTATATATTTGGTTTAAAAAAGTGATCATTATATCATGTATTTTATTCTAGAGATAATGGACATACGACCACATGGACTATTGGAATCAATCCATGTTCATTATCAACTCAAGTACAGAATATCGACTGAACGTCCAATATGAAAATAAATAAATATGTAATTTTTATAAACAGGTAATAACTGATATAAAAATAATAATAAACATGAAAATGGTTTTCAAAAAAGTATAAATTAAACTTATTTTATTATTCAAGAATATAAATATTGAATACGATGAGTCAAACTCAAAGTAAGGGACTTATTAACTCACAACATCATTTTAATGTTTTGATGATTTATTCTTATGAAAGTTTATATTAAATGTTCATGTTTTTGAAATGGTTTTAAGGATTTAATAATATAGATATTAATGTTTTAAAATTATAATTCCTTTTTAAGGTATTAATGTGGTATAAGACCCATTGATTCAAAAATCATCTTTTTAAATTTTTTAAATGGGTTTTAAAATATGAATGTTTATTAAAATAACATGGAATGGTTTATTTAATATATATGTCATGAACATAATTTCCTATATTTATGTTAGTTTCATGTTTGGATGTTTACATTATAGTTTTGAACTATTATTTTCAAAAAATGTGGTATCATTTAGGAGTTGCGACATTGTAAAAAATGAAATATGATTTAGAAGTGTAAATATTATTTTTATTTTATGCTTGTTTTATGTGTTATGATTATGTTTTGGTTCGTGGGAATTGTTTATGTATATGGGTGATTCCATGTTAAACTGATGGTTGGTGAGACTTTTATTTCTTTTCAATTAATATTCTAATGAGACATTGTTAAACAATATGGTTTCTCTTAAGAGATTTAGGGAATATGCTATGATGGGTATTCCAAAGGTAACCTTGAAAGTTACACCCTAAATATCTATGAAAAAATACAATGTATGTATGATATGGATTCCACAAGTTACCATTATGTTTTATGATTTCTATTATTGTTATATGAATATTATGATTTCACGGGGGAATGTAATGATTTTATGTTTTATGGGTGAAAATTATTATTTTGTGAAAATGTTTTAATGATTTAAAAAATTCTTGGACTAACATTTTCATTCATTATTTTATATTACTTACTGAGATTTTTATGTTCATCCCATGTTTTAATTTTTTTTCATTTGATTTAAGGGATAATAGATTCAAGGATGAGATTAGGGAAAATTTATGACGATTAAACTTGAAATGAAACCAAGTTTCATGTTAAATGTTTTTTATGGATGAAATGGATACTGTCGAAAGTATCCAATTTGTATTTGTATGGTTCTTTTTTGTTTTTGTTATGGCCGAATTCTATAAAACATTGAACATGAAAAGATACTTAATGTTAATGAAATTATAATTATTTACATAACATAATATTATGTAATGATTAATGTTGAGGTCTTTTATTTGGTATCTAATGAATGGTTTAGAAAAATTTAGGGATTATGAGTTTTGGTTAAACATATGGTAACATTATATTTATATTTTTTTTAAATCATTGTTCTCAAACCTTTTCAGATTAAGGGATGATGGATACAAATTGACAGAATATGATCTCAAACAACATTCATCTCTCTTCCAGATGGATTTTTTTATATTCATGTTGAGATGATTATGAATCTTTTTATAAAATACAACTGACTTGGAAGTAGTTATTTGAGATATCAAAAACCTCCACTATAACCCATATATCATCATGGATCATGGGTTGTTTATAATAAAATATTATTTTCACAATATTATCATATTTTAAATAATGATAATTATTATCGATAATTTTTTAGATATTTTACCTTATGACATGATTATGAAGCATATTATTATATAAAAATTATGCTGAAGAAGAAGACCCATGCACAACCTATTTATATTTTCTTTTAAAATATATTCTTTCAAAACACACTTATAGTATTTTAAAAGGGACATTGATTCAAAGTTCCATCTCAAACTCGATCTAAATGTATTATAAAAATAATGTATTATTTGATGCTTTGAAATTATATAATGTTAATGATTATTGGAAAAAACCATTTATCTATGAAAAAACATATGACCCATGTTGTATAAGGTGTAACTGGATAAAGAAGAATTTGATTTTGAAGAATATATAAATTATTTCTGTGATGCATGGACATTCTTTATATGGGAACAAAATGACAATGAAACAAGGTGGACACAATGATCAAGGTATGATGTTATTTATTTTCAGAATAGTTTTATTAAATCATTAGGATGTGAAAAAAATATGTAAATATATATAAGACCTCATGAATTAATATTTTGAGGTCATTAAGAGTTGGGATGAAAATTATAGGAATAAGACAACAATTACAATTAAAACAATTTATGGTTATTTTTTATGATTTTATCTAATATTGGGAGTATTTAATAAAAATGATACAGTTTTAGAAAATCGAAAACTCACAAGATATGTGACAAAAAATTGTGTTAGGTATGTTTGTGGGGATCAGACCCATAACCCATGGGCTATAGTGGTGAATCGCTTACCACTGGACTATGTGAAGCCCTTGGTCAGTATGAATTTTTATTTTTAGTTAAATTAGTTGATGGGATAATAATAATTTTGTTTTGGGAACTTATGTTTTATGAAATGGATACCCTTGGAATTATAAAATGATTTGAAAATTAAGTTGTAAATATTATTTGGGTAGACGTTCATTGTTTTTGGATCCCTATATGCCTATGGAAAATAGAATACTATGTGATTTTATTTTAGGAGAAATTTTTGAATTTTAATTTATAGGAATCTATGTTTTTTTTGTTCTAACGATGAATCAGGTTATTTGTGGAAATGATTACCCTATCATGGAGAATATGTGATTATGAAATTCATTTTTGGTATTATAACTTAATATTGAATTATTTTATTTGTAGGGAAATGTTAACATTTATCTTGGAAGACTATATTATAAAATCCTTCTGAATTTTGTGTTCCAATATTAATTGGGATTATGCTGAGGAATTTATTATGACAGTTATTTGTGAAACAGTCTATTTGGAACATTGGGTATTACTGCGGATTTTTGGACAATAAATGTAGTCTTTCTTCTTATAAAACATTATTAATTTTAAGAAATTGTCTTATTCTTGTCCAAAATTTTTGTTTTTGGTTTATTTTTTATGATAGAATGAATATATAATTAATCTTTTTCAGATTATCTAATTCTATAGATGTTGATTCATCATGAATGTTCATCATTTGAAGAAAAATATGAGTTTATAGTGGATATTGATTAAAGGATGAAACTTTACATGTCATGTAAGTATGTTTCTTTATATTCCTATGAAAGGAAGTAAAATAATTTCCCAACTCTATGAAAATGATTTTTAAACAAAAACATTTTATGATTACTTTACCACAAAATCAATTTTCATTTAACCCGTCAAAAGTTTTTGGTTTTTAGATTTCTAACATTCTCCGGATCATGTTTCTCTATAACTCTCCATCAGAACATGATTGTAAGTTTTTCTTCCATATCCATGTTTTTCTTGCATTGAATTCTAGTATTTATTATCTGAGGTGACCATCATATTATCCTTACTTTGTTTTAATATGGATGTTTTATTAATCCTTTTCTTGATGTGGAAATAAAATGAAGGTATTTTGAAGAGTCATAACTTAGTTACCGACCCCAAATAAATAATTAGAAGATGAAATTTAACAAAGGGGTGAAGAATGTAACATCTCATGTTTTTAAAAGGAAACGATGTGTTCGATATCATATATGACATACAATATTTATCTTAAATGAACAACATAATATTATTATTTTATATGATAGTTATCATATATCCATTTGTATGATGGTAATAAAAAAGATTAACTGAATTTGGAAAATTTGGTTTAATCATGTATATATAATGATTATTTGGTTACCAAATTAATTAGGAAATGAAATAAAAACAAATTCATTATAAAGGATTTGTTTTTATGATGAACTGTTTAAATATGAATAATAGTGTATTTAAAGTAAAAAAATAAATATATTTTTTATTATATTTATGAAATATAAATAAAATATAATGTTTAAAATTTATATTATTATTTTTAGACATTTTATTAGAACAAATACAATATTATTGATAAAATGAGTGTTTTTCTAAAAATATAGTTTTAGAACCTTTTGATGGAGAACACATTTTAAATTTACTTTTTGAATATTTTATATGTTATATTAGAAAAAATAATCTTATAATTTGGAATCTAGAAATCAATATATAAATTGGTAAAAATTTTGGTACTTTTATGATAAAATTCATATTTTTCTGAATAGTGAAAATTACTGAATTTTATTTAAAAAGTACACTTTCATATAGTTTAGTTATATTGATAGATTATATATATAATTTGTATTAAAGTAAAATTTGATTAATTTTTTATAACATAATCCAATTTTATTCATTTTAAGTAATTTCACATTGATATTAGATAGAAAACTCCTGTCAATCTCTTGATGTGATTCTACTTATAAAAACCTGTTTTCTCATTTGGAAAACCAAGATTAATTTTAAATTAATTAATGAAACATATATATCTGGAATTGGTAAAAATGGATTCCATATTTCAATTAGATGGTCTAAATTATGTAAGTAACTCCATTTTAGTTTATTTACATTATGAATAGTAACATTATTAATAAATCTTATCACCATGGTTAAAGGTAAATTGAGTAATTAAAGGAAAAAATAAAATTATAATAAAATAATAATACCCTAACATATATAATAATTAAATTAGATGAGTTTATTATGACCATATGTATATTTTAATTGATTTTAGGACTCATTGGTGCCCCTTGCATGACCTTAATAAATTTATAACATTATATTCAATGAATAGTCTTTTTTGTTTCACTTTGTCATGAACCAGCACAAGCCAACCCTGAACCGGTCATAAGGGCCAACCTGCGACAAGACCTGAGAGGCATTCTCGATCATACCTCGATGGATACAAGTACCAAGGGAATAAATAGAGTACACAAGGGATCTATTTCGACCATATATAAAAAATCAAACAAACAGCAAAAATAAATAGACAACCCAACATACAATAATATAAAAACTGAACAGAACATTAATTGTTAAGAAACTAAAAGTAAAACTAAACCAACAACTCAACTGAACACACCCGATAAACAACTAATTTCATGGGACCCTTCTGGTCACTCTCCAACATAATGATCACACATTTCCCCAGGTGATAAAAGCCGAGCTGAAACCGACACAAGGAGAAAAAAAGATGATAGTAGGTGTGAGTATTAAAACTCAGTAGGTTAACCATATATTCTATTCCCAATGCACATCATTTAAAATAAAAGAAACGTCAATTTCAAGTTTTAAATACATGATATAAAGGTATTTTTTCCAAATGACGTCTCATTCTATATAAAAAAATAACCTGAAAAAACGTGTATGTTTTATAAATTAGAATGCTAGTAAAAGTTTTCAAAGAGGTGGAACTTCGAAAGGAAAATATTTTTCAAGAGGGTTGATTTAAAGAATTTACACTTTTAAATAAATCACACATTATACTTAATTTACAAACTAAACTCACTATATGCCGATAGTGAGTACAAAACAGCCAATGAACACAAGTCATGGGAAAACCCCTAGGCACTAGTTAGTTGTGAGCCCCAGGTACCTCATATCTCGGTGAAAGTAACCATAATAAATATCTGTTCTCATTCACACAAGCCACTATTAGGGAGAATACCTATAACATAGTGGCCCCCATCAATATCATCATCATAGTTTAGTTAGTTTTGTCATCATTAATCATATAACGTGAAACCACTGCCAAACCCCACAGAATCACTAGCATACTAGTACACGTCTACCCACCAAGATACCCGTGATTCCATTTAGTACTCAATCAAGTTACCCATATTATCAAATAAACATTCCACATTAAAATTATTTTATCAGACCATAAACACACAAATATCCCTCAAACATGATTCACATTTCTTTTACAAATCAATAAACACCAAAAAATATTCGTAAAATAATTTCCTAGAGTATAACAAGGCCTTGCACATAAAATCTATTAAAAAATAATATTTTATGTCCAAAACAAATAAATAACATAACATCCCATATTTGGAAGCCCCAAAACCAATTAATAAATCATTTTCAGAGACCATTAAAATTTCCCCAGAAGATAGAACATGTAATACACATGGAAACTATTTTTACAAAAAAAAGACAAATGCCAAACTGGCCTTTAAGCCTTTCTCAAAACTATCTTCTGACCAAGTATGCATTTATATTTTATTAAAGAGGTGTATACACTTCATTTACAGAATAAAAACACATTAATAACTCCCTTAAAACATTTATCTTACATATTCAAAACACAACCATTTTCATAAGGATGTAAAACATTCCATTTTCCGACAACTTGGGCCAAAACATGTTATAAACCAAAACCCAATTTTTTGTAAAACCAAATACATGTTAGAAAGACATAAGAGGACCCAAAATACCATTTCTCTTTCTTCCAATTCATTATGAAATCTGAAAAAAAAAATTAAATCAAACATAACAACTAAAAGTCAACGGGGCAATTTATCGAACACATGACATGCATTTTTAAACAATACAATTTATTTTAAGCACTTGAGAAAGAATGAAACACCAATTTAATGAAATATTTTATACAAGATACTATAAAATATTGAGAATACCATGAATAAGGTTATAAACCTCACAAAATAGTTTTGAGTGATAGCGGAACATTTAAACAAAAACTTGTTGTGTACTTTTAGGACAAAACAACACTACCTTTCACAAAACAAGGATTAAAACCCCATTTTTCAAACTAAGAAAATTATAAAAATTCTGAAAAATAATAATAAACACATATATCAGATGAAAAAAATAATAAAATGATTAATCTTAAAAGATAAAGGCATGTGCAAGGGATATCCAACCACAAATCCTTGGCGTAATGGAAACGCACACCTGAAATCACCCGATGCAGGTTTATAAACCCTAAAACTATGAATAAAAGACCTAAATGAATATAACCTCCATAAAAAACCATGGTATAATAGAATCCTAGGTCTATCAAGACTAGTAGAGAATATAAAACTAAAAAATAATGAAAATATGAGGAAGAGGGGGGAGAAAAGAGACGAATCTCACCTTTCCAACTAGAAAACTCTTCATCTTCCATTAGATATTCACCCAAAGAGGAAAGGCAATGGATAGAAATATCTTGTAGAGTCTCCTAAGGTCTGGAAGAACCAGGGATGGATATATTTTTGGAAAAAGTATGAATGGAATGATTTATGGATGAATGTATTTACCTCTTAGATTTTAGATTATTTGAGAGACATTGAGAATTTTTCCCTAATCCACGAGTCATATAATATCCAAAGAGGTAAACTGGATAATGGGGGTGAAGCTATATGGATTACATTCGAGTGGGAGGTAAAATAACATAAATATATTAAAAATAGAATTATATATAAAAGAATCAATTCATTTTTTCAAAACATGAAATGGGCCCATGGTCTGGCCCAATACCTAAATATGTAACCCCAATTCACCATGCTTATGAATCTATAAGGTGTCAAAAAGGATATGTTAGTTTAAATATGTCAGTAAAGGACATGTGGGAAATGAAATGAGTAAAAAATTATTAAAAATGAATGAGTAATAAAAGAAAAAATATATGTTTTTAAATATGGAAATGAGCTCACGGTTGGCCCGAATCTTGAAATAACCACCCTTTCTTCAAAAACTCCTAAACAAGCAATGTGGAACCCAAATTAGGGTGATTAGACAAATATGAAACATAAAAACTCAACTTTTATCTCACCCAAGACCCATGAAAAGGAGTAGGATTTCCAATGAACCAGATCAAAATAAAAACATGAAGAACCACATTTGACAATTCTCCCCACCATTAATGCTTCCCACCCCTGGAAGGGCATAGCACATTCCAGCTGATTGATCAACACCTAAGGATTCATTATGACAACCCTACATTTATTACAAACTTAAAAATGATTTATTACATAAAACATCACATGATACAACAATGAAGATCGAGAGGTTTAGTGTATTTGGGTTTTAGGATCATTACATAAAAACTTAAAACATGAAATACAACATCTTTATTGAAATCTTATTTTACATGACCACTACATTCCCTCGTAGTTGGCATTGCATGGGATAACCTGAGGACATGCATTAGAAAATGGTGAGCTATAATTCCCAGTAAGGGAGTACACATGGAATAACATGAGGAGTACAATACATGTTAGGTAATAGGAATATCAATATAGCATAAGAGAAACATGATCATAAAGGCATGATAAATCATGATAATCATAACATGGAAATGTGACAACAACACTTAACATGGAATTTGCATGAGCCAATGATCATTGCACATGGAGCATGAGTAAATCCTAATTGCACATAATGCACGAGTAAACCCTCGCTGCACTTGAATTAGCATGAGTCAACACTCATTGCACATGGCGTATCATGATACTATACTTTACCCAATGCATTAGAGTGCTATAAGGGCACACCTTTCTTAAACATTTCATTTCATGCATAAGTGTGCCACATGGATCATAAAACATGGATTCATAAAACATAATCATTTATTCCATGATAAAGGAATGCGGAATTCATACATGAAACATTATAATAAACAAGTAAATGTGCATATAGTTGAATACCCTTGATGGAGGAATGGGCATGGTATTCACTACGCAATGGCATTGGCTTAGAAAATCGGTGTGATTTCGGCAGCGTAACGGCGTGACATAAGAATTCATAGAAATAGTTGATGAGAGAGAAAGGGGTTCCTCATCATATTTAAATGTAATGGACAGTAAATAGGTCATATGGATACACGTACCAAAAATTGTAATGGAATTTAGATTAATGATACAAAAGTATTGCTTGAATGTACATGAGGAGAGAGAAGTTCCTTTCGGAATTTCAGCATAGTAACGGGTGTACATGGGAGGAATTTAATGAGAGAGAAAGGGGTATCCTATCATTAAAACATAAAGAGGGAAGTATGAGGGAGGTGAGAAACCATAACCCAACATTCATAATTTAAATTAAAAGGGAAAAACAACATAATGAAAATTGGACAAAAATGAGAAAGTAAGAAAAAACCCTTACTTGGAAGGGTGCTTCCAATGGCTAGAGAGAAGCGTGTGAGAGGCTGATTGGGAGATTGGGGCACCTTGGGAGGATTCTAGAGAGATTAGGGCAGATGTTGGATTAACTCCAAAGGCATTGAGTGAGGAGGAAGTGGGAGCATGGGTGTGTTTATATACGAAAGGTGAGGGAATTCTGTATTATTTAGGTTTGGGTCCCCTTACATTAAATTAATCCAAACCACAAACCATACCATAGTTTTTGCCCATGGTTTTTGGAAAAGGAAAGCGGAAAAAAATATTTTATAATGCCAAAGTACGAAATTCTTAAAATAATAGGGTTGCTTATGTGGAGGTGAGTCATACTCCCATGGATATTAATTTAAAAATACAAGGTGTTTAATAAGTCTTGAGGGGTACATTAATGCTTTGAAAAGTAAGTCAAAAAAACCCAAAATCACATTATTTTAATGTTAAAACATATATTGTCCGAACATAAATATTATAGTATTTTATTACATCACTATTGGGTCATTATGATGTCATCAAACACATTATATATTTAAATGGTATTTAATTTTTACCCAAAAAGTTCACTGTCTTAGAAAATTATGAAAAATTCAATGTTGGATAATTTCAACATCCTGATTCCAGAAATGACATTTATTTTATCTAAATAATTTTCTAAATATGTTAATTTTCACTTTTAAAATAAAAACCGACATTTATCGAAAATTCACAGGTTTTGACAGAAATGGATTTCAAACCATAATAAAAATTACAATTGCATTCATAAAATTATAAGATAATTTATATTTAAAAGAAATTAATTTAATAATAATAATAATATTTTATTAAAATATTATTTATTCAAAAATCCCTTAATTTAATAAAATATAATTCTTAATTAAATAATAACTAAAAACATTATTTTTACTTTTAAAACTATTTACAATGTATCAATAATGACAAGAAATTATATTAATTATTATATAAAAAATAATTCACATGAACATAGTACTATTTATTTGTTACAGAACACCTTAAAATATTCACATAAGACCTAAGGGTAAGGTGTACGATGGTGACAGACTCTTGGGGTGGCTCGGATAACATCGCTAGTGTGGTAATTTCTATCAACTTCCACTTCTCCCATAGACGGTCCCATTCGAGCTTGACATGATGAAGCTCAGATTGGGCTTGGTCAAGAGAAAAGCCCAAGGATTCCACCTCTTTTCTGAGCTCCAACGAATGGGATTTGTATGGGGAAATTCTTCTAGATGAGGCCATCACTTCCTTTGTCTGAGTAAATTTGGATTTGTTAAAGACCTATATATATACTAACAATGTGATCACTGTTCAATGGCTATATTAGAAACGGTCAAAATTCATAATATAAAACCAAAGATGTTTACATTTTATATAATCATAAAGAGACATTTAATTAGATCAAGAGGGATTTCCATTAATGAAACTTTGAGTCGTTACAATATTCCCCCCTTAAAAAATTTCGCCCTCAAAACTTTCCTTCTCCCACACTAAAACACATGTGGGTAACTCAGCTTCATCATTTCCTCCGATTCCCAAGTCTCTCCTTCAAACATGTGGTTTCTAAACAAAACCTTGATGAGGGTAATTGTCTTATTTCGTAGAACTTTTTCTCTACGATCTATGTTCTTCACTGGTTGCTCCTCATAAGAAAGATCATCCTCCAACTGTACCACCTCAGAAGAGATTATATGTGAAGGGTCCAGTATGTACTTCCTTAATAAGGATACATGAAAGACGTCATGTACTTTGGCCATGGTAGGTGGAAGTGTTAGTCGATAGGCCACAGCCCCGACACGATCAAGAATCTAGAAGGGGCTGCTATACCTTGGACTTAACGTCCCTTTCTTTCCAAACCTCAGGACCTTATTCCGCGGAGATATGAGTAGAAAACCCATGTCTCTATCTTTAAACTCAAGGGCTCATCGACGATTATCTGCATAACTCTTCTGTCGACTCTAGGTTGCCTTGATATGCTGCTGAATGGTTTTCACATTCTCCACCATTTCCGCAACCATTTCTGGTCTAAGCAGCTTACGTTCACCGACCTCATCCCAATATGTCGGTGTTTTGCACCTTTCCCATACAGGGATTCATATGGTTCCATTTGGATACTCAGGTGGAAACTGTTATTATAAGAGAACTCAACCAAACCAAGATTTTGATCCCATCCTCCTTTAAAGTTCATTGAGAATGCTCTCAACATATACTCAAGTGTTTGGATAGTCCACTCAGATTGGCCATCAGTTTGGTGATGATAGGCCTTACTGAGGTTCAGTTCAGTATTCAGAGCATGTTGAAGACTCTTTCAAAACATAAGGGTGAATCTTGGATCTCGGTCAGACACAATAGATAGTGGTACTCCATGCAACCTTAACACTTCCCTGATATATATCCGTGCTAGTTGATCCAATGAGAAATCATCCCGAATAGTAATGAAGTGTTCAGTCTTTGTAAGATGACCCACAATAACCCAGATTGCACTATTGCCTTTGGATGTCCTTGGATGTCTGGTGACATAGTCCATGGTGATGTTCTCCCATTTCTATTCTGGTATGGGAAATGGTTGCATCATCTCCTTAGTATTCTGCCTCTCTACCTTCACATGCTGACACACCATGCACTTTGATGTATATTCAGCGATCTACTTCTTCATATTATCCCAAAAAAAGTTTTCTCGGAGATCTTGATACATCATTGTGTTCCCTTGTTGAATAGAGAAATTTGAACTATGTGTGTCATCCAAAAGTTCCTTCTTCAGCTCCAGACTTGATGGAACAAATAGTATTATCCCAAACCACACAATTACTTCTTCATTAACATTATACTCCGGGGATTTCCATTTTTCGATATCTTCTACATTTTCTTGAATTCCCACATCATCCTTTTGAGCATCCTTTAACCTTTTCAAAATAGACGGTTGAGAAATCATTTTTGAAAGGATTGATGATGTTCCCTTATTTATGATTCCCATGTCCATCTTCATCATGTCTATGAAGATTGGATCGTTATCAATTCTCATAATGGATAGAATCGCTCGATCCTTTCTACTTAGGGCATCTTCCACCTTGTTTTCTTTCCCAGGGTGGTAATGTATTGAACAATCATAATCCATGATGAGCTATATCCATCTTGTCTGGAACATATTAAGATTTTTCGGTGTGAATATATATTTAAGACTCTTGTGGTCAGTATATATCTCACATTTCTCCTCATAGTGATAATGCCGCAAGATTTTTAAGGAAAAGATCACCACTGCCAACTCCAGATCATGTGTTGGATAGTTTTTCTCATGTATTTTCAATTACCTTGAGGCATATGATATCACTTTATCATTCTGCATCAGCACACATCCTATTCCCTTCTTTGAAGCATCACTAAAAACAACAAAAAGTTCCCCACTTGTGGGTAAAGTGAGCACGAACGCAGTGATAAGACTCCTTTTTAAATCCTTGAATCTTTCTTCACATTCATCACTCCAAGAAAACATTACTCCCTTTCGAGTTAGCTTGGTAAGAGGGTTGGACAATCAGGAGAAATTTCTCACAAATCATCGATAATATCCAGCTAAACCCAAGAATCTACGGATATTCATTACCGATATTGGCCTCGTCCGTCCCTCAATTACATCTTTTTTGGAGGGATCCACAGATTTTCCATTTCTTGTGATGATATGGACCACGAATGAGACTTCCTTCAACCAGAACACACACTTGTGGTACTTTTCATAGATCATATCCTTGCGCAAAGTCTCCAGTATAGTTCTTAAATGCTCCTCATGACCCTCCTTGGTTTTAGAGTATATTATAATATCATCTATAAAGACTACCAAAAATATGTCTAGGTAATCTCTAAAGACTCTATTCATTATGTCCATGAAGATTTCTGGAGAATTAGTAAGTCCGAAAGGCATTACTATGAATTCATAGTGCCCATATTTTGTGCGAAAAGCAGTCTTGGGGATATCTTCCTTCTTCACCCTTACTTGATAATATCCCGACCACAAGTCCACCTTGGAGAAGTATTGTGCTCCATGCAGCTAATAGAACAAGTCATCAATTATAGGGAGAGGATACTTGTTCTTTATCGTGATTTTTTATGTTCACAATAATCGATGAAAAGATGCATTGACCCATCCTTGTTCTTGACGAAGAGGACTGGTGCACCCCATAGTGAAGCACTTGGGCTTATAAACCCTTTATCTAGATTCTCCTGTAGTTGTTTCATCATCTCTTCAAGCTGCATAACAGCCATTCTATATGGAGTCTTAGATATTGGTAAAGCCCCAGGTATAAGTTCAATTGAGAATTCAACATCTCTTATAGGAGGAAGACCAGGTAGTTCCTCGGGAAACACTTCAGCGAATTCCCTCAAAATAGGCATTTCTTCAAGGATGGTTTCTTCATTGGACTCAATCATCTGAGCTAGATACGCGTGCTCATAAGGCAGTAATATCCATTCTTGAGATGATGGAGCTAAATGAGATTCATCTTCCTCCTTACACTTGTAATGAATCGGGGTCGATTCTCCATATGGAGGGTGATTTCCCTCTCCTGACAATTTATGTTGGCTCTACATAAGGAAGCCAATCCATGCCAAAAATTTCATCAAATTCCACCAGAGGGAGTATGATGAGGTTCTCCGGAAAATTAAATCCACATATTATAACAGGGGAGGAATTATATTCATGGGATGCAATGATTTCCCCATTTTTCGTACTCACCGAAATCTTCACTTCTATGATTTGTGGTGGCTCTGGGATTGTTCTACTAAACAATAGAGATATTAAATAATGCGTAGAACCTGAATAAAAAATTAAGTTCGCTATTCTTGAATGAATAACTAGTGTACCTGTCACCACTTCGTTGTCAGGGTTCACTTCAGCAGAAGTGATGGAAAAATCTCTTCCTTGCTACCTTGGAGGTTATTGGTTGCCTCAAAAAACCCTTGGATTAGGGCACTGATTTGCAAAATGACCCAGTACTTTGCATTTGTAGAATTGAAAAATTCACTGAGGTTCGAACAGAGCGTTCCTCTCCTCTGTCGCAGCCGCAGGTCTTTCTTGCCAACAATTAACAGCTAGGTGCCATTCTCTTCCACACCTGAAGTATTTCCTCTTCCCCTTTAGGCAATTTCCAGGGTGCTTCTTTCCTCACTATTGGAAAGTGGGGTGTTGGATCTTCTTATCACCGTTGGATTTATCCATCGGACCACCAGCATTGAAGTACACCTTACACTTCCTATCCCCATGATACTCCTGTGATTCTCCTATCTCCATTTTGACCTTGAGTACACATCAGACAATTTCCTCATAGCCGTTGAAGTAACGGATTGCTAATGCTTTCCGTAGGCTAGGCTTCAACCCACCAAATAAGCGGTAAACTTTATATTCTGGGGTAACAACAAAGCCGGAAGCATATCGTGCAAGCCTTGAAATGTTTCCCTTGTACGCTCCAACAGATTATTCGTCTTTTTTCATGAGGGAATGGAAGTCCCTTTCCATCTTAAGCCGGAGGGTGCGTGGAAAATATTTATCATAAAACATCTTCTGGAAATCCTTCCATTCCAACACCTCGATCTCCTCCTCAGGCTTTGTAATTTTGATCAATGTCCACCATTGATCAGCTTCACCCTCCATGAGATAAGCCACCAGGTGAAACTTCTCTTGTTCAGAACATTAAATAATGGATAATATCTTTTCAATGGAGTTGATCAATTGTTCAGTGATTGTGGGATCGGATGATCCACTAAAAGTAGGAGGCCTTGGTCCCATGAATCTCTCGATAGTGACTTGTTCTTTCTTAGGGGGGGGGGTTGAATGTTCTTCTTGACCCGTGTTTCTATTCAAAACATGAGGAATCTGAGAGAGAAGCATGACAGTGTTTGCGATTCCCGCTCCCATTAGATTGGGCATATCATTAGTATAATCATCACACTGATCTTCACAACGGTTGTTAGCCCGAGTCCTCCTATTAACGACCATTGGATGGAATAAAAGGAAAATTTGGGGTAACACATAAAGGTTAATCCAATGGAAAAAGTTTATGACTTATAAATAAACTTTTATTTACTTACCTCATGAGTTTATAGGCTTCAATATAGGATTTTCATGATCTAAATTCTAACATATATTCTTAGGGGCATTTTTTTAATTCCCATAATAAGGGTTCATACTAAGCTTGTGAATTTTTCAAAACATATCCCCCGGGATAGTCATAACCAAGAATGCAGCAAGGCTCGTTGTCGTGCACTAGTTCCCATTCGAGTCTAGCTCAAAGCGGTGTTTTTGGGTTTTACCCCTAGGATACATCTGTGCTAGAGCCGCCTCTACCTGCTCGTATCCAGGCAGGGATGCATTTTCTTGATAAACCACTTACTCAGTACTTAACGAAACTTATGTATTTTTTTATTATGATTAGTATTGTCTCTAAGGATTTAATAGGGTTTTCTAATCCTAATCCCGAAAATAACTAAACCTATCATCGGATACCAACTATGGCAACCCTACTTTTATTAAAAACTTAAACATGATTTATTACATAAAACCTCACCTGATAAAACAATTAATATCTAGAGGTTTAGTGTATTTGGGGCTTAGGATCATTACATAAAAACTTAAAACATGAAATACAACATCTTTATTGAAAACATCCTTTACCTGACCACTAAATTCCCTCATACTTAGCATTGCAAGGGATAACCTGATGACATGCATAAGAAAAGGGTGAGCTATAAATCCTAGTAAGGGAGTACACATGGAATAACATGAGAAGTAAAATACATGTTAGGCAATAGTCATATCAATAGATCATAATAGAAATATGAACATAAAGGCATGATAAAGCATTATAATCATAACATGGAAATGTGGCAACAACACTTAACATGGAATTAGCATGATCCAAGGCTCATTACACATGGAGCATGAGTAAATATTCATTACACATAAAGCATGAGTAAAACCTCATTGCACTTGAATTAGAATGAGTCAACACTCATTGCACATGATGTATCATGATACTATACTTTACCCAATACATTGGAGCGCTATAATGGCACACCCTTCTTAAACATTTCATTTCATGCATAAGGGTGCCAAATGGATCATGAAACATGGATTCATAAAACATGATAATTTATTCCACGATAAAGGAATGTGGAATTCATACATTAAACATTATAATCAATAAGTAAATGTTCATAAAGTTTAATACCCTTGATGGAGAAATGGGCATGGTATTCACTACGCAATGTCATTGGCTTAGAAAATCGGTGCGATTTCTGCAGCGTAACGGGCGTGACATAAGAATTCATAGAAATGGTTAATGGGAGATAAAGGGGTTCCTCATCATATTTAAATGAAATGTATAGTAAGTATGTTATATGTATACATGTCCCAACAATTGTAATGGATTTTTGATTCATGATACAAAAGTATTGCTTGAATGTAAACGAGGAGAGAGAAGTTACTTTCGGAATTTTGGCATAGTAATGGGTGTACATGGGAGGAATTTAATGGGAGTGAAATGGGTCTCCCATCATTAAAACATAAATAAGGAAGTACTAGGGAGTTGAGAAACCATACCCCAACATTCATAATTGAAATTAAAAGGGAAAGACAACATAAAGAAAATTGGACAAAAATGAGAAAGGAAGAAAAAAACCTTACTTGGAAGTCTGCTTCCAAAGGCTACAGAGGCTTGTGAGAGGCTTCTTGGGAGCTTGGGGCACCTTGGGAGGATTCTAGAGAGAGTAGGGTAGATGTTTGATGAAGTTCAAAGACTTTGAGTTAGGAGGAAGTGGGAGCTTGGGACGGTTTATATAGGAAAGGTGAGGGAATTGTTTATTATTTAGGTTTGGGTCCCCTTACATTAAATTAATCCAAACCACAAACCATCCCATGGTTTTTGACCATGGTTTTTCTCAAAGGGAAGAGGAAAAAAATATTTTATAAGGCCGAAGTCCAAACTTCTTAAAATAATAGGATTTCTTATGTGGAGGTGAGTCATACTCCCATGTAAATTAATTTAAAAAGACATGGTGTTTAATAAGTCTTTAGGGGTCCATTAATGCTTTGAAAAGTAAGTCAAACAAACCTAAAATCACATTATATTAATTTTAAAACATCAATTGGACGAACATAAATATTATAGTATTTTATGACATCAGTATTGGGTCATTATGATGTCATAAAACACATTATATATTTAAATAGTATTTAATTTTTACCCAAAAATTTGAATGCCTCAGAAAATTATGAAAAATTCCCCGTTGGATAATTTCGACATCATGATTCCAGAAATAAAATTTATTTTATCTAGACAATTTTCTAAATATGTTAATTTTCACTTTTAAAATAAAAATCGACATTTATCGAAAATTCACGGGTTTTTGACATAAATGGCTTTCAAACCTTAATAAAATTTACAATTGCATTCATAAAATTATAAGATCATTTATATTTAATAAAAATTAATTTAATAATAATAATAATATTTTATTAAAATATTATTTAATTCAAAAATACCTTAATTTATTAAAATAGAATTCTTAATTAAATAATAACTAAAAACATTATTTGCACTTTAAAAACTATTTACAATGTATCAATAATGACAAGAAAGTAAATTAATTATCATATAAAAAAATAATAATGTACATGAACATAGTACTATTTATTTGTTACATAACCCCTTAAAACAGCTGCATAAGTCCTAAGGGTAAGGTGTGCGATGGTGACAGACTCTTGGGGTGGCTCAGATAACATCGCTCGAGTGGTAATTTAAAACAACTTCCACTTCTCCCGTAGAAGGTCCCATTCGAGCTTGACATGATGAAGCTTAGCTTGGTCTTGGTCAAGAGAAGAGCCCAAGGATTACACCTCTATTACGATCTCCAACAAATGGGCTTCGTATGGGGCAATTCTACTGGATGAGGTCATCGCTTCCTTTGTCTGTCTAAATTTTGATTTGTAAAGACCTATATTTATACCAATCATGTGATCACATTTCAACAGCTATATTAGCAACGGTCAAAATTCTTAACATAAAACCAAAGAAGTTTACATTTTATATAAACATAAAGAGACATTTAATTAGATTAAGAGGGATTTCCATTATAAGGCCCCATCCTTAAACCTTACTTAATCTTGAGTTATTACAAGATTACACATTGAGGATCTTTTCAGGTTTAGAGTTTTAGAAAATTAGATCATAAAACTTGCATTACATTCCACATATAAAAAAAGTGGTTACATAAAGACAGTATTCTTCATTCCCATCAATAAAAACATATTTAAAAATAAACATCGATTCTTTCTTGACACTTCCTTGACACTATCATCATATCATGTACCTTTCCCTTGACCTGTGAAAAACATTTCAAAAAAACTTGGGATGATCATAAAAAGCTCAGTAAGGGATATAAAAATGTGGAAAGGAAACATGGGTACATATATACATAAGGATGAGATCATACTTTACCCATAAAACATAAGCACTTTAATATACCTCATCAAATCATGAATAAATCATAGAAATCATAAGACATAAAGGTAACTTGAGGCATTCATAACATTCTAACATAGGGAGTAACCCTCTTGGTTACGTTTGGAATACACATCACAACATATTCCCTAAATCTCTTCATAGAATCCTTAATGTTTCACTCCTTCGCATTACCCATTGCATTGGAGAGCTATATCGGGCTCACCCGCCCTTAGTTTATCACGGAACCACCCGTTTTCATAATAATGCCCTAGAACCTCAACATAATCATATCACATAAAACATGCATAAAGGAAACATAACATTCCCACATTTCAATCACAAGATATAAATACAGAACATTGATATAAAAACATTATGAAAACCATTTTCGATACCAAAATAAAATAAAAGTAAAACATGGTATTTATTTTTCTTTTAAAAAGAAGGTATGGCTTGTAGAGGAAGCCGAAACTCAAATAACGGTCACGACAGCAGAGAAGTCGTTGTCGCCGCATATGTACGACAAAAACATTCCCTTTTGTCATTTAGTAAAACTCTTCATATAAAAAATATTCCTTTGGGATAAACATAAAATTCAAAGGGGTTTATACACAATATAAAAAAAGGTTGTGTATAAAACAAAATATGCCTCAATGAAAGGAGATTGAGACAAAGTCCCATACCTCGGGTCCGACTTGACTCGATCGTTCTTTAATGTCCTGAATAATAAACTTGAGTTAATTTCTACTTGCTTAAGAACCTTTTTCAAGTTCATTTTTCCTTTTATATCACTTATTACCATGTCATGAACACTATGTAATTATTTAAGTTAATAACGGTCGTTTTAACGATCATTAGTACTTGAGTCAAAAATAAGCCCTTTATAATTACGTGTTTTTCATGAATTAATTATATCCAGAATGGTATTCATGATGTAGATATCATATATGTCATATATATCCAGTACATTCATGCATTTATAATATCACATAATCATTTAGAGGTAAGAAATGAAATGCACCGTTCATGGAGACGGTAAGCCGTACGTACGCATGAACGCTACTTTCATTTCTATTTCGTATTTTATAGAATGGAATCATAATGATATAAAGTTATATTATAATTCAAGTATAATATCATATATAATATCATAGTTCCATCCTTTATACGTCCCACATATGGTATTTAACGAATCAAATCACTTTGAGGGGGCGGTAGTCCGCACTTCCTTAAATGAAGATATCGCGTTTACCCATAATGGAAACCATAAAGGTATTACCAAAAAGAAAAAAAAGAATCTTAAGGAAAACATAAACATATTATATATCATATATAAATATAGTGACATCTTAATGGCCACCTTTGAAGGTGTTAAAAGAATGTTGAACAATCATCATTTCGGGAGGCATAAATTCACCATCCACGGAAACAGTATGTTCGTTAACCATTAGATGTAGGTGTGTGTAGGTGTAGCTCTAATAATTCTTATAACAACATCCTATTATATTGAGGATACTGGATTTGTTACAAAATAAAATAATAAAAAGAGTTTAGTGGGTTAGAGAAGAAAAATAAAACAAACGGACTCAAGTGAAGACGTTACCTTAAAATCGGGTAACTCCCTTTGGTTTGAGCTCAAAGGCTTCATTGGGAAGACTTCTGCCCAAAGTGAGGCTTCAAGGAGTAATATAGGGAAGTGGAGAGTCAAAATCGGCAGGGGTGGGCCGTGCAAAAGGCTTGAGGACTGTGTGAAATGAGGTAGAGGTGGGGGCCTTTTATAAGAGGAGAGGAGGGGCACTTTTGGAAATCATGAAACTATTATTTTATTTTCAAAAGTGTTTCGAATTTATAAGGTCCCACATTGATATATTTCTAAGATAAGATGATAAGTCTTCTAAATATTCCCATCCAATAGTTTTTGGACAAGTGTAGGTCTTAGATTTTATATTATCGTTTCATTTTATTTAAACTGTTCATTAATGAGGTCATCGTTGCATCATCATGATGTCATAATTAAATTTCTTTATTTAATGTCTAAAAATTATAAATCAAATATCCTGATGTAGGAAATATTTTTATATTTCCAAAGAGTATTTATAGACAAAAATATGATTAGTATAACCCCTTCTATATTTTTTTTTGTAAAACAATTTATGTTAGTGTCATTTTCACCTTTATTTAAAAAAAGGCATTAAAGTCATTATCTCACCCAAGAGGCTCCATAGGGTCCCCTAAATCGACCCATGGGTTTTATTGGTCAGCCATGAATCATCCAACAGGGGTAGGACAAGTGTCATGGTGTTTTCATATTTTTATAATATCATTTTTACCTTAAATTACACTAATTACCTCTAATCGCGATTAAAAACTTAATAAGTTACTTTTCACCAAAAAATTATTTTAATCCAATTGAACCACATTTTACATACTAATGACAACCATGTATGTTGGATTTTTGAAATTCAAAACACAATGATGGCAAAATTTCATTTAAACCGAAAAATCAGTTTTTATAAGTACCACTTAGTGGTTTCACTATTCATCAAAAATTGAAGTTTTTCAGAAAATTATCAAAAATTCACCCTAAGCTATATTTGATATTCCGAATTAAAAAATGAAGTCTATTTTACAAAATTCAAAACATATAAGTCACATTAATTAATTTAATAATTAATTCCCGCTGTCAGAGCAAATAGCGTGTTTTTATAAAACAATAAGTATCAAAAGATTGACACCAGTTCAATCTAATTTCAAAGTGAAATTGATTCCAATGACCACCATTGGATTAAATGGTAAAAATATATACAGATTAAACATTAAGACCAATTCAAAAGATAATCTGATCATATAAATAAATTAGATTAAGAAGCAGTTTTGATGTAAAATGTAGTATTTTTCACTATTCATTAAAAAATGAACATTGTCAGAAAAATACCAAAAATTCACACAAAGTAAATTTTGATGTACCAATCATAAAGAATAAGTTTATTTTGACAAACATAGCATATAAAATTGTCAAAATATAGATTTAAAAATGGTTTTCCATCAAAAGGTAGTAAAACAATCTTTTAAAAATATTAGTGTATTCCATTCTTAAGATTGGATTTATTTTCATTTTAAGCCTCTAAAACAGTATCTAGTTCATTAATAGACATAGATAAAAATATCTATTATTCATTACTTACTTGGGATGTTACATCCTTCCCCCCTTTAGAAAATTGCGTCCCCCCAATTTATTTACTTATCGAATAAATGGGGGTACTTATCCCTCATTGCATTTTCAGATTCCCATGTTGCCTCTTCCATTATGTGGGTTTTCCACAAAACCTTTACCTGATTAATCACCTTATTTCGTAACACTTTCTCCCTGTGGTCAAGAATCTTGGACCGGTTGTTCCTCATAAGATAGGTTCTCTTCCATATGAACTACCTCTGGACTCAAAACATGAGATGGATCTGGCATGTACTTTCTCAACATCGAAACATGGAAAACATTGTGTACCTGAGATAAACTCGGAGGTAAAGCCACTCGGTAAGCAACTGATCCAACTCTCTCCAGAATTTCCTATGGTCCAATGAACCTTGGACTCGACTTTCCTTTCTTACCAAATTGCATCACACTTTTCCATGGTGATATTTTGAGAAAAACATGATCACCTACCTCAAAAGATAGATCCTTCCTCCTGTTATCTGCATAACTCTTCTGCCTACTTTGAGCTGTTCTCATGTGCTTCTGAATCAGCTGAACTTTTTCTGCCTTCTCTTCCACCAATTCTGGTCCCATCAACTTCCTTTCACCCACTTCATCCCAGAAAGCTGGAGTTCGACACCGCTTCCCATATAATGCCTGAAATGGTGCCATCTGTATACTGGAATGAAAACTGTTATTATATGAAAATTCAACCAAAGAAAGATGTTGGTCCCAACTTCCCTGATAATCCATAGAAAAAGCTCGTAGAATATCCTCCAAGGTCTGAATTGTTCGTTCCGACTGCCCATCTGATTGAGGATGAAAAGCTATACTAAAATTTAATTCAGTACCCAACGACTTCTGAAGGCCTTTCCAAAAGTGAGAAGTGAACATGGGATCACGATCAGATACAATGGAGAGGGGAACTACATGTAACCTGACTATCTATTTAAGATACAGACAGGAAAGTTTATCTAGGGAAAAGTATCTCGTATAGCAAGGAAATGAGCAGTTTTGGTCAAGCGATCAATAATAACCCAGATTGCATTATTACCTCGATATGTCTTCGATAATCCCACAACAAAGTCCATGGATATATTCTCCCATTTCCACTCTGGAACTGGTAAAGGATGAAGCATCCCTTTCGGTAACTGCAGCTCTACTTTAACCTACTGACAAGTCAAACACTTCACAGTAAAATCAGCAATATCTTTTTTCATTCCATCCCACCAGTTATACTCCCGCAGATCTCTATACATCTTAGTACTGCCAGGATGAACTGAAAACGGAGAACTATGAGCTTCACATAACAACTCTCTCTTCAACTATGAATCACAAGGCACACACAATATCTTCCCAAATATCAAAATGCAATAATTATCAATGTTGAATTCAGGAAACTTACCTTTCTGAACCGACTCTACCTTTTTCTGCAACTCATTGTCTTGCTTCTGTGCTTGCTTGATTCTATCTGATAGAGATGATCTCACTGATACCTAAAACAAAACAAAAGAACTTCCTGTACCAACAACTTCTATGCCAAAGTTCATCAAATCCTTAACCAAAGGATCACGTTCCAAACACAACATTTCTAATGAAGCATTACTTTTTCGACTCAAAGCATCAGCTACTTTATTTGCTTTTTCCGGATGGTAATGAATTGTACAATCATAATCCTTGATTAATTCTAGCCATCTCCTTTGTCTCATGTTCAATTCTTTCTGAGTGAATATATATACTTTAAAATTTTGTGATCGGTATATATTTCACACTTTACTCCATACAAATGATGCCTCTATATTTTTAAAGCAAAAACAATAGCAGCTAATTCCAAATCATGTGTAGGGTAATTTACCTCACGAGTTTTCAACTGTCGTGAATCATAAGCAATTACCTGATCATTCTGCATTAGGACGCAACCAAGTCCTTTTAATGAAGCATCATTGTAGATAACAAACTCACCATTCCTGGAAGGTAGTTCCAAAACTGTAGCATTCACCAATTTTCTTTTCAATTCCTGAAAACAATCATCACTATCTTTTGTCCAGATAAACTTAACACCCTTCCGAGTTAGCTTAGTCATTGGACTAGATAACCGTGAAAAATTTCTTACAAACCTTTGGTAATAGCCTGTCAATCCAAGGAAGCTACAAATCTCAGTTACATTTGTGGGTCTTGGCTAGTCTTCCACAACTTTTGTTTTTATAGGATCAACAGTTATTCCATCTTTAGAAACAATATGACCACAAAAAGAAATTTGTTGCAACCAAAACTCACACTTGCTGAATTTTCCATACAGTTTCTTTTCTTTTCAGGTTTGCAAGATAACCCTTAAATGTATTTCATGATCCTATTTACTTTTATAAAACACCAAAATATCATCAATGAAAACCACCACAAACTTATCCAAGAACTCATGGAAAATTCTATTCATTATGTCCATGAATACAGCAGGTGCATTGGTTAGCCCAAAAGGCATTACTCTAAATTCATAGTGGCCATATCTTGTACGGAACGCGGTCTTCGGAATATCTGCTTCCTTTACCTTCAGCTGATGGTACCCCGATCTCAAGTCAATCTTTGAAAAAAACTGATCTCCCTGGAGCTGATACAACTTCATTTGATGGCCTGATGTCTGCTGAAGTAGTTGCAAAGGATTTCACCACCCCTTTCTGCTTGTAGTCTAACTGCTTCCCATCACTCAAGCTCTTTGTCAGACACTCATTTGCATAGTGACCCATCTCATTTCACTTATAACATTTCACTAACTGTAAATCAAATTTGGTCTTACCTTCACCTTGATCCTTTTCAGTGCAATCACGAGCCTTATGTCCCATCTTACCACATCAGTAGCACTTTACAGAATTCAGAAGACATTCCCCAGCATGCCTTTTGCCACATTTATCACAAACTGGAAACTTAGTTTTCTTACCATCAGAATTTTTTGAAGAATTCTTACCTATCTCCTTCGACCTCAGTCTCTTCTTCTGCTGGTTGTTATAAAACACTTGATCATCGGAAAACTCCATTTCCACCTTCTCAGCACATCGAACAAGCTTTTTATAACTTTTAAACTCACGAGAAGCTAATGCCCTTCGATATTTTGGCTTTAATCCTGAGTAAAAACGATTGATTTTACTATCAAGGTCTCGGATAAAATTTGGAGCATACCTTGCCAATCGAGTGAACCTTTCTTCATAGGCAGCCACTGAGTCTTCCTCTTGCCTCAATTCCAATAATTTATTTTCCATCCTAAGTCAAACATCCTTAGGAAAATACTTCTCAAGAAACATACCTTTGAATTCATCCCAGTCAAGAGCATCAATCTCATCAGCGTCCCTGATATTTTTAACCATAGACCACCACTGATCTGCCTCACCCTCCAAACAGTAAATAGCAAGACTAACCTTTTGATTGTCTAAACACCCCATGACATCGAAAATCTTCTCCAGTGCTTTAATCCACCCTTCAGCTAACATAGGGTCAGATGATCCTCTGAATGATGGGGGATGTTGCCTCATGAAATGTTCCACCACTGACATGTTCCTCTGCGGTTGATCTGGCTGATCTCGTGTATGGATACCACCACCATTTATCGCTTGAGTCAACTGCGCCATTACTGCAACAAACTGTTCAGTTCCAATTCCGACCATCTCAGGATGCTGATTCGGAAGGTTATTTCCTTCTATATTCCTTCCTAGCACTGCTTCCATGTTTCCTCTGCGGAAAACCATTCTGAACAAACATGTCTTAGATGAAGAAACACGGTAATCTTCAAATGCTATTTCATTTCAAAAAAAATATTTTTGGATAATCATTTAATAGAATTATAACTCATAAAATTATCTAAACCGACCTTTGATACCAACTACAAGGCCCTAGCCTTAAACCGTACTTAATCTTGAGTTATTACAAGATTACACATTGAGGATCCTTTTGGGTTTAGAGTTTTAGAGAATTAGATCATAAAACTTGCATTACATTCCACATATAAACAAAGTGGCTACATAAAGACAGTATTCTTCATTCCCATCAATGGAAACATATTTAAAAATAAACATGGATTCTTTCTTGACAATTCCTTGACACTATCATCATATCATGTACCTTTCCCTTGACCTGTGAAAAACATTTCAAAAAAACTTGGGATGAGCACAAAAAGCTCAGTAAGGGATATAAAAATATGGAAAGGAAACATGGGTACATATATACATAAGGATGAGATCATACTTTACCCATAAAATATAAGCACTTTAATATACCTCATCAAATCATGAATAAATCATAGAAATCATAATACATAAAGGTAACTTGAGGCATTCATAACATTCTTACGTAGGGAGTAACCCTCTTGGTTACGTTTGGAATACCCATCATAGTATATTCCCTAAATCTCTTTGGAGAAACCTTAACGTTTCACTCCTTCGCGTTACCCAATGAATTGGAGAGCTATATCAGGCTCACCCGCCCTTAGTTTATCACGGAACCACCCGTTTTCATAATAATGCCCAAGAACCTCAACATAATCATATCACATAAAACATGCATAAAGGAAACATAACATTCCCACCTTTCAATCACAAGATATCAATACATCACATTGATATAAAAACATTATGAAAACCATTTTCGATACCAAAATAAAAGAAAAGTAAAACATGGTATTTATTTTTCTTTTAAAAAGAAGGTATGGCTTGTAGAGGAAGCCGAAACTCAAATAACGGTCACGATAGCGGAGAAGTCGTTGTCACCGCATATGTACGACAAAAACATTTCCATTTTTTGTTTAGTAAACGCTTCCTATAAAAAAGATTCCTTTTGGATAAACATAAAAGTCACAGGGGTTTATACAACATATAAAAAAAGGTTGTGTATAAAACAAAATATGCCTCAATGAAAGGAGATTGAGACGAAGTCTCATACCCCGGGTCCGACTTGACTCGATCGTTCTTTAATGTCCTGAATAATAAACTTGAGTTAATTTCTACTTTCTTAAGAACCTTTTCAAGTTCATTGTTCCTTTTATATCACTTATTACCATTTCATGAACACTATGTAATTATTTAAGTTAATAACTTTCGTTTTAACGATCATTAGTACTTGAGTCAAAAATAAGCCCTTTATAATTACATGTTGTTCATGTAATCATTATATCCAGAATGTTATTCATGATATAGATATCATATATGTCATATATGTCCAGTAAATTCATTCATTTATAATATCACATAATCATTTAGAGGTAAGAAATGAAATGCACCGTTTATGGAGACGGTAAGCCGTACGTATGCATGAACGCTACTTTCATTTCTATTTCGTATTTTATAGAATGGAATCACAATGATATAAAGGTATATTATAATTACAGTATAATATCATATATAATATCATAGTTCCATCCTTTATACGTCCCACATATGGTATTTAATGAATCAAATCACTTTGAGGGGGCGGTAGTCCGCACTTCCTTAAATGAAGATATCGCGTTTACCCATAATGGAAACCATAAAGGTTTGACCAAAAAGAAAAAAACAGAAGCTTAAGGAAAACATAAACATATTATATATCATATTTAAATATAGTGACATCTTAATGTCCACCTTTGAAGGTGTTAAAAGAATGTTGAACAATCATCGTTTTGGGAGGCATAAATTCACCATCCACGGAAACAGTATGTTCGTTAACCATTATATGTAGGTGTGTGTAAGTTTAGCTCGAATCCTTCTTATAAAAAAATACTAGTATATTGAGGATATAGTATTTGTTACAAAAGAAAAGAATAAAAAGAGTTTAGGGGGTTGGAGAAGAAAAATAAAACAAACGGACTCAAGTGAAGACGTTACCTTAAAATCGGGTAACTCCCTTTGGTTTGAGCTCAAAGGCGTCCTTGGGAAGACTTCTTCCCAAATTGAGGCTTCAAGGAGTAAGATAGGGAAGTTTAGAGACAAAATGGGCAGGTTTTGGACGAGCCAAAGGCTTGAGGAGTGTGTAAAATGAGGTAGAGGTGGGGGCCTTTTATAAGAGGAGAGGTGGGGCACTTTTGGAAATCATGAAACTATTATTTTATTTTCAAACGTGTTTCTAATTTATAAGGTCCCACATTGATATATTTCTAAGATAAGATGATAAGGCTTCGAAATATTCCCATCCAATAGTTTTTGGACAAGTGTAGGTCTTAGATTTTATATTATCTTTTCATTTTATTTAAACTGTTCATTAATGAGGTCATCGTTGCATCATCATGATGTCACAATTAAATTAATATATTTAATGTCTAAAAATTATAAAAAAAATATCCTGATGTAGGAAATATTTTTATCTTTCCAAATAGTATTTATAGACAAAAATAGGATTATTATAACCCCTTACAAAAATTGTTTTAGTAAAACAATTTATTTTAGTGTCATTTTCACCTTTATTTAAAAAAAAGGCATTAAAGTCATTATCTCACCCAAGAGGCTCCATAGGGTCCCCTAAATCGACCCATGGGTTGTCTTGGTCGGCCATGACTCATCCAATAGGGGTAGGACAAGTGTTATGGTGTTTTCATATTTTTATAATATCATTTTTACCTTAAATTACACTAATTACCTCTAATCGCGATTAAAAACATAATAAGTTACTATTCACCAAAAAATTATTTTAATCCCATTGAATCACATTTTACATACTAATGACAACCATGTATGTCGGATTTTTGAAATTCAAAACACAATGATGGAAAAATTTCATTTAAACGGAAAAATCAGTTTTTATAAGTACCACTTAGTGGTTTCACTATTCATCAAAAATTGAAGTTTTTCAGAAAATTACCAAAAATTCACCCTAAGCTATATTTGATATTCTGAATTCAAAAATGAAGCCTATTTTACAAAATTAAAAACATATAAGTCACATTAATTAATTTAATAATTAATTCCCATTGTCAGAGCAAATAGCGTGTTTTTATAAAACAATAAGTATCAAAAGATTTACACCAGTTTAAGTCTAATTTCAAGGTGAAATTGATTCCAATGACCACCAATGGATTAAATGGTAAAAATATATTCAGATTACACATTAAGACCATTTCAAAAGATAATCTAACCATATAAATAAATTAGATTAAGAAGCAGTTTTGATGTAAAATGCAGTATTTTTCACTATTCATTAAAAAATTAACATTGTCAGAAAAATACCAAAAAATTAACACAAAGTAAATTTTGATGTCCCAATAATAAAGAATAAGTTTATTTTGACAAACATAGCTTATAAAATTGTCAAAAGATAGATTTAAAAATGGTTTGCCATCAAAAGGTAGTAAAACAATCTTTTAAAAATATTAGTGTATTCCATGCTTAAGATTGGATTTATTTTCATTTTAAGCCTCTAAAACAGTATCTACTTCATTAATAGACATAGATAAAAATATCTATTTTTCATTACTTGGGATGTTACATCCATTAATGAAACTTTGAGTTGTTACATTCATTATCTATATGGTCCAGCCCATGAATCCAATGAAACAACATCAACCATTAATGGAACATAATCTTCTTACCTCAACCAAAACCCCAACTCTCAACCACTTCCTGAGAATCAACTGATATATCGAGTCACTACCTCCACAACCAAACTAAGAACCCAGTTTTTGGGCCTTCTACAAATGAACCCAAAAATCACCAATACCATAGAGAACTCATAAAAACCAAATATTCTACTGGATTACAGGATGAACTCCCTACCATTAAAAAACAACTAAAACTATATATGTTGTTAGGAGGAAAAACCAACGAGACCCGTGGTGAGTCTCCCCACCATTAGAACCCAACTTGCAAAGAACAAACAAGAATTTAATATGAGTTAGAATCGACCCTCACACAAACAATCCCACTAAAACAATCCTACAATAACCTACCAATCCAAGTTGAGAGGAACAAAACATGATCATTTAAGCCACCCACACTCAAATGGATGAGGAAAGAACTGGGTCGTCACTCTCTACATGGATCCATACCCCCACAAATTTTGGAGGGGAGTGAAGGGGACCAAATAATTGGGCCATTAAATCAAAAAAAGAAATAAAGTAACTACCTCATGGAAATGGTAGAGGTATGATCCTACCAATAACACCCACAATCCTAGGACTCATGATTACACGCTAGCTTCACATTGTAACATGTGGTTTGAGCTCTGATGTATGGAGCATCTCTTGACTCGCAGTCAGGCTTTGATAATCCCAAACTTGTACTCCATCCCTTAGTTCCACACATTACAATATAACTCACCGAGTAAGAAACAACAGATCAATAGACAACATGAAACTCTCTTCCTAAATAACACATTTTTATCAAAAATTGAACATGGAGGCACACAACACAATTTTCTATCATTATGAATGAGGAGCAGAATGAACAAGGAATACAAAAACACCCACTAAACATCACTGAGCACAACTAATACAACCGAGAGAATAAACATAAAGGGAATATACTTTAAATCAATCCCAAACATCTCTATATTTCAAATAATGGGATAAGGTATCTTTCTAAGAGGTAGATTTAACATTTTAAATGAATCCTTAGATTGATCAATAGGAGATATTTCCAATGGAGAACTTTTCATGGCCATATCACAACATCAAAAACATATTTAGAAACTCAATGTACATTACTCAAAAACTGATCCACCAACAAGATCTCATCTCAAGATACAACAAGATTATGAATTCTAGATCACATGGATGACTACTGAATAAAAAACTCTTCTAAGACATAGGAAAAACTAGCCACATAACCATTTGATTATAAACAAAGGCCACAATTTTTCAGCTTAAAACACTTTTCCAAAACAAACTAACATGGTGGTATTCCACATTCACCATTGGTGTTTCATCAAGTCTCACCCACATGCAGATTTCCATGACACCCTAGGCACCGAAACACCATGAAATATAGGCCATCCTTCTAGAGGTAAATAAAACATGCATGTGAGCACCCATGAAAACACCAAAGGCTAAAAACAACATTATTCCAAAAAATCACGTACCATAAAAAGGAACACCTACCAGCATGTAAAAAAATCGTTTTCATGTTTCAAAAAACAAACCACACTTCATCAAGAACCTACCGCTTTTGAATTTTAACAACATTTAAAATATCCAAGATACTTCAAACAACCCCTTCCCATTTTCTAAAATCCAGCAAGGAATCTTTTAATAATCTGATGGTCATTGAGACCAATACCCATTCTAGGAAAACCCCAACTGCTCAGAACCAATTTCCAAAAATAATTCATCAGATTCGATCACTTTTCAACGTCCCAAAACAATCCATTTAAATCAAACATTGAGAATCACCTAAAAATAATTCACACATTCAAAAAAATTTATTCCAAAAAACCACAAGGTTATATTATAGATAATCCAATCCCTTTAAATCATTTCCACTTCCTCATTTTTTTCAAAAAAAACAACTTTCCAAAAACCATTCTTAAATTTAATTTTTTTGAAGACCGCTTTTTCCACTTTTAAAAACCTAATACTTCATTTAAAACCCATTTTTACCATTCCCATACAAGGATTTTTTTAAAAAACATTCATAATTCAAGAAAGGGTGAAGAGACCCCAAAAAAGGAACTACTGCCGGTGGGTGACTCGAACATACCGTTGGTGGACATATGTAAAAAACAAAACTAACACAGAGAGACTTATTAGGACCATTACCCAGTTCAACATGGCTGGCTAGGCCCTGCCAGCTCATGGAGGCCATTATTTAGACTCCCTTTTTCATATCCAAACACCAAACAATCATCAAGAACAAAAGAAACTAATAAAACTGGACATCCTGTGGAATCTCGAGGATCAGAATGAGAAAGTGTTCAGGACGCTCTTCCCGCACATACCCCTAAAGTAACAAAAATCCTACTATATATATCTTGACATGCCCCCAAATGAAAAGGGTACTCTAAAAAGAAATGTCTGCTAAGAGACGACCTCCTTTAATACCATTTTCTCACGAACCAACCCAAGTCGACCCTGAACCAACCCCAAGGGCCATCCCACAACATGTCACGAGATGCGTTCCTGATCCTTCTAGGATGGAGAAATGTACCATTGGAATCAATAGAGTACACAAGGGAATGATTTATCCCATATATAAACAATCAAAAAAACTACCGAAATAAATGGAAAACCTAAAATACATTTATATTAAAAATGAACCAAACATTATTTGTATAAGATATTGAATGTAGAACTAAAAAAACAACTCAAATGACAAAACACGATAACCAAATAACTCCATGCGACCCTTTTAATCATTATAAAACTTAATTATTTCAAATTTCCCATGGTGATCAAACTCAAGATGAAAGATGCACAAGGGAAAAAACAAAAGAAGACTATAAGGGTGAGTATTAAAACTCAGTATGTTAGATCGATATTCTATTGAAAATGAACAAACATTAAAATAAAAGAAACATAAATTTCATGTTTTAAATACAAGATATAAAGGATTTTTTTCCAAATGAGGTCCCTAGCTATATAAAAAAAATTACCAGACAAAAACATGCATGTTTTATAAACAAGAATGATTGTAACTATTTTCGAAGAGGTGTAACTTCAAAATGAAAATTGTTTTCAAGAGGGTTGCTTTAAAGAATTTAAAATTTTAAATAAATCACACATACTACTGAATTTACCAACCAAACACATAGTATGCCGATGGTGAGTACAAAATAGCCCATGTGCACAAGTCATGGGAACACCCCTAGGAACTAGTTAGTTGTGAGCCCCAGGTACCTCGTATCTTGGTGAAAGTAACCATAATAGATATCTATTCTCATGAACATGAGAGACTAGTTGGGAGAACACCCATAACCTAGTGGTCCCCCAAAAAACATCATCATCATTGTTTAGTTAGTGTTGTCATCGTTAAACTTTCTACGTGAAACATGGGTTAAACCCCACAGAATCACAAGCATACTAGTACACGTCTGCCCACCAAGATACTCAGGAATCTCTTTAGTGATCAATCAAGTTACACATATTATCAAATAAACTTTCCACAAAAAAATTCTATTACCAAACCATAAACACACAAAAATCTCAAAAACATGATTCACATTTCTTTCACGAATCAATAAACCACTAAAAATATTCATAATACAATTTCAGGGAGTATAATAAAATCGATTCAAAAATGATATTTTGAGGCCAAAAACTAATAAATTACATAAAAAATCAGATTTTTAAGACCCAAAACAAATTAATAAATCATTTTCATGGACCATTAAAATTTCCTCAAAAGACAGAACATGAAAAACACATGGAAACCATTTTTATTAAAAAATTAAATGCCAAACGGGCCTTTAAGCCTTTCTCAAGACAATTCATCGACCAAGGATTTCATTTAAATTTTATTAAGGAGGTTTATACACACAATTTACATTAGAAAAAAATTCATAAATCCCTTACAACATTCAGGTTACAAAGTCCAGACACAACCATTTCATAAGGATGTAAAACATGCCATTTTCCGACAACTCGGGCCAAAACATGTTGTAAACCAAAAAACATTTGATTTTAAAACCAAATACAAATTGGAAAGAAATTTGAGGACCCAAAATACCATTAATCACTATAAAAATTCATTTATAAACCTGAAAAAATTACTTTTACATCAAATATAACACATAAAAGCCTACTGGGAAATTTACCGAACACACGACATGCCCTTTTAAACAATACAATTTATTTTAAGCACTTTGCAAAGAATAAAACACCAATTTCATACCATATTTTATAAAAAATAATTTAAAATATTCATAATACCATAAAACATGTTATAAACCTCACAAAATTGTTTTGAATGAAAGTGGAACATTAAAACAAACACATGGTGTGCACTTTAATTACCACAAAACACTACCTTTCTCAAAATTGGGATTAAACAACCATTTTTCACACAAAAAATATTATAAAAATGATGAAAACTAATAATAAACATATATATAAGAAGGAAAAAATAATTCAATGATTAATCTTAAAAGTTAATGGCATGTGCAAGGTATATCTTACCTCAAATCCTTGACGTAATGGAAACGCACACCTGAAATCACACGCGGTGCGATTATAAACCCTAAAACTATGAATACCAGACCTAAATGAATATAAACACCATAAAAACCCAAGGTATAACATAACCATGTATCTATAATGACAAGGGTAGAATATAAAACAAGCAATAATGAAAGGATGAGGACAAGGGATGAGAAATGAGAAAGAATCTCACCTGGCCAACTAGAAAACTCTTCGTCTTCCATTAGATCTTCACCCATATAAGAAATTTAATAACTTGAAAATTCTTGGAGAGTATCCTATGGTCAGGAATGACCAGGGAAATATTATTTGTTTTAAACAATGTTCGAATGGAATGAATTGTGGATGAACGAATTTACATTTGCGATTCTTGACGATTTGAGAGACATTGAGAGGTTTTCCCTAATACGTGACCATATGAGATCCAAATAGGTACAATCTATAATGGGGGTAAGAATAGGGGTATTGGATTAGATTTGGTGTTGGAATAACCAAAAAATATTAAAAATTGTATTAGATATAAAAGAAACAGTTTATTTTTTTAAAACTGGAAATGTGCCCATGGGCTAGCCCAATACCTAAATAAGTAACCCCAGTTTACCATGCTTATAAATTTATATGGGGTGAAATAGTCTATAGTAGTTTTAATATGTCAGTTCAGGACAAGTGGGATGTGGAATGAGTCCAAATGTTTTAAAATTGAATGAATAATAGAAGAAGCAAAATATTTTTTTAATTCTTGAAATGGTCTCACTGTTGGCCCAAATCATGAAATAACCACCCTTTCTCCAAAAACATCTAAACAAGAAATGGGATTACCAAATTAAGGTGATTGGACATAGATGAAACTTAAAAAATCAACTATCAACTCACCCATGACACATGAAAAGAATTGGGATTTTCAATGAACCAAATCCAAACAAAGACATGAAAAATCGGGTGTGACACACATGTTTTTAAAAAGTAATATATTTTAATATGGAGATATATAATGTATATCTTTGAATATAAATATTAATTGGAAAGGTAAAATGATCACCTACATTATGGTGATTTAATTATAATTTTTATGAATTATATAATTTAATTTAATTATGACACTATTATGATATAATAATTTCTTAATTAATTAAATAATCAAATAAATGATATTATAAATTTTAAAATAAATATTATTTTTCATAATATATGACATACACAAATTTTATGGACATATTTTACATTTGGGTTATGATTTAAAAATGATGGTTTGAACTTCCCTTACTGTTATGATATTTTTTAAAAGTAAACTAATGAATAGTGTCAGAGTTGACATTATAGGTATTTAAAAATATAAAATAGTTTATTGAATGATATAAAATTTATAAAAATATAATATTCATCCAAATGGTTTTTATATGTACTAAAATTACATAAATGACACGTTTTTGGATATTTTGGCATTTCATGTAAATTTGATTAACCCACAAAATATAAATAATATTATATCTCATTATGATTAAAAAGAGTAAAATAAGTGTTAAAAACAGATAAGGATTCAAAAATTTCAAAAAATGTATAATTTAAATTAGATTATGTTTATTAGAACCAATATCATCTTATCTTTTAAATTAATTAGTTTGGGATCTTTTTTAATCAAAACTTAATTAATATTAATTTAATGCATTTTATTATTCCAAGTGTGCCTCTACCCTTTCCTATAAAAGGCACTTTTTCCTCTCTGTTACTCACAATTACAAAACATTTGGGATCATCGATTCTCTTCCCAAAACCCTTCATCAAATCCCTAATCAAATTCTTAAGGCATTATAATTTTCATAACACTCCTCGTAGAGGGGTTATGGTGTTGAGAAAAGTGATCATCTGAAGGAAAGGTAATGTTTTTTAAGTGTTTCTATTTTATTTATTCTTCCAATAACATAAAATATTATTAAACCATGGTGAAATAATAAATAAATAATCCAATATATACTGATATGATATTATGTTAGTACCATCAACTAAATAAATCTCCACTTCCATAAAATTGGAAAATAATTAATTGTTCGTGTGTATGTGTGAACTATCACCTCTAAGAGCCGATGTAATTCCGTTTCCATAACTATCTCTCATAAATGGTTATAATAACGAAATTAATGACATAAATTATATAAATGATATATTAATCATTATACAATTGTAATATATCAATTACATTCATACTTTCCATCCGCATAAAAATGACAATGTCCTTCATGCATACGTATGAACTATCACCTCCACCAAGCAATGTGATTCAGTTTTATTCATTAAAACAATTGTTTGATATATATAAGTATATTAAAATTATAATTATGTTGTGAATTATATTATGATAATTCCATAAAATTATAATTATAACTGTGTTATTTCCATAATGATCAATGAATAATGGAAACATTACTCATGAGTACATATGGCCTACAATCTCCATGATTATAACATTGTTCTTTTTTCATACCATAAACTAATGGTTTTATTTAAAAAAGTAATATTTTTTTATAAAAATTATTCTTATCTAATTGAATTTATTCCATAGATTATGTACTTATAATCACATGTACTATTGATATCAAGCCAAGATAATTTTCCACTGAAGTACCAAATATCGACTGAACGTCCAATATAAACTTAAATAAGTATTTAAGTCTTATAAAACGATTATAAGTGATATAAAAGGAATAATAAAAATTAAAAAGGTTCTAAATAATGTATAAATTCACTTTATTTTATTATTAATTTTTATAAAGATTGTATGTGGCTAGTTTTATTTAAGGTAATGAATTGTTTAACTCAAAAACTCATTTTAATGTTCTGATGATTTATTCTTATAAATATTTCTATTTAATGTAAATGTATTAAAAAATATTCAAATGATTTATTTATACAGATATTAATTTTAATAAAATTTAATTACATTCAAAAGTATCAAAGTCTTAGGGGACCATTTTATTGAAAATTTTTTTTTAAATTTTTTTAAATATGTTTTGAAATTAGTTTGATTATTTCAATAACCTCTACTATTTTAATTAAAATATATTTCATGAACCGAATTTCATGATTTTATGTTTCTTTGTTTTTTAATGTTTAATTTACATGTTTATAGTTTTATTTTCAAATAATGTGTTATCAATTATTAGTGTATAGCATTTTAAAAAAATGAAATGTGACTTCAAAGTGGCAATTATAATTTTCAAAATTGCTTGTTTTATGTGTTATGATTATGTTATGGTTCTTGGGAATTGTTTATGATTAGGTCATGTTCCAATAAAAATTTAGGGTTTTTGATCCAATAATATCACTTTAATTAATTGGGTAATTAAATTGAGTTAAACAATAAGGGATCTCATAATATATTTATGGTATATATCATGATGGGTATTCCAAATGTAACGATGATAGTTACACCCTACCAATATGTGAAATATAAAATATATATATGATATGTATTCCACAAGTTACCATTATGTTTTATTATTTATATGATGTTTTGTAGAAATATTGTGATTTCTCGAGGTAATCTAAAGAGTTTTTCCTTTAATGAGTGGAAATTATGATTTTGTGAAAATGTTCTCATGATTTTAAAACAGTCACAGAACAACTTTTTCATTTCTTATTTTAAATCTATTATTGATATTTTTATTCTCATACCAAGTATTTAAATGTTTTTCATAGGATTTATGGGATAATATTGTCAATTATTGGGTCATGGAAAAGTTTTGATGAATAAATATGAAAAGAAACCATGTTTTGTTTAAAAAGATTCATTTTATAGAAGGAATGGATTATATTTAAAGTTTACATATTTAATTTATATTGATTTTTTTCTAATTATTATTCCCAAATTCCCTAAAACTCAAAACCTGAAAAGACACTCAATGTGAAAGAAAGTCAAATTATTGTCTGAACTCAAGATTATGCAATGACTAAGGTTGGGACCTTCTAATTAATGATAGATGAAAAGTGTTCCAAGGATTATAATTAACATAGAAAGAGTTATTTGTACATATAAATGTAAATAAACATCATAAGATATGATATTGTGAATTTATTGAGTTCAAATATGTTTAGGGATTATTAAATTAGGAATATGATTCCTCGGACTCACAATTTTTCAAACATTTTTTTCTTTATATATGTTACTCACTAAATATTTTAGTGGGAGATTGTTATCAAAAGATCACATATAGATGTGAAATAAATTATATAAAAATGTAATTAATAATAAATAACCCAAAACATTATAGAAAAAATATAAATGATCTCATTTTTTCATATGTAATATATTGGATAAGGGATTTTTTTGGTTTTATTAAGTATTCTTAAAGAGTTTAAAACCATAAAATATATCATGTCAATCATAATTCAATCTATGAGTTATCATTATTTGACATTGGATACTAATATGTGTATATATATATATTGTTATAAATTTCATAGAGTGTAACGATAATTGACCACTCAAGGTACAACATTGAGTTATCCAAAACATATTCTCTGTGTTGGATGACACATGATGTATGAAACATAGAGTGTCAAGAACTATGTATTTATTATACATGGGATTAATGAATCATATTTGAAGTGTATATAACCTGAGGATGGGGAGATTCATGAAAAAAAACCTTCAAAATTTGAAATATTCATAACACGATCATGGATGATTTACAACTCAGGGGGGTCTTACATATGTTGTGGATGATGTCATCATTTAGAGCCCAACCAAGGTGATATTTTTCCTCTAGCATTATGAGAATGAAATTTAGGCCCCCAATTTAGATAGACTCAGGTACTGTATGGTTGTACTTCTTTAATACTTATGTTATTCGTATCTATTTGGGTGAGGGATATGCAATGTGTTTATCCATAACAGTAAATGAAAAGTTATATACTGATCTATCAGGTCATTTTATACTCTATAAATCAAGAAAATTTGAGATAACTATATAGGATTGACATCATATGATTTAAAAAATATATAAATTCAAGTTAAACAAAATGGAATTACTATTAAACCAAAATCCAATAGAAACCATGAATGAAACTAAAATCACGTGTATTGTAAATGAAGAAACCATACATACCATTCATCAAAAATGGATATTACATATTTGTTCATATTTTATTCTTGATTAAATCACATTAGAGGAAACTAGATTGTATCACCCACTTGGGGGTATACATAGGTTATATAGTATTTATGATTATAGTATAAGTACTCTTTCCCCATACATGAAATTCTATAACATCATAATGTAAATAAGGTAATGGAATAACACATTGGGTAGATGAGAATTGTCAATGGATAGAAGAGGGTTTCAAACAAACCATGGAATGTAAGGGAGATATTTATAAATACCATAATGATTATCCTTGAGAGTTTATACATTTAATCATGTGTTATTACACATTAGTAAATTCATTGGCTAGTTCATTCAACACATTCATGAATCAAATGAACTGTCATCTGTTTCATCTTATAAAATCATACTTTTTTTATAACTAACGTGGAAGATCACTAAATGGTTAAAAAATAATGGTCTTAATCCACATTTATTTTTGATATATGTGTTTATTATACCTCATGATTTTACTGAAAAACTTTTTTGTTATATCACTTAATCATATAATATAATTGCTAAGGAAGTGGGATGAAATATTATTCCCTGCCATATATATTTCCCAAAATTTGTATCCAATGTATAGTTATAACAAACCATATGGTATAGATTATGTATCATATATATATATAAATATATATAATTACATTAGGACATATCACCTCTACTATCCCACTTTTAGTAAATCATAAAATTCTTGCATTCCATTTCTCATTATATCATATCATAAATAATAACTTGTGAACCCATATACAAAATGAATTTTGGATATCTTCTAAAACACATTGGGAATATTTCATCAAAATCCCCATGTATCAGATCATATGAAATATTATATGAATATCCCTCAAAAACATGTTTGGATTCACTCTAAAACCCTTTTAGAACTGGAATTCTATTCATACTCAAACTCAAATATGTTAACTTATAAGTGAAACCCCATAAGATATTATATAATTGGTAATAAAAAGTAACCAACGGATTAACATGTTTATGAATAGAGAAAAATATATAAAATCATCAATGTTACTCAATCTATAAATGGATCTAGCGTGATCTCTATAAAACACATGTATCATTGTGCATATATCTACCTGTCACAACACATGAAAACCTGAATTCTAATATGTTCTGTTTATTTTATTAATATAGTAATCATGGGATATAAAAAATATAAACCCCAAATGTCCTACTCAATCTTGATGGAATGTCCAATTTTAAACAAACAAATTTAATTATACCATACCATGTCATTCACCATTATAGATTGTTACATCACAAGTCCCTCATCTAAATAGATAATAATATCACATATACCATATTGGTGAAATGTTTCATTTCCTAAATATAACTCAATCGATGGTCAAAAAGGAATACTGATCACGTATCATGAAAAATACCATATTAGTTGAGATATAGATGATTTCATGATCCATAAACTACCCATACATCCCCTAATGAGATAAGCCTTATAGATGATATAATAATGGTATCGATGTGTGAATGTTTCAATGCTAGGCATCATACCAACATTAAGTATGTGGTATTCTAAATATGATCCTTAGAAAAATATTAAATTAGATATAAAGAGTATAACACTCAATATTGTATACATCATGGCTCATCCAGTGCACAAAAATTAAATTTTCACCCCAATAACATTTTCTATATCCCTATACAAGATTATTAAGCATATTGACATAAATATTTATAGAAAAATATACTACTCCATGATGAGCATAAAATTGGGATAACTGAAAGATATATTTTTTGATGAAAAATATCATTAGATTTCATGAAATGCATTCAAATATAAATATATTTATACAAAATTTTAAATAATACATATGTTGGGATTTACTATTACATGGTACATGTTTCAACCAAGATATTTTCCATTGGATTTTTTGACAGTAATTGTTTTATTTTTTGTTGCGATTTTGATTATAAGTTATTTTACTGTATTTTTTTATTATTGTATTAATAATGAAATGAGAATTCATGAAAATAGATTGGGAAACTAGTTAACATTTACATGATAACCACACATGATTTACATCTGAACCACAATAATTATATTTCGAAAAATAATTGATTTTTTAGGTATTCATTTTTTATAAGGATGGAATCTACGACAGGGTTTATAGAGTAACTCATATATTTTGGGAAATTGGTTTTTAAATATTGATTGGTCTCATGTGTATTTTGAAATGTCCATATGTGTGTACAATTATACAAAAGACCCTTTACATAAATAATATATTTGGAATACTCAATATTGATAAATTAATGGATATATCATCATGTATAAGGATTAATTTGGGGAGTTGTAAGATATTTGGAAATGTTATAGTTAGAAAATTCATAGAGGTTTCTCAGCATACCTAAAATATTTTTAATGCATAAAAAAATGGAAATAAAATGTAACCATTGTTATAGTGAATAATATATTTTGGGATTGAAGGTAGAGAAAATAAAAATTTATATTGGATCTTTTCCAAATGTAAATGGTGGTGATATAAAGTAAATTATGAAATTAAATTTAGTGATACATGGAAATTTGGAAAGGTACCCAAAACATAACTGTAACTATTAGTCCATGTGTTAGGGTCTTCCTAGTTAGGATAAGATAAAAACAAAAAATAGGTTTCTGTAATATTCATCCTAGTGAAATGTAAGGGTTATCCAGTTCATAGAAACTGAAAAATAGAAATTAATATAGATAATAAGAGTATAAAAAATTTGGGTGAGGATCTTTAAGAAAAATATAAGGGTATATCCTTTTTTAAAATCATGAAATATAACAATTTTGTAATGGAAATTGTATACTTTTTTAAGTTTCATTACTATTACATAAGAATAATCATTGAAAAAAGTTAGGGTAACTCGAAATTTTTTATGTTTTATTTTTAGATAACTAAAATTAGTAATAATTATCTAAAAAAAATTTATGATTCATTTCTACCAAAGTGGTTGTTGGAATGGGTTTTTAATTTTATGAAGTTAAAAAATTTTCTTATGGACTTGGGGGGACCATAAACTTCTTTATCATGGTCATTTTTTATAAATATACCGATATATTTAGATCATATATGTAATTCATTTATTAATGGAGAGCGTCATACTATGATTAATTCAAGGTTTTTAGTAACAGTTTTATTATTTGTAATTCATGATCTGTTAATATTTTATGCATATAAATTCATGTTGTTAGAACATAGCCGTACTATGAATGTATTTATAAATTCTTATTGGATTTCAATAATCCATGTTTATAAAAATGTGTATTATCCATCATAATATTCAATTGATAGATCTATCAAATTTGAAATAGTATGTGGTGGATTTTTTGGTATATTGAAGACCATTATGCATGAGAAAAATCATGTGGTAGTTAACATGATTATAAAGGGATGCTATTGAGAAATAAAATATCCATGAACTATGGAATTAATTATAAAATTAATGTTGAAGAATTCAAAATGATATTTTAATATGCTTTTCTTTTATAGAGTTTCTATATTAAAAATATTGAATTATAACCCAATGAAATTTTGTTCTTTCATAATTATATAAGAATAAGAGTAATGATATTGATAGTTATAGAGAGTCTAGACTTCCATTATCAAAATACTCATGAGTTTGAGAAGAATACTAGAATTGAGGAATTGAACATTAAATTATAACAGAAGAAGGATAAGTTCATGCATGCATTGTCATATTTGATTTCATAGAATAAAAATTAGATGAACCATGTAAAAATTAAAATTATCATATCAAGTTTGTTTTGAGTGAATAAGTCTCAAAGGACATAATCAACACAGAGTTAATTATAGATGTTGAAGAAGAGTAAAATGGAATAACTATAGTGTATAACAATTCCTCATTAGGGGGAATTTTTATCATTTTTGTGATTAGAGGAAGACATAGAGTAATCCCACGCAATAAGAGGATACTCTCATCCTGATTTAGGATGAAGAGAATATCGTACATGGAGTTTATTAGAGAATGATTACAAAGATAAAGTTGTAATGATTTTAGATTACTATTCAAAAAAATGTGAGACACATATGTCTATAAATGGTAGAATTACTATAATATGGTAGTGTTTAGAAATGAAGAAATATAATTGACCTTAGGATTTGAAATTCACTTTTCTTAAACTATTATAACACAAAGAGTGAGTAGTATTGCATCCTGGAATGTCAAAACTCCAAAAGAATTTTCTTCTTGTATTATCCCTTTATAGAGATAGAAAAAAATATATATTTCCTTTCATTATTTATTATTACATCATCCATTCAATGATTTGATAATGAAGAGTGAGAACACATGACCTTTTTTTCACAATTCATTCCAATTTTGGGATAATACGCTAAATAAATATAATCAAGTGAAAGTATCAGTTTAATTTGGGAATCACCATGATTCACCCATGAAATTAATGTATCTTAGGTTACACCAACTTTTTTTATAGATAAATTTTTTTATTGTGGTTTTCTACCTCTATATTTATTTTTGAAATTAGTATACCCATGGACTCTATATTCAAAACTCTAATTTTTAACGAACTAACTTTTGGGGTTAGTGAAATGAAACTATTATATTCATAATGGAATGTATAAACTAGGTATTGAAGTATTTAAATTGATATAATAATATGATAAGTCATAATTAAAGGATGTGATGTAAACAAGGTTAATATGTTTTCATGATCATTGTCTAGTGAAGTGTTCAAAAATAGCTCTCGTTATGCTACTACATTTCAAATGTGAACGACACTTAAGATTATATAAGATGAATGAATGGGTGAAGTGAAGGATGGAGAAAATACATAAATAGAAGTATGAAAATATATATGTAATGAAAATGAGTGAAAAAATCTATATAATAAGTACATGTGTTAAAAAGAAGTAAATGCGGGAGTAGGATGTAGATTTCTGAGTTATATTTGTGTTATGTTTTTTAGTATCATTGTTTATTATGATAAATTTTTAACTAAAAATTTATATACCCCTTCATGGAATCAATAAAGCCTAATATCTTGGGAAGAAATGTGAAACACATACTATTATTGAACTTGAGAATGTCTATATATATTAAAAAATGAAATCTAACAATTACATGAAAATTTTGATCAATTTGAAATAATGAATGAAGTTAGTTATTCCCCCATAGTAGATCTATAAATGGAGAATAAAATTTTGATTACATTATAAGTTAGATTATATATAGATATACTTAATGTGGGTGAAATGATAAGGGTCCAAGGTGATCAACTTAAAAAAATTACATAGTTGATTCAAATGTAAATGGCCATATATATAATTCAAATAAATTATTATCCATTCAAAGACACAAATGGAAGAGAGGATAAAATATGAAATAGAAATTGGAAAATGATTAATGGAGATATCATTCCAAATTATGGTGACCGGTGAGAATGTCAAGGAGATATAATTTATGTCTAGATCCTCAAAGTGAAAAGGGAAGGTTGATATTCCCTCTATGACATCATCACTTTATGGTTCATGCAATGTTTCAAATCACGAATCAATAAATAAAAGTAATTTCCTGAAAAAAGGGATTAGAGCGATCTCAAACTATATTAGTGATGTTTTGATATTATAATTTTTATTGGGGAATTATTATTACAATGTGTCTAGAAGCCTATGGTCCCAAACAAGGATTGAGTTATATAGGAACAACATCTCAACCAAGGAGTAAAAATATGATGTATGTGTTTAATGAGTGATGTTTTGTACGTAAAAAGTATGTGAATATGGAAAGAGATTGTAATTGGAAAATATGAAATGTGTTAATGTTGAATTTATCTATTCCTATAATAAGGTAGAAGATAATTTGTAGAAAAATGAAGTCCATTAAGCTAAAAACCGATTCACTTTTTTGGAGAAAATTCATAGAACTCAAAAAAATGTGAATAAATAAACTATAATGTTACACTCACAAAATCAATCCTATAATGTAAGGAAGGGAATTTATAAGCTAAATAAAAATGAGTTCATTTTTTCATCAATGAAAAATGATGGAGTAAAATTAATATTAAACTCAACAAGGATAAAAAAAATTGAGGTGGCTACCATGGAATATATAGTGGAAAATCATGATGAATGACTTTTTGGTTTCAAAAATCACACCATAATACATGACGTGAATATTGGAAGAGAATTCATCCAATGGTGGAGGAATAATGATGAAATATGCACTATTTTGTTCTCTAAAATAAGAAACATTTTCATATCTCACTTGTCTTATAGGGATGAAATATCTAAGATGACTAAAATTGTGATCTAGGAATCTCATATCTAGATTTAAGATTTCACCAGTAGTGTTTTATAAATAATATGTAATAAGAATACAAGGAGGGAAACTAGAAATAATGATTCCATCAAACATAGACAATCACAATATACAGATTTCAATTATTTAGAGGTACCCGACTCACTATAAAATAAAAGTATTATACTTTTATATTATGTTTTTAAGACTTAATGAAAGATATAATAAATTTAGTGGTTATAATTATAAATGAAATGTGTATGAACTGGAAGAGGTTCATGATATGAAAGGAGATTCAATAAATAATTAGAGTCATCAATTTTTGAACTCTAAATTTTATCAAGATTTAATATGATGAATTCACGACGAAATTTCACATAATTAGTGGTGATTGTCAGCCACTTTTGTTTCCATTGACAAAAAAAATTAGAGATAACTGATCAAATTAAGATATTATAAAGTATTTGATCTTGAATTTATGTTTAAATAGTATAAAAAATTCTATATATATACTATGGTTGGGTAGTTTATTTGGAAATTGTCACCGTATTCTATTTTCTCTTCAATATACCACATCTGCTCACTCTCTTTCCCTCAACATAAAACCCCACAAGATCACCTTTTTCCTCTCCCTATCTGAGGGTTATTGATGAATAATGTATCCTTAATCCTCTATACCTGCCTCTGCTTTTGTCTTCCTATCCCTCCCCTGCTCCCATATATGTCTCCAACTCTGTCTTATCCTCCTCCTGCATATCTACATCATGCCACTCCTCTGGTTGCTCCTCCTCTAGCTGATCTTCCAATATATCCCCCACATCTAGATCCTCCACATATGGTTGCACCATATGTGGCTCTTCTATATTGAACACCCTCATCGCACCTCCAGCTACTCAACCTCATGTTACTCTACATGAACCTGCTTCTTCTATGGTTTCTCCACCTACAGCTCCTCCGCCAATGTATCCTTTATCCATGGATCCTCTCAATGCCTATCCTCCACCTATGAGTCCTCCAAAACATAAACCCTTCTTGTATCACCCTCTATCACTACATCTATTCCTTTACTTTTTCTAAATTTTCAATCCCTAATTTTGTCTGGTGTTGTTACATTATAGTGGCTTTCCACTACTCTATCTATTCCCTATTCTATTTTTGTTGGTTCAATTCACTATAATCAATAATCTAATGTCCATTTTTTGAATTATATTTACAGATTTATGATGTACGACCACTTCGATGAGTGATTGACACACACTGAAAATGATATGGTGAGGATATTTTGATTTCATTCCAAGCTTATCTTTGGTAAACCCATCAATTTCTTCCCTGATATTCTCTATAATTTTTAGCTTATTTTTTCATTTGAATCTCTAAATGTGTGATTATATCCCTTGTGATCTAGAGATGAAGACCATGATTAGAATACATTAATCATCCTCTTCTAATCTGTTTCATTCATGCCTTTGAATATGGTCAGATATCTAATAACTATATCAATGTTAGTGCCTTAATTTAAATATTGCTATCCAGTATGAATTATTATATTTGTATTATTATTTTTTTGTGGTGAATAACCATTAAAAAATTATAATTTCATCAATTATTTGTTCATTAGAATACTTTGTTAATTATTTTATTTCAATTTATATATTATGTGCTATTAAATTTTATAAATTTTGTTTTCTACCCTATAAATTACACAATTTCATTAATTTATTTTTATTATTTCCTACTCTTCCTTCTTTTTTAGAAATATGTTTTTTGTACATAGTGCTGTTTACACTAGTAAAACTATTCCGATAATGAAAATTATATAATTTTCCAAATTCATTTCAAATTTTCTTGCAAAAAATTATGGAATATCATTTAATATACTGAACATTAGATGTTTTTCTACACAAATCTGGCCTATCATTTAGACATTTTTATTTTTATCTATTTATACATGTACATTATACCATTATATGAAACAAATAACCACATTTTTTATTTTCATTATTAAATTATATGTTTTCATTATTGGATGAATGTTGATGTATAATTTATATATACATCTATTCTAGAATTATTCAAACCTAATGGTAGAGGTGATGTCATGTTCTATGGAGTTTTTTCTTATAATGATAGAACTGATATCAAATATATTTCAACATAGTGGTACCATTATTCAATTGGTTGTGTTTTTTTCCATTTGGTCTCTATGTATTAATTTTAAAAATCAATTTCTCATGGTTTCCTCATAATTTCACCACGAGTTCAAAACTTATTAATGTTTAGGTATGCCAAAGTAATTCTATTCACTTAAGAGTGTATACAAAAATATTTCTATTCCTCTCATTCTATAGGATAATAATAACTATATATTCATATAGATTATATTTTACTATATTTTATATGATTATGTCAATATGTTTTCAGTTCATACAACCAATATGTTTATTATTTTACTATTTTAACATATATGGTATTTTAATGAAAATATCAGATCATACAATTCATGTAGTTTATATATTAAAGTTATTTAACATACAAAATACATTATTTATAGAAAAATAATCTTTTAATGAGGTATAATTTAAACCTATTTTAATGTTATGATTCTATGAAATTATTTTAACCATGATTTTGAGATATATTTCAATGTGTAAATATATGATTTTAAATAGTATTTTTAAACTACAATGCATTTTCATTATTTTTAAACATTTACAAAATTAAATAATTAATTTTAAAAAGAATGCAATTCTTAGATAAAAAAATTAGATCACCTGTTGTTAGGATGATGATGTGAATCATTATAGATGCATCACATTACTATTTCTAATGATTTAACTAAAATTGATGATTCAAGTATAGGATATTCTATAGAGAACAACCTACTAGAGTGTATACAATACGTCAATTTATTTTTCTTGTATGGTTTGTTCTACTTATTTATTGTTATATAATGTTATCAATTTAAATTTAATAATAGATTATTGGATTCTAATTCCACTATAAATTAATTTCTATATATTAAATTATTTTAAAATTCTATATATTTTTATACTGTCATATTTTTTTTCTCAATATTATACTACATAGTGAAGTGGTTTTGATTATTTTGAGATGTAAGAAATATGGATTAATTTTTCAACCCATTGGTCTTCCAATTATAAACCAAATATCAGATATTGAGATTAATTTTCCCTATAAATCCATTATCGAGATTATATAATAAAGCTTGAGATAACTCTTCCTATGAATAACTCTATGTATGAACAAGGTTGAAATCACCATTGTCACATCATTGATATTCCTCACTTGATCTATTCATAAATTACATTAATTTTTTTCTACATCACTACTAAAAATTAATATATTAAATATGCATCATTAACTGCATTTACAATTAGAATATATTTTTTTATACTGAAATGTTTGCGGTATTTTTATTTTATTGTTTCTGTATGTTCATTTTCATGATTTTCCATTATGTGTTTTCCTATTTATATGTATACATTATTTGTGGGATTGTATTAAATTTTATTAAATAATTTATATGTTATTCATATAATTACTTTATCACATGTGGCAGATATGTTTACTTGATGACAAATGGAAAACCTATTTTTTAATATAACTCACATATAAATTAGATAGTTTCAGTATTATAGTATACTATAACAAGCTTATAGTTACTAGGTTATTGGGTAAAATATATATGTGATTAATTCTATGTTAAATCATTCCATTAATAAATTTTATTTGAAAAAACTGCATCTTTTAATTTCTTTGACTAAAACAATAAATTTCCAATAATAACATCTTTAATCTACTGATGACATTATTTATTTTTTCAACAGGTCAATATTTTTCTCCAGATTCACAATTAATACTCACCTCAATGTGCTGATTTGGTTTCTCCTTGTTCAACATATGATATTTTATGAAAATTTATTTATTTATTTTTTATTCATTTAACAGTTATTGTAAAACTCAATGTTCAAAATATATTTCTCTTCATCAGTGATTTATAAATCAAATTTCAAGTGTTATATGAAACTATGAATGTTATCTCATGAATTTATCTTCACCCATGTGCATTATTAAATCCACTTTCTTCTATTATAATTGTCATCTATATTTATTTCCATGCAAAAACTAATGCTTTTGTGATTGTAATTTCAAATTTTGGTTCCATTATTTAATTGAATTCTCCATGAACTAAAAAATAAAAAATCATATAAAATTTTCAATAACGTTCTCCACTTATTTTTTGATATCTCGTTTGTTTCTTTACTTGTATTCCAATATTATCTACCAATTATTTTTAATTTTAATATATTAAATATTAGTGTTTAATATTAAAAATAATAGTTGTTTACTATCTTTGTACCTATAAATAAATATTATTTCTTATTACTATCATTTTAGAATATTAATATATTATTGAAACCAATAGTTGATTTATAGTTTCATGTGAATGAATGGGAGATGTATTCGTTATATAAATTAAGTGTCCTTAATCATGGATTTTCAGTGATTTTTAATAAATTTATTCGCAATTAATGATTTTTTGGCAGGTCAACAAAATATAATAAAATAATTAAATATGGAGAAAAACTGGCTTCCAAATTCTAAATAATTAATCAAAAAATTACATTTATGAGACAATGAAATTCATGGTAAATTAATGATGAGTTATTAGAGGTAGTTTGTGCTCATTTAAAAAAGGGTTGTGTTAAAAAATATAATGTAATTGGATGACTTAGAAATATTTTAGATTGATAACTTAATATATCATTTCCTACATAGATATTAATTATAATATAATAAGAATATTTTTCTATGAATCAATTTCCCATGTGGTAAGCCACTCACAAAATATGTATAGATGTGCGAAATTGAATATGTAATGTGGAAAATGATTAAATGGTAAAAAATGTTGAATATTTTCATATAAAATTAATAATATTTTATATCAAATCAGTGGCTTAGAGGATATAGTTAAAGTATCTTCTAACATATGGTGTTGATATGTGGTGAAAACAATTAGCATTAGTAAGAGGTATTAAGTATAAAATCCAAAAATAATCTATTGGTCAGTGTTTATGGATATCAAAGATATATAACTAGTCATGAATTGTTTCCAAGTAGTTTTTCAGGATTATATAGTTATTAATGAATTATTATAAGTCCTGTATTAAATTATGTGGAAAAGGCTTTTATACTGAAGGGGGAGAATCATCTTTTCAAATTATATTTTATAGTGGTTATGTAGAATCATAATTCCCCTATGTGATATGTATGAATTATTTTGACATTATATAGAGATATAAATTGATTGAAAAAAGGGGTAAGGTTGATTATTTACCCTAACATAGTTCAAAAACATAATGTGAGATATCTTGAAACAAAATACAAAGAACCAAAAAATAAATAATATTGGAGGAAAAATATTGATAAAAGTAATGCTTTTAATTTTTTATAAAATTGGGTACAAATTGTAGAATGTATCTTTAATCAATACATATTTTTTAATAGATTATATTTATAAGGATAATTAGTATTTAAGCAGTTATTGTTGACAAAATCAACGAGGGGGTGTTCAGACCTATAGTTCATTTCTTGGGTTTACTGGAAATTTCTATTAGAATTTGGGTGGTAATGTTACAATTAAGTAACTATACTACATTTTATTATTATTATGTGATTAATGGAATGAGAATATATTAGGATAGATGAATGAAGTTACTACCATTTACATTAGAAACCCAAACTGGTTGATTAAAAATCATAATAGTCAAACATGGATGGATTATTTGTGTTGATGTTTTACTTTCACTACAAGAATTTTTTCATGTACCAATGGACATATAGAAATATATGAAAACCCATCAGTATAGGTATGGTTTTTTCCAGTATTACATAATTTTTTTTGAACCGCTGGTATAGGCCACTTATACCAATGGATTGACCAAACAAATGGTATAGGATTTGATGTTGACCATTTATACCCATGGTTTGACCAAACCATTTTTATAGTTAACACATTTATATATGTATAATAATATTAATAATAAATAGTTTAAATTATTAATTACTTTTATATATACATATATATATATATATGAACACAAATGTTCTTATGGAATAGTGGTAAAGTCATTGGAAAATAACTACGATATATAATGGTTCTTAATGAAATGGAGGCAATGCTTATGTCATGAGAAACCTAGATTTTAGTAATAATAAACAATTAATATATGATGTAAATGATGAAAAATATTATGATAAATTGAATAAAATAGAGGATTAACTAACTTATTAATCCTATAGCTAAAAGGTAGCATCATCACTTGTAAATTATAAATAATTTTTTTGAAAAATTTAAAATTACTTTTATCATGAAATTATTTCTTCATTTGTTAATCGACAGACCACCCTGGGTGTATCGTTATTGCATAAAATTAATCAATGGTACATTAAATCTAGTAGTTACCCAATGATTATTTATTAAATTCAAGTAATTTCCATATAATTCTATGAGATCATGGATGGATGAATAAGAACTTGTGATAATCACCATTGATCACAACATAAACATTCAAATACAAATGAATTTATTCTGGTGGAGCTGGAGAAATATTCTGAATTCTTTATTGAATTGTATGAGTGATATATCTAGGTCTTGATATAACCCTCTCTATAATTCATTTCTCAAAATGATGGTATACATTTTTTTCCTCTCAGAAAATACATAATTGGGTTTAAATAGAGTTAGAGTTAGATAACAATAATTACAGAAGGGCAGTAATTAGTTTCCGAATACTGAACAAACCCCGTGTTTGATTATTATTATTATTATTATTTACACCTAGATAAAAAATATTGTTTTCTTGAAAAAATAAATTAATATTATGTAAAATAATATTTATAATGAAATTTCTTGCAGGACTATAATACATATTCTTGTAATCTGCCACAATATTTATCATTCCCTGAATAATGACTCATTATTTAATTATATGAATATCAATATATATATATCTAATAAATATATAAATATTATATTCACCAAATTAGTGAAAAAATATTCATTAAATATTCATCCTACCAAATAAATAAATATTTTTACCTTGTGAATAAATAAATAAATAAATATTATCTATTCACATTAATAAATAATAATTATCTCATCGATAAATATTTATTAAATATTAATATCAAATATATATTCTCTCAAATAATTAGTGAATAAGTATTTTCGAATAATTGAAGATGAATAAATAGTAATCAATATATAGGAATAATATTTATCTGAAATATTAAATTCATATATAATTTAACTAATATAGAAAATACACTTAGTTCTGACCCTCTAGGATGCTTTCTTATTTTCATAAGGCTACACACCCTAAAGTCTAATGTTATCTTTTAATTACCCTACAAGGCTCCCATAGAGAATGAATTTAATTTTTCAATGACTTTTATCCTCCAACAAACATACAATGTGAAATACAATCCCTGTATCCTGATATCAGTAATCAATATGGTTTCTTGCTACTATCATAAGTACATGTTCATAATTTCAATCACATTAAATTTTTATAGGTGAATAGTTTGATAACAATTTCATGTCCTTGAACATAAACTGAAAGTTCCATTCCCAATAAAGGGGATGAGAAATATACTTCTTTTAATTAATAGAAGTTATAAATACTTTCTCACATTATTCATTAACACAACATCAATCATAAGGAATCCAATGTATCATAACTCTTTGTGAACATATTTCATCAGGTTTTTCATCAATATATCAACGTACATGACTCATGAAATTATTTAATAACAATCATAAATTCTTTGGTTAATTACACATGTTTGTATATAGGAATATCTGACGTTATATAAAATGCCGATTTTCAATTACTGGTCTATGTTCTCATAATCCCTATTCTAATGATTACCTTAGGAATACATGATTAGAAAATATCTCAAATTTCAATGTGTCTCTATCCATAATATAATGTATCATTTTTATCCAAAAAAATTAAATATTCTACCTATAGAACTTTTTTTATGAATAAATATGTGTCACTTATAGATCCACAACATTACATGGGGCTATTATGACAATTCAATGTGAAAAAAGTCATATGACATTATTTAATATTATTTCAAATTGAAAAATATTAATGATATGATTAGAATGTTATATTAATACTCAAATACATAAATACATGTAATCCTTTTGTATTTAGTAGTTGTTTATAGGTATCAAAATCCAACTGACTCCCACATTCACTAGAGACACCTACTAAAAACATTCAGTGTATGATCTCTCACATTATGTTCATGCTTCTACTAAGATAAGTATTTTGATATAGGGTCTATGATGGTTTTTTTCCATTGAATCTATGCACATACAAACTTCACCCAACTAAGAAGAAACCCACACGAGGTGATATTTTTGGAGTATGTGATTCATGTTTTGATGTTACCTTGGTTCCTTTTCTAATGCCACCAATACAATATTATAAAAATAAAATGTGATTGGATCTCTAATTATATGTAACAAATAGAAATATTGAATAATTTTTAGAATCAATATTTCTTATTTTGTTTCATTAAACGCCACTATATACAGAGAATCCACTGTCAAAGTAGTGAAAACTAATTACTTCAGAACCTTCCATTTCATAGTGAATCCATTGAAACTGAAGAAATATCCTAAATATTATTTTTGATCATTATGGTATATTTTGAAACATAAGTAATAATATCTTATAATTAATAGTTCCCCATCACCCCCACTTATAAGGAATATATCCTTAGTATCCATTGGGTACTTGAGTATAACCTTAATAGTATACAAATGTTGTTATCAGTGATCTGATTGAGATCTACCTTTATTTATTAAAGAGTATGAAACATCAATTTTAGTACATAACATGGAATACATGATAGATACATTAGAAAATGGGTATGAGATTATACACATTATCTCTCTCACTCTCATGTTTTGTAAAATGAAAATTTTTCTTATAGATATTTATACCATGTTACAGTTGATATAATCATCTATTATATTGTTCTATACTAAATATCATTAGTATATTTTCAATGTATATTATTTTAATTAGTCGCAAATTTCTCTTTGATCTATCACAAATTATATTGATTACAAGGATATATTATTATTCAACAAAGTCCTTCATAAAGAATCATTTGTTTAACCAGTCATTAACCGATAGTACGACTAACATGTCTTTTCCAATAATTAATGTTTCATCAACATAAACTACTAGTAATATAAACTCAATTAAATTTAACAACATGTAAATACACACATCACATTTATTATTTATCATATAAAAATATCTTATGGCTTCATCAAACTAAATGTTAAACAACTAAGAAACTTTATTTAACCCACAAATGGATCGATATACCTATCTTATATAATTAACCTTTTCCTAATGTCTCAAAACCTTCATATTGTGTCCTATTTAAATCCTCTTCAAGGTATCAATTATTGAATGATGGTTTGATATCCATCTTCTAATTCTCATAATCATGAGAATTTTGTATGGAAAGTACATTTCTGATAGATTTAAAAACGGAAACGTGGGAAAATGATTATATATAGTAAATAACTTTTAATTTTTAAAACTCTTGATCTACTAGAAATTATTTATAGGTACTCCCATTACCTTCCATTTATAGTTTTCTCCCGAAAACCAATTTACATCCCGAAGGTTTCACATCTATTGGAAGATCATGCAGAACCAAGGCTTGGTTATAATACATGGAATAAATATTAGAATCTAGGGATTATTTACATCTTTTTTCCATTGATATATCTAAAACCTACTTATTTAAAAGATGATCGTTGTTTTGAATAAATAATGAGTCACCATATTTGGTTACTAGAAATCCATATCTTCCATCATTTGTAAACTCTATGGTTTTCTTACATAGTACATGTGTTTTAGGAACAACATATTCATGGGGGACCTATGGAATATATTCTTAAACCAAATCCTATGTATCATGAGGATCAAAATCATTAAAGTTAATCCTTCATGAAAATGTAATACATAAAAAAATTTAATCTATTATAATGCTCACTATCTCTTTAATGGGTTTCAATATATAATTCTAACTTTTTTCATTAGACTTCTTTAAATGACACACTTTCACCACATAGACCATGTTTTTTTCGTATTTGGCTTTATAAATTTATTCATACCCTATGAATGAGTATGTAAAAACATTGAATTAATTTTATAAACTAACTAATATTGTATCCCATCAACAAAATTAGTTAGTACTCATTTTATAATGAATATTATCGAGTGTAAGAAATATCAATAAAATGATTGTGGAAGACTTGTATAGATCATCGTCATCCTTAAATTTTAAAGTAGTGTGCAATTTTTATTTTTTCTAAAATAATTACACTATTGTTTATAAGGAGGAGCGAGTTGAGATAGGATCCCATAATCCCATATAAAGTTGAATAATTATTCTTTAAGATACTCACATAATTGATTAGAATATGGATTGTATATATTCTGTCAATATTTAATTTTAACACCGTTCATTAACTTGTTAAATTTATTAAATGATTCTAAAATCTTCCTCATCATGTAGACATATCCATATCCACATAATTGAAAATTAATAGTATTATGGTATGAATAACTGCATATGTATTTTACATTAAATGGATTAGACACACTATTGCGTATCTATTATTGAATCTCCAAAGATCTTTGACCCTATCCATCAAATGATGGTTAACTAATTTTTCATTATAATGAACCCTAACATCTATAAATTTATTTCAACTCAAAAGTGTCTAATTTAGAAATATACATAGAGTATTTCCACATACTTATCATTTACAAAATGATGAAGAAAATGTAACAAATTCATTTGAAATGAGTCATTAAAAAATGATTCAATATCAATTTAAAAAACATGGTTTTCCAAATTTAAATCATATATAATTTTATTTAAATGTTATATTATATAATTTTTTTACTTATTAAAAAAATATATTTCATTTCTAAAAATTAATATAAAACTCTATGTTTCTATGAAATATATAAAAAATATTTTTCTAGATACAGATTTATTTTAAAAAAAGTATAAAAGTATATGACCATATCAATGAAAAATAAATGGAGAAAATCTCAATTGGAAATAGAAACCAACCATGAACCATTGGAAGATCATAAATTCACCTCTACCCATGAAATGATTAAAAATCTTATCAAGTCATATATTTGAATAAAAATGTGACCAGAAAAAGATATATATAATACCCAAAGTGTATATAAAATATAAATATTTCACATGATAATGAATTCACTTGGGGCTTCCCCTTATTGAACAATGTGTAGTTCTTCTAATAGTGGCCAAACATGGAACATTCAAAACACATTATATAGTATATAAATATTTCACTTGATAATGAATTCAATTGAAGTTCCCCTTATTAAATAGTGTGTAGTTCTTCCTGGTACCTGTCTTGAGCCCCTTTCCCTTTTTATACATTTTCTAATTAATTATCAGTACTACAAGATTTTCATTATCAAATTATTTATCAACATGACGAATAAAATTAAGATGTTCCGAATGAGTATTCTCATTATTTTTTATGTTATAACTAATAATAAAATAAGAGAAACTATTATAAACTAAGGATAAAATGAGATCTGTGCACAACTCATCCGGGATCGTAAACCACATGATATCTAAGAAGTAAATGTATTGAATCAACTTGAAAACTTGATGGCCAAAAAGTGTAAACTCATCAAGCTTATCGATGAACATCACATTATAGATCTCATATCTCTCTTTTATTTACACATCAAGATATAGATAAAGAAGGTGATATAATATCCTATATGCATAAATATAATAATGATACTATGAATTCTCACTGGATAAGGATGATTTCATAAAACATTGGATATTTGGACATTATCCACATGCTTCATATAGAGAGACTATTTATCCTCATCGTCCTCATTGACAAGCATATAATAAAGGGGGTTTCCTATATATATAATTTATATTCATGGTAATTTCATAGGTTCCAATGTTATTCCTAAAAATTTGAGCTGGTAAGAAGGATTTCCATCTCTAATATGGATCGTAATGATGTAGTTGAATATGTATGGGTTTCTATCTCTACATTAAATATAATATAATTTGTATTTGTTTATCTCAATTAAAAAATTATATTATAATTTTTATTTATTAACATCCCAATATTTTATCAAAAATCAATATCCTTCAGCATTAGTTAAATAATATTCTATCTAAAATATATCGTAGATAAAAGGATCTCTATTCAACCTCTCATAACCTAGATAGATATTTGAAAAGATTCTCAAAGGTATTTTGGCAGGCGTAACTTTCCAACTACATTAATTTGATTATCCATGATCAATTTATGGGACTCCATAATACTAAAATCCTATATTACGATTTCTTGGCAAAATTACTATTAGTTGAATTATGTGTCATTTGGGTTATTGACCAATAATTAAATCTATTTAAATTTTACCAAAAACTCAAGATAGAGAGTCCCCAATAATTGAAAAAACCCATAATGGAGGTTGGTCAATAAAATTGAACTATGGTTTGTTTTACACTAAGGTAGTAGAAAGATATATCTTCTAATTATTTTATTTTGAGGGATTTTTATCTTTTGGTGATACTACCAATTTTTATCTATATAAAGTTTGGTTAATATTACGTGTATTCTAGTTAAGTTAATAACTCAGTATATATAAATTTTACATGTATTATATTATTTATTTTAATTCTATGATTTATTCCTATAAAATTATTTATTTATAGATTGAAGAATCTATAAATAATTAACCATTAAACTAAAAGAAAAAAATTTGAAGGAAAATTATACTATATAATTAGTGGTTTATCTATTTGGTCATAAACTAACCCTTTTCCATAAAAAATTAACTTTTGGAACCAAGAATAGTTTGAGTTTCAATATTCCACATTTTTTCCGTTGTATGTTCTGGATTTTTTTCCATGGTACCAAACATGACTTGAATCCTCTCTATTTGGAGAAACATCCATTACATAATTTATTACACACAAGTGTGTGGTGAACCAAATGATTGGTTAATGGTGTTTTTTTATAAAACATTATTCATTTAATCACTTAAATAATGAGAGGATATGAATGACTGAGAAGAAATTATTTAATTTATTAAATTTTTAAAAACCAATGAAATAATAAATTAAATATACCCATCACAAACACAAGATAGTCTATGGTAATGGTAATCGAAATACATGTAACGAATATGAAAAGTTAAATAATAAAGAATTAAATTTAATTCATTCACTGTAAATAATATAAATATGTTTGAATTAATTAAAAAAATTAATTAATTAATTCAGACTATTTATCTTAATGATCATTCGATGTATCTTGGAGATACCCATAATATATGAAACAAGGAAAATAAATATCTAACCACAATTTATTCATAATTTCTTGGAATTAATTGATCATTTATTAATTTATAAAACCATATTATATAGTCAACACATCATATTTGAACAGTGTCATTATGTTTTTAATGTTGAAAATAATTATTCTTTATATAATTTACTTCTTTTATTTACCAGGTGATTATGTATAATATAATAATTAGATAAAAAAAATGTTTTTTAATTTTCATGTATTTATGATAAACACCTAGGGACTCGTCAATTATCTTGTCTAGGAAACATAGTGTGTACTAGTGATTTACATGGAATATTCTCTTCTTGTCATGTGTCAATATAATCTACTAGTTGAATCTGTGTGTTATATAGATGTGGGTACTAATGAGTCAAAAATCATTTATGCAAGATAAAATACATGTATGTATTTAATGTTATAGGATATCATTCATACATGCAATTATTATTAGTATTTGACTACATGATATGTGTGAGTTTTGTGGATAAATTGTGTAGACTATATAATGGGTACTCTAGATACATGACGTGTAGTCTAATTGAACATGTATTAATTTATTAAACATTACTATTTAGTCAACACATCATATTTAAAATATTTAATTATGATTTTAATGTTGAAATTAATTATTCATAATGTAAATTACATCTTTCATTTACTGGTTTAATATGTAGAATATACTAATGGGATACACGAAAAGTTTGTTACATTCCATGTATTTATTATAAACACCTAAGGAGTCATCATGTTTCTTCGAAAGGAAACATAGTTTTTACTAACAAGATATATGGAATAGATATTCTTATCATGTGTCTACATAATCCACTAGTTATATCCATGTGTTATCTAGATCTAGGCATTAATAAGTCAAAACATTAGATTCGAACTATGTAATTAGATTTTAATATTGAAATTATATATTATTTATGTAATTGAAATTATTTTTTACTTGGTGATTATATAGAATATTTTGGTGAGATACATAGTGTTTTCTAACATGCTACATAGAATTTCCTCTTCTTATCATGTGTCTGCATAATTCACCAGTTGAATATGTGTGTTCTCTAGATGTGTGTATTAATGAGTCAACATATCAGATTCGAACTATGTAATTAGTTTCTTAATGTTGAAATTAATTATTACTTATATAATACACATCTTTTATTTATTTGGTTATTATATAGAATATACAAATGAGATACACAAAATGTCTGTTACATTCCATGTATTTATGATAAACACCTAGAGACTCAACATGTTTGTTTTCTATAAAACATTGTGTTTACTAATGAGCTACATGCGATGTGCTCTTCTTGTCATGTGTCTACATAATCCAACAATTTAATTTGTGTGTTCTCTATATGTGGGTATTAAGGGGTCACAAAGTTTTTTCCAGATAAACTTCATGTATCTCATTAATTGTACAGGATATCATTTAGACTTGGCATTATGACTTTTATTTGACTACTTGATTAGCGTGAATTTTGAGGGTAAATTTTGTAGACTACATGGTGTGTACTCTAGATACATGATGTGTGGACCAATATATTGTGTGTCATTCTCTCCTAGACAGAATGTGATGTTCATTAAATTCATCATTTTTTATAATTGTTTTTTCACTATAAGAAAAGTGACTTATACCAATATAAATTCAATGAAAAATTATACATTTATTCATATAACTGAGTATTTCCAACTGATATTATAATTTTTTGTATTAATTTAATATACCAATAAATGATTTTACCAATATATATATCTATAAATAATAACTATTAAATACCAATAATTTTATTACAAAAACATAAATATTTTACTTTATTATATGTATACCTACTTTTTTTTACAAAGAGATGAATCTATTATTAATAACTATCATTAATAATAGAAACTTTAGCATTGGAAAAATATGTTTCAATAAACTGTTGATGAAAAAATGCTTTATGATGAACCTATTTAAACATCAAATTTATTATATTATCATTTTTAAGAAAAACATTAACATTAAATTTATCATTTTATGGTGATTTAGTAAATTTTTTTTGTTACATAGTAATTTAATTTTTGTATTTAAATTTATTAAAAAAAAAACTAATCAACATAAGTCCAATAAATTTTTAATATAAATTTAGGAAACAAAAAAAACTAAAAAATCAAAGAAGTAATATTATTTTATTGACCCTAGATAATGATTCATTCGATCATTGAGGTCTTTGATTCCCTGATAGCCATGGTCTTTGCCACTACCCCTTCCCATCTAGAGAGCAGGTAGGGGATGTCAATGCCCTTTTGAAGAGCAATCTCATACTTTCACCCCCTCACAGACCCTCTTAGACACTTCCACTCAATTGTTTCTTTTGATCGGTATTTATCTATCTAATGTGATCTGCAAGACCAAAACATCATCGGGATTCTGGACACTTATCATATTCTTATTTGTTTTTCATATGAAGAATATCTCACTCTTTTTTTGGTTCTCCAACATGTTGACCTTCAACGGCTACAGATTCTCACTCATCCAACGGTCTTTTGAGTTCCATTTGAAGAGGGACTCCGCGACCATGTTCATTCAAGAATGTCATCCTTGGATACCTCTGATGTTCTAGAATCCTATGATTATTATGATAATAGGAAACCTGGTTTTATGGGTTTTATGATTAGAGAGTAGGACTCACCCACTTCATTGCCTCATTTATCTTGGAATATGGGTTTAAGATGTTCTCTCAATATCTATGGTGAAATTTATCTAAATAGTGTTTGGGAATGAATACCGATATATGTATGTAGTGAACTTCGAGTCCTGGAGGTCTTAGGACAAGTTACTAAGCTCTAATCTATGACGATGAAACACTCAATTGCATTGATGTCAGTTGAATGGCATCAACTTCTTTTTTAGTTGTCCAGGACTCTAGTTATCAGGATCAGGTTGCAGCCTAGAAGGATGGAGATGTTGATAGGTCTATTTTTGCTCATTTTCAGGTAGACCCAAAGAGATATACTCTTCTTACAACCCCCTTCCTACACCCCTCTATGCATAAGTTTAAGTGTTACAACAATACAATGGAAATTCCCTCTGGTATAGGGATGGTTCTCGCTAAAACAGGTGGGAACATTTCTAGTAAAGACCATTTCAAGGTTCCATGGACAAGAATGCCTAAAATATTTTCATCATTAACCAAGGTGATTGTACCCCTAGTATATATATTTCAATGGGGTTTTAAGAGACTCTTGATGTGAGATATATCCAGTAATTTCCCTCATATTGAATGTAGATGCATAGGAAATATTCTGAGAATTTGGGTTCAAACTTATTTTCCTCACTTTTTGTTGACTTTGGAATTCCTAAGGCTTCTCAAGTGGCTCTCTCAGTCCATCAAGTTATACACTAATGAAAAAGCACCTACCGGTCTTCTGTATGGTAGGGTGAGTTTGGTGACTGGATAAATGAGCATGGATCCAATGTAGGGGACTACTCCTTTGTGTTTTGAGTTAGCTCTGTTGGATAATGCCTCAGTGGTTATGTTTCATAATAGCTTAAAGATATCAATGAATGGGAATATGTAAACCAGTGCAACTAAATATTTCTAAACTATTAACCCTAAGTGAAAAAATAACCATGTGGAAATATTCTTGAGGCTGGGCCTATAGAGATGTATCAAGGTGTTTGATCAGATAAAGATGTGAAAAAATAAGAGGATGATCATTTCCATATTTCCTTTGAATGTGAACCAGATTGGGTGGTCATAGCTTGTTTCAATTTGGGAGTAATGAATGTGAAAAGGGGGGGTTTATTTTTCGAACACTGTTAACAAAGGAAGACTATAACTGGATAAGATTATTCCAAGCTACTCAAAACTATGATGAATAGATCAGTGTGTAAGGGTTTAGGCCATAAGAGAATTTTACCAAGGAATATTGAAGGAACCGTATTTTAATATGAGGCTACTACAGATCCTTTATCTAATATATATGATAGGACACCCAGGGTTTAAACTCTTATTGTGAACTCCACCACTAGAGAAGATGATGATGAATCCTTGTCTCCAAATACAATTAAAAATATAGGATATGAAAAAAAAAATTGATTGAGAACAAGAGCAGATAACATAAAAAAAGCTCCCCAGCCTCAAATTTATAATGTGGTGAAGAAAACTATGGAATATTATGCACATGATATAATTGTGTTAAGTACTCATGTTAAGATCCATAACAACACCTCATATATTGAAACTGATTGGAGAGTAGGAATTCCAACTATATAACTCCTTTTTCATTATATGGAAAAAATGGAGGAAGAGTAATTTCTTGTAAATTCCATAATGGAATACAATAAAAGGTTGTGTGTTATACATATTCATGTAGACACAAAGTAAGGATAGTTGAAAGGATTAACTCTTATTATTGTATTTTGGTTTAGGGTTTAAATATGTTTTAAATCAACATGGAAGAGTTCTTCAACCACTAGAAAAAAAATGAAATCATCATTTGAGGGTCTTATTCATGTGGATCCATAGTGGATTAAATTTATAATATTTTAGATCCTTCAATGGATGCACATATAAAATGATATTAAATTGTACTGGAATGGTTTAACTCTTCTCATTGAGACTGATTTAACACCTGTTTAGATTTCCACTGACCCTTAAAAAGTGATTTATCATAAAAATGAATATAAAATCAATTCTGAAGATTTCATTCTATCATTTATTTAGTCAAAAATTGTTCCTTTATATCTATTCAAATAAATGTGGTTCTTTACTGAATAGGATTTCCTTAAGCACTTTCCACTGTCCTTACCCATATAGTTCATTGTGATATCCCTTTATCCATATCAGTTATTATTCAACTTGTACAACCCTTTCACCATGGTTGCATCTAATGGTGTGTGAAATCTACCTCTAGAAATAGTGTGACTCAAATTTCTTGTGTTCTTTTAAAAAAACCAAAAATACTACTGATGTATCATATTATGTTGTCTTGACTAAAATCATTGAAGTGAGTTATCTAGTTAAGAGAAGTGATTTTTTATTTCACTCTAATTTTGATAAATCCTATTAAATTTATCAAAGAAGATATGTTTGGATTCACTCTTGTCATTCTTTAGGATATTATGAAAACAAAGAGCTCTATGTTCTTGACTCACATGCTTTACAAGTTTGTTATATAACAAATTTTAATGTAAAAAACTGTCATATTGTTATGATTACTACACCAAGATATTTATTTGAAATCAAAGAATATGTCATAAAATAAGTGCATGAATTAAAAACTAACATTTCAATTAACACCAATGAGAAATATTTTGACTTAGAGTATATAAAAGATGTTACAACTTGCTATCCTATACATAATTGTTTTGAAATCCACTATCTCTTTTTGAGAAGAACCCTTATGTTGTGGTGTGTCAGATCTTCTATTTATAGCATTCCATATAAATTATTTTGTATGTTTGTGTTTTTTGACGACTTTTCCATTTTGACATAATTTTTTTTCTAAATGTATTATTGTTTATATATTTTTATGAATTATAAAATGGTAAATAAACATCATTTTTTGAGTAATTTATTGAACCATTTCATTCAATTTTATAAATGAATTTAATATAATTAATGCATGTGAAAGGATACAATTTTAATAAGTTGATTTTTCAAGTGACTTTATGTAGAGTTGAGTACTTTAATCATTGCAAAATATTTTGCAATTTTCTTATTTTATTCAGGATCTTATAACTTTTCGATATCTTTATTATTTTCTAAAAAAATTACATATTTATTTAGAACCATAGAATGGTTATTTATTTTAAAAACTCATAGTGTGAATATCATTGTGATATATATGTGTCAGGATATTCCCATTATAACCCATAAATTTGGTCCATATTTTGAATTTGTTATCATAAGTATATTTTAATGTCATATAATCCTTGGAATAGACTAGATTTCAAAATATGAAGAAATATTTATTGCATACAGAAAGAAATTATGATTCATGATAAAAATAATGAATTCTATTTCATTATATCAGATTCATAATCCTCTAATTTTGGTCCAGATCGACCACCAAAATCACATATGAATGAGGTTTTTTGGGATAATATAAATAAAAACACCAAATTGAAAAAGATAATGTTTAAATTTAATATTTACCAATTTTATAGAAAAAATTTGATTTATTTCCTAAGAAATTACCTAAACATCTACAAGAATATGAATTCAAGTTCTCCATGGATTCAATTCATGGTGTATGACCTATATCAAATAATCCCTATAGAATTTGAACTAGGTATTTAGTGTAGTTTATAAGAAACTAAGGGACTAGTGTGATACGGGGTTCATATTCTCTAGTTTTCCACCATGGGGATCTCCTATTCCCTCTATTAAAATGAATATGCACTGATGAGGTTATACATTGATTCTAGGGATATTAATGCTATTAAAATAATAGAAATCTATCCTCTAGTGTACATTTATGAATTATTTTATCGTCATCACATTGTTTAACAATATTCAAGGATTGGACTTCTCTATGGGTATCAATAATTATGAGTAATGAATGAAGGCATTCATAATGAGTTATGGACATTATGACTTTATAACAATTTCATTTCGATTGAATAATGAACAATCGGTTTTTATGGATATAATAAATTGATTATTCAAGTATTATATTGATAATTTCGTTTTGGTATTCATTGGATTAATATTTTTATATTTTATGATCTATTATGACCCTGAGAATCACTTGAAAATCATTCTTGAGAATCATAAAACAATATTTATATAGGAAATTTTTAAGGTATGAGTTCTATCATTATAATAGATTTTTTCTTAGACATATTAACACTATGGATAGAATCTTTATTGATCCTCCAAATATAATTCCAATTATAGAATGGCCTACCCCATGAACATAACTGAGGTATGTATTTTCATCGGATTGGAATGCTACTATTATTGATTTGTTAAAAAATTTCCCAAATTGGAAAATATATTATTGAATTATGTATGTTAAGTGTCAAAGTTTTTATAGAGAAATTAATTTGAATAAATTTTTTATGGATTGAAGTGGGGATTGTTCAATGCTTGGATTTTTACTCTACCATCATAAAATGATGAATATTATATATAGTGATACATCAATGAAGGGACTTGGTTATATAATTATAAAAACAGATAAAATTATTTCATATTCATAAATGTAGTTAATGACTGATGAAAATAACTATCCAACTGAAATCATGAGTTGGAAGACACTATCTTTTATTTAAATATATACATAGATTATCTCTTTGGTGAAATATTTGAGATATCCACAGATAATTAGAGCCTAAAATACATCATTTTGAAAATAATTAAAAATTTGAGGAAAATAAAATGGATCTATAAACTAAAGGATTATAAATTCTAAATATTGTACCATATAAGGAAGGACAATAACTTAGAATATGCATTAGAAACGAAATATCATAGTCTGACCCAAAATGTTGATATAGTGGATTCCTATGTATATGTACATAGTAATTATTGATATGGTAATTCTTATGGAAGGAGTGACATAACTACTTTCTCATATGACTAACAAATCATCTTTATTAGAAAAGATAAAAAAATTCATCCCCATGATGAGAAAATTTGGATGAAAATAAATGTCATGAATTATGGGAAACTATCATAATTAATTTGTGTTAATGGAATTCAAAAATTTTGAATGGAATTATGTGTTCCATATATATATGATAAAAATTTATTTTTTAATGATGACCAAATCTTGAACTTAAAAATACACCCTAAAATACCCATGATGTTAATGTATTTTATGGATCATTTTCAGTGGGATTACATGATGACAAAATGGATGATTATGAATCAAGAGGATTTGATATTAAAAAGGTAAAAGCTAAGAGACAAAATCCTAGATGTATCATGAAACAACTTCTTATTCCTATGTGGAAATGATATTACATTATTGCATACTTTTCCATAGGGATACTAAATACTACTAGAAGGAATGATGAAATGTTTTTTAATATTTTTTAATGCCATAACAAATATTCACACTTGATTTATATATATTAACATTAACGTATTGAAATATAAAAAGGAACTGTATTAATGATGTTGTAAGACTCTTTGGAAGAACTAATTTAATTTTTTATATTCATGATCCCAGATTTAAAACAATATTTTAGAATAGCCCTTAGAATCCCCTGGATATTGAGCTTCATTTGAGCACCATCTACCATCCTCAAATTGATGGATAGTAAACACAAACTATTCAAACATTATAATACAATATAATGTTTTGACTTCTTGAATATCAAGGTATATGGGATCATTATATACCTTCGGTGGAGTTATCATATAATAATATCTTCAATTTTTGCATTCAAATGGCATCGTATGAAGCATTATATGGGAAGAGAGATCATTATCTAACTTGTTGGGATAAATATGGAGAAATTTAACTTATATGCCCAAAAATATTGAGGGAAAAATTATAATGGTAAGTATTAATCAAATTCATATTAATTAATCACAATGATGGTAAAATATTTGTGTTATAATAGAATGAAATATTATGAATTTCAAGTAGGAGATAATATTTTTCTGAATTTTTCTCAATGGAAGGATTTTATAAGGTTCGGTAATAAATAGATTTTAGGCCTGAGGTATATCAAACCTATTTAAATTATATAAAAACTTATAGATTTGGATTATTGATTAAAAATTATATCATTCCTCTATAACATAAATTATTTGTACCATATATCATTGACAAGGAAGAATATTACATACCCAACACATGTTCTAAGATTTGATTAAATTGAATTTGTACCATATCTAATTACTATGATGAAACCCTTGAGATTATTAACACTATGGATAAATTATTAAGGAATTTGACGAATTGATGGGTAAAGGTACTTTAGAGAAATTCGAAAATAGTGTAAGAAATGTGGGAACCAAAGGATGTTTTAACGAATAACCAACCTCATTTGTTTGGAAATACATATCCATGAAAATTTTTAGAATGAAATTTTCATAGGAGGGAATAATGTAACACTCGAACCTCAAATTTAGATATTGAAAATTTTATTTTAATAAAACTAAATAAAAATTTACACAATAAAATTTAATGGATGAAAAAATTATAATTTCATAGGATTAATATTGAATATGAACATACACTTACAAAATAATCATATAATGAATATTTTAAAATTTCCCTTAGAAATAAGAATTTATAAATAATTAAAAAATGTGGTATTTATCTATTCCACATATAATTTATATAATTTATAATAATTTTAATTATTAAAAATTTAGTAACTATCTATATGTGGTAAAATTGGAAAAAATGGTATGAACGACATTGGTAGATAACTATTCAATCCATGTTTATGTTGGACTCTCCAGAAGAGGTTCAGGATAAGGGTCACTAGGTGGTGGGAAGTGGTGGAAACAATTAATGTAATTCCAACTAGTATTGGGAGATGTTGTATTTTATTGGCTTCTCAATCCCCAATATCTCTTTCAAGGAGGAATGAATGCACCCCGATTTCATCTATTCCATCTTGAACCAAGATCTAAAGAATATTTTTAGGAATATTAAACTAGTTTATAATAGAAATATGTGGGTCTTCTCCAGCTCATAAACCCAGGATTTGAAAAGTAGGGACATAAAATATAAGATTCATGAGAGAAACAGAACTGACGAATGAGCTCCCAAACATTTCATCAAGGAGAAAACCAGAAAAATTAAATTTTCATGTTTGTAGATTAAGGAGTAATACACTACTAACTGATTATAATATTAAAAGGAAAGGTGTGGTTTTGAAATATTGTTGTCATTGGTGCAATTCAATGAAATAATAATGATTATGGAATGTTTTCATCATGTGAGAACTTTATATGGGGATCTAGAATTTTTTTGGATACATGTTGGGTCTTTAGTGTATTGGTGATACTATACAGATGATTCCAGGGAGCTTTTTCTAAGGAGCTGAACCAAAAAGATTGGAAATGAAAGCGCATGTAGTGAATTTTTTTCCATTTTTAGATGGATCATCTGAGAAGCTATAATAAATTAGAGAAGGTAGAAGATACTTGACCATGATCATATAGGTCCTTAACTTGGATCTCATTTCTGAAATGGTAGATAAACTAAATGGAGGGTTGTCAACTACATTCTAAAATTAACTGGTACCAAGAATATTCTACACTGAGGAAAGAAGAAGATGTGTTCATGGGATTTTGATTAAATGGATACCTCCTACCTCTAGTCTAAAACATTACATGGATGGCTCCTGTATATTCCGGGTGATGAGGGGTGGATGTTTAATAATACACTACATGGTCTATTTTCATATGGGGTTAAGTGCATTTAATGGTACATGTAAATTATTTGGAGTGGATACAAGAGCCATGGAAATTGGATATATGGTGTGTAGAAGGAAAAACATGAAGATTTATGAAGTGAAATATGACTCAGCCTTACTGGTCATCTTCTTCGATGGCATAGATAGGGCCCCATGGGATTTGGTATACATTATTAGGAATTGAAAAATCATTGCAACCAAGGCATCCCCATCAAAAAAATTTGTAGGGAAGGGAACTTCTCTATGGATACTATTTCCATCAAATGAACTCTATGAGTGAGAATTATTTTATATTCTTGTATAAGATCTATTGCAGATGAATATAATGTTTTTGTAACTCGGGATACCCTTTGTCTTCACTATTTTCATCTTCGGTTATTTAATGTGGACTTGTTTTCTAGGTTACTTTTTCAATAAAAATTCAATTTTATATTTGAAAATAGTTTCTTAAGATAATCTATTTTTCTTAAAACACATAATGTCTATCTATTTTAATTAATTAAAATAATATTTAATTACTAATTAATTGAATTTAATCTTTATATTATATATATTTATATTTCAATTTATATACATCTAATGACTATTAATAGTTTTATCTTTAATAGTATATCATATTATGCTTGAAATTTTCATTTATTGAAAATATGTTTTATCAAAATGATTTGTTGGATTGTTTTTAAACTAAATTCTAACACGTTTTAATTTGAAATATATTAAAAATAGTAAGCATTTTTAATAATCATAACTAATTTTTGATAATGAAGTCAATTTTTTTGGAAATAAATAATTGTGTATGTAGTAAAACATAATTATCACATATATGGTTAAAATGGTGTTTTCTATTCTATATGATCTTAATTTATAATTAATTTTCAACACACATATATTTTTTATTTGATATATTTTATTTCATATTTTGAATCATTATGTCCAAACTATTGTATGAGTCTCATTTCATTTTTAATCATAAAGGGTATATTACATAGGGTAAAAAAATTGTTTCTATGGTGATAACATAAATAGTTAAATTAAACATAGAGATAAAGGAAAAAATATGTTTAAAATGTAACACACTATGTTTTTTAAAAATATAAAAACAATTTTAGGCGCAACACCGAACCCAAAAAAACTATGACTATTAAAATATGAATTCTCTAAAAATTATATTATATTTTTATTTATAACTAGGGTTAAGTACATTATTAAATATATATATGTCTAAAATATATTTGTAAATTATTAGTAAATAATCAATAAATTTTGGTTTTTTCTTTTGTTTCTTCAAAATATTTTTTTATTAAAAAATAATTTTTTTTATTTCTAATTATAATAAAATATTACATTATATTTATAAAATATTTAGAAAATTTGCCCCATTTTTTAGCATATCAATAATAACAGTGTGAACTTTTGTAATTTTTAAAAAATAAACATTTTTCAATAAATAGTGAAAAATACAGTTTTTAAGTAAAACATTGTTTTCTTTTGATAAATTAAATAATTAAAATTCCCTAATATTATTTTAATTTTGTTTAAACATAACATAATTATTATTTTATTATATTAAATTAAATTATTGCACATATTGCAAATTGATTTTGATGAAATGGATTCAATATTTTAAATTAACAAAATTAGTAATAGGTAAAAATTTCATCTTAATTTTTGAACACCATGAATAGTAAATGAAGAAAATGTTAATTATAATAGTAAAAGTAAAATAGGTTATTTTAGGGTAAAAATAACTTAACAAAAGACTAGAAAAAAGAAACACTAATTTTATGATTATTTATATTTCCATTTCATCAAAATAAAAATTATATTTATTCCATATTGTTTTACTTTAAAACTCATACTGTAATCTATTTAATAAAAATTATAATTTTTATAATTTAAAAAAAATTGTAATTTAATGTAACATAAAATATTAATTAGGAAATTCCATTTAATGAATTAATTTATTTTTTAAATAAATTTTATATTACATAATATTATTATTAAGTATTTTCTTGTAGAATATAAATTATTTTATATTTTTTAGGAAGTCATGGTCAATTTTTATAAGGGTTCAAAAAATATTATCATAAAAAAGAATGATTATTTTTCAATAAATGTAAATTCCTATTTTAGAAGTTAAAATTATTATTATTAGAAAAATATTTAGATAAATATAGTATTATTTTTTTTAATAATTATTCCAAAATTATCAAATAGTGTTTTTTTAATATTTTTGAGATAGTAGAATTTTTGGGTAAAAATTAAATGTCAAATAATTACATAGTGTGTATTAAGAAATAATAATGACCCAAAATGATGTAAAAAATAATAGAAATGGTATCCATGACCATATATATGTTTATAATTTAAAATAAAATTAATTTGAGGTTAATTTGTTTATTTTATAGATCCACGGTGAATCCTCCAAAACATATAATATATTTTAATGTTTTAAAATATTGGTTTTGAGGTCAGGAATCACTTCCACATAATAAAGTGTATTCTTTTTATATGTTCGCCCATTAGAATAATGAAATTATGAAAACAACCCGTATATGGTAAAAACATAGGTAAAAATTGTTGTAAGGTTTTTGTTCTTGATTAATTTATTATATTTCATCCAAAACCTATGTTTGAGAGATGATAAAGAACCCCGATTTCATCTCCTTTATAATCCAACAAAATCTCCAATTTATCTTCGCTAAAATTCATGGATAATTTCCTTACTCTACCCTAGCCCCTATAGAGTCTTCCTTATGTTCCCCCAATCATTCAAGGAGCTCCTTCCAAGTATTTCAAATCACCATATCAAGGAAAGGGAGCCCATCCTCATCCTCTTTATTCAAGCATATTCTTTATCAAACATCTTTATAATTTATATCAAAATATAGTTATATGTTTTAAATATCCTCATTACTAGTTATTTTGTTTCTATATGATGAAATATCATATTCACTCTCTTTAACCCCATCCATGAACATTTATACGCCCCTGTAATGTTGTAGGAAATTCACCGTGATTTTCTTTTCCAAACAATTGTGTAGTGAATATGCATACCCATTTCATATAAACATTATTAACCTTTATATACATATAATTAATTCATTGGGAAATAAAATATATTTATTCAACACTCATTGAATATTTAATAGATTTTTTTAACAAATTACTTCATATTTTAGGATCAATGTGGCACACATTAGTATTTGAATAAATGAAAGTGACGGGTACACCCAGAATTATGTACCACATTAATGCATAGGGTAATTTATAGTCTTATTTTTTTCATTTATATCATACCTTTATGGTTTCCATTATGATAAACGCGATAATTTCATTTGAGGAAGTGCGGACTACCACCCCCTCAAAGTGAGATGACTCATTCATGCAATACGTGGGACGTATAAAGGATGTAGTTAATGAAATTAAATATTATATTGTACTTTTATTATAATATACCTATTTATCACTTTGTTTTCATTCTATTAAATATGAAATGGAAATAAAAGTTTCGTTCATGAGTAAGTACAACTAACAGTCTCCCTGAAAAGTGCATTTCATTTCTTACCTCTAAATGTTAAGTAATGTTATAAATAAATATATAAATAAATATATATATATATATACTAGATATATATGATATATATGATATATAAATCATTAATATAATTCTAGAGATATTGGACTCTTGACCACATGGATAGCTTGTAATTATAAGGTGTTCATTTTGACTCTCATACCAAATATTAACAAAATGACCATTATTAACTTAAATGATTGCCTAATATTTATAACATGGTTATAAGTGATATAAAAATAATAATAAAATTTAAAACAGTACTTAGTCAAGTATAAATAATCTTAATTTTATTATTCAGTAAGAACAAGTAACAAACAAGTGAAGACTGACACGGGGTAAGGGATTTCTTATCTAACTTTAAATTCCTTGAGATTTCCATTGTTTTCCACTTATTTATTGCAAGTGGTGTATTGGGTAATGCCATTTGATATATATTATCATGATTCTATTTATATTCATGGAATTATAGGATTCATTTGGTGGTTATTAACTTTTGGTCATATGACTCGATTGATTACAATGTGGTAAGGGGTTTTCATATCACTTTTTATTCTCTTGAGATTCATGCTATATTTTCCACTATTTACTTTTTTGTGGTGTATTTACTAACCAAAATTGTATTCATTGTGTAATATACTTAAATTTATGGGTATTTAAATCATTATTTTATGATCCTTCTTTCATTGGTTGTATTTTTTATAAGTTACCAAATCGGTAAGGGGACCATTTAACCCAATTTCCATTCCTTGGGCTAATCTTATAATTCTTAATTATGTCATGCTATGATTATGTGTGAAATTACTATTTACTTATTTATGTTGTCATTTATTCTCCCCTTTGTGTGGATATACATTTGATACACATAATCACTCTATTTATAAATTCTCATGTCATCGATATGAACTTGATAAGAGTATTTTTAACTCAATTTCAATTCATTGAGTTAAACATCCAAGTCATTGGTTTTGTCTTAAAAAGAATATGTGTGAATGTTATTTGAATTATATACACTTTATATCCAATAATATTGAGTGAATTTATATTTGTCACACATTATTATGTAATGGATTTATCCTTAATCTAATGATATAGTATTTATAAGGGATTTCGTCTCAATTTACATTCCATTGATACTTAATTGTTTTTATGAACCAATTCATTGTTATATGTTGTATATACTATACTTTTTAATATTATATCATGAATACCTTTATTCTAATGATATTATAATGTTCTGATTTAATTTTATTCCTCAATTATTTGTATTCAGACGTCTCTCATTTGGTTAAAAACTCTTTAACTAAAATATCATTTTAAAAGTTGTAAAGATTTTTTCTTCTAAATATTTCACATTAATGTCCATGTTTTAAAAATGGTTTTTAGGATTTATTTATTTATATAGACATTAATTTTTTCTAATGATAATTTCTTTAAATTTTTCAAAGTGGTATGCGACACTTTTATTCAAAAATCTCTTTATTAAATGTTTTAAATGGTTTTGAAAATTATTTGATAAAGAATTGTTTATTTCAATATCTTGATTTGATATATTATGATTGGAATATGGAAATGTAATCTTTCCTTTATGATTGTGTTATGTTTTATGAATATGTTATGGTTATTGGGCATTTTTTAGATATAAGGGTGGTTCTATGATAAACCTCGGGTGGGTGACCCCGAGATAGCTCTACAATGCATTGGGTAATGAGACAGAGGTAAACATGAATGTTTCTTCTACGATATTTAGGGTATATACTATGATGGGTATTCCAAATTTGACTCCCTTTTTAGTTGTGATAGCTACAATGTAAGTATGATATGGTTACCTCAGGTTACCTTTATGATTTATGATTACTATGTGTTATTCATAAATATTATGATTTCAGAAGGTATGTTATGATTGAAAATTATGGTTTGATTGATTTTTATTTATTGATGGTTTAATGTTTCCTTTCTATATTTTACAAACCTTACTGATATTTATGGTATATCATATATGAAGAATCATTAACATGTTATATTTATTATTTACATCAATTATACTCATTATTATACCCATCAATGTAATGAAGTGTTGAATAACAAACTACACAATGACATAGAGACGGTAAGCCGTACGTACGCACGTATGGTGACTTTTTCATTCATAGGATAGATACAATAACGAATATGGTTGTACCATATTTATAATAACATCACAATATGTAAAAGGTACTGGAGTTATTATTTTTTTATGGAAACAACAAAGAAAGAGGAAGTGGAAAAAGAAAATAACTTTGAAAGAGGTGATGAAATTATTACCTCTTCTTCTGGTGATTCCTTTTGATTTGATCAAAAGGACTCTTTAGGATGTATTTTTGATCTACTTAAGGCCTATAAGTGTAATTGAGGGTATTTGGGAGGATATTTGATCTGGGTTTGGTCAAGCCAAATGGATTTGGAGGTTTGAAATTAAGAGAATGGGAAGTACCCTTTTATAAGATAGGTGAGGGTAACCTTAAGAAAAACTAGTAATATTATTTTATTATAAAATAATATTCGGTTTATAATGGCTCCAAAAGGATTTATTTCAAGGATAAGGTGGGGATCAGTTGAAAACATCTCAACCAATAGGTTATATACAGGTTTATATTACCATATTAACCTTATCTTTTAGATTTAACTCTTAGTTAAATAGTTTAGCTTTTACTATATATTCAAGTATTATTATAATAGATGGTTAATAAACATACTATAAAAAGCCAAGCAAACCCCATGTGGTTAATTATTGATATATCTAAACTTATCTAAGTCCTTTGTCCAAACCATATATTTTTAGGGATATTATATCAATTAATAATATAGTATTTTTTTGAAACTCATTTATGTCAATTTTCACACTATTTAGTATTTCATTTTTTTTGAAGTCATAACAACTTTATCACTTAGACAAAAAATTATTTAATCAACCATAAAATGTCAAATTAACCTATAAAAATCAATTAATACATAAAAATTTTCAGTTTACAATTATTTTAATATTTATAATATCAATTATTTTAATCTTTTAAAAATAAGGTAAGTACTACATCATCATTGTGTAATAAATAAATTTAATTATTTAATGTATAAAAATTATAAATAAAATAAAAATATGTAGGAAATATTTTAATTTTTCTAATTAATAATTATAGTCTAATTTTTTTTATGTATAACCCTATATTAAAAAAAATTTAGTTATTAAAATTTTAATTTAACACTTTTAACACTTCTTTAAATAAAATAATAATAAATGTCCTAATCTAATAAAAGTGGACCAAAAAGATAATATTTATTCATAAAGATGATTTTGGTCAAAATACACTTATCTAATAGAATTATGACTTGTTTTAGGCTAATTATAATATCATTTTTTACCTTTAATTACCGTACTTAATTTAAACCATGGTAAATAAAATTCCAAAGTTATTATTCACCAAAAATTATATTCATCCTATTTAACCACATTTTACTTACTTATGCCAACTGTGTCTCTTAGAATTTTGAAATTCAATTCATAGAAGCAGTAAAATTATGTTTTATGCAAATTTGGAAATGTGCCTAGTTGTTGGGTAAAAGACGTTAAAAGTTCTATAAAATTTTATATATATAATTTTATTATAAAATTAATTCAATGAATTATATTGAAAATATATTGGTTATATGTATATATTTAGACCAAAAATAAGTTTAAATAAAAAGTAGGTTTTAAACAATAATCCAGGTTTTGTCACTATTCAGAAAAAATTGAATGTTTTCAGAAAAATACCAAAAATTCCCCCAAAGATAATTTTGATATTCCGAATCCCAAAATGAAATTTATTTTGAAAAATAGAATTTATAAAATTTCAAAAATTGGGTATTAATATTCATAACGAAAAGTTTGATTGGTCGTGGTGTGCTGGAACTCAAAGTTGCGTACAACGCAAGCTATTGCATTATTCAAAGAGAAACATGTTGTGGAATCTTGGGGTGTTACATTCTTCCCTAATTCAAATAATTTTTTCCTCAAAATTTCAAGAATACTACTACATAAAAAGATTCAATTGGTTCTTCATCATAAGTTCCTCAGGTTCCCACATTGCCTCTTCCATATTATGGTTTCTCCATAGAACTTTTACCAGATGAGTCGTCCAGTTTCTCAACTATTGTTGTCTGGTATTAAGAATCTTGAAAGGATATTCACAATAAAAAAGATCGAGTTTAAGTTCTATTTCTTCATATGTGAGTATATGTATTGGTTCAGGAATGTATTTTCCCAACAGTGTTACGTGGAACACATCATGAACTTTGGATATACTTGGAGGTATCGCTAAATGGTAAGCTATAACTCCAATTAGTTCTAGAATTTCAAAACTTATGATGTACCTGGGACTTAATTTACCCTTCTCACTGAATCGTACAACACCCTTCCATTGAGATGCCTTCATGAAAACATGATCTCCTACTTCAAATTCCAATTCCTTCCATCAGTTATCAGCATATCTCTTTTGCCTAATTTGAGCTACTATGATGTGGGTTTGGATAATCTTCACCTTTTCCATTGTTTCCCCAATAAGTTATGGGCTAATGAGTATTCTTTCACCAACATCATCCCAACAAGTTGGTGTGCCTCATCTCTTTCTAAATAATGATACATATGGGGCCATCTGAATACTTGAATGGAAGATATTGTAATAGGAAAATCCTATTAGAGGTAAGTATTGATCCCATATACCTTGAAAGTCAAGTGAGTAAGATCTCAACATGTCTTCTAAGTTTTGAATAGTCCATTTTTATTTTCCATCAGTTTGAGTGTGGTTGGATGTACTCAAACAGAGTTTATTATCATGGGCCTTCTGATGAATTTTCCAAAATATTGATGTAAAATGTGGATCACGATCAGAAAAAATTGATAGGGGTAATCCATGAAGTCTTAAAAATTCATTAATATATAGTCTTGCTAAATGTTAAAGTGGTAAATATTCTCTTATATCAAGAAAATGTGATGACTTGGTAAGATGATCAACAATGACCTATATTTTATCATTATTTCTATGATTCTTTGGTAGTACCATGAAAAATTTCACTATAATATCATCCCTTTTCCACTCATGTATGGGAAGAGGTTGCATGACTCCTCCAGGATTTTGTCTTCCATCCTTAACCTATTGACAAACCATATATCTTGACACATAATCAGCGATCTCTATTTTCATGTTGTCTCACCAAAAAAGTTCCTTCAAATCTCTATACATCTTAGTGCTACCATGGTTTATAGAGAAATTAGAGCTATGCGCATCATCCACCAATTCCCCTTTTAGATCAGGTATATCGGTGAATTTTGATTTCCACTCTCCTAAATCTCAAGTTGAATAAAATGAAGATGTATTTTTAATACAATATTAACAAACAACTTAGAGAAATGGTGAGAAACAAGGCCAACCCAATAGGTGATTGCAACTGATAACTAATGACTCTTAGTCTCTCTAGACATGGCTTATAAGAATTTTAGCATGACACGAAAACTCATTTAATTTTTATAATGAAAGAGATATCTCATATCACAGTTATACATGAATGTATACATATTAAATGGATAAAATAGATATGCCCCAATGATTAAAAATGAATGTCAATATATCCCTATGCGCCTATTATGATAATTGTATTCTCATCTTGTGTTATACTGATCCATGATTACAAAACTCAAGAAATAATAAAATTATAAAATGATAACCTCACAAAACATGTGAATCACCCAAGGTGAAATAACATCAACTGAAACAAGAAAACAACAAAAATTGCAATCCCATCCCTTGGTACTCATATTTTGCCCCATACATATGTAAGATACTCCCATGAAGAAGCTCATTACCAAGACACAAAACATCCGAGTATCCTTTAAAACTTTCCCCAAAAATTAAAGAATAAGAAAATAAAAGATTATCATGTGATACCACTTTGTAACATCCCCCAATATGGCACTCTATCACATGGTGAGAAAGGGTTGGTTATGAGACCTCAAGCCTGATCCCTATATTCCAGAGGATACCAAATATCAGCTGGGGTGTGAAATATTTAGTGAGGATACTATACGACCTAGTATGAAGTCTCAATGTAGTAGAAAAAAACATAATAGAATAAAAATAATCAAAGTAAATACATAGCAAAAGAAAATAATAAAAGTCAACTAAATAATCTAATAAATAATAATGAATAATTTAATGACATACTAGAATATAACTAAATGACATTTTAGAACAATGAAAGAAAAATACTAGAATACTCAAATAAAAGACTCAAAGTCTGAGGTCCCGAACCCCACATTGGTCCCATATCCAAACTCCATAAAATCCGAAAACATGAAATCAATAGAAATGTCATTCTACCTTGTCCAATCCTACATCCACATAATCTTTTTGGGTTCCAAACTATAACCCAAATAGGGTGTGAGTATAACTTAGTATGTCGACACCATCGTGTCTAAAAAAATGAGTCAGATAAGAAGTGTAATCTATAAAGTAATAACCTGGTGTATTAATTAATTTAACAATTAATAAAATATAACAAAAACTTTATTCGGCTTGGTGTAAGAATATATATGAGCATGTCTTAAAACCATGCCAATCACAACCATATAATGATGGTAAAATAACATGATTTGGCACCATGAGAGAATATCTCTAAGCATGTCTTGTGACCATGTTAACCACAATAATATCATCGTGGTATAGTTACAAAAATAGTAGTCAAATCCCTATAAGCATTAAATTATCTCGGACAAATCTCTACAAGAATTATAACATGATACTAGTCATTTCCAACACTCTATATGTAATAAAACATAGTATTAGGCCGAGCCTACTCTTTTTTAGCATTACAACATATAAGTGTGCAAATTCCAGGGCCGAGCCTAATATATAAGAATTATTCTATGGAACACATTCCCTGTCATACTAAATGGATATCCCAACATCACATCATAATTCTCAATGGTTAATTATGAAAATTACCATTATTCGTTCATATTCCACTTAAAATTTGATTCAAAATTGATTAACAATTATATTAGTAAGAAATAATCCACAATTTAGGTATTCGATAATAAGAAATCACCTAAGGTCACATGTCATGCTAAACATACATTAATATATTTTCCAATTCAATTATAATCATGATTTTCTCTCCCCATGGGAAGAAATAAGACAAATAAAAAGGCATTTGAATCCAAAGGACTTCAAGGAATAATAACATTCATTTATTTAATCTATTTTAGAAGACAAAATGATGGAACAATCATAATATTTCATAAATTTAGAAATTATCAATCCATAAGGTAAAGATTTAGACCCCATTGCTTTAACTAATGATCAAAAAATTCTTCCAACAACTAAGGACAAGGAGGAATAATGTGCTGATTATTTAAAATATATTCCTATAAAAAACTGATCAATATCAAAACCAAAAACACAATTGGTCGAGGGATTTCAATGAAACATTTGGAGAAGAAGGGAGAGAAGGAAGAAACCTAGAAAAAAAGGCTTCCTAGGGATCCCTTACACAAATAGGATGTCTAGAAGTGTTATTGGAACCCAAATATTTCCTCGAGAATGCCCTAGGGTTAAGAGGATACGAGATTAAGCTGAAACAATGAGAATTCAGCTGTACAACATGTTTAAAATAGCAGTTCATACATTTACACGATGTGTAATGTGATTACAAATCATTTAAACCTTTTTAATGGAATATACCAAAAAACCCATTGCATTATATTTATTTTATTAAAAACCTCGAACAATTACATGTTGCATAATCCCTTTACATGGTATGTAAATGTTTTGATATTTATTTTTCATCCTATTTTCCTTTTCAACCAACCAAAACTATTTTAAACAATTCTAAATCATAGAGAACCCATGTAACACTTTACCATTTTATAACCAAACTCCATTAACCCAAGGAAGCATAAATCCTTGAACTTTAATTAATTTTCTTCAACAAATAACTCATCGGATATACTCTATGGTCTTTATCAAGTTTCTTTGTAACCTAAGACTATGTTTATCAAAATGACGTACTTTATAAATGAAAAGAAAACTAGAATAAAATATTAATGAAAAACTCAGAGGGACACGTACCTAAAAAAAGATGAGATCTTTCACTATGCCAGTTGTTTTGTTCTATTTTAGTATTTTTTATGTATTCTGGTTATTCTATGTTTCAGTACTTTATTTTATCTTGTTTATATATACAATTTCTAGATGGTCCATGTTGGAATTTCTAGAAAAAATATTTTATTAATTAATAATAATTTATTAGGTGATATTATCCCAATAAATTATTTGATATGCCTTTGATACTGATCATAGGACTAGAGGGATCAGGGGTTCCCTAGGGTATGACATGGACCGACTCAGGTGTCCATTTTTTGGATGACATAAGATAGTTCATGATGGTAGAGGGGTCCTTTTATAATTAATAGGAGGGAATTTTTTTAAATATTTTTATATTGAAATAAAAGGAATGTATTATTCAAAAAAAGTGGACCCAAATTTTTCAAATAATTAATATAATATGAGGTTAGATATATAACTAAAATATAATCTAATTTAAATACAAGTTTTTATGATACTTTAGGTCTTTACCCCTTGATTTAGCACATTTACCACATTTTAACCTTAACCATGGTAACTAGCACTTTCCATGGTAAATTATTTTTATACCAAAAAATGAAATTGAACTTGTTACTTAATATATAAATTTTGATACCAAATATGAAATATATTTTATTTTATTCAATACCTAATGTGATAAAAATAAATTTTTATATAAGTACACATAACAATTTAATTGTTTTTAAAAAAATGTATTTTAATCATAAAAATGAATTTATAGTTATTTTGGGAAAATATTATTGTTATTATTTATTTTATTAGTTTTTCACTAAAAATTTATGTTTACTTGATTTTCTAAAAAATTAAAAAACATAATGACATTTTGTGAATACTTAATTAAAATAAATATACTAAAAATTGTTTTTTATTAGACTAAAATATAACTTGGGTTCCAAAATGTCAAACATAGATTTATAAATTCCCCATAATATTTTAAATGAAATATTTTTATTCATTAAATTCGTATTATTTCATGAAAAATATCGATAAAAATTTAATTCATGCTTATATCATAATGATGTCATAAAAGTACAATATTTGTAAAAACAATATTTTTTATTATTAATCAAGAAGTCAAATTTTTTTAAAAATATCCACAAATTTATCCTAAGATAATTTTAGTATGAGGAATCCATATTTTTTTAATTTTATCAAATTAAAATTTAAAAATTTAAAAAATTAACTTCTAAATGAAAACATACAATATATTGAAAAAATGTTTTTGTTAAAAACATGAATTTTAAAACATTAAGCGATCTTAATATTTTTTTATATTAGTTACTAATTAAAGAAGTAATAATATATATTTTTTATTAATTTAATCATTTCACTATCAGGATAATTTAAATTGATAAATTTAATTTAAGAATGAAATACACAGCACATTAAAAAATAATTCAATAAAAACCACCCCTTTTAACATTATTTAGTTTTAATAACATCACATTAATTATTTATCTTATATCCTGTAAATTTTAATAAATTAATATGTATTATAAGGCATAAATTAAATATTGAAAAAAATAACAATAATATGTATTTATTTAAATTAATTACCATATTTTTATTTACTATAGTCTTGAATCTTCTTGTAGTTTCTTAATAATGTTTCACGTTATTTTATTATAATTTATTAATGTTTATATACATATTTAATAAAATATTTCATAATTAATTTTTATATTGTTTTTTATTATTCAAGTGATTCAACAAAGTGTTTATTTAAAGGGAATTTATTCTAAAATCTCTGGGTGCTACAAAAATAGTGTTATAAATCCTATGAAAAAATAGATTCTTGTATCTTTTACAAAGGATTAAAATAGAATTTATATGAATATGTATTTCTTTCAAATTATTTAAAAATTATGGGAGTTGTTTTATACAATATTCCATGTGCTGATTTTTTGATGCACATGGGTTGATAATAGGATTGAAGTTAAAATTGATGAATTGGTATTTGTGAAGTGAATTTTAGTAATAAAGGTTACATATATGAATTTATAACAATGGAATAATAGAAATCACAAGTATTTTATACCATGAATCTTTCAAATATAAACTTTTTAATTATTTTATTATCAACTAAAATAATTTCATGGATAAAAAAATTCCACTGAGGATTACCCTTTCATTGGGATGCTAAAATCATTTTACAGTGGTCCAAATATTGATGGTGTATTATATTCCATAGTATAAAAGAATTTGGGATTTGGATACTTTATAGAGGGTCAAAATCCCTCTAATATTTAAATAAGAAAAGAGTTCAATGAATAAGTCAAATATTTTTCATTTTTTTATTCAATGTTTCTACATAATATTATGTGTTCTTTACTATACATACATAATACATATTAAATGTTTAACTACTTGTGTATATAATAGATCATACACCCACTGATGCTATAAAAATTATGGAAACACATATTGGTGATGTTGAAATTGAGAAAATGTTTGAAGGTGAAGAAGAGAAGGTTGAAAAAATATAGGCATAATCTAGCATGGAAATGTTAGAAAATATTATTGAGGAGAGAAGTAAGGGTATAAATGTCATGGTTGTGTGGTATGAATGTGGTCAACTAATTCAACCCAAAAAATATATTATTATTTGTTACATTAGGGTCTGGACTCAAATTCATGTGCCGATTAATATAGATACATGTGACAATATTGGGCTTCCATTAAGGGAAATAATTTGGAAATACATTAGGGTAACATTATGATATAATTTCTCTATTTTATAAGAATAATAATGAATCATTGATTTACTCTTCATTATCAATTGAATATTTCATTGATATTAGAATAATTTCAGATGAAATTCAAACTAATGGTCACTAGAAAAGCTCAAATAGTATTTCAAACACTTCTTATGAAACATAATATTTGGGATTTTGAGAGGATTGTAAAACACCCACCACCACCTATATACACACAAACTATAAGTAAAGATACTTGGGTTACTTTTATTTTCTATCAAGAGGAAGAAGCATTTGAGTTACAATGTAATTTGTATTATTTTATATGAAATTATGCATATTAATCACATTAATTCAAAATTTATAATTTTTAAAATAGTAAACGAGTGCATAAAATCAATAGTGTGTGTAGAAATAGAAATATCCATACCATAAAGCATGGATGGGGTTTTATTTACTTGAATAAAAAATAGTATTTATTTTAAATATAAAGTTAATAATATATGTGATATTAAACAACAACCTAATTATATTCCTATATTTATATATATATTGATGAATGATAATCTCAGGTCACTTCTATCTCACATCATGTTCTATGGAAAGAGGATTGTTTAAATAAAAAAGAAAATCTGATATATGAAAACACATAGAAAGTATTGGAATCATATATATATAGAACATAATAGATTTTTTTCTAATTTAAAATAGTATTACATATAAATGAATAATTATTTTTCTATATTTTTATCTAGATTAGGCTTAGAAATCATCATCAAATATACCGAATAATCAAATAATTTTAATTTACTTAAAGAATCTAGAATAGTATGGTCATGTTAGAGATGAATGTTTTAGTGTTTCTACCTAATAATAATTTGATAAATCATAGACATAGGTGGGATACATATGAGAATATAAAAATAATGTAGGTACAGATAAATGATCAAACAAAAAAAATTAGATGATCTACTGATGTGATAAAACAATTTATGCAAACAGATCAATAAGAATAATTAATGAAAAAAAACCTCAACATGAGTATCCAACCCCTGCTTTGAGGCTAAAAATTCCCCTCAATGACCAACCTTACTAGAGGTAATCTATTTTCGCATAACATTTTATGGAAAATGTGATTCAAATAACTATTGATAACTTTATTGTAAATAAATTTATAAGGTAATGTTAATTTTGATTTATATCTATTATCATCACCTTATTGTCTTGTTGAGAGTGGTACAATATAAAATATCCAAGGCAATATTCTAAAAAATAAAAACAGCAAAAATATCACGTTAGAGAGGGGATTCTATTAGAACCATGGTCACATCTCCCTAAAGTTGATATAATCAAAAAATACTCTAGAAAAATATATATTTAAGAGTACTATATTTCTGATAAGACCCCTAGATTTAATGTCATATTTTCCATTGAATCCTAATGTTTTTGATAGGTTTCTTCATGCACAACATTGAATCTCAAGAAATTGTGGAATAAGATATGATAGTTAAAATGTAATAATAAAATTAGTGGGTAACAATATATGTAACTGAATTATGGTATATATATATAGAAAAAATAAATTTCATTATTAATACAAATTCATTGATAAAAGTTTATTAGTGTAACTAAGTAACTAATAATATTGATTAATGCTTTCAAATATAGCCCTTTTAAAATTTCCTTTTATGAAATTTATTTTAAGGTCCTAAATATATTAGGGGTAAAAGATATTATTTATATGAATAATATTTTAACATGAAATTTTATTAATAATTTATATGAAGTAATAATAAAAAAAATATTTTCAAAAGTTATTTTTCTATGAAAACAATTTCCATTATATATATATATATATATATTTTTTAAATTCAAATCCTTATATTTTAGAATTTGAATTTTCCAAAATTTTCTTTATTATTTATTTATATAAAAAATATTATCTTAATAGTAATTTTTTGAATTTTTCAAAAATAATTGATTTTTAGGTAAATAGTTAAAAAATAATGATTTTATTATTGTCGTCACTTTTATGAAATTTTCACCATAAAAAGAATGAATTAAATTTTTTTGAAGCATTTTTTAGATAAAAATATAAATTTATAACATAAAATGAATAATTTTAAAAAATATGTTGAATTTATGAAACCAATGTTTAATGTTTTGGAAACATAGGTTATATTTGACTATAAAAACTATTTTTATTCACCTTTATTAAAAATTATATTTTATCATTTATAGAAATTATGATAAAAAATAGATTACATATTTTAGACCAAAAAAATTTATATTATTTATTAGGTTCAATTTAATTTTTAGGCATTATAGAAATATTACTAAGATTAAAGTTAATGACCATGATAATGGTGAAATAGTTTTTTCAAAGAATTATGTTAGTAATGTTGGGTGTTTTTTAAGTAATAAATTAAATTAAAATATTTTATATGATGACTATTATTTTATGTTTAAAAATATGTCAAAATATACTATCTCACCTTTAATTGGTAATTAATTTTATATAAGTTCAAGAACACTTAACAGTTAAAACCTATTTTTTGACAAAAATAAATTTTCTATATGTTAAATGTCTTAATTTAAAAGTTAATTTTCACTTATTTATAAATTTAATTATATTATAAGGTGATTTAATTTTAGGTTCATCATGCCCAAATTTTCGGATAGTGGTTTTCTTAGATTTTTACAAAATCATAATTTAATTAGTTAAAAACTAGTTACCAAGGTAAAAAACAAAAAAATTACAAGTAAAATCCGAAGAATAAATTAATTTAAAAATGTTTAAAAAATGTGTGAAAATTAGTGGTAGAGTATTTATAAACCTTATTTTACCTGGAACTACGTTATTTATCACTTTTGGAACTATTGACCATTGAATAGTGTTATTCCATTATTGGAAAACAATGGGTGTTCACAAAAATGACATTTTCATCTATTATAAAAGAATATCACTACTAACCTATCAAATTTAGAGATAAAATTTTAAATTTTATTGAAACCTTATATAATTAATATTTTCAAGAATTAGCTTAAAATAATTAAATCATCTGGTCACCATAGGTTAGCCTAAGCCCTTCTGTTTCAGGGAAACTTTCAATAGAAAGTTCACAATCCCAAATTGAGTATTACTTAATCCAAATGATTAAATTATTAATATTTAAATTTAAAACCTATTACAACCACATTAATATAATTGATTAAGTATCATTAAGTTTCATTATGTTAATTCAAAAAAATATATTTATTTCTTCCAATCCACTATAGAAAACAAAAGAATGTTTATCATACATTTGTGTAGACCACCACCTCTATAAAGTGATGTTTTATGTTTTTAACCCGGCATATATTCATTAGTTATAGTGATGGAATTTAATATTAAACATTTAATATATAATATAATAATGATTATTGTTAAACAAATTATAATTAAACTATATTCATTATAATTTATTAGAAAATAAAAATGTTAACAATATGTTTTGCATACGACCATCTCTTTGAAGTATCATATCTCATTTTTCATATTGTTTATTTATTATTTATTAACATACATTAATATATGAATAAGAACCTTAAAAATATCTAAAAATATAGTTACTCTTAAGTAATAAAGATATTAATTTAAAATAAAACATTCATAACCATGATAATCTATTAATTATTTTATATTAATGTTTATATTTATTTAACCAGTTACTTAAACTATGATATAAAAATATTTCATAGATGAACGTGAGGACTTAAATTATAATATTATTATAAGTTAATTATAAAATATTTATTGGTTTATGATTTAAGAAATTTAATATAATGTATTTAACTCATTATTATAATATTATCTTCAATTGCTAAAATGATCGAAATAAGCGAACACCAATTCCATTTTCATGAAACATATCTAAAACACTTATTTATGTTTTTTAATTTTTCATTTTATATAACATTCTTTAGGGGTTTTGAATCAAACATTTCTAAAGATAGAAGTGTTATTTTTCTCTATTTTCATTTCCATGATACATGTTTAATATTGCACACCATATTTTCTTTTATATGGTGTCTCCAATTAACTACTTAATTAAACAATAATTAATATATTTCATTTCATTATATTTTAATTTCATGGTATCCCTCTCACTTTATTTTGATTCAAACATTACCCTTATCTTAAGGGTGTTTGAATCTCAATTTTGCTTCACTGAGATATGATTCGTATTCACCACCTGTTTTATTTTTTGTACTTTATATAATGAATATTGATTAATTCCTAAATCCAACCATTATATTTTTATTTGGATGACTAAACTATTGTAAATTTAAAATTTCCTTTTTATTTCCAAATCATCCTATATTGTAGGCATGATTTTTTCCAATGCCTTTCCTATTTGAATAAACTATTTTTAATTACATTGTTTAAAGGAAATTCACCTAGATATCCAAAAATTTATTGATCGGAAAAATGATTGAGTTAACCAGATACTATCACTATATAAGGTGTTATTTTTATAATTCTTAAATATAAATCTATTCCACTTATTTTGTGGGGGAATATTGAATATCAGTATACTTTTTATTTGAGTACAAATGTTTATTGAATGCGCAAAAAGGCTGATTATGAATTTTTTAACCATCCAGATCCATTATCCAGATCGTTATTTTTTATTGATTTACTGAAAAATACTATAATTATATTTGTTTTTATCTCAATAATAATTTTTATGGATTACTATAGAAGGTTGATCATGAATTATGTTATTATTCATATCTTTTGTAAGGTGAATGTATCTGACTTTGAGAAGTGATAGGTGGATCCCAGTATTATATATCCCCTTAATGCATTGGTTGGTCTCATAAGATTTTTTTGGGTATTTAGTGTATTTCTACCCTATGAAATGATGACTTCTTGGTTTCAACCTTTATGACAAGAATGATGTTTCAGATGTGTCCTTGGTATTAAGAATAATGTCTTGGCTAAGGAATTGATGGTAAATTTCAAGATTTCTAACATTATTCTTTCCATAAAAATGAATTTTTCTACTTTTATCTATGTGTTTATTTATATTTTTAAACATGTATTTTTTTCTAGATCCTATTAAAAGTTTTATAAAATTATTTTATCATATGAAATTTCCTACTATATTATTTTTTCCAAACTTATTCCTTGATAAATTGTGATATATATTTTCCATTATTGAGAATTTTAGAACACCCATCCTATGTTTATATTTCCAAAAGTTATGAAGAAAATAGTATACACTATATGAATATAATTTTTGAATGTGTGGAGAATTTTGTGAGAGTTGTTAAAGACTTATTAAGGATTATATGCTTTCTTATATAGTGTAAAAAATTTCTATTTTATGACAAATACATGGAAATTGTTAGTTATTTTTTTTACAAACTCACTAAAACTATAAACCTATAAGGTCCTTTTATTTTAAGTGAATTAATATTTTTAGTGATATTTTATTTATTTATGAGTAAAATTGTGTCACTTCGGTAAATTTCAAAGACGTTATATAATGAATGTGTTTTTCTCACTAGATTTCAGAAGCGTGGGTTTGTGGTGTCATAGTTGATTCCAAAATACATTTTAGATAACATTTGAGATTAATATGTTTTCAGTTGTAGATAATTTAAGAGTTATAAATTTCATCAAGGGATGATAAATTATAGACAATCATAATTTTAAAGGTATAGATAACCGTTTAGGTTGATGGAGTTAGTATTGAATACATTTTATTGTTTGGGAAATAGGATGTGAGAAATTTATAGATAACCATAGTTGAATGTCTATGTATAAGATAATGTCCAAAATTCTAGAAATTTATTGAGTGTGTAGTCTCTATGAAATTTCATCCTTGTCTCTGGATGCTGGCCAGTGGATGTAGTTGTGGCACAAATCCACCTAGTGTTAATCACCCAGAAAAGGCTGGTTGAGTATTGACTAGATATTTACTAGATTTATGATAAGTGGGCATAAGAATACACATCTATAAAGACTATATCATGGTATACACATTGGTTAATCAAATTATCCTTACAAACTATTATCAAGGATATAAATATATTAGTTAAATAAATTAATATAAAATGATTATGGATAACATAATCTTAAACATAAGCTTTCCAAAGACAATATATATATTTATTGATATGTTCTTTCTTGGATAAAGTTTATGTTGTATTTTCTTAGTATAAATTCTAATATTTGTGGGTTTAGAACAATTCAATAAAGTTCATGGTAATTTGGGACTATTATTTTTTAGGATTAAGTGATTTAGACCCAAAGCAACATAGAGTGAAGTAAGACTGATATAAAATGAATGAAAATAACCTTAAGATAACATGATGGTGTCTTAGAGTAAAATATATTGTGGTTGATTTTTTATAATAATAATTTAATAAATATTGTTCATATACTGTGTTTACTCTTTTGGATTTAGTAATTATTTAATTCCTAAGGAATTAAGATGAATATTGGTTCATTGGAAAACATGTAAATTATCATGATAAGAAGCCTAATTTGGTTAGAGTTGAAATGAGAAATTATTTTATTATTCCAAATAAACTATTAAGAATAAGTATTAATAACATGAAATTAGTATATTTTCCAAACACACCAAATAAGAAAAAAATGGATTCTCATGTATGTTTTGGTTATGAAGATGATAAAGGATAGTAGATTAAATTTCCTTTTCATAAAAAATGTAATAAAAATCACCAGGGGAATATATTAATGTAACTAAAAGATTCTTCATGTATGGAAATGGAAGGCATAGAGGAAGATATTTCAATGGAATTATGAATCTATCAGTTAACATGATAAGGAAAAATATTAGTTTCTTAGTGATACCTAAGATATTAAGGTATACACCTTTTTTGATATTATATATTTAGTTACAAATATATTTCAGATTCCATTAACTAAATTTATTAGTATGTGATAAATAAAAATTTTAGGACACAATTTATTCAATGCGGTATAATGCAGCACCCTGATATTTTAAATTATATTTTCTTTTGTAACCTAATTTGTTCGATAGCTTAATTCAGTAAAACACTAAATAACAACAAACTATGGAACTATGTAAAAAAGTTACAATTTTACTCTAATATTGGAGGGTAAAAATAGAGGTAACTAGATTATGATATATATATATATATATATATAAATAATGGAAATTATTATTTCTACGTCATTGATAAAATCCAATTAGTGTAGTTAAGTAAAAATTATGACTAAATAATGCTTCAAAAAGAAACCTTTCTAAAATCAGATTTTATACACATTATTTTAAGAAACTAAATAAATTAAGGGTAACATATATTGTTTGTACAAATAATATATTAATATAAATTTTGATATGTAATTTATAGAACGTAAGAGTAAAAATAGTTAATATTTGTAAAATCTATTTTTTGATGAAAACGATATTGATTATTTATATATTATTATTTAAATGTTAAATAAAACAATTTTAGACTTTTTATTTTAAAAAATTAAATTAAATTTTATACTTTTAATAAACATATTATCTTAGGATGATTTTTTTATTTTTATGAAATAATTATTTTTTAGATAAATAGTGAAAAATACTAATTTGGCTAATTCCTTCACTTATATGACATTACCATAATGCAATTAAAGGTTTTTGAAAACAGTTTTTATAAAAAAAAATATTTATAAATTAAATTAAATTATTTACAAATAACATGTTGACTTTATAAAACCCATGTTTACCATTTTGAAAATTTAGGTATTATTTTACTCTATAAGCTATTTTTAATCACATAAATTTAAAACATGTTTCTGTTAATCATTGAAATTAAAAATAAAAAAATCGATTTTAAAATTTATATCAATATATTCATATTATTTAAAAAATTTAATTTCTTTTTTAGGCATAAAATCATGATTTCAATGATTAAAGTTAATGACCCTGCTAATGGTGAAACAATTATTTTCGAAGAATTAGTTTGCTAATATTGTGTAATTTTTTATATCATAAATTATATTGATCAATAATATATATTGAAACTGATATTATTTTTAAACATATATAAAAAAATATTATCACTCATTTTATTTGAAATTAATGGGATATAATATTAAGAATTCTTAATAGTTAAAACATTATATTTCCACTGAAATAGGTATACTATATATAAAATACTTTGATTTAAAAGTTAATTTTAAATTTCTTAAAAATTTGAATAAACTAAATAAATATTAAATTTAGGTTCATCACACACATATTTTTTATGAGTGGTTGTATTATATTTTTGTTAAAACATATAGTACATATTTAAAAACTAGTTATCTAGGTAAAAAACAAAAAAAAAGGTATAAGTAAAACCTAAGAATAAATAAATTGTTAAAAGTTCAAAAAATATGTGAAAATGATTGTTAGAGGATTAAATAAACTTATATCAACCAAAAATACATTTCTTCTCACTTTCTGAACCATTGGACTTTGAATAGTGTCATTCCATTATTAGAAAATAACGAGTGTTCACAAAAGTACCCTTTTCTTCACTTATAAAAGGGGATCATTCCCACCCTCTCAAATTTACACAAAATATTTTAAATTTTCCTAAAAAACTACCCAATTTAACTTAACTATAGGTAAATTTCATGAACTAAATCCTCAATTCACCATATTTCATCCTAATCACTTTAGTTCAAAGGATACTTTCAAGAGAAAGTTTAGGGTTTGAAAGTGAACATTACTTAATCCTTATCCTTTTATTCATTATATTTATCCAAAAAAACTATCATAAACCTATAAATAAAATGTTATAATTACAATTATAATAAAGATGGGTAAATATATCAAAGGAAAAACCATTATATATTCTTTTCCTTCTACTTAGAAAAATAAAAGAACATCGGTCATACGTTTGTGCAAACTACCGCCTCCATGAGGTGACATCTTCAATTTTCACCACCAAATCTATTCAGTGGTTATAAATATGTAATTAAAGAATAAATTTGAAACATATTATATAATTATGATTGTTAGGTGAAAAATTATAATTCAACTTTACTATCTCTCATTCCTTAAGAAATGAATACAATGACATTGGACAGTGTAGACTACCACCTCCACAAAGTAACATATCTACTCTTTCATACAATTTATTAATTATTTGTTTAAATATACTAAAATATTATTATATAACTTAAAAATATAGATATAATATAAAATGTTTTCTATAATAATTATATTATTACCAAAAATAATCTTTTATAACCATAATCATCCATTAGTTATGGTATGATAATATTATGTTGGTCTACCCGCCTACTTGAACAATTCTATAAAAATATATCATTAAAGACTATAAGAACATAAATAATAATATTATTATAATTTAATAATCAAATATTTATTTATTAATGTTTTTTAATGTTTATTTTAATTATTTAATTTATTATTAAAGTATCATATTTTATCTCTAAAATTACCGAAATAAGCCGACACCAAATCCATTTTCATGAAACATACCTAAAACACATATAAAACTATATGAGATATTTATAATGAAATATAATTTATATATTATAGTAACTTAAATGATATTTTAATTACGAACTAGGTATTAAATAATTCATTCTGATATCAACATTATAAAACCCATTCAAAACAATTACAGTTACTAACAAACGATGGGTAAAATAAGCTATAACTAAATAATATATTCATGATAAAGGATCATAAATCAATTATATAAATGGCAGTATATATGAATAATTTTATTAAATAAAATAAAATATTAGTTATGTTTTTTATATGGGATTCAAGTGCTTTAGTGGAGCTCAGGAATTAAAGAAAGGGTTTCTTGTCTAAATGCTCACCCCATGAGACATATTTCATTTTGTACACCATGTTTTATTTTATATGGTATTTATAATACCCCTTAAATATTTTTATCATCAACATACCATTATAGGTTTTATTAAATTTTTTATTTGAAATTATATCTTACAAGGTTTTTTTTATTTTAATGTTTCAAAATCTATTAGTGTTATTTGACTACACTTTAAATTCAATGAGACACGTTTCATATTGCGACCATATTTTAATTTATATAGTGTATAACATTTCCTATTTTTTTCAAGTATAATTAATGTATTTTATTTCATTATATTTTAATTTATTTATATCCCAATCGTGTTCTTTTGATTCTTATTTTACGATTACCACATGGATTTTTGAATCTAAATTATTCTCCATTGAGATTTGATTCATATTCACACTTGTTACATTTTTATTGCGTATATATTATACATGGATTAATTTATAAATCAAATCATACAATTTTACTTTGGGGGATTAAAATCATGGAGTTCCATCCCAATATTTGTCTTTTCAAATCAAACACTATTATATGAATTATTTTTCTTTCAATACCTTTTCTCTATAAATAGCCTATTTTTCATTATATTGTTTGAAGTGAATTGACCTGGATATGCATACATAGATTGATCTAAATATTTTTAAGTTAACCATATAATATTACATTATATAATGTTAGTTTGAGGATGCTTACATAAAAAACTATTCCACTTATTTGTTGGGGAAATATTGAAAATCAGTATACTTGTTATTCCATTATGGTTGTTTTTTGAAAGCTCTGGAAAGTTGATTATTTATTATTTAACTATAAGACTTCTTTATATAGAAGTATTATGTTCATTTATTGATTATATTTTTTCTTACATTACATATGTTTGTATCTCAATATTGATTTTTATGGATTTCTAAGGAAATTTGACCATGTAGAGGGATATTATTTATATCATTCATATGTTGAATGCATTGGGTATAATTAAGAGACAGGTGGGGATATTTATTATATCTCCCATAGATGAATAGGTTAGTAACATGAGACTAATTATTTGGGTATTTTTTATGCATAGAAAATTCAAGAATGATTTCATGTTTGATACCTTTATGGTAATAAGGATTCATTGTTGCAGCCTTAGAAGCAGGAATAATGTCTTAGTTGAGGATTTAAAGGTAAAGATTAAGATATATAGAACTATTCTTTCCATAATTCTGAATTCTATTATTATTTTATATTTGTCTATTTATATTTATTATCATGTATTTTTTCTAGATAATGAGATCTCTTATAATGTATTATTTGATTATCATTTGTTTCGTACCATATTATTCATGCCATGTTTATTCCTTGATATCTTTTGATATATGTTTTACAATATGATGTGTTGGATCTCACACTTATCATGTTTCTAATTCCCAAAGTTAGGATGAGTATATTGAAACCTGATATTTATTATAGAGTAGAATGTGTGAATAATTTTGAGAGAGTTATTGGTGTCTTATTACCGAATAAGTAGTTTCTTGTTTAGTGGGAGAAATATTCATTTTATGAGGAAGACATGATTTTTTAAGATAATTTTATTTATAACTATATAAAAATATGATCCTAAAATGTAATGTTAATGTATGTGAATCAATACTTTTTTGTGATATTATAAATTTTTTATAAAAATTGGTTCTCTTTGGTTTACATGAATGTCGATATCACAATAAAGTGTTTATTCACACTAGATTTTAATAGTTTGTGTCTAGATAATAAAATTTCATGGATTGTAAAGATAGTAAGTTTTTTTTGTTTTATTTTATTCCACTTTAATATTTCCCAACTCACCGAATCAAGGTGTTTGAAGAAAAAGAGAGATAACATAGAAGAATCATTATTGTGATCCATCATTCTATGTGACTAATAGAGTTTCAATATTTTTCATAGATGATGTGAAAAGGAAAATATTTCATTAAAGTCAATATTAAGAAATTATTTGTAATTTTAGTGAAAAATATGAATTTTATAACACATTTAGTATAAGGACCCGGCCTTAATCATTAAATATTCTTGAATTATGTCAAGAATTTATATTGAGGATCTTTTCAGGTTTATATTTATTTAGAATTAGGCCATAGATATTATATATCAACTTGAATATTTCAATGTAGAGACTTCTACTATAACTAATTTTTCATGACAATAAAATTCCTTAAATAAAACAAGAGTTCTTTTCTTGATATAAATCTTCTTGAATATTTCCTTTCTCTTACCCTTCCTTATAACCAGTGAAAAACATTTAAAAAACATCGGATGAGAATAAAAAGATCCATAAAGTTTATAAAATAAGGAAATGAAACATTAACCCATTAATAAATACAAATCAATGAAACCATTGTTTTCAATCATGACATACCTTATAAAATCATAATATTTATGAATAATACATAGTAATAATAAATCATAAAGGTAACATGGGGTATACTTATCATATTTAAATTGTATCTATCACAACTATATAGGTACTCACATTTGGAAAACCCATCACAGTATATTCCCTAAATTTCATAGGTGAAACATTCACGTTTACCTCCATAATGTTACCCAATGCTTTGGAGATCTATCTCAGGCTCACCTGCCCTAGATTTATCACGGAACCACCCATATACATAAACAATACCCAATAACCGTAACATATTAATAGCACATAACATAATCATAAAGGAATGATAAAATTTCCACATCCCAATAATAATATATCAAATCAAGATATTGAAATAAACAATGCTTTATCAGATAATTTTCAAAACAATTTAAAACATTTAATAAAGAGATTTTTGAATCAAAGTATCCCATACCACTTTAAAACTACTAAATAAATTATCATTTGAAAACATTAATGTCCATATAAATAAATAAATCCTAAAAAACATTTTGAAAACATGGAAATTAATGAGAAATACTTAGAATAATAAATATTTAAAACATTTAAAATGATATTTTAGTTAAAGAGTTTTTAACAAAATGAGAGATGCTTTAATAAAAATAATTAAGGAATAACATTTATTCATAACTTTATAATATCATGAGAATAAAGGGATTCATGATATAATATGTCAAATGACATTATATACACCGTATAAGAGTGAATTGGTTCATGACAACAATGAAGTATCGATGGAATGTAAATTTAGATGAAATCCATTATAAATATTGTATCGTTAGATTAAGGATAAATCTGTTACATAATAATGTGTGAAAAATATAAATACACTCAATATGATAGAATATTCAGTGTAAATAAACAAGATTACATTCAAACATATTATTTTTAAGACAAAACCAATGACTTGGTTGTTTAACTCAATGAATGGAAATTGAGTTAAAATTACTCTTATCAAGTTCATATCGAAGACTTACAAAATTATAAATGGATTGATTATGTGTATCAAAAGTATATCCACACAAAGGGGAGTAGAAATTACAATATAAATAAATAAACAGTTATTAATCACATAATCATAGCATGACATAATTAAGAATTAGAAGATTAACCCATGGAATGGAAATTGGGTTAAAAGGTTCCCTTACCGATTTGGTAGCTTACAAAACATACAACCCGTGAAAAAAGGATCATAAAATGAAGATTTAAATACAAATAAATTGAAGTATATTACATAATTAATACAATCTTTGGTAGTACACAAACCATTGAAAAGGAAATAGTGTCAAATATGGCATGAATCTCATGGGAATAAAATGTGAGATAAAAACCCCTTACAACGTTGTAATCAATTGATTCGTTTGTCCAAAAGTTAATAACCACCAAATGAATCAAAGAATACCCTGAATATAAAGAGTATAATTATAATATATATCAAATGGTAGTAACCAATACAACAAATTCACCAAATAAGCGGTGAACAATGAAAATCTCATAGAATTGAAAGTGAGATAAGAAATCCCTTACCTCGTGTATGTCTTAACTTGTTTGTTCCTTGTTCTTCCTTAATAATAAAATTAAGTTAATTTATACTTGATAAATAACCATTATTAAGTTTATTATTCCTTTTATATTACTTATTACCATGTTATAAATATTACGCAATCATTTAAGTTAATAATGGTCGTTTTGTCGATATTTGGTACTAGAGTCAAAATGAACACCTTATAATTACAAGTCTTCCATGTGGTCAAGAGTATGTTATCTCTAGAATGATATTAATGATTTAGATATAATATATATAATATATATCTAGTATATATATATATATATGTATGTATTTATAATATTATATAACATTTAGAGGTAAGAAATGAAATACATCGTTCATGTTGAGGGTAAGCCGTATGTACGCATGAACAATACTTTCATTTTAATTTTGTATTTAATGGTATGAAATCATAGGGATACATAGGTATATAATAATTTCAGTATATTATAATATGGAATTTCATTAACTCCATCCTTTATACATCCAACGTATGGAATGAACGAGTCATATCACTTTGAGGGGGCGGTAGTCCACACTTCCTCAAATGAAATTATCGTGTTTACACATAATGGAAACCATAAAGGTATACAATAAATGATAAAAATAAAAAATCATAAATAAAACATAAACATAATATATATATTATATATAAATATAGATCCATCCTAATGGCTACCATTGTTAGGTTGGTATGGATTATGATATTATCCAATGATACCAACTGTAGCATCAAAATGATACTGTAGATGCTCAAAATACAAGATGGGGCGGGGGTGAATTGTATACTTTAACAATTATTTTTGAGCTTTTAAAGTTGTTTAGAAACATTTATATTGTTTATCAAGGATAAAAAAGGTAAATTCACAAAAAATCTAAGTTCTAATAACTTTATTGATTTCAGAAATGTGATTCCGAGAATGTAATTCCAGAAATGTGGTTTCGGAAATCAAACTCAACAAAAGTTTACAAAGATAAAGATTCCACCTTAAAGAGTATAGAATCTTGATAAATCAGAGTGTACAAGTATAATGATGTATAATATAGTTATACTTTCCTCAAAAAAAAAATGCAGCGATAAACTTTAAACAATAGAAGTAACAAGTTGTAAATCTTTTAACCCAAAGAGAAGGGTATCCAACAACCACTACTGGAAAAATACCTTATACCAACAGTTTGGAACCGTTGGTATAGGTCCCCAAACCGTTGGTATAGGCTATACCAACGGTTTGGAGGACCATTGGAAAGTAAGCCGTGACAATAGGTCTATACCAACGGTTTGGGGAAAACCGTTGGTATAGGGTCTATACCAACGGTTTTGAAAACCATTGGTATAAGTAATTAGAAAATCTATACCAACGGTTCTCAAAACCTTTGGTATATGTATTTCAAAAAAGAAACATCCAGTGGGATTTGATCCCAGGACCTATAGTTTATAACTGAATGACTTAACCACTTAGCTAACAAGACTTTTGTTAACATAATTTCATAAATATATATATGTATTGTTCTAATTATTTTAAATTTTTATTTATATAATGTTCTCCGTTGGTAGATTCCGAAAAAAATAAAGGACCTTACCAAACGGTTTTCAAAACTGTTGGGAAAGGTCTTGTTTTTTTTCCAAATTTTGGTTGAACGTTGAATTCTGGACCCCCTTTCCCACCGTTTTGGGAAAACTATTGGGAAAGGGGGTCCAGAATTCAACCTTTCCCAACGGTTTGGGAAAACCGTTGGGAAAGGAGGTCCAGAATTCAACCTTCCCCAACAGTTTGGGAAAACCGTTGGGAATGGTGGCCATAAAAATGGGATTTCCCAACGGTTTTTCCAAACTATTGGGAAAGGGTACCTACACCAAAGGTTTTTACAAACCACTGTTATAAAAAGCATTGGGAAAAATCATTTTTCCAGTAGTGAACCTTGGATAAAGGTACATTGATTTATACTTTCAAGAAATCCTGTCTTACCCACACCAGGGTAAGCCCTCGATACAAAGATCAGAATCTATCTTGCTATCCCTGCAAGCCCTCAAACTTCAAGGTAGTCAGCGCCTCTTTTTTCCAATCCCTGGAAGGCCTCGAATGTTCTAAAAAACATTCGGAGTTTCACGAAGCCATTTCTAAACAAGATGTTCAGTACACAAAAATCATGAAGGTCTTTCTCTCTATAAATCACTTCAGTATCATGTAATCTCTAGATTGATCAACTTATTCATCAAAGTTAACGTTATGAGCTCGTTCATATGAGCTTCTTTTTATAGGAACATTCTCAATGATCAACTCCATCCTCAAACAATTATATTTTTCCTTGAATTTTGGAGGGGCATGTACACATTTCACTAAAAGAATGATTGGTTAGTAACTAAATGCAATAAATCATTTTATAACCAAACATTAGTAAGAAAAAATATGGTTACATAACCAAATTCATTTTTTCGGACTGTAAAAAAAATTGCAAGTTCCGAGTATAACCAAAAACTATTCGGTGTCTATTTAACATGGATATTTGGATTCTGTCTTCAAAGGAATTTAGAACCTGAATTCTATAGAATTTCAGAATCTGAATTTCAAGGAAATTTTGAGTTTTAATTCATAAGAATTCGGAGTTTGAACTTACAATGTTTGGAGTCTGAATACAGAGAACTCATAATCTAAACTTAGTACGTTCAGAGTTTGAATTCAGAGAACTCGAAGTTAGAACTTAGAACTTTTGGAGTATGAATTCAGAAGACTCAGAGTCTGAACTCAGAAAGTTCGAAGTCTGAATTACGAAAACTTGGAGTCTGAACTCAAAATGTTCGGAGTCTGAATTCAGAGAACATGGAGTCTGAACTCAGATAGTTTGTAATTTGAATACAGATTATTCCGAACCTAAATTGGAAACCTAAAAATAGAATGCTTTTATCTAAGTATTTAAGATTCCATGGTTTTGGATATGAAGTAGAATTTTATACTTAGATAAAATATGAATAATTAAAAACATGGTAAAGATAAATTTCTTGGGGAAGGAAAATTTTCCTTATAAAAGTAAATCATAGGGTAAAAGATATTTTCCTTAAGATAAGTTAATTGTGATTTTTAAATTAAGAAGGAATGTAAGTCATAAGGAAACATTATTGACTCAACAATTTCCCCCTTTTTGGAAAGTACAAACATCTTTAATAAAAAGAATATAAGGACTTTGAAAACAAATTACCTATACTTTGAAAGTAAAACTTATCTCCCTTAACACATGGGAAAATATGAATATGACTAACTCCATCTTAGGCTTTGGAAACACTAAGGATTGTATTCTTGATTTTCAAAATGAGACTTAGCATTTTATTGCATAAAAAAATATTCTTGGATAAGAACTCCCCCTTAGATGAACTCCCTCTTTCTTAGGGAAATTTATTCTTTTTTTAGTATTATTGTTTTTCCTTTCTCCCCCTTTGTGATTTTAAAAAAGGATTAAATGGAATGTAAAAGTAAACATCGTACCTGAAATATTAGTACTAAACAAGAAAATATATGAAGAGCCCCCCAAAATTTCATTACGATTGAAAAAAGTTGTACAAGGAAGGAATACAACAAAAGATTGGTATTGAACAAAACTATCCTTTCTTTTCCATTGGCATCAAATTCTTCACAATAGTTTTGAGCTTCATGAGTTCTTTGTGATCTTCCATTTCTAATTTGAGAAGCTGATCCTAATCTTTGGTTTTCTTTTCAAAGGCTTTGATTGTTTCTTAATGAGCCTTAAGAATATCGTCTGGAGCCTTCAAGGCTTATTCTTAGTTGACATTCATTTCTTCTATCTCAATCCTGAGATCCCTCTCTCTTTTCCAACTCTGATCAAATAAATACAACTTCCCATTCAGATCTTTTACTTCTTGAATTTGGGAATTCTGTTCCAGATTTAGCTTCTCCTTGAATCTATTTGTGAGACCATTGATCTTCACATATTCGGTTTCAAATGAATCATTGACACATTCTTGAAACTCATCAAGAATTCTCATGTCTTCTATAGTTTTCATTGACCAACTGGTCATTTTCTTGAAAGATATTTTCTGGGATTCGTAGTTTATAAAAAATGTTTTGAAATCTTCTTTATGCATGACACACTTATCCATCACCATGGATACTGAATCTGATTTTTGATTTAAGGCGTGTTGAAGCATCTTCCATCTGGAGTCTATTCTGGGAAATATTGGTATAGTGCCAAGATGCTCTTTCAAGGACTGGACTACGAAATCATTTCCAAGAGATGATGATTCCAAATCAGAAACTTTACATGGTGATGACACTTTCTCTATATAAGCATCTTTTTTCTTTGAAGAACCACCGACATATTTCTTCTTAACTAGAACTTTGGAAGGTGTACCAACAACCACCTTTTTTCCCTTATCTGTTTTTAGAATCGCTTCCTCTTGGTCAGGGGATTCGTGTTCACTGTTAGAGAGTTGAACAATTCTATCTTCATCAACCTTTTCCTTTTCGACTCCTACATCATCATCCTCTAGGTGAATGAAATTATGATTAGAAATTTCTTCTTCAGACATCTTATTTACTTCTTATTCAACATTTTCATCTTCACCATTCTCATCTTTCCTAGGGGTAGTGAGCTTTGGAGAGTCAACTTCAGAAGTTCGGATTGAAATATTCTCAGATGGACCTTTCCTTCTCATGAAAATCTTCTACTTACTTAATGAGATCTTCAATATTACCACTGCCTTCTTATTCCTCTTCTTCTTACTCCACTACTTTTTCTTGGACTTTTTCCGGTGTCAAAAATGTCTTTCCCGGTGTCTTCGGTAAAGATTTTACTAGGAAGGATTGTGGTACCTAAATGTTCTCAGATGCTTTCTCTGCGGCCTTCAGAAGTGATTGAACTATCTCTACTTCAGTCATCTTCTTCTTTTGTTTCTTTTCCTTTCCTTACTTTTCAAGATCATTAGAAGTCTTTTCTTTTAATGCTTTTGCTTCATCAGGATACAAACCAAAGCTAGGCTCCCCTTATTTCTTTTTCTCCTTTTCTTCCCTTTATTTTTCTACTACCTCATCCAGATAAGCTTTTTTTACTTCTTAGGCTTTGGTGGGGTGAATTGGGTTTCCTTAGCCTCTGGGTTTCTTTTCCTTTTCTTCCAATTTCTTCACTTTCCTCTTCCTTCCTCCCTTCTTAGAGGTCTCAGCGGCCTCCTGTTTCTTCGATATGGCTTCAGCTTCTTCCTCAAGAAAATTATAAAATTTTTCATATTCTTTGTAAAATCCAACATTCATCATTCTTAGAGTATCATCCCTTACCAGTATAACTTTGAAATTTCTTGGCTTAGAACTGCACTGTATTTTGAAGGACTCTAAACACCAAACAATCAACTTTGAGAGAATGGATAGATACATAATAATCAGAGCCTTCAAATTTCCATTCTTTATATTTTCAATTGTAATCATTATATTCTTTACCAAGTTAATCTGTAACGGCCCGGACCTCTCTGGCCCATTCCTTTGTCAAAAAGAGGGTCATGAAGTGTTCTGGATTGTAAAATGGACTTTTCCCACACTTTTCAGAATTTTGAAACTACATGTCGTGTAGTGTGAGTACACACCATGTACCCCCCTCACCGGTTATACCCCGTGTTCAAGGTCGTGTCCTTGACACGTGAAATAAATGAGTACACGCCGTGTAGCCAATACTACACGCCGTGTAGTCCCTCCCCGCGTATGCGTTACCCTCAAACCGTGTGTTGACCAGTCAACAGCTGTGTGCCGTGTTGTAGTCGTGTCCTTTCGGCATGAAATAAATGAGTACTCACCGTGTAGCCAATACTACACGCCATGTAGTCCCTCCCCACGTACACGTTACCCTCAAACCATGTGTTGACCAGTCAACGGCCACCTACCGCGTTGAAGGCCGTGTTGGAAGACGCATGGTGACCGTGTGAAATGGCCGAGTACATGCCGTGTACCATAAAGTACATGCCATGTACTTTTGTTTTTAACGCCAATAAAAGGAGGGGTCCCCTCATCCTTTTCAACTCACTGCTCTCCTCCCCTTTCCTTGGAGCAGATCTCTCCCAAGATACTCGAAGGCTCTTTTTCTTCCATAACTTCTTCGTCCGAGCTCCGATTTATGATCCGTTAGTGGACACGGGATCGTAACGATGAGGAAAAACTTCTGATCTTGGATCCATTGACTTTCCCTCATATTTTCCTATCCAACTTCCACCAAATGAGGTTTTTCAAGGATTTGACAGAAGTGACGGGCGCCGACGGACGTCTTCTAATGTTGATACGAGGGAGCGTTGTGATCATAACCGGTTGAGGTAGGGATCTTACCTTCGTCTCTCTAAATTGTGCATCATGCAGGGTGGGTATCCTCTTGTTTTCATGAGAAATAGCTTAAAATTTAAATGAATATAATAACTTGTTAAAGAACGGGGATGGGGAAGTTGTTACGTCTATCTTTATATCCTGTGATATTATGTTATGAATTGAATATGCTTATGCCTACTGAAAATCACAGTCATTGGGGGCCTTTTCTAACGCAATTAAATGTTTCCCTATCTTTTTAGACCGTTTTTTGTGAATGGAACTTTGTTGAATGTGGAATTTGGTTAATCACGTAAAGTTGGCTGATTTAAAATCTGGAACCCTTGTGTGATCATCCTGGTTGAACAAAATGGAATAATGAACATGTGGGTGTTGGCTTGGATACATGGAATGTGATGGGGTTGTTTTTGTTGGTTTTTGTGGATCGGGGGAGCAGTGTGGTTGCAGTTGGCTTGGTTGTGGGTTGGTGTGAATTATATGTTGGTGATGGGTAGTGGGGTTGCGATAAATGGTATTAAAGGGGTGATGATGTACGGTGTGGTTGTGGTTTTGGAGGTTTTCAGCTGGGATGCAGGGATGGGCTTGAATGTGAAATAACTATGGGTTGTGAATAGTAAAAAAATGTGGAAGAGTTAATGAATGGTGGGTCTTGGTAATGGAACGAAAATAATAATCAATGGGGTTGGTTGGTTAATAAGAGGGACTTGGTTGTGTTGCTTGTGTTTTCCTAACATGATTTTTTGATGGCAGGGATATACCATACAAACGATTGATATGGTTGGTTGTGGATAGTTTCCCAGTAGTTAAGGAACTAAAAAGATGATTCTATTGTAACATGAAAACCTAAATGGGGTTGGGGTTGTTTGTTATTTGCGTGCTTCTTAGTAGTAGTGCTGAGGCACGTGCTCAGTTCTTGGATTAGAAGCCATAGGTTGGGCTGAGTGTTTTGGTATATATATATATCTGTATCTTTGTGTTTTATCGCACCCCACCCATGTTGAGCACTTAGGTCCGAACACTCCCATTTCATGGGAGAGGGTGTATTCCCTTTAGTTACTAGCTATTTCCTGCTCCTTCTTCCCTAGGCTGTGATGGATTGAGGCGACCTTACACCCAAGAATATTCAGGTAGGTTTCGATTGGGGTGGTTTAGCCCAAGACTCTTCGGGCATGTTTTACTATTTTCCCAAGAACCTTTGGGTTGAGGCCTAGGTGTGTGCAGGAGGGATACATGGTTTTGAGGCCCAGGTGTGTGCGGGCGAGATACGTGGTTGTGAGGCCCAGGTGTGTGCGGGTGGGATGTGTGGTTCTTGATGCCCAGGTGTGTGCGGGCAGGAAGAGTGTGGCAGCATCAGGACATTCTCCATTAGGAAGAGCTGCTAACTAGTGGGAAATGGTGTGGGGTACCAAATACTCTTGTTCTTATATACTACTACTACCTGTTGTGATTGTGTTTTGGTGAGTGTGGCTGGTGAGGTTGGGTGGATAGAGTTCCTTGCTAGGTTTCTTCTGTTGTTCTCCTGGGACATTAGGATGTCTCCCCACTTGTGCACGAGAGCTTTAGGTTTCCCTACTGAGTATACTTGTATGCTCACCCTACATTTACTTTCAGGTTTCCAGGAGGACTACCAGGGCCGTGCGGGATCCTACTAGTCAAGACAGTGGGATTTTCTACAGTTTTCAGTACTTGTTTCTTTTGGTATTGTACTTTTGAGATTTCTTGTACTTGTACCTTGTTCCAGAACTATTTAAACATACATGTGGGATTGGTTTGGTTTTATTTATATACTCTTGTTCTTTTCTTTTTGGTGGTTGACTTTTCAGATTTCCCGATCTTAAATAATAAAAAGGATAATGCCTCCCATATTTGTGAAAACTCATACCCTTGGTGATAGTCGCCAGCCCGGGGCCTACTGGAGGCAGGACACGGGCGTCATTATACCCCTTTCACTATTGCCAGCACAAGAGATGGCATCGTTGGTGGGAGGGGTTCGTGACATAATCTTTCTTAGATTCACCATGAAATCTAGGATATACATGTCACTCTTCTTCAATTTATCTTTGTCTCCTTTTCTCATAATGACGAATCCTTGAACCCACAATTCGAGAATCTTGAAATTTTTAGATAGGTGAACAATCATCGAAGTCTTTATATCTGAAATACTGAGGCAGACCACAACCTTCACCTTAACAAAGCTTCATTGAACATCTGGCAGCTTATGAGAACAAAACTAAGCTTCTCTTTCCTAAGAAACTCCAATCAAACTGGATTCCTTGGTGTAAAAAAGAGCATAAGTCTTACCATATCTCTTGAAAGAGAATTTATATTTTCCTTCATCCTTGAAAAAACATGATGAGTCGTAGATTTCAACCAACAAGTCCGGATATGACAGATCTTGAGCTCCTAGTTTTGATACTCAAACACTCTCCCATATATTCATATTGATGTTCTTTGAGATGATAGAATCATAATTAGCAAAGACATTTTGATGTATCAACTTTTCTATGTAAATTTTCCATTCAGAAATTGGCTAGACAGTTGACATGTCTTTCTGGGAAGATACATCGATAGACATTCATAGTTGATGAAACCTTGAAAATCTAGAATGTGATTTTGTAGGAGGGTAGGGCTTCAACACGCGAAATCTTTGTGATAAATATAGGAAAACCATTCGGGGTCCTTTATATATGATTTTGGGGAAATGATTCAGTTTCCATACTAAATCCAATAGTTGAAAAGATCTTGTGATTAGATCTGACGGTTGAGATGATAGCCAGAAGGAAATTTTGATAGAATCCGATATTTTGAGGTTTTTAATAAAGACATTCATATTTAAGAAAAATTGAGAACAAAAATTTATAAAATAGATGAAAATAAAAACAAGTAAAAGAAGATTACAAAAATTTATGAAAGGAAACATACCTTTCAGATTTTTTGGAAGATTATTTGTATTGAGGAAAATTCTTCTTGATGAATTTTAGATTCTGAAAATTTTGATTACGAAAACTTTGGAACAAAAAAAATAGAAACTCTTTATTACGAAAATTTAACTGTAAAAAATTTAAAAATTCTAACAAAAAAATCTACCGCCTATGAAAATGAGTTTGTTATTATAAGGAGATATGTTTCAACAATAAGTTAATATGGAAGATTACCTTACATTTATCATTCCTAACTTTTGTTTAATGAATTCAAATCTATCAGAGGGTAAATATTTTGTGAAAATATCAGCAAGTTGATCTTCTGTTCCGATAAATTGAAAATTATATACCCTTTTTGTGTCTGATCCCAAAGAAAGTGATTCCTAATATCTATGTGTTTTTCATGAGAGTAATGTGCAAGGTTTTTACTTAATGCAATAGCACTTGTATTATCACAAAAAATTTGTGTTTTGGTAAAACTCATACCATAGTGTGTGAGTGTGTGTTGCATCAACACCACTTGAGAAAAACAACTTCCAGCAGCTACATATTCAACTTCAGTAGTGGAAAGTGCTACTGGGTGTTGCTTTTTTCAAGACTAAGAAACTAGTGAATCTCCTAAGAAATGAAAATTTCTAAATGTACTTTTCCTATCCATTCTACATCCACTAAAGTCAGTATCTGAAAAACATTTTATAAAAAAATCATTTCTAGAAGTTTAAAAGAGTCCCAGATCGATGGTTCCCTTTAAGTAGCGAAAAATCCTTATGTTGCCTTTAAATAAGATTCCTTAGGATTGTATTGATATCTTGCACATAAGCATAATGAAAACATTAATTCTAGTTGACTAGCTATTAGGTAATTTAGAATTCCTATCATACCTCTAAAATATGTTTGATCTACTGGTTTCCGAATATCATCAAGATCAAGTGAATTTGAGGTACCAATGGGAGTACATATACTCTTAGTGTTGTCATATCCATAATTTTTAAGAATATCATTAATATACTTATGTTGAGATATATAGATTCTTTCAGGTTTTTTAGAAATTTGAAAACCAAGGAAAAATGTTAACTCACCCATCATACTCATTTCAAACTCATATTTCATTAGATCCGTAAAGGAATCAGTTAAAGATTGTTTAGTTGAAAAAAATAAAATGTCATCAACATAAATTTGAACAATCAAAACAATTTTCTTATCTTTATTTATAAAAATTGCTGGATCATAATTGCCATTAACAAAATTATTTTGAAGTAAAAATCCTGTAAGTGTATCATACCAAGATTGAGGGGCTTGTTCGAGTCCATACAAATATTTGGTATGTTTGTAAACATGTTCATGATGTTTTGTATCTTTAAAACGAGGAGGTCGTTAAAAAAAATCCACTTGTACAAAACCATTATGGAAATCACATTCCAAATCCATTTGAAAAAGTTTGAAATTGAGGAATGCTGCAAAGGCAAGTAGAATACGAATAGATTGAAGTCTAGATACTGGAGCATAGGTTTCTTCATAGTCTATTCCTTCTTGTTGATTGTAGCCTTTAGCAACAAATCTATATTAATTTTTACAATGATTCAATTTTCATCACACTTATTCCCAAAGACCCATTTTACTCATATAACAGAAGTTTCCTTAGGTATTTCAACCACGGTCTAGACTTTATTTCGTTTGAATTCATTTAGATCATCTTGCAATGCTTTTATTCAATCATCATCACCTAAAGCTTCATCGGTGATTTTTTTCTCAAATTAGGAAAGTAATCCTAGATGTTATATTTCATTTCTTAAGGAACTTCTTGTCCTTACAGGGTGATTTACATCACCAATGATACTATCACTAGGATGATTCTTTAGAAACATCTGATTTGGGTTTTATAAAACATGTTCATCAACATAAGGAAGGAAGTCTTCTGGGGTAAATGTTTTAGAAATATATTCTCAGAAATTATCCTTATCAGAAGGATCTTCTATCAAAGGTTGATAATCAGTTTTTGAAAACACATCCAAAGATGTAGGTTGAGGTTTATTTTTAAAAAAAGGATTAGTTTCATCAAATTTTACATGTACTATTTCTTCAACATTACAAGTATTTTTGTGGAAAACAATATAATCCTTAGATGTTGAGGAGTAGCCTAAGAAAATTCCTTCCTTAGATTTTAGTGCGAATTTGTGTAGATTATCTTTAGTATTCACAATGAGTACCTTGCAACCACAAAACTCGAAGTATGAAATTCTAGGTTTTCTACCATTCCATAACTCATAAAGAGTTTTATTAAGAAAAGGTCTAATCGAAACACGATTTATAGTATAACAAGAAGTACTTACAGCTTCTGCCCAAAAATGTTTGGCTATAGAATATTCACTCAACATGGTCCTTGTTATCTCTTGAAGAATTAAATTTCTTGTTTCAAAAACTCCATTTTGTTGAGGTGTTCTGGTTGCTGAGAAGTTATGAGTAATGCCTTTTCTACTACAAAAATTTTCAATTTCAGAATTTTGAAATTCTCCTACATGATCACTATGAATAGTTATAAAATAAAGTTTTTTCTCATTTTTGACTTGGGTTATAAAACATTTGAAATTAGATAAAGCTTCATATTTATTTTATAGGAAATAGACCCACCTACATCTACTGTAATAATCAGATAAAACAAATACATAATATTTTCCTCCAATGCTTCTAGTTTGTTTTGGACCAAAAAGATCCATATGCACTAACTGTAATGAATCAGTGGTTGAGAATTCACCAACTGATTTAAAACTTGATTTATGTTGCTTTCCATTTTGATAAGGATCACAAATTTTTGAAGAATAAAATCTAAGCTCCAGAAGATCCTTAAATAGTCTTTTCTTAGAGAGTTTGCAAAGGTTCCTAAGATTATAGTGTCTTAATATTCTATTCCACAGTCAAGAATGATCATCCATTGCACTAATTCAAGGTAGATCTTGGATCCTAATGTCTTCTATATATAGTGTGTATATATTCTTTTTCATATGGGAAGAATGAATAAATGTAACACCCCGATATTTTATGAAAAATATTCTTTTAATTTCATTAATGTTGTCACGACCCGCCCTCGGGGTACGTGCCGTGACTACCCCAAGCCCGCCTTCCATAGGCCAGGGGCTGGCGACTAGCACCAAGGCGTAAATCCCGGTGAAAAGGGAAGGCATTGCCTTTGTAAAGTAAACAAACACCACAGAGTAAGCAAGCAGAAAGTAAACTCTAAGGAAAAGTAGAGTACAACTGAAAGTGCGGAAAAGTAAATGGGCCAGTATACAAACCCAAACTGAAAGTAAAGTACAACTTAAAAGGGAAAACAACAACTGAAAAGTAAAAGCCGCTACACCGAGCTGTCCACTGGAAATCCCACCTAAAGGGTGGGTACAGATAGCTCCACTGCTCCATGGGTCCCGCCGTCCGCTCCGAGCACGTCCCGCCCAGTGGTCCACCTCCAGGTAAAGTCCTGCTCTGCAAGCCTCAGCTAAGATCAACGCTGTCTGTCATCTGCAACCAACACAACGTAGTGCGGGCAAAGCCCGTGTAGGGGTGAGTATAAGATACTCAGTAGGGACCCCGAGACCCCTGAAGGTCTCTCAAATCCACAAAGGATAAACCACGAATAAAGGTACAATCACAAAGTAACAACCGACACTGCTTAGGTATATGCCCATACACATACCTAAGTCAACAAATTCAAATACGCTCCAACCTCCGAGCCCAAGTACAACTTAGTCCACACTGGAAAGTAAACGTATTCCACACAGGAAAGCAAAACGTAATCCACACAGGATAGAACAACACAATCCACACAGGAAAGAAACATGATTCAGCTCACACAGGTATACTTCTTCAAAAGACGATAAAGATGATCTCTGATCCATCTAAGTCATCGGACCCACGAAGGATCGATAGGTAACTAACCCCCGCAAAAGACCCACACAGGATCGGGCCCACGTAGGATCTGTAGGCGCTGGTTCACATAGGACTGCTGAGCGCAAAGACCCACACATGATCGGACCCACACAGGATCGGGCCCATACAGGACCTGTAGCACTGATCCACGTAGGATCACTGAGTGTTGTAGTCGTCGTCGTCGAATCCACACAGGATCTCTGTACTGTCGTCGTCGCAGTCACAGTAGCAGTAGTAGCAGTAGTAGCAGTCACAGTTGCAGCCAGCACTAGGGTTCCCGCACACAGCAAGCTCGTACAGGAGGATCCGCTCCATGAGCCGAGAGGCTGATACATCAACTGTCACAAAGTCCAGAGTTGATGTATCCAAAAGTTCTGTATCGTCAACAGGAACTCAACGCAACTGACGGCGCGTCGATCGGACGCCCGGTCTGAGAGTTATTGGCATTTTCGTCCCCGGGGCCCGGTTGGTTTTTAAGGAAAAACCAACCCGACCATACTCCACCTACATCCAATCGTCTGGAGGAGTATGCCAAAAGATCCGTCCCACTAAGAGGAACACAACAAAGCTGACGACACGTCAATCGTACGTCCGTAGCTCAAGATATGAGTGTTTCCGCTCCGAAGGCCCGGTTGGTTTCGTGAACGAACCAACCCGGCCGAACTCAAAGTATTCTGAAACATTGAGTGCGATATAACTAAATGACCGTCTCGATCCAATGATCGCGTTGTCGCAGACGGTTCGTCAATCGGAGGTCTGTGGCTCAAGTTATGGCCAAAAGACCGAATCCGTCTCGAAAACGGGGGGTCCGGGTCCGGGCCGACCCGGCCCGACCCCCCCTGGGTCGGCCCGAACCGGGTCGACCCGACCCGGCCCGGCCGGCGGCGGCGCGGCCTGGCGCCGCTAGGGTCATGCGCGGGGGGCTAAGCCCCCGCTTCCAGCTTGGCGGCGTGGCTTAAGTGCCGCGCCTTTTGGAGATCCGGCCCCCCTCGTGGGGGCCTGCTTGAAGAAACCGGGGGGCCGCCTGCCCCCCTCAAAGGAACCGCCCCCTCATAAATGGGGGGGGGGGGTTTAGAGAGTTGACCGAGGGAATTTATTCCCTCGGTCTTTGACCTTCCGGCCGGCCACCTGGCCGGCCGGTTTTTCTCCAACGGGACCGGCACGCAGGTCCCCTTCCGGTTTCCGACGCCGGTGGCTCGGTGTGCCGCCGGTCTTCCCGTCTCGCCGCGGCCCGGAACCGGCCGCGTTGTTCGTCGTCCGGCGCGGTGCGACGGCACTGCGCCCCTCCGCCGCGCCTTTGATTCCCTTCGACGCGGCGCGACGGCGTCGCGTTCTTGATGATCCTTCCACGGCGCGGCGCGACGGTGCCTCACAATATAATCGTGCAAATATCCGCGTGGTGAGACAGCACCACACCCTCTTGTTTCATCCGCAAGATAAATCAACAAGAACTAAGGAGGGGGTTCGGCCGTGTTCATGCGGTCTTGCCCCCTCACGTTAAATGATAACACATATTTAAATATCCAATATCCTCACGTTAGTCATGCTAGAACCACAAACAAGAATAAAATAAATAAATAAATAATCAACAACAACCCCTACCTTGGGTTTAAGCTCGAAGATTGTCAACGACCCGCAGAAGACTACGTCGCGGAGGTCGGGCGTCGCGGTAAGCGTTCGTCAAATCCGATGACGAGGAGGTACGTCCGAAGAGGTACGTCGTTGGCGAATCTTCGTAAGCCGACGAAGAAAGTCTGAGGAGGAAGCGGCGTTCCCTTTCGTTGACACGGAAGACGAAGAAGAGAGGAGCGGCGTTCTTCGTCGGAGCTTGAGCGTTCTTCGTCAAAGCTTGAGCGTTCTTCGTCAAAGTTTGAAGAAGAAAGAAAAGCTCTCAAACCTCTCAAGATGGCTAAACAAATCTAACCAAATAAAATAAGCTAAGATCTTATTTTATTAACTCAACCAAACCTTTTTGAATTTCAAAGGTTTGAAAAAGTTAAACAACTCACCCTAATTAATAAGCTAAGTTGTCAAAACATTTAAAGAGGGGTTAAAGGGAGTTTTGAGAGAAGTTGAAAAGTTGGGTTTCGTGTGGGCCCCATCACACTTAATCCTCCCAAGGGAGGTTAAGTGGATGTGGGTCCCACCTTTAACTCCCTTTGGGAGAAGTTAACTAACATAAAAATAAAATAAAAAGTGTTCCACATTTTTATTAAACTTTTTACAATTCTCCCAAAAATTAACTTTCGTCCCGCAATAAACGCAACTTCCGAAAAGGTCTCCTTAAGTGAATATCGGCGCTGCGAGTTCATCGGTGCCCTCAGATTTCAATTCCGAGCACCAAATCAAAAGTTAGGAATTCCCACTCGTTCGTTCACTGAACGTACCCGAGCCAAACTTCGGAAAATGATTCCAGGCACACCGGGCCTCGGAATCAGGTGCCGTCAGAAACCGCGCTCTTGTAAAATTCCAAAGAAAATTAAGAAAAAATTTCCCTTGAATTTTACGGGTCTTTACATTACTCCCACCTCAGGGCTTTACGTCCCCGTAATGATACATCAAAAACTAGGGAAACAAATGAGGGTACTGAGCACGCATCTGAGCCTCCCGCTCCCATGTGCTCTCCTGAAGATTCCCGTGCTGCCATCTTATGCGCACAAGAGGAATCAATCGCCCATGCAGGACCCGCTCCTGTCGATCCTCTATCTCCACCGGGACCTCCGTAAAAGTCTCCCCATCGTCAACGTCAAGCTCCCCATGGTCAATGATGTGTGTCGGGTCGTTCACGTATCTCCTCAGCTGAGATACGTGGAAGACGTCATGCACCCGGTGCAACTGAGGTGGCAGAGCCAGGCAATAAGCCACCTCGCCAATCCTGCTGAGGACCTGGAAAGGTCTGATGAAGCGCGGAGATAACTTGCTTCCTCGGCCAAATCTCCGAATACCACGTCGAGGTGAGACCCGCAAGAAGACGTGGTCACCATCCTCGAACTCTAGTGGCCTCCGCCTCCTGTCAGCGTATGACTTCTACCGGCTCTGTGCTGTCCTCATCTGCTCCTGGATGACCTGGACCTTCTCTGTCGTAGCCTGGACCATCTCTGGTCCCACAAGTGCTGACTCCCCAGGTTCTGTCCAGCACAAAGGAGATCTACAAGGTCGGCCGTACAACACCTCATAAGGTGCCATCCCGATGGTGGAGTGGTAGCTGTTGTTGTACGCAAACTCCACCAAGGGTAGGTGGTCCTCCCAGCTACGACCAAAGTCGAGGATACATGCGCGGAGCATGTCCTCGAGAGTTTGAATGGTCCTCTCTGTCTGACCATCCGTCTGAGGGTGAAAGGCTATGCTCAGACGTAGCTGCGACCCGAATGCCTCCTGTAACCCCTTCCAAAGTCGGGAAGTAAAGCAAGCATCTCGATCGGAGACGATAGATGATGGCACACCGTGGGGCCGCACAATCTCCTGAATGTAGAGACGTCCCAAGCTCTCCACTGAGCCCTGCTCTCTAATGGGTAAGAAGTGTGCCGACTTGGTGAGTCGGTCAACAATCACCCAGATGGAGTCGTGACCTCTGGAAGTGCGTGGAAGTCCAGTCATGAAGTCCATAGATATGCCGTCCCACTTCCACTCCGGAACCTCCAAGGGCTGTACCAAGCCCGCTGGTACCTGATGCTCTGCCTTCACCTGCTGGCAGGTGAGGCATCGAGAAACGAACTCTGCTACTTCCTTCTTCATGCCCGGCCACCAGTGCTGTCGTCTGAGGTCCTGGTACATCCTTTCCACTCCAGGATGTACCGCCAAAGGAGAAGTGTGAAACTCTCTCAGCACTTCCTCTCGTAAAGCGACTGGTACCATGGTACGTCCTCTGAAAAGGATGTCGTGCTCTGCTCCAAGGGAGAAACCATCAGGTGACTGTCCCGAGGATATTTGTGCACGCCGTGTCTCACAGTCAGCGTCCCCACGCCGTGCCTCCCTGACTCGCTGCAGTAGTGGAGGAGTGTTGTGAGAGACTGAAGGAAGGCTGCTCCATCTCTATCCACGAAGGATATCTGCAAAGAGGCTAGCTGCTCTGTCGCCTCCTCAAGTAGCTGAATGCCCGTCCTCCTGCTGAGGGCATCGACTACTACGTTCCCCTTCCCAGGAGTATAGACTATCTCAAAGTCATAGTCCTGGAGGAACTCGAGCCAACGCCGCTGTATCAGGTTCAGGTCCTTCTGCGAGAAGATATACCTGAGACTCTGATGATCAGAAAAGACTGTAAAGCGCTCGCCCATCAGATAGTGTCGCCATGTCTTCAGAGCGAAGACCACTGCTACAAACTCCAGGTCATGGGTTGCGTAGTTCTGCTCATGCGGCCTCAACTGACGTGATCCATAGGCGATCACTTCCTGCTCCTGCATCAGAACACATCCGAGTCTGGTCCCTGATGCATCGCAGTAGACTACATACCCTACTCCCTCCTCAGGCAACCTCAAGATAGGTGCGCTAGTCAATCTTTGTCTCAGCTCCTGGAAGCACTGCTGACATCTGTCTGACCACACGAAGGGTTTCCCCTTCTTTTTCAAAGCTGTGAGTGGTGCCGCAACTCTAGAGAAGTCTGGAACGAATCTCCGATAGTATCCAGCTAGTCCCAAGAAACTCCGAACCTCAGTCACGCTCTTGGGTGGCTCCCATGCTAACACAGCCTCAATCTTCGCGGGATCCACTGCAACTCCCGCCTCAGAGATAACGTGTCCTAAGAAGTGGAACTACGTATCCAGAACTGGCACTTCGAGAGCTTACCATAAAGCTGGTGCTCTCGGAGTGTGTCTAGTATAACTCGCAAGTGATAGGCGTGCTCCTCCTCAGTCGTAGAGTAAATCAAAATGTCGTCGATGAAGACCACGACAAACCGATCGAGGTATGGCTGAGAGATCCTGTTCATGAGAGCCATGAACACTTCTGGAGCATTGGTTACACCGAAAGGCATAAACAAGAACTCATAGTGTCCATACCGACATCTGAAGGCCGTCTTCTGCACATCCTCGTCTCTGACTCTGAGCTGATGATAGCCTGACCTGAGGTCTATCTTCGAGAACCACCGTGCTCCCTTGAGCTGATCAAAGAGGTCATCAATACTCGGTAGCGGATACTTGTTCCTCACTATCACCTGGTTCAGGCGACGATAGTCAACAAAAAGCCGCAGGCTCCCGTCCGCCTTCTTGGCGAACAAAATCGGGGAAGCCCAGGGTGAAACACTAGGTCGGATGAACCCCTTGCCCTGCAAGTCCTCCAACTGTACCCGTAGCTCTCGAAGCTCGGCGGGGGCCATCCGATATGCTGGAGTGGATATCGGGGCTGTCCCGGGGTACAAGTCAATATAAAAGTCCACCTCTCTACGAGGAGGTAGCCCTGGAACGTCGTCAGGAAAAACGTCCGCAAACTGATCCACCACTGCAGGAAAACTAGGACTCCGCACGTCAACTGCTCCAAGGATAAGGCTAGCCAACTGATGAGTGATGGGATGTCCTCTCCTCCGCGGAAGTCCATCCTGTGCTGCAAAGGCTCCCTTCTCGCCGGTGAAGGTGAACCTACTCCCATCGGTGCGTACACATCGCACCTTGCGCCTAAAACAGTCAATCTGTGCATGGACCGTAGATAGCTAATCCATACCCAAGATGACGTCGTAAGGTCTCGACGCTGCTACAAGAAGATCCCAGCCGAAGCTCTCGCCTCCTAGAGTGAGCTCACACTGCCGGCACCAGTGCGTAATCGTTGAGTCTGCTCTCGTAGGAGTCTCTAGCCATAAGGATCGAGCCAACGGCTCTGTCGGAATCTCCGAGCTCCGAACAAGGGCAGCGGCTATGAAAGAGTGACTCGCCCCTGTGTCTATAAGTACTGCAGCAAGGGTGGAATAGACACAGATAGTACCCTGAATCATCTCGGGTGCGCCGTGGTCTTAGGCTTCTGCTGCCTGGAGCTGTGCCTGTCTCTGCCCGCCAGCTCCCTGTGGTCGGGGTGGACCTCCTGGTGGTGGTGGTGGCAGAGCCTCAAAGCATCGCCCACCACCGGCTGCTCGTCCAGCTCCTCTGCCTCGTCCGCCTCCTCCCTGCGGACCGCCACGGTCGACCCTCTGCCTCTGCCTCGGTGGTCCCTCAACTGTCTGCTGCTCCTCGGCACGGCGGTTCGGGCAGTCACGAGCCATGTGGCCCTGCCCGCCGCACGAGTAGCACTGTCTGCCTCTCGAAAGACTGGCTCCTCGATGTGTTCTCCGCACTGCTGAGCCAGTGCCCTGAGGTCGTCTGCCCGAAGGTCTGGTCTGTCTAGACCCCTGAGTCATCCGTCGACTGCCTGCTGCAGATGACTCTGCCATGTGCCGCCCTGCGGTGGGTCGCTGCGCTGGTGTAGACTCAGCAAGGAAGCTCTTGATCAGAAGGGCCCGCTCTAGTACTCCTGTCTGAGTCGGTATGCTGAGGGAGATCAGCGATGCCCTGATCTCGTGTCTCAAACCCTGCTCAAAGGTCCGGGCCCGGAAGAATGGGTCCGATACCATGTCGGTCGAGTAGCGCTAGAGATCCGTAAATCTCGCCGAGTACTAAGCGACCGTCATGCTGCCCTGCCGCAGTTGAAGAAGCTCCTGGATACGCACCGCACGAAGGGTGGCTGGGACGAACTCCGAGCAGAAGAGGCTCTCAAAGTCCGTCCATAGTAGAGATGCCTCATCGTGCACCTAGAGCATCAAGCTCCACCATCTTCCTGCTGCTGCGTGTAGTAGGCTCACAGCGAGGATCACCATGAGGTCTGCTGGTGTCCTCACTAGCCTAACCACATGTACCACTGCCTCCAGCCAGTCCTCGGCTGCCTGGGGATCAGTCTCCCCACAAAACCTGGGTGGTCGCTGGCGCTGAAACTCATGCAGTGCGCTGAGGCGATGTGCATCGTCAGCGGCTGGTGCTGGAAGCATCGGGGGCTCGGCGGGTAGAGCTACCGCCGGTGCCACTGCTGACAAAGGGCCCTACACCGAGGCCTCGTCGCTCGGTGGGCTGTCGTCACACTCGACTCTCAGAACCCTAGCTGGCTGTCGTCGTGGGGCCATCCTGAAAAGGAAACAGGTGCGCCACGGTCAGAACAGTATACCTGGTGAGCTAATATAAGTAATCACAAAGAAAACTTTGAAACAAACACGCAATCAATGTTTTCATGCATTAAGTCAGAAATCAGAAGTCAGGGTCCTGATGTACGGATACATCAGCCGCCGCACCAACACTGGACTCCCTAGACTGATAAACATACTCAATACACTAAACATTATTTCTTCACAAAGAAAAGATCAGAGTTCGCGGTAGAACCGAACTCCTCTGATACCAATTTGTCACGACCCTCCCTCGGGGTCCGTGCCGTGACTACCCCAAGCCCGCCTTCCATAGGCCAGGGGCTGGCGACTAGCACCAAGGCGTAAATCCTGGTAAAAAGGGAAGGCATTGCCTTTTTAAAGTAAACAAACACCACAGAGTAAGCAAGCGGAAAGTAAAGTCTAAGCAAAAGCAGAGTACAACTGAAAGTGCGGAAAAGTAAATGGGCCAGTATACAAACCCAAATTGAAAGTAAAGTACAACTCGAAAGGGAAAACAACAACTGAAAAGTAAAAGCCGCTACACGGAGCTGTCCACTGGAAATCCCACCTGAAGGGTGGGTACAGATAGCTCCACTGCTCCACGGGTCTCTGCCGTCCGCTCCGAGCACGTCCCGCCCAGTGGTCCACCTCCAGGTATCGTCCTTCTCAGCAAGCCTCAGCTAAGATCAACGCTGTCCGTCGTCTGCAACCAACACAACGTAGTGCAGGCAAAGCCCATGCAGGGGTGAGTATAAGCTACTCAGCAGGGACCCCGAGACCCCTGAAGGTCTCTCAAATCCACAAAGGATAAACCACGAAGAAAGGTACAATCACGAAGTAACAACCGACACTGCTTAGGTATATGCCCATACATATACCTAAGTCAACAAATTCAAATACGCTCCAACCTCCGAGCCCAAGTACAACTCAGTCCACACAGGAAAGTAAACGTATTCCACACAGGAAAGCAAAATGTAATCCACACAGGATAGCACAATACAATCCACACAGGAAAGCAACAGGATTCAGCTCACACAGGTATACTTCTTCAAAAGACGATAAAGATGATCTTTGATCCATCTAAGTCATCGGACCCACGAAGGATTGATAGGTAACTAACCCCCGCAAAACACCCACACAGGATCGGGCCCACGTAGGACCTGCAGGCGCTGGTTCACACAGGACCGCGGAGTGCAAAGACCCACATAGGATCGGACCCACACAGGATCGGGCCCACACAGGACCTGTAGCACTGATCCACGTAGGATCGTTGAGTGCTGTAGTTGTCGTCGTCGAATCCACACAGGATCTCTGTACTGTCGTCGTCGCAGTCACAGTAGCAGTAGTAGCAGTAGTAGCAGTCACAGTCGCAGCCAGCACTAGGGTTCCCGCACACAGCAAGCTCGTACAGGAGGATCCGCTCCACGAGCCGAGAGGCTGATACATCAACTGCCACAAAGTCCAGAGTTGATGTATCCAAAACTTCCGTATCGTCAACAGGAACTCAACGCAACAGACGGCGTGTCGATCGGACGCCCGGTCTGAGAGTTATTGGCATTTTCGTCCCCGTGGCCCGGTTGGTTTTTAAGGCAAAACCAACCTGATTGTACTCCACCAGCGTCCAAACCTCGGGAGGAGTATGCCAAAAGATCCGTCTCACTAAGAGGAACACAACAAAGCTGACGGCACGTCAATCGGACGTCCGTAGCTCAAGATATGAGTGTTTCCGCTCCGAAGGCCCGGTTGGTTTTGTGAACGAACCAACCCGGACGAACTCAAAGTATTCCGAAACTTTGAGTGCGATATACTGAAACGACCGTCTCGATCCAAGGATCGCGTTGCCGCAGACGGTTCGTCAATCGGAGGTCCGTGGCTCGGGTTATGGCCAAAAGACCGAATCCATCTCGAAAACGGGGGGTCCGGGTCCGGGCCGACCCGGCCCGAACCCCCCCCCCCCTGGGTCGGCCCGAACCGGGTCGACCCGACCCGGCCCGGCCAGCGGAAAACCGGCGCGGCGGCGTGGCCCGGCCGGCGGTGGCGCGGCCTGGCGCCGCTAGGGTCACACGCGGGGGGCTAAGCCCCCGCTTCCAGCTTGGTGGCGCGGCTTAAGTGCCGCGCCTTTTGGAGATCCGGACCCCCTCATGGGGGCCTGCTTGAAGAAACCGGGGGGCCACCTACCCCCCTCAAAGGAACCGCCCCCCTCATAAATGGGGGGGGGGTATAGAGAGTTGACCGGCCGGTTTTTCTCCAACGGGACCGGCAAGCCGGTCCCCTTCCGGTTTCCGACGCCGGCGGCTCGGCGTGCCGCAGGTCTTCCCGTCTCGCCGCGGCCCGGAACCGGCCGCAGTGTTCGTCGTCCGGTGCGGTGTGACGGCACCGCGCCCCTCCGCCGCGCCTTTGATTCCCTTCGACGTGGCACGACCGCGTCACGTTCTTGATGATCCTTCCACGGCGCGGCGCGACGGCACCGCGCAATATAATCGTGCAAATATCCGCGTGGTGCGACGGCACCACGCCATCTTGTTTCATCCGCAAGATAAATCAACAAGAACAAAGGAGGGGGTTCGGCCGTGTTCATGCGGTCCAGCCCCCTCACGTTAAATGATAACACATATTTAAATATCCAATATCCTCACGTTAGTCATGCTAGAACCACGAACAAGAAAAAAATAAATAAATAAATAATCAACAACAACCCCTACCTTGGGTTTAAGCTCGAAGATTGTCAACGACCCGCGGAATACAACGTCGCGGAGGTCGGGCGTCGCGGTAAGCGTTCGTCAAATCCGATGACGAGGAGGTACGTCCGAAGAGGTACGTCGTTGGCGAATCTTCATAAGCCGACGAAGAATGTCCGAGGAGGAAGCAGCGTTCCCTTTCGTTGACATGGAAGACGAAGAATAGAGGAGCGACGTTCTTCGTCAGAGCTTGAGCGTTCTTCGTCAAAGCTTGAGTGTTGTTCGTCAAAGTTTGAAGAAGAAAGAAAATCTCTCAAACCTCTCAAGATGGCTAAACAAATCTAACCAAATAAAATAAGCTAAGAGCTTATTTTATTAACTCAACCAAACCTTTTTGAATTTCAAAGGTTTGAAAAAGTTAAACAACTCAACCTAATTAATAAGCTAAGTTGTCAAAACATTTAAAGAGGGGTTAAAGGGAGTTTTGAAGAAGTTGAAAAGTTGGGTTTCGTGTGGGCCCCAACACACTTAATCCTCCCAAGGGAGGTTAAGTGGATGTGGGTCCCACCTTTAACTCCCTTTGGGTGAAGTTAACTAACATAAAAATAAAATAAAAAGTGTTCCACATTTTTATTAAACTTTTTACAATTCTCCCAAAAATTAACTTTCGTCCCGCAATAAACGCAACTTCCGAAAAGGTCTCCTTAAGAGAATATCGGCGCTGCGAGTTCATCGGTGCCCTCAGATTTCAATTCCGAGCACCGGATCAAAAGTTAGGAATTCCCGCTCGTTCGTTCACTGAACGTACCCGAGCCAAACTTCGGAAATTGATTCCGAGCACACCGGGCCTCAGAATCAGGTGCCGTCAGAAACCGCGCTCTTGTAAAATTCCAAAGAAAATTAAGAAAAAATTTCCCTTGAATTTTACGGGTCTTTACAAATGTCTTGTGTTGTATTCTACACAAAGATTACCTTACGCTATACGCAACACCGTATTAGCTTGCAGTATACGCAACACTATTCTTGGATCGTGTTACACACAATTTTGATAATAGTTATTCTATGCAACATTGAGTATATATATATATATATATTCAATGAATAAATGAAATATGGTTGGATTCTGCTATACGAAACAACGAAGGATTTTTTCACAACACGCAACCCTGACATGGCTTGCATTACACGCAATAACGACCTTCCTCGATAGAATGTGTTGTACGCAATACCGAGTTTTACTAAACAACGATGTATTATTATAATATTATTATGAACTAGCCATTATGAATAGTATTAACTAAATTTTTAATTTTATAACATTATTATTTATCATACACATTTTCTAGAACATGGTATAAGAACAAAATAAATTTTTTGGGTAAAATAAATATTTTTAAAAAAATGCAGTTTTGCCGCCTTTTGATGGAGCACCCACATTAAATCTAGTTTTTGACATTTTTATAAGTTAAATTTGTCAAAATAAAATTCTTCTTTGGAATCAATAATTAAAAATTAACTTTGGATAAATTTTTTGAATTATTCTGGTAACTTTCATATTTTGATTAATAGTAAAAACACGCTATATTTTAATGAAAAACAAATTTTTTCATTGTAATAATTTATATGGTTAAATTATAATATTGAATGGTTTTAAAGTTTAAATATAATATATTTTTACCATTTAATATAATGTATGTCATTATCATTGATTTTACATTGAATTTGTAGGTTAAATCAATTCAATCTTTTGCAATGTTTTAAACAAAAACCCATTTTCATTCGACAGCGGGATTAATTTTGATTTAATTTCTGCAACTTCTGTGTATTGAATTTGAAAAATTGGATTCCATATTTGGAATCAGTGGGTCCAAATTATGTTAATAGACTACTTTTTATTTTTGGGAATTATGAATAGTAACTATGGTAAATTTTATTTACCTTAGTTAAAGGTAAATCAGGTAATTAAGGGTAAATATAATATTATAAAATTACCCTAACACATTCCAAAATTCTATTGGATGGATAAAAGTAAACCCATATCAACTAAGGGTCAGATTAGATTCATTTTATGGACTTTTGACCATGAAAATAATTTAATTATTATTAAAACCAAAGAAAGTGACAACATGTCACTCTCTTAAATCATATAAGTATAATAATTTTAATTTAGTGATAAAAATCATAAAACATCAAACATGAATAGCCTCCAGAAATATAATAAAATTATATACATCATGATAATTTATTTAGAATTTTTAGGGATTAAATAATTGTCATTAATGGTGATACATTAATGATACATAAATTATTTATTAAGTGGAAAATAAGTAATATAGTTTTTATTGAAATAATAAAACCCATTAAGAGACCCACAAACCTGACCAAAACTTATTGGTAGTGTATATATACACCTTAATCATCCAATTACCTAATATATAACCGTTTGATCCTTATAAAAGTGATTATGACACTTATATTATTTTATTTTAAATGAGGCCAAAGTTGTCTCCTTCAAAATTTAATAAATATAACAATTTAAATATTGTAATTTTAAGATGATAAATTCGAGTAAATGTATTATTGTGAAAGTTAATAGATTTTTATTCATCATAGGATTTTATTTTAAATTTTTATGCAACAAATCAGTATATTAAATAATTATACAAAAATGTTGTAGTAATTATTTTATTAAGAGATAAACCAAATAAATGGTTTTAGAAATAATAAAATAAATACTATATGAACTATTTAATGTGATCCACTAATTTTATAGATACATATGACCTTTTATGAATCTATTTAGGCTTTTAGTTCGAACATATCTTCTGTATATATTTTATTTAAATTCAAATAAATGAATAGTGTCAAAATTGACACTATTGTTATTTTATAAAAATAACATATTATAAAATTGATTAAAAATCAGAAAAATATTTAAAAATTATAAATTTAACTTTATATGGTCTGAAATGTTATAAAGTAAACAATTATGTAAAATTAACAACAAATAAGTAATTATTTTTTATAATTTAAAATTTATAAATTTACTACCACAAATAAACATAAATAGATTAAATAAGGATAAATCAAAATGATAAGGTTTAAAATAAGATTCAAACATGTCTAAATTTGATTTTTTGATTATATTTCAACCCTATCTCATCTAATATTAGAATATGAGTCATTTTTGGAGGTTTTTAAGTGGGGTTAGATTTATTATAAATTAATATTTTTAAGAATTCCAAAGGTGCCCCACTACTCCCTTATAAAAGGGCACCTCCTCCCTCTCCTCCTCACACCAATTTGAGCCTTAAATCTCGTCCAACCCCTGAAAAACTATCTTCTCCACTTCCCTAGAAACATCCTAGATGTTCTGGTCTACTTTAAAGACCAATCTTAGTGCCCTAAGAGGAGGTTTCAAAGAGGCGTATCGAAGAAGAGGTAATTTCTTCTCCCGATTATTTCAGGCTTCTTTCTTCTTCAACTTTTTCTTCTTTAGTTATTTCATTATAAAGTAATAACATCAGTATCACTAATATAGTGATTTTTATTAGAAATATGAAACAACCCCATTTCACCTTCTATCAAACCTACGGAGAACAAAATCACCACGCGTGCGTAGGTACGGAATACCGTCTCCACGCCGTGGTGTAATCTGTTTTTCCACCAACACCTTACATGGATGGGTATAATGGTGTAAAGAATAAATATACATAGTTATTATAACATCATACTGATTCTGATATATTGTATCATCCACTCCAATTCAATTCAATAATTATGGAAATGAGATCATCGCTCGTGCGTACGTAGGGACTACCGTCTCCACGACGCGATGAGATTCATTCACCATGTTAACCATTTATGAATGATTATAAAGTATATATAATCAATAATAATGAAATATATGACATTATAAAGCTACTGGATTTATGTATATATGTATTTCATCTACTTAATTCCATTAAACTCAATAAGGAAACGAAAACAGCGTTCATGCGTACGTACAACCTACCGTCTCCATGAACGTTGTATTTATTTCCATTTATCGATCTATTATATATATGTATATTCTGAATATATATTATATATAAATCATGTTTTATAATCTGGAATTATGTAATCATGATGTAAGTAATCATATGAATTATTACAAGTCAAAACACGGACGATAAATGAAATGATTTTACCCAAAACACTCTTTAACATGGAATTTACAAAAGAACGGGTAATATAAAGTCATAAGTGAACCATATATGATATCATAAAAATGAAAATGATTCTATAATAAGTAAATGACATTATTTAAATCATTATACAGGAGGTTCGGATACATACGAAGCATATCGGAAATAAGGTAAGGGATAATTTTGCAAATCTCATTTTTATCGGAGATTGCATATTCGTAAGTATTTTCTGGGGTTATTTCTATCATACATTTCCATGTTTTATAAATGTGTTTTCATGTATTTTTAAAGTCCTTTTTACCGATTTTTGACTTTTACTACATGGTATGTAAGGAATCTTTCTTTTTTTTACGTTACGAGGTACTTTTTGACTTTTCCGAAAAAAGTACGAAAATAATGTTTTTTTAACTTATACGGCACGAACGGATTTTTACAATTTTATAAAGCCTTATTTTCATGAATCTTCCTCCCAAATATTTCATGACTATTTTCAACAAAATCTCTTTCTTTTAAAATTGCATGACGTTTTGTGAAAAGAAATTGATTTTGAAGAAGAAAGGATATTTTCCTCAAGAATTAATTTCAAGTGTTTTATCAAAACCATTTTTCATCTAAGATGAAATTATTTCATATGTGTATGTTTCAAGTGTAATTTCTCTATGATTTACATGGTTTCACTTTTCTCATTACGAAATGATATCCATATATTTAATATGGATTATGTGATGATGGGATGATGTTTATGAAACCCATTTTATTCGTTGGGTTATTATGAATGACGTAGGTTTATTTTGTGGCACAAGTAAAAATGATTTCATTATGAGATGGGTGGGACCTATATCTCCCTCCAATGCATTGGTTAAAGATTTATATCTCATGAGATAGACATGTCTGGAATGACAGGTTAAACAGGTTCAGTAAAACAGGACTGAAACGATGAGTAAGCTCGATTCAGAAAGGGACTTTGTCCACTAAGATGGTCTTGGCAGCAATGCCTTGGCTACTATGGAAATCATTACATGTTCTTAATGGATGCCCCAATTACATGTTTTATTCCCATGCTATTTTATCATGGTTTATGTTCCATTATGATCTATGCCTTACGTACTTCCATGTTTTATGTCGTTGCTCAAGATTTTATTGTTTAAACATTATGTTCATGTTTTTAAGTTCCAATGTATATGGTATGTTTTTTTATCCTTTCTTACCCTTACTGAGCATTTGAGCTCACCCTTTTTATGTTTTATTTTCCCCCAGGATCAAAAGAAAGGTTTTAGGTCAGGAAACAAAAAGTGGAAGATCTTTATGGGAGATGTTAAAGATCTTTCACCATGATTAGAAGATTACGTTCCATGTTTCCAAAGACAATAAACTATTACGGTCCTTGGGTGTCTGTTTTTGTTATGTATTAAGTATTCCGCTAAAGTAATGTAATGTCCATGTACTTCAAGCTTCAGGTCTCTACAGTTGGTATCAGAGGAAAGGTTTAGTCAACCTTTGGAAACTAGGATGTGAAAACGTTAGTGAGATCCCTAGAGATATTTCTAAGGTATGTCTAGGGATGTCCCTAAGGATAAGTATACGTATAGGATAAAGTCCTAGAACTACGACAACGATCTTAAAATTTAACCTAAGATGTTAGATATTTAGGGTGCTTCACATTTACTATGTTATTTTCCCTAGCATGATTTTTGCCTCTCACACTATTATTTTTGGGTTTTAGAAAATGGATGGAAACAAGATGATTCATGATAATCGAGGATATGATGGATAATGGAATGATATTCATCAGGAGAAACCAAATGAAATGGGATTTGTAAGTCCAAACATCATTATTATTACGAATCAGCAATCTAATAATATGATCAATAAAGTAAAATTTGGTAAGTTTCCTGACTCTACTAATAAGAGAAAGATGAAGTTTCATGATGATCATAGAGGAAACAAAGTTCAATTTCCCCTATGTAAATCATGTGGGAAGAGGCATCAAGGAGAATGTTTCAAAGGAACTGGAAGATGCTTTGGGTGTGGAAAAGAAGGACACAAATCCAGTAAGTGCAAAATAAAAGGTTCAATTAACACTCGGGATGAGGATAATGGTATTGCTACGACATCAACAATGGTTAAATGTTTTAAATGTGGAATGTACGGGCATTATGCAAACCAATTCCCTAAGGGAAAGTCTCATGAAGAGAATCAGTATGGTCGTATGGGTATTATTTATGTTTATGATGATGAAGAGACTACAAATGATATGTGAGATGAAAGAATTGTTGAAGCTCGGTCTTTGGTTTAAGAATGTAGTGGAATGATTACATGTTTATCATGTGTAATGTTGTATAAGTTATCTCATGTTACTATGGAATAAAGAGACATCTAAGGATTGTTACACTGTTGTCTTTCCTTGAGTTTTGAAAGTGTATGATTAATGGTACTAGTATCCATGAAAGGTTATTCAGATATTTTTGGAATGTAGATGATATGCGCATAATGAAGGGATAAAGAGAAAATTAAATGTTTGATAGTATTCATGAGCTCATGACTGATATAAGGAGAAGGTTATATCATGGTTTGAGTATATAGAATTTTTGGATTTTGGTATGTGGAAAGAGTTAACTTTTGACAGCATTCATGTTTTCACTAAGGTTTAATGGGTATTCATTTTTCAAGAGAATACATGATTAAGGTATTCACAGGATTGGAATGTGACCAACAAGATATATGGGGGATAAATGATGGTATTCACATGCTTGGTTGATGACATTTCAAATAATCATTTTCTTTATACTATGAACTTGGACCAAAGTATTTTAGATAAGCCTAAATATTGGAATGGATTATGTTGGACATAAGTTAGTATTGTTTAAGGATAGAACTTTTTTTTGATATTATTTAAGGGATGTTATAGTAATTTAGTTTTAGAAAAAGGACAACCTACAGGACGGGCGACAACCCATCGCGTCAGACAAGGGTGTGGGAATCGAACCCACAACCGAAGTGCGACTGGCCTTTATCACATACCACTGGCCTACAAGAAGTCCCTGTTTAGTAGAAACTAGTTTTATTATATTAAGCAGTATGATATATGAAGTATAAGGCCATTTTAGGAACCATATATGATTAATCTCACTATAGATGGACATATGTATTTTTGATAACTTTTATATCCTTTTGTTTGAGACAGATGGAATGACCCATCATTCTATCACATGATCTGCTAACACATCACGAATAACAAATTCAACTTCATTTCATTAAGTGATGAAGTGGAAATTGTTCAATTAACGAACAATAGTGAGATTGTACCAAAATCATGTAAGTATTTATTTTAATTCATCAACTTTAGGGAAATGATCTTGAAATTTTTTTTTGTCCTAGTACCCTTATATCCGATGAATCAGATGGTACCTTAGGTCATCACAAATCTATGGATTTGTGATTGCTGGATTTTCTATAGCCATGTTCTCTACCACTATCTATCAGAACATGATGGTTAGATTTCTCTTCCATATCCATATTTTCATCTATGTGGAAACCCAGTGATTAGTTTATTTGGGTAACAGTTATGTTTAATAATTTTGGTTTTAATGTTTGGTTTTGGTATTCCTTTTTACGATGTGGGTTTCTATTAAAGAAACTTTCGAGTAGTAAACCATTTATATCCCCGACGAATTTCAAGGGAGAAATTCATTTTAAGGGGGTAGAATGTAACACCCCGAGATTTTATGAAAAATATTCTTTTAATTTCATTAATGTCTTTTGTTGTATTCTACACCAAGATTACCTTGCGCTATACGCAACACCGTATTATCTTGCAGTATGCGCAACACTATTCTTGGATCATGTTACACACAATTTTGATAATAGTTATTCTACGCAACATTGAGTATATATATATATATATATATTCAATGTATAAATGAAATATGTTTGGATTCTGTTATACGAAACAACTAAGGATTCTTTCACAACATGAAACCCTGACTTGGCTTGCATTACACGCAATCACGTCCTTCCTCGATAGCGTGTGTTGTACGCAATACCAGATTTTACTAAACAACGATATATTATTATAATATTATTATGAACTAGCCGTTATGAATAGTATTAACTAAATTTTTAATTTTATATCATTATTATTCATCTTACACATTTTCTAGGACATGGTATAAGAACAAAATAAATATTTCGGGTAAAATAAATATTTTTCAAAAAATGCAGTTTTGCCGCCTTTTGATGGTGCACCCACATTAAATATAGTTTTTGACATTTTTATAAGTTAAATTTTTCAAAATAAAATTCTTCTTTGGAATCAAGAAATAAAAATTTACTTTGGATAAATTTTTCGTATTATTCTGGTAACTTTCATATTTTGATGAATAGTAAAAACACGCTATATTTTAATGAAAAACAACTTTTTTCGTCATAATAATTTATATGGTTAAATTATAATATTGAATGGTTTTAAAGTATAAATAGAATATATTTTTACCATTTAATATAATTTATGTCATTATCATTGATTTGACATTGAATTCGTTGGTTAAATCAATTCAATCTTTTGTAATGTTTTAAACAAAAACCCGTTTTCATTCGACAACGGGATTAATTTTAATTTAATTTCTGCAACTTCTGTGTATTGAATTTGAAAAAATAGATTCCATATTTGGAATCAGTGGGTCCAAATTATGTTAATAGACTACTTTTTATTTTTGGGAATTATGAATAGTAACTACAGTAAATTTTATTTACCTTAGTTAAAGGTAAATCGGGTAATTAAGGGTAAATATAATATTATAAAATTATCCTAACACATGAAAAAATTCTATTTGATGGATAAAAGTAAACCAATATCAACTAAGGGTAATATTAGATTCATTTTATGGACTTTTGACCATGAAAATAATTTAATTATTATTAAAACCAAAGAAAGTGACAACATGTCACTCTCTTAAATCTTATAAGTATAATAATTTTAATTTAGTGATAAACACCATAAAACATCTAACATAAATAGCATCCAGAAATATAATAAAATTATCTACATCATGATAATTTATTTATAATATTTAGGGATTAAATAATTGTCATTAATGGTGATACATTAATGATACAGAAATTATTTATTAAGTGGAAAATAAGTAATATAGTTTTTATTGAAATAATAATACCCATTAAGAGGACCAAAAACCTAACCAAAACTTATTGGTAGTGTATATATACACCTTAATAATCCAATTACCTAATATATAACCATTTGGATCCTTATAAAAGTGATTATGACACTTATATTATTTTATTTTAAATGATGCCAAAGTTGTCACCTTCATAATTTAATAAATATAACAATTTAAATATTGAAATTTTAAGATGATAAATTTGAGTAAATGTATAATTATGAAAGTGAATAGATTTATATTCATCATAGGATTTTATTTTAAATTTTTATGCAACAAATCAGTATATTAAATAATTATACAAAAATGTTGTAGTAATTATTTTATTAAGAGATAAACCAAATAAATGGTTTTAAAAATAATAAAATAAATACTCTATGAACTATTTAATGTGATACACTAATTTTATAGATACATATGACCTTTTATGAATCTATTAAAGCTTTTATTTCGAACATATCTTCTGTATATATTTTATTTAAATTCAAATAAATGAATAGTGTCAAAATTGACACTATTGTTATTTTATAAAAAAAACATATTATAAAATTGTTTAAAAATCACAAAAATATTTAAAAATTATAAATATAACTTTATATGGTCCATAATGTTGTAAAGTAAACAATTATGGAAAATTCACAACAAATAAGTAATTATATGTTATAATTTAAAATTTAGAATTTTATTACCGCAAATAAACTTACATAGATTAAATAAGGATAAATCAAAATGATAAGGTTTAAAATAAGATCCAAACATGTCTAAATTTTATTGGTTGATTAGATTTCAACCCTATATCATCTAATCTTAGAATATGAGTCACTTTTGGAGGTTTTTAAGTGGGTTCATATTTATTATAAATTAATATTTTTAAGAATTCCAAAGGTTCCCCTCTCCCCCCTTATAAAAGGGCACCTCCTCCCTCTCCTCCTCACACCAATTTGAGACTTAAATCTCGGCCAACCCCTGAAAAATTATCTTCTCCACTTACCTAGAAACATCCTAGATATTCTGGTCTACTTTAAAGACCAATCTTAGTGCCCTAAGAGGAGGTTTCAAAGAGGCGTATCGAAGAAGAGGTAATTTCTTGTCTCGATTCATTCCAGCTTTTTTCTTCTTCAACTTCTTCTTCTTTATTTGTTTCATTATAAAGTAATAACATCAGTATCACTAATATACTGATTTTTTATTATAAATATGAAACAACCCCATTTCACCTTCTATCAATCCTACAGAAAACAAAATCATCGCACGTGCGTACGTACGGAATATCGTCTCCACGACGTGGTGTAATCTATTTTTCCACCAAAACCCTACATGGATGGGTATAATGGTGTAATGAATAAATATACATAGTTATTATAACATCATAATTATTCTGATATATTGTATCATCCACTCCAATTCAATTCAATAATTATGGAAATGATATCATCGCTCGTGCGTACGTATGGACTAACATCTCCACGACGCGATGAGATTCATTTACCATGTTAACCATTTAAGAATGATTATAAAGTATATATAAGAAATAATAATGAAATATATGACATTATAAAGCTACTGGATTTATTTATATATGTATTACATCTACTTAATTCCATTCAACTCAATAAGGAAACGAAAACAACGTTAATGCGTACGTACGACCTACCGTCTCCATGAACAGTGTATTTATTCCCATTTATTGATCTATTATATATATGTATATTCTGAATATATATTATATATAAATCATGCTTTATATTCTGGAATTATTTAATCGTGATGTAAGTAATCATATGAATTATTACAAGTCAAAACATGGATGACAAATGAAATGATTTTACCCAAAACACTCTTTAACATGTAATTTACAAAAGAACGGGTAATATAAAGTCATAAGTGAACCATATATGATATCATAACAATGAATATGATTTTTTAATAAGTCAATGAAATTATTTAAATCATTATACAGGAGGTTTGGATGCATACGAAGCATATCAGACATAAGGTAAGGGATAATTTTGCAAATCTCATTTTTATCGGAGATTGCATATTCGTAAGTATTTACTAGGGTGATTTCTATCATACATTTCCATGTTTTATAAAAGTGTTTTCATGTATTTTTAATGTCCTTTTTACCCATTTTTGACTTTTACTACATGGTATGTAAGGAATCTTTCATTTGTTTACGTTACGAGGTACTTTTTGACTTTTCCGGCAAAAGTACGAAAAGAATGTTTTTTTAACTGATACAGAACGAACGGATTTTTACAATTTTATAAAGCCTTATTTTCCTGAAGCTTCCTACAAAATATTTCATGACTATTTTCAAAAAAAATATCTTTCTTTTAAAATTTCTTGACGTTTTGTGAAAAGAAATTGATTTTGAAGAAGAAAGGATATTTTCCTCAAAAATTCATTTCAAGTGTTTTATCAAAACCATTTTTCATATAAGATAAAATTATTTCATATGTGTACGTTTCAAGTGTAATGTCTCTATGATTTACATGGTTTCACTTTTCTCATTATGAAATGATATCCATTTCTTTAATATGGATTATGTGATGATGGGATGATGTTTATGAAACCCATTTTATTCATTGGGTTATTATGAATGATGTATGTTTATTTTGTGGCACAAGTAAGAATGATTTCATTATGAGATGGGTGTGACCTATATCTCCCTCTAATTAATTGGGTAAAGATTTATATCCCATGAGATAGACATGGCTGGAACGGCAGGTTAAACCGGTTCAGTAAAATAGGACTGAAACGAGGAGTAAACTCGATTCAGAAAGGGACTTTGTCCACTAAGATGGTCTTGGAAGAAATGCCTTAGCTACTATGGAAATCATTACATGTTCTTAATGGATGCCACAATTAAATGTTTTATTCCCATGCTATGTTATCATTGTTTATGTTCCATTATGATCTATGCCTTACGTACTTCAATGTTTTATGTCGTTGCTCAAGATTTTAATGTTTAAACATTATGTTCATGTTTTTAAGTTCCAATGTATATGGTATGTTTTATTTTATCCATGATTACCCTTACTAAGCATTTGAGCTCACCCTTTTTATGTTTTATTTTCCCCCAGGATGAAAAGAAACTTTTAGGTCAGGAAACAAAAAGTGGAAGATCTTTATGGGAGATGTTGAATATATTTCACCATGATTAGAATATTACATTCCAAGTTTCCAAAGACACTAAACTATTACAGTCCTTATGTGTCTGTTTTTGTTATGTATTAAGTATTCCGCTAAAGTAATGTAATGTCCATGTACGTCAAGCTTCGGGTCTCTACAATAAATTCATCCTTAGAATTGTGTACTAAAAACTTTTCATTCCTAACATTCATTGGGTAACCTTCATCACATAATTAAATTATGCTAACAAGGTTGTACTTAATACCTTTAACAAATAAAACATTCAAAATAAAAGTTTTTCCAAGAAGAACGATGTTACCTATACTAATAATTTCCCCCTTATCATTATCTCTAAAATTTACTTTTCATCCTTTTCCCTTGATAATATTTTCAAAGAAGTTTTTGTTTCTAGTCATATGCCGGGAACATCTAGTGTCTATGTACCAAATATTTCTATTGGTACTTTCTTTATTTTCATGAAAATATGAATGTTAGACTTTTGGAATCCATATATTCTTGGATCCAGAAACTTCAGAAAGAAAAATATTATTTATCCAAATTTTCTTATAAAAATAATTTATTTGAAAAACTAAATAATTAGTTTTGTTGAAGGAACAATTTTTTTCCCAATTCCCACCACACTGACACTTAGTGTAGAATAGAGCACTTTGAGGAGCAAAATAATTTTTACTGAAAATCGGTTTTGAACTAGTATAACCAAAACCATAATTATTCCTTTGAGGCCGGAATTGAGAATACATTTTATCAATATTTTCCTTACCTAAGTTAAAGTTTGACAAACACTTCCTTAAGGAAAATATTTCTGTTTTAGTCTAATAACTAAGTTCTTATCATCCAAAACATCAATTTTAGCACTAGATTTAGGCTCAAAAACATTTTTCTTAGAAATTACCTTTTCTAGATCCTTATAAAGTTTATCCTTATAAGAATTAACTTCCTCAAGGTTTTTTGAAATACTTTCAAAATAAATAATTTTATTATCAAGATCTTTAGAAGGATATAATATTTCCTTACTAAGAATAGTATTGCTATAATTTTCCTTATTATGTTTTTTCTTGAGTTTTGAATTCTCATTCTCTAGAATCTTAGAAAACCTAGAAACTTATTCATATGTAGGTAAATTATTATCTTCATTAGAAGAATATTCTTAATATGAGGATTCATAATATTTACTATTACTATTTAAATATACATTGGTGATGGATTCAGCATTGTGTACCTTAGCCATTAAGAAATTACTTTCAATAGGTAATCTGGCTATTAAACAATGATTATTCTAACCTGAAGATTCATAATCTGATGATTCATCTGAAGAGTCTCCACCACTGGCACTCCAAGTGTCATCAACTTTTAGAACATTCTTAGCTTTAGCTTTGTAGTACTTTTTCCTATTTCTTTCATAATTCTTTCCTTTCTTTCCTTTCTCTTAAGCATAGGACAATTTGGCCTTATATGTCCAACTCTTTTTCATTCATAACATGTGACTTATGAGTCTCTCTTATATTTTCTTTCTTTCTTATTGTATTTGGATTGAAATTTCTTCTTTCCAACAATCTTGTTCATACTTTGAGCAAGATTGGATAATTCATTTTCTGAAGATTCACTTCCACTAGATTCGGATTGAAAAAAAACATCTTAGATTTAGATCTAGTAACTCTCTCAGGAGTCTTGGCATTCATATGATTTGAAGTTGTCGTAAAAGCAACACTACCATTCCCATTCTTCTTCTTAATATTATCAGCATCTCTCTTCATTTTAGTCTCATTTTTAAGAAGAGTTCCAAAAATCTCATGAAGAGAAATTTGTGTAATTTTACTATTCTCATTTATAGCTATCCTCTTATATTCCCACTCATTAGGAATGATATCTATGATTTTTTCCACAAGAGATTCATCATCTAATCCCTTCCCACCCATAGATTTTAATCTGTTGACAATTGTCATAAATCATTATTCCACCTTACATATAGGTTCTCCATAAGGAAAACAAAAACCATGGTACTCATCTCTAAGCATGGATCTTGTAGTTTCAATAACTTTTGGTGTTCCAATGTGTGTAACTTCAATATTCTTCCAAATACAATTTGATGCTTCACAAGATAAAATCTGGCTATATATATTTCTAGTCATAGAACAAAGAAAAGTATTGCATACGTTATAATTCAATTGATATTCATGCTTTTATTGGTTGGTGAAAATACTAAATTCCTTGTTAGGTATTTTATATCCTCCAGTAAGCATAAAAAATTGTCTACTCCAGTATTGATAATAAATGTATTCATACGATCTCTCCAATATTCATAATCATTCCCATAAAAAATTGGTGGTCTAGTAGGATTTAGGTTGCCCATGGAACCGAAATTTATTCCAGATATCCTAAAGAAAATATTTCCACAGAAACTTGTTAGTAATAACAGTTTGTAAGCAAGGATAAAAATATCCTAAGAATGGAAAATATAGAACGATGAAAAACTTGAACAAGAAAACATATATGTGAATATAAGTATTTTAGAGACCTACTCTGATACCAATTGTTAGGTTGGTATGGAGTATATTATTCTCAAATGATACCAACTGTAGGATCGAAATGATATTTTAGATGCTCAAAATACAAGAGGGGGTGAATTATATAATTTAAAAATTATTTGGGAACATTTAATGTTGGTTAGAAACCATTCTATTGTTTATCAAGGTTAAACAAGGTAAATTCAAAAAACCTCTAAGTTCTACTAACTTGCTTGATTCTGGAAATGTGATTCCGAGAATGTAATACTAGAAATGTGGTTCTGGAAATAAAACTCCACAAAAGTTTACAAAGATAAAGATTCTATATTAAAGAATATATAATATTACTAAATCAGAGTGTACAAGTATAAGGAAGTATAAGATAGTTATACTTTCCTCAACAAAAAAATACAGTGTAAAACATGAAACAATACAAGTAACAAGTAGTAAATATTTTAAACCTAAGAGAAGGGTATCCGACAAACTTGGATAAAGGTCCATTGATTTATACATTCAAGAAAGTCTATCTTACCCACACTAGGGTAAGCCCTCAATATGAAGATCTTAATCTGCATTGCTATCCCCGCAAGCCCACAAACTTCAAGGTAGTCGAAACCTTTGTCTTCCTATCCCCACAATCCCTCGAATGTACTCAACAACATTCAGAGTCGCACAAAGCAATTATGAACAAGAAGTTCAGTACTCAAAAATCATTAAAGTCTCTCACTCTATAAATCACTTCAGCAGCATGAAATATCAAGATTGATCAACTTTTTCATCAAAGTTAACGTTAAGAGCTTGTTCAAATGATCTCCTATTTATAGGCACATTCTCAATGATCGGTTCTCTCCTCAAATGGTCATATTTTTCCATGAATTTTGGAGGGACCTGTACATGTGTCACTCAAACAGCGATTGGTTAGTAACTGATTTCATGACATCATTTTATAACAAAATATGAGTAAGAAAAAATATGGTTACTTGAACAAATTCATTTTTCGGACTATAAGGAAAAATAAAAGTTCAGAGTCTATCCCAAAACTATTCAGTGTCTATAAAACATGGATATTCTGATTATATCTTTAATGGAATTCAGAACATGAATTCTATAGAATTATGGAGTGTAAATTTCAAGGAAATTCATAGTCTGAATACATAAGAATTAGGAGTTTGAACTTACAAAGTCCAGAGTCTGAATTCAGAGAACTCAAAGTCTTATCTTAGAAAATTCAGAGACTGAATTCAAAGAGTTGAGAGTCTGAACTCAAAAATTTCGAAGTCTGAATTCAAGAAAATCAGATTCTGAACTCAAAAAGTTTGGAGTCTGAATTCATAAAACACAGAGTCTGAACTTAGAAAGTTCGGAGTCTAAATTCTGAGAACTCGGAGTCTGAACTCGGAAATTTCAGAGTCTGAATTCAGAAAATTCGTAACCTAAATTCAGAACCAAAAAACAAAATTCTTTATATCTACATATTTAAGATTCCAAGGTTTCAAATACGAAACAAAATTTTATACTTAGATAAAATATGAATAATGAAGAACATGTTAAGGATAAATTTCCTTGGGGAAAGAAAATTTTCCTTATGAAAGTAAAGAATAGGGTCAAAGTGATTTTACTTAATATAAGGTGTTTGTGATTTTAAAAACAAGTAGGAATGGAAATTTTATAAATAAAAGTTATTGACTCAATAACCATGAGAGGTGGTAGGAGATATTCTAACAATCATTGTTTCGTGAGGCAATAGTTCTCTATCCACAAAAACAATATGTTCTTTACCTATTAGATGGAGGTGTGTGTAAGTGTAGTTCAAATACATATCATAAAAACATCCTAGTATATTTAGGACACTGGTGTTGTTATGAAAGAAAGGAATAAAAAGATTTGATGGTTTGGAGAAGTAAAATAAAACCAATTAATTTAAGAGAAATAATTACCTTTAATTCGGGTAACTCCCTTTGGTTTGAACCAAAAGGACTTATTAAAGTGACTTCTGCCTAAGGTAAAGCTTCTAAGTGGTAGAGAGAGATCTTTATCGATTATATGTGGAGGGGTTAGACTAGAAAAGGGGATTGATAGGTGTGTTTAATGAGTTATAAGTTAGGGCTTTTTATAATGGGGAGGAGGGGCTCTTTAGGAAAATGTGAAAAAAATATTATTTTATTATATAGTGTTATTCAGGATTTAAAAATCCAAAACTAATTAAACTCAAAGATAATATGACTAATGGTTGAAATAAAATCATCCAATAATAATTGGATAGGTTATTGATATTTTTTTAATATTTATAATCTTATTTGTTTTAATCATTTATTAATGTGGTAAATATTTCATCCTTATTGTGTCATAAATAATTTAATTTATTTGATGTCTAAAAATTATAATCAACTACCATGATGTTGGTAATATTTTTATCTTTCCAATGAATATTTATAGTCTAAAATATTACCTATATAACCCCATATAAAAATTAATTTTCAAAAAGATATTTGTTTATGTCATTTTTACCTTTACTTTAAGTTAATTAAAATAAAGTGTCATTATCACTCCCATGTGGCCCCATGGGATCCCACAATAGACCCAAGAATTCTCATGGTCGGATGTGTATCAACCAATAGGATTAATACACCTGTTAGGGTAAGTTTATATTATTATAGTAATATTTGTTTATCCTTATTTACCAGATTTACCCTTTAACCATGGTAAATAAAATATTTACTGAAGTAAACATTCATAATGTTTAAAAATTAAAGTAACCTATTTAAACAATTTGGGCCTCATAATTACAAATATGGAATCCATTTTTCCAAATTTATATCATAGAAGTTGCAGAAATTAATTTAAAATTAATTCCCACTGTCAAAATAAAAGGCGTGTTTTTAAGAAATAATATCTATCAAATAATTAACACTTGTTTATGTACAATTTCAAAGAGAAATTAATTACAATGACCACTATTGGATTAAATGGTAAAAATATAATCTAATTACCCTTTAAAACCAATTAAAAATATATTCTAACAATATAAATTTTTTTTATTAAAAGGCAGTTTTGAATTAAAATATAGTATTTTCTCTATTCATTAAAAAATGAACTTTATTAGAAAAATACCAAAAATTTTCCCAAAGTAAATTTTGATGTCCTCATTCTAAACAAGAATTTTATTTTTTCAAATAGAATATAAAAAAGTGATGAAAGCTACATTTAATGAGGGTTATCCATTAAAAGACGATATGTCGACCTTTTAAAGAATATTAGAGTATTTGTGCTTAAAATTGGATTCATTCACATTTTAAGACTCTAAATTTTATTAGATAAATGTAAAACAATTTAACAAAATTGTATAATTATATTTTAGTTAGTTCTATTCATTCCCGAAAATAAAACGACTAGGCGTTAACTACTATTTAAAATAATAATAATATATAATTTTTCATTATGATTCATCATTGTGTGCAATAATAGACTTCGAAGAAACCCATTTTTGTGTGTCAAGTAAGCCCTTGACTATAAAATCCCCTTTAAAAATAATATTTAATTCAAAAATATTAATAAATATGAAATTTTCATATTCTTTATTTTCTTGAGATGTTACATCCTTCCCTCCTTTTGGAAATTGCGTTCGCGCAATTTAAAAAGTGGGTTTGGAAACATCATAGAAAGTCCAGCATTAAAAAAAGTCTTAATAAAACTATAAATTTTAAAGAATGAAAAATAATTATAGAGGTCACATGAGAAAACCCATACTAGGATCTCATGTAGGAAAGCATGAATATGGAAGAGAAAACAAACTGTCATGTTCTGATGGAGAGTGGTAGAAAACATGATTAGGAGAAAGTTAACCACTAGAAAATCAGAAACTTATGATATGTTAAATGATATTTGATTACCCAATAAAAAAATGTAAACAAAAAATGTTCTTTTTATGTTCCTTTTAATAATTTTGAGGAATTAATTTACTACATAGAATAAGAACATAAGTAAATATACTTACCTTCAAGTAACGTTTCATCCTTTAATAAGTTTCTACCAAAAACTAATCTTTTCTCCAAACAATGACCATTCCAAAAGACTTGGTCACATCAAAAGCACAAGAATCATCATCTAGAGAATCACTTAATCCAAAAAATAATAACTATATATTTCCCTTGTCTTTATACATCAACTAAAACCAAAATGGCTGGTACCATATCATATAATCCCCAAAAGGGTAATCCTTTACAAAAAGAAATAAAACTATTAATCTCCAAAATTCAACAAAAAGTTACCAAAGTTCAAGAAAGACCATACAATACAAAATTTTCCTTGAAATTTGTCAAAATAATTTAATCTAAGATTGAAACCCAAAACACAGTAGGATTTAATCACATATCAATCCATAGTAAATCTTAACATTTAACTCTAAGAACATAGACTACTCTTAAAGTCTCATACTGAAGCATAATTAACAACATCACATATTCTCTATGATAGGTTAATCACTTACATAAATAACCCAAATCACTATATGTCCATAATAAAAATAGGTATTTTTTCAAAATAAAATTTTAACCATTAATCCAAAAATGTAATCCCATAATATTATATTTTTCTTCAGCGTAAAATGTTCCCAAAAGAGAGAACTTCTTCCAAAATCACTTTTATCACTTAATCACCAAATCATTTTATTATACTAAGGAAATCCATTTCATAAAACCTAATATCCCAAATCAAATTATTCTTGATCTACAAAATCATTTATCTAAAAAGAATAAGTCATACTAACCTGGGATTTCACGTAGTCTAGTGGTAGGTGATAAATCCCAATCGCACTTTGTTTGTGGGTTCAATTTCCACAGCTTTTTTTTGTAGGTAGAAGGTCCATGAATTGAAATAATGATTTAGAGATCCGTCAAAATCATTTTCTTCCTTCATCAAAATACACATTTTCAAAACATGGGTCTTATGGGTGTTCACAGAAAAATAGTTTTGGAAAATAATCATGTATGAGATATATTTTCAAAACATCTGATGAAATATGATTTCTACAAAATAGTCGAACATAATTTAAGTGGAAAAATTTAATTAATAGTCCTTTTGAAATACCATATGTATGTTCTAATAGACTATATTGTAAAATCAAATATAAATTTGTTTCTCAAGGGTCTCCTTCTTCATCACCTTTTTCATAATCATAATATGCTTCAAAATCTTGTGATAAGATAAAGTATTCGAAAATGCCTTGATAATATTTACCTTTCTTGAAAATATGAGAATATTTTGAAAATAAGATTTGTTAAAATACATCCCATGATCCATGATGATAACTAGGTATATGGGAGGTGTTGGATATCTCAAACAACTTCTTGCAAGTGATTTATATGCTAGAAAATGTTTCAAAATCATCCGAACATGACTTTTCAATAATTATTGCAAGATCGTCATCAGGAAGAGATTGGAATGTCATTTGAGATCCTCATCCTTCCATTTGTATCTGACATTACTTGATCTGAAAAAGTTATAAAACAAGGATTGAACTGAAATAACAGACATAGGGACTAACCATGTGTCTAACAAAAACTCTTAATCCCTAAAGTGGTCTAAACTGACCACTAATACCAACTATAAGGACCTGACCTTAAACATTACATAATATTGAATTATGTCAATAATTACCATTGATGATTTTTTAGGCCTATGGTTTTAGAGAATTAGGCCATAAATATTACATATATACTTGAATATTACAAATTATCCACTTATACTATAACTGCTTTTTCACAAAAATAAAATTCCTTAAATAAAATAATAGTTCTTTTCTTGAAATAAATCTTCTTGAATACTTCCTTTATCTTTCCCTTCCTTTTAACCTGTGAACAACATTTCAAAAACTTGTAATGAGAATGAAAAATTGTTTTTATTTCATCTATGTCAACATCCTTTGATGAATTTTACACTTGTTTGAATTTGATTTATTATGATACAATCTTACATATTGTATTGAAGGTTTTGTGATATGTTTGACTATGGATGTGTTATTTTTATACCATTCACGGTTTATTGTAAAAGTATTAACATTTAGTTTTCTAGTTTTAATAGGAATGTTTATGTTATGTTTCAACCTTTTCATATGAGGAATGCATTGGACTTAGTAAGTGATAGGTGGAGCCCACTATAGATCCTTGATGTATCGGTAGGTCTCATGAGACCAACTAGTGTCTTGGAATAAGGTCTTGAAAAACTATTATTTTTAGTCTTGACATGAGGCCTTGAAATTGTGATTATGATGTCTGGAATTATGCATTCCATCATTATGAAATTGGATATTGATATTACATGTGATTATTAAACTAGTAGAATATCCATCAGAATAAGTAAATGGCATTATTTGATTTATCTTTACCATATTATGCTGAAGTTTATTTTTAAAAGTCATGGGTTTTAGTCTTATACATTTCTTAAAATGTTTATGCTTATTTATGATAGTTTCCACTGTATTGTTATCCTTACTGAGAATCGGAGCTCACCCCTTTCTTATTTTTATTTTTCATAGGATTTGAAGAAGTATATTATGACTGACTTGCAGGGAAAGGCTAAAGGATATGAGTGTGTTCTACAGACACACAATTTTGTTTTTATTATTCATAATGTAATGTAAACCTTATTTATCTATCTAGTTCTTCCATGGCTACAAAATTGATCAGTCTTTTGGGATATGATTCCTTGTATCATGCCAATATTATGTAATAATTCACCGACTCTAGCTAACTAGGGTTGGGGTGTTACAAAAATTATATATAACTAATTTATTATAATTAATGTTTAATTTTTTAATTTAATTAATTAAATTAAAGATATTATTTTCATTGAAGTATAGATTTATATTGATAATTATATGTATTCTAACTTTATATGTTCTATATATAGTATATTTATAATTATATATATATATACACTATAAAATAGAGTGATGTGAACCATAAATAAATACAATGATTTTTCATTACTGGCCTATGGGTGTGTGTGTTGTTTCATTTCTTGTAACCTCTAAAAATCAAAATTTATACAATTTAGTTATTATAATTAATATTTTTATATTAATATTATATAATTTATAATATATATACAAATACATTTGGATTAAATATATATTAAATATAGTTTATAATATAAATATATATTATAAATATGAATATAAATAAATAATATATATATTATAACTATAAATATAAATAAATAATATATATATATATATGAATATATCATTATAAAAAAGGAAAAATCATTTGTTTTTTGAATTTCACATATCTCGTTATAGTATATATATGTATATAAACACTCATACATACATATAATCACACACATTTAGGACTAGATAATAAAATACATGTATATTATATATATTATATATAAATGTGTTTTTTAAAATATATTCATTTTTATTTTAAAATTTATTCAATTTTAATATTTATTCAATTTATATATTTATATTATTTAATCGTTTTATTTTTTTTGTTATTTTTTCATGTTTAGTTATTTGTAATATTTATTCATTTAATATTATTTAATAATTTTTATATTTACTAGTTTTTAATATTATTTAAATTTGTTGATTTTTAATATTTATTCATTTAAGGTATTTTTTATTTTATTTATATTTTAATATATATTTATACATTTTTATTCATTTTTTATTTTTATTTGAATATGTTTCTAATTTAAATAATTAACATTTATTTATTTTTAATATTTACTCATTTTTGTTTTAATATTTTTTTAAATTTAAATCATTATATAATTTTTATTTATTCATTTATAATTAGTAATTCATTATAAATATTTTATATTTATAAGAATTTTTAATATTAATTAATTTTTAATTTTAATATTTATTCATTTTTATTATTTTTCTAATTTATATAGTTAATTAGTTAATTTATTTTTAATAATTTTTGATTTAGTTATTTGTAATAATTATTCATTTTTATTGTAAAGTAATTTTGTAATTTTTAATATTCATTTTTACATAATTAGTTATTTATTCACATTTTAAATGTAATATTTATTTTTTAATATTTATTTCTTATGTATTTATTTTTTGTTAAGGGAAAAAACCTTATGTATCAGAGAAGAACCTTACATATTGATTATATTTTTTAGGTGTTTGGTGTTTATAAGCCCTGCCATTTGAACTAATAAAGTTTGCCTTTATCAATGATAAACAAGCACCGATAAAATAAATCTTTATCAGTATTTAACATTCTAGCATAAATAAAGGAACATTTATCAGGGTTTTTATAGCACCGATAAAACAATGCCTTTATAAGCACTAAATTTATTTCTGAGAAAATATTTCTTTATTAGTGCTTATTGTTTTAAAATTGATAAAAGTTACTTTTAATAGCTGATTTTGGTCACACATACGAAATCCTTTCCCTCTTTTTAAAAGAAACCCAATAGTCGTACCTATCCTCTTTGTATTTCAAGATTTCACAGAACCTAATATTTTCTATCATTTTTGTGAAATATTTTGGATGAATTGATCTTCAAAATCAAAGGTATGCTATTTCCTACCAATTTTAAGGATTTATCAACTGATCATACATAATTCTTTCATGATTATTTAGTGTTTATTCCCATAACAAATTGTAAATTTGATCCCCTATTCTCTATATATATAAATTTTCATATATGTGTGTGTGTGTGTGTATACATTTATATATAGATTATAGGATTAATTCAATCCCTAATTATGTTGGTTGTGCTTCTCATAATCGTATGTGTGTATATGTATATTTATACATACATATACACAAACACACACACACACACACACATATATATGAATGAGTGTGCATCATCTATTTTTATATGTATAAATATGTATATATGTTTTTTATATGTATGTATTTATATCTTTTTATGTGTGTGTGTGCACGTATAGAAATTAATATATTTATATATATATAAACACATATATTCATAATAGGAAATACATTAATTAAATTTATTTTTATTTTCTATATACTTTATTTATGTTTGTATCATAATTTTCAAGCATATTATTTAAATTTATACTTTATACTTTGAATATTTATATTTATATATATATATACATGTATATTTTTATGTTTACACACACACACATACACTATTATATATTTACACAAAAATAATTAATTTTTTTGCATACATATGTCTATATATATTCTATAAAATCAAATTAACATATACCAATTTTATTATATATATATATATTGAAATATATTATAAATAATATTATTTATATATATTATTTTATATACTTAATATATTAATATATTATAATTTATAATTATAATTTTTAAAGTTATAATTTATAAAATTTACGCATTTAAGAAATGAAACATTATATTAATATCTTATGTGCATTGTTTTTGTTAAATATGAATATTTTTGAACCATATAGGATGTATATGAGTCAAAAAAAAATATATTCCAATCATATTACAAAATAATATGATGATAAGGTTAAAGTGTTTACATTGAATGGTGATATTCTTCTATTGAAGCATGCTAGAAGTGGGAAATTAACTGCTAGGATGTATTACTGTGATATTGCTGATCATTCCACTACCTCTAATACTTAGGTTAATAAATTGAATAAACTATGGATAAAAAACTAGATGCTTATTCTAATATGGAGGCTGATACATGGTTGTATACCCATTGTTGACAGTTTCAAGGCTTTAAACTTTTCAATTTACTCCCAATGTGTCCTATGTCAGCAACACTGATAGAATTTCAATAACCTATTTCTTAGTTATGTCACAATACCATAATTTTTGTAGGATATATGATGCACCAATCATAGGGTGGTACAAAATCTAATTTATTTTTCCAAATATAGCACAGAGGCTCACTAGGGTTGTCTCACTTAAGGAGTGTTGTGGTCTATCAAACAATAATTCTAATTCACCTAATCTATTTTTTGTTGTTGCTATTTTATTATTTTATTAAAGCAATGAATTTTTTCATTCTATGTTTTGGGAAAATAAAGAAATAAAGAATTAAAAACTAAATGAAGATGCAAAGTAGAATTAAATTAGGGAATAAAGGAAGTTCTCATGAGAGAGTTTTCCAGGGAGCACCTTCATTGTCATATTTTAAATATAGTTAGTGAACACACTCCACCATATGTGTGCCCACATTAATCTACCCTAATTGTGAATGAAAAGTGAACTTATCAATTTCTTATAAGACTCCACATCCATCTTCTCAATTTAAAGAGAATAGTTCTAGAATAAGTGGTTAAAACACAGATAAACACAGTGACGATTACAACCACTATAAATCATCCTCATATTAAACCGAAGTAGATATCAAACATGGCCTTGGGTTCAAGCACTAGATTACTCCCCCAGGATATTACTTGGGTCAATTACTTATCATCATGAGTGCAAGAGTTCATGATGAAAAAATAGGGAAGATAGAGAGATTGAGAAATAGATAGAGAGATAGAAATGAATGAAGTTGGGATTGGAAGAAAAAAACACATGAATTAAAATATTAACGAGTTACATGGGAAAATAAAAATAAAAATAAAATAAAATAAAAACTTAGAAAACCTTACGCACCAGTATCCCTATGGTGTAGTGTAGCATCAGATCCCAAATAAATGATATCCTCTCAACTAACGTAGATTTATATTTAAAGGTATTCTAGGTTCTCAGGATATCATAAATGGAATAAAAAATGGGTATTTGTGCTCCTAAATTTTCAAAGAACCATCCTTTCAAAATTAAAATCAAAACTACCATTTCTGGGTCTACCTTATATTTTCACTTCACAAATAGTGTTCATGACGTGTAATATGTAGGACCTAAATCAATTCGTGACTTGTTTCATGCTCTAAAATATTTTAAGTTTCACACCATGAATGAAATTAAAAATTTGAATTATTCATTTCTAATATATTTATACCAGTTCTATTCTAGCTTCCATATTAAATATTTTGATTTCATTCCACAATTTGTTGTTCAACTCCTTTATTCATTCATTTTTAATGTTTTCAAATTATTTTGTGGTATACTTATATAAAATAGTAAAGAAATTAACTACTAGAAAGAATAATAAATTAATGTGTAAAAAACATGTTATATATACAAAAATATATAAAAAATAAGTCTCTGTAAATTCAACCACACTTTTAACTCCCATTCCTCAAGAATGTAATCTCAATAACATTTTGAAGGAATTTTAGTCTATAAATATTTAAATTTCAAGAGAAACAGAATAAACTTTTTGATAATGGAAAATAAACTTTAAAATTCAATGTAAAAGAATTCCTTAAACTCCCAATTCTTAAAATAAATAATCAAGTCATGTATTTTAAGTTTTCTCTTTTAACTTATTAATGCTCTTCCTACCCATTAATTTAATTTTTTAGTTGATCATTTATGTGCATTCCACTTGAAATTAACCTCACATTTAATTTTTTTACTCATCTTTCAAGGTAGTAAATGTATTTAGAATTGTTCTCAAACCTCAAGTACATGTCACTTACCATATACTAACAAGAAATATAAAGGAATAAATCATAATTAATCATGAGGTATCTTAATTAAGGTTCAAATAAATATGAGCCTTAAGGTTGGAAGGTATCTATATTTAAAAATAAATCTAAAAATGAGGATTGACTATAAAGCATACTACTTGATATCAAAATCTAAGATCAATGAAATTATTCTACAAAAATTTCATCATCAAATCCCAAATCTCATAGTAGACACATGATAATAATCAATATAATGAATGAATCATCCTATCTTGCTATTTTTTTCTTTATTTTTCTTTATTTTCTATTTTTTTATTTTTTTCAAAAGTTTTATTTTAGAGGAATAAAAAATCCACCACCCAACCACATATAATACTAAGATCGTTGGTCTAGAAATGGTTATTATTGATCCTCAAAATACACACCGAATTTTTTTTATATTTATTTTTTATATTTTTTTTAGTGAAATAGATAAATAATAAAGTACACTGAAAATGTGAACTTTCTTAAATCTCAAGAAACCCCCCAATAAAATGAAGTACATCCCCAACGAACATGATCAACAACTCCCCTGCACATAGTCTTTTAAATATCATGTATTATACTACGAGTAAGGTTGGAATGGATATAATATGATTAGAAAAATGCTCATTTACTAAAAACTTCATTCATGGATTCTATAGAAAAATTAATATTGATGTCATAGAGGATCCAAGTATATAGGGAAAATTAATAAAATTTCCTCAATCATGATAAAATTGATTATGTTCATTCATATATTTTATAAGATTCCATGAAAGTTCAAGAAGAAAACATTCCCTTAACTATTAAGAAATATAATATAGAAATAAATTGGAAATATTGACTTAAAATTCTTATCAGGGATGATACCATATAGTTGGGGAAAATTACACATGGAAATACACAAAAAAAACTAATCCATATCAATTTAAAAAATTCAAAACATAACAAATATAATAATAATTTAATTTAAAAAATAAACCCATTCCTAAAAATCATGATTTTTAAAATTCATCCTCTAATGATTTTCATTATTAATTTTACCATTTTAGATATCTAATAATGTTAATAGTGAAAATTAAAACATGGCCTTATGATTATCCTAAGAAAGTTATGTATCATATATCAACACTAGTGTGTAATTGTTCAAAGTGGAGCCTGAAATTTTCAATAAAGATCTTAAAAAAGTTAAACTAATGATATTAAAAATTAAATTAATAATTTAAACTAATAATCGCCTCACATTGGTGATTTTTTTTGAATTGTTCAGATTTTGGATGTATAGGCTCTTGTCTGAAGCTTTTTCAGTACATGAATTTCATTCATGACCTGAATTAAATTCAAGATATGAATTATTTCTACACAACATAAATTCTACTCAATATCTTTAATTTATTATTCTTCCTATTTTTACTATCACGATGGACCTAAAAAACAAAACAACTCTTATAAGCATAAGAACCATGGAATTTATCTTAAAAAAGATAGAGGGATTAGGTCTGCATATTAATTTATTCCTAAAACTATTAATTGAAACCTAAATACCTAGAAATACTATAAAATAGATGGGATAAATCATTCATTGATCCCTAATGTGGGTCTCGGGTTTTTACTACCTCTTGATGGGTAGTACTAGCTATTATCCACAGTCTATATGTGGGTGGAGTTTCTTAAACTCAAACCACAATATTTTGTTTTTTCCATATTGAACTTATTCTTCTATGTCATGGAGGATTCTATGTATAGAGTACACCAAATATTCCCCCTTAACAATGAGGCATAACATTCATAGAGGGGGTATGATGAATTATGGATCCTCCTCCTTGTTGGTTGCTACTTGTGAAACCTCTTTTTCGTTGTCCAATGGTTTCTTGAGATGTGCTCCATTAAAAGAATAGTAAAAGGAGAATTTATTATTTAATTTAATTAAAATGAAATTTAAATTTGAAGATTTAATATTAGAATCTCCCCTTTCTATATAGTTATCTTGTGCATTTAGTTCTTCAAACATAGCCACTTGGATTTATTCTTGGGTTTCCTCTTGTAAATGTTCAATTTATTTAGGGAGTTCCTTATCTTCTTCAATAGGTTCATTTTAAATTTCATCATCTTTATCCAGGGAAAAATTAGTGTCCATTGAATCTGAAATATTAAAATAGTATGGGGTGATACTCAATTTAGTTTCAGTGAAATTGGAAGAGAAAGAGTTCAATAAGGGTTCAACCCCATGATTTGGTTTGGAATCGATTTCTTCTTTAGTGGAAATATCATAATGAAGTTGAGTAGTAGAAGATAGAGATAGGTAGTCAAGATCCTCCATTAATTCTTCTAATTCCACCACTTGTGTTTTTTCTTCTTCTTTAATGGATATAAATAGGTAGTTAGGTGATGATTCTTCTGTCTCATAGACATGGAGATCTTGTTGCATTTCATCAGCTACCCATTCACTCTAAAATTGATCTAAATATTTTACCATATTCCAATCAACACATGTCTCATCATATTCACTCTCTAGATATTCATGATATTCTTGAATATAGAACTCTTTATTGTTGGGTTGTGCATAGTATTCAAGTATGGACTCAACCCCTTGGATATCTTCATAAAAATCATGAAAATATAATGGTTCAACCTCATTATAGTTTAGATATCGAATATCAACCTTAACTTGATTTAGCATGATGACACATTCTTATAGTGAGATAAAAGAGTCATTAACATTAAACATATTCTTTCCCAGATTAGTGAGGCTATATATAATTCTATGTAAGAGGGATTACACATCATTTTCAACTACTTGTTCTGGAACCTCAGGATAATTAGTCCAGATAGATAAATTGTTCTTAGGAAACATCAGGATAAAAAGAATTTTTAAAAGAGATTTTTTATTTTTAAAAACAAATTTAATTATTTAAAAGAATATGAATTTAGAAAAAATGAACGAGAAAATGCTTAACATCCCTAAAACAATTTTAATTTTGATGCACCTTTCATAGGGTGGTATAAAAGCTAATTTATTTTTCCTAATACAAGCCTCAAGATGAACATCAACGTGTCTTAAATCATAGGTTTTATATGGGGAGATGAGGTGGTCTGAGATTTAAGGGGTTTAGTGGTTTTGTTTTTCTATATTCCTTTGGTAGGTGGGACTTTCTCCAAGAGGAGGCCCATACAATTCTTACGGGGCTACTTCTATGTAGGCAGAGTAGTGTCTACCTTATAGATATTGAAATAGACTCACTTGTTGTGTACAATGATTTTAGTGGCTCCATCTATACTCCTTGGGAAATTTAATATACCATTAAGAGGAGTAAGGGGATTTTGAATAATAACATGGTGGTTTGTCATACTTGGAGTGTAGGGAATGTTGTAGTTGGTTTTCTAGATTCCAAGGTAATCCAAGGTGTGTAGATTTACTATTTTTCTGATTATAGGTCCTTTTCCTCAGAGGGAGTCAACCTTGTTCGTGTAGAATCCCTCAGCCTTCACTACTTTATACCATCTTGATTTTTACTTTTTTATGTCTCCCTATGGCTATGAGATGATACTATACTTCATTTAATAAAATAAATAATAATGTTTTTTTTGTGGTAATACAACACATAGGCTTACCAGAATCATCTGACTTGAGATGTGTCACTGTCAATAAAACACTAATTATAATTCAACCAATATAATTGTTTTTATTAATTTATAAAAGCAATTAATTTTTGGGTTTTAGGATTTGGAAAAATAATACATTGAAGAATTAAAACATAAATGCATATGCAATGGATAATGAAATTAGGTAAGAAAGGAAGTTCTGTTGATAGAGTTTTCTAGAGATCCCCTTAATTATTATATTTCAAAATTAACTTAGTGAACACCATCCATCATGGGTGTTCACACATTAATCTACCCTAGTTGTGAATGAAAATTTCACTTATCAATTTCTTAGAACACTCGACATCCGTCCCCAAAATTGAGGGAGAATGGTTATAGAACTGGAGGTCAAACCTTAGATAACCACAGTGAGGATTACACCCACTTTAAATCATACTCAAATTAACCTAAAGAATAAATAAAACATGGCCTTAGGTTCAAGAACTACATTACTCCCCCAGGATATTCTTTGGGTAGTTAACAATCATCATGAGTGCATGAGTTCATGGAGAATAAAGAGAGAAGAGAGAGAGAGAGACTGAGAAAGAGAGAGATATGAATGAAATTGGGATTGGATGAAATTGGGACACCTGAATTAAAATATGTATGAGTACCATGGTAAAAGAAGACAATAATAAAAGGAAATAAAATCACAGAAAACCTAATGCAATAGTATCCCTACATAACAATGCAACGACATATCATCAGGAACCGATATCCTTTTATATAACCTAGATATGTATTTATAAGGATTATAGGTTGTTATTATAGAATAAATGGAATCATAAATATGTCTTTGTGGGACTCGATGATCAAATGGATTTGTGACATAAATTTCCATCAAAACTTCCATTTATTTGTGTTTGTCATCTTTTCACATCGTTAATAGTGTTCATGATGTGTAATATGCAGGGGTTGAATCAAATCATGAATTATTCCCTACTCTAAAATCCTTCAATTCTGACATCATGAATGACATTAATTACATGAATTGTGTGTTTCCATAAGATTTCTACCAGTTCTATTCTGGTTTCCACCTTGAATATTCTAGTGTCATCCTGAAAGTGTTTTTAGCATGCTGTATTCATTTTTTGTGAGTTTTACAAATTTTTATGGTATAAAACATTAAAATAATTAAATACTGTAAATAATATTAAATTAATGTGTAAAAACAACATGTTATATATAAAAATATATATGAAAAATATGAACCTATCACTATATCTGTAATGATTGAAGTTCCTCATCCTCAAGATTCCTATGTTGTTGATTTTATACAAGGATATACCAACCATTCTCTTTATCCTCATATTTTTAAAAATATTCATGTAGTTGATCCTAATATGGTGAAATATTTCTAGAGTACCAACAATGACTTCATCCATGAGAAGGTATCCTTCAATATCCAGGATCCCTTTTCTCATATGATGGTTGTTTCCCATGATACTATTTCTATTCAAAATAGACATTTCTAGAGCTTGATACATAAATTCACTATCTTAAAAATAATTGGTATTAGTGGTAAATTTTGACCTCATATTCAAATTTTCAATTTTTTCAGGCTCTCTCCATTTCTAGGATAAACTAAACTCACTACCAATGGTTCTTGGAGATGTAATCCTAGGACATCAAGATTTGGAGATTTATTTAGGGACTATAATAGTGTGAATATGGAGTGTATTTATGTGTCATATGGGGATTCTTACTACCTTGAAGATGATATTATTAGTTTCATCAATGAAGTGGAACATGAAAAGCAACATTGATAGACTAAAATATAGTTGGAGTGAGACTCCACTACAATTTTCTAGGATATTAGAAATGGTGATTTTATTTTATCCTAGAAGCTGACTGCTAGGTGGATTGGATGCTTGTATGTGATTTCCTCTACGAAATTCATCATCAATCATACTTATCGAGAGGCCAGTATTCATGAAAATAACCTTGATAATAAGGGTGTAAGAAGTAGTGAGTTCATCTGGGCTGATGTGCTACCTAATGAGATGGGAACTTCTTTTCAATGTGACCATTTTAAAGTTCTTTAATTTAGACTCTTGTAACATAATTTTTTAATAAAAGAGCCTTCTTACATTGGATAAGGTCTCACCTACTTTTTGTTATTCAAGAATAATTCTTCCTAATGAGTTGGAAGTACACTTGGTCTGTTATGGAATAGATCAATGATGTAAATATTTGAAATAACATGGGGATAACCTAAATATACCTAGTGACTAGGACAAAACTATGTTTATGGATCATCTGATATGAGTACAATTGTAAATGATGATTGAGATCATATTGAGAAAATGGAAATGAATGTTAAAGATGACCTTTGTGATTGCCCATTTTTTTAATAATTTAATGATCATTTCTAATATTCCATTTGTACACTGGTTGTAATAAATATAAAATATTTTCTTCTATACTAAAGATATATAATTTTAAATATATAACTGGATGGAGTGACACTATCTTTACAGAACTAATTTCTCTCTTGAATGATATGTTACTAGAAGATAATGAGATTAATTTTCAAACATATAGAATTGAGCGAATGTTATGATAAATAGGTATGATCTATGAAATAATAAATTCATATCCAAATGAAAATATATTATTTGAAAACGACTATGTGTCACTTTAAATATTCTCTAAGTGCAGTGTATATTGATATAATAAATATGAATTAAGTCCTTAAAAAGTTAAATGGTAATTTATATTTATTTTAAATCTTAATCATCTATATAAAAGTGAGGTGGCTACAAGGGAATTAAAATGGAACAAAGATTCAAGAATTCAAGATGGGAAACATCATCACCCAAACAAATATCTTAAATAGAATAAAATTTATCATGAGTATCATAAATTTGGAAAAGAGTTGAGGGTAAATACCTAAGTGTTTATATGTTTTGAAATTATGAGTCAATTTGATTTTTTTTTATTTAAAAAGAAAGATTTATTTGAGAACTATGGATTGTATTGATTTTTAAATGTTTGGAATATATCAAGGAGATTCTTTGGCATGAGGAATGAGTCCTCGAATGTGTTTTTGTTCTTGGGTGGAAGGCCAAGTGGAGCTGGGTGAAACTATAATGATATTTTATGTAGGGTACACCACTATGGGGAGGACCAAATTATGGGTGACTCCATCATGGATGGTGAAATTCTCAACTTGGAGGGGATTTGGTGTGGTGAATGTAAAAACTTGACCCAAATCACCAGTTATGGGCTACCTCACGTGTGCCTTCCCATATACAAGAGGCCTCTGACTAGCATAGAGAGTCTAAAGTGATATAGGGAGACTATACCATTTGAAATCATATCCATCATTATAATAATAACAAAATAAATACATGATAGCTAAATAACAAGTAGAATAAAACACAATCATAATGATATAATTGATGTCATATGAGGTTATACAAGTATAATAAAATAGACCCCCAATGTGGAAGGTTGATAATAATAAATAGTAAAATTAGAAAAGATAATAAGTAAAAGTGTTACAAAAACTATCCAGAGTCTATCTTGATACCACATCCATCTCCTTATTCCAATATCCTCAGCAACATACCTTAGGGCCTTTTCCCTTCTCTGGATCCTTAATCATGAAGTCTACCCATGCACTAAGATGCTCATGCATGGTGTCAGTATAAACTCAGTAGGATACCAACAATGCATTTTCAACACAAATTTACATGTATATTGAGGTGTACATCCTGATAGAAAGGTAAATACATACAAAATAATTCAACAAATCAAATATTGAGTGATCATGCACTAACCAGGCTTCCACTATAATGACCCAAAGTATTATTAATGGAAATTACCTTCTTATAATTATGTCACATAAAGTCAAATTAGGAAACACAATTCCAATTAATTATAAAATGAACTAATAAATACTATGTGACCTTTATAGCCTAGTCGTTAAACATAAATTTTCCACTTCCATGTTTTGAATTTTGAAAATATGATATACACGGTTGCGGTCAGTAAGATATTTTGAGTCTGATAGGACAAACTTAATTTTTGATGAATAATACAATACCCTTATAAATAGTAATGTTACCCTTATTAATAGTAATATGAACCTTATGAATAGTAAATCAGCCAATTGAATAGTATTTATACCAATTATAGTATAAATAATATTTATCCATCTTATAAGTGACAATATGATATATTATTATAAGTAAATAAATATTTTAAAAATTATTAATTATGTATTGGTATTTTTATAAGTCTTAAATATTTTATGATTAATTTAAAAGAAAATTTATCGACACAAAATTTATTCATATATTAATATTTTTATGTCTTAGGATTTTAAGATAATTTTATGATACCTTAAGTAATTTTTCAAAGTGTTATAAAATTAGTTGTAATTTTAAAATTTGTATTTTCCAAGTAAATGATGATTTTAATTAAAAATTGAATTAATAATATTTAAAAAATTATTTTCCTAAAATGGATTTCATTTTTAAAATCTAAACATTAAAAAATGGTTAATGTTATTTTTTGGTATTTTTTTGAAATACTTGATTTTTTGGTGAATAGTGAAATATGATAATTTATGATAAATGATAAAATCCTAAATTTTTGAGTCATGTTTGAGTCATGGATGATGTAATTGATTTTCTACTAAAATAGGATAATATTAATTTTTTATATTGTAATATTCATGTGCTTTACTACTCATAAACACCATTCTTAGTGCATTTTACAAATTCAACATTAATTCACATTATAATTGTAATTCCTTCTTAAAATAAAATACTGCATGGTAAATTTTTAAACACCTAATAAAACAAAAAATGGGGTTGATTTTATTTTCATATTTTATATTCAGGTCCCCCATGCTATAAGTTACAATTCATGCTTTTAGAGCACTTGAATATTCCCATTGGAAGACCACCAAAATGGGCCTTGAACCAAGAACATTTTGGGCGAAGTGAACTGGATAAAAACCCCATAAAAGTACAGAACCAGACAAGATAAAAACCAAATGATTCTAAAAATTGAAATTAAGATATAACACATAATGTGGAACATTTAATTAAACATTTTAACAAGATAATTCAGATGTTTTAATGGAGTACTAGGCATCCCAAGTTGAAGATGTAATTTTGGGCTAGATTCTGCCGCCCAGAAAAACATCCCACCATTCAAATAATATATATAAAAAAAGACACTATTTTGGAATGATATTTCACATAATTTTATAATAAATACGTAGATTCATTTTCTACTTATGTGGAACACCCCAATTATTTCATCTTGAAGGTTAATTAGGTTCCTCTGTTTGGTGGATGCAAGCTGGCTTCCATTTTGGGTCATTGGTGGAAAAGTATCCTCTCCACTAACTTTCCACCCACCTAGGCATATCACCATTAATTGGGATGACTTCCAATATTTAAGTATATAAAAAAGGATTAATAAATTCTTATTTAAGGTAGTGGTGGTGAATTGGTTCATCATCTTTGGTTCTTTGTTTCATTGTAATGTTATGCTGCGATTTTGTTGTCTTAAGTTTTTCTTTTACAAGTAAGTTGTTGTAATTCACCTTAGTTTCTTAATAAAAGTTCTTATTAACTTCTTATTACTTTCTTATTCATATCAAATTTATAATTAGTCCTCAAGGTTTGAATTTATTCACACTAAACCCTATTAAATTTATCACAATATGGTGGAGTGATCGTTATTTCATTATTGTTTACTTCTTCAATTCTACCCTCATGAGTCTACATCAAACTTCTATCAAGATCATAGAATCAATGGAGGGATAATAATCTTATGGGTTGATACAAGGGAGTGTAAAGGGGATTCCTTATATTTTATTTATAACTCTATTAATTTCTAATCCCTTCTTTTAGTTGAGAATTTCATTGGACGATTTTAAAACTTTTTCATCATTATTGAATTTTATGGCCGCACACTTCAAGTGATAATATGAAACATTAACTTAGAGTGCTTGAAAATATGATCCTACAAGTGTATAGGTGATTATTATTAGGGTTTTTAGGTAATAAACTAGTAAGTTATTATGTCTTTTCATCTTCTTAATTGAACCCATCTCAAATATAAGAATTTGAATTAGTCGAAAAATAAATGCATCCAATCCACCCCAAGTGACAACCTTGGATCAACTCATTCTTTTAAATTGAATTCACTTAATTATATTAGTTTAAAATTAAAACTATATAAAATAAACCCAAATTTGGACAATTAATATCCATATACAATCCATATAATGTACGTGTATGTAGGTTTCTTCTAATGTCTCTGAGGATTCGACAACCCAAGCTACACTACAAGCGACCACTTAACCCTAAAAACTTGGGAAAATTAGGGTGAGACCAGTAAGTGAACATTGTTTGAAACTCACATGCACTAATTTCTATATTTATTCAAAATAATGCTCACTATTTTATATCTTAATCAAAACAATTAACTAATGATTAAAATAATAAGAAAACACCCCTCTCCTCCACTATAATACCACCCTTCACACCCTCTTCTCCTCACACCTATAAATCTTTGAGACTTGCATATACAATAATAAATAATATTCCTGAGTCCCTACCACACATCCTATATCTCTTGTTATAATCAAAATACCAATCCTAGGTTCCTTGATAAGGATCTCAAGAGGATAATTCAAGAGGTAAATTCTCTCTTTTTTTTAAATTTTCTTCAAATTTTAATTTATTTTTTTATTCTATCCTCACCAACCTTAATAAAAAAGGAATGATAACTCTAGTTACTTAAATATACTATAATTATATCATGTTAATGGAAGATTAAAAATTTAAATCTTCCCTTCCTCTCTCTTATCTTAAAAATGAAATCATCGTCTGTGAATTGTCAATTTACCAACATTGTGGGTGATGAACCTTCACTTTCCATAAATGAATTTAAGGATGTTAATAAAACCCTTAAGTTGTTGAAAAATATATTTTAATGTTTATTTTGTAACCCCTTTTATGTTATGTAACTAACTTATACACATAATACTAAATGCTAAAACAAAACACGTTCGTTGTGATAAAAAACCGCCAAAATGAAACTAAAATGATCATCATTAACTTTTATCTAATGAGTCATTAACATGATATATAAAAATACTTAATAATATAATTTAAAATTATATAATATATTGAAAAATATATAATAACAATTTTTTATGTTTTTCTACATCTTACTTTAACATCAATTCATGTATACAAGTGGACTGATCATGAAAACTAAGAAAATAAACAGTCCCAAACAATGAATTCAAACTCTATAACTCATAAAAAGTACTATAAAAGAACATAATAAAACCATAATGACTAATATTAATCTATAAAAGGTTATGGAATTTCTGTATTAATGATTATAATGTGATTATATATGATATTAACATGAAGTAAGCTTTCAGAGAAAAGGTAAAGGGATTTCTCAAACCCAACTCTCTTTCTTTTGGTTTTCCCTCTTTCACCCCACATTCAATATGATTATTTATTAAAAATAATTTCTTCCTAATTTTCTTGTCTTTTATATGATATAAATGTTTTCTACTCGAGTTTATGACATACCTTATGTTTTCCCAAATAACTCTTCTTTCAAAACACACATTTTACTTCTAACTCAAGGTTGATGTTTCTTATATCATGTATGTTATTCCCTCATTAATTTGGGAACCAAACATTTATGAATGTATGATTATTGGATGAAAACCATTCCTTTACATAGGTTATTTATGTTCATGAATGATATATGTTCTATGTGGCATGCATGATAATGTAAATGTTATGATGTGACAGGTGCAATTAGAATTATATAGCACAATGTAAATGTTATGATGTGACGGGTGAACCAGGAATTATACAGTGCTCCAATGAATTGGGAAATGTGAAGAAACACATTATTAAATTGAAATATGTGTGAACATTATTTTATATTTGTTCACAACTTTGTGTGGTACAAACCACTAAGACATGATGTTTCATTTTTATGTATTTCCACATTCCAAGTATTCTCCTAATGCTTCCTCTAATGATTATGGTCTTATGCCTATATTATTATGATAATGATTATGCTCACCCTGTTTTATATTATTTCAAGTTCTTATCTATCCTCTTATTGGGATTTTATATCACCCATTTTTGATGTATATCCACTGGTGACTACTTGTTCTAAGGATAATTTAAGGGCCAGTACAAAGTTAGAGAAAAATGAATTAAATAAATGTATATGTTTTATTTTTTAAAAGTTATGTATAGTACAAGATTTCACAAGAAACTAAACATTTGCATCCTTGATGTGTAATTAATTTACATTATTTATATTTAAAATGTTGTAATAGTAATGTAAGAAAATTAGGGTCTCTAGAGTTGGTATAAGAGGGCGGTTTGGTTAATTTGGGAATTAGGATTAGAGAACCATAGTGAAACCAATAGTATGAGACTAAGTATATGTAATCATGCAAGAAGATTTTATAAACACAGGGATCCCACAAGATATTCATTTAGACTTAATTTAACTATGGATTAAATTATATATTCATGACTTGTTGACTTATGTTCTAACCTTTTCTATTTTAGAAAATGGGTGAAACTAGGAGAAACCAGGCCAATAACCCCTGTGAGGGACAATTCAATGAGTTCCTAAATGATATACCCAATGATTTGGGAGGTGGAGTTCAAAATTTCATGGTGATGCTTACCCAAATATCTTAGGTTATGAAAAAGAACCTAAATAATGTGGAACTTCGTCCTTCACCAAGGAGAGAGAAACTAACTATAGAGTGTTTTATGTGGAAATGACCATGAACATTTAGTAGATCTTATGTTCCATAAGTTGTGGAATTTTAGGTCAACTCAATGGAGAATATCTTTTTTTTCCTTCACTATTCTGAGATGGAGAGGCCGATCAATGGTGGTATTTTATTAAGAACACCAAGCCGAGGGATGAAATTTAAGAGATGGAGTGGGAAGACATTAAGACAATGTTTCTTAATAAGTATTACCCTCGAACTCTTTTAACTAATATAGATATAAAATTCAGAGAGATGAAGAAAAAGTAAGAAGAATCTGTCATGGCCTACAAAGAAAATTTCACAAGGCTTTATAGGTACACTTCAGGTTTTCTTATCAAGAATGATAGAAAAATTAATAGATTCTTTAGTTGTTTAAAAACGCACCTTAGAAAGACTCTTGAAATTATAGAATTTTGGATTTATGAAGAATTTGTTATATGTGATTTCAAAGTGGAGATGGATTTTGGAGAATGGTCCAATGGCTATGGTGATAAGAAACATAAGGGGGAGTTTCAAGCTGGAGGATCTAATGAAAAAGGTTGAAAGAAAACTCAACCACCCACATGTCAAAAATGTGGGAAGAATCATCATGGGAACTACCTCAAATGGATGGGGAAATTATTTAAATGTGGGAGAGAAGGCCACCAAGCTCATGAATTTTGAAAACACATGAAAAGGCCAGACAATGTGGTGGAGGAAAGGAGATCTCCACCCATGAATCAATGCTACAAATGTAGGCAGCAAGGGAACTATGCAAGCTAGTGCACTAAACCTCGTGTTCTTAAGGGTAATCAATGGCATCAGCTACAAAATCCAAAGGATCAAGGGGAGGCTTATGCCATCACAACTACAAAAGTAGAGTAAGAAAATGAAGTCCAACAAGGTACACTTCATAATAACTCAAGAATGGAAGAAAGTATTATTTGATTCTGGTTCTATGCATTATTTTATATCTCGTAAGTTTTCTAGTGCTATTGAATTGAAGCCCCAAAACATTGAAGTAGAGATATACAAAAATATACCTAGAGGTTCAATCATTGTAACCAACGTTTTGGTCTCTTCACCTGTTGGCGTAAGTGGGAAGATTATTCTATGAAAACTCATGATACTTTCCTTGGTGAAATTCTATTCTATACTAGAGATGAATTGGATCTCTTTATATAGATCACATATAAACTATCAGGAAAAGGAAATATGGTTAAATATTACAAACCATCCCATACTACTCTAAAAATTCATGTAATAAAATGAATCTCCTTTTAAAAATCCTTCAAGGGAGTGGGTATTGATTCCCTTTGAAGAGGCATTACTCACTAAAATGATTGAGTCAAAGAAAGTTATCCACCTAGGGGAAATCCCCATCATGAGGGAATAAAATGACTTATTTATTGAAGAGTTACTCATACAACCACTGGATCGTGTGGTAGAGTTCTCAACAAAACTCATTTCTGAAGCTATTCCTATCTCAAAGCATCTTTATAGGATTGCTACTATCAAACTGGAGGAGTTAAATATGTATCTAAAAGAGAATTTAGACAAATAGTTCTTAGACCCTAGTGTATCACCATGGGGTGCACCAGTGATCTTTTTCAAGAAGAAGGATGAATCAATGCAGGTTTTTATCGATTATCAGGAACTCAAGAAGATCACTTTAAATAAAAAGTATCCTCTTATATGGATGGAATACTTTTTTTTTCAGTTGAGAGGAGCTCAGTACTTTTGAAAGGTGGACATGTGTTCTGGATATCATCAACCAAATGTGAAGAAAGAAGATATTCAGAAGACGACCTTCTGTACAAGGTATGGGCATTATGAGTTTTTGGTGATTCCCTTTATATTTACTAATTACTGTTCAATATTCATGGATTTGATGAATAAAGTCTTTGAAAATTATGTTGAAAAATTTATGTTGGTTTTTATTGACAACATTATCATCTACACCAAGAGAAAATAGGAATATAAATAACATCTAATACTTGTGTTGGAGACATTGAGGAAGGTTAAGTTGTATGCCATGTTTAGTAGGTGTGACTTTTGGATGCTGCAAGTCACGTTTTGGGTACATGTGATCACAAGTGAGGGAATTTTTATGGACCCTTAAAAAATGAAGGTTATTAAGGAATGGAATAGAATCTCTAGTGTCATATAAATCCATAGTTTTCTTATCTTAGTAGGGTAATATCGACGTTTTGTGAGAAATGTTTCATGATTTTCAATACTGCTAACTAAGTTAACAAGGAAAGGGGTAAGGTATGTCTGGATGAAATAATATAAGGAAAGATTCAAGGAGCTAAATAGAAGAATGATCACTACACCTGTACACACATTACCAAAAAGTGGATAATATTTTGTGATATATATTGATGATTCCAAGATAGTATTGTGCTTTGTACTCATGAAAAATGATAATGTCATATAATATGCCTCATAATAGTTAAATATCCATGAGAAGAACTACCCTACGCATTATCTAGAGCTAGTAGCTGTGATTTTTTCCATAAAAATATATTTTCATTACCTCTATGGTGAGAAGTTTGAAATAGATACCAATCACAAGAGAATAAAGTATATATTCACACAAAATGAGATCAACATTCATCAAAGGATATGGTTAGTGATAATCAAAGACTATGATTTCTTTATTCACTGTAATCCCAGCAAGGCAAACAAGGTAGCTGATTCTCTAAGCAGAAAATAATATTCTACCCTATCCATGTTATAGATTGAGAAAGACCCTATCTTCATGGATATGAAAAGGATGGATTTCAAAATCATAATGTCATTGAATAAATATTACCTTGCCCAAATTATTTCCCAACCATCTATCTAAGAGAAGATTAAGGATCCACAAAGGGATGATAAAATGTTAAAAAATAAGGTGAATACAATAAAGGAAGGGAAGATACAAGAGTTCCATATCGATGATGATGGTGTAATTAGGTTTCAAATAGGGATATGTGTGCATTCATCACCCAAGATAAAGAAGAGGCTATTGAAAAATGAATATAGAACAACTTTCTCTATCTATACTGGTAGCACCAAGATGTATTGTGATCCCCAAGAACACTTTTGGTCAGATAACATGAAGAAGGAGATTGCGGAATATATCTCAAGGTTCATGATATGCCAGTAAGTTAAAGATGAGCAATAAAAGTCCAAAGGAATGATGAAACCATTGCCTATACCCATATAGAAATGGGATAATATCACCATGAAATTTGTCATGGGTCTCCTGAAGACATCCAAAGGAAATAATGTGATATGGGTTGTGGTGGACCCACTCACCAAGACTGCTCATTTATTGCTATTTGGGAAGATATATTTCTAGAACAAATTAAAACGATATATGTGAAGAAATTGGTGAGACTCCATGGGGTTCCAATATTGACTATCTTTGATCGTGATCCAAGGTTAACCTATAAATTCTGGAGGATTATTCAACAGTATTTGGGTACTGAATTGAATTTCAGTATGACCTATCATAATCAAACTGATGGCCAATCTGAAAGGAATATTTATATTCTCGAAGATATGATAAGAGCCTACTCATTGGAATTCAAAGGTGGATTAGTTCAGCATCTTCCATTGGTTAAGTAATCATACAACATTAAATTCCACTTGATTATTCATATGGATCCATATGAAGCTCTGTATGGAAATCGATGTAGAACTCCAACCTATTGGGATAAAGTTGGATAAATAAAGCTACTTGGACCTGATCTTGTACTGGAAATGACATAAAAAGTTCATGCCATTGAGTAACATATGAAAGATACTCAGAGTCAGAAAAAGAGCTATGCTAACAACCGTTGAAGGGACATGGAGTCCAAAGTTGGAGATTCCTTTTAATATCACCATGTAATAGAGTCATGTTATTTGGAATGAAAGGGAAACTAACCCCAAGTCACATTGAACCCATTGGGATACTTGATCATATAGGATCCATAGCCTATAGATATTCACTTCTAGTGAATATGGATCAAGTTCATTATGTGTTCCACATATCACTCCTAAGTAAGTACATACCAGATCCCTTGGATATACTGAACTCAGAGGTGGTACACTTGGAATATGATCTCTTTTATGAGGAGAAGCCAGTAAATATTCAGGACCAGATAGATAATGTTCTACACAACAAGACAACACACCTTATTAAAGTGTTATAGAGGAACCATAAGTACGAATAAGCAACTTGGGAATCAATGGATGCAATGAAGGATAAGTACCCTCAACTGTTTTTGTAAAATAAAATTTTAAGGGTTAAATTTTAAAAGGGTAGAAGAATTTAACGACCCAATGTTTTGTCATTAGAAATCAAATTCTTATAATTATGTCACTAAAAATAAAATTTGGAAACACAATGACACATCATGCTTAAATGAACTTCTAAATACTATGTAACCTTTATAGCCTAGCTATTAAATATAATTCTTCTACTTTTGTGTTTTGAATTTCAAAAATATGACTTACACTATTGCGATCAGTAATATATTTAGAGTCTGATAAGGAAAACTTATTTTTTTGTGAATAGTAACTTTCCCTTATGAATAGTAATGTTACCCTTATGAATTGAAAGATGAGCCTTACGAATAGTAAATCAACCAAGTGAATAGTTATCTTACCAAATATAGTATAAATAAAATTTATCTATATTATAATCGACAATATGATATAATAGTATAAGTAAATAAATATTTTAAATATTGTTAATTAAGTGTTGGTATTTTTATAAGTCATAAATATTTTATGATTAATTTAAAAGAAAATGTATTTTCAAAAAATTTATTCATAAATCAACATTTTAATGTCTTTTGATTTTAAGATAATTTTATGATGCCTTAAGTAATTTTTTAAAGTGTTATAAAATCGATTATAATTTTAAAATTTGTATTATCCAAGTAAATGAAAATTTTAATTAAAAATTAAATTACTCATATTTAAAAAATTATTTTCATAAAATGGAGTTCATTTTTGAATTATAAACATTGGTAAATGGTTAATGTGAACTTTTTGGGATTTTTTTAAAAATTTGAATTTTTAGATAATAGTAAAATATGACAATTTTTGATAAATGATAATAACCTGAATTTTAGAGTCATGCTTGAGTAATGGATGATTTAAGTGAGAATTTTTTAGAATTCACATGCACTAATTAATATATTTATTCATAATAATCCTCACTATTTCTTTTCTTAAGCAAAATAATAAACTAATGATAAAAATAATAAGAAAACACCCCTCTCCTCCACTATAAATAGCACCCCTCACACCCTATTATCCTCAAACCTATAAAACTTTGATCCTTGCCTCTATTATTCCAAATACTCTTCCCTAGTCCCTCTCCCACATCTAGGATCTTTTTTTTCTCTTAAAAAGACCAAGCCTAGGAGCCTTGGAGAGGATCTCAAGAGGAGAATTCAAGAAGATTATCATCTCTCTTTTCTTTTAATTTCCTTTCAATTTCAATTTCTTTTCTTATTATCTACTCACCCCATTCATCCAAATGGCATGAAAAATACAGTACCTTACAAATACCAGAATTATATCATGTTGATGTAATATCCAACAATAAACTCCTCCCTATCTCTCTCTTATCTTAAAAATGAAATCATCACCTGTGCAGTGTCAATTTACCGACATCATGGGTGATGAACTTTTACTTTCCGTAAATGAATTCAAGGATATTAATATAACAATTAAATAGTTGAAAACATATTTAAAATTTTATGTTGTAACCCTTTTTTTGTTCTGTAATTAACTTATACACATAATACAAAATGATAAAATAAATCAATTTTGTTGTGATAAAAAACCACCAAAATTATCCTAAAATGACCAGCATTAACTTTTATCTAATGAATCATCCTCACGGTATATAAAAAATTCCTTAATAATATCATTTAAACTCTTAATATATTTAAAAACATATAATAACAATTCTGGATGTTTGTCCACCTCTTACACAAACTTTTATTCATGTATACAAGTGAAATGATCAGGAAAACTAAGAAAATGAACAGCCCCGAACAAAATTTAAACACAATAATTCATACAAAGGCCTATAAAAGAACATAATAAAACCAAAATAAATCATATTCATTTATAAAAGGTTATTGAATTATTAATTATTTATTCTAATGTGATTATATTGGATATTAATATGAAGGAATATTTTTGGAAAAAGGTAAGGGGATTTCTCAAACCCAACTCTCTTTCTTTGGGTTTTCCCTTTTTCACCCAATTTTTAGTATGATTATTCCTTAAAAATAATTTATTCATAATTATCTTTTTATTTATGAGATATACATATTTTATACTGGAGTTTATAAAAAACACAATGTTTTCTAAAAGAAATCTTCTTTCAAAACACACCTTTTACATATAACTCAAGGTTGATGATTCTTATATCAAGTATGTTATTCCCCATTTCATTTGGGAACCCAATGTTTATGAATGTATTATAATGAGATTAAACTCATTCCATTCCCTGGGTTATTTGTGTTCATGATTAATATATGTTCTTTGTGTCATGCATGATAATGTAAATGTTTTTATGTGATGGGTGCACCCAGAATTATATAGTGCAACAGGTGCACATGAAATTATTTAGTTCTCTATTGCACTGGGTAATGTGAAAAACCTCATGAGTAAAGTGATATATGTTTGAACATGATTCTAGCTTTGTTCACAACTATGTGTGGTAGTTTACCACTAAGACATTATGTTTAATTTTATGCATTTCCACATTCCCATTCTTATACTAACATGTCCTCTCCAGATTATGATCCTATGCCTATGTTATGGTGATAATTATTATGCTCACCATTTTCTATATTATTACATGTTTTTATCTATCCTCTTACTGGAATTTTTTCTTACCCCTTTTTGATTTATATCCTTAGGCGACTACTTGTAATAAATAGAATTCAAGGGCCAATAATAATCTAGAGAATAAGGAATTAAATATATGTTTATGTTTTATTTTTTTAAATTTATGTATGGTTCTAGTTTTACCAAGACACTAAACCTTTGGATCCTCTATGTGTAATAAATTTATGTTGTTTACCTTTAAAATGATATAACAGTAATTTAAGAAAAGTATCATCTCTATATCCACAGACTACAACCATACCTGCTTCAGTTCCATACTCAAAGAATAACATATATAGTCTATCACCATGTAACTCCATATTCCTTTATATACAGTGCACATTAATTTTTTTAGGAATAAATACATGTACTTCTTTAAGGTAAATAAAAACCCATGACTCAGGGTTAAATTGTTGCCTATGATGGTATGCACACATGGAATGATAAAAAAATATACTCTGTCTCATACGTAAGGAAGTTCCCCATCAATAGATCATACATGGATATATGGAATCTCTTCCAATGTCGTATAGATTTCCATATGGTCTAAAAACATTCCAAGCTCAATTGATAACCATCCTATACAGAGCCATCTCCAATGAGTCATGTCATCCATGCTCCCCCCTCAAAGGGTTTGGCTAAGTCTGTCAGGGAAACCTATCAACCAGAACACTAAAATTGAGATTCCAATGGCTATGTAAAAATCTATGTGTAAGGTATAACATAAAAAGGAAAAATATATCACAATAATAATTTCAATGGATAAGAAATATTATAAAATTTATAAATGACATAGTAAGGAACCACACGGAATATCAAAAAATCTACTAGCTATGAATTAACCACACATACCAGGTATGACACAACAAATAACACACAATCCATAACCAATCAAATGTTTCATGGGACACCCTACATATGTCAAACGTAATTATCAGGAAAATTTATCTACAATATGAATATAAAAACAAACCAAACATGCCAAAAAATCTCATAGAAATACCCTGGATGGTTAGGACGTCATTCTTTTAATGCACTGATACCAAATCTCATGATCCACCAAGGATGACACCCAAATCACATCTCCACACAAACCATAAATACGAAATAATCCCAATCCATCATTATAGTTTCTATATAATTGGAATTTTAGGAATAGGTCATGGTAATAGATAAAATCCACATCAATATACCAAAAGGGATTTATCGTCAATGGTAGATCTATGATTTATCAAAGTGAGGCCATTAAATATAATGATCCAACACCAATATATCAATTAAGCATAAATTATCCATTATATCTACGCAGATATCTATAGATCATGAAAATATAGCTTAGATATATAATTAATTCTAGTGAAAGAAAGATAATTAGGCTTTGAATGGATAAATAATACCTTAAATAATTCCATAGATTGTTCTAGAGTTCAAGAACCCAAGAAGAGAGGAAGAGGACACTTAGAGCACCAAGGGAGATCTCTCTAGGATATTCTAGTCATAAATGGTTCGTATTTGGGTGAGTATTAGTATAGTAATCACATTAGAGAAAAAAATACCAAACCAAACTTAATGATTCCAAATTTTGGGTGCCACCAAATTGTGGGATCCCACTAGCTAGATAATGGAGTATGTGGAAATGAAGTTCCCACATCTAACACCACTGACTAGCTTTTACATCCCATAGACTAGCCAATGGACTTGTTTCAACCACAGTGTAACCTATTATGCCTCCAACCTCTGTTAATATATCTTTAAGAAACCTTTACCTCAAAAACACACCTCTACGAGAGAAAAAAATAAAATATGCATAATAATTTAAAAACAAAAGTACATTTAAAATCAAGGAAATTAAAATTCCACCCATTAACAAAATTTCATCCCTGAGAAAATCCTCTATAAGTCTTGATCAAATAACTTTGGATACTCTGCTTGAACACTACACTCACGCACCTAAGTATCATCTTGCATCCATCTATACTGCCAATGGAATTTGGTAGGTGGCACCTTCTTCCCTCACAATACTTTCTCACACTAATCTATGATCCCCATTAGGAATGACACAAAAGATGAAGCATTCCCTTAATCAATGTCCTCAAATTCAATCACATGCATAGGATCAATCATGTAAATATGAAGCTGCAAGGCATGAAACAAATCATATATACCTTAGTATTGTAAATAAATTTCCAAATTTCTTACCACAATCCTAATAAACTAGATAATATCAAATGATCCAAAAAATCATGGTGTTACCATACCTTACTTATATAACCTTCACTACCCTATTTGAGGCATCACCCACAAGAAAACTTGGTCACCCTTAGTGAATTCCAAGGGCCATATAATTTTATCAACATACAATAACTATCTACTTTGAGTAGTATCTATCCAATTTCAGACCAAATACACTCTCCTATAGTCCTCTTATACTATACGTGGAACCAAAAATACTATCTCACTATCCTCGTACCAACATAGTAGTGAGAAACTTGAATAACCATAAAGAGACTCAAAAGGAGCCATCTGAATTGAAGCTTGAAAACTATTTTTGTCCAAAAATTAAGACAAGGATAAGTGATCATCCCATGATCCACAAAAATCTTGAACACATTTTCAAATTATATCCTCTAAAATTCAGATCATCCTATCTAACTCGCTATTAGATCATGGATGATATTTTGTACATAGTTTCAACTGGGTACCCAAATCCTTCAACAAGACCTACCAAAAACATGATTTGAAGTATGCATATCTATCAGATATGATGCTCAAAAGATCTATAGGAAGGTGTAAAATCTACCATAACTATAGTTTCCCAAACTCATCTACTAAAAGGGTCATTTAAAATTGATAAGAATTGAGATAATTTCATCATCCAATGAACGTTTATCCAAATAACATCGTGAATACTCAGGTTCTTGGGTTAACCCATCAAGAATTCTATCTTCACATCATCCAACTTACATATAGGCACTAGAAGTGGCTAAATTAAACCACAAACACACAAATGCATGAACTCTGTCACATGGTAGGTTAGGCATCATGAAACTAAACTGGTGATGTCTCTCTTCATACCTAACCGCCAAAACTCACATTGGATGTCATGGTATATCTTTGTTCACCTTGAATACACTACCCATTTCGAATCATGAGAGTCTCTCATCAGATCCTCCCTTATGGAATCTGGAATAAATATTCTCACATGAATGTAAATCATATATTTACCATCTAAGGAACACCTTTGATAAGAATCACCCCCACAAAGTTCTCCCACATCACTACACATTCAGGATATAACTCTTGGATGGACATTAAATAGTTTACTAAGGAAGAAATGACAATAAAAGGCACACATGTCATTAATCCATGATCTTTAGATACATCCACTAGCTACTAATCCATCAAAATCATTAGATTACATTCCTCCTCCGAAGGCTGCTCTCTATGTTCCTAAGTCTCCATTTTTTTCTATATAATAGAATTTGCAATGACATTACCTTTCCCTAGAGAATAGGTCATATCAAAGTTAATTGATTGTATATACTCATCCTAACAACTCTACATCATATTTAGATTCTTCTAAGAAAACCATAATTAAAAGATCATGTGATTTGTTAAGATGAAAAAACTCTCATAGAAGAGATAGTGTCATGAACACTTTAGATAATAGACCACAACTTCCAACTCTATGTCTCAAATCAGGTAGTTTCACTCATGGTGTCAAAGATAAAATGGACCATATTGACTACCTGATATCTCTATGTCAAAACATATCCCAACCCAACACACAATGCATCACAATTGACTATGTATCCAATATCAGGATCTGGATAGATCATAACCAGTTCTATCATCAATCTCCTCTTTTTCTCTAGGAATACATCTTTACATAGATCAAAACAATCAAAATTCACCCCATTTTTGGTATGATATGTCACTAGTGTTCGCAAATGGGCATATTCCAAGATGAAATTTTGATAATAACCTAAAAACACAAGGAAACACCTAACCTCAAACACATTCATGGGATGATCCCAAGATATCATGACCTCTGCCTAATCCGGGTCCACTAAAATTCCTACCTCAGAAATTACATGACCATGGAATTGAACCTCGTGAATTTAGAAGTGGAACTGTGAAATTTTAGCATAAAGATTATGTGCTTGAAGTGTACTTAATATAATCTAATGTTTCCAATCATGCACATATAAAGTCTTATAATATATCAGAAAATATTCCATGAATACAATAATGAAGGAGTCAAGACATGTATGAAAATCCTATTCATGTGATCCACAGACATTACTAGAAATATTTTCAACCTAAGATACATGATAAGATACTCATACAGTCCATATATATACCCCAAAATTCTATCTTGGGAAAATCCACCTCTCTAACTTGTAGTTTATGGTAGCCTGAATGAAAATTAATTTTGGAAAACCATCGGGTTCCTCATAAATGATCAAACCTTTCATAAATCCTAGGTAATGGGTACCTATTCTTCATTGTTACCTAATTCATCTTCCTACAGTCTATATAGAGATATATAATACCATATTACTTCTTCCTAAACAACAAGTAAGTACCCAAAGGAGATGTTCTTAGTTTAATAAATTTCCTCACCTCCAAATCCTCTAACTATACCTTTAGCTCTCTCAACTCAGTTGGCTCCCCTTGATAAGGAGGAATCAACATTGGATTGAAAACAAGCATAAGATTCATCTCAAACTCAATTCATATAGCTGGAGGAAGACTTGAAATGTCATATTGGAAGACATATTGATAACGATACACCATTGGAGGGAAGATATATGGGGCCACTGCTGACTCTTTGATAAGAAATAATCTTGATACTCGTGTTGTGATAGATCCAACTTAACTCAACACTATTCCCATATTACATGTTCTGAGATCCCACAAACTAGTTAATAAAAACCTCTCTCCTCTAGGTGTGGTGAAAGAAACACATTTTCAGTAGTAGTATATATGAGATCGATAATTGGTCAACCAATCCCTTATGAATATCACATCGAATGTAGTCATCTCCAAGATCATGAAGTCCCAAAAATGTCTATTGTCATCAAAAACCATGGGAAACTCAGGATATCACTATATATGATCTAATTTTATTCCTAAAGGCATTTCAAGATTGTGAAACTCATAATATAAATTAACTAATAAATCTTGTCCAACAATGAAATGAAAAGATATGAAAGAATGGGAAGCTCCTACATTAACAAAAGTAGTATATAGTGTAGAGGTATTTAAGAACATAACTCTAATTATATAAGGTTCCTCGAAACATATGGATAAAACACCATCCATTTATTAAATCCTTCCAAAATTTGGAACATGACCTTGCCTCTGTGGTGTATAACTTGGTTGAGTCACTAATATCAATGATGACTAGGTCTACTATTGAGGAACCCTACCTGCACCCTAATCTATTATCCTTGATTCTGGATGTGTAAGATTAGACAAAAAGTTCTTGATATAAACCATATTTCCACATAAGTGATATATCTTAGGTGGGTTCTCTCATGATGTACTAAAATTTCCTTTCCTTCCATATTTATAGTACTTGGTCAAACCTCATCCCAAATAGGGAGTCGAAGAATCCCAATTCTGGTCCATCTATCTACCACCAAACCATACCTCCTCATAATTCCTCTTCCAACTACTGAAAAAGGCACTCACTGTAGTAGTGATAAGTTTTGTCATCAATACATTATAAGCAGGAAGAAAACCTCTAAGACTTACTCCTTAAGACCCAACTCAAATGTTAGGACCCTGCGAAGAAACTCAATATACATCGTTTGATAATAGACTCTAACGTGATGTCTAAGATTTAGATAAAGACCAATATCAAACTTCATATCCTTATTTGCCTCATTCCCATCCAAAAGTGTATTAAATCATATAAACTTTCCAAAATGATCCATGTGGTGGCTTTCTGAATCTCTATAAAATTATAAGATTGATCTAGCTTCAGTATATCAGGAAAGAACTCCCCAAAGAAAAATTACTTGAAGGTATTCCAAGCAAGATAATAATGAATTCTTACTTGTACCATAATGCCCCACCATATCTTTATGGATCCTTAGAGAATAAAGAATTCCAACTTTACTCTTATATCTACTGGATTCTCCACCAGGTCAATGATTCCCATGTTAGTGTCAATCCCATCCTCTGTATTTTGAAGACCACTAGTTCCCTGTTAGGATGGAGGGTTATGGAGTTGAAATACTTAATAATAGTTAATCATAATCCTCTATGACCCTCCAACTTGAGTAGGTATAATTTTTAAGACTTTGAGTTGGAGCTGGCTTACTACTCGATCCACTGGAGCTTGTGTGAGAGCACACTCAGGTGAATCCTCCTATATAGCCTATAGTAGAACTAATGCATCCTCCCTAGAAGGAGTATTTTGAAATTTTTGAGGTAATATTTTTTTGAAATTTGAAATGAAATTTTATAGTGCCTATGAAAACTTGATTATGAGAAAAACTCAAGAAGTTACAAGGCACACATAAATAATTTCTATCAAAATACCTATCTTAGGAGATAACCACACACAAGGTATAACCCTTCTTGTTATACCCAAGGATCAGGCCTATTCCTATGTACCTATATGTTTTTCAAAACAATATATATATATATATATATGTAATATGATAACTTAGAAAAGTTAAACTAACTAATTACAAAATAGGTATATCACAACAGTATAGAAAATAGGTATCACTGAACAAATAACACAATTCAAGACATTTAATTAAATAACTACTATATAGAAAAAATAGGTATATATATATATATTTATATGAAATGTTATCCGACATTCCTACTAATACTAAATAAATTCACAAAAATCCAATAAACCATAACAACTATCCCATCACCAATAACTTGAAGGTCTGTTATACATGAGTTAACCTAGAACATAAAAACTCCCCTACCCAAGTTCCACATAGCCTATCTCCTTTCTACCATAACCCCAAAAGAAAATAAATGAAACCTTAGGTCATTAATACCATTTTTATTACACCCTGAACTAAATCATCTGGTCCAAGAAAAAGTTCCACATAACCTCTTGCACACTTCCCCATACGCAAGTGGCCACCAACTAGTGGTGAGGGTCTAAAGTGATAGGTGGAGACTATACCATCAATAATCATAGACATTAATAGAATAATACCAACATAAAAACAAAATAAATGAACAAAATATTAGATGAAAACATAGTAATGATGCTATAATAGATGTCACGTTAGTTCATACATGTATAATCAAATAAACATCCAAATCTATGCTCCTCATCACCCTTCCACATGTCCCATAACATTCTATGGATCCCTAATTATGAAGTCTACACACGCACCAAGATTCCCATGTAGGGTGCAATTATAAATCCTGTAAGATTCCACCAACATGTCCTTAACATAAGTCCACATTTAAATAGAGGTTTATGTCATTGTAGAAAAGTAAATGTGCACAGAAGCATACAACTAATTATGTACTAAGTGGTCTTGAACTAACCATGATTCGAGGAACCCTAATCATACTTGCTTCAATGATATTCTATAATAATATCATATGTATTCAATCACATGAATTATATTATTACAAGTAAATATATCCACCTTTAAGGACAATTCACATTTAATTTTGAATGAATAACTCTACACTCACCTTTAAGGGAAATGCACACCCCTGACACATGGTTACCTACCCACATGCAATTTTATGCACACTTGGAATGACCTAAAAAATATAATATCTGCCATTTTAAAGGTATTTCACTATCGGTTGATCATATCAATATATATAGAATCTCTTCCAATGGTGTATGGTGTTCCCCAGGGGATAAACACATTCCAAGCTCAGGTGTTAACCATCCTATACAATGACATTACCAATGAGTCATGTCATCCATGCTCCCCCTTTAAGTGTCCCACTAATTCCATTAGGTCCACCTGACATGTAATGGTTTGTACACTGGGAATACACACACAAAACAAACATTCCAAACAATTACATACAAACGTACAAGATAGTAAGGATTTCCTACCTTTAATTCATTAGTGACAAATCTCATCATCTGCTCAGGATTGACACCCTTATTATTTAACCAAACCAATATTCACTATAAAAAGAACCAATAAATAATAATAGAGTCTATAAAATTGGAATTATATGAATAAATCATTCCATGAGATGAAATCCACATTAATATACAAAAAATGAGTTTCTATCAATGGTTGATCTAGGATCAATGAAATAGAGGCCACCAAATTTCATGATCTAACACTAATATATCAATGAATCATGAATTATTCATTAGATATAGGTGGAGATCCAGAAATATAGAAAATTGATTATATCTATGATTAATTGCATATGAAGAATGAGAATTTGGCTTATAATTAATATATATTACATAAAATGACATCCCCGATCGATTTAGACTTCAACCAACCGTTATTATAAGAATGAGATTCTTATAGAATTGAGGGAGGGATCTCTAGGAGGTTATAGTGACAAATGGTATGAATTTGGGTAACAACTATTATAATAATCATATTTAGAGGAAAAATTCCAAAACTCCTTGAATGATTCTCAATTTTAGGTGCCTTTGGCTGGCTCGTGTTTGGACCCCAATGGGTCAGTTTTCCTGGGAAGAATCCAAGCATTCTTTTGTGAACACCAACTAGTTGGTGGGATCCTAAAATATTATAGGTCCCTTTACTACCACCATTGGATGACTGGTGCACCCCGCTAGTGATTTTGTTGCCTTGTTTTAGCCATAATGTAGTCCACTAGGCCTACAAACTCCAAAAAACTATCTCCAAAATCTCTTTTACCACTAAAAAACCTATAGGGGAGGAAACAATATTATATACATCATTATTTAAAATAAAACATACCTTTAAATTTAAGGATGTTATGACTAAGGTTATGACACCTGGGTTGTTTATGAGGTTCCAGGGAAGAAATGGGAACTAGAAACACCATGGTCCATTTTCACTAATCATTTCTTATGGGAGGATCCTCTGTGGAAAATTGTGAGTTGGGAGGGGGATATGGTGTGGTAATGGAAATTTTTTCCTGCAGGCTTTGAGGAGTTCCCTATAAAAAATTAAGATAATGGGTGGGGGTCTAACCTTTTTTCAAGGTGTGTCGGGGATCCCTTGTGGATGCTATGAGGTAAACCACGCTATGTCAAAATCCATGGTGCATTCATATTTTCCACCCAACATGATTTTAAATTTTATTAAAACATCATATTCTCCTTTAATTTTAAATAAATATTCCCCTTTATTCCTTCTCATGCATTCCTAATCCAAGAGAGGGACCCCCCCTTAGATTCTTTAGATTCCCATTTTAATGGGGTGATTTAAGGGGAAGTTTATAGTGATTTGAGGCTATCACCACCCATTTTACTCTCTATTATCCATATTTTATTTCTCCCACTAATTTTGGATGACACAACTTAGGTTTTAATAATTATTTCCATCGGTGAATGGTGGAAATAATATGATATGATGGGTATTTTTTATGAAATTGATAGGGTATGTATTGAGATGATGATCACACACATTTCATATTATTTCATCAATTGTTCTTCACCCTGTGATGCCACAGACATGTACTCCTAGGTTCAGTGCTCATAAATACCTTCTTTACATAATTACTTTGAAATGAACCAAAGTAACCCAATTTTAACCATCAATAATTTTAATATCACTAATAAATATTGATTTATATACATTTGAAGGACCTTTTAGGTTTATAGTTTTAGAGAGTCATGAAAAACCTTAACTAAACAATCTTATGTATTTTTCATCAAAAATAAAAATTTCCACAATATGAGAAACTAATTAATCCATAATAAGTATTTAACATCTCTCAAAAAATTCAACACACATGCTACTCTTCTAGTCATATAATGTGTAATAATTTTCTTCATAACCAAAGGAAAAGGGAAACCAAATAATGGTTGAGATCAAATACATAGTAAGGGTAAAAAGTAGTGATAAAAATATAATATCATTAGTGAGTATAAGATGGTCATAAATAATATGAAATGAATAGATAACCAAAAATAATTAAATATTATAATTAATCTGAAAGAATAATATACCAATGAATAATATTTGAAATGAATACATCACATGGATAACAATAACTATATCCTCCATGATGAAATTCATAATTTTGAATATATAATTATATTCCCGAAACTAAGTCATCACAATCGTAAATGGAATTATCTTACTATCAATCTCCCTTGTCTATGAAATATTTTTTTCGGGATAGAAAAACATAAAAAACCAATATAGTTTTTCTCGTGATACCAATCAATGCATCATGAGGATATATTTAACTAGAACCTATATATTTATAATTATTTATAATGATATTATCAAATTAATGAATTAATAATCTATAAAATACATAACCAATATTCTTTAGTAATGAATAAAAATCAGTATTTGTATAAAAAATACACATATTTTCAATATTTACCCAATTAATAAAAGGAAAAACTTTCTATATAAGAATCCATTAAACTAAAACTGTGTAGAGAAAGGGGTATATGGTAACATCCAGAATTAACCTAATCAATCAATGTTTTAAATATAGTTAAATAATCTTCAAACAAATGAAGGAAATATAGAGTGTTCGTAGTATAAAGTCATTGGAGGAAACATGATTCCTATAAGAGAGGATAATTTGGAAAGACAAAGGGAGTGATAAATCATATCATTGATAAAGTCAAAGGGGTATATGGTTACATCAAGAATTAACCTAACCAATCAATGTTTTAAATATAGTTAAATAATCTTCAAACAAATGAAGGAAATATAGAGTGTTCGTAGTATAAAGTCATTGGAGGAAACATGATTCCTATAAGAGAGGATAATTTGTAAAGACAAAGGGTGTGATAAATCATATCATTGATAGAAAATAAAATTACCAAATCCATCCAGAGAATGAATGGGTATTGTATCATTTGAATTATTTCATTTATAGTGTATTAGATAAATCAAAGGGAAACATGTTAGATGAAAAATGCTTTTTTGAAGAGTTTTAGAAAAATCAATTTGGAAATAAGATATCCTTAATCTTTTGAAATCATTTCAATATAAATATTTTATAAAACTAGGTGAAATATATATTTTTAGAAATAATGAAAATATATATGTAATGATTTATATAAAATGATAATGTTTTTATAAATACATGTACACATGGGAAACCTTAAAAATAGATGTTTTTCAAACTTTGATGAAAATTCCCCTTATAAAAAATGACAAAAAATTATCTCTAACCTTTTAAGATGGTAAATTAGAAGAAAATTACATAAATAAATTATTGATTCATATATAAGGATATTCATAAAATCGTCCAATGAATATAGACTTGGAAAAAGGGAGGTCCTTAACAAAAAATAATGGGAAGGGTCAGTTTCCTTACAATAAGTAATGTGAAAAGGGGGAAAATTAAATAGGTAGAAGATAAGTAAAACCTCAATAATGGTCAGAGCTGAATAAAATGAAAATGTTTTTAAATTTAAAATTTTATAAATTCCCCATATGAATTATATTTCAAAATAAATCTTTATTTAAAAGTGAGATTGGTGAAGAAACCCTTACTGTATTGGTACTATAAGAATAAAAGGACATTGAGAGGAAGATCATGAAATAGAAATTAAAATATCATTAAATGTATGATATTTTATACATGAAATGAATATATTATTCAATACACCATATAAAATTAAATTACTGCATAAAAAGAAGCATGTATCAAGAAATCAGAATTGAGACCAAGAAACCCCTTTCATGTAACATAATTTTTAGTATAATAATAATTATATAATGAGGTTAAAAGGAAGAATACTAGAACCCTAGAAAATAATTATGAAAATTATATAATTTATTCATTAGTTATAATAAATCATATTTTTAACAAAAAATTTAAATTATAAAGTTTTTCCTCAATGAAATAAAATTGAGTTCACACAAACCCTAATTATAATAGAAGCTTTCAAATCAAAACTCCTTGATGAATAAAATTTAAAATGAAACATTAAATATAAAAAATAATGATAGGAACATGATCCAAAAAAATTAATTAGTATTATGTACATAATTATAAAAAAAACATGGAGTATAATATTAAATGCGACTCAAGGGGTGAAATTTTGAGACAAGAAACCCTTACCTTAAATCCCAACATCCACCAAAGTACTTGAATATCCTGTATAAAAAATTAAAATCTTAATAATTTATTTTAAAACATTATTAATTTTTATAATATTTTATAAAATTCATTTATAATTATTATCTACATGTATATTAGTTAGTTATTATCTATTTTCTGTATCAAGTTTGATTAATATTGATCATTTTGAAGTAATTTCATAATAACAGTGTTGTTATTTATTATTTTCACAAATTTCATTATTCCAATATAATAAAATTTACTGGAGTTTTTGTTTTATAATTATTTATAATTTTATAATTTCATTCAGTCTGATTTTTGGGTTTTTATCCTTAAATATGTAATTAGTGTTGAGCATGCTTTGATGATTTTGAACAAACAAACGTTGGTATCTTAATTAATGAGTTCAAAATAAATGTGACCATTATAAAAACAAAAAAAATATTTAAGTAATTATTTATTCAATATATTATTAAAAATTTATTTATCATATTCATCCTTGATTTTATTTTGTAGCATTATTCAAGTAGGTGGTATGAATGATTCAAATATGAATGTACCATAATTAATAGATGATTATGATTATGAAAGAAATTTATTTCGGGAATAATATCATTATTATAGAATAATAATTATATTATTTGTATAATTTTATTGTTTTTAATCAGTTTTTGGAGGGTTTTATAAATAATAATTGAACTCGATAAAAAATAATATACGCTACATTATGGAGGTGGTAATCTTCCCAACACACAGTCAAAGTTTTCATTTCTTGAGGAATGATAAGGTATATTGTAGATTATAATTTTTCTCCAAATAATAATAATAATAATATATATTTCCCATTTATTATTCAATTTAACCCTTATAATTAGTGAAAAGAGGTGGTGATGAAAATAGAAGTCGTCACTTCGTGGAGGAGGTAGTCCGCACAACGCATGAATGATAGTTTCATTTTTCTAAATAAAAATAGGGAAATTTGGTTAATAATTATTCCATTATCATAATTAAATTTATTATTATAATAATAATAATTTAATTATAGATTAATTATAAATTTATAATTAAAAATTAATATAGAAAGGAAAATAAGTTAGGAAAAATGAGTACTCACGTTCAAATATTTGAATTTTCCTTAGAGGGTTCCAAAACAATGGTGGTCTTAAGAAAATATATTGTGATAATAGGATAAAAAATGAATAGGATTATAAAGTAATTAAAATTGACATATTTTTATGTGGAAACTAATTCTTTAAGTGGTCTTGAAGGGGTAGTGATAAGACCCTTTTTTAAGTGGTGAGAATGACATTTTTTTTGTAAAATTTCAACTATATATAAAGAGATCACATTTTTAAAATGCCATGAACATTTAGAAAAGAAAAATAATAGAGTTTGGGGTGATATATTTTCAATAAAACCTCAAAAACTCATTTTCATACATTTTTAAAATATTTTTTAAGTCATTTACACTTATATTTTCACTTTTACCATTTTTTGGTTTTTAGTGGTGACTAATTTTTACCTATGTAATTTTATTTTAAAGAATAAAAATAAAATAAAACATATTAAATAATTTAATCCTAATTATTAAAAATATCAAATTAATTTTTTAAAATTAAATATCATTGTGGGAGAAAAATTAATTTTAACTTTATCGCACGTAACCCATAGAAACCAATTTTTAGAAAGTGTATTTTTAAGCTTTAAATTTATGTGTAGGGTAAAATTATCTAAAATTTTTATTTTCATGACATAAATTGGATAATAATAAAATAAATAAAATTTATTTTTCTTTAAAATCATGAGAAAAACAAATTTTACCAAAATAATATTTAATTACAAGAAAATACCAAAAAAAATTATTTGAATATATTACTAATGTCCTTAAAATGTTAATCATAGATATTATAAATTAAATATAGTATTTATAATGTGTATAGTTTTACTTATATAATGATAAATTCATAAAAGTTATAGTTTCACTTAAAATTATATTTTCACTATTCACAAAAAAAAACCAACTATTTCAAAAAAAATCATAAAAATTAATATTAAGTTAGTATTTAAATACTGAATCTAAAAATTAAGTTTATTTTTTAAAATTCTAATTCTAAAATATTATAATTTATCTTTTAATTAAAACATAAAAACATAATGAAAATTATTTTCATAGGAATATAATTTTTACAAATATTAAGTATTCATATTTTTATGAATTTAAAAATAAAAGTTGTTTTAATGTATTATTAATATAAATAATAAATAATATATAATATTTATTTATTTTATTTAAATAAATCACATAAAATTCAAAATTTAAAAATATATTTGTAAAATTATGTTGTTTATTTTATCAATGCATTAATAAATACTCATTATTTTTATTTAGAAATAAAAATATGAAATGTATAAATCCATTTTATAAATAAATTATTACATTAATAATTACCTAATTATATCATCATAATTTATAGTTATATATCCCCTAATAATCATTACATAATATCTAAGTAAAATGAAAGCTCTAGTGGATACCGCAAGTGGTGATTCCATTAGCATAGATCTTATGGAAATTTACATAAGCTTGAAATTCTCTCGCACATGATTTCATTCATACTATAATTTTTGGATTTGTTATTGGTAATGTTCTAGGGAAATACCTTATGATGCTACTTGATTTCCAAGATAAAAAAATGAGATTCGTAAGGGACAGTTCTGCTACCCGATGCCATTTCATTCATTTATCGTCATAGAATTTGTAATATTGTTACTTCCTTTTATACTTGATAATTTAACAACTATATTATAATGATAAAATTATTTTTTAAAATATCAGTATTTTTCTCAGTTCAATGTTTCCAAAAAAACAATATATTAATATAATATTTATTTAAAGAAAATACATATTGAAAACATGGATTTTTACATTCACCCCCATTAAATAAATTACTCACTCACAATTTTAATTATTACTCACTAGGGAGAGAAGTTTAGGGTATTCTTAACATATTCATCATTTTAGATATAAGTTATAATATGAAATATACCTTACTCTATTAAGATATATCAACTTACTTATCATTCCTCAAACAACATCAACAATTAATACATTTATATACCCAAGCATGTTATACCCAAATAAAATAGTTTCCATAATATACCTTTCCCAAAACCATTTGAATCTCTATGAAATTATAACAAAATGATACTATATATTCCTTTAAAAATTAACTTTATCTTTAACCCTAAAATAAATTAATCCCTAGTTCATAAAGTCACAAACATGTCTATATGTATATCACAATCCAAAAATTTCCTTGATCACTTTTTCATTAAATCAATAATCAATTCCAATGATATCAACACCGTCTAACTCACTTTTATAAAAATCAATCAACCCTTTATTAACTCAATATCAAGTATATATTAAACCTAAGATTTATCCACTTCTCAATCATGTGTACTTGAATAGTTATCCCCAAAAACATAAACTTGTCATAAAATAACTTTTCATGGTTATTGATACCATTTAATATATTTTTCCAAAACATTAATGGAAAGACATTGAATAAAAATCCTTAAAAATTTCATATAATCCTCATAAATTTTTGAATATAACTGAATATCAATTATAAATATCATTATCTAATTAAAATAGCTAAGATTATCAATATTTCTTTTATATTATGATATCAACCTCAATACCTTAGGTAAGACTAAGAAGAAAATATTTTCCATCATAATAGGCATATACTAAAATTCACAACCATTGAAGTATGATCCATTATTCAGTTATAAGACATAGTGGTTTCTAGATACATACATTTTTTAGAATAATTTTCATGATCATGTTTCAAACAAATACTATAACCAAAATGGTTATGATAATATCTAAAATAATTAAATCATATGAATATAAAAGCTCAATCCTTAGATTTATTCTCCAATGATACCTTTATGTTAACCTATGATACTATGTCATAACTGGTTCATTCTATAAATATCTTGGTTTAACCTAGGTTAATTTAAGTTGTGTTCTCTTATAATCCTTAACCTAATCCATTAAATTAATTAGTAAATAAATTCTTTATAGAGATTCACAAAGAGAATGTGATTAACTAAATTATAGCTCATAGGAGTGTCAAACTATGAGTATAGTTAGGCCTCATTTTAATGCACCTATTAAGGATCTATTTAATACCCAATCCACCCTTTTTAGTGTTATCACCCTTAGTTACATCGATGTCAGAGCCTGTATCCACTTGTAGTATCCATACAAGGTTACAATTTCTAGAAGAACAATACAATCTCTACATTACCAAAATTTTGGGGTTTTATCCTACACTTAGACTCATCGTTTAGTCTTATCCTAGGGGTTTCTTTAAAGTTATATATAATAATCCCAAAAATATTCAATATTACCTCAAATAAGAAAAAGTGTTATCTAGACCTTTCCAATTATGATCAACCTTAACTTTTCAACCCTTAAATTGTCCTCAACTAACATACTAACATCTGAAGTTATCTAAACCCTCATTTGATACCAATCGTGACACACTAAACCTATATTCCTGAAACCTACTCTCATAAATACGTTATTTACACATTAAATTTGAAAGGAACTAAATAGACCCAATTTAAAACATCAACAAATAGAATATCTATGACAAATATTGAGTGAAATACATTCAAATAACCTTTTATGTTTTGTGTTTTAGAGAGTTAGAAAAAGATATTAACTGAAAAATACCATGTAATTTTAATCAAATGGTTATTTTCCACCATATAAGAAACTAAATAATCCTTAATAATTATTCAATATCTACTACAAAATTCTCCACTCATGCTGCTAATCTATACATATCATGTATATTAATTTTCTTTGTAACATGGGGAAATGGAAGTATAAGAAGGGTTGAGATCAAATACTTAGTATGGGAAAACATAACATAAAATAATCAAATTTCATATGTGATCATAATATTAGAATAAATAATATTACAATAATATATAATAAAAAATAATTCCATATTAGAATGACACTGAAAGCATAATATACACATGGATAACATTTGAAATGAAATGTTAACTCAAAATAAAATAACTGGTTCCTTAATAATGAAATTTCTAATGCTAGAAAACTAATTACATTCCCTATGACAAGAAATAATTATATTAGACATCATGATCTTAACATTAAGGCCCTCTATCTACGGATTTTTTTTGTTCTGGGATAACATACACCAAAATTGTAATAACCTGAACATTTATGAATAAAATTCAATTTCTTTTAATTAAATGTCTTTTGGATATAGAAAACAAATGAAATAATTTTTTTTAAATCCCATTGGATTTGAATTACCATGAAGTATCATTACCATTGATAATATTTCCATTTAATAGTGATCACATGACTAGTATAAATATAGGGTTTTTACATATCCTTTTGACACATAAAAAGGAAGTTAATGCCTCAACCAAAAGGATCGTACCCTATAAATCCCATTTATCAGAGTTTATGAGGGAGATATCATTTCTATAAATTTTCCCTAGATCGATCCAAACCAATATCCAGAAACATAAGCATGAACGATATCGTTTACGAGAGACGTTCAATCTCATGGAGATCACAACCCAAACTATATTCAGTGAATGACCCCAAGAAAGACCCACCATCGCACACCTTACTCTTAGGGAGTAGGCTAGTGTAATAAAGGGATATGTATCAAGTCCCTATAATTATGATTATATACATTATTTTAGTATATAATAATGAATATACTTTCATTCTATTATTGTTACTTTGTATGTTATTTTCTAAATCACAAATAGTATTTTTGGTTAATATTCAAATTCAATTAAGGAATCAATTTAGATGAATTAATGTCTTTTTGAAATAAATAATATTTTAATGAAATAATATTATTAAATTAAATTTATTAAATATAAATGATCATATAATTTTTATGAAGTCAAAAGTAACTTTTATTAAGGTTTACAATTTTTTTTCCAATACCCATCAATTATTCAATAAATGTTAGTTTTTATTTTAAAAGTGAAAATTCACATATTTAGAAAATTATTTAGATAAAAAGGATATTATTTTTTGAATCAATATGTGAAAGTTACCCATTGAATATTATTTTTTATAATTTTCTTAGATAGTTGAATTTTTGTGTAAAAATTAAAGACCCTACAAATATATAATGTGTTTTACTATATTATAATGACCCAATAGTGATGTAATAAAATACAGTAAAAGGTATATTCAGACAAATATATCTTCCTTAATTTAAAATAATATAATTTTAGGTTTATTTTATTTATTTTATAATTCCTTAGTAAATCCTTCAAGACAAATAAAATATTTTAATATTTCAAAATAATTTCCTTGAAACTATGACTCAACTCCACAATAAAAAGGGAAATATTTTAATATATTCACACCTTAGCCTTATAAAATAATGTATACCACTCCCATTTTCTATAAACCATCAACAAGAACCATGGTATGGTATTTGGTTTTGAATATTTGAATATGTACTGTCCAAAACCAAAATAATAAAGAAATCCCCCTCATTTCCTATATAAACCCACCCAAGAACCCATTACTCTTCAATAAAAATACTTTAATATCTTCCAAACTCTTCTATATACTCCCTAGAGTCCTCCCATTATTCCCTAATCTCCCAATAATCCTCTCCTAATCCTTTGGGATCACACATCCATGTAAGGGTTCTTTCTTTTCTCATTTTATTCCATGTTTCCTTATATTATTACATCCATTTATTTTCAATTACAAATGACAGAGTATGTTTTTTGACACCCATACTACCCTTATTATGTTTTAATGATGAGATAACCCTTTTTATCTCATTAATCCATCCCATGTACACCTGTTACCATGCTGAAATTCCGTAAGGGATTTTTCTCTTCTCATTTCCATTCAGGAATTTATTTTATATTTTGCATATAAATTCCATTTCATATATTGGGATATTATGTTTCATAATACCCTTACTATCCATTTTAGGTATAAATGATGAGATAACCCTTTCACTCTCATTAACACATTTTATGAATTTCTATTTGACGTCGTTATGGTGCTGAAATTGCACTATGATTTTCCATGCCAAAATCATCATGTAGTGAATGCGGTATCCATTTATCTATCAAGGGTATTCACCTTTATGATAATGTACTTATTTATTAATGACTTAAATATATATATATTCCAAATTCCTTATTCATGAAATAAATTTTTATGTTTATTGAATCCATGTTTTATGATCTATATGAAACACTTATAGATGAAAACAAAATGATTATAAAGGGTGTGTCTTGATAGAGATCCAATGAATTGGGTAATGTTTAGTATCATGATAATCCATGTCCAAGGAGGGGTTACTCATGATAATTCATGTGAAATTATGGTTTACTCATGATAATTCATGTGTAATGAGGGTTTACTCATGCTTTTCCATATGCAATGAGGCTTGGCTCATGCTAATATCATATTGTATGTTGTTGCCACATTTCCATGTTATGAATATCATGATATATCATGCCCTTATGTTCATGTTTATTTTACACTCCATTGATATTAATATTAACTAAAATGTATTGTATTCCTCATTTTATACAATGTTTATTCACTTACTTGGATTTATATCTCATCCCTTTTTTATGTATGTCCTGAGGTTATCCAATGAAATTCTATGTACAAAAGAATGTGGTGGTCATATAAAATATATTTTCAATAAAGATGTGTATTTTATATTTTAATTTGTTATTTAATGTTCCTAAGCCCAAAAGACACTATAAATCTCAATCTTCCTAGTTTTATTAAGTGAAAATATATGTAATAGATCATGTTTAAAAATAAAATAAAGATCATGGTTGTTATAATTGGTATCAGAGGATAGGTTTAGTTATTTTTGGAATTAGGATTAGAAAACTGTAGTGAAAGCCTTAGGGATAAGACTAAGTATAAGAAAATAATCCCTAAATTTTGGTAAGTATAGAGTAAGTGGTTAATAAATAATACACATCCCTATCTAGATACAAACAAGTAGAGGTGGCTCTAGCACAAATATATCTAGAGGTAAAACTAGAGAACACCACTTTGAGGTAGACTCAAATGGGAACTGGTGCACAAAACATGCCTTGTTTCACACTTGGTTTGAAACTTCTATGGGATATTCTTTTATAAATTCATAAGCTTAGTATGAACCATTATTAACGGGAAAAAAATACTATAATAATATACATTAGGATATAGATCATGGATAACTTAGATTGAATCCTAGAAATTAATAAGTTAAGAAAATAAATATAATTTATAAGTTATCACTTTAATGTAATTGGATTCCACTTTATGTGTTTAATAATTTAATAATATTATTCTATAAATATATATTGGATAATTTAGAACTAGAATAAAAAATTTAAAGGTTGGGTTATTGTCCATAGTTCTACACATTCTTTTATTTCTTGAAAGTTTAGTAGAACAATCCAAACACCACAAAAAAGCATTGAAGTAAAGATGTTGGTGGAGACAACAAATGAGTAAATTATTTCATCCCTTGTATATAACTCCTCCCCTATCACAATTTGTGATTGAACTTCCCAGATAGCCTTGTCATACTTCCCTCTATAATATTTGATGGAATTATGGGAATGGATTAACTTTCCCTATAAAGAGCTGACATAAATTACTGTGAGAGGGAAGTCACTCTCTGTATGGTGAATCAACCCCTGATTCTACACAATTTCAAGTAGGAGGATCAATTTTCTTTATCACCATCATCTCATTCAGGGATATGAATTCCATATGAGAAAGTATATATTTCTTAGATGATGGATTATAAGGAAAGATGAATCCTTGAAGACATGCATATTGTGAGGGAATTCACAGATGTGTTTCCTGAGGAATTTCTTGGTCGTCCTCCTAGAAGAGATGTTTAATTCTCAATTGATCTTAAATGTGGGATGTTGCCAATATCCAAGACTCGATATAGAATAGTTGTTTTGGAACTTGATGAACTAAAGAAAAAATTATAAGAGAATTTGGATAAATTGTTTATAGACCCAAGTGGTTCATCATGGGGTGCACCAGTCCTCTTTATCAAGAAGAAGTATGGGTCAATGCAACTTTTTATTGATTATTATGAGCTCAAAAAAATCATGATAAAGAACAAGTATCATTTTCAATGAATTGATGACTTCTACAATCAAATATGTGGAGAAAAATACTTCTCCAAGGTGGATCTGTGGTTTGGATATTACTAAGATAGGGTGAAGAAGGAGGATATCACCCAGAATACTTTTCGTAAAAAATTGATGGGCACTATGAGTTCATAGTGATGCCTTTCAGACTCATCAATGCTTTGAAATCTGCACAGACTTGATGAATAGAGTTTTTGGAGCTTACCTTTAAATTTTTTGGGTAGTCACTATAGTCAATATTATAATATACTCCAAAACCAAGGAAGAGCATTAGGAGTATATTAGAACTCTTCTAAAGACCTTACAAAAGGATAAGATCTATGAAAAGTATAGGAAGTGTGAGTTTTGTTTGAAGGAAGTCTCATTCTTGGGTCATATCATCATAATAAATGAGATATTTATGGATCCTTCTATGAAAAATGAAATTGATGGATGGTCGAGGCTAACATCTATGATGGATATATGTAGCTTCTTATGGTCAGCTAGATATTATCACCAATTTGTGGGAAATTTATCATGATTTTTAAACCCTCTTACCAAGCTAACCTAAAAGGAAGTCAAGTTTTCTTGTAATGATGAATGTGAAAAAAGCTTCATGGAGTTTAAGAAGAGGCTTTTGACTACCCCTATGCTCAATGCTACCCACAAGTGGGGAACTTTTCATGATCATCAATGATGCTTCAAAGAATCTCATGGGATGTGTGTTGATGAAAAATGAAAAATTCATAACCTATGACTCAAGGTAGTTTAAAATTCATGAACAAAACTATCCCATGCATGGTCTGAAGTTGGAAGCTATGATATATGCATTGAAAATATGGTGGCATTATCTCTTTGGGGTGAAGTATGAAATATATACAAATAAAAAAATTCTCAAATATATATTCACATAGAAAGAGCTAAATATGAACCAATAAAGATGGTTAGATCTCATTAAGGATTATGACTACTCAAACCATTACAACCTTGGGAAGGGGAACAAGTTGGAAGATGATATAAGTAGAAAGAACCTAGAAATCCTATCATTGATGGGAATTGAAAAGGATACAATCTTCTTAGATTTAATGAATATGGACATTTGAATCATAAATAAGGGAACATCATCAATCCTTTCATAAATGATTGTTCAACCGTCTCTTTTAGAAAGGATAATGGATGATCAAAAGGATGATGTGGGAATTTAGAAGAACGTGGAAACTATTAGAAAAGGAAAATCCTCAAAGTTCAATTTTTAATGAAGAAGGAATTGTGATATTTCGCTCAAGAATATATGTTCCATCAAATCTTGAATTAAATAAAGAACTTTTGGACGATGCACACAATTCAAATTTATCTATTCACCCAATAAACACAAATATGTATCGAGATATTTGGAATCACTATTGGTAGAATAACATGGAGAAGGAGATCACTGAATATGCATCAAAGTGCCTAGTATGTCAGCAAGTGAAGGACAAGAGGTAGAAGTCTAAGGGGATGATGCAACCATTACCTATACCAACATGGAAATGGGAAAACATCACCATGGACTTTGTAACTAGACTTCCAAAGATATATATAGAAAACAATGTTTTATGGGTTATTTTTGTAAAGTCCCAGAAATTTCAAGGAATATTTTTTTCTTAATTTTCTTTCGAATTTTACAAGAACGCAGTTTCTGACGGTGCCTGATTCCGAGGCCCGGTGTGCCCGAAATCTTTTTCCGATGTTTAGCTCGGGTACGTTCAGTAAACGAACGAGCGGGTTTTTATAACTTTTCAACCGATGCTTGGAATCGAATTCCGAGGGCACCGATGGAATCACAGCGCCAGTGTTCTCTTAGAAACACATTTTTCGAAGTTTCTTTTTCTCAGGTGTAGTTTTTAATTTTTGGGGTTAAGTTAAGAAATAAAATAATGTGGTGCGACAACTTTATTTTATTTCCCTTAAAGCCACTTAAAATCCACTTAAGCTAAGTTAAGCGGATAGGGTGGAACTAAAAATATCCTACCCACTTGGTAGGATATTTGTGAGGTGGGGACCACACGAGCCCCACCGTTTCTTTTCCTCTAAGTAACGCACCTGCAACCCCCCTCTTTAATGAAAGTCAACCATGAATTTTTCTGGTTAAGAAACGCCTCATTATTGGGCAGTTAAATCGTTACAATTAATTCATTGAATTAATTATTCGTTTCTTTTCTTTTGAAATTAAAACGTGTCATGTGCGTTAATAAAATAAGATAACTCTTTTTTTATTTCTGTTCGAACTTGTGGCATGGAGAGGATTTGGAGGAAAGCGTTCTTCTTCGACGAAGAATGCGAAGAACGCCAAACCCTCAAAGATCAACGGCGCGATGCCGTGTAACGTGATGTCAGCGACGTTTCTTCCGTGACACTCCTTACGTGACAATCCTTCCCTTCTGCGACGATCCTTCTCTTCCAGGACAATTCTATTCTTCCGTGACGGTTAATTTCGCGACGAACTCATGTTCGGTGACAACGCTTGAGGTAGTGAATTATGTTTGAGAATGATTTTATTCCCTCATTTCATTCATTCTAAAGAAAACAAGGAAACACAGATCAACTTATTATCTAGTTTATCCGCACACGTTTTCCTTGCAGGTTGAGAATTATTGTCGCGGGAAGATGTGGGGGATTATTTTATATTGATCGTGATCACATCTGTCACCTTTCTGGGTTTCTTTTTTTGAGCCGCCTGTTATCATACTAACGGGGGAAGGTCAGACCGCATGAACACAGCCGAACCTCCTTCCCACTTGTTGTCTGAGTTTGTTGAGGCACGTGAAAGGCAGCGCGGTGCCATTGCACCGCGCGGAAAAGAGAAGAACGAACGTGGAAAAGAAGCGCAGTGCCGTCACGCCGCGCCGTTGGGGCCGAACGAAACCGCGGGCGGAGTCAGGGCAGAGGAGGCGATTTGATGACCCCGCGTTTTGTTGTCGAAGAACGGATCGACGGATGATGGTGAGGCAGGCCGCGAAAATGTTTTGAAGGCATTGCAGTGAAGGTCAGGTCCCGGGATGATCTCTGGCGAAGACCGCAGGCGAATCGGACCACCGGAGCGCGTGCGGTGGTCCGCAGAAGCCCACGCCGGCGTGCCATGCTGGCGCAGCGGCGCCCGACTCACTGTCGGAAGAATCCGCTTCGGCTGAAGCCGCGACGGCGAGCGAGGGTCCCGCGGCCACGCGGGACTGGGGAACGCAGAACGCGGCAGCACGCCGCGTCCGGTGACATGAAGCGGCCCCCAGTGTGAGGGGACCGCGGCTTATTGGGCACGACTGCGCGGCCAGCGCTGAGGCGCACAGGCTGGGCCGGGCCAGGCCCACCTAGTTTGGACCCAGACCCGGGTCGGGTCGACCCAGTTCAGGCTGACCTGGGGGGGGGGGGGTTGGGCCGGGTCGGTCCGGGCCCAGACCCCCCGTTTTCGGACCCCTCACAGTTTTTCACTCATATCTTGAGCTGTAGACCTCCGATCGACGCACCGTCAGCGGCGATGAAACCCTTGGATCGAGACATTCGTTTTGGTGTATTACACTCAAGGTTTTGGAATACCTTGGGTTCGGCCTGGTTGGTTCGGATACGAAACCAACCGGGCCCTCGGAGTGGAAACGCTTATATCTTGAGTTTCGGATGTCCGATTGACGTGTCATCAACTTTGTTGGATTCCACTAAGTGAGATGGATCTTTTGGATTACTCCGCTCGAGGTTTGGATGCCGTTGGAGTGCGGTCGAGTTGGTTCGCTCACGAAACCAACCGAGCCTCTAGAACGAAAAAGCCAATAACTCACAGACCGGGCGTCTGATTGACGCGCCGTCTATCTCGTTGATTTTCTCTTGATGAGATGGAACTTTTGGCATACTTATCCTGAGTTTTGGTTGCTGTTGGATTGTGGCCGGGTTGGATTGTACCCGAAATCCAACTGGGCCCCTCGAACGGAAAAGCTGATATCTTTTAGACCGGACGTCCGTTTGACGAACCGTCAGCGGCGTTGGTGATCTCGTTGAGAAACGGTCCCTATGAGTATACCCTATGAGTGTTCTGGGTACAGTTGAGATACGGCAGGATTGGTTCGCACATGAAACCAACCGGGCCCCGGGGACGAAAAGGCTAATAACTCAAAGACCGGGCGTCCGATTGACGCACCGTCTGTTGCGTTGAGACCCCTATGACGAGGTGGTACTTTGAGATACTTCTTCATGGGACTTTGAGATACTTGGAGTATCGACCTGTAGCTCGTGGAGCGAACCCTCCCAGAGACGAGCATGCGGAGTATGGAGACCGTGTAGCCGACTGAGACCTGACGACTGCTTGACCGACTCGACTTGGGGTGAGTTGACTAGCCCAGTGGATAGAGCACTACTTTGTGAGGTGTAGACCCATGGAAGATGGAGTACTACCTGTATGATAGTGCAGATCCACGGTACTCGTCCGGAGAGTACCTCTGCAGGCTACTAGGGTGTGTGCACTACTGTGTTTGGGTGGAATACCTCGGCGGGAAGCACTACTGTGTTTGGGTGGCTGACCCACGGTACTTGACAGGAGGAGTACCTCAGTAGTCTTAGGATAGTGAGCAATACCTCAGAGTCGTGACAGGACCACTGTACACTCCAGAGACGGAGCTCTTCAGCAGTTACGGTTTCGATAATGAAAATCCTGGTTTGAGCTGAGTCTATGACCTTTGTGTTTCCTCATGATTGAGATGGGTTACTTGATAACTTAGGTATATGTATGGGAATATACCTAAGTAGAGGTTATTTGTTGATATCTTTATTTTGGTTATCCTTGTTGGTTTTAGTGAGACCTTGAGGGTCTCAAGGTCCCTACTGAGTATTGTTATACTCACCCCTGCACGGGCTATGCCCGCACCTCGTTGTGTTGGTTGCAGACGACGGACAGTGCTAACAGAGGCTGAGTGATCGAGGACTGGACGATACCCGGAGGTGGACTACACGACGAGTCAGTACCCAGAGGTGGACTACATGACGAGTCAGTATCCGTGGTGGACGATCCAGGAGCTGCGCCATCTGTACCTACCCTTCAGGTATGATCCGAGGAGGATGACCCAGGAGCCGCTTCCATCCTTCCAGTTGTTGTCTTTTTCTGTTGTACTTGTTTAGTTATAGTTGTACTTTCTTTTGGGTTTGTATTCTAGCCCATTTACTTTTCAGTACTTTCTTTTGTACTTAGTGTTTTACTTCCGCTTGTACTCTCTGGTGTTTTGTTTACTTTTATAAAGGAAATGTCTTCCCAGTTATCGGGATTTACCACTTTGGTGCTAGTCGCCAGCCCCTGGCCTATGGAAGGTGGGCTTGGGGTAGTCCCGGCACGTGCCTTGAGGACGGGTCGTGATCATATACTTGGGTGGTGGTTATCCATTGATTTCATGATCTTGGTGTTTTCCTCATGATTGAGATGGGTTACTTGATAACTTAGGTATATGCATGGGCATATACCAAAGTAGAGGTTATATGTTGAGATCTTCTTTGTGGCTATCCATGTTGGTTTTAGTGAGACCTTGAGGGTCTCAGGGTCCCTACTGAGTATCATTATACTCACCCCTGCAAGGGCTATGCCTGCACCTCGTTGTGTAAGTTTCAGACGACTGACAATGCTAACGGAGGCTGAGTGTTCGAGGACTAGACGGTACCCAGAGGTGGACTACACGAAGAGTCAGTATCCAGAGGTGGACTTCACAGTGAGATGACACTCAGAGGAGGTTGACGGGAGAGAGCTTTGTGGAGGCTATCTGTACCTACCCTTCAGGTAGGATCTGTGGTGGATGATCCAGGAGCTCCGCCATATGTACCTACCCTTCAGGTAGGATCCGAGGAGGACGTCCCAGGAGCCGCTTCTGTTCTTCCAGCTGTTGACTTTTTCTGTTTTAATTTGTTCAGTTGTAGTTGTACTTTCATTTGGGTTTGTATTCTGGCCCATTTACCTTTCATCACTTCTCTATGTACTTAGTGTTTTACTTCCGCTTGTACTCTGTGGTGTTTTGTTTACTTTTATAAAGGAAATTCCTTCCTAGTTATCAGGATTTACGCCTTTGGTGCTAGTCACCAGCCCCTGGCCTATCGAAGCCGGGCTTGGGGTAGTCACGGCACGGGCCCCGAGGACGGGTCGTGACAATTTTTGGATCATCTTACAAAGACTGCACACTTCATTTCAATTCAAGAGGATTTCTCACTGGATCAAATGGAACAGATAAACATCAGAGAAGTAGTAATGCTACATGAAGTACCACTATTGATTGTGTCCTATTGAGATCCAGATTCACCTCTAAGTTCTAGAAGAGTCTCCATTATGCTATGAACACTGAGTTGAACTTCATCATGGCATATCACCCTCAAACTAATGGCCAATCTAAGCAGTCTATCCAAACACTTGAGGACATGTTGAGATCTTCCTCAATGGACTTCAAAGGCATATGGGACCAACATATTCCATTGGTGGAGTTCTTTTACGACAAAAATTTATCTTCAAGCATCCAAATTGATCCTTATGAATCCCTTTATGGAAGAGATGAAGAACAATGACATGTTGGGATGAAGTTAGGGAATAAAAACTTCTTGGTTCAGAAATGGTCGAAGAAATGGTGGAGAAGGTTAAACATCTAGCAGCACATAAAATATTCTTTGAGTCGACAGAAGATCCATGATGAAAATCGTCAATGTGACCTAGATTTTGATGTTGGAGACATTTTATTCCTCCACATATCTCCATGGAATAGACTGATGAGATTTGGGAAGAAGGAAAATCTTAGTGTAAAGTACATTGTCCCTTTTGAGAACCTTGATCTAATTGGAGCAGTGGACTATCGATTATCACTACCACCAAACTTATCTCAAGTACATTATATATTCCATATATCCCTCTTAAATAAGTACATACCTAACCCAAAACATGTACTCAATCCAGAGATGGTACCATTGGATAATGAACTCTCCTATGAAGATAAGCTGGTGAAGATCTTAGATTATAGAGAAAAAGTTCTACAAAATAAGACAATTCCCCTTGTCAAGGTGTTGTGGAGAAACAACATGTTTTAAGAAGAAAAATGGGAACTATAGGAAGTGATGAAGAAAAGTTACCCTTATCTATTTTAGTGTGTGAAAATGAAAATTTGAGGGTTAAATGTTTGAAGGGGGGAAGGTTGTAACGACATGAACATTTATGAATAAAATTCATTTTCTTTTAATTAAATGTAAAATGGATATAAAAAACACATGAAATACTTTTGTATTGTTATATCCAATTTTATTTAAATAACCATTAAGAATCCTTACCATTTAAAATATAACCATTGAATAGTTATCACATGACTTATATAAATATAGGATTTTAACAATTCCTTTTGGCACACACAAAAGAAGTGATGACCTCAACCAGTAGGATCATACTCTATGAATCCCATTTATAAGAGCTTACAAGGGAGATAAAATTACTTGTATTTTCCATAAACCAATCCCAATAGGATATCCAACAACTTAATCATGAGCGAGAATATTTACGGGATATGTTCAAGCTCATTGAGAACACCAACCAAACCATGTTCACCGAACAACCCCAAGAAATCCCCACCATTGAACACATTACTCTTATGGAATATGTTGGTGTAATAAAGAGATATATATCAAGATCCTATAATTATGATTATGTAAATATTTTTTTATAAAATAATGAATATACTTTCATTCTATTATTTTTACCTTGTAAATGATTTTCTAAAGGAAAAATAATATTTTTGGTTAATATTCGAATTCAATTAAGGAATATATTTTGATAAATTTATGTATTTTTGAAAAAAATAATATTTAAATAAAATATTATTATTAAATTAAATTTAATAAATATTGTTTATCATATAATTTTTATGAAGTCATAAGTATGTTTTATTAAGGTTTGAAAAATATTTTTCCCAAAACACATTAATTTTCAATAGATATCGGTTTTTATTTTGAAAGTGAAAATGTACATATTTAAAAAATTATTTTGATAAAATTAATATTATTATTGGGATCAGGAAATCAAAATTATTAAATGGTGAGTTTTTCATAATTTTCTTAGATACTCGAATTTTTTGATAAAAATTAAATTTTGTATAAATATATAATGTGTTTTATAACATCATAATGACCCAATAGTGATGTAATAAAATACTATAAAATGTATATTAGTAAAAATATATGTTTTTACTTTAAAATAATGTAAATTTAAGTTTATTTGATTTATTTTATAAAGACTTAGTGAATCCTCCATGACATATAAAATATTTTATGATTTTAAAATCATTTCCTTGAAAGTGTGACTCACCTCAATATAAGCGAGGGAAATATTTTAATATCTTCATACCTTGGCCTAATAATATAATTTATACCACTCTCATTTTCTAGAAACCATGTTCAAAAACCATGGGATGATTTGTGGCTTTGAATATTTTATTTCGTAGTGTCTGAAACCAAAATAATAAAGAAATCCCCCTCATTTCCTACAGAATCCCACAGAAGCATCCATTACTATTCACTAAAACTCCTTTAATCTCATCCAGATTCTGACATATACTCTCTATAATCCTTCCACGGTGCCCTATGATCCCAAGATGCCTCTCCAAATCCTTTAGGATCACACATCCTATTAAGGGTTCCTTCCTTTCTCAATTTTTATCCAAGTTTCTGTTTATTGTTACATACTTTTATTTTCAGTTAAAAATGTTGGGGTATGTTTTATAACCTCCCTTATACTTACATTATTATGTTTTAGTGATGGGTGACCCCTTTGTTTCTCATTAATCTCTCCTGTGTACACCTATTACTATGCGAAAATTTCTTATGGGATTTCTCTTTTCTCATTTCCAATAAAGAATTTCTTTTATATTATACATCTAAATTGCATTTCATATGTTGGTATATCACGTTACATAATCCCCTTAATGTCCATTTCATGTATAAATTTTGAGAGACCCATTTCTATCTCATCAACCGATTTTATGAATTTCTATTTGACGTCGTTATGCTGCTAAAATTCCACCACAATTTTCCATGCCAAAATCATTGTGTAGTGAATACCATACCCATTTATCTATCAAGGGTATTAACTTTTATTCTCATGTACTTATTTATGGGGGACTTACAAGTATATATTACACATTCCTTATTCATGGAATAAAATATTATTTTTAATGAATCTATGTTGTATGATCTATGTGGCATACTTATAAATGAAAATAAAATGATTATAAAGGGTACACCCTGATAGCGCTTCAATGAATTGGGTAGTGTTTAATATCATGATACAACTTGTGAAATGAGGGTTTACTCATTCAAATTACTGTGAAATGAGTGTTTAATCATGATAATTAATTGAAATGATTTTTTACTCATACTAATCCACGTGCAATGAGATTAGGCTCATGCTAATATCATTTTGTATATTGTTTCCACATTCCATGTTATGAAGATCATGCTATATCATGCCTTTATGTTCATATTTATTTTGTGATATATTGATATGACTACTAAATAACATGTATTATCTTAATCATGTTATGCCATTTTTTCCCTTACTGGGCTTTATAAATCACCCCTTTCTTATGTATGTCCTCAAGTTATCCCATGAAATGATAAGTACGAAGTAATGCTGTGGTCATGTAAAATAAGTTTTCAATAAAATGTGTATTTCATGTTTTAAGTTGTTATGTAATTTTACTAATCCACAAATACACTAAAACTATCAATATTATGAATTTTATTTAGTGAAAATCTATGTAATAAATCATGTTGAAATATGAAATAAAGAGTAGGGTTGTTATAAAAATTTTCAAGCTAGTTTATCTCAGGAGATCTATCGATGCATCAAGGGGATATATATAAATAAGACACACCCATTTCCCATTAATTAAAATTAATTTATCATAATAAGTAATTAATAATATAAAAAATATGTAACACCACAATATTTTATAAAATATATATATTTTTAAATAAAATTAATTTCTTCGATTGCTTAGACTACACACAACACTGAGTTTTAATGAAATGTGACATACCATTAAAATATTATTATTTAATATGATAGTTATTGCCTAGTCATTGGAATGGATAATATGAATAGGATTAAATAAATTATGAAAATATATGGTTTACACGTGGACATAAAATAAATTATTTGGGGTCCAATTAATTATAAATAAAAATAAAGGATATTATTTTCTAAAAAATTATTTTTATGCACACAAATGAGTTTTACCTTAATAAATTAAACGAATCAATTTTGGTGAATTATTTTAATAAAATTAATATATAATATATTTAACCAAATTTTTAACACTCATTTTTTTTCTATGTATAAGATAAGAATAAATATAATTTTACATTTGAAAACTATATTTTTTTTTCTAAAAAAGAATTTTTTTTCTCTTTTTGTGTATTTATTTTTAAAATATTTTTTCCCATTTTTATAAAATGTATTTTAAAAAGTTAAATTTATTTTTTAAATTATAATTTAAAAATTATCTTGGAGTGAACTTTTGATAATTTTTTGAAAAGGTAAAATTTTCAATGAATACTGAAAAATACTTGTTTTTATTAAGAAACTGCATTTTCATTCAAACATTTACAAGATAAATTATATATTAATATGGTTTTAAAAGTAAAATTATTTCAATTATATATATATATATTAATCATATATAGGTCATTTTAATCAGTTTAATTTTCAATTATGTTAATTTTTTTAAACTTTTGAAGATTTTATCCTTGGAAAACCCCTCTTTCATCATGTCTATGGGTTTAATTTTAAATTAAAATTTATCATTTATATTAATGTAATTTTGGAAAATAGATTTAATATTTCTAATAATATTAATTAATATTATCTAATAAGGTAAAATTAAGTTTTGACCATAATGAGTAGTGGAAATAGTAAAAATTAATTACCACTATTAAGGTTAAAAATGGTTTACTGTGGGGGGGGGGGACTAAAAAGATAAGGTATATAATAAACTAGATAATTATATAAAAAATATTTTTTGGAAATATTTGAAACTTATCACCTCTATGGTTTTTTATTACCCATTTTATAGAATTGTAGAACGTAGAAAACTTGGGTAGACTTTTTTCTTTTAAAAAATTCCATGTGTGTCTTGTCCCCCACTTATAGTAGGTAACCACCTATAATACCATATTAAAACTTAAAAAACCATTTATTTCAGAAAAGATATCCCCCTATGTATTATTAATTCTGTCTTAGTATCCTACAGTCCTTGGTGAGATTGGAAATCCATTCTAATTAGGCTTTAAGTTAAACCTAAAGATGTTTTCTGAAGATGTAATGTTTTTAACTATGAATTTTTATTTTAATTCATCTTAAAACTCCTTAAAATATTATTTTTTATGACCAATAAGGTCCTATATACCTTGAGAGGGGGGGGGGTGAATTCGGGTATGGATATTCTTTTTCAAAATTATTCCTACCCCACTGGATATTGAACTCTTTATTACAAGGGTCACTTTGTTTGCACTTGTGTGTTTATTGTGATCACTTATTTCCTTCTTTATCTGATGATGATGCTTCAAATGCAATGCAGGGAAGTAAGCAGGAAGACACAAATATTTTTACTTAGTCCACCCTCACTAGGCTACGTCCAAGGAGCATACGCCGACAAGTTGCCGGTCGTACCAAATTCCACTATTCTTCACTAGATGTGGATACAAGGGTTCAGGAACAATAACTCTATCCCAGGTTCACTGCCTTTACATGGTTTAGGGTCAGCTCACTGCTTTCCCAAGGGTCACTCCCTATTTCTCTCTCTCTGGCTCATTGCTGGTGGAGAGTATCACCTTCTTCCTCTTCCTTTTCTCACTGCTCTAGAAAGGATCCACTCACAGTTTATAGACTTGTAGGTCTCTTCATTATTACTAATGAAATATGCATCCTAAACTATTGATAGATGCTCTTTTGACCTCCAAATTTCACCCGCAGATGAATCTCACTTTGCACTGAATGCACTGGGAAACCCCAATTTGTACGCACAACCCTTACAACACCATGCGCATAATTCCTTTGACTTGAGTGAAATAAAATTTTCACGTAACACCTCTTTTATGCACAAACTCTTCTTTTTACGCATAGCCTCTAAACTGCCTTGCGCGCAATTCTCTGCTTTTGCGTGAGATCCACTTTTCGTGCAACACCACTTTAGGCACAAACTTAAATTTTACGTGCAACTACCTTGTGAACTTTAATTTCACGCACCATAGATCAGGTATTTTCTATGTCTTGAACTCTACCAAATGGAGGGGGGTCACTTCATATTTATAGGAAAAATCGACCCCACGCGAAAATCCCTCATTGAGCACGCAATTCACTTCGAGCATGAAAAACAAATCTTCCACGCTACACCATTTTTTGCGCACTGCTCCAATTTTTCGCACACCTCATTCCTTTTCCAATTTTTGAGCTTTGGACCTCGAAACACCTCTTTCGTGAAAAAGTTCATCCCTCTATTTCGCGCATCCTACTGATTTTTCACGCGCCACAAAGTTTTTCGCGCATCCCGCTATTTTTTCGTACAACACATTATTTTTTGCGCATCGCTCGGATTTTGAGTGCTCCTCCCTTTTCCAAAAATGAATCTCTCCATTTTCTGATTTTTAGGCCCAAAAATTTGGCAAACACTGTAAAACGGCGCCACCTTGTATCTTCTCTTTTTGTATCGCCACTAGATCGTCCATTCCTTTGTCGAGGTTCTTCAATCAATTATGGATTGTTGAAAGCATGCCTTGAACCCGAAAAATCACCATGTAAACCCCCTTTGTCAACACACTCATTCTCCATGGTCTTCTTTGTCAAAGAACACAACATAGATGTCCACTTTGTCAACAAACACAATCACCTAAAAAATGCTTCAATGATACGTTGAGGGATTTTTTCCCAACAATCTCCCCCTTTGGGTTTGTTGACAACTCTTCCATAAATATATACATCTTTAAATTTCTTTATCCACCATTCGCCTATTGTGATTCTGATAGCGATCATGGATTTACTCAAAATATACTCTAAGCCCATATGAGCAATGCTCAGCATGAGAAATTAGAGTAAATGAAAAGTTCATCGATGAATCACTTCATCTCTGACATCCACTGTTGACACCAAACCGATACCAATTTTTTCGATTTTTTGGAAATACTTAGAAATATTCTTACCACATTACAACACCACTCTTATGCTTTTATCACAATCCTCAGCTGTCGTGATATCTATTCTCTGATCGATCACTTCTAGCATCGTCAGATTTAAAACGCTCCCGTTATCTACTCACTTCTTTAACTCTTATCAGCTGCAAATCCTCTTCAGCACTATTTCCTATGTTGTCCAAGCAATGCTCTGGCTAAGCACATTGAACCAACTTCAACTCCCCCTATCTAGATGCTCCACCTGTCAGATTCTCCCTGAATCTATCATGATTTCTCAAATATCCACACTATATCCCCCTTGAACAATCACTATTTTCTCCCCCATTGTCATCGAACCCAAAAGTCATTACTTTGCAGTCTGTAATAGAGTAGAGAACACATATCAGCACGTTAGGGAAAAAGACATCATACCTCGGGGTGAGAGGGTGGGTGTCCCACATCCACATTTTTTTAAGTGCGGCGAGTCAACTGAACTTCTAGATCCAGTCGATGCATCTCAAAAGCTTCATTGGGTAAGGCCTTTGTTAGAATGTATGCAACCTGTAGCTATGTTGGCACATACTCCAACTTCACAATTCCCTATTCAACCTTTTCCTCGATAAAATGATACTTTATCTCAATGTGATTTGTCCTTGAATTATGAACGATATTTTTTGATCAGATTGATAGCACTTGAATTATCACACTAGATTCTGATCAAAGACTTCACATCAAATCCCATGTCTTCAAGCTGCTGCTTCATCCACAATAACTGTGTGCATGCTTGAGTGGCTGAAATATACTCAGCCTCTGTGGTGTTCAATGAAATGAAATATTGCTTCTTGTTTATCCAAGAAATACATAATCCACCAAGATAGAATTCACCTATTGATGTTGATTTTTTGTCACCAGCTGATCCGACCCAATCTGCATATGTGTAACCCAATAACACTGATTGAGATTTGTCATTATACATCAGACCAAAATCCACAGTGCCTTTGATATACCGAAGTATTATTTTCACTTTAATAATATAAATTTCCTTGGGATTACTCTGATATCTCATTGCTTGGCATGTGGAGAAAACAATATCAGGGCTTGGCGTGGTCAAGTACAACAAACTTTCAATAATTTTCCTATATTATGTGATATTAACGGCCTTTCCATCCTCATATTTTGACAATTTCATCCAGGTAGAAACCAGAGTTTTCATCTCCTTGGAATTATCCATGAAAAACCTTCCCAAAACCTCCTTGGAAAATTTGGATTGAGAAATGAATGTTCCATTTTTTCCTTGTGTCACCTGTAGACCAAAGAAAAATGTTATCTCTCCAATCATTGACATTTAAAACTCATTTTTCATGAATTAAAAAACTGTATGCATTGAGATTCATCTGATGCACCAAATATTATGTCATTGACATACACCAACACTATCATCCTTTGATTACTGTCTTTGTTGAAATAGAATTGTAATCAAACCCCCCACGCTGGAAACCAAGATTCTTCAAGTACTTATCAAGACTTGAGTACCATGCTCTTGGTGCTTGTTTCAGCCCATACAACACCTTCTTTAGCCTACAAACATTGTTCTCATCCTCATGAATTAGGAAACCATCTGGCTGCTCAATATATACCCCCTCATCCAAAAATCCATTCAAGAATGCATATTTGACATCCATCTGGAACACTTTGAACTTTCTTTGCACTGCTATGGAAAATAATAATCTGATTGTCTCCAGCCTATCAACTGGTGAAAATGTCTCATCAACGTTAATACTCTCTATTTGGGAATATCATTTTCACACCAGTCGTGCTTTGTTTCAAATCACAGTTCCATCTTCATTCATCTTGTTTCAAAAGACCCATTTAGTCCCGATGATGTTCTTATCCACTGGCCTTGAAACAATCTCCCATATCTAGTTCTTCTCAATCTGATCAAGCTCTTCATTCATAGCCTTAACCCAGTTTTCATCTTCAGCTACATCGGAAAAACATTTCGACTCCACCTTAGATATAAATGATGTTTTTTGTAATTATTTCATTCTTTGAGTTTGAACTGGAGATTTCTGATCACCAATGATATTTTGCCTATCAATTTCAGCTCCACTTTTTGGCTTCCTTAAAGACACAGACTTGACACTTTCTTGTTCATCATCAGTATCTTCTTCTAAGTCAGCCTCTACCACTTCTACTCTCTATGAGTCTCTTACCACTTCCTCACATTCAACAAAAAATTTTTACTATGTCATGGTTTAATGACGTTATTTCTTTATACAGCTTTTCGGATCTTCTTGTTGAAACATTGTTGATACTCTCTCGCAGATTCTTGGTATCCTAAAAACAGTCAGATGATACCACATTGTTAGAGAAAAATAATTAAGCATGAAATGCTTGATTATTGTTGCTTCCCCTGCAATATGTCTTCCCTCTATAGACGACACCTGGGTCGAGTAATTCAATTATTTTATTGATGGATCTTGCATCTGATTTTGTTATTCAATGCTCCCCTTATGTTATGACACACTTCCTGGGGTTAGTCCCACCATTTATACTCATAACCATTCTTCTCCTCATGCATCATTTATTCTAATCTG